>CM022301.1:505467524-506754573 GCA_011799875.1 Thinopyrum elongatum | reverse complement strand
TCGTCGTCCTCTCCCCCCTAGCCGTACTGGAGAGGCAAATCCTCATGCCCCCCGATTTCACATTCACAAGGTAACCCTGAGTGCCCACCGGCATCGGTTGGCTGTGGAACTGCTCCAAGGCTTCGTTATCACCGCCTTTCCACTCCACCTTCTGGCCTTGATCAAGTAGTACGGTGCATGGGGTTTTGTCGGCCTGCAAACAATGTCTGCGGCATAAAACATCCAAAAGGCAACGAAAATGGATATCTAGAATATGTTGGTGCGACATTTAATTACCGTGAGGGCGTTGAGCTCAGCCAAGATGAGGCCTGCCTAGCGCGCCAGAGACTTAGGACAGCTGCTATGAGCGAGTGCAGGTGCGTGTGCGGGTGCGGGAGCAGGCGGCGTTGCATGAGCAGGTGGATGGTGCTGGTGTTATTCACCGAGTTGCTCCCGATAAACGAAGCTGGGCATGGGGAAATGAATCTACCGTCTTGTCTGGATTTTCCTTGTCTCCAGTTGATGATAGCCGGGATCAAGTTTAGTAGCGAAATCATTTCTGCAGAATTGGACGCTGGCATCGACTGTCCTGCTGTAGCAACTCGTTTTTTTTTCCCTCGACTGCTTTTTTTGCGTCCTCAGCTGCTTTTTTCTCGAACGCAAGCTTCACCTTCTCGTCGATG
Source organism: Thinopyrum elongatum (assembly GCA_011799875.1). Classification (NCBI taxonomy): domain Eukaryota; kingdom Viridiplantae; phylum Streptophyta; class Magnoliopsida; order Poales; family Poaceae; genus Thinopyrum; species Thinopyrum elongatum. The sequence continues at coordinate 506,753,911 of CM022301.1, read as the reverse complement.
TCCGCCTGACAAACTTATTTTGCTGTTCTTGACCTCCGGGCCCTTGTTTAAAATACCTCCACGGGCGCCGTCTCCGGTGCCATGCACACGTCCATATTGCAGCCCTGGTCCAAGGGAGTCCCTTAAGTTCATTCAAGCCCGGTTGAGAGGGTGTCCACCTGGCCCATCGATGATACTGGCTTTGCGGCTGCAAGCTGGTGTTGCCTTCTCCTGCAGAAGGAGAACATGACACATTTATGAATATGTAGTTGACTTGATCAGAAGCTAAATGTAAGGTGGTAAAAGAATAATTCCCAGTATTCTAATCACTTTCGTCCTGATCGGGTCCGTGTAAAAAAACTTCTTTTCCTTGTCCCACTTGTAGCGAGCCCTGATGAATCATGCTCCAAGGGGTTGGTGAACTTCGCGAAGGGTGTCTGGGAGACCACCGTGGCTTCACGTTCCGCGTCCTCCTTTCCCATATGGCCTTTTGCCAAGGTAGCCACGGCTTCCGAGGCGATGCTTCCCCGTGTCGCTTTGCTGAAGGCTCTTGAATTTCGCACTTTAGTCCTTGGCTGCCTCGTAGCTCAATTGCCCTTAAACTTTTGGAACTCCTCTTCCGTAAGTGTCAAATTTTCCTCCAGACTCTTGGACAGGGTTCCTCAGCCTCAATAGCTTGTTTCACCCTCCCTTTCCAGGAGGCCAAATAATTGTTGAACATGCCCATGGCATGATTGTTAATCTTTTTCATCTTCGGATCATCCCCACGTTTTGTTCTATGCTATCATCCCGGTCGGAGAACTTGAATCTCTTTGCAACTTCTCAGGAGCAACTGCCTCAAATGTTCTTTACTCCTTAAGTCCATCGTCGTTGATGCTCGCGCATTCCCGTAGGATGCATCCTCTTGGTTCCATAGCACTTGCAGGGTTCTTCCGGCTCTAATGGCTCAAACTTGCCAGGGGCCATCTCTGTGATCACCAGTCGTCCGATGCCGAGTTTGGTAGGTTTTCGTATCCTCTACTTCTTCTGCTTCTTTTCGGTAGCGGGCTTCGGCGCGTAGCTTCACCCACTAGCATCTCCCCGCCGGTACCTTCCCCGCCGGTCTCGCGCGCCGACATCGGTGCCGGCGCTCGATGTCGATGGTCGTCGTCTACCATCATCAGGCCACCCTGCAAACCTTGACAGTGCTTGCAGACAAAAAGTCGAGGTACTGTTGTTCCCCCTCATAATCCATCTCGTCTGCATCTTGGTCAAAGGCCCCGGTTTCTTCGTTTGTTCGACATGTTTCATATGATAAGTCTCCTTGTTTAATTCTAAAACTATAATAAAATGAAATTGACACTAAAAAAGGTGGCTATTGCTTTGCCGGATGCCGTTTCCCATCCAAATCCCGGCACTCGATATCCCTCTTTCTAGCACAAGTCATGCCAAATTCACGGGAAATTTCGGCATACCTTTGCTAAAAAAGTGGACATATCGAGCATCTGAATTCACCGAAACGGAAATGATCACCTTCCGGTGAAACATAGGCACTCGATCATTTACCCTGCACAAAATCATCATTTTCCAAATATGACATGTCCAAACATCACATGTACAAATCTGACATGTCCAAATTCCAAATCGACATGTCCACCATCACATGCCCACATATCACATGTCCACTTCAAATTTGGTATATACAAGGAAGAAAAATATGAGACTTGAAGAAAAATGCAAGAAGTCTTTTTCTTCACAATATTGAAACTAAATTCAGCCTACCTAACTTCGAAAACCTATATAAATTTTTGTCCTAATTTGAAACCTATATAAATTTATGTCCGAATTTCAAATCTTAGCTAATTTTATGTCCTATTTGAAACCTAGGTTCATACTAACTAGGGTTAATCCTAACTAGGGTTCTACTAACTAGGGTTCAAATTGCACCTAGGGTTCATAATATAGCCAATTAACCTACTAGTTTGATACCTACTAAATTCATAACTAAATTCATCACCGCAAAAAAAATAACTACCTACTGCCCTAACTAAATAGAAACCTAATTATCTACTGTCCAACTAAATAGACAGCGTATTATCAACCTACTGCCCTAACTAAAACCTATAGTAAATTAATCGAAGAACCCTAGCTAGACTCTAATGGCAGAGAGAGAGGAGCGCTGGGGGCTTACGAGGGGTGCAGGCGAGGAGGCAGACCGACGAGGGCCGAGGTGGGAGGAGGAATAGAGAGGGAGGTGGTGGCGCGTCGGGGTCCGGCCGGGGCTGGGGACGGCGACGGAGGCCTGCGGCGTCGTGGTTGGCCAGGGGCCGAGGGAGGAGGCGCGCGGCGTTGGGGTCGGGGCCGGCGATGGCGAGGGAGGCATGCGACGTTCGGTCGGCGCCCGGGCTCCGGCGAGGGCAAGGGCAGGGGCGACGAGGGGAGAAGAGATGGGGAAATTGGGGAGGAAGGAGAGGAGGGAAGCCCACGTGGGGGTTTATGTAAAAATACATAGCGCTTTTGCTTGAAACACGCCTATAGCTAAGCTAGAAGTAGCTATAGCGCATTTCTGTAACCGCTGCTACTGCTACTAACGTAGCTTAGCGATTTTACTCAACCAGCGCTCCTATATTGTTTTTTCATTTTTTATTTTCCTTTTCTTCCTGTTTGTTTCTTCTAATTTTCTTTTCCTTTAATTCTTTCTTTTTTTTTCTAACGTGCATGCATGGTATCTAACGTGTGGCAATCAAAGAGGCACACGATCTTCTTGGCCTCATCCACACAATAGGACATAGATTCCCCGCAGGAGAACATCCTTTAGTTACTTGAGAAGTCTATCAGGCTAAGTGTCGGTCCATTTGTTTTTAGCCTTCATCTTCCAGAGTTCGAGCGTGAAACTCAAGAGGGTCCCCTCGGGATCGCAACCCATGATCAATGGAGTGTTCGAGTCTACCACCGTTTGCTTGTAGCTTGCCCTCGCTCTAGAAGCAGATCTGTCAGTACTCGTCTCCTTGTGAAGCAGTGCTATATGAGGGTCCCGCACGATTGAACTTAGTACCGACAGTCTGCTGGCGTGGATCCATGTTTTCTTCCGCCGGCATGTCCGGCCCCTTCTCCGCCGCCATGTTAGGCCCCTTCTCCGCCGCCATGTCCGCCTCTCCCCCGCCGCCATGTCCAGCCCCTTCTCCGACGACATTACAAAAATCTCTTTATTTCTGTTTGCCCCGTGTCATCATTGCCTGCCCGTCGGCGTCCTCACATCATCATCTCATCTTCATTACTCCACCGAGTATAGCCACCATGAAAACCAGTCAGGAGCAGGTGCGCATCACAGGCCATCGTCATAGGGGTCGAGCCAAACTCACCTTTGCATCTTAGACACGGACATAATCTTGTCAGGTTATTCTTTCATTGTCCTGCACCGCCGACCGCAACCACCTGTCCATCACGTTCCCTCACCATCAGGAACGCCTGCATGGTAATAATAAACAAATGATTATAAAAATGCATGCATGCATACAAGCCATACAAAAATTCGGCATGACCTTCCCTAAAAATAGGACATAAGAGTTGTGCCGGAATGCGCCGAAACAGAAATAAATCGACACGGCAAACATAGGCACTCACAAGCACAATTTGGCGGCCACTCATGGCACCACACAATTTCCATCATATCGCTGGATATGTCATATCGCACACATACACATTTTCCATTCTTGCACAAGCATAATTTTAATCACCTATCTCAAGATCGAGCACGTGATGATGATGTCGATAGGTGTCGCCACACACACCTATGGAATGATCAAAAGTGGACAAAGCTCTTCTGACAAGGCTAGATCTAGTTAGGGGGCACATAGGTCACTTCACTAAATGCTAGATCTACCTAGCTACTAGTTTGGGAGGAGACAAGTTCACTAGTGGAGGGGGAAGGAAAAGAGAAAGGAGATGCAATGGAGTGGTGTGTAGTTAGCGGGAGTAATAAAGAGAGAGAAGATAGTAGAAAGATAGAGTAATGGGGAGAAGTAGTGAGGAGAAGCAAAGTGAGGGAGAGAGGAGGTGGGAGCTAGGGGAAGTGAGGAAGAGAGGATGGGGAGGGGGAGAGGGAGAAAAGGTGGTATGGCTGCGGTTTAGCAGTAGCGCTGGCGTAAAACGCGTTGCTGCTAATAAGATACAGTAGCGCGCTTCTGGCAGGGCGCTACTGCTAAGTGGGGCCCGCCACATGGCCAGGTTCAAAATTAGCATAGCGAACTCACAAAAAAGCGCTCAACTGCTATTACAATAGCGTAGCGCGGTTAGCCGTGGCGGCGCTACTGCTAAATCTAGCGTGGCGGGAACGGTCGTCAATTTTAGAGTTAGCGTTGTTTCTACCGAGCCGCGCTACTGCTAAGTTGGTAGCATAGCGCCTGTTTATGGCCCGTGCTACTGCTAATTAGCAGTAGTGCCCTTTCTTGTCTAGCGCTACTGCTAAGATTCTTTGTATAAGGTTTTCCCTAGTAGTGTTAATGATTTATTTTGAGCAAATGACCCTGAAATTGAAAGCACTACAAATGACTCTGAAAAGGTTGAAAGTTGTCATGGATCATATTTTCAACCCACATACATGTGCTAGAAAAGTTGAGAGGGTTACGGGAAAAACTGGATGCACTTCGTGTACACCTAGACAATCTCTTTCGAAGTACAGGGTCGAACTAAACTCCTCACTACAAAGGGATTCTTTTTAAAAACTGAACTCCAGACTTTGTGCGTTCAAAATGCACCTTTCAAAGCCACATCACATTTCAACCCCTTCGGACTTCATTGCTATTTCAGCATAAGGAAATTGAGCTAAAGACCCTAAATGACAAGCACACAAATGAACTCTGAAAAGGTTGAAACTGGCAGGGATTATAATTTCACCCACATAGCATGTGCTAAAAAGTTGAGAGGGTTACGGGAAAACTGGATCACTTCGTGTACACACTGGACATCTCTTTCGAAGTATCAGGGTTCGGACGAAAAACTCATCTACTACAAAGGATTTCTTTTTTAACTTATTTTAACTCTAGACTTTTTGTGTTCAAAATGCACCATTCAAAGCCACATCATCATTTTCAACCTTTTGACTTCATTTGCTATTTTTCATGCATTAATATTTATTTTGAGCTAATGGACCCTGAAATTGACAGCACTACAATGACACACTGAAAATGCTGAAACTTGGCATGGTATCATAATTTCACCCACATAGCATGTGCTAAAAAGTTGAGAGTGTTACGGAAAAACTAGATGCACTTCGTGTACAAACTAGACAATCTCTTTCAAAGTTCAGGTTTCGGACGAAACTCATCTACTACAAAGGGATTTCATTTTTTTAAACTATATTAACTCTAGACTTTTGGTGTGTTCAAATGCACCTTTCAAGCCACATCATCAATTTTCAACGCTTTTCTGACTTCATTTGCTATTTTTCATGCATTTAATATTATTTTTAGCTAAATGACCCTGAAATTGACAAGCACTACAAATGAACTCTGAAAAGTTTGAAACTTGGCTTGGTATCATAATTTCACCCACATAGCATGTGCTAAAAAGTTGAGAGGGGACGGGAAAAACTAGATGCACTTCGTGTACAACTGGACAATCTCTTTCGAAGTATCGGTTTCGGACGAAAACTCATCTACTACAAAGGGTTTCTTTTTTTAACCTATTGAACTATAGACTTTTTTATGTGTTCAAAAGGCACCTTTCAAAGCCACATCATCATTTCCAACACTTTTCTGACTCATTTGTTATTTTTCATCATTTAATGATTTATTTTGAGCTAAATGACCCTGAAATTGACAAGCACTACAAATGAACTCTGAAAAGGTTGAAACTTGCATGGATCATAATTTCACCCACATAGCAGTGGTAAAAAGTTGGAGGTTACGGGAAAAACTGGATGCACTTCGTGTACACACTGGACAATCTCTTTCGAAGTATCACGGTTTCGGACGAAAACTCATCTACTACAAAGGGATTTCATTTTTTAACTTTTTAATCTAGATTTTGTGTGTTCAAAATGCACCATTCAAAGCCACATCATCAATTTTCAACCCTTTTGTGCTTCATTTGCTATTTTTCATGCATTTAATGATTTATTTTGAGCTAAATGACCCTGAAATTGACAAGCACTACAAATGAACTCTGAAAATGCTGAAACTTGGCATGGTATCATAATTTCACCACATAGAATGTGCTAAAAAGTTGAGAGTTACGGGAAGAACTAGATCCACTTCGTGTACAAACTAGACAATCTCTTCGAAGTATCAGGGTTTCGGACGAAAACTCATCTACTACAAAGGTGTTCATTTTTTTAAACTTATTTAACTCTAGACTTTTGTGTGTTCAAAATGCACCTTTCAAAGCCACATCATCAATTTTCAACCCTTTTGTGACTTCATTTGCTATTTTTCATGCATTTAATGATTTATTTTGAGCTAAATGACCCTGAAATTGACAGCACTACAAATAACTCTGAAAATGTTGAAACTTGGCATGGTATCATAATTCACCCACATGCATGTGCTAAAAGTTGAGAGTGTTACGGGAAAAACTAGATGCACTTCGTGTACAAACTAGACAATCTCTTTTGAAGTATCAGGGTTTCGGACGAAAACTCATCTACTACAAGGGATTTCATTTTTTAAACTTATTTTAACTCTAGACTTTTTGTGTTTCAAAATGCACCTTTCAAGCCACATCATCAATTTTCAACCCTTTTCTGACTTCATTTGCTATTTTTCATGCATTTAATGATTATTTTGAGCTAAATGACCCTGAAATTGACAACACTACAAATGAACTCTGAAAATGTTGAAACTTGGAATGGTATCATAATTTCACCCACATAGCATGTGCTAAAAAGTTGAGAGGGTTACGAAAAACTAGATGCACTTCATGTACAAACTGGACAATCTCTTTCAAAGTATCAGGGGTTCGGACGAAACTCATTACTACAAGGGATTTCTTTTTTTTAACCTATTTGAACATGAATTTTTATGTGTTCAAACTGCACCTTTCAAAGCCACATCATCAATTTTCAACATTTTTTGATTTCATTTGCTATTTTTCAGCATTTAATATTTATTTTGAGCTAAATGACCCTGAAATTGACGCACTACAAATGAATTCTGAAAAGGTTGAAACTTGGCATGGATCAATTTCACCACATAGCATGTCTAAAAAGTTGAGAGGGTTACGGGAAAAACTGGATGCACTTCTGTACACACTGGACAACTCTTCGAAGTATTAGGGTTTCGGACGAAAACTCCCTACTACAAAAGGGATTTCATTTTTTAAACTTATTTTAACTCTAGACTTTTTGTGTGTTCAAAATGCACCTTTCAAAGCCACATCATCAATTTTCAACCCTTTTGTGACTTCATTTGCTATTTTTCATGCTTTAATGATTTATTTTGAGCTAAATGACCCTGAATTGACAAGCACACAAATGAACTCTGAAAATTCTGAAACTTGGCATGGTATCATAATTTCACCCACATAACATGTGCTAAAAAGTGGAAGTGTTACGGGAAAAACTAGATACACTTGTACAATAAACAATTCTTTCGAAGTATCAGGGTTTCGGACGAAAACTCTACACAAAGGATTGCATTTTTTTAAACTTATTTAACACTAGACTTTTTGTGTGTTCAAAATGCACCTTTCAAAGCCACATCATCAATTTTCAACCCTTTTCTGACTTCATTTTCTATTTTCATGCATTTAATGATTTATTTTGAGCTAAATACCCTGAAATTACAAGCACTACAATGAACTCTAAAAATGTGAAACTTGGCATGGTATCATAATTTCACCACATAGATGTGCTAAAAGTTGAGAGTGTTACGGGAAAACTAGTACACTTCGTGTACACTAGACAATCCTTTCGAAGTATCAGGTTTCGGACGAAACTCATCTACTACAAAGGGATTTCATTTTTTAAAACTTATTTTAACTCTAGACTTTTTGTGTGTTCAAATGCACCTTTCAAGCCATCATCAATTTTCAACCCTTTTGTACTTCATTTGCTATTTTCATGCATTTAATGATTTATTTTGAGCTAAATGACCCGGAAATTGACAAGCACTACAAATGAACTCTGAAAATGTGAAACTTGGCATGATCATAATTTCACCCACATACATGTGCTAAAGTTGAGATGTTACGGGAAAAACTAGATCACTTCGTGTACAAACTAGACAATCTCTTTCGAAGTATCAGGGTTTCGGACGAAAACGATCTACACAAAGGGTTTCATTTTTTAAACTTATTTTACACTAGACTTTTTGTTGTGTTCAAAATGCACCTTTCAAAGCCACATCATCATTTTCAACCCTTTTCTGACTTCATTTCTATTTTTCATGCATTTAATGATTTATTTTGAGCTAAATGACCCTGAAATTGACAAGCATACAAATGAACTCTGAATGTTGAAACTGGCATGGTATCATAATTTCACACACATAGCATGTGCTAAAAAGTTGAGAGTGTTACGGGAAAAACTAGATGCCTCGTGTACAAACTAACAATCTCTTTCGAGTATCAGGGTTTCGGACGAAAACTCATCTACTACAAAGGGATTTCATTTTTTTTAAACTTATTTTACTCTAGACTTTTGTGTGTTCAAAATGCACCTTTCAAACCACATCATCAATTTTCAACCCTTTTTTGACTTCATTTGCTATTTTCATGCATTTAATGATTTATTTTGAGTAAATGACCCTGAAATTGACAAGCACTACAAATGAACTCTGAAAATGTTGAAACTTGGCATGGTATCATAATTTCACCCACATAGCATGTGCTAAAAAGTTGAGAGGGTAAGGGAAAAACTAATTTCTTCGTGTACAAACTGGACAATCTCTTTCGAAGTATCAGGGTTCGGACGAAAACTCATCTACTACAAAGGGATTTCTTTTTTTTAAACATTTACTATAGACTTTTGGTGTTCAAAATGCACCTTTCAAAGCCACATCATCAATTTTCAACACTTTTCTGACTTCATTTGTATTTTTCATGCATTTAATGATTTATTTTAGCTAAATGACCCTGAAATTGACAAGCACTACAAATGAACTCTGAAATGTTGAAACTTGGCATGGTTCATAATTTCACCCACATAGCATGTGCTAAAAAGTTGAAGTGTTACGGAAAAACTGATGCACTTCGTGTACACACTAGACATCTCTTTCGAAGTATCAGGGTTTTCGGACGAAAACTCATCTACTCAAAGGGATTTCATTTTTTTAAACTATTTTAACTCTAACTTTTTGTGTGTTCAAAATGCACCTTCAAAGCCACATCATCAATTTTCAACCCTTTCTGACTTCATTTGCTATTTTTCATGCATTTAATGATTTATTTTGAGCTAAATGACCCTGAAATTGACAAGCACTACAATGAACTCTGAAAATGTTGAAACTTGGCATGGTATCATATTTCACCCACATAGCATGTGCTAAAAAGTTGAGAGGTTACGGAAAAACTAGATGCACTTCGTGTACAAACTGGACAATCTCTTTCGAAGTATCAGGGTTCGGACGAAAACTCATCTACTACAAAGGGATTTCTTTTTTAAACCTATTTGAACTAACACTTTTTATGTGTTCAAAATGCACCTTTCAAAGCCACATCATCAATTTTCAACACTTTTCTGACTTCATTGTTATTTTTCATGCATTTAATGATTTATTTTGAGCTAAATGACCCTGAAATTGACAAGCACTACAAATGAACTCTGAAAAGGTTGAAACTTGGCATGGATCATAATTTCACCCACATAGCATGTGCTAAAAAGTTGAGAGGGTTACGAAAACTGGATGCACTTCGTGTACACACTGGACAATCTCTTTCGAAGTATCAGGGTTTCGGACGAAAACTCATCTACTCAAAAGGGATTCATTTTTTAAACTTATTTTAACTCTAGATTTTTGTGTGTTCAAAATGCACCATTCAAACCACATCATCAATTTTCAACCCTTTTGGACTTCATTTGCTATTTTTCATGATTTAATGATTTATTTTGAGCTAAATGACCCTAAATTGACAAGCACTACAATGAACTCTGAAAATGCTTGAAACTTGGCATGGTATCATATCACCACATAGAATGTGCTAAGTTGAGAGGTTACGGGAAAACTAGATACACTTCGTGTACAAACAGACAATCTCTTCGAAGTATCAGGGTTTCGGACGAAAACTCATCTACTACAAAGGGATTTCATTTTTTTAAACTTATTTAACTCTAGACTTTTTGTGTGTCAAAATCACCTTTCAAAGCCACATCATCAATTTTCAACCCTTTTCTTCTTCATTTGCTATTTTTCATGCATTTAATGATTTATTTTGAGCTAAATGACCCTGAAATTGACAAGCACTACAAATGAACTCTGAAAATGTTGAAACTTGGCATGGTATCATAATTTCACCACATAGCATGTGCTAAAAAGTTGAGAGTTACGGGAAAAAACTAGATGCACTTCGTGTACAAACTAGACAATCTCTTTCGAAGTATCAGGGTTCGGACGAAAACTCATCTACTACAAAGGGATTTCATTTTTTAAACTTATTTTAACTCTAGACCTTTTTGTGTGTTCAAAATGCACCTTTCAAAGCCACATCATCAATTTTCAACCCTTTTCTGACTTCATTTGCTATTTTTCATGCATTTAATGATTTATTTTGAGCTAAATGACCCTGAAATTGACAAGCACTACAAATGAACTCTGAAAATGTTGAAACTTGGCATGGTATCATAATTTCACAAACATAGCATGTGCTAAAAAGTTGAGAGGGTTACGGGAAAAACCAGATGCACTTCGTGTACAAAGTGGACAATCTCTTTCAAAGTATCAGATGTTCGGACGAAAACTCATGTACTACAAAGGGATTTCTTTTTTTTAAACCTATTTGAACTATAGACTTTTTATGTGTTCAAACTGCACCTTTCAAAGCCACATCATCAATTTTCAACACTTTTCTGACTTCATTTGCTATTTTTCATCCAATTAATGATTTATTTTGAGCTAAATGACCCTGAAATTGACAAGCACTACAAATGAATTCTGAAAAGGTTGAAACTTGGCATGGATCATAATTTACCCACATAGCATGTGCTAAAAAGTTGAGAGGGTTACGGGAAAAACTGGATGCACTTCGTGTACACACTGGACAATCTCTTTCGAAGTATTAGGGTTTCGGACGAAAACTCATCTACTACAAAAGGGATTTCATTTTTTAACTTATTTTCACTCTAGATTTTTGTGTGTTCAAAATGCACCATCAAGCCACATCATCAATTTTCAACCCTTCTGTGACTTCATTTGCTATTTTTCATGCATTTAATGATTTATTTGGAGCTAAATGACCCTGAAATTGACAAGCACTACAAATGAACTCTGAAAATTGCTGAAACTTGGCATGGTACATAATTTCACCACATAGAATGTGCTAAAAAGTTGAGAGTGTTACGGAAAGAACTAGATACACTTCGTGTACAAACTAGACAATCTCTTTCGAAGTATCAGGGTTTCGGACGAAAACTCATCTACTACAAAGGGATTTCATTTTTTAAACTTATTTTAACACTAGACTTTTTGTGTGTTCAAAATGCACCTTTCAAAGCCACACATCAATTCAACCCTTTCCGACTTCATTTGCTATTTTTCATGCTTTAATGATTTATTTTGAGCTAAATGACCCTGAAATTGACAAGCACTACAAATGAACTCTGAAAATGTTGAAACTTGGCATGGTATCAATTTCACCCACATAGCATGTGCTAAAAAGTTGAGAGTGTTACGGGAAAAACTAGATGCACTTCGTGTACAAACTACAATCTGTTCGAAGTTCAGGGTTCGGACGAAAACCATCTACTACAAGATTTCTTTTTTTCAACTTATTTTAACTCTAGACTTTTTGTGTGTTAAAATGCACCTTTCAAAGCCACATCATCAATTTTCAACCCTTTTGCTGACTTCATTGCTATTTTTCATGCATTTAATGATTTTATTTGAACTAAATGACCTGAAATTGACAAGCACTACAATGAACTCTGAAAATTGAAACTTGGCATGGTATCATAATTTCACCCACATAGCATGTGCTAAAAAGTTGAGAGTGTTACGGGAAAAACTGAATGCACTTCGTGTACAAACTACGACAATCTTTCGAAGTATCAGGGTTTCGGACGAAAACTCATCTACTACAAAGGGATTTCTTTTTTTAACTTATTTTAACTCTAGACTTTTTGTGTGTTCAAAATGCACCTTTCAAAGCCACATCACATTTTCAACCCTTTTTCTGACTTCATTTGCTATTTTTCATGCATTTAATGATTTATTTTGTAGCTAAATGACCCTGAAATTGACAAGCACTACAATGAACTCTGAAAATGTTGAAACTTGGCATGGTATCATAATTCACCCACATAGCATGTGCTAAAAGTTGAGAGGGTTACGGGAAAAATAGATGCACTTCGTGTACAAACGGACAATCTCTTTCGAAGTATCAGGGGTTCGGACGAAAACTCATCTACTACAAAGGGATTTCTTTTTTTAAACCTATTTGAACTATAGACTTTTTGTGTTCAAAATGCACCTTCGAAGCCACATCATCAATTTTCAACCTTTTGTGACTTCATTTGCTATTTTTATGCATTTAATGATTTATTTGAGCTAAATGACCCTGAAATTGACAAGCACTACAAATGAACTCTGAAAAGGTTGAATCTTGGCATGGATCATAATTTCACCCACGTAGCATGTGCTAAAAAGTTGAGAGGGTTACGGAAAAAACTGGATGCCCTTCGTGTACACACTGGACAATCTCTTTCGAGTATCAGGGTTTCGACGAAAACTCATCTACTACAAAAGTAGGGATTTCATTTTTTTAACTTATTTTCACTCTAGATTTTTGTGTGTTCAAAATGCACCATTCAAAGCCACATCATCAATTTTCAACCCTTTTGTGAGTTCATTTGCTATTTTTCATGCATTTAATGATTTATTTTGAGCTAAATGACCCTGAAATTGACAAGCACTACAAATGAACTCTGAAAATGCTGAAACTTGGCATGGTATCATAATTTCACCCACATAACATGTGCTAAAAAGTTGAGAGTGTTACGGGAAAAACTAGATACACTTCGTGTACAAACTAGACAATCTCTTTCGAAGTATCAGGGTTTCGGACGAAAACTCATCTACTACAAAGGGATTTCATTTTTTTTAACTTATTTTAACTCTAGACTTTTTGTGTGTTCAAAATGCACCTTTCAAAGCCACATCATCAATTTTCAACCCTTTTCTGACTTCATTTGCTATTTTTCATGCATTTAATGATTTATTTTGAGCTAAATGACCCTGAAATTGACAAGCACTACAAATGAACTCTGAAAATGTTGAAACATGGAATGGTATCATAATTTCACCCACATAGCATGTGCTAAAAAGTTGAGAGGGTTACGGGAAAAACTAGATGCACTTCATGTACAAACTGGACAATCTCTTTCAAAGTATCAGGGGTTCGGACGAAAACTCATCTACTACAAAGGGATTTCTTTTTTTTAAAACCTATTTGAACTATAGACTTTTTATGTGTTCAAACTGCACCTTTCAAAGCCACATCATCAATTTTCAACACTTTTCTGACTTCATTTGCTATTTTTCATGCATTTAATGATTTATTTTGAGCTAAATGACCCTGAAATTGACAAGCACTACAAATGAACTCTGAAAAGGTTGAAACTTGGCATGGATCATAATTTCACCCACATAGCATGTGCTAAAAAGTTGAGAGGGTTACGGGAAAAACTGGATGCACTTCGTGTACACACTGGACAATCTCTTTCGAAGTATTAGGGTTTCGGACGAAAACTCATCTATTACAAAAGGGATTTCATTTTTTTAACTTATTTTCACTCTAGATTTTTGTGTGTTCAAAATGCACCATTCAAAGCCACATCATCAATTTTCAACCCTTTTGTGACTTCATTTGCTATTTTTCATGCATTTAATGATTTATTTTGAGCTAAATGACCCTGAAATTGACAAGCACTACAAATGAACTCTAAAAAGGCTGAAACTTGGCATGGTATCATAATTTCACCCACAAATGAACTGTCATTTGCTATTTTTCATGCATTTATGATTTATTTTGAGCTAAGATGACCCTGAAATTGAAAGCACTCAAATGAACTCTAAAAGGTGAAATTGGCATGGTATCATAATTTCACCCACAGCATGTGCCAAAAGTTGAGAGGTTACGGGAAAAACTAGACACTTGTGTACAAAGACAATCTCCTTCGAAGATAGGGTTTCGGACGAAAACTCTCTATACAAAGGGATTTCATTTTTAAACTATTTTCAACTAGACTTTTTTTGTTCAAAATGCACCATTCAAAGCCACATCATCAATTTTCAACCCTTTTCTGACTTCATTTTGCTATTTTTCAGATTTAAAAGGGATTTCATTTTTTTAAACTTATTTAACACTAGACTTTTGTGTGTCAAAATGCACCTTTCAAAGCCACATCATCAATTTTCAACCCTTTCTGACTTCATTTGCTATTTTTCATGCATTTAATGATTATTTTGAGCTAAATGACCCTGAAATTGACAAGCACACAAATGAAATCTGAAAAGGTTGAAACTTGGCATGGATCATATTTCACCCACATAGCATGTGCTAAAAAGTTGAGAGGTTACGGGAAAAACTAGATGCACTTCGTGTACAAACTAGACAATCTTTCGAAGTATCAGGGGTTCGGACGAAAACTCATCTACTACAAAGGGATTTCTTTTTTTTAACTTATTTAAATCTAGAATTTTTGTGTGTTAAAATGCACCTTTCAAGCCACATCATCAATTTTCAACCTTTTCTGACTTCATTTGCTATTTTTCATGCATTTAATGATTTATTTTGAACTAAATGACCCTGAAATTGACAAGCACTACAAATGAACTTGAAGTTGAAACTTGGCATGGTATCATAATTTCACCCACATAGCATGTGCTAAAAAGTTGAAGAGTGTACGGGAAAAAAACTAGATGCACTTCGTGTACAAAAAATAGACAATCTTTTCGAAGTATCAGGGGTTCGGACGAAAACTCATCTACTACAAAGGGATTCATTTTTTTTAACTATTTTAACTCTGACTTTGTGTGTTCAAAATGCACCTTTCAAAGCCACATCAACAATTTTCAAACCTTTTCTGACTCATTTGCATTTTTCATGCATTTAATGATTTATTTGAGCTAAATGACCTGAAATTGACAAGCACTACAAATGAACTCTGAAAAATGTTGAAACTTGGCATGGTATCATAATTTCACCCACATAGCATGTGCAAAAGTTGAGAGGGTTACGGGAAAAACTAGATGCACTTGTGTACAAACCGGACAATCTCTTTCAAGTATCAGGGGTTCGGACGAAAAATCATCTACTACAAAGGGATTTCTTTTTTTTAAACCTATTTGAACTTAGACTTTTTAGTGTTCAAAATCACCTTTAGCCACATCATCAATTTTCAACCTTTTTGACTTCATTTGCTATTTTTCATGCATTTAATGATTTATTTTGAGCTAAATGACCCTGAAATTGACAAGCACTACAAATGAAATCTGAAAAGGTTGAAACTTGGCATGGATCATAATTTCACCCACAGTAGCATGTGCTAAAAAGTTGAGAGGGTTACGGGAAAAACTGGATGCACTTCGTGTACACAGGACAATCTCTTTCGAAGTATTAGGGTTTCGGACGAAAACTCATCTACTACAAAGGGATTTCATTTTTTAACTTATTACTCTAGATTTTTGTGTGGTTCAAAATGCACCATTCAAAGCACATCATCAATTTTCAACCCTTTTGTGATTCATTTGCTATTTTTCATGCATAATGATTTATTTTGAGCTAAATGACCCTGAAATTGACAAGCACTACAAAATGAACTCTGAAAATGGTGAAACTTGGCATGGTATCATAATTTCACCCACATAACATGTGCTAAAAAGTTGAGAGTGTTACGGAAAAACTAGATACACTTCGTGTCAAACTAGACAATCTCTTTCGAAGTATCAGGGTTTCGGACGAAAACTCATCACTACAAAGGGATTTCATTTTTTTAACTTATTAAATCTAGACTTTGTGTGTTCAAAATGCACCTTTAAAGCACATCATCAATTTTCAACCCTTTTCTGACTTCATTTGCTATTTTTCATGCATTTAATGATTATTTTGGCTAAATGACCCTGAAATTGACAAGCACTACAAATGAACTCTGAAATGTGAAACATGGGATGGTATCATAATTTCACCACATAGCATGTGCTAAAAAGTTGAGAGGGTTACGGGAAAAAACTAGATGCACTTCTGTACAAACTGGACAATCTCTTTCAAAGTATCAGGGTTCGGACGAAAACTCATCTCTACAAAGGGATTTCTTTTTTTAAACCTATTTAACTATAGACTTTTTTGTGTTCAAAATGCACCTTTCAAAGCCACATCATCAATTTTCAACCCTTTTCTGACTTCATTTGCTATTTTCATGCATTTAATGATTTATTTTGAGCTAAATGACCCTGAAATTGACAAGCAAACAATGAACTCTGAAAAGGTTGAAACTGGCATGGATCATAATTTCACCCACATAGCATGTGCTAAAAAGTGAGAGGGTTACGGGAAAAACTGGATGCACTTCGTGTACACACTGGACAATCTCTTTCGAAGTATCAGGGTTTCGGACGAAAACTCATCTACTACAAAGGGATTCATTTTTTAACTTATTTACTCTAGATTTTTGTGTGTTCAAAATGCACCATTCAAAGCCACATCATCAATTTTCAACCCTTTTGTGACTTCATTTGCTATTTTTCATGCATTTAATGATTTATTTTGAGCTAAATGACCCTGAAATTGACAAGCACTACAAATGAACTCTAAAAGGTGAAACTTGGCATGGTATCATAATTTCACCCACAAAGCATGTGCCAAAAAGTTGAGAGTGTTACGGGAAAAACTAGAACACTTTGTGTACAAATAGACAATTCTTTCGAAGATACAGGGTTTCGGACGAAAACTCATCTACTACAAAGGGATTTCATTTTTAAACTTATTTTAACACTAGACTTTTTGTGTGTTCAAAATGCACCTTTCAAAGCCACATCATCAATTTTCAACCCTTTTCTGACTTCATTTTCTATTTTTCATGCATTTAATGATTTATTTTGAGCTAAATGACCCTGAAATTGACAAGCACTACAAATGAACTCTAAAAATGTTGAAACTTGGCATGGTATCATAATTTCACCCACATAGCATGTGCTAAAAAGTTGAGAGGGTTACGGGAAAAACTAGATGCACTTCGTGTACAAACTGGACAATCTCTTTCGAAGTATCAGTGTTTCGGACAAAAACTAATCTACTACAAAGGGATTTCTTTTTTTTAAACTTATTTGAACTCTAGACTTTTTATGTGTTCAAAATGCACCTTTCAAAGCCACATCATCAATTTTCAACCCTTTTCTGACTTCATTTGCTATTTTTCATGCATTTAATGATTTATTTTGAGCTAAATGACCCTGAAATTGACAAGCACTACAAATGAACTTTGAAAAGGTTGAAACTTGGCATGGATCGTAATTTCACCCACATAGCATGTGCTAAAAAGTTGAGAGGGTTACGGGAAAAACTGGATGCACTTCGTGTACACACTGGACAATCTCTTTCTAAGTATCAGGGTTTCGGACGAAAACTCATCTACTACAAAAGGGATTTCATTTTTTTAACTTATTTTAACTCTAGATTTTTGTGTGTTCAAAATGCACCATTCAAAGCAACATCATCAATTTTCAACCCTTTTGTGACTTCATTTGCTATTTTTCATGCATTTAATGATTTATTTTGAGCTAAATGGCCCTGAAATTGACAAGCACTACAAATGAACTCTAAAAATGCTGAAACTTGGCATGGTATCATAATTTCACCCAGATAGCATGTGCTAAAAAGTTGGGAGTGTTACGGGAAAAACTAGATGCACTTCGTGTACAAACTAGACAATCTCTTTCGAAGTATCAGGGTTTCAGACGAAAACTCATCTACTACAAAGGGATTTCATTTTATTAAACTTATTTTAACTCTAGACTTTTTGTGTGTTCAAAATGCACCTTTCAAGGCCACATCATCAATTTTCAACCCTTTTGTGACTTCATTTGCTATTTTTCATGCATTTAATGATTTATTTTGAGCTAAATGACCCTGAAATTGACAAGCACTACAAATGAACTCTGAACATGTTGAAACATGGCATGGTATCATAATTTCACCCACATAGCATGTGCTAAAAAGTTGAGAGGGTTACGGGAAAAACTAGATGCACTTCGTGTACAAACTGGACAATCACTTTCGAAGTATCAGGGTTTCGGACGAAAACTCATCTACTACAAAAGGGATTTCATTTTTTAACTTATTTTAACTCTAGACTTTTTGTGTGTTCAAAATGCACCATTTCAAAGCCACATCATCAATTTTCAGCCCTTTTGTGACTTCATTTGCTATTTTTCATGCATTTAATGATTTATTTTGAGCTAAATGACCCTGAAATTGACAAGCACTACAAATGAACTCTGAAAAGGTTGAAACTTGGCATGGATCATAATTTCACCCACATAGCATGTGCTAAAAAGTTGAGAGGGTTACGGGAAAAACTGGATGCACTTCGTGTACACACTGGACAATCTCTTTCGAACTATGAGGGTTTCAGACGAAAACTCATCTACTACAAAAGGGATTTCATTTTTTTAACTTATTTTAACTCTAGACTTTTTGTGTGTTCAAAATGCACCATTCAAAGCCACATCATCAATTTTCAACCCTTTTGTGACTTCATTTGCTATTTTTATGCATTTAATGATTTATTTTGAGCTAAATGACCTTGAAATTGACAAGCACTACGAATGAACTCTGAAAATGTTGAAACTTGGATGGTATCATAATTTCACCCACATAGCATGTGCTAAAAAGTTGAGAGTGTTACGGGAAAAACTGGATGCACTTCGTGTACAAACTAGACAATCTCTTTCGAAGTATCAGGGTTTCGGACGAAAACTCATCTACTACAAAGGGATTTCATTTTTTTTAACTATTTTAACTCTAGACTTTTTGTGTGTTCAAAATGCACCTTTCAAAGCCACATCATCAATTTTCAACCCTTTTGTGACTTCATTTGCTATTTTACATGCACTTAATGATTTATTTTGATTTAAATGACCCTAAAATTGACAAGCACTGCAAATGAACTCTGAAAAGGTTGAAACTTGGCATGGTATCATAATTTCAGCCACATAGCACGTGCTAAAAATTTGAGAGTGTTACGGGAAAAACTGGATGCACTTCGTGTACAAACTAGAGAATCTCTTTCGAAGTATCAGGGTTTCGGACGAAAACTCATCTACTACAAAGGGATTTCATTTGTAAACTTATTTTAACTCCAGACTTTTTGTGTGTTCAAAATGCACCATTCAAAGCCACATCATTAATTTTCAACCCTTTTGTGACTTCGTTTGCTATTTTTCATGCATTTAATGATTTATTTTGAGCTAAATGACCCTGAAATTGACAAGCACTACAAATGAACTCTGAAAAGGTTGAAACTTGGCATGGATCATAATTTCACCCACATAACATGTGCTAAAAAGTTGAGTGGGTTGCGGGAAAAACTGAATGCACTTCGTGTACAAACTGGACAATCTCTTTCGAAGTATCAGGGTTTCGGAGGAAAACTCATCTATTACAAAAGGGATTTCATTTCTTGACGTGTAATAGCAGTGATATTCTAGATCAAAGCCATCGTCAGAATAGTTATTTAGAGAAAGTCTTCACTTTTTCTTTGCGTGTGTCCCTTGCTTATTGCGCCATAACCATGGATAATCTTCATCGTTTAACAGGATGCTTGGGTCAGCCTTCACTTTGAAGGGAGGACTTTCATGAAACTTTTCATAATCTTTGGACATGTCTGTCTTGCCCTCCATTCCCACGATGTCTCTTTTCCCTGAAAGAACTATGTGGCGGTTTGGCTCATCGTATGATGTATTCGCTTCCTTATCTTTTCTTTTTCTTGGTTTGGTAGACATGTCCTTCACATAGAAAACCTGCACCACATCATTGGCTAGGACAAATGGTTCGTCTGTGTACCCAAGATTGTTGAGATCCACTATTGTCATTCTGTACTGCGGGTCTACCTATACCTCGCCTCCTGACAGATTGACCCATTTGCACCGAAACAAAGGGACCTTAAAATCATGTCCATAGTCAAGTTCCCATATGTCCACTATGTTACCATAATATGTGTCCTTTCCCCTGTTGGTTGCTGCATCAAAGCGGAAACCACTGTTTTGGTTGGTGCTCTTTTTAGCTTGGGCGATCGTGTAAAATGTATTTCCATTTATCTCGTACCCTTGGTAAGCCAATACAGTCAAAGATGGTGTCCTGGCCAACGAGTACAACTAATCGCCAACAATGTTGTTACCCATGAGATATGTTTGCAACCAACTGCCCAAAGTCCTGATGTGTTTACATGTAATCCAGTCGTCAGACTGCTCTGGGTGTTTGGAGCGCAGAATATTCTTGTGTTCATTGGCATATGGGGTCACCAAGGTAGAATTCTATAGAACAGTGTAGTGTGCTTGAGCCCAAGAATGCCCGTCCCTAACTATTATTGAATCTGCTACTACCGTGCCTTTTCCACTCAGTCTCCCCTCATACCATGATTGAGGGACACCAATCTGCTTAAGGTCAGGAATAAAGTCAACACAAAACCGAATAGCCTTCTCTGTTTGATGGCCCATGGAGATGCTTCCTTCTGGCCTAGCACGGTTACAAACATATTTCTTTAAGACTCCCATGAACCTCTCCAAGGGGACCATATTGTGTAGAAATACAGGACCCAGAATGGCAATCTCGTCGACTAGATGAACTAGGACGTGCGTCATGATATTGAACAAGGATGGTGGGAACACCAACTCGAAACTGACAGGACATTGCACCAAATCATTCTTTAACCTTGGTAGGATTTCTGGATCGATTACCTTTTGAGAGATTGCATTGAGGAATGCACATAGCTTCACAAGGGCTAATCAAACTTTTTTCGGTAGAAGCCCCCTCAATGCAACTAGAAGCAGTTGCGTCATAATCACGTGGCAGTCATGAGACTTTAGGTTCTGGAACTTTTTCTCTGCCATATTTATTATTCCCTTTATATTCGACACCAAGCCAGACGAGACCTTCATACTGAGCAGGCATTCAAAGAAGATTTCCTTCTCCTCTTTGGTAAGAGCGTAGCTGGCAGGACCTTGATACTGCTTTGGATGCATGCCGTCTTTTTCGTGCACACATTGCTGGTCATCCCGTGCCTCCGGTGTATCTTTTGTCTTCCCATACATGCCCAAGAAGCCTAGCAGGTTCACGCGAAGATTCTGCGTCACATGCATCACGTCAATTGCAGAGCGGACCTCTAGGTCTTTCCAATAGGGTAGGTCCCAAAATATAGATTTCTTCTTCCACATGGGTGCACTTCCCTCAACGTCATTCGGAACAGATTGTCCGCCAGGACACTTTCCAAAGATTACTTGTAAATCCTTGACCATATCAAGTATGTCATCACCAGTAGGGAGGATGGGCTTCTTCCGGCGATCTGCCTCACCTTTGAAATGCTTGCCTTTCTTTCTTAAGAGATGGTTGGTTGGAAGAAATCGACGATGTCCCAGGTACACAGTCTTCTTGCATTTGTCCAAATATATACTTTCGGTGTCATCTAAACAGTGCGTGCATGTGTGGTATCCCTTGTTTGTCTGTCCTGAAAGGTAACTAAGAGCAGGCCAATCCTTGATGGTTACAAACAACAACGCATGTAGGTCAAATTCCTGCTGTTTGTGCTCATCCCAGACATGTACACCTTTTCTATTCCACAGCTGTAAAAGTTCTTCAACTAATGGCCTTAGGTACACATCAATGTCGTTGCCGGGTTGCTTAGGTCCTTGGATGAGCACTGGCATCATAATGAACTTCCGCTTCATGCACAACCAAGGAGGAAGGTTATAGATACATAGAGTCACGGGCCAAGTGCTATGATTGCTGCTCTGCTCCCCAAAAGGATTAATGCCATCTGCAATTAAACCAAACCATATGTTCCTTGCGTCACCTGCAAAGCCCCCCACTTTCTCTCGATTTTTCTCCACTGCGACCCGTCAGCGGGTGCTCTCAACTTCCTGTCTTTCTTACAGTCTTCTTTTTGCCATCGCAACAACTTGGCATGCTCTCTTTTTCTGAACAAATGTTTCAACCATGGTATTATAGGAGCATACCACATCACCTTGGCAGAACCCTCTTCCTAGGCCGCTCGCCCTCAACATCAGCAGGGTCATCTCGTCTGATCTTATACCGCAATACACTGCATACCGGGCATGCATTCAATTCCTCATACTCACCGCGGTAGAGGATGTAGTCATTAGGGCATGCATGTATCTTTTGCACCTCCAATCCTAGAGGGCAGAGAACCTTCTTTGCTTCGTACATAGTGTCAGGCAATTCGTTATCCTTTGGAAGCTTCTTCTTCATTATTTTCATTAGCGTGCCAAATCCATTGTCAGAGACACCATTGTCTGCCTTCCATTGCAGCAATTCCAGTGTGGTACCGAGCTTTGTGTTGTCATCTTCGCAATTTGGGTACAACCCTTTTTTGTGATCCTCTAACATGCGATCGAACTTCAACTTCTCCCTTTCACTTTCGCATTCTCTCTGTGCATCAACAATGACCCGGCGAAGATCATCATCAGGCACATCGTCTAGTGCCTCTTGATCTTCAGCTTCTCCCGTTGCAGTATCACCGTATTCAGGGAACATAGGATAGCTGTCATCATCCTCTTCTTTTTCGTTGTCTTCCATCATAACCGCTCTTTCTCTGTGCTTGGTCCAAACATTATAGTGTGTCATGAAACCCTTCTCAAGGAGCTGCAAGTGAAGGGTTTTCGAGTTAGAGTAATCCTTCATATTCTCACAGATAGTACATGTTGCATGGGCCACACGCATGTAGGGGTTTCGAGTTAGAGCTGCCACGTGAAGGATGTGCGTTGCTTATTGAAATATCACACCACCCCTGCATGCATATGCATGGGCCACACACATGTAGGGTGCCCCCCTCGGGCGGTCTCTAGATCAAGCACCCATCCGGTGGCCCCTGCGGTCTAGGAAGTTGACCGGCACCGAGAGAGGGGGTAGGCCACGGTCAATACCTGCTTCTTCGTGTTACAGCAAGTCATCACGAGATGACAGACCAAGTCTAAGCCCGTTCTATCACAGGGTCGCCCACCGAAGACTCGGTCTCGCGGACAAACGTAGCCACTCCTCGATGTTCCCGCCCGTCTATGTGGTTTTGTGAGGCACGTGCCACGTGAAGAATGTGCGTTGCTTATTCAAACAACACACCACTCCTGCATGCATATGCATGGGCCACACACATGTAGGGGTGCCCCCCCCCCCGTCGGGTGGTCTCTAGATCGAGCACCCATCCGGTGGCCCCTGCGGTCTAGGGCATTGACCGGCACCGAGAGAGAGGGTAGGCCACGGTCAATACCTGCTTCTTCATGTTACGGCAGGTCATCATGAGATGACAGGCCTAGTATAAGCCCGTTCTGTCACAGGATCGCCCATCGAAGACTCGGTCTCACGGACGAACGCAAATGGTCCTCGACGTTCCGGCCCGTCTGTGTGATTTATGAGGCACATGCCACGTGAAGGATGTGCGTTGCTTATTGAAACAACACGCCACCCCTGCATGCATATGCATGGGCCACACACATGTAGGGTGCCCCCCCCCTCGGGCGGTCTCTAGATCGAGCACCCATCTGGTGGCCCCTGCGGTCTAGGAAGTTGACTAGCACCAAGAGAGGGGGTAGGCCATGGTCAATACTTGCTTCTTCGTGTTACGGCAGGTCATCGTGAGATGACAAACCAAGTCTAAGCCTGTTCTATCACAGGATCGCCCATTGAAGACTCGGTCTCACGGACAAACGCAGCAGGTCCTCGACGTTCCCGCCCGTCTGTGTGCTTTGTGAGGCATGTGCCACATGAAGGATGTGTGTCGCTTTTTCAAATAGCACACCATCCCTGCATGCATATGCATGGTCCACACGCATGTAGGGGTGCCCCCCCTCGAGCGGTCTCTAGATCGAGCACCCATCCGGTGGCCCCTGCGGTCTAGGAAGTTGACCGGCACCAAGAGAGGGGGTAGGCCATGGTTAATACCTACTTCTTTGTGTTACGGTAGGTCACCGTTCTCATGTTTATTTGTCGGTGCAACAAACCCCAAGCGTATGTTGCGCGGACGGTACACAGGCTTAAGAGAAAGGTTGGAACATCCTAGACAAGACCAAGCAGAAGAGATATCTCTTTAAGAAATTAAAGGGCAGATCAAGAAGACCAAGACCAAGCCAATGAGCAAGGTATCACCAAGGAAAAAAAAACCTAGCTGGGCAGGCGAGCCTGGCGAGGTCGAGGTTACCCCCAAGGACAAGTCTCAAGACTCCCCCGGCAGGCTTGCCGGGAATGCCTAGGGCGGATTAC
Organism: Thinopyrum elongatum; assembly: GCA_011799875.1. Taxonomy (NCBI): domain Eukaryota; kingdom Viridiplantae; phylum Streptophyta; class Magnoliopsida; order Poales; family Poaceae; genus Thinopyrum; species Thinopyrum elongatum. Next base: position 506,729,317 of record CM022301.1, on the reverse strand, counting down.
CCCACCAAGGCTCCACCGCTCCACCTCATAGCGACGCAAGTCACCTATCGGTGCGGTGTCGAGCCCCCAAGTGATTAAGTGGGTGTTATTTGGTACGTGGCAGGCCATTTCTGAGGAAGAACACCCCCAAATGACACCCGTCCAGGAGACGTGTCACGCAGACAGGCGAGAAGGTGGCTGAATGGCATGGCGAGGCTTGCCGGCCTACTCCGCGATGTGACAATAAGCGGTGTATTTAATGTACCCTGTCCTGTCTGCAGAGTTAGGTATGATAGCACTGTGGCTATCTAACCACTGGATAATGACTGTTTTGCCATTGTGGTAACCCCTTGACCTATAAAAGGAGGGCCATGGCTACCATAGAAGGGATTCGGACCCCTGTATGCTCATATGCGCGTAGCTGCTCTCGTCCCAAGGCGACCTTGCCGGGCTAGAGTGCCGCGTCTCCTCCACGGTCCTTTCTTTAATCCACCAAAGCAGGAGTAGGGTCTTACGCCTCGCGGCGGCCTGAACCTGGGTAAAAACTACTCGTGTCATCGCTGTCGTGCTGCTCTATGCTCTCCGCTCTTTGTGCAATGTGCTCATCCCCCTTGCCGAACCACAAGGGGCCGATGGTCCCATAGGTGGCCGTGTTATACCACGACATCTTTGGCACACCAGGTAGGGGGCAGTTCTTGCGCGAACCCTAGAGTGTAAGCAGCGCGTCGTCTTCATCATCATTTTCTTCATCAACGGCTTCATCATGCATGGCGCCCAAAAAGAAATCTGGTGCTTCGACTCACCCGTCCACCTCAAAGGCCCCCTCGCATGCAGCCACTGATGTCGTGGGGGCTGCGGGGGAACATGGGGACGTGGATGCCGCGGGGAACATGACTGGCGCAAGCGGCGCCATCACCATTCCCCCTGCGGCTGAAGCAGGAGCGGGAGGCACCGGAGGAGGGCGACACCAACAGCACCCTGGCGGCCATGCTCCCTAATGTATGGGTTGGGAGAATGTTCCGTCTCCGTCTCCCCACCTCACCAAGGGACACAACCACAGCGATGGCGCTCGCCCTCATGCGGATCGTAATCTCCTAGCTGCCCCCGTCGCGGGTGCGGCTACAGGGCCCGTGCCATCCCAGAGCAAGCTAACCAAGACGATGCGCCAAATGGGGTTGTCAACCCCCAAGCGCATCTGCCTCGTCGTCACGCCTCCCTGGTGACCGGCTCGTGGCGGCGAGAACATGGTGCCACCACTGCAGGCACCATCAGAAGTCGGGCGACATCGCGATCTGCCCAGCTCTTGTTGAGATTCCCGCCAGCGGCAATCAAATGGATGAGTGGAGAGACACTATTCAGAGCCTGATTGGTTTCGCTGAGACCGGAGGATCACAGCAGGCAGGCTCGCCATGGCCTCCACCGACGGCGGCAAGGACCCAAGCCGCTGGCCGCATCGAGGGAGCCGTTCCAACGGTGCCGTCCCCTCCACGGCAGTCAGCACAGGGGCCACGGCCAGAACCACACGATCAACAACTCGAGGACATATCGATGGTTTCGTCTGACCCGGAGGCACGTCGAGACCCGCGATGAACCCTGGAAGACAGGCGGAGGGAAGATGTGTGCGTCACGATCGAACGACGCCGCGAAACCCATGGCCGCTCTGATAGGTGCAATGGTCCCGACGTCGACGAGCCTATGTCCGGTGGAGACGGATACCTGCCTCTTGAGGTTGGGTGCCTCGCCTTCACTCGTGAGCTACGGCAAGTCCGTTGGTCATCTGCCCGTACGTTCAGCTAGAGATACCAGAAAATTACGATGGAAGATTGAACTCGGCAGAGTTCTTGAACATCTACACCATCACTGTTCAAGCTGCCGGGGGAGAGATAAGAAGGTGCTCGCCAACTAATTCCCTTTGGTACTCAAGCCAAACATGAGGTCGTTGCTGATGCACTTGCTGGAGAACTCCATCTCGACCTGAGCTGACCTGTGCAATGAATTTGTTGGCGCCTTTACTGGTGGTCATCAAGAACTAGGGCGGCCCAGCGACTTGCAGCTCCTCCCACAGAAGGAAGGAGAGAGTTTGTGGAAGTACATGCAGAGATTCAGCCGGGTACATAGGAACATTCCAGACATCCACCCGGCAGCTGTGATAGCTGCATTCCAGTCCAATGTACGCAACCGCAGGATACGTTCCAAGATGAGCATCCAGTTGCCCAAGACTGTGAATGAGCTATACACTTTGGGGGATAAGTGTGCCCGAACAGAGGAGGGGAGGCGACTCCCCGGCGAAGAGGATGGCATCGACGTTGACTCAGAGGACGACGACGATGCCACCAATCAAAAGAAGAAGAACAGGAAACGCAACAAGAAGCTCAAGGATAAGGCAATGTTGACTGTTGAAGGATCGAGCACCCCTAGTGCCGGTAAGAAGGCCAAGACCGAGGCTCCCAGCAAGGAAGTTGCCGTGTGCGCTGATTGCCGGGAAGCCGCGGCTGCCGAGAAGGCTGATGGGCCATACTGCAAGATCCATCGGACTAAGGGACACGATCTTCAACAGTGTCATCAGGTTGAGCAACTAGTCAAGAAGTAGAAGGCTGAGTACGAGAAGCATGACAAAGAGAAAGATCAAGACGACATTGGCGGCAAGGGCCAAGGCGGCAGAGGAGGTCACCCCGGCAAGGCCCCATAGTATCAATGGAAACATGCAAGAGGCCGTGAGAAGAAGGAATGCAATGACAGGAGTGATGAAGGGGATGAAGAGAGGAAACCAGTGAGCAGAAGTTCCAGAAGGCCACTGACGCCCTATGCATTGATGGAGGTGCATCCTTGCACTCCTCTCACCGCCAGCTTAAACAGTGGGCACATGAGGTCAATGCTGTAGAGCCAGTGGCAGATTCTCGGAAGCCGCTCAAGTGGTCCCGCACGCCCATCTTCTTTGATGAAGAGGATCACCCCGACCGCACCACCGCGGTAGGGTGTTTGCCGTTGTTGGTTTCACCAACGATCCGCCACCTCAAGGTCACAATGATGTTGGTTGACGGCAGGGCCGGGTTGAATCTGATCTCCCCCAAGGTCATCAGCAAGCTCCAGATAGCAGATGAAGAGCTCAAGGTTACTGGTACTTTCCAAGGAATCAGTCCCGGCAGGTGTCGTCCTAAGGGGAAGATCACACTGCCGGTAACTTTCGAAGGGGAGTTGAACTATCGGACTGAGAAGATCGTGTTTGATGTGGTTGACCTCCCCCTGCCATACAATGGAATCCTCAGTCGGCCAGCCCTGGCAAAATTCATGGCGGCATCCCACTATGCCTATAACACTCTAAAGATGCCAGGGCCAATGGGCGTCATTTCCATTCCATCAGACAAGCACGCAGTCATATGCATGGATAAGATGTACCGAGAAGCAGTTGCTGCAGAGGCCGCGGAAGCTACTGCTCCCGCCAAGGAAAGCAAGAAAGGGAAGAAAGCTAGCAAAGATGCCGACAAAGAATCCGGGAAGCGCGCCTCTTCGGAGTGCGCTGCGCCTGTTGATGACTTGCCGGAGAGTTCCAATAGCAAGAGATCAAAGGTTGCTGCGCTCGTTGTAAAGAAGGGCCCGGCAGGGCTGGTTGCCGCTGATGGTACATTTACCATCAGCTCCACCCTTCACGACAAATAGGAAAGCGCGCTCATTGCCTTCCTGCGAGCGAATGTCAATGTGTTTGCCTGGCAACCATTTGACATCCCCGGTGTTCCCAGGGAGGTAATCGAGCACCACCTTGTTGTCTGCCCACATGCCCGACCTATCAAACAGAAGGTCCGGAAGCAATGTTTGGAGCGGCAACAGTTTATTGCCGAAGAGATCAAGAACCTCAAAGCTGCTGGTTTGGTTAGAGGAGTGTTGCATCCAACTTGGTTGGCGAATCCAGTGGTGGTGCGCAAGGTGAATGGGAAATGGAGGCTTTGCATAGATTTCACAGATCTAAATAAAGCATGCCCAAAGGACCCATTCGCCTTGCTGCGCATCAATCAGATTGTGGATTCCACCTCTGTATGTGACCTACTTTCCTTCTTGGATGCCTACTCCGAGTACCACCAGATTTTCATGTCCAAGGAAGATGAAGAGAAGACCGCGTTTATAACCCCGTGTGGCACGTACTGTTTTGTACGTATGCCCTTTGGGTTAAAAAGCGCTGGATCCACTTTCGCAAGAGCGGTATAGATTGGCTTTGAGTCCCAGCTGCACTGGAATATTGAAGCCTAGATGGACGACATAGTGGTCAAAACCAAGGACAAATCAACTCTCATTCAGGACATGGAAGAGACCTTTGCAAATCTACGCAAGATCAACTTGAAGCTGATCCCAGAGAAGTGTGTGTTTGGCGTTCCTTCCGGCAAGCTACTAGGCTTCTTTGTGTCCCACTTGGGGATAGAGCCCAACCCCGACAAGATCAAGGCAATTGAATGGATTCAAGCACCCAAGATAGATAAAGACATGAGGCATTTGACTGGATGTGTTGCTGCGCTAAGCAGGTTCATTTCCAAGTCCGCCGAACTCGCCCTGCTGTTCTTCAAAATCTTGAAGAAGGCTGGGCCCGTGGTGTGGACCCCGGAGGCAGACGGTGCGCTACAAGATTTGAAGACCTATCTTTCCTCTGTCTGACTCAACCCTCCATATCCCCGGCAACAATGGCCAGAAAGAGGAGGAAACTGGACTCCGGCAAGCCTCTCCGGGCAGAGCTTCCCGAAGCCCCCAGCAAAGAGCTTGGCGGAACAACTCCCCTTCGATCGATGAGCTACACCCTCCCGCTGAACTATCAGTCTTTGCGGTCGAGGCATGCGCTCCAGTGAATGAGGAGGTGCCGCTAGTCCTTGTTGCCGAGCCTCAGGCTCCAACTTGGGCACGGCACATAGTCCATTTCCTCCAAATAGGAGAACTTCCCAAAGAGCAAGAAGAAGCTGAAAGAGTAGCCCAGAGGGCCAGTATGTATCAGTTCATTGACGACATGCTATACAGAAGAAGGCCCAACGGTGTGAAATTGAAGTGCATTTGGCGGGAAGAAGGAAAGGAACTCTTGGCAGAGATACACAAGGGTATGTGTGGCTCCCATATTGGATCAAGGGCCCTGGTTGGAAAAGCTTTTCGGCAAGGTTTCTACTGGCCCACGACCCTCCAAGATGCAATTGAGCTAGTTACCAAGTGTGAAGCCTGCCAATTCCACTCCAAGAATATCCATCAGCCTACTCAAGCTCTCCAAACGATCCCTTTGTCATGGCCATTTTCGGTCTGGGGGCTCGACATCTTGGGCCCCTTCCCCCGTGCAACCGGGGGCTTTGAATTCTTGTACATTGCAATCGACTAGTTTACAAAGTGGCCGGAAGTGGAGCCCATGAGGAAGGGGACCGCGCAGTCAGCTATCAAGTTCTTGAAAGCATTGGTGTGCCGTTTCGGAGTACCCGCCAGAATCATCACTAACAATGGCACCCAATTCACAAGCCGCGCCTTCATGCAATACGCTCATGCCCTGAGAAGCAAGATATCATTTGCCTCTGTTGCCCATCCCAGAAGCAACGGACAAGCTGAGAGGGCGAATGCTGAAGTGCTGCGGGGACTCAAGACAAGAACATTTGATAGGCTGCAAAAGTTTGGTGGGCGATGGATCGACGAGCTGCCGGTGGTTCTTTGGTCCCTCCGTATGACACCAAATTGAGCTACCGGCCACACTCCCTTCTCCCTAGTCTATGGGGCAGAAGCTGTGATCCCCACGGAACTCATATACGGGTCACCTCGAGTGCTTGCCTACGATGAAGTAGCGCATGAACAGCACCAGCATGACGATGCCATGCTACTTGAGGAGAACCGTCTCCAGGCTGCTACATGTGCTGCATGCTATCAGCAAGCCCTACGTCGCTACCACAGCCGCAGGGTTCATGCCCGGAGCTTTGAGGAAGGCGACCTTGTCCTTAGGCATGTTCAGTCCGCCAAGGGTGCAAGGAAGTTGATGCCGAAGTGGGAAGGCCCTTACCAGGTAGTATGAGTCACCAGACCCGGCGCAGTCCATCTGGAGACCGAAGATGCCATTCAGTTGCAAAACTCATGGAACATTGAGCATCTCCATAAGCTCTACCCGTAAGGCGCGGCTGTCGGGCCCTGCCCGGCAACCACCCTTTTGTACAAGCTTTGTGGATGCTGCATGTAACCCTTTGTACAAAGCCAGGCGCAGACCCTGAGCAACAGATAAATAAACGAAGTGCTGGGGGCCCCCGACAAATTGCATGCATGCATAAGCATATCATGAGCACAGCATGATCATGAAGATAAGGTCGCATGTAGCTCTATTTTCATCTGCACTAAGCTGTAGGGTTCCTGCCGCAGACTTGGTCCCGAGGAGAAGAAATGAAGACAAGCCTACATAGCGATCCCCGGCAAGCCAAACAGATAAGTTCCTTCTTATCCATACCTGTTCTATAAAGTGAAAACTTGTACATATGAAAACCTCATCACCTTCGAAACATAGGTGCTCCCATCCTTTGTCCCGAATGTTGCTTCGGTCGAGGTGGTCGCAGTGGCCTTTGACGGAGAAGGATCGGCGAGGGGCTGGTCCCTTTTTTATAGTTTTATGCCCAGCAGGCCTAGCCCCGCGGCAGCAAACTAAGGGCACCGGCAGGATAACTTGACGGGAAAAACTTGTTTACTTAAATGTATAGAGGCATCTCACCTCTGCATGGACATGACACATGCACAAGTACCCGGCAAGTCTTGTCTTTTTCATTAATATGCTGATAAGCAAGTACAAATCTTACAAAACACAAACATGGATAAATAAGATTACATAATTTAGACTAAAGTTTGGCAAATGCATATACATTTTAGACTGAAAAAAGATAAGTGCCCCGTAATCCTTTTCTTGTCCCTCTCCCCCTAGGAACTACAGTGGCAGGTGAAGAGGGCAAAAGGAGTGCCTGAGCATAAGACCAGCCTGGTCCCGTCATGGCTTGCCGAGCGAAGCCTGACAAGATCGGGAGTGGCAAGGCTGCGAAGGAGAGGGGCGGAGGGAGTAGCTCGGCGGTGCCCTAGTCACCACCTCCAGGGCCAGCAAGAAGCCCCAGCACAAGCACTGGTGTGGAGAGCCGCTGGAGCTCAGCAGGAAGACTGCTGGAGGAGGCGAAGGTACCAAGAGAGCGACTCCCTCCCCGGTAACCACCTTGAAGAGGCCGGTGATGATGGTGCCAGGGAGGGAGGGGAAGAGCAGAAAGAGGAGGCAGCGGGCTGGCAGTATGAGATGAAGGCGTCGGTGCCATCGTACTCCTACCAAACGGCCTGCCACCCGCCTTCTCCGTCTTCCCTCGTTCCTTCTTCATCACCACCGCTCTAGGAGGACGCCGGCCCATCGCCTCCCCCAGAGAAGCAGCAGCCGATGATGATGTCCGAGGCGCGCGAGGAGCACCGCTCTCCACCTTGGAGTGCAGGAAGGCGCCGCCATCTTCAACGTTTTCCCCGGCTCCGCTGGAAGGAGCAGTGCTGGGATTACCTAGGATCTCGAGCACTGCACACCAGACAGGCGCCGGAAGCCCCGAGAGCCTCGCCATCGGGATGATGAGTGTGACGCCCCCGATTCAATCATACACTAATCATACACGCAAACGTGTACGATCAAGATCAGGGACTCACGGGAAGATATCACAACACAACTCTAAAAACAAATAAGTCATACAAGCATCATATTACAAGCCAGGGGCCTCGAGGGCTCAAATACAAGTGCTCGAACATAAATGAGTCATCAGAAGCAACAATATCTGAGTACAGACATAAGGTTAAACAAGGTGCCATAAGATGGCTAGCACAAACTGGGATACAGATCGAAAGAGGCGCAGGCCTCCTGCCTGGGATCCTCCTAACTACTCCTGGTCATCGGCGGCCTCCACGTAGTAGTAGGCACCCTCGGTGTAGTAGGAGTCATCGTCAATGGTGGCATCTACCTCTAGGGCTCCAACATCTGGTTGCGACGTCCGAGAAGAATGGAAAAGGGGGAAAAGAGGGAGCAAAGCAACCGTGAGTACTCATACAAAGTACTCGCAAGCAAGGATCTACACTACATATGCATTGGTATCAATCAAATGGGTAGTATCTATGGACTGAACTGCAGAATGCCAGAATAAGAGGTGGATAGGTAGTCCTTACGAAGACTATGCTTCTGGCAGCCTCCATCTTGAAGCATGTAGAAGAGAGTAGCAAGTATAGTAACAAGTGACATCGCATAGCATAATCCTACCCAGCGATCCTCTCCTCGTTAGCCCTGCGAGAGAGCGATCACCGGGTTGTATCTGGAACTTGTAAGAGGTGTGTTTTATTAAGTATCCGATTCTTGTTATCATAAGGTCGAAGTACAACTCCGGATCATCCTTTTACCGAGGGACACTGCTATTCGAATAGATAAACTTCCCTGCAGGGGTGCACCACATTACCCAACACGCTCGACCCCTCTGGTCGAGCTCACTTTCCTAGGTCATGTCCGGCCTCGGAAGATCAACACGTCGCAGCCCTACCTAGGCACAACAGAGAGGTCAGCACGCCAGTCTAAATCCTAAGCACGCAGGGGTCTGGGCCCATCGCCCATTGCACTCCTGCATGTTGCGTGGGCGGCCAGAAGCAGACCTAGCCCCCCTAATACAAGAGCAGGCATTCCAGTCCAATCCGGCACGTGCCGCTCAACCGCTAACATCAAGAAGGCTTTGGCTGATACCACGACGTCGAGAGCCCATAACTGTTCCCGCGTAGTTGATTAGTGCGTATAGGCTCATAGCCAGACTCAGATCAAAAACCAAGATATCGTTAAGCGTGTTATTTTGAAGTAACCGCGGACGCCGACCAGGGACCAAGCCCACCTGTCTCCTAGGTGGTCTCAACCTGTCCTATCGCTCCGCCACAAAGTAACAGTCGGGGGCCTTCGGGAACCCAGGCCCATCACAACCTAGATGGAACCACCTGCCCCTTCAGCCCCCACTTCCGAAAGTAACAGAAGTATGTAATAGTATATAGTATATACCCATGATCACCTCCTGAGTGATCACGGCCCGATAGTATAGCATGGCAGACGGACAAGAATGTAGGGCCACTGATGTAATTCTAGCAACCTATACTAAGCAATAGGATTGTAGGTAAAGGTGTCAACAGTAGTAGCAAAGACAGGCTATGCAGCAGAATAGGATTAACCGAAAGCAGTAACAACTGCACTACTCTAATGCAAGCAGTAGAGGGAAAGAGTAGGCGATATCGGGATGAACAAGGGGGGTTTGCTTGCCTTGAAGCTCGGCAGAGAAGGACGGGTCGTCAACACCGTAGTCGACCGGGGTAGCAGCAGCGTCAGGCTCGTAGTTTATCGGAGAGAAGAGGGGGAAGAAACAATGAATACAATGCAAACATATGCATTAAGATGCATGACATGACATTTAGCGGTGCTAGGGTGAGCTAACGCAGTACTAGGTGCTACTGGCGAAGGGGGAAAACATCCAGGAGAGTATTCTCGGTGTTTGACGTTTTCGGGCAGACGAACCGGAGGTGGATTGTTGCATGTTCGCTATGCTAGGGACGTGCGGTGGACGAACGGATTGTGAATTCGGATTCGTCTCGTCGTTCTGAGCTACTTTCATGTACAAAGTATTTTCATCCGAGTTATGGATTATTTTATATTAATTTTCAAAGTTTTAATTCATTTCCTAAAATTATTTTAATTCAAAAAATGAATTTATTGCATCAGCCTGACATCACCATGATGTCAGCAGTCAACCCAGCCAGTCCAGGTCAAACCTGACGGCTGGTTCCCACCTGTCATACAAAGTGGACTACTCAGAGTTCAATCTAATCTAATTTTAGCTAATTAAGCCACTGGGCCCGCTAGTCAGTGACTAATTAGTCTATATTAATTAAATTAACTAATTTAATTAGTTTAAAGGGGGGGCCACTGGTCAGCTGCTGGGACCGGCCCAGTCAGCAAGTTGACCACGGTCAACTGGGCCAGCCGGGCCCCCGGGGCCACCAGGCAGTGAAACAGATGGGCCCCAGCGGCAGGCCACGTCGGCGGGCGGCGGAGGTTCACTGCCGGCGACCGGAAATGTGCCAGAGGTGCGTGAACCTCGTCAGGATCACGCCACGGTGCATGTAATGGGGCGCGGGTGGGTTCTTTCGAATGCCCGCGCCATGGCGCGTTGAACGGAGGCGGTGGCTTGGCCGGAGGAGGACCGCAGCGTCGCCGGCGACGAGCGGGGTGGACGCCGGGGGTCAAGCGAGCTCAGGTTCATCGCGGGGCTGGGTGCGTTCGAACGCACACGACAGTGCGCGTCGAGTGGCGGTGGTCGCAGGCACGAGGGTGGCCGGAGTGGAGCGGTGCGTCGAGGTCGGGCGACGGCCGGAATCGGAGCCCGACGGGGACGGAGCTAGGGCCAGCGAGGGGTTGCACTGGAGAGTGCAACGGTGTCGTGGTGGCGTAGGGAGCACAGTTACGCGATCGGACGCGAGCCGCGCATGCGGTGACCGCGACGGCGAGCTCGACGGTGAAGCCGTAGCTCGGCAATGGTGGTGCGTCGCGCACGACTAGCTACGGCATGGAAACGAAGTAAGGACGGGGAGAAGGGGTGGAGCTCACCGAGCGGCACACGAAAGGCCTGCGGGGAACGGGAGCGCAGAGGTGAGGCAGAATCCGATGCAGTGGAGCTCGGTGTTCGGAGGTTGAAGATGACCTCGTCCACGACGCTGCGAAGGCGCGGAGGTTGAACCAATGGTCGGGGACGATGAGGCGGACAACGAGGGAGCTCGGTGAGACTTTAGCGTGGTGCGGGGAGGACGGTGGCCACGGCTACGTGACGACCACGGCCATGGGAGCACTCGGATGGGGCGGATCTGAGGAGCGAGGCGGAGGCGGAGATCTGGGAGGAGAGCGGGGGGTGAGTGGGAGAGGGAACCGAGGAGCCGCGGTGCTGGCGGCCTTATCCCACAGGCGGGGACGGCGAGGGGGTGCAACGGGGACGCGCCCCTGTTCATGGCGCGGTCGGCGGAACAGGGCGCGTGTGAAGAAGACGACAAGGGGGAACGAGGGAGTGGGCCTGCTCGGTTGGGCCGGTTGGGCCGTTTGGCCCAGTTGGCCAGGGGGGTTTCCTTTTCTTTCTCTTCCTATTTTATTTGTGTCTTTACTTTATATTTATCTTTCTTTTACTGTTTTATATTAGTTTTGTAAAATACAAAAATGATCCATAAATTAGTATTACCACTAAACCCACTGCCACAAAAAGTTTAACCCCTAGATGAAATAGTTTAACATTTTATTAATCATAAAGACATTTAAATATTTGTTTTTGCTACTGTTTTATTCATCTTAGAGTATTTAAACATTTTATAAAAGTGTGGTTCCTCCACCATAGTTTCTTCTGCATTATTTGGCACAACCCGAACATTTCAGTTTTAAAGTTTGAAAACTTTTGATGTTTGCCTTTAATTTAATTTTGAATTTGAATCGGTTTTGAACTAACACGAGATTATCAATAGTAACCGAGATGACGTGGCATCATTAGCAGAGGTTCACTATGTAACACCCCTGTGTAATAAAGCATTGTGCTCTTATGATAACCATGCGAAGCCATCTTCATTTGCAATGCTTCAACATAGTGGTTACACAAATCAATTCAAAATTCTCTCCGAAATAAATTCAAGTGCAAAATAAAGTTGCTCAAAGTTTGCTGGAAAAATGTTCACCTTCTCCAGAGCTGTCCTTCCCCCTGGCCATCCTCATCCATTCCCCCTCGCTCTCCTCCCTCTCCCTTCTCCAGATCCGTCGCCGCCGAACGCCACCGTCGCCATGGCTTCGGCGTAGCCGCGCCCACCTTCGTCCCCGCGTCACGCCTCCCTGTCCATTCGCCTCGCGGGCGTCTTCTTCACTGTCTACGCCAAGCGCCTAGAGCCGGGGAGCACGGCAGCACTCGCTCCACCGCCGTTTTCCACCTTCGGACGCGTTGGAGCATGCTGTCGATCCGCGCCGCCCCGACCACCTCAAGTCGTCCCTGGGCCTTCTCTGGAATGACCCTGAGCTCACCTCCGATTCCCCTGTCTCTGCCCTCTCGTACGCCCGCTAGCAAGAACCCCGCCTTAGCCGATGTCGCCCCAATTGAGCTCGTCGCAGACGCGTGCTCAGGCCACCGCGCTCCTCCCTGGGCAGCCCATCGAGCTCCTGGTGCTCCCAGGAGGCCGGCAAGCTCGCCCCCGCGTCCTTCCGTGCCCCCTAGCACCAACCTCGTCGAGGCCGGAACATCGGCGTCCGCCACGATGCTCGCCGCCGTCGACTTAGGCAGCCCCAGCTCCGCCCAGTACCCCCAAACGACGCGGCGGGCTCCCCTCGTTCGAACGCCGCAAACCACGCGACGAACAGAACCCCGTAGCCAAATCCCGCCGCAGGCCGTGCCTTCGCCGTGGTTTTGGACACCAGCAGCTAAACGCCGGCGCCCGCGCTGAGGTGGCCGGTCGGCGCCACCCCCGAGGGTCATTGCCTAGTGGGCCCCTAGGGGCCCGACTTGCCAATTGACTCGGTCAGCCCTGCTGACTGGACCGGCCCAGCAGCTGACATGAGGACCCCACCTCCACTTAATCAACCTAATTAATTAAATTAATTAAATTAACCTATTTAGACACTGACAGGTGGGCCCAGTTGTTTAACTAACTATGTTTAGATTAGTTTTTAACCCTGTTTAACCCACTGTATATGACAGGTGGGTCCCAGGCATCAGTTTGACCAGTCAACTGGTTGGTTGACTACTGACATCACTCTGACCTCATGCTGACATCATTATTCCTTTTTCTGTCAAATTTAATAACTATAAATAATTTCCAAAAATGCTAAAATCTTTGAAAAATCATAGAAATTAATCCGTAGCTCAGATGGAAAAACTTTATACATGAAAGTTGCTCAGAACGACGAGACGAATCCAACCGTGCCATTTGTTTCCGTGTCGGGAACCTCCACGGAGGTGAACCCACAACTTTTCACCTATTTCCGGTAGATGAATAGTGCATATACACCGGTTAATAAATCCAACTTAAATCCTAAAATAACTAAAATGGTTTAGACATGCTTTTAGGCAACCCTGCACTGCACGTTAGCATAGCATGCTCTGTGTTGCATAAATTTGATGTGTATTTATCAGTTTCTTCCCCCTCTTCTCTCTCGGTAGATCCCAGTACCGACGTAGTCCCCGAGACCAACGCAGCTCTGTAGACCAGCTACACTACTGACGACTCTGCCTTTGCCGCCGAGCAACCAGGCAAGCACCCCCCTTTGAACATGCCTATATCGCCTATTCTTTCTCCCTCCTACTTGCATTAGAATTTGCTACTGCTTTGAGTTATCCTAATGTGATGCATAGCCTGTTTATTTTAACCTGCTATTGATACCTTACCTGCTTATCCTAAACTGCTTTGTATTGGCTGGATAGAGACCCACCAAAGACCCCCACTTTGTCCCAAGTTGCCCCCGCTGGATTATCAGATGACTCGATCAACGTGATCGACAACCAGGCCCCGGCATCACACATTACCCCCTTAGTTGTACGACACTGCAGCGTTACCATCGAGTGCCGAGGGTGATACCTTGTTTAGCACTTCTGATGTTAACCCTGTAGAGTAGCTATTCGGTCGTGGTCATCGAGGGTGATTCATCCTTCACCACTCCGATAACGACGCTGTCGTGCAACACCTCAAGTGTGAACCCATCGAGGGTGATTCCTCCGAGTTCACCTTGACGGTTACATCGAGTAGGAATCCAACGAGGGTGATACCTCCGATTCCCTTGATGTTATGGACACACGGATACTTGGACTTTACGACTGTTACTTGGAAAGGCGGATCGACCCTGAGGGGTACCCGCGAGTGATGTGGAGATGGGTTGACCTGGAGGGTGCCCGTGAAATAATTACGAGGTGTGGCCGGGCATTCTTAGCCCTTGCCGCAATTCCTCGAGACGGGGCGACGGGGTCACATCGATCATGAGTCTCTGCTCGTTACCGCACTACCAGAACACTAACTATTTGGATATGTGATCTGAGTGGGCCTCTGGCCCGATAGCACTAACCATCACGCGGGAATAGTTATGGGCACTCTGCATCGTGGTATCAGCCGAAATCTCTGTCAGATGTGCAGTTTAGCATTACAGCATGGTCGGATCGTGTTGGCCATCCGAGGCGACGCTGGTATCCACCCTGCTCGCAATGACCCGGAGTGCAACGGGCGATGGGCCCAAGACCCCGGAGTGCTTAGGATGTAGACCGGCGGGGACCTCTCTGCTGAGCTTTAGGTAGGGCTGCGGTGTGTCGTGTGGCCGAGGCCGGGCATGACCCAGAAAAATGTGTCCAGCCAGAGTTAATCGAGCATGGTGGGTAAGTTGGTGCACCCCTGCAGGGAAGAACTAATCTATGCATTGCCGGATCCGCGGTAACGGACGCTCGGAGTTGTATCCCGCTCGATACAACTAGAACTGGATACTTGTGATGAGAAATGGATAGTAAGGTTCTGGGATTGCTTTCTCTCAGGGAGTCGAGAAAGGATCTCTGGCCGAGGTTGATACTTGGATATTATGGCTCTGGCATTGCTTTCTCGCAGGGAGTCAAGAAATGATCTCTGGGCAAGGATGATGACTACTACTACTTTATATTATGCTTTTCTGTACTCTTCTAAATGCTGCAAGATGGTTGAAGATGCTGGAAGATGCTAGTCTTCGGTAGGACTAGGCCTTCCCCTCTATTCTGGCATTTCTGCAGCCCAGTCCATATATACAACTTTTCTTTGATAATGTTGCATATGTAGTGTAGATCCTTGCTTGCTGAGTACTTCGGATGAGTACTCACTATCGCGTTGCTTCCTCTTTTTCCCCATATCCGTTTGATGCGACCAGATGATGGAGCCCCGGAGCCAACTGCCCCAATCGGCGATCACTACTACTACCCCAAGGATGGATTCGACTACGAGCTTGCCGACGACCAGGAGTAGGATCGGAGGGTCCCAAGCAGGAGGCCTACACCTTTTCGATCATAGTGTTTTGTTTTTGCCCTGCCTTCTTGAAGGCTTATCTGTTTCTGTTTCATATCTGTACTCAGATATCTGATGCTTCCACTAACGCTTGTTTACGAGCTTATGTATTCGAGCCCTTGAGGCCCCTGGCTTGTAATATAAAGCTTGTATGACTTTATTTATGTTTTAGAGTTGTGTTGTGATATCTTCAAGTGAGTCCTTAGGCTTGATCATGTGCATTTACGTGTATGATTAGTGCACTATTAACCCAGGGGCTTCACAGGTTGGTATCAGAGCCGACTGCCTGTAGGAACTCTCTTTCCAACTCCTTGGCCGAAGTTGAGTCTAGTCGTCCAAAACTGTTTTACTAATTTAGCTGTGTGGCTTACGGGCCCACGTCGCCAACTGGGTGCTATTAGGATCTTGGGATAATTAACTTTATGCCCCTAGTTGGGTCCCACTCGTCTGTTTTACCCCTAGTTTCAGAAACTCACCTGTTCAGTCCAAGACACTTTGCAATTCTTATGCTTTTGCCCTTTGACCCTTTGACCGTCACTTTGAAAAATTCATAACAAATTCATACTAACTCAGAAAAATTCAAATAAGATATCAAAATGTTCGGAAAAACATCACCTATATGTGCATGTCATTTTCATTCTTGAAAAAAGTGTTGGAAAGTCCCCATCTCAGTTTTAGCTCATATGCTCTTAGCATGAGCAGTAAAATCTAAAAAAAATTGGTGGCAAACATTGACCAATGTTTTGAGTGCTTGCCAAGTTTCATCATGGAATGACATTTGTGGAGGTCGTGGCAAAAAAAAAAGAAAATCAAAGCTCCAAAATTTCTTTTTTTTGCCACGACTTCCATGAATGTCATTCCATTATGAAACTTGGCAAGCACTCAAAACATTGGTCAATGTTTGCCACCAATTTTTTTTAGATTTTTTTGAATTTTTTTAGATTTTACTGTTCATGCTAAGAGCATATGAGCTAAAACTAAGATGGGGACTTTCCAACACTTTTGTCAAGAATGAAAATGACATGCACATATAGGTGATGTTTTTCCGAACATTTTGATATCTTATTTGAAATTTTCTGAGTTAGTATGAATTTTTTATGAATTTTTCAAAGTGATGGTAAAAGGGTCAAAGGGCAAAAGCATAAGAATTGCAAAGTGGCTTGGACTGAACAAGTGAATTTCTGAAACTAGGGGTAAAACAGACGAGTGGGAACGAACTAGGGGCATAAAGTTAATTATCCCTAGGATCTTTTATTCCTCGTCAATACTCTGGGACTCTGATCTCTCTTCTTTTCGGGTTAAATGAATTTTACTAACACCGACACTTAGGATCTCGTAAATCTCGTCTACCCGGAGAGCTGGATATCTGTGCTTAAGTCCTTACCATTGATCTGATTGGTCTGATAATCATTTTCCTTTCCATTGGTTTGTTTAATATTTCTCTCTGATTTGTATTATAATTCTCATTGTCATTTGACAATCCTGAATTTCCTCTGTTTCAGATGGATCGTTTGTTTCCACCACGCCCTGCGATGCAGCTTGTGCTTCGCACTTGGGCTCGTGATGCCCCTGGTTTTCCAGCTGTCCTGCTCGCCCTCCTGACCAGACTGGGCTACCGATGGTACCCCGAGTACATGGTCTACGAGGATTACCGCGAGTTCAACCAGGAGCAGTACCATGCTGACGTTCGTATCTATGATCAGCATGATGATTTAGACAATGAGCTGCACCTTTTCCACAGTATCGGCGTGATGATTGAGATGGCAGTCCATGATGCCACCTACTCTGCTGTCACACGTCTCCGAGGAGAGCTCAGCGTTAGCTTGGATGCCTCTGAGTTTTGATACATTCCGTATGCCCCTGCTGGAGATGCTACTGGGTACTACACAGCTATCTGTGCCCCGTACGAGCGTCGTCATTACGACCCACAGGTTCTGATTTAGTACACTCAGGCTCTGGATTGCACTGTTCGGGCTCTTGCCGTCTAGTTGTTTGCCACTCGAGCATGTCTCTACGATGCTATGACGCAGTTGCTACCAGCTATTCATGCAGGGATACATCCAGAGTACATCCTTTACCCGCGCAGGACTCAGATGTATACTGGTATTGATTGGCCTGATGTTGGAGGTCACACACCTGCACGTGGGCCTCTTCTTCCAGCTCGAGACTGGATTCTGCATCAGAGTGGCGCAGCGGAAGCGTTGTGGGCCCATTACCCATAGGTCCCAAGTGTCGAACCCCTCTGAATTGGTCAGAAACTGGGGAACGACTGCTTGTTGGGCCGGATATTATTTAACACGCAGAAGAGCAAGTTTGTATCGTCCGTGAAAATATCAAGGCGGCTCAGGACCGCTAGAAGAGCAATTATGATCGCGAACAATGGGGTTTGACTTATCGACCTAGTGATCAAGCTTATCTGCGTGTCACTCCTATGAAGGGCACTCACCGTTTTGGAATTAAGGGCAAGTTAGCTCCATGCTACATTGGTCCTTTCCGCATTGTTGCAAGACATGGTCAGGTGGCTTATAAACTGGAGTTGCACTGCAATTCTCTCATATCCACGACGTCTTCCATGTGTCACAACTTCGTCGTTGCTCCAAGGAGTCTCCGCATAGAGCAGTGGATCACGAGATGCTCGAATTGCAAGATGACCTATCTTATAAGGAGCATCCGATCCACATTCTTGATCAAGCTGAATGTCGGACCCGTCAGAAGGTTACCAAGTTCCTGAAAGTGCAGTGGTCAAATCATACTAAAGATGAAGCCACTTGGGAATGCGAGGATAATCTTCGAGCGGAATACCCCGACCTCTTTCTTTCTACCTCCTGAATTCTCGGTACGAGAATTTCTTTTAGAGGAGGAGAATTGTAACACCCCTGTGTAATGAAGCATTGTGCTCTTATGATAACCATGCCAAGTCATCTTAATTTGCAATGCTTCATCACAGTGGTTACACAAATCTATTCAAATTTCTCACTGAAATAAATTCAAATTCAAGTGCAAAATAAAGTTTCTCAAAGTTTGCTGGAAAAATGTTCAGCTTCTAGTAAATATTCCAAAGCAAAGGTTGTTAAGGAAAACAACATCATCATCAACTCTAAATGGGCCAGAGCATTTAATCCAGTACCAAAATAGTAATTTAAATGTCCTATTCATTTTTGAAAAATACCAAATGAATTCCAATCTTGCTCAAACTTTTTGAGGCACAACAGGATATTTCACTGTATTTAAGTGACCAAGTTTCACATTTGTGCAAATGCATTTGGCAGCTGGAAAAATTGCAAAACAGGGCTTGTAAAAGAAAACAGAGAAAGAAATAAAAAGAAAAGAAAAAGGCCACTGTGCACTAGGCCTAAGTGCATAGTGCCTGAGGCCCAGCCAGCCGGCCCACTTCACCCTCCTCGCTCTCTCTCTCCTGTGTGTGTCAACGCGCGCCTGGCCGCGCCGGCGAGCACCGCTCGGGCGCCGACACCGCGAAGCCGCGAGCATCCGCGAAGGGATAAGGCCGAGCCGTCCTTCCCCCTGCCATCCTCATACATTCCCCCTCGCTCTCCTCCCTCTCCCTTCTCCAGATCCGTCGCCGCCGAACGCCACCGTCGCCATGGCTCCGGCGTAGCCTTGCCCACCTTCGTCCCCGCTTCACGCCTCCCTGTCCATTCGCCTCGCGGGTGTCTTCTTCACCGTCTACGCCAAAGCACCTGGAGCCAGGGAGCACGGCAGCGCTCGCTCCACCGCCGCCTTCCACCTTCAGACGCGCCGGAGCTCGCCGTCGATCCGCGCCGCCCCGAACACCTCAAGTCGTCCCCGGGCTTTCTCTGCAATGACCGTGAGGTGACCTCCGATTCCCCCACTCTCTGCCCTCGCGTACGCCCACTAGCTAGAACCCCGCCTTAGCCGAGCTCGTCGCCGTTGAGCTCATCGCAGACGCGCGCTCAGGCCACCGCGATCCTCCCTGGGTAGCCCATCGAGCTCCTAGTGCTCCCAGGAGCCCGGCAAGCTCACCCCCGTGTCCTTCCGTGCCCCCTAGGACCAACCCCGTCGAGGCCCGAACATCGCCGTCCGCCACGGCGCTCGCCGCTGTTGACTCCGGCAGCCCCAGCTCTGCCCAGTACCCCCAAACGACACGGCGGGCTCCCCTCATTCGAACGCCGCAAACCACGCGACGAACGGACCCCCGTAGCCGAATCCTGCCGCTGGCCGTGCCTCCGCCGTGGTTTTGGCCATAAGCGGCTAAACGCCAGCGCTCGCGCTGAGGTGGCCGGTCGGGGCCACCCCCCAGGGTCACTGCCTAGTGGGCCCCCAGGGGCCCGGCTGGCCAAGTGACCCGGTCAGCCCTGCTGACTGGACCGACCCAGCAGCTGACATGAGGACCCCACCTCCACCTAATCAACCTAATTAATTAATTGAATTTAATTAAATTATTTAGACACTGACAGGTGGGCCTAGTAGTTTAACTAACTATGTTTAGATTAGTTTTTAACCCTGTTTAATCCACTGTCTATGATAGGTGGGTCCCAGGCGTCAGTTTGACCAGTCAACTGGCTGGTTGACTGCTGACAACACTCTAACCTCATGCTGATGTCATTATTCCTTTTTCTGTCAAATTTAATAACTATAAATAATTTCAGAAAATGCTAAAATCTTTGAAAAATCATAGAAATTAATCCGTAGCTCGGATGGAAAAACTTTATACCTGAAAGTTGCTCAGAACGACGAGACGAATCCAACCGTGCAGTCTGTTTCCGTGTCGGGAACCTCTACGAAGGTGAACCCGCAACTTTAGCCAGTTTCCAGTAAATGAATAGTGCATATACACCGGTTAATAATTCCAACTTAAATCCTAAAATAACTAAAATGGTTTAGACATGCTTTTAGGCAACCCTGCACTGCACGTTAGCATAGCATGCTCTGTGTTGCATAAGTTTGTTGTGTATTTATCTGTTTCTACCCCCTCTTCTCTTTCGGTAGATCCCTGTACCGACGTAGTCCCCGAGACCGACACAACTCCGGAGACCGGCTACACTACTGACGACTCTGCCTTTGCCGCCGAGCAACTAGGCAAGCACCCCCCCTTTGAACATGCCTATATCTCCTATTCTTTCTCCCTCCTGCTTGCATTAGAATTTGCTGCTGCTTTGAGTTATCCTATTCTAATGCATAGCATGTTTATTGTAACCTGCTATTGATACCTTACATGCTTATCCTAAACTGCTTAGTATAGGCTGGATAGAGACCCACCAGAGACCCCCACTTTGTCCCAAGTTGCCCCCGCTGGATTATCAGATGACTCGATCAACGTGATCGACAACCAGGCCCCGGCACCGCACATCACCCCCTTAGTTGTACGACACTGCAGCGTTACCATCAAGTGCCGAGGGTGATACCACGTTTAGCACTTCTGATGTTAACCCTGTAGAGTAGCTACTCGGTCGTGGTCATCGAGGGTGGTTCCTCCTTCACCACTCCCGATAACGACGTTGTCGTGCAACACCTCAAGTGTGAACCCATCGAGGGTGATTCCTCCGAGTTCACCTTGACGGTTACATCGAGTAGGAATCCAACGAGGGTTATACCTCAGATTCCCTTGATGTTATGGACACATGGATACTTGGACTTTACAACTGTTACTTGGAAAGGCGGGTCCACCCTGAGGGGTACCCGCGAGTGATGTGGAGATGGGTTGACCTGGAGGGTGCCCGTGAGATTATTACGAGGCGTGGCCAGGCATTCTTAGCCCTTGCCGCAAGTCCTCGAGACGGGGCGACGGGGTCACATCGATCATGAGTCTCTGCTCGTTACCGCACTACCAAAACACTAATGATTTGGATATGTGATCTGAGTGGGCCTTTGGCCCGATAGCACTAACCATCACGCCGGAATAGTTATGGGCACTCTGCATCGTGGTATCAGTCGAAAGCTTTGTCAGACGTCCAGTTCAGCATTGCGGCATGGTCGGATTGTGTTGGCCATCCGAGGCGACGCTGGTATCCACCCTGCTCGCAACGACCCGGAGTGCAACGGGCGATGGGCCCAAGACCCCGAAGTGCTTAGGATGTAGACCGGCGGGGACCTCTCTGCTGATTTTTAGGTAGGGCTGCGGTGTATCGTTTGGTCGAGGCTGGGCATGACCCAGAAAAGTGTGTCCGGCCAGAGTTAATCGAGCGTGGTGGGTAAGTTGGTGCACCCCTGCAGGGAAGAACTAATCTATGCATAGCCGAAACCTCGGTAACGGACGCTCGGAGTTGTATCCCGATCGATACAACTAGAACTGGATACTTGTGATGAGAAATGGATAGTAAGGTTCTGGGATTGCTTTCTTGCAGGGAGTCGAGAAAGGATCTCTGGCCGAGGTTGATTCTTCAATATTATGGCTCTAGGATTGCTTTCTCGGAGGGAATCGAGAAAGGATCTCTGGGCGAGGCTGATGACTACTACTACTTTATATTACGCTTTTCTGTACTCTTCTAAATGCTTGAAGATGCTAGTATTCGATAGGACTAGGCCTTCCCCTCTATTCTGGCATTTCTGCAACCCAGTCCACATATACATCTTTTCTTTGATAATGTTGCATATGTAGTGTAGATCCTTGCTTGCTGAGTACTTCGGATGAGTACTCACTGTTGCTTTGCTTCCTCTTTTTCCCCATATCCGTTTGATGCGACTAGATGATGGAGCCCCGGAGCCAGCTGCCCCTGTCGATGATCACTACTACTACCCCGAGGATGGATTCTACTACGAGCTTGCCGATGACTAGGAGTAGGATCGGAGGATCCCAGGCAGGAGGCCTGTGCCTTTTCGATCGTAGTGTTTTGTTTTGCCCCGCCTTCTTAAAGGCTTATGTATTTTTGTTTCATATCTGTACTCAGATATCTAATGCTTCCGCTGATGCTTGTTTGCGAGCTTATGTATTCGAGCCCTCGAGGCCCCTGGCTTGTAATATAAAGCTTGTATGATTTTATTTATGTTTTAGAGTTGTGTTGTGATATCTTCAAGTCAGTCCTTAGGCTTGATCGTGTGCATTTGCGTGTATGATTAGTGCACAATTAAGCCGGGGGCATCACACACTTTAGCTTAATTATCCGGGTGTTACAATTCTCCTCCACTACAAGAAATCTCGTCTCGAGATTTAGGAAGTAGAAGGAAACAGTGCGGGGTATTCATCCCGCAGGCGATCCTCGCATTCCCAAGTGGCTTCTTCTTCAGAGTGATGCAACCACTGGACCTTGAGGAACTTGATCACCTTCTGACGTGTGCGTCATTCAGCTTGGTCGAGAATGCGGACCGGATAATCTTTATAGGAGAGGTCGTGTTGCAACTCTAGCACTTCGTGATCCACTGCTCGGATTGGGTCCTTGAAGCAGCGGCGGAGTTGTGACACGTGGAACACATCGTGAACCTGAGAAAGGTTCGGCGGAAGCTCCAGTTTGTATGCCACTTTTCCACGCCTTTCCAGAATAGTGAAAGGACCAATATAGCGAGGAGCTAGCTTGCCCTTGATCCCGAAGCGGTGTGCACCCTTCATCAGTGTAGCTCAAAGATAAGAATTTTCGCCAGGCTGATAGACCATGTCTTTATGATGACGGTCATACTGACTCTTCTGACGTGACTGAGCAGTCTTGAGGTTCTCACGAATGATGCGGACTTGCTCTTCAGCATGTTGGATAATATCCGGACCGAAGAGTGGACGTTCCCCAGTTTCTGACTAGTTCAGAGGGGTTCGGCACTTTCGTCCATATAACACTTCAGACTAGCTTGATAGCTATTATTATAAGAGACCTCGACATACGGGAGAGATTCCTCCCATTTCTTTCTGAAGGAAATAACACAAGCTCGAAGCATGTCTTCGAGAACTTTGTTGACATGTTCAACTTGCCCTTGCGACTGAGGATGAAAAGCAGCACTAAATGACAGATGAGTTCCCATAGCTTCTTGGAAACTTTCCCAGAATCTTGAAGTGAATAAGCTGCCATGGTCTGAATTGATTACTAGTGGAAAACCGTGAAGTGAAATAATTCTGGACATGTAGAGGGTTGCCAGCTGACTAGTAGTGATAGTTTCTTTGACGGCCAGAAAATGTGCAACTTTAGAAAGTCGGTCAATGACGACAAGAATAGCATCATTACCTTTCTGCGATTTTGGAAATCCAGTGACGAAGTCCATCTCGACATGGTCCCATTTCCATTCAGGAATAGAGATAGGTTGCAGAGTTCCAGTAGGCCGTTGATGTATTACTTTGATTTGACCACCAGAATGTCTTGGTACATCTTGGTGCTACCGGGATGAATAGACAGAGGCGTATCATGAGCTTCTTTCATAACCTCCTGAGTCATATCCAGGTTTTTCTCCTTACTTGGCACCACTAGGCGGCCTTTAAAGAATAAGGTGTCGTCATCTTCAACAGTGAAGTATGAGGGCCTTCCTTCTGCGAGGTAGTGCTTAATCTTGTGGGCTTGAGAGTCATATTTCTGCAGCGCCTTGATGCTGTCCACGAGATCTGGTTTGACAGCCAGGGTATTAAGGGAACCCTGGGAAACAACACGGAGGTTCATCTTGCGGCACTCTGGAGGAGGGGAACGAGTCCGGCAAGTGCACCAGGAGGAACTATATGGAGGTTCAGCTTTCTGAATTCTTCAACAAGCGAGGGCTGAACTTTGCGAACCTGGAGGTGGAAGTAATATGACTTGCGGCTCAAGGCATCAGCCATTACATTAGCCTTGCCTGGTGTATACGAAATACCCAAGTCGAAGTCTGCAACAGTCTCCATCCATCTCCGCTGACGGAGGTTCAAGTCTGGCTGAGTAAACAGATACTTCAGACTTTGGTGGTCGGTGAAGATCTCGCAATGATTATCGAGAAGGTAATGTCGCCACTGTTTTAGTGCATGTGTGACAGCAGCAAGCTCGAGGTCATGAATTGGGTAGATCTCTTCATGAGGGCGCAATTGACGAGATGCATAAGCAATCACTCTGCGGTCTTGCATTAGGACACAGCCTAATCCTTGACGGGAAGCGTCGTAGTAAATGACGAAGTCCTTCTTAGTATCAGGTGCAGCAAACAGTGAGGTAGAAGTCAACTTGTCTTTGAGTGCCTGGAAACTCTCCTGACGTTAGTCTGTCCATTGGAACTTGACGCCCTTATGCAACAAGTTAGTCAGAGGCCTGGCGATCTTGGAGAAGTTCTCGACGAATCGACGGCAATAGCTGGCGAGTCCGAGAAAACTTCTGACTTGCTTGACATTCTTCGGAGGAGTCCAATCGAGAATAGCCTAAACTCACTCAGGGTTGACGGCAATACCATCCTTGGAGATGACATGCCCAAGATAGGTTACTTCGGGAAGCCAGAATTCACACTTAGAATACTTAGCATAGAGTTGATGCTCTCGAAGCTTTTCCAGAACAAGGCGAAGATGTTCAACATGCTCTTCTTTGTTCTTGGAATATACGAGGATATCATCCAGATAAACCACGACGAATTTGTTGAGGTATTCCATGAATATGTAGTTCATTAGACGAGAGAAAGTTGCTGCAGCATTGGTCAAGCCGAAAGACATGACGGTGTACTCGTATGAACCATATCGAGTCATGAAGGCGGTCTTTGGGATATCCTCTTCACGAACACGGATCTGGTGGTAACCCAACCTCAAGTCGAGTTTAGAGAACACTGATGAACCAGCCAGTTGATCATACACTTCATTGATCCGAGGAAGGGGATATTTGTTCTGAATGGTAGCTTGATTGATAGGACGGTAGTCTTGGACCAATCGGTTTGGCCCATCCTTCTTCTTGACAAAGAGAGAAGGTGCTCCCCAAGGAGAGCAACTTGGGCGAATGAAACAACTATGAAGAGATTTGTCGATTTCCTCCTTAAGCTCAATGAGTTCGTGCGGCGGCATCTTGTAGGGTCGTTTGGCTATAGGAGTGGTGCCTGGTTTGAAGTCGATGATGAATTCGACAGCTCTAGCAGGGGGAATCCCTGGAAGTTCTTCAGGAAAGACGTCGAGGAATTCGCGAATGACGGGAATGTTTTCAATGCCCTCGAGTGGTGCAGCGTTCAATGCCTTCAAGGCATAAAGCCGTGCCTCGGCATTCTGAACCAGACAAGCGTTGTAGCTTATTATTTCATCAGAAGGGTGTAGCAGATGGACGGTCTTAGTGGCGCAAACTATAGACGCAGTATGCGCTTTCAACCAATCCATTCCCAGAATGAGATCAATGCTACAGGACTTCAGTACGATGGGAGAGACAAGGAATTCCAGTCCTTTGATTTCAACGGGGACGTTGTTGCAATTCATCGAGGTTCGACATTGGCCCGCAGGGGTGTGTACTAATAGCGAAGCGTTCATATCCTCACATTTAATGTCGTGCAAGCATGCAAAATCTTCTGACATGAATGAATGCAATGCACCTGTATCAAATAAAATGGATGCTGGTACTGAATTTATGAGGAGTGTACCCATCACAGTAGCAGGCTGGTCCTGAGCTTCATTCAGGTCAATGTGGTTGGGATGAACACGACCATAAGGCCTGGCATTGTTGTTGCGGGGTTGATTGTTTCCACGGCCAGCTGCAGGAAGTGCCAGTTGGTTCTTACTTTGATTGCATTCCCTGGCACGGTGACCTGGACGGCCACACCTGAAGCACAGACCATCATTGGGAGTGGGAGCAGGAGCTTGGGGTGGTGCAGCTGGAAGTCTTGGTTGCCTGGGTGGTGGAGGAGGCAGACGCGGTGCGACATAAGACTGCCTTGGAGCTGGTGCAGTTGGACAGTACATGTTGTTTGGAATCCAGATCCTACGCTTCTGCGAGGGCGGGCCCGAAGATGAGCCCGTCTCACGGTTGCGCCTGAGAGAGCCCTGGTGTTCCTGCAGACCAGTCTCGACATTGATGGCCTTGTTCACCAAGGTGGCAAAATCGGCAAAGTCATGCACTAGCAGTGCGAGCTTGATGTCAGCTTGTAGTCCATCACGGAACTTCTCCTGTCTACGGGCATCAGTTGCAATGTCCTCTTCAGCATAGCGGGATAAGTCCAAAAACTCCCTGGGTGAGGTTGCAGAACTCACGCTTCTTCCGGTCCATGACTCCCTGAGGAATGAAGCGGGCACGAAAAGCAGCTTGGAAGTCTGGCCAGGTGATGATTGTTCCAGCTGGCAGGGTACGCCTGTGGCTGTCCCACCATTGAGCAGCGGGTCCCTTCAGGAAGAAGGAAGCAAAGGTGACATAGCTGGCAGGGGCTACAGTAGCAGACTCCATCTCATAGGTGATGTCACCGAGCCAGTCATCAGCATCCAGAGGCTGAGTTGAGCTGCGGTAGATGGTTGGGTTGAGGCGCATGAAATCCTGCAGAGTTACTGGGGCTGGCTGCTGGTTCATATTGGGGCGAGGAAACTGAGCCATCATATACTCCATGAACTGGCGGTTCAGCTCGAACTGTTGGATCATACCAGCCATGTACTCAGGCGGTGGTGGGGCGTTACCACCACGACCACGACTACCTGGTCTAACCATCCTGCTAATATATAACAGGGGTAGTTCAGCATTGAGAAATTTGCAAAGACAAGGATCATTCATGATGAAACATGCATAATGAAAGGAGCACGATAGATACTACATAGTAGTCGGCATATCTTACAAAAGGGATCATCCATAGAGTTCAGTACATAGACTAAGGACATCATAGGCGGCACGCAGGCTCACGGCGAATGCATCTTATACTAATAAGAAAGACTACCTCAGTCCCAGGAGGAACTATGGAGGTAGGTGTAGCCTGATAGCTGCTAGTGTCGAGACGGGAAGTCCTCCACATCAGCAACCTGGGGTCCGTGGATACTCTGGTGCAGAACCCGACATTCAGGTGTCAAAAGAGGACCAAGTGCGGGAGTGTAGCCTCCCACATCTGTCCAACCGACACCGTGGGGCATCACGGTCCTCGCTGGGTAGATCGCAGAATGCGGCAGCTGACCAGATCAGAGAAAGGGGTGCAACAGCGTTAGAGCGCGGTAGAGGTGCCGACGGGTGGTGTACAACTCGTGGCGAAGAGCTCGGTTAGCTCGATCCAACCCATCAGCATGCAGAACAATGTTCTGGTGGTGGAAGTGCTCTCGCGTGACGGTGGAGTAGGCAGCAGTGTAGTATCCCTCCGCACCATCGTCGGATGCGATAGCAACGTGCCTGAAAGGGGAAGTGTCCAACGCCTGATACTCTCCACGAAGACATGTCAGAGCAGCGTAAGTAGCATCATGGACTGCCATATCGATGGTCACTCCAACACCATGAGCGGTGTGCAGCACAGTAGTGGAGTCATACTCCCGAGAGTAGAGGTGGACGATGGCACGGTACTACTCCTGGTTAAAGTCTTGGTACTGCTCGTACATGGTATACTCAGGGTGCCAGCGATAACCTAGATAGGTCATCATCTCAGCTAGCACAGCAGGTTATCCTGAGACTCCAATGGCCGTCGTGTGGCACACGACCTGCCTCGTGGGTTCCATCTGAAAGCAAAGATGTTTCAAAGGAGTTAAATGACAGTGTGGGTATTAATCAAAATACTATCCTAAGGAATATCTATGGCTTATCCAATTTTGGGGTGAATGTGGTCATGGGATCCTAATGTTAGAGTTAGTAAATCCGTTTAACCCGAGAAGAAGAGAATTCAGAGTCCCGGAGTAAAGATTGAGGAGTAAAAGATCCTAATACCACCCAATGGCGACGTGTGCCCGTAAGACACACAGCCATGTTAGTAAAAGTTTTTCAGTGACTAGACTCGACTTCGGCCAAGGAGTGTGGAAGGGGGATTCCTACAGGCAGTCGGCTCTGATACCAACTTGTGACGCCCCCGATTCAATCATACACTAATCATACACGCAAACGTGTACGATCAAGATCAGGGACTCACGGGAAGATATCATAACACAACTCTAAAAACAAATAAGTCATACAAGCATCATATTACAAGCCAGGGGCCTCAAGGGCTCGAATACAAGTGCTCAAACATAAATGAGTCAGCGAAAGAAACAATATCTGAGTATAGACATAAGGTTAAACAAGGTGCCATATGATGGCTAGGACAAACTAGGATACAGATCGAAAGAGGCGCAGGCCTCCTGCCTGGGATCCTTCTAACTACTCCTGGTCGTCGGCGGCCTGCACATAGTAATAGGCACCCTCGGTGTAGTAGGAGTCATCATCAACGGTGGCATCTGGCTCCTGGGCTCCAACATCTGGTTGTGACGTCTGAGAAGAATGGAAAAGGGGGAAAAGAGGGAGCAAAGCAACCGTGAGTACTCATCCAAAGTACTCGCAAGCAAGGATCTACACTACATATGCATTGGTATCAATGAAATGGGTAGTATCTATGGACTGAACTGCAGAATGCCAGAATAAGAGGGGGATAGCTAGTCCTATCGAAGACTATGCTTCTGGCAGCCTCCATCTTGAAGCATGTAGAAGAGAGTAGCAAGTATAGTAACAAGTGACATCGCATAGCATAATCCTACCCGGCGATCCTCTCCTCGTTAGCCCTATGAGAGAGCGATCACCGGGTTGTATCCGGAACTTGTAAGGGGTGTGTTTTATTAAGTATCCGGTTCTAGTTATCATAAGGTCGAAGTACAACTCCGGGTCATCCTTTTACCGAGGGACACAGCCATTCGAATAGATAAACTTCCCTGCAGGGGTGCACCACATTACACACCATGCTCGATCCCTCTGGCCAGGCACACTTTCCTGGGTCATGTCTGGCCTCAGAAGATCAACACGTTGCAGCCCTACCTAGGCACAACAGAGAGGTCAGCACACCGGTCCAAATCCTAAGCACGCAGGGGTCTGGGCCCATCGCCCATTGCACTCCTGCACATTGCGTGGGCGGCCGGAAGTAGACCTAGCCCCCCTAATACAAGAGCAGGCGTTCCAGTCCAATCCGGCGCGCGCCGCTCAACCGCTAATGTCAAGAAGTCTTCGGCTGATACCACGATGTCGAGAGCCCATAACTGTTCCCGCGTAGTTGGTTAGTGCGTATTGGCTCATAGCCAGACTCAGATCAAATACCAAGATCTCATTAAGCGTGTTATTTTGAAGTAACCGTGGACGCCGACCAGGGACCAGGCCCACCTGTTTCCTAGGTGGTCTCAACCTGCCCTATCGCTCCGCCACAAAGTAACAGTCGGGGGCCTTCGGGAACCCAGGCCCATCACTACTTGGATGGAACCAACTGCCCCTTCAGCCCCCACTTCCGAAAGTAACATAAGTATGTAATAGTATATAGTATATACCCGTGATCACCTCCCGAGTGATCACGGCCCGATAGTATAGCATGGCAGGCGGACAAGAATGTAGGGCAACTGATGTAATTCTAGCAACGGATACTAAGCAATAGGATTGCAGGTAAAGGTGTCAACAGTAGTAGCAAAGACAGGCTATGCAGTAGAATAGGATTAACCGAAAGCAGTAACAGCTACACTACTCTAATGCAAGCAGTAGAGGGAAAGAGTAGGCGATATCGGGATGAACAAGGGGGGTTTGCTTGGCTGGAAGCTCGGCAGAGAAGGACGGGTCGTCAACACCGTAGTCGACTGTGGCAGCAGCGGCGTCAGGCTCGTAGTCTACCGGAGAGAAGAGGGGGAAGAAACAATGAATACAATGCAAACATATGCATTAAGATGCATGACATGACATTTAGCGGTGCTAGGGTGAGCTAACGCAGTACTAGGTGCTACTAGCGAAGGGGGAAAACATCCGAGAAAGTATTCCCGGTGATTGACGTTTTCGGGCAGACGAACCGAAGGTGGATTATTGCATGTTCGCTATGCTAGGGACATGCGGCGGATGAACAGACTGCGTATTCGGATTCGTCTCGTCGTTCTGAGCAACTTTCATGTACAAAGTATTTTCATCCGAGTTACGGATTATTTTAAATTAATTTTGAAAGTTTTAATTCATTTCCTAAAATTATTTTAATTCAAAAAATGAATTGATTTCATCAGCCTGACGTCACCATAATGTCAGCATTCAACCCAGCCAGTCCAGGTCAAACCTGACGGCTGGGTCCCACCTGTCATACCCAGTGGACTACTCAGAGTTCAATCTAATCTAATTTTAGCTAATTAAGCCACTGGGCCCACTAGTCAGTGACTAATTAGTCTATATTAATTAAATTAACTAAGTTAATTAGTTTAAAGGCAGGGCCACTGGTCAGCTGCTGGGACCGGCCCTGTCAGCTAGTTGACCACAGTCAACTGGGCTAGCCGGGCCCCCGGGGCCACCAGTTAGTGACCCAGATGGGCCCCAGCGGCAGGCCACGTCGGCGGGTGGTGGAGGTTCACCGCCGGTGACCGAAAACGCGGCAGAGGCGTGCGGACCTCATCAGAATCAGACCACGGTGCACGTAAGGGGGCCCGGGTGGGTTCTTTCAAACGCCCGGGACATGGTGCATTGAACGGAGGCGGTGGCTTGGCCGGAGGAGGACCACAGCGTCGCCGGCGACGAGCAGGGCAAACGCCGGGTCTGGGGCGAGCTCGAAGGCGGGGCTACGGGGCACGGTTCGTCGCGGGGCTGGATGCGTTCGAACACACGCGACTTCGCGCGTCGAGTGGCGGTGGTCGCGGGCACGGGGGTGGCCGGAGTGGAGCGGTGCGTCGAGGTCGGGCGACGGTCGGAATCGGAGCCCGATGGGGACGGAGCTAGGGGCAGCGAGAGTTTGCACTGGAGAGTGCTACGGTGTCGTGGTGGCATAGGGAGCACGGTTATGCGGTCGGACGAGAGCCGCGCGTGCGGTGACCGCGACGGCGAGCTCGACGGCGTAGCCGTAGCTCGGCAATGGTGGTGCATCACGCACGACTAGCTACGGCATGGAAATGAAGTAAGGACGGGGAGAAGAAGGGGGTGAAGCTCACCAAGCGGCACACGAAAGGCCTACGGGGAATGGGAGTGCAGAGGCGAGGCAGAATCCGATGTAGTGGAGCTCGGTGTTCGGAGGTTGAAGATGACCTCGTCCACGATGCTGCGAAGGCGCGGATCTCAAACCAACGGTCGGGGACGACGAGGCGGGCGACGAGGGAGCTCAGTGACACGTTGGCGTGGTGCGGGGAGGACGGTGGCCATGGCTACGTGACGGCCACGGCCATGGGAGCACTCGGATGGGGCGGATCTGAGGAGCGAGGGGGAGGCGGAGATCTGGGAGGAGAGCGGGGGGTGAGTGGGAGAGGGAACCGAGGAGCCGTGGTGCTGGCAGCCTTATCCCACCAGCGGGGATGGCGAGGGGGTGTGATGGGGATGCGCCCCTGTTCATGGCACGGTCGGCGGAACAGGGCGCGTGTGAAGAAGACGACAAGGGGGAACGGGGAGGTGGGCCTGATCGGTTGGGCTGGCCGGCTGGGCCATTTGGCCCGGCCAGGGGTGTTTCCTTTTCTTTCTCTTCCTATTTTATTTCCGTCTTTACTTTTTATTTATCTTTCTTTTACTGTTTTATATTTTATATTAGTTTGTAAATTACAAAAATGATCCCTAAATTAGTTTTACCACTAAACGCACTACCACAAAAAGTTTAACCCCTAGATGAAATAGTTTAACATTTTATTAATCATAAAGACATTTAAATATTTGTTTTTGCTACTGATTTATTCGTCTTAGAGAATTTAAACATTTTATAAAAGTGTGGTTCCTCCAACGCAGTTTCTTCTGCATTATTTGGCATAACCCGAACATTTTAGTTTTAAAGTTTGAAAACTTTTGATGTTTGCCTTTAATTCAATTTTGAATTTGAATCGGTTTTGAACTAACACAAGATTATCAACAGTAACCGAGGAGACGTGGCATCATTAGCAGAGGTTCACTGTAGCTTAATTATTCGGGCGTTACGATGAGCCTCGGTGACTTACGGTCGGGGCAGGCACTCCCCACCGGGCGGCTGGCTCGCGTGTGGGAGACGGGTGCTTCACCACTTTGGAAAGGCGTAATGCTTCCCACACTGTGGATGGAAGGGCGCCCACACCTCAGACCGCCGCATCTCCTATGGCCCCGGACCAGAAACACTCCCTGAGTGTCAACACGAGCGTTCGGCATCGTCGACCCCGAGCTAGAGTCCGGGCCCCGGCCCCGGTCTTTCCCCCTTGACATAACAGAGGAGGAGACAAGAAGTGAAAGAGGAAAGGTGCGTGGATGGGCACCTCCGCTCCTCCTCACCCCCTTTTTATAGGCGGGTTGGAGCTGGGGACTAATCCTTCACCCCCCCACCCCAGTGGGGTTCCTCCTGATCCGGCTCGTCTGAACCACCACCGACGGCCGGATCCGAATGCCGTCCCCTTACACCAACCCCAGAAGACCGGGCCCCCCTGCCATGACTCTTTCCCCTGCAACACGCACCTCCGTTACCTACCCCAATCAATGCATGCACTATATGTGGCAAAGGATAAGGGCCTGGTGGGATGGGTGAATTGGCAGTTACTCACCCGTGTGTTAAAGTCATTCACGAGCCATTACGGAGATGGCCCCACTACAATTGGCATCGCATGACGCGCGGAGAAACCGGGAACTGACTCGAGCACAGGCTAATGAAGAAGCAAAGAAGATCTCAAAGGACGAGCTACCACAACCCTCTCGCTTGTGTACTGGACATGACCTACCCCGACGGCGCATGGCAGTGCGTTCAGGCTAGGCCCGGGGGCTCCTGTCGGTGCAACAAATGCCATGCGTATGTTGCCCGGACGGTACACATGCTTAAGAGCAAGGTTGCAACATCCTAGACAAGACCAAGCAGAAGAGATAGCTCTTTGAGAAATCAAAGGGTGGATCAAGAAGACCAAGACCAACCTAATGAGCAAGGTATCACCAAGGAAAAACTCCCCTTGCCGGACAGGCGAGCCTGGCGAGGTCGAGGTTACCCCCAAGGACAAGTCTCAAGAATCCCCCGGCAGGCTTGCCAGGAACGCCAAGGGTGGATTACCCCGCCAAGGCTCCACCGCTCCACCTCACAGCGATGCAAGTCACCTATCGGTGAGGTGTCGAGCCCCCAAGTGATTAAGTGGGTGTTATTTGGTACGTGGCAGGCCATTTCTGAGGAAGAACACCCCCAAATGACACCCGTCCAGGAGATGTGTCACGCAGACAGGCGAGAAGGTGGCTGAATGGCACGGCGAGGCTTGCCGGGCTACGCCACGATGTGACACTAAGCGGTGCATTTAATGCACCCTGTCCTGTCTGCAGAATTAGGTATGATAGCACTGTGGCTATCTAATCACTGGATAATGACTGTTTTGCCATTGTGGTAACCCCTTAACCTATAAAAGGAGGGTCGTGGCTACCATAGAAGGGATTCGGACCCCTGTATACTCATACGCGCGTAGCTCCTCTTGTCCCAAGGAGACCTTGCCGGGCTAGAGCGCTGCGTCTCCTCCACGGTCCTTTCATCAATCCACCAAAGCAGGAGTAGGGTCTTACGCCTCGCGGCAGCCCGAACCTAGGTAAAAACTGCTCGTGTCATCGTTGTCGTGCTGCTCTATGCTCTCCGCTCTTTGCGCAATGTGCTCATCCCCCTTGCCAAACCACAAGGGGCCGATGGTCCCATAGGTGGCCGTGTTATACCACGACATTATTACTTTACACTCTTTAAAGTTGAGTTTAGAAAAAATCTAGCCCAAAACATATATACATATAAGTCCATCAAAAGTCCTTTATTAAAAAATTCATCAAAAGTCATGGCAATTTCTAACTTTAGTCATAAAAAACATATGAAATATCAGATACAAAAAAGAGTGTGCCAAACAAAAACACTAATAAAAGGAAAATAAAGAATTAGTGCAATGGTTACCGAGAGTCGATTCTCGTCTCTCGGCAATGCCTACCTTTACCGAGAGGGCCTCTCGGCAAAGCACCTAAACCTAGATCTTGTTTCTTCTCCGTTTGGGTGCATTCTCGATAATTCGTCTTGTACTTTTTTTTGTTGTCTTCTTCCATGCTTGGCAAACCACCTTACCAAATTATAGTTACCATCTTGTTTTCTCTTTTTCAGATGGCCCTCGCCCGGTTCTACAGACCGAGCCCCCATCCGGTGGCCCCGACGGCCTAGGGCGTTGACCGACATCGAGAGGTGGTAGGCCACAGTCAATACCTGCTTCTTCATGTTACGGCAGGTCATCGCGAGATGAGATACCAAGTCTAAGCCCGTTTTGTCATAGGATCGCCCACCGCAGACTCGGTCTCACGGACGAACGCAGCCGGTCCTCGACGTTCCCCCCCGTCTATGTGGTTTGTGAGGCACGTGCCATGTGAAGGATGTGTGTTTCTTATTCAAACAGCACACCACCCCTGCATGCATATGCATGGGCCACACGCATGTAGGAAGTTGACCGGCCCCGAGAGAGGGGGTAGGCCACGGTCAATACGTGCTTCTTCGTGTTACGGCACATCACCTGATACGTCCGTTTTGCATGATGTTTTGCTACTGTTATTTATAATGTTTTTGGGAGTAATTCTAATGCCTTTTCTCTTATAATATGCAAGGTCTACACAAAAAGGGAGAATACCGGTAGCTGGAATTCTGGACCTGAAAAAGCACGTCAGAGCTACCTATTCTGCACAACTCCAAATAAGCTGAAACTTCACGGAGATTTTTTATGGATTATTTAAGAATTA
The DNA here is from genome assembly GCA_011799875.1 of Thinopyrum elongatum. NCBI lineage: Eukaryota > Viridiplantae > Streptophyta > Magnoliopsida > Poales > Poaceae > Thinopyrum > Thinopyrum elongatum. Next base: position 506,694,674 of record CM022301.1, on the reverse strand, counting down.
TTGGAGCCAATAACTACCAGAGGGGCCCCACCAGGTGGGCACTACCCACCAGGGCGCGCCAGGGAGCCCAAGTGCGCCCTGGTGGGTTGCGTCCTCCTCGGCCCACCTCCAGTGCCCCTCTTCTGGTATATAAGTCATTTTGACCTGGAAAAAATAAGGAGAGGACTTTCGGGACGAAGCACCGCCGCCTCGAGGTGGAACTTGGGCAGGAGCACTTTTGCCCTCTAGCTGAGCGATTCCGCCGGGGGAACTTTCCTCCCGGGGGAGGAAATCATCGTCATCGTCATCACCAACGACTCTCCCATATTTGGGAGGGCAATTTCCATCAACATCTTCAACAGCACCATCTCCTGTCAAACCCTAGTTCATCTCTTGTGTTCAATCTTTGTACCAGAAGCTTAGATTGGTGCTTGTGGGTGACTAGTAGTGTTGATTACATCTTGTAGTTGATTACTATATGGTTTATTTGGTGGAAGATTATATGTTTAGATCCATTATGCTATTTAATACCCTTCTGATCTTGAGCATGATTATCATTTATGAGTATTTACTTTTGTTCTTGAGGTCACGGGAGAAATCTTGTTGCAAGTAATCATGTGAACTTGATATGTGTTCGATATTTTGATGATATGTATGTTGTGATTCCCTTAGTGGTGTCATGTGAAAGTCGACTACATGGCACTTCATCTTATTAGGGCATGAGGGAATGCATTGTGGAGTAGTTATTAGATGATGGGTTGCGAGAGTGACAGAAGGTTAAACCCTAGTTTATGCGCTACTTCGTAAGGGGCTGAATTGAATCCAAAAGTTTAATGCTATGGTTAGATTTTATCTTAATACTTTTCTCATAGTTGCAGATGCTTGCGAGGGGGTTAATCATAAGTAGGATGTTTGTTCAAGTAAGAATAACACCTAAGCACCGGTCCACCCACATATCAATGTGGCGAACACGAATCAAACCAACATGATGAAAGTGACATGATGAAATTCCCATGTACCCTCAAGAACACTTTGCTTATCCTAAGAGATCGTTTTGGCCTATCCTTTGCCACAAAAGGATTGGGCTACCTTGCTGCATACTATTTACCGTTACCGTTACTTGCTCGTTACAAATTATCTTTCTATCAAACTACTCGTTACTCATAATTTTAGCGCTTGCAGAGAATAGCTTGCTGAAAACCACTTATCATTTCCTTCTGCTCCTCATTGGGTTTGACACTCTTACTTATCAAAAGGACTACGATTCATCCCTTATACTTGTGGGCCATCAAGGCTCTTTTCTGGCGCCATTGCCGGGGAGTGAAGCGCTCTTGGTAAGTAGAAATTGGTACGGAAAAATTATTACTACATGCTGAAATTTATTGTTACTTGTTACTATGGAGAATCATCCTTTGAGGGGTTTATTCGGGTTATGAAATTATTACTACACCTCGACTGGAACCACAATTAGCTACCCCTCAACCTACTGCACCTACTGAAAATATTGGTTATGAAATTCCTTCGGGTATGATAGAACAACTACTACCTAATCCATATGCAGGAGATGGAACTGAGCATCCTGATATGCACTTGATATATGTGGATGAAATTTGTGGATTATTTAAGCTTGCAGGTTTACCCGGAGATGAAGCTAAGTAGAAGGTTTTCCCTTTATCTTTGAAGGGAAAAGCATTGGCATGGTATAGGCTATGCGATGATATTGGATCTTGGAACTGGAATCGATTGAAATTGGAATTTCACCAAAAAAATTATCCTATGCATCTAGTTCATCGTGATCGGAATTACATATATAATTTTTGGCTTCGTGAAGGATAATGTATTGCTCTAGCTTGGGGAAGGCTTATGTCAATGTTATATTCATGCCCCAATCATGAGCTCTCAAGAGAAATTATTATTCAGAATTTTTATGCTCGGCTTTCTCGTAATGATCAATCCATGCTCGATACTTCTTGTACTGGTTCTTTTATGAACAAGACTATTGAATTCAGGTGGGATCTTTTGGAAAGAATTAAATGCAACTCTGAAGATTGGGAACTCGATGAAGGTAAAGAGTCAGGTATTAAGCTTGAGTTTGATTGTGTTAAATCTTTTATGAATACCGAAGCTTTTCAGAAGTTTAGCACTGAATATGGACTTGACTCTGAGATATTAGCCTCTTTCTGTGAATCATTTGCTACTCATGTTGATCTCCCTAAGGAGAATTCATTTAAATATCACCCACCTATTCCAGAAGAAATTAAAGATCCCGACATAGCTAAAGATGAAACTATCATTTATAATGTTGACCCAGCTGTTCCTACTGCTTACATTGAAAAACCACCTTTCCCTGTTAGGATAAAGGAACATGCTAAGGTTTCAACCGTGGTCAATAAAAGCTATATTAGAGCATCTAAACCTTCTGAACAAATTAAGGTAGAACCTAGTGTTGCTATGGTTAAAGATCTCCGGATAGAAAATATAGATGGGCATGTTATTTACTTCTGTGTAGAAGCTGCTAGAATTGCCAAACCCGATGAAAGAGATAAACATAGACCTGTTGTTGGCATGCCTGTTGTCTCAGTTAAAGTAGGAGATCATTGTTATCATGGTTTATGTGATTTAGGTGCTAGCGTGAGTGCTATTCCTTTTACCTTATATCAAGAAATTATGAATGACATAGCACCCGCTGAAATAGAAGACATATATCGTACTATTAAACTTGCTAATAGAGACACCATCACACCACTTGGGATTGTTAGAGATGTTGAAGTCTTGTGTGAGAAAATAAAATACCCTACTGATTTTCTTGTTCTTGGTTCCCCACAAGATGACTTTTGACCCATTATCTTTGGTATACCTTTAATGAACACCGTTAATGCTAAAATAGATTGCGAGAAACAAATCGTCGGTGTTAGTTTTGGTGATGAATCTCATGAGTTTAATTTTTTTAAGTTTAGTGGAAAACATCATAAGAAACAGTTGCCTAGTAAGGATGAAATAATTGGTCTTGCTTCTATTGTCGTGCCTCCTACTGATCCACTAGAACAATATTTGCTAGACCATGAAAATGATATGCATATGCACGAAAGAAATGAAATAGATAAAATTTTCTTTGAACAACGATCTCTGCTTAAACACAATTTGCCTATTGAAACTCTAGGAGGTCCTCCTCCACCTAAAGGTGATCCTGTGTTTGAACTAAAACAATTGCCAGACACTTTGAAATATACTTATCTTGATGAGAAAAAGATATATCCTGTTATTATCAGTGCTAACCTTTCAGAACATGAAGAAGAAAGATTATTGAAAATTCTGAAGGAATACCATGCTACTATTGGATATACTCTTGATGATCTTAAGGGCATTAGTCCTACTCTCTGTCAGCACAAAATTAAGATGGAGCCTGATGCCAAACCCGTTGTTGATCATCATCGGCGGTTGAATCCTAAAATGAAAGAAGTGGTAAGAACTGAGATATTAAAACTTCTGGAAGCAGGTATAATCTATCCCATAGCTGATAGTAGATGGGTAAATCCCATTCATTGTGTCCCTAAGAAAGGAGGTATTACCGTTGTTCCTAATGATAAAAATGAACTTATTCCACAAAGGATTGTTACTGGCTATAGGATGGTAATTGATTTTAGAAAATTAAATAAAGCAACTAGAAAGGATCATTACCCCTTGCCTTTTATTGATCAAATTCTAGAAAGACTATCAAAGCACACACACTTTTGCTTCCTTGATGGATATTCTATTTTTTCTCAAATACCTATTTCACAACCTGATCAAGAGAAAACCACCTTTACTTGCCCTTTTGGAAATTATGCTTATAGACGTATGCCTTTTGGTTTATGCAATGCATCTGCTACCTTTCAAAGATGTATGACTGCTATATTCTCTAATTTTTGTGAAAAGATTGTTGAGGTTTTCATGGATGATTTTTCCGTTTACGAAACTTATTTTGATGGTTGCTTAAGCAACCTTGATCGAGTTTTGCAGAGATGTGAGCAAACTAATCTTGTCTTGAATTGGGAGAAGTGCCTCTTTATGGTTAATGAAGGTGGTGCCTTGGGGCATAAAATTTCTGAATGAGGTATTGAACTGGATAAAGCTAAAGTTGATGCAATTGAGAAAATGCCATGTCCTAGAGATATCAAAGGTATTCATAGTTTCCTTGGTGATGCTTGTTTCTATAGGAGGTTTATTAAAGACTTCTCTAAAATTTCTAGGCATCTTACAAATCTTTTACAAATGGATGTTCCATTTGTTTTTGATGATGATTGTGTAGAAGCCTTTGAAACACTCAAGATAGCCTTAATTTCTGCACCTATTGTTCAACCACCTGATTCGAACTTGCCTTTTGAAATTATGTGTGATGCAAGTGATTTTGCTGTTGGTGCTGTTCTAGGACAAATAGTTGATAAGAAACTAAATGTTATTCATTATGCTTGCAAAACTCTAGACAGTTCCCAACAAAATTATGCTAGTACTGAAAACGAATTTTTAGCAGTTCTGTTTGCTTGTGAAAAATTCAGATCTTACATTGTTGATTCTAAAGTTACTGTTAACACTGATCATGCTGCTATTAAATATCTTATGGAAAAGAAAGATGCTAAACCTAGACTCATTAGCTGGGTTCTCTTGCTACAAGAATTTTATTTACATATCACTGGTAGAAAAGGAGCTGAGAACCCTGTAGCTGATAACTTGTCTAGGTTAGAGAATATTCTTGATGACCCACAACCTATTAATGATAGCTTTCCTGATGAACAACTAGCTGCAATAAATGTTTCCCATAGCACTCCTTGGTATGCTGACTATGCTAATTACATTGTTGCTAAATATTTACCACCTAGCTTTACATACCAACAAAAAAATATATTTTATGATTTAAGAAATTAGTTTTGGGATGACCCACATCTTTATAAAGAAGGAGTAGATGGTATTATTAGACGTTGTGTACCTGAGCATGAACAGGGACAAATCCTACGGAAATGTCACTCCGAAGCTTATGGAGGGCATCATGCGGGAGATAGAACTACTCATAAGGTATTGCAATCTGGTTTCTATTGGCCTACTCTCTTCAAGGATGCCCGTAAGTTTGTTTCATCTTGTGATGAATGTCAAAGAATTGGTAATATTGGTAACAGTCAAGAAATGCCTATGAATTATTCACTTGCTGTTGAACTATTTGATGTTTGGGGTTTTGATTATATGGGACCGTTTCCTTCCTCTAATGGGTATACTCATATTTTGGTTGCTGTTGATTATGTCACTAAGTGGGTAGAAGCTATTCCAACTAGTAGTGTTGATCACAACACCTCCATTAAAATGCTTAAAGAAGTTATTTTCCTGAGGTTTGGAGTCCCTAGATATTTAATGACTGATGATGGTTCACACTTTATTCATGGTGCTTTCCAAAAAATGCTCGCTAAATATGCTGTTAACCATAGAATTGCATCACCCTATCATCATCAATCTAGTGGTCAAGTTGAACTTAGCAATAGAGAAATAAAATTATGCCTATCTATGAATTTGCGAACTTGTGTGTGATGTGTACTAGTATGAAACATTCGGCTATATATGTGGACAACTTCAAATTATGCCTATGTGTGTGTTGTGTTAGTTGCCGTGAAGATAGGTTTGCCGAGTGTTGCTCTCGGCGTTTCTTACTTTGCCGAGTGCCCGTGTTTTGGCTCTCGGCGAAAACCCTGACACCCGGTGTATACGAAAATTCCTGTAGTGTTTATTGCTGGTTGAGTTCTGGTTTTCTACTGGTTTCTTACAGCTTGGGTAGATTGGTTCATTGTGGAAGGCCAGAGAAAAATCTAGAGAAGTCCCTATTCATCGCTCCTTCCATAGCCTCCTTGCACACACACACAGAGACCGCGAGAGAGAGGTGGTGAGAGAAATGCAGATTAGCTGCAGCACACGGGGCTATCCTCCCGCCGACGGGTTAACTAGATACGCGAGCTCCCGGCACAGCGCTGCTTGCACCAGCTCCACTGTCTCCTTCGGATCTGACACGGCCGCGGCAAACAAGAAGGGGGGCTCATGTCGCTTCTAAAGCTGGCATTCTAGCGGCGGCCGTCGTGCAGCTCGGGAGCTTGGCATCCCATCTCTCTCGCGTGGCCTCTCCCAAGCCCCTCTCCTTCTCTTGGTCCTCGGCATGTCTGCGGCAAGAGGGTGGCGTAGTTGCGGGCCGTCATCTCCTGCCCGTTCTTCGAGCAACACCTTGCCTTCTCTCTCGCCAGCCGCGGAGTCAACAGCCTGCCGGCCTGGGATTCTCCCTCTCCCTCTCTCTCGCTCTATTAATGTTCATGCCTACAGCTTGACTTCCCTTTTCTAGGGTCAATAGCTCCTGTGTGACACATTTCATGTGAATTGGAAAGGGTACGACGTTGTTCGAGTGAATGGCTATGGTGTGACACATTTGAGCCCGTAAATAGCCTAGGCACAACATGGCTCTTAAACTCAACTAATGCCCTCGTTAGCTGTTAGGGGTTGGACCCACCACTTATCCACGTAAGCATGGGACCCACCACTTGTCCACGTAAGAGCAGGACCCACCTCTCCGCAGCTAGAAGAGACGAGCCGCCGTGCCCGTCCGACGGCCGTTGCCCATTGCTTCCCCTTTCCGCAATCGTTCTCTTCTCCGGCGACCTAGCGCAGATGTTATGTCCTCTGCCATGCACTCAAAATGGCGATAGTATGGTCCAGTGCCGCTCACAAGGTGCCCTGAGTGCCCACGCCCAGAGCTTCTTAAACGGTGGGTCAGTAAGACGGATGAGAATGGCAATCTTGCGCGTGAATTTGTGAAATGCTTGAGCAAAACAATGGCAAGAAGGGATGGCAAGGTTAGATCTCAGTTCTTAGCCTGTTCGTTCATTGGCGTTTGCTCTGATTTCTCCAGATTTACTTTTTTCTCGTCGAATTTGGGATTTAGGGTTCATGTTGTTGCTTTCAGATCCTGAAGAAATGTACACATTTCGAGTGGATGGATGATTATATTGAGAGGATTCAGTTTGAGGGCTACATTGATTCGAGCGGGGCCGCAACCTGGGAGCTCAATTTGGGCGGCGTGCCTCCGATTGCTGTGGAGAGGAGCTCAGAAGGGCAAGGGGCGGGAAGAGTCCTATCGATGCCGAGGTGTGCGCACGATGCTGAACTGCACGTGTAGTCTGAACTGAACGAGGAACTAAAGAAGATCAACAAACATCTAATGCAGATGATTGATTTGCACAAGCAAGCAAATATCAGGGTAGGGGGGTTCTATTGTTGTATCATTGCTCTGTTTTTCTTTTACTTGTTGTTCATCCGTCATTAGAATGGGCATTAGAAGCAGCAATTTGGAAAATTATTCAGTGTTCATGCCCCTGTTTTTGTTCTTCAGTTAACAGAGTGCACACCCAAATTTAGTTTCTAGTAAAAAAATCTGGGCTGCCGAATAGATGTTGGGCCGTGAGAAAATAACTAGGCCCAAAGAGAAACCAGCCCACCCGCGTAGGGGCACCAGCCCTTTCTTATAGCATAGAGGCACCCATGTTTAACGAAAAATGGTTCGACTAAATAAAATGTTGCTTGGGCAAATAAACCTCTAACAAACATATACTTCTTGACTTGTTTTTACTTTGGCCAAATTTTTGTTCATGTAACAATGTAAATAAAAATGCGGCAAAATGCAAAGAGGTAGCACATTGCACATGTTTTACTTGGGACCGTTTTACTTGTGTTAGCTCATAGAAAATTTACTTCTTTTACCGTTTCAAAAATTCTGTTACCTGCTTTTGTTCATGGAATAATGTAAATCAAAAATCCACTAAAAAGAAATTATTTGTGGCTTGTGTAAAAAAGAGAAATTTCATTGCTACAAAATGACTTTTCATGAGTCATTTTTTGTCCTTTTACAGACAACAAAAAATGTATTTTTTGACGTTTTGAAATGCATTTTTTAATAATGGGTGTATCTAGACCTACAAGCCAATACACCGTGCAACTTAAATAAGTAGCAAGAACTTGATAATAGAAAGACACATAATATAGATAGTTCGGGCCAACCAAGCCCACGGCGGGTACCCATAGTACACTTACAACTTAAATAACATAACACAATTATAGATAGATAGATTTAGCCAAAAAAAGTTAGATAGATGGGTAGATCATCTAAACCCTGGCCGCTGCCTTCCTTGCTCCTCGTCGCTCCTCCTCTAGGCGCCCTTCACTGCTCCTCCGGGGTGTTGTCGCTAGGGTACGACAGAGTGTGCATGCGCTCCGCGGTGGGGAATATGTTGGTGTAGTCCGTGAAGATGTTGTGGGTGGTGAAAGTGATGAACTCGCAGCCACACTAGAACACGCAGCCGAGGAGGTAGAACGCGTCGAAGGGGTTGGTGAAGTGGGCAAGGATAGCAACCATAACCCCGTTGTGGATAACAACCTCGACTCGGTACATCCTTGGAGATCCCCGGGGGAGGTGGCGGTAGCTGGTCCCAAGGAAGAAGTTGGTGAACTCCCTTGTGCCCATCCATCTTGACATCACCCACACACGGAGTGTGTTCTTGACGTACACCCCGGAGGGGTAGAGCCTCTCTTGCACGGTGGCGGGAAAGCGGTAGGATGGCCCGGTGTACTGGATGGCTGCGGCAGCCTGGTTATGGGGTTGTTTGTGGTGAGAAGAAGAAGGACAGATGCAGATGGGAGAGGATGGGAGATGGATGAGGGTGTGAGAGGAGGAGGAAGATGATAGGTGGCTTAAATAGCCCTAGTGCGACGTGTTTTTTGACTGGTTTCACCGGGTGGAAGTAATGAGCGGGCGGCGTTGGGTGGCATCGGGAGTGTGTACATGCGTGGGAAACCGAAGGTTGCATCAATAGCCATGCTGCGACGTTTCAGCGCACGTGTCTGTGCCGTCAGGGTGGGGGTCACGCCTGCTCGTTCTTCTGTGCATGTGCCGCCTGTGCATGAATGCATCGTAGGCTGCTCGCTCGCATTCATGGCAATGTAGCTTGCTGGCTAGGGCGGCTAGAGGGAGGCGTGGCAATGTTCCGTCCAAACGTCCAATGGGTGGGATTCTTTACCACAGCCCAACAACGTGCAGGCATGGCAGCAGCCCACCCTCGACTGCAGAATAAACCAAGCGCAAAAAAAGCATGCATTTTCAAATCCAGCCAATCACAGCGCTGGACTAGCGTCACGCGGATCGCTGACGTGGCACTGCAGGCTAATCCACACTGTTCAACGTGCAGCGATCCAATGGTCAAAATGGTTGGGGGAGTGATCCAGTGTTCTCGAATACGGCCAATCAAAGCGCCTCACTCGGATCGCTGACGATGCCCTAGCGCATGATTGACACCATCCATTAGCAGATATCCAACGAGCCAGAAGGATGCGGGGTTTTGGCGAGGGTTTGAGGGGTTTTGAAGGGGTTATGAGGGGTTTTGAAGGGGTTATGAGGGCTAGGGTTGACCATAACTAATTTCAAAAAATCAAAAAAATATGAAACTTGCACCCATCATCGTTTTATGTTACTAGGTTGCTGGAAAAAATAAGAAACCTGATCTACGGGTATATTGATGAAAAACTCTTCACAAAACTAATCTATCACGAACGAGGTTGTATGGGATTCATGTTAGGGGTTTAGGGTAAAGCATGTCATAGTTTATCCAAATGATCCAATATTGGGCATGGACCCTATATTTGCACACTAGAAGTCAAGTTATGATTTTTGGCTCATTTAGAGAAGGTCAGAAAAAAACATGCTTGCAAATGGGGTGTTTATCCTAGCTCTGGAGCTCATTTGGAGTACATTTTTTATGACTAGTGTTTCCCTCAACAAAAAGTCACCGGATTGATCACCTAACATGCATAATACTTAACAAAGCATTGTAACATCAATAACCAAACTAAACAGCTTCAAATTTGAATTTTGGCTCAAATTTGAAATTCGGCTAGAATTTGAATAGAGTTACACAAATACCCATCAAAGTAAAAATAGCATTACACAAATTCAGGGAAGTTTTTTACACAAATCCAGGCAAGTTTTTTTATTTAGACAAGAACAATATTTCACTTCTACTTCTTCTTACCACTCGATTTCTTCTTGTTTTTCTTGGCACTTGTTGATCCTACGACGGGTATGACACCCAGTTCACTCAAGCTCTTGGTTTTCTTCACTGGACCATCTAGGACAGCTTTAGTTGGCACCACAACATCTAAATGAGGCTTAGTTTGCACAACATCAACTAGAGCAGCTTCAATTTGTAACACAACTTCCAATATAGGTTCAGTTTGCACATCAGCCGCATCAACTTCAGTTCTAGTTTGCACCACATTCTGCTCATTTTGCCCCACATCCAAATCTTGCTCATTGTGCACTTCATCCGAATGGTGCTCATTTTATACCCCAACATCATCCAAGTTTGGCTCATGTTGCACCACAACATCATCCAAGTTTGGCTCATCTTGCACCACAACATCATCCAAGTTTGGCTCATCTTGCACCACAACATCATCCAACTCAGGTTCATCTTGCACTACAACATCGAAGTCTAGTTCAGTGTGCACACTTTCGCCAGAACTTCTCTTTCCTCTAAAGCCATTGATTCTTGCCTTTTTGATTGCCCAGCAATCTTCAACAACAAGGGGTTGACCTCCACGCTTCCTCCTGGAAAATAAAGCTTGTAATTTGGCTAGTAATTAAAACCAACATCCACATAATAGAAAACACAAACATAAACATACATTGGCCTTTCAGGAGTGTAACGACATTTTGGAGATCCTTTTCGATGCCCAGGTTCCTGGCACGGCTTGCATCTATTTTTGTTACCTTTTTGGGACCTTTTTGGCTTTACATCCATCTTCCCCTTCCCCTTTTTACTACTCCAACCTTTCTCAAACCATGCCTTGAATCTACTCTCTTTAGGCCTGCCAGCCTTTCTTTTTGTTAGGGGAGGACACATGGAAAATTCAATTTCCACTTCAGGCCACTTAGACTAATCTGTAAGTGCTGGAATTGGAGTTGCATATGCAGCCTTGAATCTTTCCACTGACTAATATTCATGCAAATATGGGTGCATGTTTATCTTGGGTTGGGAGGCCAAGAAAAGTATGGCATGGTCACATTGTTTCCCAGTGTGTTGCCACTCGAGGCTAGTGCAGTCATGCAGCTCAGTGTTAACAACATGCCTCCTTCCAGTCTTGGTATCTTTAACTTCAGCACCCCACAATGAAGATTTTTCAACAGAGAAATGTGTAAGATTTCTGCTCCTGTTCTCCACCTGTTGTACCACTGCAGGAAGCTTATCCCCTTGCAGACAATCACCAATCCTTCTTCTCAATTCCCAAATGCGCATGATCATGATCCTGATTTGGTCAACGATGTCATGCATAGGCAAGTTCTTTAACTGCTTTATCTTGTTGTTAAAACTTTCTACCAAGTTATTGTTGATATGATCACACTTGATGGTAGTGTTAAATCCCGACCTGTACCAAAATAGAGAATGATAGGTGTTCAACCATGGACCAAACGCACTGCATGCTACTTTTATCTTATCAAGATGATATGAATGTGTCTGTTTGGTGTAAGATCTTGTTGCTGGCCACATCCTCCCAAATTCTTCTCCTCTGAATTTTTTGATCAAATTCATCCACATATGGCCGAAGCACTCCCTTTGCTCACAATGAGGAAAAACATTCTTCACTGCATTTTCTAGCCCTTTACATGCATCTGTGTGTACTGCCAAAGGTGACACTGGCCCTATGCATCTTTTCAACTGCATCATGAACCATGTCCATGAAACCTCTATCTCTGACTGAAACAAACCAATAGCAACAGGGAACATCTAGTTGTGTCCATCTAAAGCATTGGATGCTGCCAATTGACCATTCCATTTGCCAGTCAAAAAATATGAGTCTATGCTCAAATATGGACGGCACCCTGCTTTGAAGCCATTTATGCAAGGCTTTAAAGCCATAAAGAACTTGGAGAAAAGAACTCTACCATCCTCTATTACCTCAGTATCTATCTCGACAACACTACCATGTGACCTCTTCTCCACCTCTGCTTTGAAGTTATAAAGCATCCTAAAAGTATTTGCCCAATCACCATATAGTTCTTTCTGTGCCCTCTGTTTTGCTTTCCACACTGTGGTATACTTCACCTTATTGGGGTACTGCTTTTCCAAATCCACTTTAAGTTTCTTTGCTGTAGTGTTCGGTTTCTTGGCTAAAATTGGAGTGATCTTTTCTGCAATCCAAAGTTGTGATGTCATGATTGATACTCTTTGTGAACTTGTAATACAAGTATGTGGATTTGGGATTTGATTAACCGTGATGGCACTTCCATCAGGTTGAATTCTAGCAGATATGTACCACTTGCCAGGCCTGACGCTTCCATCGAAACCTCTGCACTTTGCATAAAATTTCTTTCTATCAGTCCACATAGTCTTGGCATCAAACTCATGTTTGACTGCATAAGTCTTGAAACACATCCTAAACTCCTTCATGCTTGGGAACAACTTGCCTACCTCAATAACAGCAGTTTCTTTGTCATACACACTTACAAGCTAATCATCATGTGCATCATCTACAACATCTGCAGCATCTTTCATCAGCTGTCCATCCACATCTTCACAAGCATCTATGTTAGCATCATTAGGCAAACTCGATTCACCCCTCTCTTCCTCATCTTGATCATCTACTGGATCTACTGGAATGCCAAATTTTTTGGCCATATCAGTGGCAGCCATTGGTGCAATGACCAAATCAGTAGTGTCTTCTAATTGTACTGAATTCCAATCAGCACAAACAACCCTTGCAACACCATCACAGCCCTCTTCTACATTTTGATCAGCCCCCTCTATTACTTTCACTTCACCCGTACACATGGGCGTTATCTGTCTATGTGAAGCCCAATCATCATCTACCATCTGCAAAGCCAACTTAGAGGGCACATATCCAACCTTAGAATCTGATTTCAGATCAACGAGCTCTGCATGAAAGGTAGTCTATTTACTTGCCCATCTCGTTCAGCCCATAGGCACCCCGCCGCCGCTCCCCAGTCCCACCCACCTCCACAATATGGATCCCGTGGAAAACATGGGCAAACAGAGGCTCACTTGGTCAGATCTAACTCAAGACGGAGGGGAATGGTGCCGAATAGAATGACCACATGCGCAGCCGTGGCCGTGAATGAAAGATCCGCCGCCGCCGCCGCCGCCGCCGACGACGAGAACGAAGAAGATAGCAGCAACCAGAAGCAGGGGAGAAGCAGGCAGAAGCACGTGTTCAGTCAGGTGGGGAATCAATGCACTGCCAAGTGGGACCCTCCACCAGATGCACGGATTAGTTTGACCCCCTGTTTTTACCTTAATCGCAGTCTCGTTGACGACCGGACCCGTGTTTTAACCACCTGGTCATATTAGGGCCATTATTGCCATGTAAGTCAGCGCACATGAGCTATTGCTGGCAACTACGTCGCACTCCTTCCAATTCACATGAAATATGTCGCACAGGAGCTATAAGCCCCCTTTTCTAAAGTGTGGCTGAAAGAACATTTGTATTTCTACCTTTGTGCACTGCACATTAGTTGTTCGTGTTAATGTGTCAGAGGGGAAATGATATTCCTGGTCATTAGTTTCTAACGTACATCGATCTTTCAATTTGTAGTCCACGGTTTCAGTTTTCTAGAAACAAAATATGGTTATGCACAAAGTATAAGTATCTTTTGATGTATGTTTCAGGTATAGCAGTCTATCTGCATGCATACAAGTACCAATGCCCTCAAATCATGTTTGCTTGGGAGAAATTTCACCAATGCCCTCAAATCATCTTTGCTTGGGAGAAATTTTCTTTTAGCATCGAGAGATCAAAGGCTACCTCTGAACCAAGCAACACTTTCTGGTTAGTGTGTATAATACTATAGAATCCCAATCTTACTGCTAATTGAAGTTATGCTCCTCATTAATGGAATGGCCATCTTCTTTCTGTTGAATCTATGATACAAGACTAAGGTGTTCTTTGATTTGTATTAGTGTGATCCATACAATAAACTGTGAAAAATTTATTCTATTGCATCAATCTGTACATGGGAAAGTTGTGGATGATCTCTCCTAGATGTACACATAATATCGGCAGAAGATACTAACAATGGATTGGTGTTGCTATGTTTGTATGCTTAGGTTATAATTCCAGTTCATTATGCCATCGTGAAATTGTTAAACGGATGTTCTGACTGTTACGACAGTTCTGATTCCTTTAAGGTTAGAACGTATAAATGTCATATTATAGTTGTACTGCACTTTTGGATTAACACATCTTGCAGAATATACATATATCCTCTCCAGATGCTGTTGCAAGAAATGGATCAATGTGAACTATCCAAGCTATGAGATCAGTGTACCCACAAAATTATTGATATCATCCTTGGAGTAGGATGATTGAAGAGCGTATTTGAGGTGGCCCCATTTGTGCGAATTCTGTTTCCTATTTGCCTTGGTTAATGCTATTGGTGAATTAATATTGGCTTCGCCATTACAGATTTATGGTGGATTAGATGAAATAGGAGCCTAGAGGAATGCCTCCAAGGGATGTATATATACAGATACCAAACAGAAAAGATTGGGAGAGGTTGTTTTAATTGCAAGGTCCAAGTAAAGTTCCATACTAATCTAAGCATAATATTGAATATATTCTTGAATGTTTCTCCTTTCTGCGCACCATTGTGTAGACTAAGTTATAATTTGCCTTGAGATATTGCTTTTAACTGAAACATGACGCAATAAAATAATGGAGTGCTATCTTGCTAGAACCACAGTTCATGCCCACGAGACCGACACTCTATTCATGTGACATATGCTAGCAATTTCTGAAAATTCCTGGACATCTTCCTGGCAACACCTTCTTTTTTACTAAAAAATATGAAGCTACCTAACTGAACACTGCAACTCCATGTCACTCACTTCCTCTAATTCCATGCCGACGCGCAGGTCGGCGGCGGAGGCAGCACAGGGATGGGGGCATGACCAAGGAAGATCTGATCTGGACGCGACCACTCTAGGTGTTTCTCTACCTCACCAACGATGTCCCAACTCAGGCCTCACAACTCGACGACGTCCACGATTGCCGCCTGTTGCTCCTCGCCTCCCTCATCCCTTCTCATTAACCACCTCCACAGGTTGAGCCTTCATCACCGCATGGATGAGTGGATGATAAGGTGAGGGTCTTCCCACCCTTATACTGTTCTCCGTTTGGAATTAGGGGTCAGAGTTACTTATCCTATTGTCTTCGGTACAACTGTTGATTTTTGACAGAACAACTGCTTTTGAGCCGTTATAGCCAGCAAGTATCATCGCAAATAAATATCCTACGTAGAAGAATGGGTTGAATGTGATCGGCATCGGTAGTGTCCTAAACTCTAGCCACCATTCTTTTAGGGTCCAACTTGAAGTATATTTTCTCCCAATAATTAGTGGAAATTCGTACAAATATTTTTCTCTTAGTATGCTATGGCCATCTTGATGCTATGTATATCAAAATTCATGGTCATCTTATTAGCTCAACAACTCATGGTTGGCTCTCATGTCTTTATTTCTAGAATGCTTTTATTAGATGATGTAAATATCTAAGAAATCATGTGGCCTTCTTTTGTATGCCAGATCTACTTTCTTCTAGCAATTCTGATGAACTTTTCTTGTGATATAATCCGAAGTATTGTGTCTCTTTTGTCCGTTTAACAGTACATAATGGTACAAGTTTGTGTTAGACGCCATCAACTATTTTTTGTTCATGTTTGGCCCATAGCTCAATACGAGGTTACATTGATGAATAGCCGGGATGCCTCAAGTTTGCAAATGTGTTTTTTTTCACTTTGCCTTTCTGTGTGATAAATTAGCTTTGTCATGAAACTGAGCTTTGGTTCCAGGGGATAGTTCTCTTCATACTTTGGTCCTTTGTGAAATGGATACTTTAGCATAATAATAATATATTGGCATAAAGAATGCATGGTTACAATTCAAGGAAGCTATGTACGAATTCTTTTGGTTGTGACAACAGTGATGATGCTCTGCAGAATAGTATGAACACAATTTTGGAGGCTTTACACATAACCTTAATGTTTAGCAAGTATTTTTGCTTCTAGCTCTGCCACTATTTGTTTTAGTTTAGAGCAAGACAGAAGCAATTTGTCTAGATCGCCACCTACTCAACTACACCAAAATCAAGATGCAGGTGTAGTACGCTTTCTATAGCGGTCATTGGCATGTAGACATAAGAGGCACCTTTTATTATTTTTCCTTTTTTCTAACCCTGAACTTAATTGGCAAAATAGGTAGTGAGCCCTTCCACCTTAGTTCTCATATATATATATTTCATTTGCACTGAGGTTATTTCAGAGTGACGCTTGTTTTTCCTTGGTTAATAAAAGTTTGCTTTTCCTATATTTATTGAGCTCTTTTACGGTGATTGGCGTAGTACTGGGAGTACTTTCGAGTACTTGCCCCTCTGATTTTTATTAGCCGTCCGATCTGGTGGGGGATTAAAAATGAATAAACCTAATTAGTTTAATCTGATAAGGGCATAATGGTCTAGGGTAAAATATTGTGGTTTCAACCGATCACGTCCATGACCAGAACCACGTCTAGTTGATCCAGGAGGTCAAGTCCTCGTTCTCGTCCCCTTCCTTTTGTCCAACGAGCCCGGTGAAAGGAACCAATTCACCGTCGTCGTCGTCGTCCTCGTCCTTCTCCTCGTCCCCTTAACTATAAAAGACGTGCCCGGCGGCAAGAAGAAGAATAAGGCGTCATATCTGCGGTGGTAGTGTCGGCGGCGACGGCGGTGGCGCTTTAGGAACTCGCCCCCCGCCGATCCCATCACTTGCGAACTTTCATCCTAAGGTATGAATCACCTGAATCTCAACTTATTTGGATTCGTAGCCTGCACTTCCTACTTAGATTTGTTTAGTCGTCATTGATTTAGGTTTCCCTAGTGCGTGCAATTCAATTTAGAATTTTTCATCATCCATGGTCACTTCACTAGTTTATGGACGTTGATGATCCCTTGGCATAACATGAACAAGGAGCAAAGTTTAAAATTCCATGGATGATTTTGTACTGGCTTTTGCATGCATTTTTATTTGTCGTTTGAGCTTTTTATTCATCTGAATGGTGATGCAGGAAGACATGGCAGATGTAAGTCATGAGTCCATGTTGGAGTACTATCATATTGACAACAAGATGTTTGATAGTGAAGATGAAGGTTATAGTTTCTATAACAAATATGGTCTTGAGAAAGGTTTTAGTGTCCGGAGAAGCTATGTCGAGTGGGATGGATCGAACTGCCATATAATTTTAAGGAAATTTGTGTGTAGTCGTGAAGGGGTTCGTGAAGAGAAGCACATGAAGAGGAAGATGGAAGATAGAAAGCGGAGGCCACGGAGTATAACTCGTGTAGGGTGTAAAGCTAAATTCCTGATTGCAAGACAGAAGGAAACAGGTCGGTGGTTTGTGAAGGATTTCATCGTTGAACACAACCATCCTCTAGCCCAATGGGATCTTTCGTGTCTTTTGCGTTCACACAGAAGAATTAGCGATGAGCAGAAAGCGGACATTGCAGACATGGAAAAATCAGGGATAAGGAAACACCATATTATGGATATTTTGTGCATGCAATTCGATGGATATGATGAGGTTGGATGCACGATGAGGGACATTTACAATTTCTGCCATGCTAACAAGCAGGAATCAATCACTTCCGGTGATGCTCAAACGGTGATCAATCACATGGTGGCGCGGCGAGAGCGAGATTCAGATTTTTTGTTCAGATACTTGGTTGATGAAGTTGGCCATCTGAAGGGACTGTTCTAGTGTGATACTCAATCAGTACCACGACTTGACTACGGGGCTTTCAGAGACGTTATTGTTTTTTATAGCACATACAGAACCAATAAGTACAATCTGCCATTTGTGTCGTTTGTCGAGTTGAATCACCACCGCAGCACTGTTATTTTTGCATGTGGTATCATTTCTCATGAAACAAGCCAGGCATACGAGTGGATGCTACGGACCTTTTCTGATGCTATGAGACAGAAGCGTCCTATACCTGTGATCACGGACGGGGACCTTGCAATGCAGAGAGCAATCAGGGTGGTGTGGCCTGACTCAAACCATAGGCTCTGTATATGGCACATTCAGCAGAACATTGTACATCATCTGCATGATGACACGGTAAAGGAGGAATTCAGATCTTTCATATATGGCACATCTTCCATTGAAGAGCATGAGAGAAAATGGTTACAATTCTTACAACGGAATAAAGTAATAAATGAGGAGTCCTGGCTGCATCAGATGTATAAAATGAGAAAACTGTGGTGTGCTTCATATCTTGAGGGCCGTTGTTTCCTAGGATTGAGCAGCAATCAGCGGAGTGAGAGTTTAAACTCGATGCTACATACGCATCTTCAGGCTAAGATGACGTTGTTTCAAATGCTAGAGCACTATGAGCGTTGCCTTGTGTCGCGACGCTTGAACGAGGCTCTCCAAGACATCGAGGCCTTGCAGTCCGTTCCGTTCACAGAGGAAAATGCTTCAAGTCTTGAGAAACACGCCGCAAAAGTTTTCACTCCTACTATGTTTAAGTTGGTCTTATGGAGCATAAATGATGTAAGCAAATGAGAGACCAGAGAGGTACTTGATGCAGGAGAAGTTACCACATACGTTGTGTCAAAGAAGGAAAGAATGGATAAAAAGATCGAAGTGGGCACAGAGTCAAAGGAAGGTATGCTTGGCAGGATCAGTTATTCTTGCCGCAAATTGGAATGCTCAGGCACACCATGTTCCCACATATTTGACATATTAGGATTTTTACAAGAAGAAACACTGCCCAGGTGTTGTGTTCCCACTAGGTGGACATTGAGTGCAAAATGTGCATTCGCACCGACCAGAAAGAGCGAGATGTATGAATACTCTACATCCCTGCAAAGGTACGGTAAGTTAAGGAATGTTAGTCACGCAGCATGTTTCAAGGCATGCCACTCTGATGAGGTGTTTCAGCATTTAAAGAGGGTTTTGGAAGGACAAGATGTTTGCACGCGATCAACTATTGAACAAGCTGACAGCAAGGGATCAACTAATGCTCAGGGTAACAGCATTAGGTTTAGTCCATTGATGCCACGATCGGCTAACCTTGATGGTGAAGGTTTCGATAAGGTTCTGGATCCCGTGCATGTGCCAGGCCGAGGTGCTCCGAAGAAAAGGCTACAAGCAAAGATCAAGAAGACAAGATCACAGGGTAGATGTGGCTATTGTCATGTGGCAGATGGTCACAATCAACGTACGTGCACCAAATTGTTAGTGGTACCTAATATGTCCTAATTTAATGTTTGCATGTGTCCAAATATATTCCATGGCATTAACTATATCCTTCTATGTAGGATCTCGAAGCAGAACTCTGATAGCTACAACATTGTGCGCACGGTCGGACTGCAAGTATGTCGATGATGAACCTGATGTTGTCATGTGCATTGTTGTCCATGTCTAGTACCGTGTGACCTTGTCTCTAAAATATACTTCATTGTGTCAGTTCGTCAGTGACTTCCTCATAATTATTTGTATGTATGACTCAGCTATTTTGGTGGTCCACTCCCTTGTAACAGTATGAGTTTGGAATATTTGGTTTGCATTTTCTATGTGACTTTTTGATGTGCAACTTCAAGAATCATGGTTTCTTCGTGGCCATCATGTTGCTTGTGTAGTTTGCACGAGAAAATTTGGAAATAGATGTAGTGGACGAATTAAATTTCGCTCACAGAAAAAAATATAGGCCGATTAATCCAAAAAAATACATCAGTCATCCATCCTCTGCAGTTAAAGAATATACACGATGAATACAGACTTTATTATAGATGATGAATCATATTCATCCTGCATATCCTCCAACTAGAGTGCAAGGAAGACCCACGCTTGTAACAATCTAATAGATGAAGGTATTTAAGCAGGTGCAGGACTTGCTTGGGGGGCGAGGTGGGACTAAATATTTTAGGACGTGATCCAGGCACAAGATCGTCGTGATGTAGGCTGGCCGGCGCTGAATTGCTTGGATGAGTCGGGCTTTGGGGGAGGAGGCAGGGCCGACGTAGGAAACTTACGTGCATGCATGGCATCGGTAATCACGCCTGCTCGAATGAACTCCACACCCCACCATGGATCGCGCGGGGATATCGGACTCGGGCCCGACAGGCGTACACGTGCGGGGCCCGCACCAATTAATTCGGTCGGCCTGACTCCGGGTGACGACGCGCGCGCGTGCAACGGCCCTTCCACATGGACTTTGGCAGGGACCCGCCTACACTTCAATGCGCCCTGCCACCGCACCGATCTCGGAGCAGATCTCGTCAGGTCTGACTCCGCGGATCCCAAGGATGATTTGCCAGCACTTTTGTCTGCTAGTGTCACATAAGATGTCCGTTTAGTTTATTTCCTGCACCGTTTTGCATCAATTTTTTTCCAGTCGTGGTTTTACATGATCCTGTAGCACCTGGCGCGGGGTCTTCTGCGGTGTACAAAACCATCGCTAGCACATGTGCGGACACATCGACGGGCACGTAGTATGAATGTATATAAATGTTCTGAAGTGACTGCACATTTTTTTCCACAAAAGGCCTGCTCACAAACAACTACTCCCTCTGTTCCAAAATATAAGTCTGATAACCCACAAGTATAGGGGATCATTTGTAGCCTTCTTCGATAAATAAGAGTGTCGAACCCAACGAGGAGCTAAAGGCAGAACAAATATTCTCTCAAGTTCTATCGACCACCGATACAACTCTACGCAGACTTGATGTTTGCTTTACCTAGAACAAGTATGAAACTAATTCGCAAGAATAAAACTACGAGTACTTTGCGAGAATAAAAACTACGAATAAATTGCAAGGTAATAAAAGTGGATAGTTTTTGTCAACAAGAAAGTCATTTGTCCCTAGGCAATCGATAACAAGTACTGGTAATCATTCTTGCAATTTTATATGAGGGAGAGGCATGAGCTAACATACTTTCTCTACTTGGATCATATTCACTTATGATTGGACCCCTAGCAAGCATCCGCAACTACTAAAGATCATTAAGGTCGTGAAACCCAACCATAGCATTAAGTATCAAGTCCTCTTTACTCCCATACGCCATAACCCACTTATCCGCGTTTAGGCTGCTGTCACCCCCGCAACACCGACAATAAGCAAACCATGAACATATTGCAACACCCTACAGCAAGGATCCCTCATGTTTGCGCGAGACGGAGGGCACCGTAGGACAGCACCATAAATAAAATATACAATCATACCAACCAAGATCACGATTAACCCACAGAACAAAACGGATCTACTCAAACATCATATGATAGCCAAATATCATTGGGAAATAATATATGGAGTTGGGCACCATGTTTAAGTAGAGATTACAGTGGGGAGAAGGGGTGTTACACTGCTGCATAGAGAGGGACAGAGTTGGTGTTGACGGTAGCAAGATTGTTGATGTAGATCGCCGTCCCGATCCTTGCCCCGGCGGCACTCCGGCGCCACCGGGAGAGAGGGGGAGAGAGCCCCCCTCCTTCTTCCTCTTCTTCCTTGGCCTACCCCTAGATAGGAGGAGAGATCTCCCTCTGGTCCATGGCCTCCATGGTGGCGGAGGGGCAGGAGCCCCTCCGAGATTGGATCTCCCTCTCTGTTCTCTTCTGTTTCGCGTTCCTCAGATCTAGCCCTTCACCGTTTCTTATATTCCCGGAGATCCTTAACTCCGATTGCGCTGAGATTTTAACACGATTTTTTTTCATAAATTATCTTTCTTGCGCCAGAAGAAGGGCTCCAACCAATGTTCGAGGAGGGCACAAGACACCAGGGCGCGCCTGGGTCCTAGGGCGCGCCCTGGTGGGTTGTGGGCTTTGTGGGCCCCCGTTTGCGTTGATTCCACCTCCCAAAAATCACATAAATTCCAAAATAATTCTTCGTAAATTTTTATCACGTTTGGACTTCGTTTGATATGGATTTTCTGTGATACAAAAAACATGCAAAAAACAGGAACTGGCACTGGGCACTGGATCAATAGGTTAGTCCAATAAATAATATAAAAAGTTGCCAAAAATATGTGAAAGTTGTATAATATTGGCATGAAACAATCAAAAATTATAGATACAACGGAGACATATCAGCATCCCCAAGCTTAATTCCTGCTCGTCCTCGAGTAGGTAAATGTTAAAAAATATAATTTTTGATGTGGAATGCTACCTAGCATAAACTTGATCATATGTCTAATCATGGCATGAATATTAAGACACGAGTGATTCAAAGCAATAGTCTATAATTTGACATAAAGACATCAATACTCAGGCATCCCAACAAACAATCATGTCTTTCAAAATATCAACGCTAAAGAAAGCTATCCCTAGAAAATCATATAGTCTTGCCATGCTCTGTCTTCTTAACACAAAGTATTTATCATGCACAACCCCGATGACAAGCCGAGCAATTGGTTCATACTTTTTAATGTGCTTCAGCTTTTTCAACCCTCACGCAATACATGAGTGCAAGCCATGGATATAGCACTACGGGTGGAATAGAGTATGATGATAGGGGTAAATATAGAGAAGACAAAAAAGTAAGAAAGTCTCACATCGATGCGGCTAACCAACGGGCTATGGAGATGCCCATCAATTGATATCAATGTGAGGAGTAGGGATTGCCATGCAACGAATGCACTAAGAGTTATAAGTGTATGAAAGCTCAATATGAAAACTAAGTGGGTGTGCATCTAATCCTATAATGAAAAATTCCCACTAGTATATGAAAGTGACAACATAGGAGACTCTGTATATGAAAAACATGGTGCTACTTTGAAGCACAAGTGTGGAACTAGCATGCCCCTCCTCTCTTTTTTTCTTTCTTTCTATCTTTTTTTCTTTCTTTTTCTCTTTTTTTCTTTTTTATTTTTTTTCTTTTTTATATTATTTTTTCTCTCATTGTCTGGAGTCTCATCCCGACTTGTGGGGGAATCATAGTCTCCATCATCCTTTCCTCACTGGGGCAATGCTCTAAAAATGAATAATTGAAGATCATCACACTTCTATTTACTTAGAACTCAATATTACAACTCGATACCTATAAAAAAGTATGACTCTATATGAATGCCTCTAGCAGTGTACCAGGATGTGCAATGATCTAGCATAACATGTATAAAAAATGATGCACGGTGGCTAAGCCACAACTACTATGTCAGCTATATGATCATGCAAAGCAATATGACAATGAATGCTCAAGTCATCAAAACAGAAGCGGTGGAAGTTGCATGGCAATATATCTCGGAATGGCTATGGAAAGGCCATAATAGGTAGGTATGGTGGCTGTTTTGAGGAAGATATAATAAGGCTTATGTGTGATAGAGCGTATCATATCACGGGGTTTCGATGCACCGGCGAAGTTTGCACCACGTCTCAAGGTGAGAAAGGGCAATGCACGGTACCGTAGAGGTTAGCAAATTAGGGAAAGGTAAGAGTGCGTATAATCCATGGACTCACATTAGTCATAAAGAACTCATATACTTATTGCAAAAGTTTATTAGCCCTCGAAGCAAAGTACTACTACTCATGCCCCTAGGGGGATAGATTGGTAGGAAAAGAGCATCGCTCGTCCCCGACCGCCACTCATAAGGAAGACAATCAATAATAAATCATGCTCCAACTTCATAGCATAACAAGAGACTATACGTGCATGCTTTAGGAATCACAAACCTTAACACCAATATTCTTACTAACCACAACCATTTACTAGTACCTCCCACATATCACCATCTCTATATCTCAAAACTATTGCAAGGAATCAAACATATCATATTCAGTGATCCATAAGTTTTATGTAGGATTTTATGACTAACCATGCAATTGACCAATTCTTGTTGACTCTCTAAATTGATATAAGTGAAGCATGAGAGTTTAATTCTTTCTACAAAAACACCATGCTCTAACAAATATAAGTTAAGCAAAAGAGCATTCTACAAATAACGGTTTTCTATGTGAAGAGAAACAGGCAATCCAAACTTCAAATGATATAAGTGAAGCACATGAAGCATTCTATAAAGCCATACTCAAAAGATATAAGTGAAGTGCAATGAGCATTCTATAAGTCGACCATGGACTATCTCATACCAGCATGGTGCATAAAACAAAAATGAAAGATAAACACAAAAGACGCTCCAAGATTCACATATATCACACGAACGAAACAAAGACGAAAACATATCGATACTTGTTGAAGAAAGATGGGATGCCTTCCAGGGCATCCCCAAGCTTAGACGCTTTAGTCTCCTTGAATATTTACTTGGGGTGCCTTGGGCATCCCCAAGCTTGAGCTCTTGCCTCTCCTCCTTCTCCTCACATCGAGACCTCCTCGATCTTTGATCACTTCATCCACACAAAACTCAACAAAAAGCTCGGTAAGATCCGTTAGTATAATAAACCAAATCACTACTCTAAGTACAGTTGAAACCAATTCATATTTTGTTTTTGCATTGTAGCTACTGTAATATAACTTCTCCATGGCTTATACCACCGATAAAAATCGATAGTTTCATCAAAACAAGCAAAACAATGCATCAAAAACAGAATCTGTCTTTAACAGGAAAGTCTGTAGCAATCTAAACACCTACCATATTTATGTTACTCCAAAAATTGTGAAAAATTAGGAAAAAATAAAAAATATGTATAGAAAGACTGTGCAAAATGTTTTATAAGCTTTTAACCTTCCAGTAAAAAATGTAAAATCACGCACTACAGCCAAAGTTTTTGTTTCTGCACCGCACATACCAACAAGCAATCTAATCATCCTAAAGGCAAATCTTGGCACATTATCTTTATAATACAATGGATTTGTTCAAGGGGATAATTATTTTTGTGAGAATCTTCATGAAAAATTCTACATTGTTTCCATGAGCATGAACACAAGTGTTCAAGGTCGACCCTCACTTCTCCAATGCATCACCTTTCAATCGCTTCTCTTTTAGTGAAGTTTTAAGTTCCCCTCTATATTTTGTTTTTGTTTTTAAACTTTATAAAAGCACTCAACAGAATAAAATGACTCTATAAAACTTCCGGGTTGTCTCCCTGGCAGCGCTTTCTTTAAAGCCATTAAGCTAGGCATAAAGTGCTCAAGTAATGAATCCACCCGGATCCCAAGGTATATTAAAGCCAATTTTAATTAACAATGATTTGGCATTTAGTAGTGAGCACAAAGCAACATAAATCATGCAATGACGAAGTCTAACTCTCTTCCTATGCATCGGCATGTCATACAAGAACAATTCATGCACATCAAGTAAAGGCCAATACATAGCATAAGCAGTTTCTTACAATTTTATCGTGTTGGAAACATAGAGAGGTGGAGATATAGTTCCTCTCTCATAATAATTGCAAGTAGGAGAAGCAAGCACATGCATATTATATTCATCAAAATCATCATGTGTAGCGGTAAAAGGCAACCCATCAACATAATCCTTAATAAGTGCAAACTTCTCCGATATAGTGTAGTTTGGAGAATTCAAAAAGATAATAGGACTATCATGTGTGGGTGCAATAGCAACAATTTCACTCTTAACATAAGGAACTATAGCAAGTTCATCTCCATAAGCATAATTCATATTGGTATCAAGGCCACAAGCATAGCAATCATCAAGTTCATCAAAAAGGGATATTTCAAACGAATCAATGGGACCATAGCAATTATCATAGCATTCATCCTTCGGTAAGAACGAAGGGGCATTAAACAATGTATGAGTTGAAGAATTACTCTCATTAGAAGGTGAGCATGGGTGATCAATCCGCTCTTCCTCCGCTTGTTCTTCGCTCTCCTCATCATCTTTTTCATCCAATGAGCTCACAGTTTCATCAACTTCTTCTTCCATAGACTCCTGCAAAATATTAGTCTCTTCTTGGACAGTGGAGAAGTCCTCAATATATGGTTTAATATAAGCATTAGAAGAATAATTTTCATAGCAATATTTGAGTATGGCAAAATTTTCAGATTTGTAAAGAGTAGCATCATACTTTTCAATCAAAGAAGCAATTTCATAAGCACCCTTAAAAGCAACAAATTCTTCAATTCGTTCAATATCATAATAATTATAAACACCCTTGGCATAAGAAGATAAAATTCCATTATCTCTAAACTCACATTGATAAGGAAGGTGTTTCTTAGGGTCTTCAGAACAACAAGTAAAATCATGTATTTCACATAAATTCCAAGCATAGCATTGCATAGAATTAATTTGTTGTAGTAAAAGTTTCCCTTTTTGAGATAAACGGTGTCGCACAAAACAAGCATGCTCATCTAATGATTTTCCCTCAACTAAGCTAGTTGGGTTTTAAGCACGAGCACAAATGGATCGAAGATGATCCAAATAGAAAGCTTCAGTAGTATGATAGATTTTGGGTGGTTCTTCAACCATTGGTTTAGTAGGTACAACTAATTTTTTTGGTATTTTACGTTTCCTACCCATAACTAAAGATAGAAAACAAGAGCACAAAATAAAAACTACTTAGTGACAAAGCAAACAAGCACACACGAGAATATTCACCCCACGCTATTGCTCCCCGGCAACGGCGCCAGAAAAAGGTCTTGATAACCCACAAGTATAGGGGATCGTTTGTAGCCTTCTTTGATAAATAAGAGTGTCGAACCCAACGAGGAGCTAAAGGCAGAACACATATTCTCTCAAGTTCTATCGACCACCGATACAACTCTACGCACACTTGACGTTTGCTTTACGTAGAACAAGTATGAAACTAATTTGCAAGAATAAAACTATGAGTACTTTGAGAGAATAAAAACTATGAATAAATTGCAAGGTAATAAAAGTGGATAGCTTTTGTCAACAAGAAAGTCATTTGTCCCTAGGCAATCGATAACAAGTACCGGTAATCATTCTTGCAATTTTATATGAGGGGGAGGCATGAGCTAACATACTTTCTCTACTTGGATCATATTCACTTATGATTGGACCCCTAGCAAGCATCCGCAACTACTAAAGATCATTAAGGTCGTGAAACCCAACCATAGCATTAAGTATCAAGTCCTCTTTACTCCCATACGCCATAACCCACTTATCCGCATTTAGGCTGTTGTCACCCCCGCAACACCGACAATAAGCAAACCATGAACATATTGCAACACCCTACAGCGAGGATCCCTCACGTTTGCGCGAGACGGAGGGCACCCTAGGACAGCACCATAAATAAAATATACAATCATACCAACCAAGATCACGATTAACCCACAGGACAAAACGGATCTACTCAAACATCATAGGATAGCCAAATATCATTGGGAAATAATATATTGAGTTGGGCACCATGTTTAAGTAGAGATTATAGTGGGGAGAAGGGGTGTTACACCGCTGCATAGAGGGGGAGAGAGTTGGTGTTGACGGTAGCAAGATTGTTGATGTAGATCGTCGTCCCGATCCTTGCCACGGCGGCACTCCGACGCCACCGGGAGAGAGGGGGAGAGGTTCCCCCTCCTTCTTCTTCTTCTTCCTTGGATTCCCCCCTAGATGGGAGGAGAGTTCCCCCTCTGGTCCATGGCCTCCATGGCCGCGGAGGGGCAGGAGACCCTCCGAGATTGGATCTCCCTCTCTGTTCTCTTCTGTTTCGCGCTCCCCAGATCTGGCCCTTCACCATTTCTTATATTCCCGGAGATCCGTAACTCCGATTGCGCTGAGATTTTAACACGATTTTTTTCCATAAATTATCTTTCTTGCGCCAGAAGAAGGGCTCCAACCGACGTCCGAGGAGGGCACAAGACACAGGGCGCGCCTGGGGCCTGGGGCGCGCCCTGGTGGGTTGTGGGCACTGTGGGCCCCCGTTTGCGTTGATTCCACCTCCCAAAAATCACATAAATTCTAAAATAATTCTCCTTAAATTTTTATCGCGTTTGGACTTCATTTGATATGGATTTTCTGCGATACAAAAAACATGCAAAAAATAGGAACTGGCACTGGGCACTGGATCAATAGGTTAGTCCAATAAATCATATAAAAAGTTGCCAAAAATTTGTGAAAGTTGTATAATATTGGCATGAAACAATCAAAAATTATAGATACAATGGAGACATATCAAAGTCTTTTTAGAGATTTCATTATGAACTACATACGGAGCAAAATGAGTGAATCTACACTCTAAAAAACGTCTATATACATCCGTATGTGGTTCATATTGAAATATCTTAAAAGACATATATTTACGAACGGAAGGAGTATACGGTTGGATATAAACACATGCATGTCGCGTCGGAAATGAAAATCAGATTCTAGCAAAAATGTTGTTAAAAGACCTCCATCGTGAATGAATTGTTTCATAACTGCAAACATTCGTAAAAAAACAAAAATGTTGTCTCAAGCTTAAAACATTTCAAATAACATTAACCCTCGTACGGAAGCTCGTCCCCGGTGGCAAAATCCAGTGACTTCTTTGTATTGATCGTTGCAGTTTGCGTCGGGCTTGGCGTCACCCACCATCTCCCATATTTTTACACGGTACATCAATGTAACCTAAGGAGTCCAGCTGTCCCACTGCCTCAAGCTCTCTAGCCAGACTCTTCGCGTCCTTCATATCTCTGATGCGCAGTTCCTGTCAAAAATCATACAAACGTATTAGGACAAACTTAACGATGATGAAGACGTAAAATTGATGTAACATGCAGAATAGGAACCTTTGAATCCATGTCCGAACACTCATAATCATCTTTCGGTGGACGATTATACACCAAATACAAATGACATGTCTTGCTGCCATTCATAAGGTAAATCATCTTTGCAAAATCACCTAGTCCTGAAATCAGGAAAATTCATTCTGGTAGTTTACACGCATACTCAGGTAAGAAGTGGTACAAATTTGAATCCTTTTTATAACCAAATCCAGCCATTTCTTTCATGAGAAAAGCGTAGTCCAATACGCCTGGTTTAAACAATCTCATCTCGATGGGTCTTTCGCCATAGTATCCTGACGGGACATGCGAAAGCTCATAATCCCTATGAATGAAAAATTCCATTAACAGCACCTACATAGGAGTATCTCTTGTCAGATTTAATGCATTGCAATCACCAAAGTGCCATACGTAATTTTGGATGTGCATAGCAACATCGCGACAAAGTTACCTTATTATATGGGATGGAATCTTCATCTGTGGAGATTCGGGATTGTTCCATCTCTGGATGCTTAGCCTACATATGAATCGCCAACAGAGAGTTACACACAAATTAAAAATGGTCATACAAAATGTTGGATGTGCGTGTTTACCATGGGTACGAGGTACTTACAGGTGGAGAATTGAAGACATGTTCTTCGAGTGGAGTACTGTAGCATTCAACGAGTGACACCGACATCGCTAGGCCTTTAGTGTTTGGGGATTGTACCGCGTTATGCTGCTTGGCCTGCATATGAATAGCTTACACAAAGTTACCCACAAATAAAAACTATTCATACAAAATCTTGGTCGTGACTGAATAGCATCGTTGCAAGGTACTCACAGCGGGAGAACTGAAGACATGCTCTTGCGGTCGACTGCTGTGGCATTGAATGTGGGACTGTGACATCGCACGGTCTTCCAGAATCTTTTCTTCCATCATGACCTGCTCCACCATAGCCTTGTAGTCCATGTCCTTTCGCTCCTGTTGCAGCCTAATGTCCATATTGGCACATGCCTGCAACACATTTGTGTCCATGTTGACACGCTCTGTCTGTATAAGGCCGTCGACAACCTTCTGGTCCTTTTGCAATGTAACCTGCATCTCCTTGTACGCAAGCTGGAATTTCTTTTTCATGCCCTCGCGGTCGTGCTGAAACTTTTTTTCCATCTCTTCACGCATCTGCTTAATCTTTTTAGACATATCAGCACGCTCATCTTTAAGCATCCTGTCGACATATGCACGTTTTTGTTTGAGTGTCCTGTCCATCTCATCACCTTCGTGTTGGACCTTCGCGTCGATCTCCCGGCGGGCTTCACGCAACAACCTGTCGTACTCCGCACGGTTGTCATGCACGTGTGAATCCATGGTGCCTACAGCACAAGACAGTACAATGCAATTAATGAGATCTAGATTGTCAAAATATACCGATTCTCACTAAAACATAAGACTATTTAAGTACCTCGTAATATAGAATAGCATGGTATATGAGACAAACTGAGTGCTGAATTTCCACCAAAAGTTGTAATCTACTAAAATTCATATTCCTAATTTGCTACGAACAACCTCATGGAAATTAGTCCTAATAATCCAGCAACTCCTTCAACATTACCTCCTTTATTATAGTATAGAGAAAAAGTCTGTGTACGGCACATCTAAGTGGCTAAATCAAACATCATCCAAATCATTCCTACTAATGCAACATAGCGTAATGGTCTAGTAAAGTAACTCCACCAACAAAACAAAATATATCCATAACCAGATCGTATGATCAGGTACCACTAACAACCAATCGCAAAGCCCTTGCATAAAATTCTTCACTCCAACCTCATGCAAATCATTCGTAGTAGTCCAGTATAGGTCAAAGGGCTAGAAAATTAGCTCCATCGAGATAATATATCTGTAACCAGATCATATTATCAACTAATCACATATAATCTCATAACGGCCTTTACTCCAAGTAAAGGCACCCATGTTTAACGAAAAATGGTTCGACTAAATAAAATGTTGCTTCGGCAAATAAACCTCTAACAAACATATACTTCTTGACTTGTTTTTACTTTGGCCAAATTTTTGTTCATGGAACAATGTAAATAAAAATGTGGCAAAATGTAAAGAGGTAGCACATTGCACATGTTTTACTTGAGCCTGTTTTACTTGTGTTAGCTCATAGAAAATTTACTTCTTTTAACATTTCAAAAATTCTGTTACTTGCTTTTGTTCATGGAATAATGTAAATCAAAAATCCACTAAAAAGAAATTATTTGTGGCTTGTGTAAAAAAGAGAAATTTCATTGCTACAAAATGACTTTTCACGAGTCATTTTTTGTCCTTTTACAGACCACAAAAAATGTATTTTTTGATGTTTTGAAATGCATTTTTTAATAATGGGTGTATCTAGACCTACAAGAAAACACCGTGCAACTTAAATAAGTAGCAAGAACTTGATAATAGAAAGACACATAATATAGATAGTTCGGGCCAACCAAGCCCACGGCGGGTACCCATAGTACACTTACAACTTAAATAACATAACACAAATATAGATAGATAGATTTAGCTAAAAAAAGTTAGATAGATGGGTAGATCGTCTAAACCCTGGCCGCTGCCTTCCTTGCTCCTCCTCGCTCCTCCTCCAGGCGCCCTTCACTGCTCCTTCGGGGTGTTGTCGCTGGGGTACGATAGAGTGTGCATGCGCTCCGCGGTGGGGAATATGTTGGTGTAGTCCGTGAAGATGTTGTGGGTGGTGGAAGCGATGAACTCGTAGCCACACTAGAACACGCAGCCGAGGAGGTAGAACGCGTCGAAGGGGTTGGTGAAGTGGGCAAGGATAGCAACCATAACCCCGTTGTGGATAACCACCTCGACTCGGTACATCCTTGGAGATCCCCGGGGGAGGTGGCGGTAGCTGGCCCCAAGGAAGAAGTTGGTGAACTCCCTTGCGCCCCTCCATCTTGACATCGCCCACACACGGAGTGTGTTCTTGATGTACACCCCGGAGGGGTAGAGCCTCTCTTGCTCGGTGGGGGGAAAGCGGTAGGATGGCCCGGTGTAGTACATGGCTGCGGCGGCCTGGTTTTGGGGTTGTTTGTGGTGAGAAGAAGAAGGACAGATGCAGATGGGAGAGGATGGGAGATGGATGAGGGTGTGAGAGGAGGAGGAAGATGATAGGTGGCTTAAATAGCCCTAGTGCGACGTGTTTCTTGACTGGTTTCACCGGGTGGAAGTAATGAGCGGGCGGCGTTGGGTGGCATCGGGAGTGTGTACACGCGTGGGAAACCAAAGGCTTCATCAATAGCCATGCTGCGACGTTTCAGCGCATGTGTCTGTGCCGTCAGTCGGGGGGTCACGCCTGCTCGTTCTTCTGTGCATGTGTCGCCCGTGCATGAATGCATCATAGGCTGCTCGCTCGCATGCATGGCAATGTAGCTTGCTGGCTAGGGCGGCTAGAGGGAGGCGTGGCAATGTTCGGTCCAAATGTCCAACGGGTGGGCTTCTTTACCACAGCCCAACAGCGTGCATGCATGGCAGCAGCCCACCCTCGACTGCAGAACAAACCAAGCGCAAAAAAAGCATGCATTTTCAAATCCAGCCAATCACAGCGCCGGACTAGCGTCACGCGGATCGCTGATGTGGCACTGCAGGCTAATCCACACTGTTCAACGTGCAGCGATCCAACGGTCAAAATGGTTGGGGGAGTGATCCAGTGTTCTCAAATACGGCCAATCAGAGCATCTCACTCGGATCGCTGACGATGCCCTAGCGCATGATCGACACCGTCCATTAGCAGATATCCAACGAGCCAGAAGGATGCGGGGTTTTGGCTAGGGTTTGAGGGGTTTTGAAGGGGTTATGAGGGGTTTTGAAGGTGTTATGAGGGCTAGGGTTGGCCATAACTAATTTTTAAAAATCAAAAAAATATGAAAGTTGCACCCATCATCGTTTTATGTTACTAGGTTGCTGGAAAAAATAAGAAACCTGATCTACGGGTATATTGATGAAAAACTCTTCACAAAACCTAGCTATCACGAACGAGGTTGTATGGGATTCATGTTAGGGGTTTAGGGTTAAGCATGTTATAGTTTATCCAAATGATCCAATATTGGGCATGGACCCTATATTTGCACACTAGCAGTCAAGTTTTGATTTTTGGCTCATTTAGAGAAGGTTGGAAAAAAACATGCTTGCAAATGGGGTGTTTATCCTAGCTCTGGAGCTCATTTGGAGTACATTTTTCATGACTAGTGTTTCCCTCAACAAAAAGTCACCGGATTGATCACCTAACATGCATAATACTTGACAAAGCATTGTAACATCAATAACCAAACTAAACAGCTTCAAATTTGAATTTTGGCTCAAATTTGAAATTCGGCTAGAATTTGAATAGAGTTACACAAATACCCATCAAAGTAAAAATAGCATTACACAAATTCAGGGAAGTTTTTTACACAAATCCAGGCAAGTTTTTTTATTTAGACAAGAACAATATTTCACTTCTACTTCTTCTTACCACTCGATTTCTTCTTGTTTTTCTTGGCACTTGTTGATCCTACGACGGGCATGACACCCAGTTCACTCAAGCTCTTGGTTTTCTTCACTGGACCATCTAAGACAGCTTTAGTTGGCACCACAACATCTAAATGAGGCTTAGTTTGCACAACATCAACTAGAGCAGCTTCAATTTGTAACACAACTTCCAATATAGGTTCAGTTTGCACATCAGCTGCATCAACTTCAGTTCTAGTTTGCACCACATTCTGCTCATTTGCTCATTTTGCCCCCACATCCAAATCTTGCTCATTGTGCACTTCATCCGAATGGTGCTCATTTTGCACCCCAACATCATCCAAGTTTGGCTCATTTTGCACCACAACATCATCCAAGTTTGGCTCATCTTGCACCACAACATCATCCAAGTTTGGCTCATCTTGCACCACAACATCATCCAACTCAGGTTCATCTTGCACCACAATATCGAAGTCTGGTTCAGTGTGCACACTTTCACCAGAACTTCTCTTTCCTCTAAAGCCATTGATTCTTGCCTTTTTGATTGCTCAGCAATCTTCAACAACAAGGGGTTGACCTCCACGCTTCCTCCTGGAAAATAAAGCTTGTAATTTGGCTAGTAATTAAAACCAACATCCACATAGAAGAAAACACAAACATAAACATACTTCGGCCTTTCAGGAGTGTAATGACATTTTGGAGATCCTTTTCGGTGCCCAGGTTCCTGGCACGGCTTGCATCTATTTTTGTTACCTTTTTGGGACCTTTTTGGCTTTACATCCATCTTCCCCTTCCCCTTTTTACTACTCCCACCTGTCTCAAACCATGCCTTGAATCTACTCTCTTTAGGCCTGCCAGCCTTTCTTTTTGTTAGGGGAGGACACATGGAAAATTCAATTTCCACTTCAGGCCACTGAGACTAACCTATAAGTGCTGGAATTGGAGTTGCATATGCAGCCTTGAATCTTGCCACTGAGTAAAGTTCATGCAAATATTGGTGCTTGTTTATCTTGGGTTGGGAGGACAAGAAAAGTATGGCATGGTCACATGGTTTCCCAGTGTGTTGCCAGTCGAGGTTAGTGCAGTCATGCAGCTCAGTGTTAACAACATCCCTCCTTCCAGTCTTGGTATCTTTAACTTCAGCACCCCACAATGAAGATTTTTCAACAGAGAATTGTGTAAGATTTCTGCTCCTGTTCTCCACCTGTTGTACCACTGCAGGAAGCTTATCCCCTTGCAGACAATCGCCAATCCTTCTTCTCAATTCCCAAATGCGCATGATCATGATCCTGATTTGGTCAACCATGTCATGCATAGGCAAGTTCTTTAACTGCTTTATCTTGTTGTTAAAACTTTCTGCCAAGTTATTGTTGATATGATCACACTTGATGGCAGTGTTAAATCCCGACCTGTACCAAAATAGAGAATGATAGGTGTTCAACCATGGACCAAACTCACTGCAAGCTACTTTTATCTTATCAAGATGATATGAATGTGTCTGTTTGGTGTAAGATCTTGTTGCTGGCCACATCCTCCCAAATTCTTCTCCTCTGAATTTTTTGATCAAATTCATCCACATATGGCCGAAGCACTCCCTTTGCTCACAATGAGGAAAAACATTCTTCACTGCATTTTCTAGCCCTTTACATGCATATGTGTTTACTGCCAAAGGTGACACTGGCCCTATGCATCTTTTCAACTGCATCATGAACCATGTCCATGAAACCTCTATCTCTCACTGAAACAAACCAATAGCAACAGGGAACATCTAGTTGTGTCCATCTAAAGCATTGGATGCTGCCAATTGACCATTCCATTTGCCAGTCAAAAAATATGAGTCTATGCTCAAATATGGACAGCACCCTGCTTTGAAGCCATTTATGCAAGGCTTTAAAGCCATAAAGAACTTGGAGAAAAGAACTCTACCATCCTCTGTTACCTCAGTATCTATCTCGACAACACTACCATGTGACCTCTTCTCCACCTCTGCTTTGAAGTTATAACGCATCCTAAAAGTATTTGCCCAATCACCATATAATTCTTTCTGTGCCCTCTGTTTTGCTTTCCACACTGTGGTATACTTCACCTTAATGGGGTACTGCTTTTCCAAATCCACTTTAAGTTTCTTTGCTGTAGTGTTCGGTTTCTTGGCTAAAATTGGAGTGATCTTTTCTGTAATCCAAAGCTGTGATGTCATGGTTGATACTCTTTGTGAACTTGTAATACAAGTATGTGGATTTGGGATTTGATTAACTGTGATGGTACTTCCATCAGGTTGAATTCTAGCAGATATGTACCACTTGCCAGGCCTGACGCTTCCATCGAAACCTGTGCACCTTGCATAAAATATCTTTCTATCAGTCCACATAGTCTTGGCATCAAACTCATGTTTGACTGCATAAGTCTTGAAACACATCCTAAGCTCCTTCATGCTTGGGAACAACTTGCCTACCTCAATAATAGCAGTTTCTTTGTCATACACACTTACAAGCTCATCATCATGTGCAGCATCTACATCATCTGCAGCATCTTTCATCAGCTGTCCATCCACATCTTCACAAGCATCTATGCTAGCATCATTACGAAAACTCGATTCACCCCTCTCTTCCTCATCTTGATCATCTACTAGATCTACTGGAATGCCAAAAAAATTGGCCATATCAGTGGCAGCCATTGGTGCAATGACCAAATCAGTAGTGTCTTCTAATTGTACTGAATTCCAATCAACACAAACATCCATTGCAACACCATCACAGCCCTCTTCTGCATCTTGATCAGCCCCCTCTATTACTTTCACTTCACCCGTACACATGGGCGTTATCTGTCTATGTGAAGCCCAATCATCATCTACCATCTGCAAAGCCAACTTTGAGGGCACATATCCAACCTTAGAATCTGATTTCAGATCAACGAGCTCTGCATGAAAGGTAGTCTGTTTGCTTGCCCATCTCGTTCAGCCCATAGGCGCCCCGCCGCCGCTCCCTAGTCCCACCCACCTCCACAATCTGGATCCCGTGGAAAACATGGGCAAACAGAGGCTCACTTGGTCAGATCTAACTCAAGACGGAGGGGAATGGTGCCGAATAGACTGACCACATGCACAGCCGCGGCCGTGAATGAAAGATCCGCCGCCCCCGCCGCCAACGACGATGACGAGAACGAAGAAGAGAGCAGCAACCAGAAGTAGGGGAGAAGGAGGCAGAAGCACGTGTTCAGTCAGGTGGGGAATCGATGCACTGCCAAGTGGGACCCTCCACCAGACGCACGGATTAGTTTGACCCCCTGTTTTTACCTTAACCGCAGTCCCGTTGACGAACGGACCCGTGTTTTAACCACCTGGTCATATTAGGGCCATTATTGCCATGTAAGACGGTGCACACGAGCTATTGCTGGCAACTACGTCGCACTCCTTCCAATTCACATGAAATCTGTCGCACAGGAGCTATAAGCCCCCTTTTCTAAAGTGTGGCTGAAGGAACATTTGTATTTCTACCTTTTTGCACTGCACATTAGTTGTTTGTGTTAACGTGTCAGAGGGGAAATGATATTCCTGGTCATTAGTTTCTAACGTACATCGATCTTTCAATTTGTAGTCCACGGTTTCAGTTTTCTAGAAACAAAATATGGTTATGCACAACGTATAAGTATCTTTTGATGTATGTTTCAGGTATAGCAGTCTATCTGCATGCAGACACGTACCAATGCCCTCAAATCATGTTTGCTTGGGAGAAATTTTCTTTTAGCATGGACAGATCAAAGGCTACCTCTGAACCAAGCAACACTTTCAGGTTAGTGTGTATAATACTATAGAATCCCAATCTTACTGCTAATTGAAGTTATGCTCCTCATTAATGGAATGGCCATCTTCTTTCTGTTGAATCTATGATACAAGACTAAGGTGTTCTCTGATTTGTATTAGTGTGATCCATACAATAAACTGTGAAAAATTTATTCTATTGCATCAATCTGTACATGGGAAAGTTGTGGATGATCTCTCCTAGATGTACACATAATATCGGCAGAAGATACTAACAATGGATTGGTGTTGCTATGTTTGTACGCTTAGGTTATAATTCCAGTTCATTATGTTATCGTGAAATTGTTAAATGGATGTTCTGACTGTTACGACAGTTCTGATTCCTTGAAGGTTAGAACGTATAAATGTCATATTATAGTTGTACTGCACTTTTGGATTGACACAAGTTGCAGAATATACATATATCCTCTACAGATGCTGTTGCAAGAAATGGATCAATGTGAACTATCCAAGCTATGAGATCAGTGTGCCCACAAAATTATTGATATCATCCTTGGAGTAGGATGATTGAAGAGCGTATTTGAGGTGGCCCCTTTTGTGCGAATTCTGTTTCCTATTTGCCTTGGTTAATGCTATTGGTGAATTAATATTGACTTCGCCATTATAGATTTATGGTGGATTAGATGAAATAGGAGCCTGAAGGAATGCCTCCAAGGTATGTATATACACACATACCAAACAGAAAAGATTGGGGGAGGTTGTTTTAATTGCAAGGTCCAAGTAAAGTTTCATACTAATCTAAGCATAATATTGAATATATTATTGAATGTTTGTCCTTTCTGCGCACCATTGTGTAGACTAAGGTATAATTTGCCTTGGGATATTGCTTTTAACTGAAACATGACGCAATAAAATAACGGAGTGCTATCTTGCTAGAACCTCAGTTCATACCCACGAGACCGATACTCTATTCATGTGACATATGCTAGCAATTTCTGAAAATTCCTGGACATCTTCCTGGCAACACCTTCTTTTTTACTAAAAAATATGAAGCTACCTAACTGAACACTGCAACTCCATGTCACTCACTTCCTCTAATTCCATGCCGACGCGCAGGTCATCGACGGAAGCAGCACGGGGATGGGGGTATGACCAAGGAAGATCTGATCTGGACGCGACCACTCTAGGTGTTTCTCTACCTCACCAACGATGTCCCAACTCAGGCCTCACAACTTGACGACGTCCACGATTGCCGCCTGTTGCTCCTCGCCTCCCTCATCCCTTATCATTAACCACCTCCACAGGTTGAGCCTTCATCACCGCATGGATGAGTGGATGATAAGGTGAGGGTCTTCCCACCCTTATACAGTTCTCCGTTTGGAATTAGGGGTCAGAGTTACTTATCCTATTGTCTTCGGTACAACTGTTGATTTTTGACAGAACAACTGCTTTTGAGCCGTTATAGCCAGCAAGTATCATCGCAAATAAATATCCTACGTAGAAGAATGGGTTGAATGTGATCGGCATCGGTAGTGTCCTAAACTCTAGCCACCATTCTTTTAGGGTCCAACTTGAAGTATATTTTCTCCCAATAATTAGTGGAAATTCGTACAAATATTTTTCTCTTAGTATGCTATGGCCATCTTGATGCTATGTATATCAAAATTCATGGTCATCTTATTAGCTCAACAAGTGATGGTTGGCTCTCATGTCTTTATTTCTAGAATGCTTTTATTAGATGATGTAAATATCTAAGAAATCATGTGGCCTTCTTTTGTATGCCATATCTACTTTCTTCTAGCAATTCTGATGAACTTTTCTTGCGATATAATCCAACGTATTGTGTCTATTTTGTTCGTTTAATAGTACATGATGGTACAAGTTTGTGTTAGACGCCATCAACTATTTTTTGTTCATGTTTGGCCCATAGCTTAATACGAGGTTACATTGATGAATAGCCGGGATGCCTCAAGTTTGCAAATGTGTTTTTTTTTACTTTGCCTTTCTATGTGATAAATTAGCTTTGTCATGAAACTGAGCTTTGGTTCCAGGGGATAGTTCTCTTCATACTTTGGTCCTTTGTGAAATGGATACTTTAGCATAATAATAATATATTGGCATAAAGAATGCATGGTTACAATTCAAGGAAGCTATGTACGAATTCTTTTGGTTGTGACAACAGTGATGATGCTCTGCAGAACAGTATGAACACAATTTTGGAGGCTTTACACATAACCTTAATGTTTAGCAAGTATTTTTGCTTCTAGCTCTACCACTATTTGTTTTAGTTTAGAGCAAGACAGAAGCAATTTGTCTAGATCGCCACCTACTCAACTACACCAAAATCAAGATGCAGGTGTAGTATGCTTTCTATAGCGGTCATTGCCATGTAGACATCAGAGGCACCTTTTATTATTTTTCCTTTTTTCTAACCCTGAACTTAATTCGCAAAATATGTAGTGAGCCCTTCAACCTTAATTCATATATTTCATTTGCACTGAGGTTATTTCAAAGTGACGCTTGCTTTTCCTTGGTTAATAAAAGTTTGCTTTTCCTATATTTATTGAGCTCTTTTACGGTGATTGGCGTAGTACTGGGAGTACTTTCGAGTACTTGCCCCTCTGATTTTTATTAGCCGTCCGATCTGGTGGGGGATTAAAAATGAATAAACGTAATTAGTTTAATCCAATAAGGGCATAATGGTCTAGGGTAAAATATTGTGGTTTCAACCGATCACGTCCACGACCAGAACCACATCTAGTTGATCCAGGAGGTCAAGTCCTCATTCTCGTCCCCTTCCTTTTGTCCAACGAGCCCGGTGAAAGGAACCAATTCCCCGTCGTCAGCGTCGTCCTCGTCCTCCTCCTCGTCCCCTTCACTATAAAAGACGTGCCCGGCGGCAAGAAGAAGAATAAGGCGTCATATCTGCAGCGGCAGTGTCGGCGGCGATGGCAGCGGCGCTTTAGGAACTCGCCCCCCGCCGATCCCATCGCTTCCGAACTTGCATCCTAAGGTATGAATTGCCCGAATCTCAGCTTATTTGGATTCGTAGCCTGCACTTCCTACTTAGATTTGTTTAGTCGTCATTGATTTAGGTTTCCCTAGTGCATGCAATTCAATTTAGAATTTTTCATCATCCATGGTCACTTCACTAGTTTATGGACGTTGATGATCCCTTGGCATAACATGAACAAGGAGCAAAGTTTAAAATTCCATGGAAGATTTCGTACTGGCTTTTGCATGCATTTTTATTTGTCGTTTGAGCTTTTTATTCATCTGAATGGTGATGCAGGAATACATGGCAGATGTAAGTCATGAGTCCATGTTGGAGTACTATCATATTGCCAACAAGATGTTTGATAGTGAGGATGAAGGTTATAGTTTCTATAACAAATATGGTCTTGAGAAAGGTTTTAGTGTCCGGAGAAGCTATGTCGAGTGGGATGGATCCAACTGCCATATAATTTTAAGGAAATTTGTGTGTAGTCGTGAAGGGGTTCGTGAAGAGAAGCACATGAAGAGGAAGATGGAAGATAGAAAGAGGAGGCCACGGAGTATAACTCGTGTAGGGTGTAAAGCTAAATTGGTGATTGCAAGACAGGAGGAAACAGGTCGGTGGTTTGTGAAGGATTTCATCGTTGAACACAACCATCCTCTAGCCCCACGGGATCTTTCGTGTCTTTTGCGTTCACACAGAAGAATTAGCGATGAGCAGAAAGC
Organism: Thinopyrum elongatum; assembly: GCA_011799875.1. Lineage (NCBI taxonomy): Eukaryota > Viridiplantae > Streptophyta > Magnoliopsida > Poales > Poaceae > Thinopyrum > Thinopyrum elongatum. Next base: position 506,654,006 of record CM022301.1, on the reverse strand, counting down.
GAACATTGCAGACATGGAAAAATCAGGGATAAGGAAACACCATATTATGGATATTTTGTGCATGCAATTCAATGGATATGATGAGGTTGGATGCACGATGAGGGACATTTACAATTTCTGCCATGCTAACAAGCAGGAATCAATCGCTTCCGGTGATGCTCAAACGGTGATCAATCACATGGTGGCGCGGCAAGAGCGAGATTCAGATTTTTTCTTCAAGTACTTGGTTGATGAAGTTGGCCATCTGAAGGGACTGTTCAAGTGTGATACTCAATCCCGACTTGACTACGGGGCTTTCGGAGATGTTATTGTTTTTTATAGCACATACAGAACCAATAAGTACAATCTGCCATTTGTGTCGTTTGTTGGGTTGAATCACCACCGCATCACTGTTATTTTTGCATGTGGTATCATTTCTCATGAAACAAGCCAGGCATACGAGTGGATGCTACGGACCTTTTCTGATGCTATGAGACAGAAGCATCCTATACCTGTGATCACGGATGGGGACCTTGCAATGCAGAGAGCAATCAGGGTGGTGTGGCCTGACTCAAACCATAGGCTCTGTATATGGCACATTCAGCAGAACATTGTACATCATCTGCATGATGACGCGGTAAAGGAGGAATTCAGATCTTTCATATATGGCACATCTTCCATTGAAGAGCATGAGAGAAAATGGTTACAATTCTTACAACGGAATAAAGTAACAAGTGAGGAGTCCTGGCTGCATCAGATGTATAAAATGAGAAAACTGTGGTGTGCTCCATATCTTGAGGGCCGTTGTTTCCTAGGATTGAGCAGCAATCAGCGGAGTGAGAGTTTAAACTCGATGCTACATACGCATCTTCAGGCTAAGATGATGTTGTTTCAAATGCTAGAGCACTATGAGCGTTGCCTTGTGTCGCGACGCTTGAACGAGGCTCTCCAAGACATCGAGGCCTTGCAGTCCGTTCCGTTCACAGAGGAAAATGCTTCAAGTCTTGAGAAACACGCCGCAAAAGTTTTCACTCCTACTATGTTTAAGTTGGTCTTATGGAGCATAAATGATGTAAGCAAATGAGAGACCAGAGAGGTACTTGATGCAGGAGAAGTTACCACATACGTTGTGTCTAAGAAGGAAAGAATGGATAAAAAGATCGAAGTGGGCACAGAGTCAAAGGAAGGTATGCTTCGCAGGATCAGTTATTCTTGCCGCAAATTGGAATGCGCAGGCACACCATGTTCCCACATATTTGACATATTAGGATTTTTACAAGAAGAAACACTGCCCAGGTGTTGTGTTCCCACTAGGTGGACATTGAGTGCAAAATGTGCATTCGCACCGACCAGAAAGAGGGAGATGTATGAATACTCTACATCCCTGCAAAGGTACGGTAAGTTAAGGAATGTTAGTCACGCAGCATGTTTCAAGGCATGCCACTCTGATGAGGTGTTTCAGCATTTAAAGAGGGTTTTGGAAGGACAAGATGTTTGCACGCGATCAACTATTGAACAAGCTGACAGCAAGGGATCAACTAATGCTCAGGGTAACAGCATTAGGTTTAGCCCATTGATGCCACGATCGGCTAACCTTGATGGTGAAGGTTTCGATAAGGTTCTGGATCCTGTGCATGTGCCAGGCCGAGGTGCTCCGAAGAAAAGGCTACAAGCAAAGATCAAGAAGACAAGATCACAGGGTAGATGTGGCTATTGTCATGTGGCAGATGGTCACAATCGACGTACGTGCACCAAATTGTTAGTGGTACCTAATATGTCCTAATTTAATGTTTGCATGTGTCCAAATATATTCCATGGCATTAACTATATCCTTCTATGTAGGATCTCGAAGCAGAACTCTGATAGCTACAACATTGTGGGCACGGTCGGACAGCAAGTATGTCGACGATGAACCTGATGTTGTCATGTGCATTGTTGTCTATGTCTAGTACCGTGTGACCTTGTCTCTAAAATATACTTCATTGTGTCAGTTCGTCAGTGACTTCCTCATAATTATTTGTATGTATGACTCAGCTATTTTGGTGGTCCACTCCCTTGTAACAGTATGAGTTTGGAATATTTGGTTTGCATTTTCTATGTGACTTTCGGATGTGCAACTTCAAGAATCATGGTTTCTTCGTGGCCATCATGTAGCTTGTGTAGTTTGCACGAGAAAATTTGGAAATAGATGTAGTGGACGAATTAAATTTTGCTCGCAGAAAAAAATATAGGCCGATAAATCCAAAAAAATACATCAATCATCCATCCTCTGCAATTGAAGAATATACACGATGAATAAAGACTTTATTACAGATGATGAATCATATTCATCCTGCATATCCTCCAACTAGAGTGCAAGGAAGATCCATGCTTGTAACAATCTAATAGATGAAGGTATTTAAGCAGGTGCAGGACTTGCTTGGGGGGCGAGGTGGGACTAAATATTTTAAGACGTGATCCAGGCACGAGATCGTCGTGAAGTGGGCAGGCCGGCGCTGAATTGCTTGGATGAGTCGGGCTTTGGGGGAGGAGGCAGGGCCGACGTAGGAAACTTACGTGCATGCATGGCGTCGGTAATCACGCCTGCACGAACGAGCTCCACACCCCACCATGGATCGCGCGGGGATATCGGACTCGGGCCCGACAGGCGTACACGTGCGGGGCCCGCACCGATTAATTCAGTCGGCCTGACTCCGGGTGATGATGCGCGCACGTGCGACGGCCCTTCCACATGCGCTTTGGCGGGGACCCGCCTATGCTTCGATGCGCCCTGACACCGCACCGATCCCGGAGCGGATCTCGTCAGGTCTGACTCCGCGGATCCCAAGGATGATTTGCCAGCACTTTTGTCTTCTAGTGTCACATAAGTTGTCCGTTTAGTTTATTTCCTGCACCGTTTTGCATCAATTTTTTTCAGTCACAGTTGTACATGATCCTGCAGCACCTGGCGCGGGGTCTTCTACGGTGTACACAACCATCGCTATCACATGTGCGGACACATCGACGGGCACGTAGTATGAATGTATATAAATGTTCTGAAATGACTGCACATTTTTTTCAACAAAAGGCCTGCTCACAAACAACTACTCCCTCCATTCCTAAATATAAGTCTGATAACCTACAAGTATAGGGGATCGTTTGTAGCCTTCTTCGATAAATAAGAGTGTCGAACCCAACGAGGAGCTAAAGGCAGAACAAATATTCCCTCAAGTTCTATCGACCATCGATACAACTTTACGCACACTTGACGTTTGCTTTACCTAGAACAAGTATGAAACTAATTCGCAAGAATAAAACTACGAGTACTTTGCGAGAATAAAAACTATGAATAAATTGCAAGGTAATAAAAGTGGATATTTTTTGTCGGACAACCGATAACAAGTATCGGTAATCATTCTCGCAATTTTATATGAGGGAGAGGCATGAGCTAACATACTTTCTCTACTTGGGTCATATGCACTTATGATTGGACCCCTAGCAAGCATCCGCAACTACTAAAGATCGTTAAGGTCGTGAAACCCAACCATAGCATTAAGTATCAAGTCCTCTTTACTCCCATACGCCATAACCCACTTATCCGCGTTTAGGCTGCAGTCACCCCCGCAACACCGACAATAAGCAAACCGTGAACATATTGCAACACCCTACAGCGAAGATCCCTCATGTTTGCGCGAGACGGAGGGCACCGTAGGACAGCACCATAAATAAAATATACAATCATACCAACCAAGATCACGATTAACCCACAGGACAAAATGGATCTACTCAAACATCATAGGATAGCCAAATATCATTGGGAAATAATATATGGAGTTGGGAACCATGTTTAAGTAGAGATTACAGCAGGGAGAAGGGGTGTTACACTGCTGCATAGAGGGGGGGAGAGTTGGTGTTGACGGTAGCAAGATTGTTAATGTAGATCGTCGTCCCGATCCTTGCCCCGGCGGCACTCCGGCGCCACCGGGAGAGAGGGGGAGAGAGCCCTCCTCCTTCTTCTTCTTCTTCCTTGGCCTCCCCCCTAGATGGGAGGAGAGATCCCCCTCTGGTCTATGGCCTCCATGGTGGCGTAGGGGCAGGAGCCCCTCCGAGATTGGATCTCCCTCTCTGTTCTCTTCTGTTTCGCGTTCCCCAGATCTGGCCCTTCACCGTTTCTTATATTCCCGGAGATCCGTAACTCCGATTGCGCTGAGATTTTAACACAATTTTTTTACATAAATTATCTTTCTTGCGTCAGAAGAAGGGCTCCATCCGACATTTGAGGAGGGCACAAGACACCAGGGCACGCCTGAGGCCTGGGGCGCGCCCTGGTGGGTTGTGGGCACTGTGGGCCCCCGTTTGCGTTGATTCCACCTTCCAAAAATCACATAAATTCCAAAATAATTCTCCGTAAATTTTTATCGCGTTTGGACTTCATTTGACATGGATTTTCTACGATACAAAAAACATGCAAAAAACAGGAACTGGCACTGGGCACTGGATCAATAGGTTAGTCCAATAAATCATATAAAAAGTTGCCAAAAATATGTGAAAGTTGTATAATATTGGCATGAAACAATCAAAAATTATAGATACAACAGAGACATATCAGCATCCCCAAGCTTAATTCCTGCTCGTCCTCAAGTAGGTAAATGATAAAAAATATAATTTTTGATGTGGAATGCTACCTAGCATAAACTTGATCATATGTCTAATCATGGCATGAATATTAAGACACGAGTGATTCAAAGCAATAGTCTATAATTTGACATAAAGACATCAATACTCAGGCATCCCAACAAACAATCATGTCTTTCAAAATATCAATGCTAAAGAAAGCTATCCCTACAAAATCATATAGTCTTGCCATGCTCTGTCTTCTTAACACAAAGTATTTATCATGCACAACCCCGATGACAAGCCGAGCAATTGGTTCATACTTTTTAACGCGCTTCAGCTTTTTCAACCCTCACACAATACATGAGCGCAAGCCATGGATATTGCACTACGGGTGGAATAGAGTATGATGATAGGGGTAAATATAGAGAAGACAAAAAAGTAAGAAAGTCTCACATCGATGCGGCTAACCAACGGGCTATGGAGATGCCCATCAATTGATATCAACATGAGGAGTAGGGATTGCCATGCAACGAATGCACTAAGAGCTATAAGTGTATGAAAGCTCAATATGAAAACTAAGTGGGTGTGCATCTAATCCTATAATGAAAAATCCCCACTAGTATATGAAAGTGACAACATAGGAGACTCTGTATATGAAAAACATGGTGCTACTTTGAAGCACAAGTGTGGAACTAGCATGCCCCTCCTCTCTTTTTTTTTCTTTTTCTCTTTTTTTCTTTTTTTTCTTTTTTTTTCTTTTTTATATTTTTTTCTCTCATTGTCTGGAGTCTCATCCCGACTTCTGGGGGAATCATAGTCTCCATCATCCTTTCCTCACTGGGACAATGCTCTATAAATGAATAATTGATGATCATCACACTTCTATTTACTTACAACTCAATATTACAAATCGATACCTATAACAAAGTATGACTTTATATGAATGCCTCTGGCAGTGTACCAGGATGTGCAATGATCTAGCGTAACATGTATAAAAATTGATGCACGCTGGCTAAGCCACAACTACTATGTCAGCTATATGATCATGAAAAGCAATATGACAATGAATGCTCAAGTCATCAAAACGGAAGCGGTGGAAGTTGCATGGCAATATATCTCGGAATGGCTATGGAAAGGCCATAATAGGTAGGTATGGTGGCTGTTTTGAGGAAGATATAATAAGGCTTATGTGTGATAGAGTGTATCATATCACGGGGTTTCGATGCACCGGCGAAGTTTGCACCACGTCTCGAGGTGAGAAAGGGCAATGCACGGTACTATAGAGGTTAGCAAATTAGGGAAAGGTAAGAGTGCGTATAATCCATGGACTCACATTAGTCATAAAGAACTCATATACTTGTTGCAAAAGTTTATTAGCCCTCGAAGCAAAGTACTACTACTCATGCCCCTAGGGGGATAGATTGGTAGGAAAAGACCATCACTCGTCGCCGACCGCCACTCATAAGGAAGACAATCAATAATAAATCATGCTCCAACTTCATAGGATAACGAGAGACTATACGTGCATGCTTCAGGAATCACAAACCTTAACACCAATATTCTTACTAACCACAACCGTTTACTAGTACCTCCCACATATCACCATCTCTATATCGCAAAACTATTGCAAGGAATCAAACATATCATATTCAGTGATCCATAAGTTTTATGTAGGATTTTATGACTAACCATGCAATTGACCAATTCCTGTTGACTCTCAAAATTGATATAAGTGAAGCATGAGAATTTAATTCTTTCTACAAAAGACCATGCTCTAACAAATATAAGTTAAGCAAAAGAGCATTCTACAAATAACGGTTTTCTATGTGAAGAGAAACAGGCAATCCAAACTTCAAATGATATAAGTGAAGCACATGAAGCATTCTATAAAGCCATACTCAAAAGATATAAGTGAAGTGCAATGAGCATTCTATAAATCAACCATGGACTATCTCATACCAGCATGGTGCATAAAATAAAAATGAAAGATAAACACAAAAGACGCTCCAAGATTCACATATCTCACACGAACGAAACAAAGACGAAAACATACCGATACTTGTTGAAGAAAGATGGGATACCTTCCAGGGCATCCCCAAGCTTAGACGCTTTAGTCTCCTTGAATATTTACTTGGGGTGCCTTGGGCATCCCCAAGCTTGAGCTCTTGCCTCTCCTCCTTCTCCTCACATCGAGACCTCCTCGATCTTTAATCACTTCATCCACACAAAATACAACAGAAAGCTCGGTAAGATCCGTTAGTATAATAAAGCAAATCACTACTCTAAGTACTGTTGCAAACCAATTCATATTTTGTTTTTTCATTGTAGCTACTGTAATATAACTTCTCCATGGCTTATACCACCGATAAAAATCGATAGTTTCATCAAAACAAGCAAAACAATGCATCAAAAACAGAATCTGTCTTAAACAGGACAGTCTGTAGCAATCTGAACACCTACCATATTTCTGTTACTCCAAAAATTGTGAAAAATTAGGAAAAAATAAAAAATTTGTATAGAAAGACTGTGCAAAAAGTTTCAGAAGCTTTTAATGTTCCAGTAAAAAATGTAAAATCACGCACTACAGCCAAAGTTTCTGTTTCTGCACCGCACATACCAACAAGCAATCTAATCATCCTAAAGGCAAATCTTGGCACATTGTTTTTATACAAGGGAATAATTATTTTTGTGAGAATCTTCATGAAAAATTCTACATTGTTTCCATGAGCATGAACACAAGTGTTCAAGGTCGACCCTCACTTCTCCAATGCATCACCTTTCAATCGCTTCTCTTTTAGTGAAGTTTTAAGTTCCCCTCTATATTTTGTTTTTGTTTTTAAACTTTATAAAAGCACTCAACAGAATAAAATGACTCTCTAAAACTTCCGGCTTGTCTCCCTGGCAGCGCTTTCTTTAAAGCCATTAAGCTAGGCATAAAGTGCTCAAGTAATGAATCCACCCGGATCCCAAGGTATATTAAAGCCAATTTTAATTACCAATGATTTGGCATTTAGTAGTGAGCACAAAGCAACATAAATCATGCAATGACGAAGTCTAACTCTCTTCCTATGCATCGGCATGTCATACAAGAACAATTCATGCACATCAAGTAAAGGCCAATACATAGCATAAGCAGTTTCTTGCAATTTTATCGTGTTGGAAACATAGAGAGGTGGAGATATAGTTCCTCTCTCATAATAATTGCAAGTAGGAGCAGCAAGCACATGCATATTATATTCATCAAAATCATCATGTGTAGCGGTAAAAGGCAACCCATCAACATAATCCTTAATAAGTGCAAACTTCTCTGATATAGTGTAGTTTGGAGAATTCAAAAAGATAATAGGACTATCATGTGTGGGTGCAATAGCAACAATTTCACTCTTAACATAAGGAACTATAGCAACTTCATCTCCATAAGCATAATTCATATTGGTATCAAGGCCACAAGCATAGCAATCATCAAGTTCATCAAAAAGGGATATTTCAAACGAATCAACGGGATCATAGCAATTATCATAGCATTCATCCTTCGCTAAGAACGAAGGGGCATTAAACAATGTATGAGTTGAAGAGTTACTCTCATTAGAAGGTGGGCACGGGTGATCAATCCGCTCTTCCTCCGCTTGTTCTTCGCTCTCCTCATCATCTTTTTCATCCAATGAGCTCACAGTTTCATCAACTTCTTCTTCCATAGACTCCTGCAAAATATTAGTCTCTTCTTGGACAGCGGAGAAGTCCTCAATATATGGTTTAGTATAAAGATTAGAAGAATAATTTTCATAGCAATATTTGAGTATGGCAAAATTTTCAAATTTGTAAAGAGTAGCATCATACTTTTCAATCAAAGAAGCAATTTCATAAGCACCCTTAAAAGCAACAAATTCTTCAATTCGTTCAATATCATAATAATTATAAATACCCTTGGCATAAGAAGATAAAATTCCATTATCTCTAAACTCACACTGATAAGTAAGGTGTTTCTTAGGGTCTCCAGAACAACAAGTAAAATCATGTATTTCACATAAATTCCAAGCATAGCATTGCATAGTATTAATTTGATGTAGTAAAAGTTTCCCTTTTTGAGATAAACGGTGTCGCACAAAACAAGCATGCTCATCTAATGATTTTCCCTCAACTAAGCTAGTTGGGTTTTCAGCATGAGCACAAATGGATCGAAGATGATCCAAATAGAAAGCTTCAGTAGTATGATAGATTTTGGGTGGTTCTTCAACCATTGGTTTAGTAGGTACAACTAATTTTTTTGGTATTTTACGTTTCCTACCATAACTAAAGATAGAAAAAAAGAGCACAAAATAAAAACTACTTAGTGATAAAGCAAACAAGCACACACGAGAATATTCACCCCACGCTATTGCTCCCCGGCAACGGCGCCAGAAAAAGGTCTTGATAACCCACAAGTATAGGGGATCGTTTGTAGCCTTCTTCGATAAATAAGAGTGTCGAACCCAACGAGGAGCTAAAGGCAGAACAAATATTCCCTCAAGTTCTATCGACCACCGATACAACTCTACGCACACTAGACGTTTGCTTTAACTAGAACAAGTATGAAACTAATTTGCAAGAATAAAACTACGAGTACTTTGAGAGAATAAAAACTATGAATAAATTGCAAGGTAATAAAAGTGGATAGCTTTTGTCAACAAGAAAGTCATTTGTCCCTAGGCAATCGATAACAAGTAACGGTAATCATTTTGCAATTTTATATGAGGGAGAGGCATGAGCTAACATACTTTCTCTACTTGGATCATATGCACTTTTGATTGGACCCCTAGCATGCATCCGTAACTACTAAAGATTATTAAGGTCGTGAAACCCAACCATAGCATTAATTATCAAGTCCTCTTTACTCCCATACGCCATAACCCACTTATCCGCGTTTAGGCTGCTGTCACCCCCGCAACACCGACAATAAGCAAACCATGAATATATTGCAACACCCTACAGCGAGGATCCCTCATGTTTGCGCATGACAGAGGGCACCGTAGGATAGCACCATAAATAAAATATACAATCATACCAACCAAGATCTCGATTAACCCACAGGACAAAACGGATCTACTCAAACATCATAGGATAGCCAAATATCATTGGGCAATAATATATGGAGTTGGGCACCATGTTTAGGTAGAGATTACAGCGGGGAGAAGGGGTGTTACACCGCTGCATAGAGGGGGAGAGAGTTGGTGTTGACGGTAGCAAGATTGTTGATGTAGATCGCCGTCCCGATCCTTGCCCCGACGGCACTCCGGCGCCAGTGGGAGAGAGGGGGAGAGAGCCCCCCCTCCTTCTTGTTCTTCTTCCTTTGCTTCCCCCCTAGATGGGAGGAGATTTCCCCCTCTGGTCCATGGCCTCCATGGCCGCAGAGGGGCAGGAGCCCCTCCGAGATTGGATCTCCCTCTCTGTTCACTTCTGTTTCGTGTTCCCCAGATCTGGCCCTTCACCGTTTCTTATATTCCCGGAGATCCGTAACTCTGATTGCGCTAAGATTTTAACATCATTTTTTTTTCATAAATTATCTTTCTTGCGCCAGAAGAAGGGCTCCAACTGACGTTCCAGGAGGGCACAAGACACCAGGGCGCCTGGGGCCTGGGGCACGCCCTGGTGGGTTGTGGGCACTGTGGGCCCCCATTTGCGTTGATTCCACCTCCCAAAAATCACATAAATTCCAAAATAATTCTCTGTAAATTTTTATCGTGTTTGGACTTCGTTTGATATGTATTTTTTGCGATACAAAAAACATGCAAAAAACAGGAACTGGCACTGGGCATTGGATCAATAGGTTATTCCAATAAATCATATAAAAAGTTGCCAAAAATATGTGAAAGTTGTATAATATTGGCATGAAACAATCAAAAATTATAGATACAATGGAGACATATCAAAGTCTTTTTAGAGATTTCATTATGAACTACATACGGAGCAAAATAAGTGAATCTACACTCTAAAAAATGTCTATATACATCCGTATGTGGTTCATATTGAAATATCTTAAAAGACATATATTTACGAATGGAGGGAGTATACGGTTGGATATAAACACATGCATGTCGCGTCGGAAATGAAAATCAGATTCTAGCAAAAATGTTGTTAAAAGACCTCCATCGTGAATGAATTGTTTCATAACTGCAAACATTCGTAAAAAAACAAAAATGTTGTCTCAAGCTTAAAACATTTCAAATAACATTAACCCTCGTACGGAAGCTCATCTCCGGTGGCAAAATCCAGTGACTTCCTCGTATTGGTCATTGGAGTTTGCGTCGGGCTTAGCGACGACCCACCTTCTCCCATATTTTTACATGGTACATCAATGTAACCTAAGGAGTCCAGCTGTCCCTCTGCCTCAAGCTCTCTAGCCAGACCCTCCGCGTCCTTCATATCTCTGATGCGCAGTTTCTGTCAAAAATCATACGAACGTATTAGGACAAACTTAAGGATGATGAAGACGTAAAATTGATGTAACATGCAGAATAGGAACCTCTGAATCCATGTCCGAACACTCATAATCATCTTTCGGTGGACGATTATACACCAAATACAAATGACATGTCTTGCTGCCGTTCAGAAGGGAAATCATCTTTGCAAAATCACGTGGTCCTGAAATCAGGAACATTCCTTCTGGTAGTTTACACGCATACTCAGGTAAGAAGTGGTACAAATTTGAATCCTTTTTATAACCAAATCCAGCCATTTCTTTCATGAGAAAAGTGTAGTCCAATACGCCTGGTTTAAACAATCTCATCTCGATGGGTCTTTCGCCATAGTATCCTGACGGGACATGCGAAAGCTCATAATCCCTATGAATGAAAAATTCCATTAACAGCACCTACATACGAGTATCTCTCGTCAGATTTAATGCATTGCAATCACCAAAGTGCCATACATAATTTTGGATGTGCGTAGCAACATCGCGAAAAACTTACCTTATTATATGGGATGGAATCTTCATCTGTGGAGATTCGGGATTGTTCCGTATCTGGATGCTTAGCCTACATATGAATCGCCAACACAGAGTTACACACAAATTAAAAATGGTCATACATAATGTTGGATGTGCGTGTTTACCATGGGTGCGAGGTACTTACAGGGGGAGAATTGAAGACATGTTCTTCGAGTGGAGTACTGTAGCATTCAACGAGTGACACCGACATCGCTAGGCCTTTAGTGTTTGGGGATTGTGCCGTGTTATGCTGCTTGGCCTGCATATGAATAGCTTACACAAAGTTACCCACAAATAAAAACTATTCATACAAAATCTTGGTCGTGACTGAACAGCATCGTTGCAAGGTACTCACAGGGGGAGAACTGAAGACATGCTCTTGCGGTCGACAGTTGTGGCATTGAATGTGGGACTGTGACATCGCACGGTCTTCCAGAATCTTTCCTTCCATCATGACCTGCTGCACCATAGCCTTGTAGTCCATGTCCTTTCGCTCCTGTTGCAGCCTAATGTCCATATTGGCACGTGCCTGCAACACATTTGCGTCCATGTTGACACGCTATGTCTGTATATGGCCGTCGACAACCTTCCGGTCCTTTTGCAATGTAACTTGCATCTCCTTGTACGCAAGCTGGAATTTCTTTTCCATGCCCTCGCGGTCGTGCTGAAACTTTTTTTCCATCTCTTTACGCATCTGCTTAATCTTTTGAGACATATCAGCATGCTCATCTTTAAGCATCCTGTCGACATATGCACGTTCATGTTTGAGTGTCCTGTCCATCTCATCACCTTCGTGTTGGACCTTCGCGTCGATCTCCCGGCGGGCTTCACGCAACAACCTGTCGTACTCCGCACGGTTGTCATGCACGTGTGAATCCATGGTGCCTACAACACAAGACAGTACAATGCAATTAATGAGATCTAGATTGTCAAAATATACCGATTCTCATTAAAACATAAGACTATTTAAGCATGGTATATGAGACAAACTGAGTGCCGAATTTCCACCAAAAGTTGTAATCTACTAAAATTCATATTCCTAATTTGCTACGAACAACCCCATCAAAATTAGTCCTAATAATCCAGCAACCCCTTCAACATTACCTCCTTTACTATAGTATCAAGAAAAAGTCTGTGTACGGCACATCTAAGTGGCTAAATCAAACATCATCCAAATCATTCCTACTAATGCAACATAGCGTAAAGGTCTAGTAAAGTAACTCCACCAACAAAACAAAATATATCCATAACCAGATCGTATGATCAGGTACCACTAACAACCAATCGCAAAGCCCTTGCATAAAATTCTTCACTCCAACCTCATGCAAATCATTCGTAGTAATCCAGTATAGGTCAAAGGGCTAGAAAATTAGCTCCACCGAGATAATATATCCGTAACCAGATCATATTATCAACTAATCACATATAATCTCATAACAGCCTTTACTCTAGGTAAAGACAACCCCACACAACATTGCACGAAAAGAGTACCTTCGACGAAAAACAAATCCCCCAGGAACAAATATAAAAGATCTTGCACACAATATGGCATCTCTAATCTCATCACAACTGCCTTCTTGGTCCAATCAACGAAAAAAAGTATGAAAGTTTCGAGAGATGGGAGGAGACGTGGAGGATGAGACCTTTTTCTTTTTACTCCGGCGTCGGCGTGGGCGTCTGCAGAGCGATGGTGCGACTCCCGGTGATAGCTACCTCAGGAGACCAAAACTTGATGGGGCGGTTAAGATAGGAGTGATATGTGAAAAAAAGAGATGGGAGGGATATGCGGTACGATGGAAGTGTTCATATCCGTGATGGGAGGGTTATGCGGCATGATGGGAGGGATATGCGGATCAATTATATATTTCCATGTAATGTGCATGGATGGAACGGTATCTGTCCGAGATTTTGGGGTCAGTTAGTCGGTGCGCAGATTTGTTAGTTAGCCTATTTAGAGGGAGCACGATCCTCTGATGCTGGTGTTAGGGCTTGATGGCCCAGCGGACGAGCGAATATTTTTAACAATAAACATCCCTAGTTCTTCTCTTACCCAAAGGATTAGGGCCACAGTCTGTCATTGCCCCTCGCCTGACACCAAATGAACCATGTCGTCGTCGAGCTCGATTAGGTGTGCGCTGAGGGGCTGATCAATTGATGTGCCCCTGATCCCTTGCCCTGACTGTGGCAAAACAATGAGATTCTATCTCTCCAGTACCAAAGAGCACGATGGCTGGGTGTTCTATAAGTGCTAGCACCACAATGTACAATCTCTTCATACTTTGCGTTGAAATTTACTGCATGAGTAATTTTTTCTACTGTTTCATTTGTTCTGGTTTGATTTGTGTTCAATTGATTCATAGGATTCATGTGATTTCTGGCGCTGGGAACTAGAGTACGTAGATCATCTTGTTGGTACAAGTGTCCTTGTTGGTGCTTATGCCGTTGATGCAATTGCTGAGGGGCACAGGATAGAAGGGAAGAGCTACAACGCGCAGAAAAACCATTGGGGAAATAATGCATGTACCAAGAGGGGCAACATTGGAGGCAGGACAAATTACAGTCAGAGTAATGTGCCAACCATTACGAAGCACCAAGCTTAGACGATGTTAGGACTAGGGAGACAAATTGTTTCATGCTGAAGCTGTTGACGGCTAGTGTAATGGTGTTGTGTGTGTTGTGTGTGATGTTGATAGTGAAGAAATAATCTATTTGTGATTGTATCGAGGCGATTATCATGGTCACCTATATTAACAGCTTAATAAGAAGAGGTGTTCAAACATGCTACCTCTTGCACCCCCCCCCCCCTCTTTTAACATGACAGCTAAGAGTAGGAAATAAATCTGACATGATGATTGCATTAAATAGTTGTTTTGATTAATTATTACGTTCTTAACTATTATGTGAACACAGGGGGTAAGACGGAGCATGTTAAAATTGCTAAAAAAGAATGACTAAACCGAGTTCCAATGAAGGCAGTCGAATGGAAAAAGTCAACAACCATTTAAAGTCTTGCCCACTTTGTTGTGCACGAACACAAGAGTACCATGAAATAAAAATTAAGTACCTCATTACAGCAATGACTTAAAAATCCCTTAATATATTTTCGCAAACTACGTTTTGCCAAAACTACTCGAGAGGCACATCAGGAACATAGGAAACAAACAGATAAATCCCATGATCTCCCAGGTACAGCAACATCAGCACCTTGTGTCCTAACAGCAAGACTTTTTCCTTCTTCATGAACTCGTTCCATTTGTTGACGCAGACACGACCGTCAATATCAGAAATGGTGTATGAACTTGACACAGTAGTGTGTGGATGATAAACAATGGTTATGGCACCATATTCATCCATGTCTTCGAGGACAACACGATGAGGCAATTTCTGTTTGAACAACATATTTTTTACGTCAACACATCGCAACTTATTGTTATGTAGTAAAGGAAGAAATATTAATTTGGAACAAAGCTAAAACCATACTCAAATGACACAAAGTAAGGGAAGAACAGAAAGATGGTTACCGAGAAGATCTTGTTGCAATCTAACCATGTCAAGTTCTGGAGGAATCCATATGCTCTTCCTTGATCATAGTTTCCAGCATCATGACGCTCCACTAACTTGTCAAGGTTCATCACTTGGCGTATGACATACTCCATCATTCTCCAGTTGAACTTTGTCCCCTCAGTTACAGCGACATTGTCAATAATATCTCTTTTCTCATTGGACAATTTGTAGTATGCTACAATATTATAGCACAGACAATTTAATTTATAACATATGGAGTGTAAACTCTAACAAATCTCCTGACACACATATAGAGTGTAAACTCTAACAAATTCCTTCCAAGAATCTCCAGAAATGTATGTCAACTCATTTTTGTTGGTAATCTCACACGGGAATTCAAACCCCTCATTGGTACTGAAACTTGCTTCAAAGTTCCCATATTTTCCCAAGGGAACTCTGAATTTCTGCATGAAACTGTATCTGCTGTAGTAGGGGATTACCTGAGTAGCATATGTACAATTGGTAATAAATATGAACTACCTGTTAATCTAAAGAGTTTGTCCAATCAGAGATGACTAGCATAGTAGTTCACTAGTTCTTAATAGTAATATCATATAACCCCATAGAAGATTTAAATTTACATGCACGTACACAAAACCATTTGATCATCTAAGAAATCAACATGCAATATAACTCTTTTTGCAGTAAACATTACAAACAACTGACTGAGTATAATATTCGTTCAATATTACTGCCTCCGTCTACAAATTTGTGGACAAAGAATTGTACATATGGATGTATCTATCAAGAAAACATGGCTAGATACGTGCGTATCTACGTGAATCTAACACATTAATTTAGGATCGGATGGACTACTAAATTTCTCATGATATTTGCTACGGGACATGTCAGACTGGATCTTACTGTCTTGTTTGCAAATCCCGCGCGCAGGGTGACGGTACAAAACTCCCTCATACAATGCTCACCGGGGCACAAACCCTTGGTGTCCAAACAAATGCCACACTGCGAATCGAGATCAATCACATGACCCGTACAGTCTTAAAGATTAGTGCTAACAGTTGAATTCAAATCTGACAGATTCTATAGTGCAAATACGTACTGCGCTGATCGCCTTAACCATTTTTGCTCGAGAGAGGGACGTGAGGAGGAGGCAGCGAAATGAGCAGTCACTTCCGACCCCTTAGCTTACGATGGCGGCGGCGGTGGCCGGAGATTTCGAAAATGTGCGTAAGCCCGGCGTCTCTGATCTTATATTGGAGCGGATGTGGCGGTGGTAGGAGGCCTCGATGACACGGGTGGTTATGAGGGATGCGGCGCAATCATGGGATTTCAGGCGAGGTGGCGTGCGTGAGTTATGGGATCTTTTAATATTTATCAGCAAGATTAAAAAAACCATTATGTTGTGAGAAAAAAATACATTTTCATAAGGGCTGAACTAGGTTTTTGGTTCCAAACAAGTATGAACGATATATAATTCCAAATTTGACCTTGTCCACTTTCCAAATATGTTTCACAACACTGCATGCCATGACCAATGCAAGCAAGCATTCAAAATGGTTTTCAGTTTAGCGAAGTTTTTCATTTTCTAGAATTTTTTGGACGAAAATGCCTGAATGTGGCCGCACATGACAACACTTGCAATCATTGCCGAAAATTGTTCAAACTAGGCATGGAGGCCTACAATGGCCATGAATTGTCACCCCAAAAATGTTGGGTCGACTTAAGATATGTGAAGAAACCATCGAGTATTTTCGGAGGGTGCTAGGCTACCTCGGAAGGGCATGTCTGGGAGCACCTCCATGTTAACACCACATACAAATGATTCCAACTTTTTTTCATGGCCTCCCATGAGCAAATCAAGCAAACATGCAAAAATGGTTCTTAGTTTGGAAAACTTCTCCATGTATTGGGAATTTTTTTATCGAAAATGCCAGAAAACTGGCCCCATGTGACATTAGTTGCAAACTTTACTTACAATGCTTCAAACTTGGCATGGAGGACTAACATGACCATGAGTTGTTACCCCAAAAAATTTGTGTTGATTTAAGAATGGTCAAGAAACCAGCAAGTGTCCTCTCTGAGGATGCCATGTTAGCCCAAGGAAGGGCGCGTATTGGAGCACCTCCATGTTTACAATATCCACAAATGATGCCAACTTTATTTCATGATCTCCCATGAGCAAATCAAGAATGCATCCACAATGGTTTTTAATTTGGCCAACATTTATAATCATTCTGCAATTTCGAAGTGAAAAAGAAACATCGCCTGCATGGTGTACCCCCCTAGACACCCATCGAAAGCAGGTGGCACATGATGCATTACACTTTGTTTGTCTTATGGTGGACATAGTTGACACACCAAGCCTAGTTGGATCAATGTCCTACACCGGATTCCATGTCATATAAAAGATCAGGTACATCACCTGCTCCTGTCTAGAACCTTCGAGCTACACTGTTCACTTTGTGAAGCAAGTACAACATGAAATATGTGAAATTCCCCCAAGCTTTTAAAGTGCATTTCATGACAAAATCAAGCAACCATGCAAAAATGCTATTTAGTTTACAGAAAATTTACCATGTACGGTAATTTTTCCGGTCGAAAATAGTCGAAAACTGGCCTCACGTGACAAAACTTGCAAACTTTACAAAAAATGGTTCAAACATGGCATGGAGGCCTACCATGGCCTTGAATAGTCACCCCAACAAGTTGGGTTGATTTCAGACAGGTCTGGATAGTAGCATCTGCTGTCAGACGGTTCGAGGCTCGGCAGGAAGGGCACGTGTCGTGGAACCTCCATGTTCACACCATCTTCAAATTATGTCAACTTTTTTTCATGGCCTCCCATGACCAAATGAAGCATGCATGCACAATGGTTGTAAGTTTCTACTAGATTTTCAAATTTCTTCAATTTTTTCGGTCATAAATGCCCGAAAAATTGCCGCAATTGCCAAAACTTGCAAATTTTGCTGAAACTCGTTTAATGTTGCCTATAATGTAACCTTTTACATTGCATTTCATAAGTTGGGTTCATTACACATGAAGCATGATCTACTTGGTTCGTACATTCGGCAGCGTAGCACGAAGGTTCTGGACGGAGGCAGTGGGTGTACTGCATCGACTCCATGGATTGAATCCTGTTTGAACCAATGTTCCCACTTGGTATGGTGTGTCAATTAGGTCCACCCTAAGGCAAATAAGCTTGAAGGCATCATGTGCTACCCCTTTCGATGGATGTCTAGGGGGGTAGACCATCTGGGAGATGTTTATAGTTGTTTTTCGTTCGAAAATGATAGAAACATGAAAATGATGTGTAAACTTGAAAGCACTGTGCATACATGCTTGATTTGGTCATGGGATGGCATGAAAAGAACTTGGACTCTTATGTACATGGTGTATTGAAGGAGGTGGCCCGAGACGGGCCCTTCCGGGCTAGCCATGTGCCCTCCGAAAGCACATTTTGGTTTATTGACCTATATTAAATGACCCCCAACTTTGTAGGGTTACAATCCATGGCCATGTTAGAGATACATGCCAAGTTTGAACCATTTTGAGCTAATTTTGCAAGTTTTTTCACGTGCGACCACTTTTCGAGCATTTTCGGTAAAAAATAAAGAAAATGGAATTCTTGTCAAAACTGACAAGCACTTTGCATGGCAGCTTGTTTTGCTCATGGGATTCCATGGGAAATAGTAGAGATCATTTGTAGATGGTCTAAACATGGAGGTGCCCCAAGACACGCCCTTCCGGCCTTGACTGGCACCCTCCGAAATCACATGCTGGTTTGTTGAGCTACCTGAAATCAACCCATCTTTGTAGGGTTGCAGGACATGTCCATTTTTGGGCTACATTCTAGTTTCAACCTTTTTCAGCAAAGTTTGCAACTTTTGTCACGTACGGCCAGTTTTCGGGCATTTTCAAAACAAACAACATATTTTACCACTTAAAAAATGTATTCCTTTCTCAATGACATATTTGTTTTTTTCTTCGAAACATTAGATGCTAATGTTTCAACCTCCCATAACTCACGCCGCCCAGATCTCCCAAAATCCCACGATTACAGGTCCTCCCTCATAACCACCCGCGGCATCCGGGCACCCCCCTACCATCTCCCACGACAGCTGCAAGATCAGATTGGATCCGCTGGCCACCGCCCACCGGGAACGTCACCTGAGGGGTCGGACGGCAATGCTGCTGTCGCCGCCTCCTACTCGTGTCAACGCGCCGCCGCTCTTGTCGCTGCCGTCGAGCGCCACCCAGCCACATCTAGTGTGGAGTCTCTAGTGTGGGACGCACTATCCACCTGGAGCATTGGGCCGCCACCGTCTTTGACAGACGGTTACATGATCATAGCTCTTTTTAATCTTTCTTAGACGCACATCTACTAGTAAAACCCTAATTGGTTTTCCACAAGTTATTCCAGTCGTCAAGATTACCTGGTCATAGCTCTTATTAATAATTATCTTGTAATCAATCTTGCCACACTACACGAACGCCCGAAGAGGTAATACCACAATGAAATAACACGTCGTATGTTTATGCAATCCTAAACGCTAGTTGAACTGTCCTAATGTTATGCATGACCAAAATCGGTAGTGTGCTTATAGTTACATGTAGTTCATACTCCCTCCGTCCCAAAATTCATGTCTTAGATTTGTCTAGATACAGATGTATCTAACACTAAAACGTAACTAGATACATCCGTATTTAGACAAATCTAAGACAAGAATTTTGGGACGAAGGGAGTATTATTTATAAAACTCATCCATATCTACATATAAGATTTTTTTTATACATTTCTCAACATTAAGCTCAAATTAATTCACCCGGTTTTGCTTCTGTTCCATAGGTGCCAGTAAAATGGAAACTACAGTTAAAAGTCCTGCAAATGGAGAAAACACTACTCCGAAATGACCGATGAGGTACATAGTTGACATTTCATTTGAAAACTGTACGTGCACATACTTCTTTCATACTCGCTAAAATCTAATGCCACTTTGCAGGAACTCTTTGCGAAGCACGCCCATATGAAGTTAGCATGCTCACCGTCAATGTTCGCCAGAGCCATGAAATTGTTGTCACCAAAACACATAGAGTCCATCATAAGCGATACCTGTCTTGGGGGTTTAACCAAGATGCATGAATTTAATCTCCGGCGCATTATGTTGATAAGACTAGCAAAGAGCTTCGATAGTGAGACGGCGTCCATTACCATAGGTAAAACACCCATTCCTGTCACCGCAGAAGATGTGCACCATATATTTGGCCTTGCGATAGAAGGGGATGATATTGATGAAAAGCTGCAAAGCACAGCGGATCCAAATTTGTTTAACACATTTCAACACAATGGGACAATTTCTCTGGCTGACCTCGAGACAGCGATCATAAGTTCCAAAACTCTGGACAATGATTTCCTGGCGCGGGTCGTTCTGTTCGCTATTGGTACAGTTTTAGCACCAATAGCACAATCTTATGTCGATGCGAAATATCTTAAACTTGTTATGGATATTAAAAGCATTCGAACATTGAATTGGCGAAGTTTCACACTGAAACACTTGTTCAGGTGCATATACAAATTAAACTATCTTGATCAAGTATCTCTACAGGGAAATCTACCTCTGCTCAAGGTTAGTGCAACATCACTAGTTAACGTTCTACAATTGTTGTTCTTTTGTATATCTCTCTATATTGATGAAGTAATTTTATTGTGAATATTTGGTACTGGGAGCATGTGTGTTCTGGCAAATTGATGTATTCTGCTATACCCCCACCATTGGTTGCACGATGGGATGAATACACGTGCAAAATAAGAACAGAAGCTTACAACACAGGAGTTCTTCATAAAGGACTGGTGTGTTTGTAGATTTGACCCTTGTATATATCCGGTTATTTATTTGCTACTACTGGTTCATTCTACCTGATTCAAAGGTTTTGATGGAAATTTGGGCTCGACAACCAGAGGCCAACAATACAAATGATCCACGAAGCAAAAAATTTGTACATGTGGATGAACGTGATTCATCTCGAGCACAATCACAAGGTCAAAATATGAGTAGCCAACAAGTAAGCCCAACAAAGATAATTTTCATTTTCCAAGAGCAGTAAAAGGTCGCATCAAAACTCATTCATTTTTCTTTGTTCTGAACGGGGTGTTATTTCGTTTGCACAGGTGGAAATGATAGTTGCAGCCATGAATGCATGTTTTGCTGAACAAGAAAAGAAAATAGGCTGACAGTTAATGGAATTTCAGCATAGATTTGACGCGAAATTCCTCACCGTGAGCAAAGAGTTAATCGACCTTAAGAGTAAATCCGCCAGTAATCCTAGGCTCTCGATGGCCGAGGACGAAATTAAGGACTTAAGGAGGGAACTAAAGGTATGTCATGTTGTGCATTTTTTATTGTTATGAATATGTTCCTCCATATTCATTATTGTTTTAATTGTTACAGGAATTAAAAAACCAAACTAAAGTCAGCCGACAATCCGTGTCACAGAAAGCAGGTGTCGAGGTAATACTTATGGCCCACCATGTAAGTACTATTAACAAACTAATTATAATTGACCATTTTTTATTGTAGGAACAAGTCAATGTGCGCCGTGAATCCTTCACGGCAACTCCTAAGTTCGACGCAATCACGCCACGTACTTCGACTCCAACACCAAGTGCAAGACACGTCCTGCCGAACAAGGAGGATCCTCGAATCACACCGTTGAAGCCTCTGTTTGATAATGATTACGTGCTCACCGTATAGGACAAAGAGGCAGTCGTTTTCATCCGGGGAACCCACGACCCTGTTGAAGTAGCTCTAATCGGAGACATTCCCATTAGAGCGGAACAACTCAAGCCAATTTACAATAAAAAATACATCTGCGGTGATGTAAGCCCCTTGTACTCCATTTTATATCAACTATTTGAAGTGCTGGCACATCATTACATGATTACAAATTTGGCAGGTTATTATGGCGTATGCTCACATCAGCGGAGTTGAGATTGGTACTATGTCAGTCATATCCCCCGATGAAACCAGAAAGCTTTTAGAATCAAAAGGTGTTATTCCAAGGGGGCGTGGAAGCGCGTGGGTTGCTCGTGTTGCAAATAAATTTGTAGGACGCTGGAAGGTACCCATTTTTCTCACTTTCATATATCGTAATAGATAGTGTAGATGAAATATTTTAGGGGTGCCCCAAACCATAATTGTTACCCATATCTAAATTATTCCGTGGAATGTGTCCGCTTTGACTTTACGGCAAGTGCACATCCCGTTGAATGTGCATAATAACCACTGGATGGCAATGGTGTTTAATTTCGACAAAGAAGAGATTCAAATCCTAAACTCCTTGAAGGATCATTTTGACAAGTCCAAGGAAACTGCTCTTGTAAGCTTCATGTTGCTGCCACTTTACCGTCGCATGGCACATGAACTCCCAAATCACCGTAACCCTTTGTAATACTTGTATTATGCTAGGTAGAGTCGATTCAGACTTGCATGGACGAAGCGGTGAAGGATGGCTTGGTAACACCAGGTAAGCCCATCAAATTTACCGAGTGGGACGTAGTACGCTATGATGACATACCACAACAGAATGACGGGTACGTACGACCTCCTAATTATTCCTCGCCGACACCTCCAAGTTTACTAAAACCTAGCTAAACTAAATATTGCAGGCATTCATGTGCGATGTTCACACAGAAGTACATGTTGACATGGAACGGTGATGATTTTACAGAGAATTTTGAGCAGGTCAGTCAAACACTATATTTATTTTTGGAATATCTTATGCCTCAACGTTGTGTTGATATATGTGTCGTTTATCAACTTTAGTCACACATAGAAATTTTCAGTTGGAAAATAGTTTCAAGTGTGCTGCATTCAAATTGCAACGGTCTTCGCCATGAATCATACAAGTACCCCATAACGGTTAGCGAAAAAGCACGGATATTTTATTTTATTCACATGTGTCATCATATTAAGGAATGCACCGATGTCCAGTGTACAGAAGGAGACGTATGAAGCCCAAGTTGCACCGCAACCTAAGGATTCAGAAGACGATGTGGAAGAGATTATCGGAACTGTTCAGTGCAACAAAACAGACACGTCGAGCTCCCAAAAGGATCCCGACACCCCGAGCTCCCCAAAAAAGCAGAGATCACGTGGACGCCCGAGGAAGGTTGTCGATGAAGTGCAAGCTACAAAAACAAAAACTCTTGAAGAGCTGAAACTGAAATTTCATAGCAAGACCATTGCTAAAAGTGTGGGTTCGATATCAAGACGACCACGCAAACCATCACAAGCTATATTTAGCCCATTCAAGACAACCAAATGGTAGTTTAGGTAGCTATATTGAGCCCATTCAAGAGAACCAAATGGTAGCACTGTAGTTAGCACTTATGATACATTTGTCATTTATGATTTGGTGATCTTACTTTATCAAGCGTGCATCGATGAGGCGGTGAAAGATGGCTTTGTGGCGCCCCCGACTCAATCGTACACTAATCATACACGCAAACGTGTACGATCAAGCACAGGGACTCACGGGAAGATATCACAACACAACTCTAACACAATTTAAACAGAGGTCCACAATATTACAAACCAGGGATCCGAAGATCCGAATACATAAGTCAGTCATACAAATATTATCTGAGTACAGACATAGTTAGACAAGTTTTGCCTTAAGAAGGCTAGCACAAACAGCGAGACTAGATTGAAAGGCGTTGGCCTCCTGCCTGGGAGCCTCCGATCCTACTCCTGGTCATCTGGCTCGATCCAGTAGTAAGTACCCTCTGGACCCTCCTGGTAGTAGGGTCCGGTGGTGGCATCTGACTCCTGGACTCCATCGTCTGTTTGTATCATCAATGTGGGGTATATGGGGAAAAGAGAAAGTAAAGCAACCGTGAGTACTCATCCGAAGTACTCCGCAAGCAAGGATCTATACTACATATGCAACATTATCAATGGAGAAAGGCTGTATATGTGGACTGGGCTGCAGAAATGCCAGAATAGGGAGAAGGCCTAGTCCTATCGAAGACTAGCATCTTCAAACATCTTCACAAGGCCATCATCTTGCAGCAGTAGAAGAGAGTAGAATAGCATTTTATTTAACAAACATGTTGTAGTACAGCTTAAAGATCCTTCCTCGACTCCCAAGCGAGAAAGCGATCCCGAAGCTTCAATTGAGTAACAAGTATCCAGTTTAAGTAGTAGATCGGGATACACAAACTGAGCGTCCTTTACCGTAGGACCGGCTATCGATAGAAAATTCATCCCTGCAGGGGTGCACTACTGTTACCCAACACGCTCGATCCACTCTGGCCGGACACACTTGCTGGGTAATGCCCGTCCTCGGAAGATCAACACAAAGCAGCGCTCTACCTAGGCTCGGCAGAGAGGTCAGCACGCCGGACTAACCTATGCACCCAGAGGTCTCGGGCCATCGCCCTGGGCACCCTGCGCGTTGCGAGACTGGCCGGGATGCAGGCGCGACACTGAACTCGTCAGTGAAGTATCCAGCCCAATCCCGACAATCAGCCCGCACGGTGAATCGTGACGTCAGACGAGCTTTCGGAGAAACGTACTTCGCAGAGGGTCCCATAACCATTATCCCGCGTGGTGGTAGTGCGTATAGGGCACGTCAACCCACTCAGATCACACACCCAAATCCAATAGGCTCAATTAGTATCACGCGGAGACAATCAGAGTCTCTGATGCTCCGCCACAATGTCACACTCGAGTGCCCTTCCGACACACCCGAAATCATAGATCCCCAGCGGGTACCCACCACGGTGGACCCGCCTGTAACAGAGGTCAAGTAATCGTGTGGTCATAACATCAAGGGGGAAACCCGAGGAATCACCCTCGGCGGATTCCACTCGACGAAATCATCAGGGCGAACGTATGAGGTATCACCCTCGAGGTTCACACTGAGGGTTGCACGACAGAGTCGTATCGGAAGTGGAGAAGGAGGAATCACCCTCGATGACCACGACCGAACAGCTACACTGCAGAGTATTCATCGGGAGTGCGTTACGAGGTATCACCCTCGGCACTCGATAGTTACTACGCAGAGTCGTACAACTAAGGGGGTGTGAAGTGAGGTGTCGGTCTCTGGTCGACGATCACGTTGATCGAGTCATCGATGATCAAGTAGGGGCAACAAGGATAAGGTGGTGGGGTCACTGATGGTTCATCACCAACCTATACTAAATAGTTTATCATAGGCAGGTAAGGTAGCAATGAACAGGTTACAACAGCAGGCTATGCATCAGAATAGGAGCATACATTAACAGTAGCAAAATCTAATGCAAGCAGGAGAAAAGAATGGGCGATATCTGGATGCTCAAGGGGGGGGCTTGCCTGGTTGCTCCGGCAAGAGGGGAAGGTCGTCAACGGGCTGCTCGTCGGTAGAGTAGTCGTATCCTGGTGCAGCGCCGTCGGTCTCAGCGTCTATCGAGAGAGAGAAGGAGGGGGAGAGAAACAATAAATTCACGGCGATAATGCAAACAACATGTATGACATGCCTAAATGATATGCTGGGGTGTTCTACTGCCTAACTAAATGATTTAGTTAATTTAGGAATTTATTTGGATTTATTTAATTAAAGTTGGGCACTATTCATTTACTGAAATCGGTCAAAAAGTTCAATGTTCTTATAGCTGCGGGAGTCTGACGGG
Source organism: Thinopyrum elongatum (assembly GCA_011799875.1). Classification (NCBI taxonomy): domain Eukaryota; kingdom Viridiplantae; phylum Streptophyta; class Magnoliopsida; order Poales; family Poaceae; genus Thinopyrum; species Thinopyrum elongatum. Next base: position 506,628,276 of record CM022301.1, on the reverse strand, counting down.
AATACGGAGGGCGTATTCAGATTCGTATCGTCGTTCTGAGCAAGTTTCATGTATAAAATATTTTGATCGGAGCTACGGTTTATTTAATATGATTTTCTAAAGTTTTTATTAATTTCTGGAATTTATTTAATTATTTAAATCAACATTATCCGAAACAGTGCTGATGATGACATCAGCATGACATCATGCTGATGTCAGCGGTTAATTAAGTTAATTACTAATTACTGTTTAATTAACACTAATTAGTTAATTAGATTAACCTAATCAGGATTAATTAACTAATTAATTAATTAATTAATTATTTTAATTATTTTTACTTTTATTTTTATTTTTACTAAAGGTTTTTCGGGCGGGGCCCGTTCGTCAGCGTCTCAGGGGAGGGGGGCTTCGGCCCCATGGTCAGTGGCCCGAGCGGGTGCGGGCGCGGCGCGTGCGCGGTGCAGGGCGCGCGGAGGCGAGGCGGGGGCCGGAGCGGGTCGGCGCAGGGCGAGCGCGTGCGCGCGCGGCGATGCGCGGGCGCGGGGAGGCGTAGGCGCAGGCGCAGGCGCGGTCGCTGCGGGCGAGCAGCGACGGGCAAGCAGCGGAGGGCGGCGACAGCAAGCAGAGCAGCGGGGCTCGGAGGAAGGGCGAGCGGGAGGGGGCCACGCGCGGCGAGCAGCAGAGGGTGAGGCGAGGCGAGGCCGACGCGGCGCAAACGCAGCGCGGGCGTGTGGGCGCGCGCACGGGGATACACGGGCGAGGCAAAGCAGGGCGACTGCCCGGGCGAGCGAAGGCCGGCGCGAACGCGGCCGGAGCTCGGCGAGCGAGGCGAGAGAGGGGAGAGGCCGGGGCCGGGCCTCACCGGGGTTCGCAGGGACGGGGCAGCGGGGCGTGAGGAGGAGGACGGAGACGGCGCGTCGAGGAGGAGGCAGACCGGTGGGGAGGAGGAGGCAGGCCGGCGAGGGAGTGCGGGCTCCGGGCGGCGGCGTCCAACGGCGAGGGCGACGGCGATCCGGGGCGATGAATGGTCGCCCCGATCCGACTGATGGGGAGTGTGGGGGAGAGAGTGGGTGTCGGTGGGATGGGGGGGGGGTTTGACCAGGGGGTTCGGGGTACCTAATAGGGCGCCGGGGTGGGCCGGCCTGGCTGGGACATGGCCCAGTTGGGCCGGGGGAGGGGGGTGGGTTGCTCTCTTTTTCTTTTTCTTTTTTGCTTTTATCTTTTTCTTTATTCTCTTTTCTCAGTTTAGTAAATAGTCAGGCCACATATTGAATTTTGTAAAACATAGGAATTGCTCCAACAAATACTAGGCATTACCTACCACTACCAAAAATTGGTTTGGATTCAACTTGAGTTCACACAATTTTTATAATAATTAAATTGCATTATTCCTCGCTGTTTTAATTATGTTAGAGCCACCTAATTATTTTATTAATTATTGGTTACAAGTTTAGAATGGCCTCTGCAATATTTGTTATTTATCGAACATTTTAGTTTTTATGTTGGACAACTTTTATATTTCACTTTCATTTAAATTTGAATTTGAGTTGGGAGTTGAAATGCAATATGATGCTAATGATGATTATGCACTGTTAATCTCGCTGACATGTCATTATCAAAAGTGATTACTGTCGCTAATCACCGGGGGTGTTACAATTCTCCTCATCTATTAAGAATTCTCGTCCCGAGAATTAAGAGGAAGACTGAAAGAAGGCGGGGTATTCTTCACGAAGACGATCCTCGCATTCCCATGTGGCCTCATCTTCAGAATGATTTGACCACTGAACCTTGAGGAATTTGATTGACTTTTGACGAGTCCGATGTTCAGCTTCATCAAGAACACGGATGGGATATTCTGGATAGGACAGATCTTCCCGTAATTCAAGCACTTCATGATCCACAGCTCTAATAGGATCCTTGAAGCAGCGGCGGAGTTGGGATACATGAAAGACGTCATGTACTTGAGAAAGATTTGGCGGCAACTGCAATTGATATGCCACTTCTCCTCAACGGGCAAGAATACGGAACGGGCCAATGTAGCGAGGAGCTAACTTGCCTTTGATTCCGAACTGATGAGTGCCTTTCAACGGAGTGACGCGGAGGTAAGCTTGCTCGCCAGGTTGATAGACTATTTCCTGGTGCTTTCGGTCATAGTTGCTCTTCTGACGAGACTGAGCAGTTTTCAAATGTTCATGGACAATGCGGACTTGATCTTCAGCTTGCTGAATAATGTCCGGTCCGACGAGTGAGCGTTCCCCAGTTTCTGACCAATTCAGAGGGGTTCGACACTTACGACCGTATAGAACTTCAAACGGTGCCATCATCAAACTAGCCTGATAGCTATTGTTGTAAGAGAATTCGGCATACGGGAGAGATTCCTCCCATTTCTTACCGAAGGAGATGACGCAAGCTCGAAGCATATCTTCGAGCACTTGATTAACTCGTTCAACTTGGCCCTGTGACTGAGGGTGAAAAGCGGTGCTAAAAGACAGGTGTGTTCCCATAGCTTCTTGGAAACTATTCCAGAATCTGGAGGTGAAGAGGTTGCCACGATCAGAACTGATCTCCAACGGAACACCGTGGAGTGACACAATTCGGGAAACATACAAGTCTGCTAACTGGCTAGCAGTGATTGTCTCCTTAACTGGCAGAAAGTGGGCAACCTTAGAGAATCGGTCAATGACGACAAATATAGCATCATTACCCTTCTGGGATTTGGGAAAACCAGTAATGAAATCCATTTGGACCTTGTCCCATTTCCATTCAGGAATTGCAAGGGGTTGCAGAGTTCCTGCGGGCCTTTGATGTTGAGCTTTAACGCGGCGGCAAACGTCACACTCAGAAACATAACGAGCAATATCTCGCTTCATATTGGGCCACCAGTATCTCTGGCAAATGTCACGGTACATCTTTGTGCTACCAGGATGAATTGACAAAGGAGTGTCATGAGCTTCCATCATAACGTGTTCTCTCTCATCTTTGAACTTAGGTACGAAGAGACGGTGTTGGAAAAATAGGATCCCATCATTATCAAGATGGAACTCCGACGGTTTTCCTTTTTCAAGGTACCGCTTGATCCTTTCAACTTCAGAGTCATACCGTTGCATAGTTTTGATGTTGTGTTCTAAATCTGGTTCGACAACGAGGGTATTGAGATAACCCTGTGGAACAATATGGAGGTTCAATTTACGAAACTCTTCATAAAGAAGAGGTTGTGATTCCTGAACCATATGGTTGCTGCAATAAGCCTTGCGGCTCAAAGCATCGGCCATTACATTTGCCTGGCCAGGGGTGTATGAGATATTCATATCATAATCGGCAATTGTCTCGAGCCATCTTTGTTGACGAAGGTTCAGATCTAGTTGAGTATACAAATACTTCAAACTTTGATGATCCGTACATATCTCGCAACGGTTACCGAGAAGGTAATGTCGCCATAGCTTCAGGGCATAAATAACCGCAGAAAGTTCGAGATCGTGCACTGGGTAATTTTCTTCGTGAGGACGCAATTGTCGGGAGGCATAAGCAATCACCTTGTGTTCTTGCATTAGGACACAGCCTAATCCTTGACGGGAGGCATCGCAGTATATCACGAAATCCTTTTGGGAATCCGGGGGTGCTAGTACTGGGGCAGATGTCAATTTATCTTTTAGTGTCTGAAAGCTTTCTTGACATTTTTCTGTCCACTCAAATTTAACACCCTTGTGAAGCAGATTTGTCAATGGTTTTGCAATCCTGGAAAAGTTCTCAACGAATCGACGGCAATAACTTGCAAGTACGAGAAAACTTCTGACTTGCTTGACATTCTTCGGGGGAGTCCAGTCAAGAATAGCCTGAACTCGTTCGGGGTTAACAGCAATTCCATCCTTGGAAATCACATGTCCAAGGTAAGTTACTTCAGATAACCAGAATTCACATTTGGAATACTTGGCATACAACTGGTGTTCTCGAAGCCTTTCTAGTACCAAACGGAGGTGTTCAGCATGTTCTTCTTTATTCTTAGAATAAACCAGAATATCATCCAAGTAAACCACGACGAATTTGTCGAGGTAATCCATGAATATATAATTCATCAGACGGGAGAAAGTTGCTGGAGCATTCGTTAGGCCAAATGACATGACGGTGTATTCATAGGAGCCATAACGAGTGACGAATGCAGTCTTGGGAATATCCTCTTCACGGACACGGATCTGGTGATAACCCAACCTCTGGTCGAGTTTAGAGAACACCGATGATCCTGCGAGTTGATCATAAAGATCATTGATCCGGGGCAGTGGGTATTTATTCTGGATTGTGGCTTGGTTAATGGGCCGATAATCCTGAACCAAACGGTTAGTTCCATCCTTCTTCTTAACAAAGACTGAAGGTGCTCCCCAAGCAGAGGAACTGGGGCGGATGAAACCACTTTTAAGTGACTTGTCGATTTCTTCCTTAAGCTCGAGTAGGTGATGCGGAGGCATCTTATAAGGTCGCTTGGCAATAGGGACGGTGCCAGGCTTCAAGTCGATGACGAACTCGACAGCTCTAGCCGGGGGTATTCCTGGAAGTTCTTCTGGAAAGACGTCTGGAAAATCTCGAACGACAGGAACGTTCTCGATCCCTTCCAGAGGTGAGGGGTTCAAAGCATTCAGAGCATATATCTGAGCTTCAGCGTCTCGAGTAATGCGGGCGGTATAATTCACTATCTCATCGGTGGGGTGAAGAAGTTGGACGACTTTAGTGGCACAATTGATCGAAGCAATGTGAGCTTTCAACCAATCCATTCCAAGTATGAGGTCTATGGTGGAAGACTTCAGGACGATGGGCGAGGCAAGGAATTCCAATCCTTTAATTTCGACGGTAACGTCAGGTGCTATTACGTCAGCATGACAGTGACCTCCGGGAGTTTTAATGACTAACAGAGTATGCATTTTCTCATATCGAATGCCATGCATCAATGCAAATTTTCCAGAGATGAATGAATGTGATGCTCCTGAATCAAATAAAATAGAAGCAGATACTGAGTTAACAAGAAGGGTACCCATCACAGTAGCAGGTTGATCCTGGACTTCTTCAATGTCAATGTTGTAAGCGTGTCCACGACCATGTGCAGCAGACCCAGTATTATAGTTGCGGGTCTGGTTGTTACCACGACCATTGCCACGGCCAGTACGAGGAAAGGCTAACTGATTCTGATTCTGGCGGCAGTCTTTAGCCTGGTGACCTGGTTTGCGGCACTTGAAGCACAGACCATCTTCAGGGCGAAGAGGAGCATTGTTTTGAATAGCTTGAGTTTTTGGCTGCCTCGGCGGTGGAGGAGGCAGACGTGGTGCAGCATAGTTGTTCTTTGGCGCAGAGGTATTGGAACGGAATGCATTGTTGGGGATCCAAACTCGACGCTTCGATGCTGAGCCCGAAGATGAGCCAGCATCACGATAGCGCTTCTGCGATTCCTTGTATTCCATCTGAGCGGTCTCAACAAGAATAGCCTTGTTCGTCAGAGTTGAAAAGTCATTGATGTCTTGAGCAGCTAGTGCAAGCTTGAGGTCGGGGTGTAGTCCATTACGGAACTTCTCTTGTCTGCGTGCATCTGTGGCGATGTCTTCTTCAGCATAGCGGGAGAGGTCTAGAAATTCCCGCTGATAAGCTTCGACGGGCTTAGTGCCCTGAGTGAGGTTACGGAACTGGGTCTTCATGCGTTCCATAATTGCTTGAGGGATATAACATGTACGGAAAGCAGCCTGGAACTCATACCAGGTAATGACTGTTCCAACAGGCAGAGTACGCTTGTGTGTGTCCCACCATTGAGCAGCGGGGCCCTTTAAGAAAAAGGCCGCGAAGTTGACGTAGTAGGCAGGGGCGACATTAGCTGACTCCATCTCGTGAGTGATCTCGCGGAGCCAGTCATCGGCATCCAGTGGCTTGTCAGAGTTGCGGAACTGCGTTGGGTTGAGTCGCATAAACTCTGTCAAAGTTATTGAAGCTGGGTTCTGGTTCTGGTTGTTCTGATGCGGAAATTGAGCCATGATTCCAACCATGAACTGGCGGTTAAGCTCAAACTGTTGCAACATAGCCGCCATATAGTCTGGCGGTGGTGGGCGCGAACAGAGGGTAGCAACTGCGTCATAGCATCGTAGAGACGTGCTCGAGTGGCAACCAACTCGACGGCAAGAGCCCGAACAGTGTGATCCAGAGCCTGAGTGCACTGAATCAGAACGCGCGGGTCATAGCGACGAGGTTCGAACGGGGCACAGATAGCTGTGTAGTATCCAGTAGCATCTCCAGCAGGGGCATACGAAATGTATCTGAACTCAGAGTCATCCAAGATATCGCTGAACTGTCCTCGGAGACGTGCGACGGCAGAGTAGGCGGCATCATGGACTGCCATCTCAATCATCATGCCGATACAGTGGAAAAGGTGTAGCTCGATGTCTGAGTCATTCTGCTGATCATAGATACGAACATCAGCATGGTACTGCTCCTGATTGAACTCGCGGTAATCCTCATAAACCAAGTGCTCAGGGTACCAACGGTAGCCAAGTCTGGTCAAGAGAGCGATCAGGACAGCTGGAAACCCAGGGGTATTACGAGCCCAAGTGCGAAGCACAAGCTGTGTCGTAGGACGCGGTGCAAACAAACGGTCCATCTGAAACAGAGGAAATTCAGATTTGTCAAATGACAATGAAAAGTTTAACACAACTCGGAGAGAAAGGTTAAACAAAACAATGGAAAGGAAAATGATTATCAGACTAATCAGATCAATGACAGGGAAATCGCATAGATATCCAGCTCTCCGGGTAGATGGGATTTTCGAGATCCTAAGTGTCGGCGTTAGTAAAATTTATTTAACCCGAGTAGAAGAGAGATCAGAGTCCCAGAGTATAGACGAGGAATAAAAGATCCTAATACCACCCAGTTGGCGACGTGGGCCCGTAAGCCACACAGCCAAGTTAGTAAACTAGTTTTTTCGATGTCTAGACTCAACTTCGGCCAAGGAATTTGAAGGGGGCTTCCTACAGGTAGTCGGCTCTGATACCAACTTGTGGCGCCCCCGACTCAATCGTACACTAATCATACACGCAAACATGTACGATCAAGCACAGGGACTCACGGGAAGATATCACAACACAACTCTAACACAATTTAAACGGAGGTCCACAATATTACAAACCAGGGATCCGAAGATCCGAATACATAAGTCAGTCACACAAATATTATCTGAGTACAGACATAGTTAGACAAGTTTTGCCTTAAGAAGGCTAGCACAAACAGCGACACTAGATCGAAAGGCGTTGGCCTCCTGCCTGGGAGCCTCCGATCCTACTCCTGGTCATCTGGCTCGATCCAGTAGTAAGTACCCTCTGGACCCTCCTGGTAGTAGGGTCCGGTGGTGGCATCTGACTCCTGGACTCCATCGTCTGTTTGTATCATCAATGTGGGGTATATGGGGAAAAGAGAAAGTAAAGCAACCGTGAGTACTCATCCGAAGTACTCAGCAAGCAAGGATCTATACTACATATGCAACATTATCAATGGAGAAAGGCTGTATATGTGGACTGGGCTGCAGAAATGCCAGAATAGGGAGAAGGCCTAGTCCTATCGAAGACTAGCATCTTCAAACATCTTCACAAGGCCATCATCTTGCAGCAGTAGAAGAGAGTAGAATAGCATTTTATTTAACAAACATGTTGTAGTACAGCTTAAAGATCCTTCCTCGACTCCCAAGCGAGAAAGCGATCCCGAAGCTTCAATTGAGTAACAAGTATCCAGTTTAAGTAGTAGATCGGGATACACAAACTGAGCGTCCTTTACCGTAGGACCGGCTATCGATAGAAAATTCATCCCTGCAGGGGTGCACTACTGTTACCCAACACGCTCGATCCACTCTGGCCGGACACACTTGCTGGGTAATGCCCGTCCTCGGAAGATCAACACAAAGCAGCGCTCTACCTAGGCTCGGCAGAGAGGTCAGCACGCCGGACTAACCTATGCACCCAGAGGTCTCGGGCCATCGCCCTGGGCACCCTGCGAGTTGCGAGACTGGCCGGGATGCAGGCGCGACACTGAACTCGTCAGTGAAGTATCCAGCCCAATCCCGACAATCAGCCCGCACGGTGAATCGTGACGTCAGACGAGCTTTCGGAGAAACATACTTCGCAGAGGGTCCCATAACCATTATCCCGCGTGGTGGTAGTGCGTATAGGGCACGTCGACCCACTCAGATCACACACCCAAATCCAATAGGCTCAATTAGTATCACGCGGAGACAATCAGAGTCTCTGATGCTCCGCCACAATGTCACACTCGAGTGCCCTTCCGGCACACCCGAAATCATAGATCCCCAGCGGGTACCCACCAGGGTGGACCCGCCTGTAACAGAGGTCAAGTAATCGTGTGGTCATAACATCAAGGGGGAAACCCGAGGAATCACCCTCGGCGGATTCCACTCGACGAAATCATCGGGGCGAACGTATGAGGTATCACCCTCGAGGTTCACACTGAGGGTTGCACGACAGAGTCGTATCGGAAGTGGAGAAGGAGGAATCACCCTCGATGACCACGACCGAACAGCTACACTGCAGAGTATTCATCGGGAGTGCGTTACGAGGTATCACCCTCGGCACTCGATAGTTACTACGCAGAGTCGTACAACTAAGGGGGTGTGAAGTGAGGTGTCGGTCTCTGGTCGACGATCACGTTGATCGAGTCATCGATGATCAAGCAGGGGCAACAAGGATAAGGTGGTGGGGTCACTGATGGTTCATCACCAACCTATACTAAACAGTTTATCATAGGCAGGTAAGGTAGCAATGAACAGGTTACAACAGCAGGCTATGCATCAGAATAGGAGCATACATTAACAGTAGCAAAATCTAATGCAAGCAGGAGAAAAGAATGGGCGATATCTGGATGCTCAAGGGGGGGGCTTGCCTGGTTGCTCTGGCAAGAGGGGAAGGTCGTCAACGGGCTGCTCGTCGGTAGAGTAGTCGTATCCTGGTGCAGCGCCGTCGGTCTCAGCGTCTATCGAGAGAGAGAAGGAGGGGGAGAGAAACAATAAATTCACGGCGATAATGCAAACAACATGTATGACATGCCTAAATGATATGCTGGGGTGTTCTACTGCCTAACTAAATGATTTAGTTAATTTAGGAATTTATTTGGATTTATTTAATTAAAGTTGGGCACTATTCATTTACTGAAATCGGTCTAAAAGTTCAATGTTCTTATAGCTGCGGGAGTCTGACGGGAATACGGAGGGCGTATTCAGATCCGTATCGTCGTTCTGAGCAAGTTTCATGTATAAAATATTTTCATCGGAGCTACGGTTTATTTAATATGATTTTCTAAAGTTTTTATTAATTTCTGGAATTTATTTAATTATTTAAATCAACATTATCCGAAACAGTGCTGATGATGACATCAGCATGACATCATGCTGATGTCAGCGGTTAATTAAGTTAATTACTAATTACTGTTTAATTAACACTAATTAGTTAATTAGATTAATCTAATCAGGATTAATTAACTAATTAATTAATTAATTAATTATTTTTACTTTTACTTTTATTTTTACTAAACGTTATTCGGGCGGGGCCCGTTCGTCTGCGTCTCAGGGGGGGGGGCTTCGGCCCCACGGTCAGTGGCCCGAGCGGGTGCGGGCGCGGGTGCGGGCGCGGCCCGAGCAGGCGCAGCGCGGCGCGTGCGCGGTGCAGGGTGCGCGGAGGCGAGGCGGGGGCCGGAGCGGGTCGGCGCAGGGCGAGCGCGTGCGCGCGCGGCGATGCGCGGGGAGGCGCAGGCGCAGGCGCGGTCACTGAGGGCGAGCAGCGACGGGCAAGCTGCGGAGGGCGGCGACAGCAAGCAGAGCAGCAGGGCTTGGAGGAAGGGCGAGCGGGAGGGGGCCACGGGCGGCGAGCAGCAGAGGGCGAGGCGAGGCGAGGCCGACGCGGCGCAAACGCAGCGCGGGCGTGTGGGCGCGCGCACGGGGATACACGGGCGAGGCAAAGCAGGGCGACGGCCCGGGCGAGCGAAGGCCGGCCCGGACGCGGCCGGAGCGCGGCGAGCGAGGCGAGAGAGGGGAGAGGCCGGGGCCGGGCCTCACCGGGGTTCGCAGGGACGGGGCAGCGGGGCGTGAGGAGGAGGACGGAGACGGCGCGTCGAGGAGGAGGCAGACCGGTGGGGAGGAGGAGGCAGGCCGGCGAGGGAGTGCGGGCTCCGGGCGGCGGCGTCCAACGGCGAGGGCGACGGCGATCCGGGGCGATGGCGTGGTCGCCCCGATCCGATCTGGATCGGGGGAGTGGGGGGAGAGAGTGGGTGTCGGTGGGATGGGGGGGTTTGACCAGGGGGGTTCGGGGTGACCTACTAGGGCGCCGGGGTGGGCCGGCCTGGCTGGGACATGGCCCAGTTGGGCCGGGGGAGGGGGGGGTGGGTTGCTCTCTTTTTCTTTTTCTTTTTTGCTTTTATCTTTTTCTTTATTCTCTTTTCTCAGTTTAGTAAATAGTCAGGCCACATATTGAATTTTGTAAAACATAGGAATTGCTCCAACAAATACTAGGCATTACCTACCACTACCAAAAATTGGTTTGGAGTCAACTTGAGTTCACACAATTTTTATAATAATTAAATTGCATTATTCCTCGCTGTTTTAATTATGTTAGAGCCACCTAATTATTTTATTAATTATTGCTTACAATTTTAGAATGGCCTCTGCAATATTTGTTATTTATCGAACATTTTAGTTTTTATGTTGGATAACTTTTATATTTCACTTTCATTTAAATTTGAATTTGAGTTGGGAGTTGAAATGAAATATGATGCTAATGATGATTATGCACTGTTAATCTCGCTGACATGTCATTATCAAAAGTGATTACTGTCGCTAATCACCGGGGGTGTTACAGGCTTGCTAACAATAGCTAAGACCATCAAATTTGCCGAGCGTACGAAAATACGGTATGATAACATACCACAACAGAGCATTCTCTGCTTTTGCAGTACATACTTTTGGCAATCATGAGCATTATCTACTTTTGGCAATTAGGGGTACATGCTCAGTTCTTTTGCTTGAACTGCCAATGGGTCATTGTGCCAATCATTTGCATGATGTACTTTTGGCAATATCTTATACAACCTGAGTGCATATCAAAAAGTGGCAATAGGTACTTTTGGCAATCATGTGCATGCTACATTTCTGGCAATAACTCATGCATGCTCATTTGATTTGCTTCAAATGGCAGTATGTACTCCTGTCAAACATTTGTGTGCTCTACTTTTGGCAGCTATTAATACAAGCTCAGTTATAATGGTATAACTGTCCATAGAAATAACTTGAACGTCTTTATTTCGATACATAACAAATTCAGTTGAAGATATAGCATTTGCATCTTCAGTTAGAGACAGAACATGTACTATATATCACCATAGTGGAGGTATTAGGCAATGTTGACCGCAATGCACTTAGGGTAGGTGCTTATAAGATAAACCATAGTTTAATGAAGCAACGACGCTTATTAGTATAGGGTAGACGCTTAATTAGGCGCCTATAATATACAAATTGGCACTGCTGCTTCAGAAATCCATGTTTATTATTGTTAGCATGTACCTAAGCACGTAGCATTGAAAGTTGGGCATTTATAGAAATGAGCAATGTAGTACAAAACACTTTAACATAGCATAGTAAACAGTCGCAACCCAAAAGATAAACCGGTGCATAAGTTCATGAAGTACGGTGGGGCAGAAGTATCACACCACAACCATAACATAAAAACAGTCTAAAGTAGGGTGGGCCAGCAGCAACAACCAAGCAGTGCATCAGATCCTCGGCATCTTGGCCAGACGAGGAGGCCTCGGGAGGTAGAACGGCATATGCCCCTTCGCGTACTTCTTGAGGAAGGCACCAAAGGCAGCATGTTTAGCCCGGACGTGGGGCTTGCGGTTCCTCCCATTACCACGGCCGATACCGGTGCCATGCATGATCAGGCTGCCGTAGTCGTTCTTGATCCTCGCGTAGCAGAAGGGGTAGGCTATGTCGCCGTAGAGCCTGTTGGAGCCACTGTGGTATGGGATTTCCCCATTCCGCAGCCTCTTGAGGACGTAGCGGCTCTTGCGGTCCCTGCTCTCCTTACTATCATCCACGTCTTCGTCATCTTCCTGTGTATTGGTTGGTCCACAGCTAAGTCAGATTAGGAATACCGAAATATAGCATTACATAAGAGTATCAAGTACATTCTGAAAGTAGGAATACAAAAATATGATCAATCATATGATTGACACAACATGTACCTCATGTATTGCAACATATGTTGTTGTATTATCTATTTTCTTTCTTGTTCTTTTTTCTTTGCTTTGCATGCGTAGCTGTTCTCCCCTCTAAAGAACTACTCCTATTTGTACAATCTAAGTTGGCAATTAACTAAAGGATTCAGGTTTTTGGGTTGGACAAATCCTTTTACTGCATCCAAGCACATATTTTATTTCATACTGAAAATAGATAATTCCAAAAACAGGATCATTTCTTACCATTTCTTGCAACAATATTTGTATGATCTGTTTTTATCATAAAGAGATACCAGAAATTATCTAATTTAAGGATATTCAAACTATATGAGTACATACTACAAAGTAAAACTACCGCATCAACAAAGTAAAGATTGCCCACACTTCATATTTTGAAGACAACAAAACATATGAATCATGTCATGAATTATGTATAAAAAAGAGAAATTTTGGATTGAGCTACATCGGGTGCGAACATAAGAAATTATGGATTTAATTACTCATCCTTGTTGCTAAGAATTACATAGGGTGTGTACATAAGAAACTCTGCAATGAATTACTGATCTTTATTAAAGGAGAAGTACTGATTGCAATCAGAAAATGTCTTCACAATATAGCTGTATGGCTTCATGATTTTCATCAAATAAACTAGTTTTTCTGACAACTAAATAAATGTATTGTTTACTAGGTCTCAACAGATTTAGTAATCAGGTTGAAAATAAGATGCATAGTCCACTTCATTATAGGGAAATCATGAAGCAGACAGAAAAAGTTTGCACTGTTAAGGTATGGAAGATTCTAGAAGAAATGAGAAACATAATGCTATCAGCTTTGTGCATATGGAGCATTGTGATTAAGCTTAGTAATGGAAAATTCTATATAGTAAGAATGCAAGAGAAAATCTTGTTGCTAGAAATATACTGTTGCATGGACTTGGCATGCATGATTACTGATGTGGCATAGTTTCATGGATTGATTTCTACAAGAGAAGAACTAATGTATGTTTGTTGTTAATGGCAGGCAGTGGCCTAAATTGTTACTACATGGATCAGTACTGACCATATGCATGACTCGATGATGTGGCACAGTTTCATGCATACCAAAACCAGATAATGGGTTGCCACTATTGAAGAACGGAGCACAGTTTCATGAATAGCAAAACCAGATAATGGGTTAACACAATTGAGGAATAGAGCATAGTTGTAACAGGGGTTCTACTGATTTAAACTCTTCATCATTGATACTCTTGTTGATACTAGCAAGGCACATGTGCATTGGACGTGAAAGCAATAGTAAATGTCAATTATTTCAGATGCATTTTACATTGCTATGCTACTGTAGCAATGGATTTTTGTGTGTGTGTGTTTTCTTTAATAAAGTGATAACTTTTGTTCATATTATGCATTCATATTCACAAAGTTAAAAAGCATTAGCAATTCATTTAGAAGAAAAGAGTTTGCGCTGTTGAAGTATCAAAGATGCTAGAACAATGGAGAAACATAGTGCTATGAGGTTGTTTGTGCATAGGGAGCATTGTGCTTAAGCTTAGAAATGGAATATTCTAGATAGTACGCATGCTTGGAATTTTTGTTTTGCAGTAAATAAGATATTGAATGGCCAACAATGTTGTGATTTGCCATCTGTCCACCGTTTGATTGGCTTCATCCAACAGCAAATATTCAAAGTTGTTTCCAGAGTACATGTTTTAAAATTTATAGAAGCTCAAGCACCGTTGCTAAATAGTTACTGTTGCATGTCAACTTTTCATGTAATTATTACAACTACATAGTAGGCATATTAATCATTGATCCTCTTGTGGACTGTCATGAAATAAACAAATTTGTAGGAAATTTTCCATCCACTCAAACCTCTTTGAAAGAATCCTACGTTTTTCCTATGCACAATCGAACACTCATACAATCCTGTAGGATTCAAGATGACATGCCAATCTAATCCCATGTTTTCCCTCCCGCATATTGGAAATCCTACGAATCAAAGAGGTGATACCTAACAAATGCACCATTTTGTACATCAGAACTGATTCATAATCAGTTTCTAAATCATATTCTTAGTCATCTTCACAAAATAATTGCACGCACAGAGGGATTTTAGGCCTCCATGACTACTGTTCCATGCCAACTTTCAGATTGAAGGGGTTTCCTTCCAAATCTACCAAACAACTAGTACTAATCCTAACCCTAAGGGAGAGATCAACAAGCATAACCTATCTGGACGAAATCTTATCCGTGCTGCATACAATTTAGGAGAAAACCCCATGGGAGAAAACCCAAAAAACATAGTAGGAGAAAAGAACAGAACAGAACAGAGTAGTACCTCCGGGAGCTCATCGTCGACCTCCTCCTCGAACTCGATGGCCTCATCCTTCACTTCCTGAGCGGCGACCTTGGCCTCCTCGTAGTAGTACTTCTCGATGAACTCATACTGTTCGCGCTTCCGCTTGGCCGTCTGCTCCTCCGGATCCACCACCACCTCCTCGTCGACCTGCTCCCCAACTGCAGGCTGCACCGCTGTGACGGCGGCCGAAGCAGTGACAGCAGACGGTGCACTGCCTCCCTGTAGGGTAACGCAGCAGAAAACGAAAATTTTCCGACCTACGCACCAGCCCAGGACCACTATGGAGACTGCATACAAGGTTTGATCATTTTCGTTACCGACTCGTAGCGCAGCGAAAGTAGAGTCGATGACGATCGGTGGTGCAGATCCCCGCAGCTAGGATTTACAACCTCCCAACCGCGAGGATGTATACCCTCGTCTTCCCTTCGGACAGCCCTCCGGGAGGCGGTCGAACAGTCCCCCGGACGGTGTCGCGGACAGCCCTTCGGGAGGACCTTCGAAACTCGAACGGTCACTCGGACAGCCCTTCGGGAGGACTCACAGAACTCGGACCGTCACTTGGACAGCCCTTCGGGAGGCACTCACGAACAGCCCCTCGGGCACTAAGATCGAAACTACGACCTCTCTACAGAGTTGCACACATACGGTGTCAACTATCCGGCAGGGCTTCGCCGTCCAGAACTAGTTCCCACCGGAACCCAGACAGCCTTTCGGCTCTACGAAACTCTTTTCGTGGGAGGGAGAGAGAAGCCAGATCATTGCATGGCACTTGTATGTGAGAAGGAGTGAGTCTTTAGGCAGCCCCCTCCACCCCTATTTATAGGCCAAGCCCAAGGGTGGCTTCTCCAAGAAGCCAAGGGGAAAAATACCAAAGGACCCTCAAGGTGGCTTCTCCAGGAAGCCACCCAAAAAGCACTTTCACTATTCACGACGACATTTTTCAGCGTCCGTTCAAACTGAAAATATTTATGTGGGCTTAGAACATTTCCAGTACCCACTAAAATAATTTTCAACGCGTTCTGGAACAATTCCAGTTTAGTGATTTCATCTGCGAAAAGCATCTGAAGCGGTTCCGGCAGCCCCGGAACATTTCCGGTTTTTCTTCCAGAAAATTCCCAGAAGTTTCCAGAATGATTCTGGCATCCTCCAAGAATTATCAGGCATGTGTCGAAACCATTTTGACTTAATGGTATCCCCTGAAACAACTTTTCAGTTTCACCGGAACTCATCCGGTGACCTCTCTCTGCGGAACTTTTCCGCTGTCCGAAACTTTTCGGTGTCCGAAACTTTTTCGGTGATTTTCTCTCAGACTCCCTGTCTAGTATTCAGCAGATAGATGACCCTTAAGCGTGTGACCCTATAGGTTCGGTGAAGTATAGACATGACCTGGAACCCCTTCCGATCAATGATCAACATCGGAGCCGTGGACACCCATATTGACCCCTATACCCACATGAATGAATATTCGAGTGAACCTCCAGTTGCCGTGTGCTATTCCTGTTGCTTCACGATATGTTACAAATACCCGAGGTTAGACATGTTGGCATCCCCGTGGATCAACAACTTGTCCACTATGCCAGTTACCCCGTTATCGGTATTGTTCTCTTTTCTCGTTACCGTGTTCCGGCATCCCCGTGATCAAATCACAAAGTGTCTGGCCAGACGATGATGGATACCGTAACACCGAGAGGGCCCAGAGATATCTCTCCATCGTCGGAGGAGCAAATCCCAATCTTGAGCTATCAAGTTACTTGACATACTTTCCCATGAACCCGTAAGCCGCCGTAATAGCCATCCATTTACGGATGATGTTTAACAAACCCCAAAGTTCATGAATCAAGCATGAAGAAACTCGATACTCTCATGGTCTGAGGAATCATGCAAACATTAACCATCTCTGTGTTATTAACCATTAACTCATGACGAATGTATCTCATAGCATAACATCAATTCGGGTCGATTCAACACAAATGTCCTTCCTGACATTGTGCCCTCAAAGTTGCTGGCATAGACATGCCCATGATTGGAAAAACATAATCATCATGCAACACTTGAGCTAGTCTTAGAGGCACGACTAGGAATACATTTTACCGTTTATTATACCACACGTGCACATGGGTTTTCCCCAGAGCCTTTATGGATATACGGGCTCGGGAACCATAGCAGTTATAGCATGGAATATAAACTTAATTATGAACAGGGAGATAATTAATAACATTTATTATTGCCTCTAGGGCATATCTCCTACACTCCCGTTGCCGCAACGACGCCCTGGGCCGCGCCAACCGTGGCGGCAATGACCGCAGCAGGCTTGTCCACTGCTTGTACGGACGCATCCTTCTACACCGCCGCGGCTTCACGGCTGGCCTCCATCTTTCGAACGGGCAAGGGGAGGTGGTTGCTAGATCATAGGAGGTAGGGTTCAAGGGGAGAGGAGAGGGTTTTTGTTGATTTGGGGAAGAAAAGTAGCAAGGGTGGGGGAGTGGGGTGACGGTGGTGGGGGAGGCGGCCTTTATTTGGCGTGTGGGTGGACGTTTGGAGTTACCGAGGCAAGACGCGTGGTGTACGGGCCCGGTTAGATCGTATGCCCGGCCGTATACGTATTTATATACGCCGGGCATTTCGGTTTCGTGTGCAGCCGCCCGCGGCCGTGGGGCAGCACATGTCCATGGGAACATGCCAAAATCGTCCCATCATATAAATGTGGAGCGGAAGCACCTCCGGCCGCATCGCCCACCATTTCCCCCTGCCGCATCGTCTCCCTCTCCTCTCCCACCGCATCCTCTCACATCGCGTCGTCTCCCTCTCCCCCACCGCATCCTCTCCATCACCTCTATCATCATGGAGGATGGACGAAGCGAGCGCCCCAATTGGAGCGCAGATCTGGTGGCGCTGGCGCAGCAGGTCGCGGCGACCGCAGCGGTGAAGGGCGATGCTGGTGTCCAGGGCGGTGTAGCAGATGCTGTAGATCTGGAGAAGGTGGAGGCGGGCTGGAGCGGCGCAGTCCAGCCAGATGCGCCCGCTCTGGCAAGCTCCGGCAAGGCGCGGAAGGTGGAGGCGGGCTCTGGCGAGGCGCACAAGGTGGAGAAGGTGGAGGCGGGCTCTGGCGAGGAGCAGGTGGAGCAGAAGGTAATTCCTTATCCCTAGTTGTACTTTTTAGATTCTAGGGTTAGTTCCATTGGTTTGGGCAGAAGTTTCTCATTCCCCTCCTTTGATAGTTAGTGTTGAGAAGCAGAAGATTTGGTAGATAGGTTTTTTTTGTAGATTTGTGATTGATTAGTGCACCCCCTTCTACTTGTTGGTAAATCATAATGGGAGTTAGGGTTTTTTGTATTAGATTCGTGCTTGAATGCTACAGATATCATAATGAGAGTTAGGGTTTTTTGTATTAGATTCGTGCTTGAATGTTACAGAGATCATAATGAGAGGTAGGGTTTTTTAATTTATTAGAATCTTGATTGCTGCTTGTGCTCAGATTTATTCTGTGCTGGATATATTGGTAGATTTGTTTTGGATAATCCCTCATCGGGCCACGGCAGGGGCTAGAGGATTGAACACATCCATCCATGTTACCTTACAATTTAGTTATGGGGTTGAGTAGCCCCCCAGTCTTGTGCTCATGCCGGCGGCACGGCCTCGACATTCCTGTGTATGTGGATGTGGCGCCACACTGTACTATATTCGTTCCATATCAATGCATTGATACGGTGGTATGTGTATTCTACAAAAATAAAATAGATATTCTCTCAGCAACTACATAAACAAGCAGTTAGAAATAGTTGGAATTGTATTGTGTTACAACTGATATTACTATTTCACATGGCTAGATTTGGCATTGTCATCTTCATTTGCATTCATTTTGGGCATGTACTTGTATATGATGCTTGAGTTTATCATAATTTGGAGCATTGATCTTGTTTGGATTTGGATACAATTGAAAATGGCGTAAACTGGTTGTTTGCTTGAACTTCATCACTCTTAGAATTTTTGTTTGACACGTAGCAGCGAAAATTATAGTTTCAAGGACCAGATTCAGCATGACCTAAAATGATAGTTTGACCAAGGTAGATTTGTAGAATGCTTGACCTTTGCATAATGTACAATTTTAGGTCAAACGATAATTTTAGGTAATTTGAAGGACATTGTAGAATGCTTGACCTTTGCATACTATGTTTTTTAATTAGTAGTAATTGACTTATATTTATATTGTAGCAAGAGGATCCTGTGGGCAGCAAGAGGAAGTTGGACATGATTGGGTTCAAGGCCCCGTATGATGCTGACTATGATGACGACGATGTGTATGAGGTAACCCCTACTACTCTAATTTTTGTATGTTCATTAATTTGTATGACATGTTGTTTGTTGATAAAGCCCTTTATGAATGCCTGTAAATGGGAATTTTGTGTTCTTTCTTCATTAAAATCATAAAGTTGTGTTGTTTGTTCATTAATTACCTGTAAATGGGATATTTGTGTTCTTTGTCCACTAAACCCAATATGAATGCATATAAATGGAAATATTGTGTTGTTTGTTCATTTAATTCTCATTGGAGAACTGACTTGAGATTTCCTTAGCATACTGATAAACTTATTATATTCATATGATTAAACTTTGCCTTGCTCATATGTTGATCTTCTGGAACTTATGCGAGTAGCTTTTATATTTTATTTGTAATCATATTTTTCTACATCTGGTCCAGCATTTTCCTAAATTGGAAATTTGTGTTGTATGTTCATTTAATTCCTCTAAATGGGAATATTCTGTTGTTTAGTTCAGTAAGCACTATATGAATGCCTCGACATGGGAATTTTTTGTGGTTTGTTCATGAAATTGCTGTAAATGGAAATTTTGTGTTGTTTGTTCATCAAATTCCTGTAAATGGCAATTTTCTTTGTTTCTTCATTAAATTCCTGTAAATGGCAATCTTCTTCATTTGTTCATTAAATTCATGTAAATGGCAACTATCTGTTGTTCGTTCATTAAGGCCTATACGAATGCATAATGTATTTATGCAATTCATTTGTGTGTGCATCATGAGTCTGAAGATGATGTGGACGAAGACAACATCGAGTCCTTCATTGAGAAGGAAGGCCAGAAGCTCAGGGATCAAGGGACGGCGGCGTACTACAAGAGGAAGAAGTTCTAGTGCCCATACTGTACCACTAAGCCGAAGCCCAGGGTTGGGCTGCTTGAGCACCTTATGTCGCATGCATGCGCTTTATCGAATAGAGAGGAGGACATGAAGATCAGGGGATAGCATGCAGCCCTCCTGAAGGTGATGTCTGGATGATCTAGATGTTGTGAAGCTGGAAGTGGTACTCATCATTAGCATATGTGATGATGTTTTACTTTTGTGCAAGTGCATGAGGTTGTGAACTGTTGGAAGGATGTTCTACCTTTAGTATAGCAGACTCTAATTAATGTAGTATGTCTCTGAACTAGATCTAGTGTTTAGATGCCCTAGATTCTGAATGATGAACACTATGCTGCCAAGTATGCTATGCTTTGTTTCAGTGTATATTTTCTGAGTCTAGGTGCTGCAATGATCACGCTGGCTGCTGCAATGTTGCTTCACTCATCAGACATGCTGCGAAGACTTGCCATGCTGTGGCCATGTGCAACATGATGTGCCCCTATGCAGAGCTACCAAATCATAGATTGTGGCCATGCTCCAAAATTGATGTGTCCTGAATTTTGGTAGATGGGGTTCAGTAAATGGAGTTTAGGCAAGTTAGTGATTATAGAATGAAGCATCATATAAAAAATTTGTGTGATTCTTGGAGTGAAAGAATGGAGTGTAGCAAATGTATGAAAGAAATATATAAGATTAATAAAGATGTCATGGAATTTTGTAATAAAGAAGTAATGCAAGTCAACATATTATCCTACTCTTTTGAAATTTAAAACTGTAAAACAACTATAAGAGATAAGAACAAAATAAAGAAGATTAATAAATTAGTTGTTAAAAAACGTGTCTGCAAAAAACAACATTTGAATTAAGATGTCATGGAAATTTGTAATAAAGGAGTGAAGTATAAGTCAATATATTATGACTTGTTTCTGAAATTGAAAACTGTAAAAAAATTTATAAGAAATGAAAGAGAAAAGGCGAAAAAAGGAAATTATGTGCTTAATAGATGGGCTGGAATAACCAGCGATAGGGACACGGCTGAGGCTAGCCTGGGATAGCCAAAGTAAATTAGGCCCAAATGGTGAGCCACACCGCGCAGAGCTGACAGGTGGTGGGAGTTTAGTCCCACCTCGCCAAGCGAGAGCCCCGCGCACCGGCTTATATACCTGGTTGCGAGAGTCTGGGCATGAGCCTCTGTCACCAAATAACATGAGCGCGATGCCGTTATCTCTCTACCCAGTGGGGCCTACCGGCAGCTTATATTCATTCTTCATGGGCCTGCATCCTGGCCCATATGACTGGGTTTCTAGTCGTATGTAGGTCGTGGTGTGTGAAATATCCTGTTATGTAGGTGGGCTTTTTCTATAATTTTTTTTTGCCTATGTGACATGTTGACTTATACTAAAATAACACTTGCTTTTCTTAGGTACACGTGTCTTATGTAAAAAGTTTAAGTTTGATAAGAATGAAAAACATGTAAAACCTTGCCACACTGCCTTTCTTGGACATGTGTAAAAAGTTTAAGTTTGAAAAGAATGAAAAACATGTAAAACCTTGCATCATTGAATTTTAATTTTAAACTAAATTTGAAATATTGCAGCGAATTTGTAGACCATCTCCAAATCAAACCAAATTTGTTTGACGTGGTCACATACATGTGACAAACATGGTTATTTAGAGATCATGTGTGCAAAAATTGAGGTGATTTAGAGGTGATCGAAAAAAGGTGATTTTTCCCACCACCTCTAAATCACCTCAATTTTGTTTTACATGTTGACCTACATGTGCCAAACATGGCTATGAAAGAAAAATAAAAAAAAAATTACAATGCCCCCAGAAGCCAGTTTTTGTAGAAAAGGTGATTTTTTCCACCACCTCCAAATCACCCGAAATTTGTTCTACATGCTCAAATAGATGTGACAAACATGGCTATGAAAGAAATTTTGAAAAAAATGTACCTACAATGCGCCCTTAAGGTATTGACCGATGTTTTGATCAGTCATTCTATAGTGCAGTATAAATTCAAAAAAAATTATAAATTTATAAAACCTTAAAAACCTAGCTATGTTTGTGTAAAATATCAAGTGTGCAAAATTAGAGGTGATTTAGAAGAGGTCGAAAAAATCACGCTTAAACACGAGGGACCATTTGGTTCACTTAACCAGTTTTTGTAGAAAAGGTGATTTTTCCCACCATCACCCCAAATTTATTATACATGCTCAAATAGATGTGCCAAACATCGCTATGAAAGAAATTTGGAAAAAAAATGTATCCTACAATGCCCCCTTACGGTGTAGACCGATGTTTTGATAGAACATTCTACAGGGAAGTATAAATTCAAAAAAAATTATAAAACCTTGAAAACCTAGCTATATTTGTGCAAGATATCAACTGTGCAAAATTAGAGGTGATTTAGAGGAGGTCAAAAAAATCACGCTTAAACACGAGGGACCATTTGGTCTCACTTAAGCTAGTTTTTGTAGAAAAGGTGATTTTTCCCACCATCTCCAAATCACCCCAAATTTGTTCTACATGCTCAAATAGATGTTCCAAACATGGCTATGAAAGAAATTTGGAAAAAAAATATCCTATAATGCCTCCTTAATGTATAGACAGATGTTTTGATCAGTCATTCTATAGGGCAGTATAAATTCAAAAAAATTAAAAAATTATAAAACCTTGAAACCCTAGCTATGTTTGTGTCATATGTCAAGTGTGCAAAATTTTAGGTGATTTAGAGGAGGTCAAAAAAATCACGCTTAAACACGAGGGATCATTTGGTCACTTAATCAAGTTTTTGTAGAAAAGGAGATTTTTCCCATCACCTTCAAATCACCCCAAATTTGTTCTACATGCTCAAATAGATGTGCCAAACATTTCTATGAAAAATTTTTGGAAAACAAATGTATCCTACAATGGCCCTTTAAGGTATAAACCGATGTTTTGATCAGCCATTCTACATGGCAGTATAAATTCAAAAAAAATTAAAAAATTGTAAAACCTTAAAAACCTAGCTATGTTTGTGTAAGATATCAAGTGTGCAAAAATTTAGGTGATTTATAGGAGGTCTAAAAAATCACACTTAAGCCAGTTTTTCTATAAAAGATGATTTTTACCACCACTTCCAAATCACCCCATTTTTTGCAGGCATGAGCTCTTTCATAAGCACAGAAAGAATATGATTGTTTTTCCATTTTTTGAGAGTTTTTATTTGTTTCATACTGGCTTGGTGAAACTCTGGTACATACCTCCAACTTTACCTCAAGGGGATAGTGAAAACTTCATTTCAGTTAAAATTGCTTTCATAATCATGCGTATTACATGTAAGTGAGCATGTATAAAAATGAGGAGGTTATTTGAAGAAGGTAAAAAAATTGATTTGTGACATATACAAAAAATAAAATAAAAAGTTAAAAATTCCCGCCTACTAGCTAGCTAATTCACAGAACACGGCCTGCATACGACTAGAAACCCAACAGCATTTGGACCAGGACGCAGGCCCGTGTTGCATGAATGACCGTGCTAGTAGGCCCCACGGGGCAGAGAGGGACAAGGTTGCCGTGTATGATTTAGAGAGGAACTTGTGAGAGAGCTGTCAGCCAGGTATATAAACCGGTGCGAGCTTCTCTTGCTTGGCGAGGTGGGACTAAACACCCACCACCACTCGGCTGTGCCCGCCACGGCTCTAGCTTGGGCCCAATTCGGGTGGGCTGACCTAGGCCAGCCTCACCCGCGCTCTGGCTTGGGCCAAATTCTTTTCTATTCTTTATTGTCTTTGATTTCACTTATTAACTCCAATATTTCTTTTCTTTTATATATTTACAATATTTTAAAATCAAATATTTTTTCTTTTTTATTTCTTCTGATAGTTTTAAAATCCAAAAATGAAAGAAAAAAAGTTGTGTTCTATTTCACTTCTTTATTGTAATAGTTCTTTTCTTTTTAATATTCAAAATATTTTTAAATCAAATATCTTTTTCCTCTTTTATTTCTGCTGATAGTTTTTAAATTCAAAAAATGTAAGATAATATGTTGTATTTTATCTCACTTCTTAATTCACATAATTCTTCTATGCTAACAACTACAAGGATAAGAGAATGCATATCTCATACTACTAAAAGTTGATGTTTGAAATTCATAGAATACTTATATGCTAACTACTGCAAGGATATTAGATTCAAAACACAACAAAATCTCTAAGTTAAGAAAACTACAAACATAAGCTACTGACAGAAGCATAGAAACCGCTGATGTCAGGAAAAGGATCCATCCCTCCCACCCACCCAGCAGCTCACGCAAAAAGTATAAACCGAGCACAAGCGCCATGCAAGAACCAGTTGTTAGTGCACTACATGTTACGTGACCCAAATAGACAAGACATAAAAACAAAGTAGAACAGGCTTTTCTCTAGCAAGAGATTGTCTTCAGATACTTCCAGCATGTCCAGCCTCAGGGATGAACGAGCGTCTGCGCGCCTATCCTCCATGCATGTGTAGTACATCTGAAGATCTCCCCCGCAAGATGGTCTAAACTTCTCTTACACCCGCCGTCATGCGCCTTATTTTTTCTTGGTTTTTCTGCAACACATCCCAATCATGTGAACTTTAAATGGAGCTATTAACAGGAACACAGAGATCAACAGCCTCATATGTTTGCCCACTGAATTGAAGCATAATTTAGATACCTGGACTATTCACAAAATTAAACTATCATTGACTGAATGTTTGGAAGCTTGTAGATAATTGAAACATAATTAAGATGCAGGAAGAATGAATGTTTGGAACCTATAGTACAGCTTTTGTTGCCACATTCTAAATTTGGCACATAGCACATTCCTGGCATATTCTATATATGAAAGTGCTGCACATGGGAACATGATAGTTGCAACATGGAGCAGGGAAGCAACAGTGCAGCATCAAACATAGGAGCAGCATCAACTACAGAGATAACTAACAAATTACAGCTTCACCATAACTTCAGCATTAAGTCAGTTTCAGCATAGGAGCAGCAAAGCAAGAGTGCAACATAATTTCAGCATAACTTTAGTTTCTGAAACCACAAACTACAGTTCACTGACATACCACAAATTAGATAGCTTTTATGCTGAAATATACCAGCACACCTAACTTAGATAGCCTAGGGTTCTTCACTGACAACATAGCATACCAAAATAGATAACTTATATGCTGACATATGTACTTATCAGCATAGCTAAAAATAGCTTCACTTCTTCAGCAGCTTTTGGCGGTGGGAGCGGCGCACCGCCATTGCACTGGCTCCTGCAGGCCCCCTCGCATTCTTCTTCTGCACCTGGGCTACCACCACCTCCTCCTCCTCCTCCTCCACCACCTCCAGCTTGACGATGTCAGGGACATCCGGAAGGATTTCGACGTCGATGGGCATATTCTTATCACCCTCGATTGGGACCAGCGCCACCATCTGGACCACGTCCTCCTCGCCGTCAGAGACGACCGGCGCCACCATCTGGACCACTTCCTCCTCGTCATCAAAGAGGACCACAACTTCCTCGACATCTTCCTCCTCGTCGTTAGAGACAACGGGCGCAGGTACGCGGCGAACCTTGTAGTCGGGGTTGATGGCCGCTGGGACAGCAAGCAGGACGTCCGTCTCGGTGACGCGCTCCGCCCTCGATGCGACGCGCGCAGTATCCGGCAGCTGCGGAATGGTGGTGGAGCGGTACATCCACCACCTTGCGCGCTGACTAGGGTCAGGGCTCAGCGTCGCCTCCCGCATTGCCCATACAAGGAGGACGGCCGGCGGCATGCCGCGGTCGTCTGGGAAGGCTCGCTTCTTCTCCGCGGCGGTCAGCACCTCCTTCAGCCTACGCACGTGGTTGACCAACATCTCGGTGCTGGGAAATCAACTGGACACCTCCCTCAGCTACGCGTGCCACACCGGATCACCGCCTGCGAGGTCCTCCATTGCTTTCTGCCACCCTAGGCTGCTCTCCATGGCGGCGGTGTCCGGCAAGGGTTTCGAAGGGAAGGGGATTGGGGAGGGGAGTTCGAATCGACGCGGAGTGGGAGTGGGCCAAGTGGGCAGTGGAGTGGTAAGTGGGCGGTGGGCGATGGCCGGTGGGTAAATGGTAGTCAGGTGGGCCATGGGCAGGGGCAATATACAACAAATTTAGCTAACTGCATGTGATGAAGATCTCTATTCGTAGCACACTGGCATATCACACTACAGAATGTAGCATTAATTCTAAGTTTCCATAAACTGCAGAATGTAGCATAAATGTCTACTGTAGTTTTTTCTACACCCTTCTACCAACATGAGAAGCATCGATGACAAGTTTCATTGATTTTCGACATTGTGTGGATTTTCTGCGGTTTTCACGATGATAAAACCCTAAAATATTTGCTTACCGCCTCCCACCAGCGCCCCCAACCCTCTCATCAATGTTACTAGTGTGTACTTAACTTAGCATCAAGGCCAGCAAAACATGAATCAGAACCGTATTTCACTTTGATCCCACACACATATGCACGCACACCAGAATACAAAACAGAAAACACAAATCACAGACTGCAGGTACTACAATTATCTGATTGAACTTGTAAAACAGGGTGAAACACAGATTAACAACATCAAGCCTACTTTCAACTCCTCTCACCATACAAGAACAGCATCAAAGACTTTAGTCCCAACCCAGATGGGGTAGGCTATGAACTGCTCAAACAATCAGTAATCAAAATGAGAAAATCATGCAATTGACATGTACATGCGGTACACGGTGAGTAACAAAACAACTACATGAGAAAATCACAACATTACTGACATCCCTAGGTTTGAAATTTTGCAACAAAAAATTGTGGCCTAAGATGTAAGTTGCCTTATTTCATGATTTGTTAAACTACCATCAATGGCATAAACATTGACAATCATATTGATGCTTATTTGACATATATCATTACTATAATGTGGATTTTAACTTATATGGTATGCATTAGTACATACGTGATTTACACGAAATTGCACTAGTGAAATTGCACTACTAAAATATTTCAGTCTGTACCTGAATGTACTGAAATATTTCAGAGTGTACCATTGTGTACTGAAACTGCACTACTGAAATATTTCAGTGTCTACCTGTGTGTACTGAAACTGCACTACTGAAATATTTCAGAATCCACAATTTTGTATTGAACTTGCAGTATTGCACTACTGAAATATTTCAGTTTCTACCTGTGTGTACTGAAATATTTCAGAATCTACGACTGTCTACTGAACTTGCAGTTTTCAAATATTTCAGTGTGTACGGAGAGTGTACCACTGTGTAGTGATCTCGCAATACTCAAATGTAATTTATTCTTTGCAACTAATTATGCTGCCATCCAGAGGCTATGGATTGGAGTAGAAGTGCAGTTGAACATCAAATTCTACGACTACAACAGTACAAATTTTGCCCAGGGTTCATAAACATCATAATCCAGCCCCCAAAAGCATGTACTCAAATCTTCATGCAATTTATTGAGATTACAATGCCATCCAGCATTCCCTCTCTGAACTATTATGATCACTACCACCACGACTTTAAGCACGAGTAGTAGGAAGATTAGGAGTGGGGAAGCTTGCTCATACCTTTACTACTCCTCGGCCGCAGACCACCGCCCCATGAGACGAGTGGAACGGCGAGGGAACCGTGGAGAGCGGTGGAGAAGCGACGTCGGCACATATCTCTTCCTCCTCCTGCGGTTGCTCGATGAAGGCTCCTCCGGCACAGGGTCCCATGGCAAGATCTCAAGCGGAACCATATAGATGCTCGGTTCTCACTCCTACGGTTTCTCGATCCTGGAGCGATAGTTCCACAGCCGAATCCTCGTCCCCTCCCTTGGGGAATCCGACTGCTCCATGGCCCTGAGGAGGTATTCGATGTGGAACCGCTCCGGTGATGTGGACACTGCAGCCTTCTCTCTCTTTAACATATATGGATGCATCCTCTGTTGTGCGGCCGCTAACTGCCTCGGGTACTGAAACCATGAGACGATCTCCCTGAGCCTGCGTAACTTCACCTCATCGCCGCCGTTGATCTGCAGGATCTCCTCCTCCATCTGCGCGGCAAAGTTGTACTTCTCGCCACCGGTGATCTGCACGAGCTCTTCCTCTATCCAGTTTTTGACTTGGATGGAAGAGGGGGTCGATGTGGAAGGGATCGCCGGCGGTATAAGAGGGGCAATGGAAGAGGAGAGGCCGGCGGGTGTGACAATGGAAGAGGATAAGAGGGGCAATGCAAGAGGAGACGGCGGCGGCGGTGGTTCTGGATTGGGCGACGTGAGGGGCAGTTTTGGGAGAAAATATGGACTAATTTACCCTTGGATTAAGAGAAGGGCCCGCACAAATTTGATTACCGACCCCACCGATATTAGGACTTTGGAGTACTTACGAAGTAGTACTAACCAGTACTAACTATATTATCACCGTGAGATCAACCTCGACGAACGGATGAAAAAAAGGCCAACCACTGTAAAACTTGTAATATTTATTTACTCTGCATCCAATGTTAATTCAGGCCTTCTTTTAATCTTTTTTACCAAAAATGATAAACTAATTTTGTTCGCCAAATGGTACATAGGTATCTTCTTTTTTCAGTTCATGTAGTATCCTCCCTATGCTACAATTATTCCAAGTTAATTTTCCTGAATTTGCTCCCCGTACATTTTGAAACTGTACTTTTGTATTGTTGTTCAAATGGCAGGTTGACATGAATGTCGCGAGAGCTTGCTTATACTTATTTAGTGTTTTTAGGAATGCAAAAGGCCATTCGCGCGACAAAGTGTTGTCTGTTGGCCAGAAGAGAAGACTGCCCCATAAAATTAAACACCAAGTCCAACATCAGTGGAGCTGCTGTACGTCATCAACTGTGATCATCCCCATTTTTTCGATGCTATGTCCAGTTCACACAGTGTATATTGGTTCAAACCACTGTTGATAATCATCCTTCCAGAGATAGTATACATAGCCTGCACTAATCATCCTTCCATTTACAGAGATAGTATAGCCTGCAGCCCAACATTGGTCTTCAATATTGATAGCCTTAGATATTGGTCTCCGCGGCTGTAAATGTTTCCCTTTTTGCATTCAAGTTGTGCAACCGCCGTCCTTTCTATTTTCTGCCAAAATAACAATGAATATTAGAAAAGGCAAACAAGTAATCAATTACTAAAGAGATGATTATTGCGAGCTCGAACGAAAACTCAGTGACAGAGCAACCATATGGACCTTATGATGTGTTTCCACGAACAAATGTTAAAAACACTGTAATTTCCCAACCCATCTACTCACATTGCCCCTCTTCTAGACTATCTCTATTCAAGTTTTTGAAAAAGAACATCCAAATAAATTAACAACATGCTTAAGCACGGGCGCGGCGTGTCGCCGCGCCTCCGCCTGCTAGTATAACAAAGTGTACTACGTATATATTGCAGAAACGACAAAGTCTACTCATTCAATCCACGGGCTAGAAAGCCATCCAAGTCCAACACATCCATCCGTCGGGTGGGTGAGCGAGCGGGTACGGGTAACAAATGAGGCGGGGATGGAGACGTGGGCTCGAGCATCCGATCGGGGATGGATGGCTCGGATCCGGCGCAGGCGGGTCGATCCGTGGGACGGTGAAACAAGCGATTGATTGGCTCGCGGCGCCGTGGGTCCGGATAGCTGGCGCTGGCGTGTCGGAAGCTTCTCCGTCCGTTCGCTCCTCCTTGGCTGATCCGCGTGCGTTCGGTTCGTGTGGAGGTCACCGTGTGCACCGCGCGCCGCTCTGTCGCGAAACCCTAGGCACCGTCCATCCTGTGCCGCGCGCGCCGTATGTATATACATACGGCGTATTGCCAGGTCATTCCACCCCGAAACAATTCCCCCCGTGCCGGCGACGCACACCACCTACCTAGCTTCCACCTCGAGTAGTAACAGCCGGCGCTAGGGCAGTGTCGTCCGAGGAGGAGAATGGCCGAGGGGCGTCGTGGATCCGTGGGGACGGCGGCCGAGGCGCTCGACACTTTTTACATTTGTCTACATGATTGACCTGTTTTTGAACATTTTTGGACTGCGTGTTACATAGTTTTCGAATACACATGGAATTATTTTTTGAAATGATACAAAATATTTAAATAATGCGAACATTTTTTTACATTGTATAATTAATTTTTCTAAAATGTCACAAACATATTGCGCCTGAGCATATTTTTAAATGTAATGTACATTTTTTTTGAATGCTACGATTTCTTTATTTTGAATTACACGAACATTTTTGTTACATTGTATAACATTTTTAAAGTGTCACGTACATTCTATGTCCACGGGTCAGCTATCGAACCCTTCAAATCATCCATTCTATTTGGGGATCCTGCCTGGAGGATACAATAGAAGTGGTAAAAAATGTATTGGGTCTTACATCTTCTGACTTCGAGGAGAAATACCTGGGTCTGCTGACACCTGATGGTCGATTGACTAAGGGTAAGCTTCAAAATTTGCAAGTTAAGTTGAGTAAGTGCTTGTTTTCTTTTGATGGGCATCCTACACAGGCTGGCAAAGAAGTTTTGATTAAGTCAGTTGCTGAGTCATTCCCTACCTTTATTATGAGTGTGTTCAAGTTCCCATTTGGTGTTTGTGATGACCTGAATACGTAGGGTTCGGAACTATTATTGGGGAGCGGAGAAAGGTAAAAGGAAAACTCACTAGTATGCTTGGCATAAGATGACCCGGCCGAAGTCACAAGGGGGCCTCGGGTTTAGGGATTTTCGAATCTTCAATCAAGCTCTGTTGACGAGACAAGCCTGGAGTCTCTTCATTTTTTTCAGACAGCTTATGTGCAAGACTGCTCAAAGCCAAGCATTAACCAAGTGGACGCTTAGAGGACACATTGTTTCCGGGAAACCCGTCCCAATCATGGCAAGGCGTTTGTCATGGGCTAGAGCTCCTGAAGAAGGGGTTGGTTTGACTGCTGATGAGGTTAATTAGTCTCTATACCTTCCTACGAGCACGTCACCGGATGGACGCAGGGACGTTTGGAATCTGATTCGGTCGTTTCCAGTACCACCGAAAGTCGTATCCTTTGCCTGGCGAGCAGCTACAGATTCATGAGCAACTTGGCTGAATAAAGAG
Source organism: Thinopyrum elongatum (assembly GCA_011799875.1). Classification (NCBI taxonomy): domain Eukaryota; kingdom Viridiplantae; phylum Streptophyta; class Magnoliopsida; order Poales; family Poaceae; genus Thinopyrum; species Thinopyrum elongatum. The sequence continues at coordinate 506,597,435 of CM022301.1, read as the reverse complement.
CAGATCGCTGGAGGTGTATGGTACTTGACGTATTTGCGGAAGAGAGGATGAAGACTCCTTTCATGTGTTATGTGTCTGTGACAACGCCCGGCGTCTATGGAAGGCCATGTCAAAGATCTGGGAACTGCCGGAGTTAACTAGCATCAAACGTCATGATTATTGGTTCATTCAGCTAATGTGTGATGTGAACAAACAGGTCCGGGTCCGTGTGCTTATGCTTCTCTGGAGGGTGTGGCACGTACGGAATGAACTGGTGCATGCAAAGCCAGCCCCTCCAATTGACGTCCCAACCAGGTTCCTCGCTAGTTACCTGGACTCGCTTGCCTGTGTTAAGTTTGATCCCAATGCGGACTTTGTCAAGGGTAAGATGCTGGTTAACCACAGTTTCCCAATGATGCATGCCACATGTGATAGTAATGCAATTTCAAGCACCCCTTGGCTACCTCCTTGCCAAGGATGAGTTAAGCTAAACATGGATGGCTCCATCCTGAGTGGAAAGGCAGGAGTTGGCATGGTGCTTCTGGGAAGCATAATATTTAGTGCTTGCAGATATCTTGGCAACTGTGATGATGTGCTGGAATCTGAATTTCTTGCTATTCGAGAAGGGTTTAGCTTGGCAGTGCAATGGAGTACTCTACCCATTGATGTTGAGTCCGCCTCCTTCCATGGTGTTGAAAGGTGGAAGCAATTTATCTAAATACTCTTTATTGATCAGAGAGATAAAACATAGTATGGGGGAACATGACTCTTCTATTACTCATATCCGTCGTACAAGCAATGGTGTAGTCATGTTATGGCAAACTTTGGTGGAGGCCAGGGTCATACCATGGTTTGGCTTGGTTCGGGCCCAAATAAGGTCTTAGATATTGTCTTACAAGATTGCACTCCCTAATTCTGAGAAATAAAGAATTATTATTTCGCAAAAAAAAGTGTCACGTGCATTTAAAAAAAATCGTGAACATTTTCTAAATGTAACATGCATTTTTTGAATGGTACTAATATTTTCTAAAAGTTGAGCGGACGAAGCTCCGAGGGATGGGCGAGGACCGACGTGACCGGCTCGCGGGGGTCGGGCTCGGTCAGTACGTCTGAAGGTAGCCTAGCCATGTGCGTGCCGCTTCGTCGTGAAGCCGAAACCCTAGATACATCCTATGGCACACCCTCCATCGTCCGTCCTGCGCCGGCGTATTGCCAGGTCATTTCCACCCCGGAAACATTTCCACCCGAAGCAATTCCCCCTGTGCCGCAGCGCTCACTAGCTAGCTTCGACCTCGAGTAGTAACGGCGCTAGGGCAACTTCGTTCGTGTCGATCGAGGATGAGGATGGCCGAGGGGCATTGTGGATCCGCGGGATGGCCACAGAGGGGCTCGACCTCGAGCTGCACCTCGGCCTGCTGTCCGCGTGGATCGCATTCAACCTCGACCTCAACGTCAACCTCTCGCTCTTCGTCGGCCCGATCCCGGTGGAGAATCTCGCCCTCATTGTCTACGAGAGCCCAGTGGCGGTGGCTGGGGGATGACGTGCCGGCGCCAGTGCCGGCCGCGGTGACCAAGAGCGCTGCGGTTGAGGACGTGGAGATAAGGGCCCTCGTCATGTACGAGGGCCCGGCGGGCAGCGATGACGTGTCGGTGCCGCCTACGGTGACCGAGTGCGCCGTGGTCGCGGACGTGGAGATGGGGGCCCTCGTCGTCTACGAGGGCACCGTGGCTGGGGACGGCACGGTGACCGAGCTCAGGGTGTTGGCCACGCTGGACGACGAGCCGCAGGGCGAGGCTGGGCAGATCGTCTTGGCCGGCAGCACCGACCCCACTGGCGCTGGAGCTGTGCCACCTCCTCCTGCAGCAGCTGCTGCCCGGCGTCGGGACCGCGTGAGCCAGTCGAGGCGGACGGCCAACATGGTGCGGGCGTGGGTGAGCGGCCAGCTCCAGAAGAAACAGGGCCTCCCCATGGACCTGCCGCTGAGCTACATAGGGGAGAAGGTCCTGAGCAAGTCGGACAAGAACCCGCGGCACGCCCGCTTCCTCCTCCCGGACCGCGCACGCGCTCGCCTTCGCGCCTTCCTCTACCCTGCCGAGATCACCGCGTGCGGCTTCAACACCACCGATCCAAAGCCAATTAGGATACTGTCACACCTGCCTCACCAGTGGATGATGCGGTGGACGTGTGATGGTGGGACCCCCTCTGCCATGTGGTATGGGCCCACCTATAAGTCGAATGGGACGAGTGGAGTGCTGGGTATATAGCAAGCTGTAGCAAGTAGGCAGGGTATGCATGATTTGTATCTGAACCTGATCCTCTCACCTACTCTCTGTACTCTCTTCTTCCTTGGCAAGAAATCCCTCTTCCAAGCCTGATCTCATCCCCCTTCCCTTCCCCGATCCGATCTGGTGATCTGAGTCCGTGACAGTTGGTAATCAGAGCCTCCATTTCCCCACCAAATTTTTCGCCGCTGCCACTCATACTCTCTCGATCAAGCTGTAACACCCACCACTGCGGGTGTGGAACTTGCTCCGGCAAGATCCACCGGAAATCCCCAGCGGGGTTGGCCTGATTTGGAGCGAGTGTGACGGTGCCGCCCAGCAAACCTTCTGCACAAACTTGCCAGATCATCGCCGCCATGTCGGAGTCAACAGGAGAGCTCAAATCGATGCTCCAGTCGCTCCTGACTCGGTTTGACGAGACCAAGCTTGCGGGCGACAAGCACCGCGAGGCCCAGATCGCGTTCAACACACAGGTGTCCTCCGATCTGGTGCACCTCCGGAAGCAGCTGGACCTCACCCAAGCCGACGTCGACGAGGTGCGACAGCACCGCGACCCACCTCCTTCGCCGACCGCCGCCGAGCGTCACCGACAAAACGAGGCCGACAACCACGAAGGCGACACCCAGGCTTCCGCGGTGACGTCCATGGAGCACGCACGCGGCCCTCGTCCCCAAGGTCCAGCCGTCCGCCTCGCCAACAACGGGCCACCTCTGCTTCCCACGCGGCCCTCTCTGCAGTTCGCGGGCGTGGGTCAGACGACTGCGTTCATGGCGGGCCGCGGCACCCACCACGGGTCGCCCGAGGAGTATACGGTCAAGCCACCCAAGCACGATTTTCCCCACTTCGACGGCGAAGCGCCCAATCTCTGGATCGAACGCTGCATCGCCTACTTCGACCTGTACCGCATCCCGTCGCACAGCTGGGTGACCACGGCCTCACTCTACATCGACGGGCACGCGGCGCACTGGTTCCAGGTGTACCGCCAGACGCACCGGTCACGAACCTGGTAGGAGTTCACCGCGGCCCTCATCAACGAGTTCGGGCCGGACGAGTTTGAAGTGGAGATGCATAAGCTGCTTCAGCTCCGTCAGACCGGCACCGTCTCTGAGTACAGGACGGCGTATGAGGCCCACATGTATCACCTGCTCGCCCTGGATGCTACGCTCAACCCCAAGATCTTCATCACCCAGTTCTTGTTGGGCTTGCGCAACGATCTTCGGGCCGCCGTTCGTCTGCAGGAGCCGTCCAGTATTACGCGCGCTGCGGTGTTAGCAAGGATTGTGGAAGAGGAGGCAGGCATGCAACGTGCTCGACCGCGGATCATTCCCGCGGGTCGACCACCACCACAGCTCCCACCCCAACCTCCCCGGGCTGTGGGGGCGCCACGGCCAGGGGGCGCTGCGCTGCCCAACGACGAGTTGGCACGTGAGCGGCAACTCCGAGAACATCGGCATGCCAATGGTCTCTTCTTCAAATGCGGCGATCGTTACTCATGTGAACATCGACGCAAGCCGGCCACCCAACTGCTGACAATTCAGGTCGGCGACTACGGCAAAGTGCTCAGCGACGATGCAGTTCATGCCCTGGACCTGCTCGACGCACCAGCAGAACAAGAACCCGCACCAGAGTGCTGCGTGCTCTCCACGCACGCGGTCGCAGGACCGAGTCGCCGCGCACCATCCGCCTTCGCGCGCTCGTCGGCAACCAAGTCATGCTGCTGTTGGTGGACTCGGGGAGCACGCACAGCTTCGTCTCCAAGTCGTTCGCCGACCGCATTCACGCACCGTCCGTCCCTGTACCAGCAGTCGAGGTCCGCATAGCCAACGGGGAGCCCATGTCCTGCAACAGTATGGTTTAAGGACTGCAATGGTGGATCCAGGGGCACACATTCACCACAGATATGGGTCAACTGGACTTGGGGGCATACGACGGCGTGCTCGGCATGGACTGGTTGGAGCAGTTCAGTCCGATGAGTTGCCACTGGCTCGAGAAGACGCTGACCTTCGAGCACCAGGGCGCCTTGATCATGTTGCAAGGTGTTCGACCCAAGCAGAACGAGAAGATGTAAGAAATCTGTTGGCGCCGCCGCGAGGCGGCGCCTCTTCTTCTCCCTTGCAACTCTCTCGGCTCAAGGTTTCTCTCAAGAACACATACAAGTGCTAGAGGTAGAAGAAGAGTACGCAGGAAATTTTGTGGCACCGCACAACTTGTGCCTTTTCTGTTTCTCTTACTCTTGACAATGAACTTGATTACATGGAGTTAAGTAGCCGGACTAACCCAGCCAAAACGCACCCACTAACCACTACCTTGCATGCACCCCCACATAGTTCTGCATGCAGCACACACGGTCAAGCCACTAACAGCTTCACCCACTAATCACTCCACGAACACACATGCGTACAGGCTTGAGTCACCTCCAAGTTTGCAACAACCATAAGCTTGCCCACGGCACAATTGACGCACGCCACAACTGTTTGCGTCCGCTTTTAGCTCCAAGTTGATCTGCCGCCGGACTCGGCCACTGTGACTCTACGGAGCTGTACCCATTTTGCTAACCAACACATCCATGCAGACTACCTACTCATCACTAGCTTGTACACACACACGTCATCTCATCTCTACGTGAGTGTATGGCCGCAGCCTAATGGTTGAGCATGTCTACGTGCATGAAAGTACCAAGTAAATGTAATGAAAAACCAAAACAACAAGGTTAACTCTAACAAAATCGAGCCTGATCAGCTGCGCAAATGGCAAGCGGGCAATGATATTTGGTACATGGCGGTACTGGTCCTGCCTCGCGCACCAGAGCCGCAAGCGCCCAAGGTGCCGCCTAGCGTGCAGAGCGTCCTGGATGATTTCACCGACGTGTTTGCAGATCCCAAGGGCTTGCCGCCGCATCGCCACTACGATCACGCCATCAACCTGGTGGAGGACGCGCGTCCCGCCAACTCGAGACCGTATCGCTACTCGCCATTGCAGAAAGATGAGATCGAGCGGCAGGTCCACGAGATGCTGCAGTCCGGTGTCATCGAGCACAGCATGAGTCCCTTCACCGCGCCAGTGCTGCTCGTCAAGAAGAAGGATGGCACATGGCGTTTCTACGTCGACTATCGATGGCTCAACGACGCCACGGTCAAAAACAAGTTTCCACTGCCGATCGTGGATGAACTGCTCGACGAGCTGGCCGGCGCAGCCTTCTTCTCCAAGCTCGACCTCCGCGCCGGCTATCATCATATTCGCATGCGCGCTGGCGACGAGGAGAAAACTGCGTTCAAGACACACCACGGCCACTTCCACTTCAAGGTCATGCCGTACGGGCTGACGAACGCTCCGGCCACTTTCCAGTGCTTGATGAATGCAATCTTCGCCAAGTACGTGCGTAAATTCGTAATCATCTTTCTCGATGACATTTTAATCTTCAGTGAGACATTGGAGGCCTGGAGCACCTACGCCTCGTCCTCGCCCTGCTTCGGGAGCACCAGCTGTACGCCAAGGAGTCCAAGTGCTCATTCGCGCAAGACAGCATCTCCTACCTCGGCCACATCATTTCCAAAGAGGGCGTCGCCACGGACCCGGAAAAGACTCAAGCAATGGTGGCGTGGCCTACTCCGACCACGGCGACCGAGCTTCACGGGTTTCTCGGCCTCACCGGCTACTATCGCAAGTTCATCGCGCACTACGGCATCATCGCCAAGCCGCTGACCAGTTTATTGACCAAGAAGGGCTTCGAGTGGACGGAACAGGCGCAGGTGGCGTTTGATCTCCTCAAGCGCGCGATGGTGACTGCGCCCGTGCTCGCGCTCCCCGACTTCGCGCGCCCGTTCACCATCGAGACGGACGCGTGCGACACCGGCGTCGGCGCGGTTTTGGCTCAGGAGGGCCACCCCGTGGCGTTCTTCAGCAAGGCACTGGGCGTATGCAACCAGCGGCTGTCGGCGTATGAAAAGGTGTTCATCGCCGTCATGATGGCCATCAACAAATGGGGCGCCTACCTGCAACGGGGACCGTTCACCATCATCACGGACCACAAGAGCCTGTGCAATCTCCAAGACCAGCAGCTCGCCACCGATCTGCAACGCAAGGCCATGGCGAAGCTGGTTGGCCTCCAGTTCAAGTTCCGCTACCGCCGCGGCAGCGACAATGGAGCCGCCGACGCCCTGTCCAGAGTGGGCGCGACGCTGAACCTCGACGTGCTCTCCATCTGTCAGCCCGCGTGGGTGCAGGAGGTGGCTAACTCCTATGCCACGGACGCGGATGCTCAGGAGCGCTTGGCGCGCCTGGCGGTCCTCAGCCCCGACAACGACGGGTTCGAGCTCTACAAAGGGCTCATTCGCAAACAGGAGCGCTTGTGGATTGGCAAGAACACAACGTTGCGGACCAAGATCATCAGCGCTTTGCACGACAGCGCGATCGGTGCTCACTCCGGCACCACGGCCACCTACCAGCGCGCCAAGAAGCTCTTCGTGTGGGAGGGCTTGAAGACCGACGTCGCTGACTACGTGCGGCAGTGCCAAGTTTGCCAGCACGTCAAGCACGAGCAAAACAAGCCGGCGGGCACGCTTGCACCGTTGCCCGTACCGTCCGCTCCATGGCGCGACCTGCCCATGGATTTCGTGGAGGGCTTGCCGTCGTCAGAAGGCTTCGATTCAATCATGGTGGTCGTGGACAGACTCACGAAATCGGCGCACTTCATTCTGCTCCGGCACCCCTTCAAAGCACCACAAGTGGCCAAGGTCTTCTGGGATCACGTCGTCAAGCTTCACGGCATCCCGAGCTCCATCGTCTCCCACCGCGATCGCGTCTTCACCAGCGCACTCTGGCGGGAGCTCTTCGCCAGCGCGGGCACCAAGCTGCTCTACTCCACGGTGTACCACCCCCAGACGGACGGCCAAAGCGAACGGGTTAACCAATGCATGGAAATGTACCTGCGGTGCGCGGTGCACGACGCGCCGCGGCAATGGCGACGCTGGCTACCTACAGCAGAGTTCTGGTATAACTCGTCCTTCCACTCTTCGATCAAATGCTCTCCCTTCAAGGCTCTCTATGGAGTGTAGCCCAACCTTGGCGCCATGGCACTCTGGGACCACAAGACGGCGCCGGTGATCGATGGCGAACCTTGAGACTGGGGCGTGCACATGGCGCGGCTGCGCGAGCACATCCTCCGTGCGCAGCACCACTTCAAGAAGCAGGTCGATCAGCACCGAACCGGGCGCTCCTTCGACGTTGGTGACTCTGTTCTCCTCAAGCTCCAGCCCTATGCTTAGTCGTCCGTGGCAAACAGGCCATGTGCCAAGTTGGGGTACAAGTACTTTGGGCCATTTCCGGTGCTTGACAAGATCGGCAAGCTGGCGTACAAGCTGGAGCTGCCGGCGGACAGCAAGATCCAGCCCGTCTTTCACTTGTCGCAGCTAAAGCCGTTCACTCCCAACTATACGCCAGTCTTCTCCGAGCTGCCACGACCCCCAGACCTCGCCGGCCACGACGATGAGCCCGTGGAGATTCTGGAGCGCCGCATGGTCAAGCGAGGCAACAACGTTCTGGTGCAGGTCAAGGTCCGCTGGAGGAATAACGACACAACAACGACTTGGGAGGACTACGACACTCTTCGCCGCCGTTTTCCACAAGCTCCAGTGTGGGACGAACCACCGGCCGGCGACCCCGAGCAGCAAGCAATTCCTGAAGACGACGCCAGTTCTGAAGGAGTGGGGAATGTCACACCTGCATCGGAATGTCACACCTGCATCACCAGTGGATGATGCGGTGGACGTGTGATGGTGGGACCCCCTCTGCCATGTGGTATGGGCCCACCTGTAAGTCGAATGGGACGAGTGGAGTGTTGGGTATATAGCCAGCTGTAGCCAGTAGGCAGGGTATGCGTGATTTGTATCTGAACCTGATCCTCTCACCTACTCTCTGTACTCTCTTCTTCCTTGGCAAGAAATCCCTCTTCCAAGCCTGATCTCATCCCCCTTCACTTCCCCGATCGGATCTGGTGATCTGAGTCCGTGACAGATCCCCGGGGTGAGGGCCCGGCCGATGACATACCCGGGCTTGTCCTTGTCCTCTACGTCAGCAGCGGCTGGGGTCGTGGCCAGTGCAAGTCTGACCGCCAGAAGCTGAATAAATTCCATCGCAATGACGCCACCGCCATCAACGGTAAGGCGTACAGGAGCTTCATGGTGGATTGCGGCCTGGAGGCCGGTGACGGCGCCGAGGTGTGGGCGTTCCGGTGGCCGCCTGGATCCGACCGTGCCTTCTGATCGCCAAGAAGGACGTCGTCTACCCCGCCCAAAACCCGTAGAGTGTGTAGTTCGATCCTCTCGTTGGGATCTCATGTTGCATGTCAACTGCGTCTGGCCGATGGTACTCTCCGGTCGTAGTGAGCTATAGCCTATCGGTGGCTTGGTCTTTGGTGAAGTTGTTGTATCTTAGTGATCAGCTAGCTAGCTCTCCTTAATTATGTTGCAAGTACAATTCTGATTATGAATGCAATCTTTTCTATAACATTGTACTTACACTGGTAGGTGAGACACCCTTCATTCTTACAATCGTAGCAAGGAATGGCGTGCATAATTGTACATGTTTAACATTTTTCAAATTACATGTTTTTAAAATATTTGTTTGCTGCCTACTTTTTTTCATACACATTTGTATATGTTTTTCATATATCTAAAACATTTTTTTAACACGATTAACATTTGTCAAATACTCCCTCTGTCCATAAATACTTGTCGGAGAAATTGATGTATTAGCTCTAGATACATTTATTTTTGTTCATTTTTCTGATGAGTAACATGTTTTTGATCTCTTTTTGGACTACGTGTTAAATATTTTCTGAATACACATTGAATTAACTTTTGAAATGATACATAACATTTTTTAAATTATGTGAATATTTTTATATTGTATAAACAATTTTTCATAAAATTTCATAAAAGATCAACTCCCAGCTGAGTCAAGTGATTATGATACCCAGACATTTTGAGTATGTGTTCACTGACAGAACTGTTCTCCTCCATCTTGCAGCTATAGAACTTGTTGGAACTTCATATCTCTCAACCCGGGCATTTGCTTGAAATATTAACTTCAACTCTTGGAACATCGCATATGCTCCATGACGTTCGAAACGTCTTTGAAGTCCCGGTTCTAAGCCGTAAAGCATGGCACACTGAACTATCGAGTAGTCATCATTTCGAGCTTGCTAGATGTTCATAACATCTGCTTCACCTCCTGCAGCAAGCATGTCACCCAGCGATGCATCAAGGACATAATTCTTCTGTGCAGCAATGAGGATAATCCACAACTTATGGACCCAGTCCGTGTAGCTGCTACCATCATCTTTCAACCTAGCTTTCGCTAGGAACGCATTAAAATTCAGGTGAACGGTAGCTCGGGCCATTAATCTATAACATAGATATGCAAAACTATAAGACTAAGTTCATGATAAATTAAGTTCAATTAATCAAATTACTAATGAATTCCCACTTAAATAAATATCCCTCAAGTTATCTAAGTGATACGTGATCCAAATCAACTAACCCATGTCCGATCATCATGTGAGATGGGGTAATCATCAATGGTGAACATCTCTATGTTGAACATGTCTGTACATGCTAGGCTCGTCAAGTTTAACCCAAGTATTATGCATGTGTAAAACTATCTTACACCCGTTGTATGTGAACGTAGAGTATATCACACCCAATCATCACGAAGTGCTTCGAAACGACGAACTTTGGCAACAGTGCATACTCGGGGAGAACACTTTTATCTTGAAATTTAGTGAAGGGATCATCTTATAATGCTACCGCCGTTCTAAGCAAAATAAGATGCATAAAGGAGGATTTTTATCATTTATGCCACTAGTTGTGTCCCAGTACTCAGTTTTGCCATTAGAAGTTACAACTGCTAAAAATGCCATCATTCCGTGAGATGCTTGCTCAAAAATGCCATTAGATATCTCAAAAATGCCATCGTTCCATTAGATGTTTACTCAAAAATGTCATTAGGCATTGTTATTTTGAGGTCAAAATTGTTGACCATGTTATATGACGAAAATACCCCTATACCCACATGTCAACTCTCTCTATCTCACAACGATAAGTGTGGACCCCACTTATCAGGAGTAAGCAAGTGAATAAATTAGAGGAAAATAAGAACGCTATTGGGATCAAGGGGGACCCACACTTTATTGTTGTGAGATAGAGGGAGAGCTGACACGTTGATCTATAGGTATTTTGGTCATTATAACATGGCAAACGAGATTTGAGCTGACAGTAATGGTGTCCAGTGGCATTTTTGAGCATGCGCCTAATGAAGCGATGGCATTTTTGAGCAGTTGAAATTCCTAGTGGCAAAACTGAGTAGTGAGACACAACCAGTGGCATAAGTGATAAAAACTCTAAAGGATAAACATCACATGCAATCAAAATATTTGCCATGATATGGCCATCATCATCTTCTGCTTTTGATCTTCATCTCCAGAGCATCGTCATGATCTCCATCGTCACCGGCTCGACACCTTGATCTCCATCATTGCGTCGGGTCATCTCACCAACTATTGCTTCTACAACTATTGCTAACGCATAGCGATATAGTAAAGCAATTACATGGCGCTTGAACTTCATACAATAAAGAGACAACCCTAAGGCTCCTGCTGGTTGTCGATATTACAAAACATGATCATCTCATACATCAACATATATCACATATCTTGACCATATCACATCACAACATGCCCTGCAAAAACAAGTTAGACGTCCTCTACTTTGTTGTTGCAAGTTTTACGTGGCTGCTACGGGCTTCTAGCAAGAACCATTCTTACCTATGCAAAAATCACAACGGTGATTCATCAAGTTTGCTGTTTTAACCTTCTTCAAGGACCGGCCGTAGTCAAATTCGATTCAACTAAAGTAGGAGAAACAGACACCCGCCAGCCACCTTTATGCAAAACTAGTTGCATGTCTGTCGGTGGAACCGGTCTCATGTGCGTGGACATGTAAGGTTGGTCCGGGCCGCTTCATCCAACAATACCACTGAATCAAAATAAGACGTTGGTGGTAAGCAGTATGACTATCACCGCCCACAACTCTTTGTGTTCTACTCGTGCATATCATCTACGCATAGACCTGGCTCGGATGCCACTGTTGGGAAACGTTGCATGGAAAACAAAAAAATTCTACGCACACGCAAGATCTATCCATAGAGATGCATAGCAACGAGAGGGGAGAATGTGTTTATGTACCCTCGTAGACCGTAAGCGGAAGCGTTTGTTAATGCGGTTGATGTAATCGAACTTCTTCGTGCTCCAACCGATCGAGTACCGAACGTACGGCACCTCCGCGTTCAGCACACGTTGAGCTCGGTGACGTCCTCCGCCTTCTTGATCCAGCAAGACCGCGAGGTAGTGGATGAGTTCCGGCAGCACGACGGCATGGTGATGGTGATGGTGAAGTTATCTCCGCAGGGCTTCGCCTAAGCACTATGAAAATATGACCAGGGATGTAAACGGTGGAGGGGAGCGCCGCACACGGCTAAGCAATTGTCGTGGTTGTGCTAGGCGCCCCCCTCCCACATATATATAGGTGGGAGGAGGAGGGAGCAGCCAGGAGGCGCTCCCAAGTAGATCGAATCCTACTTGGGGTCCTCCCCAAGTGGCGCCCCTCTTTCCTTATTGGAGTGCGGGAGGAAGGAAGGAGGAGGTGGCGCCCCCCCCCCCCCCCCCCCCCCCCCCACTTCCTTTCTCTCCTGAGGAGGGAAAGGCAGGAGGGGCCACCCCTCCCCTTTCCATCCCCTAGGGCCGGCCAGCCATGTAGAGGGGCACACCAACCCCCTAGTGGGCTGGTCTGTCCTCCCTTGTCCCATTAGGCCCATACACTTACCGGGGGTGTCCGGAACCCCTTCTGGTGACCCGATGACTACCCGGTGCACTCCGAAACTCTTCCGGTGTCCGAATACCATCGTCCTATATATCAATATTTACCTCTAGACCATTTCGAGACTCCTCGTCATGTCCGTGATCTCATCTGGGACTCCGAACAACATTCGGTCACCAAATCATATAACTGATATAACACTATATCGTCAACGAATGTTAAGCATGCGGACCCCATGGGTTTGAGAACTATGTAGACATGACCGAGACACCTCTCTGGTCAATAACCAATAGCGGAACCTGGATGCCCATATTGGCTCCTACATATTCTACGAAGATCTTTATCGGTCGAACCTTATGACAACATACGTAATTCCCTTTGTCCATCGGTATGTTTCTTTCCCGAGATTCGATCGTCGGTATCTTTATACCTAGTTCAATCTCATTACCGGAAAGTCTCTTTACTCGTTCTGTAATACATCATCTTGCAACTAACACCTTAGTCACTTTGCTTGCAAGGCTTCTTATAATGTGTATTACCGAGAGGGCCCAGAGATACCTCTCCGATACTCGGAGTGACAAATCCTAATCTCGATCTATGCCAACTCAACAAACACCTTCGGAGATACTTGTAGAGCATCTTTATGGTCACCAAGTTACGTTGTGACGTTTGATAGCACAGAAGGTATTCCTACGGTATCCGGGAGTTGCATAATCTCATAGTCGAAGGAATATGTATTTGTCATCAAGAAAGCAAAAGCAATAAACTGAACGATCAATATGCTAAGCTAACGGATGGGTCTTGTCCATCACATCATTCTCCTAATGATGTGATCCCGTTATCAAATGACAACACATGTCTATGGTTAGGAAACGTTAACCATCTTTGATCAACGAGCTAGTCTAGTAGAGGCTTACTAGGGACACGGTATTTGTTTATGTATTCACACATGAATTTAAGTTTCCGATCAATACAATTCTAGCATGAATAATAAACCTTTATCATGAATAAGGAAATACAAAATAACGACTTTATTATTGCCTCTAGGGCATATTTCCTTCAGGAATCTGGATGCCCATATTGGTTCCTACATATTCCACGAAGATCTTTCATCGGTTGAACCACGATGCCAAGGATTCAGCTAATCTTGTATGCAGTTCCCTTTGTCCATCGGTATATTACTTGCCCGAGATTCGATCATCGGTATCTCCATACCTAGTTCTACCTCGTTACCGGCAAGTCTCTTTACTCATTTCGTAATACGGCATCCCGTGAACAAATCCTTAGTCACATTGCTTGCAAGCTCATTGTGATGCTGTATTACCTAGTGGGCCCCGAGATACCTCTCCGTCATACGGAGTGACAAATCCCAGTCTTGATCCATGCCAACTCAACATACACCCTCGGAGATACCTGTAGAGCATCTTTATAGTCACCCAGTTACGTTGCGACATTTGATACACACAAGGTACTCCTCCGGTGTCAGTGAGTTGCATGATCTCATGGTCATAGGAACAGATACTTGACATGCAGAAAACGATAGCAATAAACTTGATACGATCATATGCTACGCTTATAGTTTGGGTGTTGTCCATCACATCATTCTCCTAATGATGTGATCCTGTTATCAAATGACAACTCATGTCTATGGCTAGGAAACCATAGCCATCTTTGATCAACGAGCTAGTCTAGTAGAGGCTGACTAGGGACACGTTGTTGTCTATGTATCCATACATGTATCTGAGTTTTCGATCAATACAATTATAGCATGGATAATAAACGATTATCATGAACAAGGAAATATGATAATAACCAATTTATTATTGCCTCTAGGGCATATTTCCAACAGTCTCCCACTTGCACTAGAGTCAATAATCTAGTTCACATCACCATGTGATTAATACCCAATGAGTTCTGGGGTTAGATCATGTTATGTTTGTGAGAGAGGTTATAGTCAACGGGTCTGCAACATTCAAATCCACGTGTACTTCGCAAATCTCTATGTCATATTGTAGATGCTGCTACCACGCTCCACTTGGAGCTATTTCAAATGGTTGTTCCACTATGCGTATCCGGTTTGCTACTCAGAGTCATCCGGATTGGTGTTACAGCTTGCATTGACGTAACCCTTTACGCCAAACACTTTATCACCTCCATAACCGAGAAACATTTCCTTAATCCTCTAAGGATAATTTTGACCGTTGTCCAGTGATCCACTCCTGGATCACTCTTGTACCCCCCTTGCCAGACATGTGGCAAGGCACACATTGGGTGCAGTACCCAGTGATGTCTACTATACAACTTGTTCTTGTAGACTCGTGTTGGGCCTCCAAGCGCAGTGTTTTGTTGGACACTAGCAATTTTTCCTCAAGTGGATGACCTAAGATTTATCAATCTGTGGGAGGCGTAGGATGAAGATGTTCTCTCTCAAACAACCCTGCAACCAAATAACAAAAAGTCTCTTGTGTCCCCAACACACCAAATACAATGGTAATTTATATAGGTGCACTAGTTCGGCAAAGAGATGGTGATACAAGCGTAGTAATGATAGTAGATATTGATTTTTGTAATAGGAACAGTAAAAACCAGCAAGGTAGCAATTGATAAAACAGAGCTCAAATGGTATTGCAATGCTTGAAAATGAGGCCTAGGGTCCGTACTTTCGCTAGTGCAATCTCTCAACAATGCTAATATAATTGGATCATATAACCTTCCCTAAACGTGCGATGAAGAATCACTCCAAGGTTCCTATCTAGCGGAGAACATAAGAAGAAATTGTTTGTAGGGTACGAAACCACCTCAAAGCTATTCTTTCTGATCAATCTATCCTAGAGTTCGTACTAAAATAACATCAAGCTATTCTTTCCGATCGATCTAACCAAGAGTTCGTACTAAAATAATACCATATGATACACATCAACCAACTCTAATGTCACCTAGATACTCCAATGTCACCGCAAGTATCCGAGAGTTGATTATGCGATATGCATCAAACAATTTCAGATTCATAATACTCAATACTCAATCCAACACAAATAACCTCAAAGAGTGCCCCAAGATTTCTACCGGAGAAACAAAGACAAGAACGTGCATCAACCCATATGCATAGATTACCCCAATGTCACCTCGGGAATCCGCGGGTTGAGTGCCAAAACACATATCAAGTGAATCAATATGATACCCCATTGTCACCACAAGAATTCATAGCAAGACATACATCAAGTGTTCTCAAATCTATAAAAGTATTCAATCCGATAAGAACGAAATCTCAAAGGGAAAACTCAATTCACAACAAGATAAAGAGGGGAAAACACCATATGATCCAACTATATTAACAAAGCCCGCGATACATCAAGATCATGACATCTCAAGAACATGAGAGAGAGAGGTTAAACACATAGCTACTGGTACAAACCCTCAACCCCGAGGGTGGACTACTCCATCCTCATCATGGTGGCCGCCAGGATGATGAAGATGGCCACCGGTGATGATTTCCCACTCCGGCAACGTGCCGGAACGGGGTCTAGATTGGTTTTTCGTGGCTACAGAGGCCTGCGCTGGCGGAACTTCTAATCTAGGGTTATTTCTGATGGTTTCTCTATTTATAGGATTTTTTGGCATCGGTTTCACGCGAAGATGGGCCTCGAGCTGAGCACAACCCACCAGGGCGCGCCTGGGCCCCCTGGTGCGCCCCGGTGTCTTCTGCCCTACTCCTTCACCTTCTGGTCGTTCCACGAAGCTTCGGGGGTCTCTTTTGTTCCAAAAAAAATCGTTAAAAAGTTTCAGCTCATTTGGAGGACTTTCATTTCTGCACAAAAACAACACCACAGTAGTTCTGCTGAAAACAGCGTCAGTCCGGGTTAGTTCCATGCAAATCATACCAAAACCATATACAATTGTTGTAAACATGGCATGAATACTTCATAAATTATAGATACATTGAAGACGTATCACACAGCATGGCATACCGTATAGAGCCTATGGCTAAGCCATAGGGGACGACCTTCATCCTTTCTCTTTCTTCTGCCGTGGTCGAGCCTTGAGTCCTACTCAACTTCACATCTTACAACTTAGGCAAGAACTCCTTCTTTGACTGATCCATTTTGAACTCCTTCAGAATCATACCAAGGTATGTGCTCCGTGAAAGTCTTATCAGGCGTCTTGATCTATCTTTATAGATCTTGATGCGCAATATGTAAGCAGCTTTACCCAGGTCTTCCTTTGAAAAACTCCTTTCAAACAACCCTTTATGCTTTCCAGAAATTCTATATCATTTCCGATCAACAATATGTCAACCACATATATTTATCAGAAATGCTGTAGTGCTCCCACTCACTTTCTTGTAAATATAAGTTTCTTGCAAACTTTGTATAAACCCAAAAAGCTTTGATCACCTCATCAAAGCATATGTTCCAACTCCGAGATGCTTGCTCCAGTCCACAGAAGGATCGCTGGAGCTTGCATACCTTTTAGCATCCTTAGGATCGATAAAACCATCTGGTTGTATCACATGCAACCTTTCCTCACGGAAACCGTCAAGGAAACTTTGTTTTCACATCCATCTGCCAGATTTCGTAATAGAAAATGCAACAACAGCTAACATAATTCCAATAGACTTTAGCATCGCTATGAGTGAGAAAGTCTCATCATAGTCAACTCCTTGAAATTGTCGGAAACTTCTTTGCGACAAGCCGAGGTTCACAAATGGTGACATGACCATCAGTGTATGTCTTCTTCTTAAAGATCCATTTATTCTCAATGGCTTGCCAATCATCGGGCAAGTCCACCAAAGTCCATAATTTGTTCTCATACATGGATCCTATCTCGGATTTCATGGCCTCTAACCATTTGTCGGAATCCGTTCCCACCATCGCTTCTCCATAGCTCGTAGGTTCACTGTTGTCTAACAACATGACCTCCAAGACAGGATTGCCGTACCACTCAGGGGCGGTATGAGTCCTTGTCGACCTACGAGGCTCAGTAATAACTTGATCTAAAGCTTCATGATCATCATCATTAGCTCCCTCTTCACTTGGCGCAGGCGCCACAGAAACATCTTTCTGCGTCGTGCTACTTTCCAACTGAACTGACTGCTCAACAACCTCAACAAGTTCTACCTTCCTCCCACTCAATTCTTTCGAGAGAAACTCCTTCTCTGGAAAGGATCCATTCTTGGCAACAAAGACCTTGCCTTCGGATCTGAGATAGAAGGTGTACCCAACTGTTTCCTTAGGGTATCCTATGAAGACGCACTTGTCCGCTTTGGGTTCGAGCTTATCAGGCTGAAGCCTTTTCACATAAGCGTCGCAGCCCCAAACCTTAAGAAACGACAACTTAGGTTTCTTGCCAAACCATAATTCAGATGGTGTGTCATCTCAACAGATTTAGATGGTGCCCTATTTAAAGTGAATGTAGTTGTCTCGAATGCATAACCCCAAAATGATAGTGGTAGATCGGCAAGAGCCATCATAGAACGCACCATATCCAATAAGGTACGATTACGACGTTCGGACACACCATTACGCTGTGGTGTTCCAGGTGGCGTCAACTGTCAAACAATTCCACATTGTCTTAAGTGATTACCAAACTCATAACTCAGATATTCTCCCCCTCGATCGGATCATAGGAATTTAATCTTCTTTTTACGATGATTCTCAACTTCACTCTGAAATTGCTTGAACTTTTCAAACGTTTCAGACTTATGCTTCATTAAGTAAACATACCCATATCTACTCAAATCATCGGTGAAGGTGAGGAAATAATGATATCCACCGTGCGCATCAGCATGTATGATTTCCAACAAGTCACTTGCCCGTTCCATTGTTCTGGAAAACGGGTTTTAGTCATCTTGCCCATGAGGCATGGTCCGCATTTGTCAAGTGATTCAAAATCAAGTGACTGCAAAAGACCGTCAGCATGGAGTTTCTTCATGCGCTTTACAACAATATGACCTAAGCGGCAGTGCCACAAGAAAGTGGTACTATCATTATCAACTCTACATCTATTGGCATCAATGTTATGAACATGTGTATCACTACGATCGAGATTCAATAAACATTCACATTGGGTGCATGACCATAGAAAGTATTATTCATGTAAACAGAATAACCATTATTCTTTGACTTAAATGAATAACCATATTGCAATAAACATGATCTAATCATGTTCATGCTCAACACAGACACCAAGTAACTTTTATCTAGGTTCAACACTAATCTCGAAGGTAGAGGGAGCGTGCGATGGTGATCACATCAACCTTGGAAACACTTCCAACACACATCGTCACCTCACCCTTATCTAGTCTCCGTTTATTCCGCAGCTTTTGTTTCGAGTTACCAATATTAGCAACTGAACCGGTATCTAATACCCAGGTGCTACTAGGAGTACTAGTAAGGTACACATCAATAACATGTATATCAAATATACTTTTGTTGAAGTTGCCAGCCTTCTTATCTATTGGGGCAGTTCTGCTACCAGTGACTGTTCCCCTTACAATAGAAGCCCTTAGTCTCGGGTTTGGGTTCAACCATGGGTTTCTTCACTAGAGCGGCAACTGGCTTGCCATTCATGAAGTTTCCCTTCTTGCCCTTGCCCATCTTGAAACTAGTGGTCTTGTTAACCATCAACACTTGATGCTCCTTCTTGATTTCTACCTTCGCGGCCTTAAGCACCACGAACAGCTCCGGGATCATCTCCATCCCTTGCATGTTATAGTTCATCACGAAGCTCTAGTAGCTTGGTGATAGCGACTGGAGAACTCTGTCAATCACTATCTTATCTGGAAAATTAACTCCCACTTGATTCAAGCGATTGAACCACCCAGACATTCTGAGCACATGGTCACTGGTTGAGCTATTCTCCTCCATATTCTAGGCAAAGAACTTGTCAGAGGTCTCATACCTCTCAACACGGGCATGAGCCTGAAATATCAATTTCAATTCTTGGAACATCTCATATGTTCCATGGCGTTCAAAACGCCTTTGGAGCCCCGATTCTAAGCCGTAAAGCATGGCGCACTAAACTATCAAGTAATCATCAGAACGTGTCTGCCAGATGTTCACAACATCCACAGACGACGCTAGAGGGATGGCACACCGAGCGGTGCATCAAGGACATAAGCCTTCTGTGCAGCAGTGAGGACAATCCTCAGACTACGGGCCTAGTCCGCATAATTGCTTACAATATCTTTCAACTTAGTCTTTCTCTAGGAACGTATTAAAACAGGGAGCTACAGCACGAGCTATTGATCTACAACATAATTTGCAAAGATAACTTAGACTATTGTTCATGATAATGAGTTCAATTAATCATATTACCTAAGAACTCCCACTCAAATCAACATCCCTCCGGTTGTCCGAGTGTAACACGATCCAAATTCACCAACCCAAGTCCGATAATCATGTGAGATGAGGTGGTTTCAATGGTGAACATCTCCATGTTGATCATATCTACTATATGACTCGTGTTCGACCTTTCGGTCTCTTGTGTTCCGAGGCCATCTCTGTACATGCTAGGCTCGTAAAGTTTAACCCAAGGGTTCCTCATGTGCAAAACTGGCTTGCACCCGTTGTATGTGAACTTAGTCTATCACACCCGATCATCACGTGGTGCTTCGAAATGATGAACTTTTGCAACGGTGCACACTTGGGGAGAACATAATTTTATCTTGAAATTTTAGTGAGGAATCACCTTATAATGCTACCGTCGTCCTAAGAAAAATAAGATGCATAAAAGGATTAACATCACATGCAAATCATAAGTGACATGATATGGCCATCAACTTGTGCTTTTGATCTCCATCTCCAAAGCACCGGCATGATCTCCATCATCACCGGCATGACACCATGATCTCCATCATCGTATCACCATCAGGGTTTTCAGGCCAACCATGCTTCTACTACTATTGCTACCGCTTAGCGATAAAGTAAAGCATTACATAGCACTTAATGATTGACACGCATGTCATACAATAATTAAAGACAACCCTATGGCTCCTGGCGGTTGCCCTATGCATCGACATACAAGTCGATATAAACTATTACAAACATGATCATCTCATACATCAAATATATTTTATCATGTCTTTGGCCATATCATATCACAACATACCCTGCAAAAACAAGTTAGACGTCTTCTAATTGTTGTTGCATGTTTTACATGGCTGCTATGGGTATCTAGCAAGAACGATTCTTACCTACGCAAAGCCACAACAGTGATATGCAAGTTGCTATTTAACCTTCTACAAGTACGGCCTTTGTCGAATCCGATTCAACTAAGGTGGGAGAGACAGACAACCGGCGGCCATCTTTATGCAACAAAGTCACATGTCAGTCGATGGAACCGGTATCATGTACGTGGACATGTAAACTTGGTCCAGGCCGCTTCATCCCACAATACCGCTGAATCAAGAAAAAACCAAGGAAGGAAGCAATCTGAATATCAACGCCCACAAACTCCTTTGTGTTCTACTCGTGATGTCATCTACGCATAGACCTAGCTCATGATGCCACTGTTAAGGAACGTTGCATGGGAAACACAAAATTTCTTGCCCTCACCAAGACCAATCTAGGAGATGAACATCTACAAGAGAAGAGATTGCATCTACATACCCTTGTAGATCTCTAAGCGGAAGAATTAAGAAATGCGGTTGATGTAGTCGTACTCTTCGCGATCCGATCGTGATCCGATCTGATCTAGCGCCGAACGGACGGCACCTCCGCGTTCAGCACACGTATGGCTCGATGACGTCTCCTCCTTCTTGATCCAGCAAGCAAGGGAGGAGAAGTAGATGGGATCTCAACCAGCACGACGGCGTGATGGAGATGGTGGTGGTGCAATCTCGGCAGGGCTTTGCCAAACGCTGCCGGAATCAATCTGAGAAGAAAACGGAGTGTTGGGAGTGGTAGGGCTGCCGCCAGGGCGTGGGATTTGGTGTGCCCAGCCCCTACCACTCCCCACTATTTATAGGAGGCAAGGAGGAGGGTTGGGACGCAGCCTTGGCCCCTCCTCCAAGGGAGGTGGTGCGGCTAGGCCTAGGGAGGTTTCCTCCCTTCCCAAGGCACCTCGGGGGGGGGGGTGCCTTCCACACTTAGGACTCTTCCTTTTTCATCTCTCTTGGCGCATGGGCCCCTTAGGGCTGGTGACCTTGGCCCATATAGGCCGAGGCGCACCCCCTACGGCCCATGTGGCCCCCCCGGACCCCTTTCGGCACTCCTGGTACAATATCGATAATGCCCGAAACCTTTCCAGCGACCAAAATATGACTTCCCATATATAAATATTTACCTTCGGACCATTCCGGAGCTCCTCGTGACATCCGGGATCTCATCCGGGACTCCGAACAACATTCGTTCACCAACATGAATATCCCAATACTACTCTACCGTCATCGAACGTTAAGCGTGCAGACCGTACGGGTTCGAGAATAATGTAAACATGACCGAGACACCTCTCCGGTCAATAACCAATAGCGGAACCTGGATGCCCATATTGGTTCCTACATATTCCACGAAGATCTTTCATCGGTTGAACCACGATGCCAAGGATTCAACTAATCCCGTATGCAGTTCCCTTTGTCCATCAGTATGTTACTTGCCCGAGATTCGATCGTCGGTATCTCCATACCTAATTCAATCTCGTTACCAGCAAGTCTCTTTACTCGTTCCGTAATACGGCATCCCGTGAATAACTCCTTAGTCATATTGCTTGCAAGCTCATTGTGATGCTGTATTACCGAGTGGGCCCCGATATACCTCTCCGTCATACGGAGTGACAAATTCCAGTCTTGATCCATGCCAACTCAACAGACACCCTCGGAGATACCTGTAGAGTATCTTTATAGTCACCCAGTTACGTTGCGACGTTTGATACACACAAGGTACTCCTCCGGTGTCAGTGAGTTGCATGATCTCATGGTCATAGGAACAGATACTTGACATGGAGAAAACGATAGCAACAAACTTGATACGATCGTATGCTACGCTTATAGTTTGGGTCTTGTCCATCACATCATTCTCCTAATAGTGTGATCCCGTTATCAAATGACAACTCATGTCTATGGCTAGGAAACCGTAGTCATCTTTGATCAACGAGCTAGTCTAGTAGAGACTGACTAGGGACACGTTGTTGTCTATGTATCCACACATGTATCTGAATTTCCGATCAATACAATTATAGCATGGATAATAAATGATTATCATGAATAAGAAAATATGATAATAATCAATTTATTATTGGCTCTAGGGTATATTTCCAACAATTTGCCGGCCCAATCCCGGTGGAGAACATCGCAACCGCGGAGGTGGAGGTGGGTAACATGAAATATCTCACCATCGTGGTGCAGGAGGGCCCGGTGGGCGGCACGACGCGGCGACTTTGTTGGTGGAGCTCGGGGTTTTGGCGCTGGCCGTGCTGACTGAGATGCAGAGCGATCTCACCATTGTCGTATACGAGGCTCCGGTGGATGGACTACCAGACATGAAGTAATCTGTCCATGCATCTCGTATATGCTGTCAAACCTCGGCAACTCCTAAATGGAATACTAATTGTACAACTTCAACACTAGGATTGCATTTATCACTTCCGTTGTAAGTTGCTAACACTGGATCGAAATTGTACTTACAATTGTACCAAGGTATGGCATATCCGCTGCATAATTTTTGTTCATTTTTAACATTTCTCAAATACCCATTTTTTTAATATATGTTTTGCTCCCTACTTTTTTCATACACATTTGTATATTTTTTGTATACATCTAAAACATTTTTTACAAATGTTTGATATTTGTGTACATGATTAACATGTTTTTGAACATTTTTGAACTATGTGTTAAATATTTTTTGAATACACATTGAATTATTTTTCAAAATGATACAAAACATTTCTAAAACTATGCAAACATTGTTTTACATTGTATAATTGTTTTCTTCTAAAATGTCACAAATATATTTTTGAAACGCATGAACATAGTTTTAATGTAACATAAATTTCTTTGAATGCTACAAAATATATATTTTGAATTACACGAATATTTTTGTACATTGTATAACATTTTTCAAAAGTGTTACATACATTTTATGAAATTCATGAACATTCTCTAAGTGTCACATGCTTTTTTTTTTGAATGGTACAAACATTTTCTAAAAGTTGAGCGGACACATCCATCGGGCCAGTGTTCGTTCGATTGGATATGGAGGGCCAGGATTCGGGGGAAGGGGCCGATCCGCAAGACGGGAGAGGAACAACATGACTGGCTCGCGGTGGTGTGGGCCGGCCGAGGGGCGCCTGATTCGCGTGGGCTCGCTTCGTTTGCATGTAGCCGTGGGGTGGGTGGGAGCGTTGCGAAAACCTAAGATACATCGTATACAGACCTAGGGTAGGACTTCCTACAACGCCTCTCAACCGTCTATGCCTGCCGCGCCGTATGTATATATAGACTGTATTCATGTTTCCCTCCCAAAAGCATCTCCCCAAGTCACTTAACACTCGAGTAGCCGACGACGCTTAGCTTCCTTTGAGTAACGGAGCTAGGTTAGGTAGGGCAGTTTCGTGTCGAGGATGACTGAGGGGCTTGGATGCGCGGGGACGGTGGTGGGGGGCCTTGACCTCGAGCTGTATTTCGGTCTACCGTCCGGGCAGACCGCTCTCGACTATGACCTGACGTTAACCTCGCAGTCTTCGGCGACACAATCCCAATGGAGGCCGTCGCGGTCTTCGCCTGCCCGATCCCGGTGGAGAACATCGCGGTCGCGGAGGTGGAGGAGGGTCGTGGAGGTGGAGAACATCGCGGTCGTCCATGATGGACCGGTGGGGGGGGGGGGGGGGGGGGGGGGGTGGCACGATGCGGTGACCGTGGTAGGGGAGCTCGGGGTTTTCGAATACACATGGAATAATTTTTTGAAATGATACAAATTATTTAAATTATGCGAACATTTCTAACATTGTATAACTTTTTTATTCTAAAATATCACAAACATATTTTTGAAGCGTGTGAACATATTATTAAATGTAATGAACATTTTCTTTGATTGCGATGATTTTTTATTTTTAGTTACATGAACATTTTTGTTACAATGTGTAACATTTTTAAAAAGTGTCCACGGGTCAGCTACTGAACCCTTCAAATCATCCATTCTACTTGGGGGATCCTACCCGAAGGATATAATAGAAGTGATCAAAAATGTATTGGGTGTCACATCTTCTGACTTTGAGGAGAAATACCTGGGTTTGCCGACACCTGATGGTCGGTTGACTAAGGGTAAGCTTCAAAATTCTTGTTTGCTTTTGATGGGCATCCTACACAGGCTGGCAAAGAAATTTTGATTAAGTCAGTTGCTCAGTCAATCCCTACCTTTAGTATGAGTGTGTTCAATATCCCATTTGGTGTTTGTGATGAATCGTATGGTTCGGAACTATTATTTGGGAGCGGAGAAGGGTAAAAGGAAAACTCACTGGTACACTTGGCATAAGATGACCCAGCCGAAGTCACAAGGGGGCCTCGGGTATAGGGATTTTCGAATCTTCAATCAAGCTCTGTTGACGAGACAAGCCTGGCATCCCTTAATTTTTCCGGACAACTTTTGTGCAAGACTGCTCAAAGTCAAGTATTACCCAAGTGGACGCTTAGAGGACACAGTGTTTTCGGGGAACCGGTCTCAATCATGGCAACGCGTTTGTCTCGGGCTAGTGCTCCTCAAGAAGGGTCTGGTTTGGCGTATAGTTAATGGACAAAAGGTTAGAATCTGGCGGGATACATGGCTAGTTCGAGGCAACACTAGTTCGCTTGTTTCAAGCAGGGAAGATGTCGGTTCAAATGGCTGTCTGATTTGCTTGATCATAATGGCAACTGGGATATGCCGATGCTACAACTGTTTTCTTGCCACTGGACATTCAGGAGATTTGCAAGATTCGTCCTTCACCTCGTTTGGGCGACGACTTCTTGGTCTAGGCACCGGAACGCAATGGTCTTTTCTCTGTACGTAGTTCCTATTGGCTGGCTGCTGATGATGTTAATTGCTCTCTATTCCCTTCTACGAGCAGTTCGCCGGATGTACGCAGGGACGTTTGGAATTTGATTTGGTCGTGTCCAGCACCACTGAAAGTACTTTCCTTTGCCTGTTGAGCAGCTACAGATTCATTAGCATCTTGGCTGAATAAAGAGCGCAGATCGCTGGAGGTGAATGGTACTTGCCCTATTTGCGGAAGAGAGGATATGAAGACTCCTTTCATGTGTTATGTTTCTGTGACAACGCCCGGCGTCTATGAAATGCCATGCCAAAGATGTGGGAACTATCGGAGCTAACTAGCATCAAACACCGTGATGATTGGTTTATTCACCTAATGCGTGATATGAAAAACAGGTCCCGGTCCGTGTGCTTATGCTTCTCTGGAGGGTATGGCACGCACGGAATGAACAGGTGCATGCAAAGCCAGCCCCTCCAATTGATGTCCCAACCAGGTTCCTGGCTAGTTACCTGGACTCGCTTTCCTGTCTTAAGCTTGATTCTAATGTAGACATTGTCAACGGTAAGAAGCTGGTTAACCATAGTTTCCCAATGATGCATGCCACATGTGATAATAATGCAATTTCAAGCACCCCTTGGCTACCTCCTTGTCAAGGGCGAGTTAAGCTAAACACGGATGGCTCCATCCTGTGTGGAAAGGCGGAATTGGCATGCTCCTCCGGGACCATCTGGGAAGCATAATATTTAGTGCTTGCATATATCTTGGCGACTATGATGATGTGTTGGAATCTGAATTTCTTGCTATTCGAGAAGGGTTTAGCTTGGCATTGCAATGGAGTACTCTACCTATTGAGGTTGAGTCTGACTGCTTGGAGGCGGTTTCCATGGTGATGAAAGGTGGAAGGAATTTATCTAAATACTCTTTCTTGATCAGAAAGATAAAACATAGTATGGGGGAACATGACTGTTCTACTCCCTCCATTCCACAATGTAGTGCGCGCACGCTTCCCGAAATCCAAGTTTGACCGTAAATTTAACCAACGAGACCGACTGCGGCTGGAGCAAAAATGATATCATTGAATTCATATCGAAAATACGAATTCGGTGATATAATTTTTGCTCCCGCCGCAGTCGGTCTCGTTAGTTAAATTTACGGTCGAATTTGGATCTCAGAAAGCACGGGCGCACTACATTGCGGAATGGAGGGAGTATTACTCTTATCCGTCGTATTGGCAATGGTGCTAGTCATGCTATGGCAAACTTTGGTAGAGGCCAAGGTCGTAACATGGTTCGGCTTGGTTCGGGCCCAAATGAGGTCTTACATATTGTCTTACGAGATTGTATTCCCTAATTCTGAGTAATAAATAGTTATTTCGCAATAAAGGTGTCACGTACATTAAAAAAATTCATAAACATTTTCTAAATGTCACATGCATTTTTTGAACGGTACTAAAAATTTCTAAATGTTGAGCGGACACATCCGTTGGGTTTGCTTTCGTTCGATTGGATATGAGGGCTCCATGGGACGGGAGAGGAGCGACGTGACTCGCTTGCGGGTATCGTGCTCGCTCAGTTCGTCTGAAGGTAGACTAGCCGCGTGCGTGCCACCCGTGCCGCGGCGCTCACCAGCAAGCTTCGACCTCAAATTGTTTCGTTCATGTCGATCGACGAGGAGGATGGCCGAGGGGTGTCGTGGATCCGCTGGGAAGGCCGCCGAGGGGCTCGACCTCGAGCTGCACCTCGGCCTGCCGTCCGCGCGGATTGCATTCGACCTCGACCTCGACGTCGACCTCTCCCTCTTCGCCAGCCCAAGAGAATGTTTGTTTGGGTTCGATGGTTGGAGTTGGTCCAAGAGAATTAATCCGGTCAAAACGAACGTCCGTTTGGGGTCGACGGTTGGAGTTGGCCCAAGAGAAGGGACCGAAATTTGAGTCAGTACACAAGATCAATTCGGTTGCAGTCTTCAAACCGGTGATATCATATCACAGCTAGGAATCGCCTCAACGGATGTTCAGCAACATACTTATTCAGATATAACAGTGTACTACGTATATTGCAGAAACGACAGAGTCTACTCATTCAATCCAACACATCCATCCGTTGGGTGGGTGAGCGAGCGGGTATGGGTAACAAATGAGGCGGCGATGGAGGCGTGGGCTCGAGCATCCGGTCGGGGATGGACGGCTGGGATCCGGCGCAAGCGGGTCAATCCGTAGGACGGTGAAACGAACGATTGATTGGCTCGCGGCGCCGTGGTTCCGGATAGCTGGCGCTGGCGCAGCGGAAGCTTCTCCGTCCATTCGCTCCTCCTCGGCCGATTCACGTCCGTTTGGTTCGTGTGGAGGTCGCCGTGTGCGCCGCGTGCCGCTCCGTCGTGAAACCCTAGCCACCGTCCGGCCTACGCCGCGTGCGCCGTATGTATATACATACGGCGTATTGCCAGGTCATTCTACCCCAAAACAATTTCCCCGGTGCCGCGGCGCTCACCACCTACCTAGCTTCCACCTCGAGTAGTAACGGCCGGCGCTAGGACAGTGTCGTCCGAGGAGGAGAATGGCCGAGGGGCGTCGTGGATCCGCGGGGACGGGGCCGAGGCGCTCGACACTTCTAACATTTGTCTACACGATTAACCTGTTTTTGAACATTTTTGGACTACGTGTTACATAGTTTTCAAATACACATGGAATTATTTTTTGAAATGATACAAAATATTTAAATAATGCGAACATTTTTTTACATTGTATAATTATTTGTTCTAAAATGTGGCAAACATATTTTTGAAGCGCTTGAGCATAGTTTTAAATGTAATGTACATTTTCTTTGAATGCTACGATTTCTTTATTTTGAGTTACACGAACATTTTGTTACATTGTATAACATTTTTAAAAAGTGTCACGTACATTCTATGTCCCTTCAAATCATCCATTCTATTTGGGGATCCTGCACGGAGGATACAATAGAAGTGATAAAAAATGTATTGGGTGTCACATCTTCTGACTTCGAAGAGAAATACCTGGGTCTGCCGACACCTGATGGTCGATTGACTAAGGGTAAGCTTCAAAATTTGCATGTTAAGTTGAGTAAGTGCTTGTTTTCTTTTGATGGGCATCCTACACAGGCTGGCAAAGAAGTTTTGATTAAGTCAGTTGCTGAGTCAATCCCTACCTTTATTATGAGTGTGTTCAAGTTCCCATTTGGTGTTTGTGGTGACTTGAATACGTATGGTTCGGAATTATTATTGGGGAGCCAAGAAAGGTAAAAGGAAAACTCACTAGTACGCTTGGCATAAGATGACCCGGCCGAAGCCACAAGGGGGCCTCGGGTTTAGGGATTTTCGACTCTTCAATCAAGCTCTGTTGACGAGACAAGCCCGGTGTCGCGGATGTGGAGACGAGGGCCCTCGTACACGCGGCGGCGGGCGGGGATGACTTGCCGGTGCCGCCCACGGTGAACGATGGCATTGCGGTCGCCGGCGTGGAGATGAGGGTCGTCATCGTCTATGGGGGCCCCGCAGCCGGGGACGGCACGGTGACTCAAGTCGGGGTTTTGGCCACGCTGGACGACGATCCCGTCAAGGCCGGGCAGATTGTCCCGGCCGGCAGCGCCGACTCCACGGCGCTGGCCCAACCGGTGCTGTGCCACCTCACCCTACAGCAGCTGCCGCCAGGCGACGAGGTCCAGTTGCTCCCATGGGCAGGCAGCGGCGCCCGCCAGTCGAGGCGGAGGGCCGACATGGTGCGGGCGTGAGTGCGCGACCAGCTCCAGAACAAACACCGCCTGCCCAGGGACCTGCCGCTGTGCTACATCGGGGGAAAGGTCCTGTGCCAGTCCGACATGAACGTGCGGCGCCTACTTCCTCCTCCCGGCCCGCGCACGCGCCCGCCTCCGCTTCTTCCTCTACCCTGCCGAGATCACCTCGTGCGGATTCTGTTGCCATAAGCCATGCCATGTGCGGTGGCGACCGGCGTCGGGTGCGCCAGGTGCGTGTCCGTGTATGCGTGGGAGAGGCAGCCCGAGTCGTGTGTGCTGTGACAGTTCGTGCCTTAGTTAGTAGCCGGGCTGTTGATGCGTGCGTGTGTGTATCTCGGGTATAAAAAGCCCTGTGTGTGTTGGTTGTGGGTGGCGGCGGTCAGTTGCCGAGCCGAGAGTTTGAGCTCAAAGAGAAAGAACGCCGTTCGTCGGCGAGGCGTTCATCGCCGGAAAACATCCCCGAGTAATCCGGGTTTGTTCCAACAGATTCAACACCACCGATCCCAAGCCGATTAGGATCCCCGGGGTGAGGGCCAGGCCAACGACATACCCGGGCGTGTCCTTGTCCGTCTCCGTCAGGAGTGGCCAGTGCGCCGGGGTCGTGGCCAGTGCATGTCTGACCACCTGAAGCTGAACTGCAGCCTGGAGGCCGGCGCCGGGGTCTTGGCCAGTGCATGTCTGACCACATTCCACCGCAACGATGCCACCGTCATCAACGGTAAGGGGTACATGAGCTTCATGGTGGACTGCAGCCTGGAGGCCGGCGACGGCGTCCAAGTGTGGGCGTTCCGGTGGCCGCGTGGGATCCGTCCGTGGCTTCTGATCGCCAAGAAGAACGGCGTCCGCCCCGTCCGAAACCCGTAGAGTGTGTAGTTGGATCCTCTCGCTGGGATCTCATATTGCATGTCAACTGTGTCTGACAGACGGTACTATAACCTAGAGCGGTCCCTTGGTCTTTGGTCAAGTTGTTGTATCTTAGTGATCAGCTAGCTAGCTCTCCTTAATTATGTTGCAAGTACAATTCTGATTATGAATGCAATCTTTTCTATAACACTCTCCTTACACTGGTAGGTGAGACAGCCTTCGGTTTTACATTCGTAGCAAGGAATGGCGTGCATAATTGTACAAGTTTAACATTTTTCAAATACATCTTTTTTAAATACGAGCTGCCTACTTTTTTTCATACACATTTGTATATGTTTTGTATATATCTAAAACATTTTTTAACACGATTAACATTTGTCAAATACTCCTACATGATTAACATGTTTTTGAACATTTTTTGGAGTACGTGTTAAACATTTTCTGAATACACATTAAATTAGCTTTTGAAATGATACAAAACATTTTTCAAACTATGTGAACATTTTTATATTGTATAAACATTTTTTTATAAAATCTCACAAACATATTTTTGAAACGCATGAACATAGTTTTAAATATATAACGTACATTTTGCTTGAATGCTATGATTTTTTTTCTGAATTACACATACATTTTTTATAAAATGCAACAAACATATTTTTGAAACGCATGAACATAGTCTGGCCTGATCTGCGCATGCTGGGTTCGTCCGAAGGTTGCCTAGCCGTGTGTGCCCCACTAAATTTACGGTCGAATTTGGATCTCGGAAAGCACAGGCGCACTACATTGTGGAATGGAGGGATTATTACTCTTATCCGTCGTATTGGCAATGATGCTAGTCATGCTACGGCAAACTTTGGTAGAGGCTAACATGGTTCGGCTTGGTTCGGGCCCAAATGAGGTCTTAGATATTGTCTTACGAGATTGTAATCCCTAATTCTGACTAATAAATAGTTATTTCGCAATAAGGGTGTCACCTACATTAAAAAAAATCATAAACATTTTCTAAATGTCACATACATTTTTTGAACGGTACTAAAATTTTCTAAATGTTGAGCGGACACATCCGTTGGGTTTGCTTTTGTTCGATTGGATATGAGGGCTCCATGGGACGGGAGAGGAGCGACGTGACTCGCTCGCGGGTATCGTGCTCGCTCAGTTCGTCTGAAGGTAGACTAGCCGCGTGCGTGCCACCCGTGCCGCGGCGCTCACCAGCTAGCTTCGACCTCAAATAGTTTCTTTCGTGTCGATCGACGAGGAGGATGGCCGAGGGGTGTCGTGGATGCGCTGGGAAGGCCGCCGAGGGGCTCGACCTCGAGCTGCACCTCGGCCTGCCGTCCGCGCAGATTGCATTCGACCTCGACCTCAACGTCGACCTCTCCCTCATCGCCAGCCCAAGAGAATGTTTGTTTGGGTTCGACGATTGGAGTTGGTCCAAGAGAAATATTCCGGTCAAAACAAACGTCCGTTTGGGGTCGACGGTTGAAGTTGGCCCAAGAGTAGGGACCAAAATTTGAGTCAGTACACAAGATCAATTCGGTTGCAGTCTTCAAACCGGTGATATCATATCACAGCTAGGAATCGCCTCAACGGATGTTCAGCAACATACTTATTGAGATATAACAAAGTGTACTATGTATATTGCAGAAACGACAAAGTCTACTCATTCAATCCACGGGCTAGAAAGCCATATAAGTCCAACACATCCATCCGTTGGGTGGGTGAGCGAGCGGGTACGGGTAACAAATGAGGCTGCGATGGAGGCGTGGACTCGACCATCCAATCGGGGATGGACGGTGGGGATCCGGCGCAGGCAGGTCGATCCGTGGGATGGTGAAACGAGCGATTGATTGGCTCGCGGCGCCGTGGGTCCGGATAGCTGGCGCTGGCGTAGCGGAAGCTTCTCCGTCCATTCGCTCCTCCTCGGCCGATCCACGTGCGTTTGGTTCGTGTGGAGGTCGCCGTGTGCGCCACGTGCCGCTCCATCGCGAAACCCTAGCCACCGTCTGGCCTACGCCGCGTGCGCCGTATGTATATACATACGGCGTATTGCCAGGTCATTCCACCCCGAAACAATTTCCCCCGTGCCACGGCGCTCACCACCTACCTAGCTTCCACCTCGAGTAGTAACGGCCGGCGCTAGGACAGTGTCGTCCGAGGAGGAGAATGGCCGAGGGGCGTCGTGGATCCGCGGGGACGGGGCCGAGGCGACACTTTTAACATTTGTCTACATGATTAACCTGTTTTTGAACATTTTTGGACTACGTGTTACATAGTTTTTGAATACACATGGAATTATTTTTTGAAATGATACAAAATATTTAAATAATGCGTACATTTTTTTACATTGTATAATTATTTTTTCTAAAATGTGACAAACATATTTTTGAAGCGCTTGAGCATAGTTTTAAATGTAATGTACATTTTCTTTGAATGCTATGATTTCTTTATTTTGAGTTACACGAACATTTTGTTACATTGTATAACATTTTTAAAAAGTGTCACGTACATTCTATGTCCCTTCAAATCATCCATTCTATTTGGGGATCCTGCCCGGAGGATACAATAGAAGTGATAAAAAATGTATTGCGTGTCACATCTTCTGACTTCGAAGAGAAATACCTGGGTCTGCCGACACCTGATGGTCGATTGACTAAGGGTAAGCTTCAAAATTTGCAAGTTAAGTTGAGTAAGTGCTTGTTATCTTTTGATGGGCATCCTACACAGGCTGGCAAAGAAGTTTTGATTAAGTCAGTTGCTGAGTCAATCCCTACCTTTATTATGAGTGTGTTCAAGTTCCCATTTGGTGTTTGTGGTGACCTGAATACGTATGGTTCGGAATTATTATTGGGGAGCAAAGAAAGGTAAAAGGAAAACTCACTAGTACGCTTGGCATAAGATGACCCGGCCGAAGTCACAAGGGAGCCTCGGGTTTAGGGATTTTAGAATCTTCAATCAAGCTCTGTTGACGAGACCAGCCCGGCGTCGCGGACGTGGAGACGAGGGCCCTCGTACACGCGGCGGCGGGCGGGGACGACTTGCCGGTGCCGCCCACGGTGAACGAGGGCGTTGCGGTCGCCGGCGTGGAGATGAGGGTCGTCATCGTCTACGGGGGCCCCGCAGCCGGGGACGGCACGGTGACTCAAGTCGGGGTTTTGGCCACGCTGGACGACGAGCCCGTCGAGGCCGGGCAGATTGTCCCGGCCGGCAGCGCCGACTCCACCGCGCTGGCCCAACCGGTGCTGTGCCACCTCCCCCTACAGCAGCTGCCGCCAGGCGACGAGGTCCAGTTGCTCCCATGGGCAGGCAGCAGCGCACGCCAGTCGAGGCGGAGGGCCGACATGGTGTGGGCGTGGGTGCGCGACCAGCTCCAGAACAAACACCGCCTGCCCAGGGACCTGCCGCTGTGCTACATCGGGGGAAAGGTCCTGTGCCAGTCCGACATGAACGCGCGGCGCCTACTTCCTCCTCCCGGCCCGCGCACGCGCCCGCCTCCGCTTCTTCCTCTACCCTGCCGAGATCACCTCGTGCGGATTCTGTTGCCATAAGCCATGCCATGTGCGGTGGCGACCGGCGTCGGGTGCGCCAGGTGCGTGTCCGTGTATGCGTGGGAGAGGCAGCCCGAGTCGTGTGTGCTGTGACAGTTCGTGCATGCATGTAGTTGGATTAGTGGTCGCAGGTGGTGGCCGAGCCATACGGGTCATACGTGCATCTAGTCTAGGTAGTTATTATATGGATGCATGCATGGGCTGTTAGCGTGTTAGCCGGCCAGTGGTGGTTGGATTACTACGTGTGTGCCTGAGTTAGTTGCCGGGCTGGTGATGGCGTGCGTGTGTGTATCTCGGGTATAAAAAGCCCTGTGTGTATTGGTTGTGGGTGGCGGCGGTCAGTTGCCGAGCCGAGTGTTTGAGCTCAAAGAGAAAGAACGCCGTTCGTCGGCGAGGCGTTCATCGCCGGAAAACATCCCCGAGTAATCCGGGTTTGTTCCAACAGATTCAACACCACCGATCCCAAGCCGATTAGGATCCCCGGGGTGAGGGCCAGGTCAATGACATACCCGGGCGTGTCCTTGTCCGTCTCCGTCAGGAGTGGCCAGTGCGCCGGGGTCGTGGCCAGTGCATGTCTGACCACCTGAAGCTGAACTGCAGCCTGGAGGCGGGCGCCGAGGTCGTGGCCAGTGCATGTCTGACCACATTCCACCGCAACGATGCCACCGTCATCAACGGTAAGGGGTACATGAGCTTCATGGTGGACTGCAGCCTGGAGGCCGGCGACGGCGTCCAAGTGTGGGCGTTCCGGTGGCCGCGTGGGATCCGTCCGTGGCTTCTGATCGCCAAGAAGAACGGCGTCCGCCCCGTCCGAAACCCGTAGAGTGTGTAGTTGGATCCTCTCGCTGGGATCTCATATTGCATGTCAACAGTGTCTGACAGACGGTACTATAACCTAGAGCGGTCCCTTGGTCTTTGGTCAAGTTGTTGTATCTTAGTGATCAGCTAGCTAGCTCTCCTTAATTATGTTGCAAGTACAATTCTGATTATGAATGCAATCTTTTCTATAACACTCTCCTTACACTGGTAGGTGAGACAGCCTTCGGTTTTACATTCGTAGCAAGGAATGGCGTGCATAATTGTACAAGTTTAACATTTTTCAAATACATCTTTTTTAAATACGAGCTGCCTACTTTTTTTCATACACATTTGTAAATGTTTTGTATATATCTAAAACATTTTTTAACACGATTAACATTTGTCAAATACTCCTACATGATTAACATGTTTTTGAACATTTTTTGGAGTACGTGTTAAATATTTTCTGAATACACATTAAATTAACTTTTGAAATGATACAAAACATTTTTCAAACTATGTGAACATTTTTTATATTGTATAAACATATTTTTATCAAATGTCACAAACATATTTTTGAAACGCATGAACATAGTTTTAAATATGTAACGTACATTTTGCTTGAATGCTATGATTTTTTTTCTGAAATACACAAACATTTTTTATAAAATGCAACAAACATATTTTTGAAACGCATGAACATAGTCTGGCCTGATCTGCGCGTGCTCGGTTCGTCCGAAGGTAGCCTAGCCGTGTGTGCCCCACTACGTTGCGAAACCGAAGCCCTAGATACATTGTCCTCCACCATCCATCCTGTGCCGCGCCATATGTATATACTCCCTTCGGTCCTTTTTACTTCGCATATATTGATTTGGGTCAAGTCAAACTTTGCAAAGTTTGACCAAATTTACTTTTAAAAATATCAACACCTACAATATTAAATATATGAACTATGAAACTACATTTCATAACAAATCAAACAATATTGATTTGGCATTGTGAATATTGATACTTTTGTCTATAAGTTTGGTCAAAGTAGAGATACTTTAATTTTGAAGATAACTTATATTCAGACTAAAAAGGACCGGAGGGAGTACATATACAGTCGTATTGCCAGGTCATTTCCCCCAAAAAGCATTTTCCCCCTGCGACGGCGCTTACTAGCTAGCTTCGACCTCAAGTAACGGCGCTAGGGTAGTTTCATGTCGATCGAGGAAGGGTGGCCAAGGGGCGGGGATCTGCGGGGACGGCGGCCTAGGGGCTTGACCTCGAGCTGCACCTCGGTCTGCCATCCGCACGGACCGCGTTCGATCTCGACCTCAACGTCGACCTCGTGCTCTTTGCGGGCCCAATCCCGGTGGTTAATCTCGCCCTCGTCGTGTACGAGGGCCCGGTGGCGGTGGGTGGGGCCGACATGCTGGTGCCGCCCGCGGTGACCGAGAGTGTTGCGGCGGACGTGGAGATGGGCGCCATCGTCGTCCATGAGGGCCCGGTGGGCGGGGACAGTGCGGTCATCGAGGTCGTGGTTTTGGCCACGATGGACGGCAAGCACGTCGAGGCCGGGCAGGTCGTTCCGGCTGGCGTGGACGTCGTTCACTGAGGTCGGGGTTTTGGCCACGCTGCACGACAAGCACGTCGAGGCCGAGCAGATCGTCCCGGGCGGCAGCGCCGATTCCACCGTGCTGGCGCTGTGCCACCTCCCCCTGCAGCAGGTGCCGCCTAGCATGGGGATCTCATTGCTCCCCTGGGCAAGCAGCGGCGCACAGTGCGCGACGAGCTCCAGAACAAACACCACCTACGCAGGGACCTGCCGCTGAGCTACATCGGGGAGAAGGTCCTGAGCCAGTTGGACATGAACCCACGGCACACACGCTTCCTCCTCCCGGCTCGCGCACACCCCGCCATCATGCCTTCCTGTACGCCGCCGCCGACATACCCGGGCGTGTCCTTGTCCGTCTACGCGAGCAGCTAGTGGATAGTCTGACAGACTGAAGCTGAACAAATTCGACCACTGCAACTCCACCGTCATCAACGGTAAGGGGTGCATGAGCTTCATCGTAGACTGCCGCCTGAAGACGGGCGATGGCGTCCAGGTGTGGGCGTTCCAGTGACCACCTGGGATCTGTTTGTGTCTTCTGAACGCGAAGAAGGACGGCGTCCGCCCCGCCCGAACATGTAGAGTGTGTAGCCTTCCATCCTATCGCTGGGATCTCAATATCTCACAGTGCATGTCAACTGTGTCTGGCAGATGGTACTCTTGTTGTTGTTACTGTTTTTTCTTGTGTGAGGAATTTGTTATTGTATCGTAGTGAGCTAGCCTAGCAGTGGCTTGGTATTAGGTTAAGTTCTTGTATCTTAGTCACCAGGTAGGTTAGGTTGCCGACACGAAACTGCCCTACCTAACCTAGCATCGTTACTCGAAGGATGGGAGAGGAGTGACATGACTGTCTCGCGGGGTTGTTACATTGTATAACATTACCAAAAAGTGTTATGTACATTTTTTTGAATTTCATGGACATTTTCTAAATGTCACACGCATTTTTGCGAATGGTACATACATTTTCTAAATGTTGAGCGGACACATCCGTTGGGTCAGTGTTCGTGCGATAGGATATGGAGGGATAGGATTCGAGGGAAGGGGGCGATCCGCGGGATAGGAGAGGAGCGACCTGACTGGCTCACGGGGTTGTGGGGCCGGATCACTGGCGTGGTGGAAGCTGCTTCATCAGTAGTGGGTGCCCGGAAGCTGTTTTATCCGTAGCGCATGCCGCCGCGTGGGCCGGGGGCCGGTTGAGGGGTGCCTGATCCGCGTGGGCTTGCTTTTCGTTTGCATGTAGCCACGTCACGAAAACCTAAGATACAACATATAAAGACCTAGGGCAGGGCTGCATATGGCGCCTCTCAACCATCCGTGCCTGCCGCGCCGTATGTATATACAGACCGTATTCCTTTTTCCCTCCCAAAAGCATTCCCCCCAAGTCATTTTTCACTCAAGTAGCCCACGACGCTTAGCTTCTCTTGAGTAACGGCAGTTTCATGTCGAGGATGGCTGAGGGGCGTGGATCCGCGGGGACGGCAATGGGGGGCCTCGACCTCGAGCTGCAGTTCGGCATGCCATCCGTGCCGATTGCCCATGACTTCGAACAGAACGTCGACCTCGCAGTGTTCGCCGACCCGATTCCGATGGAGGCCATCACAGTCTTTGCCGGCCCGATCCCAGTGGAGAACGTCGTGGTCGTGGAGGTGGAGGAGGGTAACGAGAACGATCTCGCCATCGTCGTGTACGAGGGCCCGGTGGGTGGGTACGACACGGTGACCGGGGTGGGGGAGCTCAGGGTTTTGGCACCGGCCGCACGGACAGATGCATACGGCCATAATATTAAAAAGTGCCAAAGAAATGCAAAGTCTGGAAACAGTTCAGCTCGCAAACGGAGCAAAATAAAACAAAATGTCTGAAATCATAAAGCCACAACCGGCATAAAAACAGGATACGATGACTAAACACCTATTCTATTAATGGGTCGCCATCCAAACCGGTTGGAGATACCCCGCGCTACTATCTCCCAACGATTGCACCCAGTAACCAAAGGCTCCCTGGAGTCCGTAGGAGTGAGTAACGATCACGTACGGATCCATGCCGTAACTCTGAAGATGACCTGCAAGAAATTTCAAATATTTTTTCTGTTAAAGATCATATCATTCCTACAGTTCCATATAGCCCACAATAAAGCAC
This sequence comes from Thinopyrum elongatum, assembly GCA_011799875.1. Lineage (NCBI taxonomy): Eukaryota > Viridiplantae > Streptophyta > Magnoliopsida > Poales > Poaceae > Thinopyrum > Thinopyrum elongatum. Next base: position 506,559,646 of record CM022301.1, on the reverse strand, counting down.
ATATTCCTATCCGAATCTGTGCCGCATTAGCTGAGTCTACTCCAGTTAACCACATCGCAAATAGCGTTTCAATGCTATCTGGAGGAGTAATATTGAAGGCTATATGAATGATGCACCAAAGCAACTTCGCGAGAGGGCACTCAATGAAAAGGTGTTGTATCGTTTCATCTCGATCGCAAAAACAACAACGTGCACTTCCTACCCATCTTCGCCTAAGAAAATTGTCTTTGGTAAGGATCACTTGCTTGTGGACAAACCACATAAAAATTTTAATTCGCAAGGGAACCTTGATCTTCCAAATATGAATCGATCTTGGGATTGGGCCAGAGTTGATTAGATCCATGTAAAAATATTTGACCGTAAACGCTCCACTTGTAGTTAACTTCCACTGGAAAGAGTCGGGCTGGTCAAAGAGTTGAACATCCATCAATCTCCGCATGAGGTGCAGCCAGGAGTTCCAACGCTCCCCAACTAAGGACCTCCTGAACTAGATATTTAACGGGACTGCTTGTAATACTGTAGCCACGTAGTCACCCCTACGTTGCTCAATATTATACAAGGTGGGATATTGTAAGGTTAGCGGCGTCTCCCCTAACCATGTGTCCTCCCAAAATCATGTTGTGGTACCATTAACAACAACGAATTTTGCTCTATGAAAGAAGATATGTTTTATCCTCATTAGCCCCTCCAGAATGGCGAGACCAGGTCTCACAGTAACCTGGGCCAGAGATTTAGAGTGTAAATATTTGTTGCGCAAAATCTGTGCCCACATACCGTCAGTCTCTACTAATAACCTATACAACCATTTGCCAGTAGGCATTTGTTTTTAACCTCCAGGTTTTTGATCCCAAGTCCCCCCCCCCGGTCCTTGGGTCTGCAAATGATATCCCATCTTGCCAAGCGGTATTTTTATTTAACTTCATCAGATTGCCAGAAAAATCAAGACCGATAAAAATCTAACCTTTTCCGTACCCCTTTGAGTACTTCAAAGAAAGACAATAGGAACATCGGCATACTGGTAAGTACTGAGTTAATCAGCACCAGCCGAACTCCATAGGACATAAGCTTACCCTTCAAACAGCTTAGTTTTTCTCAAATCAATCTTTGATGCATTTCCATTCTTTATTAGTAAGTCTGCGATGGTGAATCGGAATACCTAGATAACTGAAAGGTAATGATCCCATTTCACACCCAAACAAATGCCTATACGCATCTTGCTCATCTTTGGCCCTAACAAAGCAGAACAATTCACTCTTGTTAAAATTAATCTTAAGCCCCGACATTTGTTCGAAAAGACAAATCACTAGTTTCATATTCCTAGCCTTTGCAATATCATGTTCCAGGAAAATGATACTATCGTCAGCATATTGTAAGATGGACACCCCACCATCAACCAGATGTGGTACTAGTCCACCTACAAGGCCCTTCTCCTTGGCCTTTCCTATAAGCACGGCCAACATATCAGCCACAATATTAAACATAACAGGAGACATAGGGTCCCCTTATCTTAAGCCTTTGTGAGTTTGGAAATAGTGACCCACGTCATCATTCACCTTAATGCCGACACTGCCCTTTTGGCTGAAGGAGTCCACCTGCCTCCTCCATTTTTCATCAAACCCTTTCATGCGCATTGCCTGCAGTAAGAAAGGCCATTTGACCTTGTGATATGCCTTCTCAAAATCCACCTTGAAGATCACCCCATCTAGTTTCTTCGAGTGAATTTCATGAAGAGTTTCATGTAAGACAACAATCCCTTCCAGGATGTTGTGACGACCCCCGACTCCATCGTGCACTAATCATACACGCAAACATGCACGATCAAGCACAGGGACTCACGGGAAGATATCACAACACAACTCTAACACAATTAAACGGAGATCCACAATATTACAGACCAGGGATCCGAAGATCCGAATACATAAGTCATTCATACCAATATTATCTGAGTACAGACATAGTTAGACAAGTTTTGCCTTAAGAAGGCTAGCACAAACAGCGACACTAGATCGAAAGGCGTTGGCCTCCTGCCTGGGAGCCTCCGATCCTACTCCTGGTCGGCTGGCTCGATCCAGTAGTACGTGCCCTCTGGACCCGCCTGGCAGTAGGCTCCTGTGGTGGCGTCTGGCTCCTGGACTCCATCGTCTGGTGTAACATCAAGGTGGGGTATATGGGGGAAAAGAGAAAATAAAGCAACCGTGAGTACTCATCTGAAGTACTCAGCAAGCAAGGATCTATACTACATATGCAATATTATCAATGGAGAAAGGCTGTATATGTGCACTGGGCTGCAGAAATGCCAGAATAGAAAGAAGGCCTAGTCCTATCGAAGACTAGCATCTTCAAACATCTTCATATGCCATCATCTTGCAGCAATAGAAGAGAGTAGAATAACATTTTATTTAGCAAACATGTTGAAGTACAGCTCAAAGATCCTTCCTCGACTCCCAAGGGAGAAAGTAATCCCGAAGCTTCAATTAAGTAACAAGTATCCAGTTCAAGTAGTAGATCGGGATACACAAACTGAGCGTCCTTTACCGTAGGACCGGCTATCGATAGATCATTCATCCCTGCAGGGGTGCACTACTGTTACCCAACACGCTCGATCAACTCTGGCCAGACATACTTGCTGGGTAATGCCCGTCCTCGGAAGATCAACACGAAGCAGCGCCCTACCTAGGCTCAGCAGAGAGGTCAGCACGTCGGACTAACCTATGCACCCAGAGGTCTTGGGCCTTCGCCCTGGGCACCCTGCGCGTTGCGTGGCTGGCCGGGGTGCAGGCGCGACACTGAACTTTTCAGTGAAGTATCCAGCCCAATCCCGACAATCAGCCCGCACGGTGAATCGTGACGTCTGACGAGCTTTCGGGAGAAACGTACATCGCAGAGGGCCCCATAACCATAATCCCGCGCGGTGGTAGTGTGTATAGGGCACGTCGACCCACTCAGATCACACACCCAAATCCGATCAGCTCATTTAGTAACCAGCGGAAACATTCAGAGTTTCTGAAGCTCCGCCACAGTATCACACTCGAGTGCCCTTCCGGCACACTCGACAACATAGATCCCCAGCGGGTACCCACTAGGGTGGACCCGCCTGTAATAAAGGTCAAGTAACCATGTGGTCATAATTATCAGGGTGAACGTATGAGGCATCAGCCTCGAGGTTCACACTGAGGGGTTGCACGACAGAGTCGTATCGGAAGTGGAGAAGGAGGAATCACCCTCGAGGACCACGACCGAACAGCTACACTGCAGAGTATTCATCAGGAGTGCGTTACGAGGTATAACCCTCGGCACTCGATTGTTACTACGCAGAGTCGTACAACTAAGGGGGTGTGAAGTGAGGCGTTGGTCATTGATCGACGATCACGTTGATCGAGACATCGATCATCAAGCAGGGGCAACAAAGGTAAGGTGGTGGGGTCACAGATGGTTCATACCAACCTATACTAAGCAGTTTATCATAGGTAGGTAAGGTAACAATGAACAGGTTACAATAACAGGCTATGCATCAGAATAGGAGCACACATAACAGTAGCAAAATCTAATGCAAGCAGGAGAAATGGAATGGGCGATATCTGGATGCTCAAAGGGGGGGGGGCTTGCCTGGTTGCTCTGGCAAGAGGGGAAGGTCGTCAACGGGCTGCTCGTCGGTAGAGTAGTCGTACTCAGGTGCAGCGTCGTCGGTCTCAGCGTCTATCGAGAGAGAAGGAGGGGGGAGAGAAACAATAAATTCACGGCAATAATGCAAACAATATGTATGACATGCCTAAATGATATGCCGGGGTGTTCAACTGCCTAACTAAATGATTTAATTAATTTAGGAATTTATTTGGATTTGTTTAATTAAAATTGGGCACTATTCATTTATCGAAATTGGTCTAAAAGTTCAATGTTCATATAGCTACGGGCGTCTGACGGGAATACAGAGGACGTATTCGGGTTCGTATCGAAATTCTGAGCAAGTTTCATGTATAAAGTATTTTCATCGGAGTTACGGTTTATTTAATATGATTTTCTAAAGTTTTTATCAATTTCTGGAATTTAATTAATTATTTAAATTAACATTATCCGAAACAGTGTTGATGACATCAGCATGACATCATGCTGACGTCAGCAGTCATCTGACAGGTAGGTCCCACCTGTCATAGACTGATTAGGTTAATTAGGGTTAACTAATTAATTAACATTTAATTAAACTAATTAATTAAATCAGATTAATCTAAACAGGGTTAATTAACTTAATTAACTAATTAATTAATTAATTAATTGTTAATTTTAATAGTTTTTATTTTATTTTTATTTTCGTTTTTAGGGCATGGGCCCCGTTCGTCAGCGTCACAGGGGGGGTTCGGCCCCACCGGCCAGTGGCACTGGGGCACGGGGCCCCACTGTTCAGTGGCACGAGGGCCACAGGCGGGCGCGGGTGGCGGGCGCGGCGCGGCGCGCGGGCGCAAGCGGCTGCAGGGGCGCGGCGACGGGCGAGGGTGCGTGAGCGTGCTCGCGGGGGGCGGCAGCAGCGGCAGGGGCGAGCGGCGGCACGGGGGCGCGGTGGCGCGAGCAGGCGCCGGGGGCGGGCGAGCGCGCGTGCGGCAGAGCGAGGCGAAGCGGGCGCGGTGCGCGCGCGTGCGCGGCCAGGCGCGGCGGGGGCGCGACAGAGCGAGGCAGAGGAGGAGGGGGAAGCTCATGAGGGGAGGTAGGGCATGGGGCAGTGGGCGCGGGGAGGAGCCGGGGACGACGGCGTGGATGGGGAGGCGGCGTGGTGGCGGAGAGGTGACGGCGTCGAGCGGCAACGGCGGCGTGCGTCGAGCGCGGTGAGGCACGAGCGAGGGCGCGTCGGGCCGGCTCCCGATCCGGAATGGATCGGGGGGGGGGAGCGAGAGGGGGGGTTGTGTCGGTGGGGGGGGGGGGATTTAGGGTTCGGCCTCCTGGGGGAGGCCATATAGGGGAGGGGTGGGCCGGCCGGCTGGGCCTTGGCCCAGTTAGGCCGGGTGGGTTTTCTCTTTTCTTTCTTTTTTATTTCTCTGTTCTGTTTTCTTTTATCTTTTTCTTTTTATTTAATCTTATCTCCTGTTTAGTAAATAGCTAGGCCTCAAACTGAATTTTGTAAAATATGGCAAATGTCCCAATAAATACTAGGCATCCTCTACCACTACCAAAAATTGGTTTGGAGACAATTTGAGTTCACACCATTTTTATAATAATTAAAATGCATTAAACCTTGCTATTTTGATAATGTTAGAGCCACCTAATTATTTTATTAATTGTTGGTTACAATTTTATACTAGCCTCTGCAATATTAGTTATTTATTGAACATTTTAGTTTTTATGTTGGACAACTTTAATATTTCACTTGCATTTAATTATTGAATTTGAGTTGGGAGTTGAAATGCAATATGATGCTAATGATGATTATGCACTATTAAACATGCTGACTTGTCATTATCAAAAGTGATTACTGTGGCTAATGACAGGGGGTGTTACAATTCTCCTCATCTATTAAGAATTCTCGTCCCGAGAATTAAGAGGAGGACTGAAAGAAAGAGGGGTATTCTTCGCGAAGATGATCCTCGCGTTCCCAAGTGGCTTCATCTTCAGAATGATTCGACCACTGAACCTTGAGGAACTTGATTGACTTTTGACGTGTCCGACGCTCAGCTTGATCAAGAATACAGATGGGATGTTCTGGATAAGACAGATCTTCCCGTAGATCAAGCACTTCGTGATCCACAGCTCGAATAGGATCCTTGAAGCAGCGACGAAGTTGGGATACATGAAAGACATCATGTACTTGTGAAAGATTAGGCGGCAATTGCAATTGATATGCCACCTCTCCTCGGCGGGCAAGAATACGGAATGGGCCAATGTAGCGGGGAGCTAACTTGCCTTTAATTCCAAACCGATGAGTGCCTTTCAATGGAGTGACGCGGAGGTAAGCTTGTTCGCCAGGTTGGTAGACCATTTCCTGGTGCTTTCGGTCATAGTTGCTCTTCTGGCGAGACTGAGCAGATTTCAAATGTTCACGGACAATGCGGACTAGTTCTTCAGCTTGCTGAATAATGTCTGGTCCGACGAGTGAGCGTTCCCCAGTTTCTGACCAATTCAGAGGGGTTCGACATTTACGACCGTATAGAACTTCAAACGGTGCCATCTTCAGACTAGCCTGATTGCTATTGTTGTAAGAGAATTCGGCATACGGGAGAGATTCCTCCCATTTCTTACCGAAGGAGATGATGCAAGCTCGAAGCATATCTTCGAGCACTTGATTAACTCGTTCAACTTGACCCTGAGACTGAGGGTGAAAAGCGGTGCTGAAAGACAGATGAGTTCCCATAGCTTCCTGAAAACTATTCCAAAATCTGGAGGTGAAGAGGCTGCCATGATCAGAACTGATCTCCAACGGAACACTGTGGAGTGACACAATTCGGGAAACATACAAGTCTGCTAACTGGCTAGCAGTGATTGTCTCCTTAACAGGCAGAAAGTGAGCAACCTTGGAGAATCGGTCAATGACGACAAAAATAACATCATGACCCTTCTGAGATCTGGGAAAACCAGTAATGAAATCCATTTGGACCTTGTCCCATTTCCATTCAGGAATTTCAAGGGCTTGCAGAGTTCCAGCAGGCCTTTGATGTTCTGCTTTAATGCGGCGACAAATGTCACACTCTGAAACATAACGAGCAATGTCTCGCTTCATATTAGGCCACCAGTATCTCTGACAAATGTCACAGTACATCTTTGTGCTACCAGGGTGAATAGACAGAGGAGTGTCATGAGCTTCCTTCATAACGTGTTCCCTCTCATCCTTGAACTTGGGTATGAAGAGACGGTGTTGGAAAAATAGGACCCCATCTGCATCAAGATGGAATTCCGACAGCTTTCCTTTCTCGAGGTACCACTTGATCCTTTCAACTTCAGTGTCATACTTTTGTACAATCTTAATGCCGTGTTCTAAATCTGGTTCGAGAACCAGGGTATTGAGATAACCCTGTGGGACAATATGGAGGTTTAACTTGCGAAGCTCTTCCTGGAGAAGAGGTTTTGTTTCTTGAACCATAAGATTGTTGATATAAGCCTTGCGACTCAAAGCATCAGCCATTACATTAGCCTTGCCAGGGGTGTATGAGATATTCATATCATAATCGGCAATTGTTTCGAGCCATCTTTGTTGACGAAGGTTCAGATCTGGTTGAGTATATAAATACTTCAAACTTTGATGATTCATGTATATCTCGCAACGGTTACCGAGAAGGTAATGTCGCCATAGCTTCAGGGCATAAATAACCGCAGAAAGATCAAGATCATGCACGGGATAATTTTCTTCATGAGGACGCAATTGTCAGGAGGCATAGGCAAGGACTTTGCGCTCTTGCATTAGGACACAGCCTAATCCTTGACGAGATGCATCACAGTATATCACGAAATCCTTTTGGGAATCCGGGGGTGCTAATACTGGGGCAGATGTCAATTTATCTTTTAGTGTCTGAAAGCTTTCTTGACATTTTTCTGTCCACTCAAATTTAACACCTTTGTGAAGCAGATTTGTCAATGGTTTTGCAATCTTGGAAAAGTTCTCAACGAATCGACGGCAATAACTAGCGAGTCCGAGAAAACTTCTGACTTGCTTCACATTCTTCGGGGGAGTCCAGTCAAGAATAGCCTGAACTCATTCGGGGTTAACAGCAATTCCATCCTTGGAAATCACATGACCATGATAAGTTACTTCAGACAGCCAAAATTTACATTTGGAATACTTGGCATACAATTGGTGTTCTCGGAGCCTTTCCAATACTAGACGGAGGTGTTCAGCATGTTCTTCTTTATTCTTAGAATAGACCAGAATATCATCTAGATATACCACGATGAATTTGTCGAGGTAATCCATGAATATATAATTCATCAGACGAGAGAATGTAGATGGGGCATTCGTTAGGCCAAATGACATGACGGTGTATTCATAGGAGCCATAACGAGTGACAAATGCAGTCTTGGGAATATCCTCTTCACGGACACGAATCTGGTGATAACCCAACCTCAAGTCGAGTTTAGAGAACATCGATGATCCAGCAAGTTGATCATAAAGATCATTGATCCGGGGCAGTGGGTATTTATTCTGGATTGTGGCTTGGTTAATGGGCCGATAATCCTGAACCAATCGATTAGTTCCATCCTTCTTCTTAACGAAGAGTGAAGGTGCTCCCCAAGCAGAGGAACTGGGGCGGATGAAACCACTCTTAAGTGACTTGTCGATTTCTTCCTTAAGCTCAAGTAGGTGGTGCGGAGGCATCTTATAAGGACGCTTGGCAATAGGAACAGTGCCAGGCTTCAAGTCAATGACAAACTCGACAGCTCTAGCCGGGGGTATACCTAGAAGTTCTTCGGGAAAGACGTCTGGAAAATCTCGAACGACGGGAACGTTCTCGATTCCATCCAGAGGTGAAGCGTTCAATACATTCAGAGCATATATCTGAGCTTCAGCATCCCTAGTAATGCGGGCGGTATAAGTCACTATCTCATCGGTGGGGTGAAGAAGTTGGATAACTTTAGTGGCACAATTGATCGAAGCAATGTGAGCTTTCAACCAATCCATTCCGAGTATGAGGTCTATGGTGGAAGACTTCAGGATAATAGGTGAGGCCAGGAATTCAAATCCCTCGATTTCAACAGGGACATTGTGTGCCATCATAGTGGTTTGACACTGGCCTCCAGGGGTACGGACAACTACTGGCAGGTTCATCTTTTCGAATGCAATGTCATGAGATAATGCAAATGCTTCAGACATGAATGAATGTGATGCTCCTGAATCAAATAATACAGAAGCGGGTACTGAGTTAACGAGAAGGGTACCCATCACAGTAGCAGGCTGATCCTGGACTTCTTCAATATCAATGTTGTAAGCGTGTCCACGACCATGTGAAGCAGACCCAGTATTATAGTTGTGGGTCTGATTGTTGCCACGGCCATATCCACGGCCAGCACGGGGAAAAGCTAACTGATTCTGAGTCTGGCGGCAGTCTTTAGCCTGGTGACCTGGTTTGCGGCACTTGAAGCACAGACCATCTTCAGGACGAAGAGGAGCATTGTTTTGAATAGCTTGAGTCTTTGGCTGCCTCGGTGGTGGAGGAGGCAGACGTGGTGCAGCATTGTTCTTTGGCGCAGAGGTATTGGGATGGAATGCATTGTTGGGAAGCCAAACTTTACGCTTCTGTGCTGAGCTCGAAGATGAGCCAGCATCACGATAGCGCTTCTGCGAGTCCTTGTGTTCCATCTGAGCGGTCTCAACAAGAATAGCCTTGTTCACTAGAGTTGAAAAGTCATTGAAGTCTTGAGCAGCAAGTGCAAGCTTGAGGTCTGGGTGGAGTCCATTACGGAACTTCTCTTGTCTACGGGCATCTGTGGTGATGTCTTCTTCAGCATAGCGGGAGAGGTCAAGAAATTCCCGCTGATAAGCTTCGACAGTTTTATTGCCCTGAGTGAGGTTGCGGAACTGGGTCTTCATGCGTTCCATAATTGCTTGAGGGATGTAATGGGTACGGAAAGCAGCCTGGAACTCATACCAGGTAATGACTGTTCCAGCAGGTAGTGAACGCTTGTGTGTGTCCCACCATTGAGCAGCGGGCCCTTTTAAGAAAAAGGACGTGAAGGTGACAAAGTTGGCGGGGGCGACATTAGCAGACTCAATCTCGTGAGTGATGTCGCGGAGCCACTCATCAGCATCCAGTGGCTTGTCAGAGTTGCGAAAGTGAGTGGGGTTAAGTCGCATGAACTCCGGCAGTGTTATTGAAGGTGGGTTCTGGTTGTTCTGATGCGGAAACTGAGCCATGATTCCAACCATGAACTGGCGGTTGAGCTTGAACTGTTGCATCATAACTGCCATATAGTCTGGCGGTGGTGGACGTTCAGGGGCACGACCACGACCACCTGGTCTAACCATCCTGCTAAGTATCAACAGGGGGTAGTTTAGTAAAAGCAATTGCGATTGTTTAGCGACAAGCATGATGTAACACGACAATACATTAAGAAGTGTAACAGATACATAATAGTAGTCGATTAAGACATACAGATCCATACACAAAGTCGGGTACATGCGGACAACATAACGGCGCAATTTAAAAGCTAGACATACTGGGCGGCGTGCAGTCACGCGGTAAGGAAGTACACAACGAGACATAGCAAAGGCTACATCAACGTCGGAGAAAACCACTGTAACGGGGTAACTGCGAGTGCGGACGATGAATGTTCGTCGCGGTAGGATCCTGTGCTCCATGTGCACTCTGATGCAGAACCCGGTCTCAAGCTGTAAGAAGAGGTCCATGAGTAGGTGTGTGACCTCCAACTGCAGGCCAGTCAATACCAGCATACATCTGAGTTCTGCGCGGGTAAAGGATGTGCTCCGGATGTATCCCTGCGCGAACAGCGGGTAGCAACTACGTCATAGCATCGTAGAGACGTGCTCGAGTGGCAACCAACTCGACGGCAAGAGCCCGAACAGTGCGATCCAGAGCTTGAGTGCACTGAATCAGAACGCGGTGGTCATATCGGCGATGCTCGTACGGGGCACAGATAGTTGTGTAGTATCCGGTAGCATCTCCAGCAGGGGCATACGGAATGTATCGGAACTCAGAGTCATCCAAGATATCGCTGAACTGTCCTCGGAGACGTGCGACAGCAGAGTAGGCGGCATCATGTACTGCCATCTCAATCGTCACGCCGATACCGTGGAAAAGGTGCAGCTCGGTGTCTGAGTCATTCTGCTGATCATAGATACGAACATCAGCATGGTACTGCTCCTGATTGAACTCGCGGTAATCCTTGTAAACCATGTACTCAGGGTACCAGCGCTAGCCAAGTCTGGTCATGAGAGCGATCAGGACAGCTGGAAACCCAGGGGCATCACGGGCCCAAGTGCGAAGCACAAGCTGTGTCGTAGGATGCGGTGGAAACAAACGATCCATCTGAAACAGAGGAAATTCAGGGTTGTCAAACGACAATGAGAAGTTTAACACAACTCGGAGAGAAAGGTTAAACAAAACAATGGAAAGGAAAATGATTACCAGACTAATCAGATCAACGACAGGGAAATCGCACAGATATCCAGCTCTCCGGGTAGACAGAATTTATGAGATCCTAAGTGTCGGCGTTAGTAAACTTTATTTAACCCGAATAGAAGAGAGATCAGAGTCCTAGAGTATAGACGAGGAGTAAAAGATCCTAATACCACCCAATTGGCGACGTGGGCCCGTAAGCCACACAGCCAAGTTAGTAAATTAGTTTTTTGGTTTCTAGACTCAACTTCGGCCAAGGAATTTGGAAGGGGGCTTCCTACAGGCAGTCGGCTCTGATACCAACTTGTGACGACCCCCGACTCAATCGTGCACTAATCATACACGCAAACATGCACGATCAAGCACAGGGACTCACGGGAAGATATCACAACACAACTCTAACACAATTAAACGGAGATCCACAATATTACAGACCAGGGATCCGAAGATCCGAATACATAAGTCATTCATACAAATATTATCTGAGTACAGACATAGTTAGACAAGTTTTGCCTTAAGAAGGCTAGCACAAACAGCGACACTAGATCGAAAGGCGTTGGCCTCCTGCCTGGGAGCCTCCGATCCTATTCCTGGTCGGCTGGCTCGATCCAGTAGTACGTGCCCTCTGGACCCGCCTGGCAGTAGGCTCCTGTGGTGGCGTCTGGCTCCTGGACTCCATCGTCTGGTGTAACATCAAGGTGGGGTATATGGGGGAAAAGAGAAAATAAAGCAACCGTGAGTACTCATCCGAAGTACTCAGCAAGCAAGGATCTATACTACATATGCAACATTATCAATGGAGAAAGGCTATATATGTGGAATGGGCTGCAGAAATGCCAGAATAGAAAGAAGGCCTAGTCCTATCGAAGACTAGCATCTTCAAACATCTTCATATGCCATCATCTTGCAGCAATAGAAGAGAATAGAATAACATTTTATTTAGCAAACATGTTGAAGTACAGCTCAAAGATCCTTCCTCGACTCCCAAGCGAGAAAGTAATCCCGAAGCTTCAATTAAGTAACAAGTATCCAGTTCAAGTAGTAGATCGGGATACACAAACTGAGCGTCCTTTACCGTAGGACCGGCTATCGATAGATCATTCATCCCTGCAGGGGTGCACTACTGTTACCCAACATGCTCGATCAACTCTGGCCGGACATACTTGCTGGGTAATGCCCGTCCTCGGAAGATCAACACGAAGCAGCGCCCTACCTAGGCTCAGCAGAGAGGTCAGCACGCCGGACTAACCTATGCACCCAGAGGTCTTGGGCCTTCGCCCTGGGCACCCTGCGCGTTGCGTGGCTGGCCGGGGTGCAGGCGCGACACTGAACTCGTCAGTGAAGTATCCAGCCCAATCCCGACAACAGCCCGCATGGTGAATCGTGACGTCTGACGAGCTTTCGGGAGAAACGTACATCGCAGAGGGCCCCATAACCATAATCCCGCGTGGTGGTAGTGCGTATAGGGCACGTCGACCCACTCAGATCACACACCCAAATCCGATCAGCTCATTTAGTAACCAGCGGAAACATTCAGAGTTTCTGAAGCTCCGCCACAGTATCACACTCGAGTGCCTGATGCAATTAGGCACTGTTGAACTTGCTGACATGGCCTTAATTAGGGTGATCACTGTTACTAAGTACATGGGGTGTTACAATTCTCCTCATCTAACAAGAATTCTCGTCCCGAGAATTAAGAGGAAGACTGAAAGAAAGCGGGGAATTCTTCACAAAGACGATCCTCGCGTTCCCAAGTGGCTTCATGTTCAGAATGATTCGACCACTGAACTTTGAGAAATTTGATTGAGTTTTGACGAGTTCGACGCTCAGCTTGATCAAGAATACGGATGGGATATTCTGGATAGGACAGATCTTCCCGTAATTCAAGCATTTCATGATCCACAGCTCGAATAGGATCCTTGAAGCAGCGACGAAGTTGGGATACATGAAAGACATCATGCACTTGAGAAAGATTTGGCGGCAATTCCAATTGATAGGCCACTTCTCCTCAACGGGCAAGAATACGGAACGGGCCAATGTAGTGAGGAGCTAACTTGCCTTTGATTCCGAACCGATGAGTGCCTTTCAACGGAGTGACGCGGAGGTAAGCTTGCTCGCCAGGCTGATAGACCATTTCCTGGTGCTTTCGGTCATAGTTGCTCTTCTGACGAGACTGAGCAGATTTCAGATGTTCACGGACAATGCGGACTTTTTCTTCAGCTTGCTGAATAATGTCCGGTCCGACGAGTGAGCGTTCCCCTGTTTCTGACCAATTCAGAGGGGTTCGACACTTACGTCCGTAAAGAACTTCAAACGGCGCCATCTTCAGACTAGCTTGGTAGCTATTGTTGTAAGAGAATTTAGCATACGAGAGAGATTCCTCCCATTTCTTACCGAAGGAGGTGACACAAACTCGAAGCATATCTTCGAGCACTTGATTAACTCGTTCGACTTGACCCTGTGACTGAGGGTGAAAAGCGGTACTGAAGGATAGATGAGTTCCCATTGCTTCTTGGAAACTTGCCCAGAATCTTGAGGTAAAGAGGCTGCCACGATCCGAACTGATCTCCAAGGGAACACCGTGGAGTGACACAATTCGGGAAACATACAAGTCTGCTAACTGACTAGCAGTGATTGTCTCCTTGACTGGCAGAGAGTGAGCAACCTTTGAGAATCGGTCAATGACGACAAAAATAGCATCATGACCCTTCTGAGATTTGGGAAAAGCAGTAATGAAATCCATTTGGACTTTGTCCCATTTCCATCCAGGAATATGAAGTGGTTGCAGAGTTCCAGCAGGCCTTTGATGTTCTGCTTTAATGCGGCGGCAAACGTCACACTCAGAAACATAACGAGCAATGTCTCGCTTCATATTAGGCCACCAGGATCTCTGACAAATGTCACAGTACATCTTGGTGCTACCAAGATGAATTGACAGAGGTGTGTCATGAGCTTCTTTCATAACGTGTTCCCTCTCATCCTTGAACTTGGGTACGAAGAGACGGTGCTGGAAAAATAGGATCCCATCCTTATCAAGAAGGAATTCCGACGGCTTTCCCTTTTCGAGGTATCGCTTAATCCTTTCAACTTCAGAGTCATACCGTTGCATAGTCTTAATGTTGTGCTCTAAATCTGGTTCCACAACCAGGGTATTGAGATAACCCTGTGGAACAATATGGAGGTTCAATTTGCGAAGCTCTTCATAAAGAAGAGGTTGTGCTTTCTGAACCATAAAATTGTTGCAATAAGCCTTGCGACTCAAAGCATCGGCCATTACATTAGCCTTGCCAGGGGTATATGAGATATTCATATCATAATCGGCAATTTTTTCAAGCCATCTTTGTTGACAAAGGTTCAAATCTGGTTGAGTATATAGATACTTTAAACTCTGATGATCCGTGTATATCTCGCAATGGTTACCGAGAAGGTAATGTCGCCATAGCTTCAGAGCATAAATAATCGCAGATAGTTCAAGATCACGCACTGGGTAATTTTCTTCACGAGGACGCAATTGTCGAGAGGCATAAGCAATCACTTTACGCTCTTGCATTAGGACACAGCCTAATCCTTGACGAGATGCATCACAGTATATCACGAAATCCTTTTGGGAATCCGGGGGTGCTAGCACTGGGGCAGATGTCAACTTACCTTTTAGCGCCTGGAAGCTTTCTTGACATTTTTCTGTCCACTCAAATTTAACACCTTTGTGGAGCAGATTCGTCAATGGCTTTGCAATCTTGGAAAAGTTCTCAATGAATCGACGGCAATAACTAGCGAGTCCGAGAAAACTCCAGACTTGCTTGACATTCTTAGGGGGAGTCCAATCAAGAATAGCCTGAACTCGCTCGGGGTTAACAGCAATACCATTCTTGGGAATCACATGACCAAGATAGGTCACTTCAGAAAACCAGAATTCACACTTGGAGAATTTAGCATACAACTGATGTTCTCATAGCTTCTCCATTACAAGCCGAAGATGTTTAGCGTGTTCTTCTTCATTCTTGGAATATATAAGGATATCATCCAAATAAACCACGACGAATTTGTCGAGGTAATGCATGAAGATATAGTTCATCAACCGGGAGAAGGTTGCTGGAGCATTTGTTAAACCAAATGACATGACAGTGTACTCATAAGAGCCATATCGAGTAACAAAGGGAGTCTTCGGGATATCCGCTTCGCGAACACGGATCTGATGATAACCCAACCTCAAGTCAAGTTTCGAGAAGACAGAGGATCCAGCAAGCTAATCATAAAGATCATTGATCCGAGGCAGTGGGTATTTATTCTGGATTGTGGCTTGGTTAATGGGCCGGTAATCTTGAACCAATCGGTTAGTTCCATCCTTCTTCTTAACGAAGAGTGAAGGTGCTCCCCAAGCAGAGGAACTAGGGCGGATGAAACCTTTCTTAAGTGACTTGTCGATTTCTTCCTTAAGCTTGAGAAGGTGGTGCGGAGGCATCTTATAAGGACGCTTCGCCATAGGGGTAGTGCCAGGCTTCAAGTCAGTGACAAACTCGACAGCCCTAACCGGGGGTATTCCTGGAAGTTCTTCTGGAAAGACGTCCGAAAAATCTCGAACGATAGGAACGTTCTCGATTCCTTCCAGAGGTGAGGCATTCAAAGCATTCAGAGCATATATCTGAGCTTCGGCATTTCGGGTAATTCGGGCGGTGTAGTTCACTATCTCTTCGGAGGGGTGAAGAAGTTGGATGACTTTTGTGGCACAATTGATCGAAGCTATATGCACTTTCAACCAATCCATTCCGAGGATGAGGTCTATGGTGGAAGACTTCAGGATAATGGGCGAAACAAGGAACTCCAATCCTTTAATTTCATCGGGGACATTGTGTGCCATCATAGTGGTTTGACACTGGCCTCCAGGGGTGCGGATAACTACTGGCAGATTCATCTTTTGAAATGCAATGTCATGCGATAATGCAAATGCTTCTGACATGAATGAATGCGATGCTCCTGAATCAAATAATACAGAAGTGGGTACTGAGTTAACGAGAAGGGTACCCATCACAGTAGCAGGTTGATCCTGGACTTCTTCAATATCAATGTTGTAAGCGTGTCCACGACCATGTGCAGCAGACCCAGTATTATAGTTGCGGGCCTGATTGTTGCCATGGCAAGTACGAGAAAAAGCCAACTGATTCTGTGTCTGGCGGCAGTCCTTAGCAAGGTGACCTGGTTTGCGGCACTTGAAGCACAAACCATCTTCAGGTCGAAGAGGAGCATTGTGTGGAACAGCTTGAGCTCTTGGCTGCCTCGGTGGTGGAGGAGGCAGACGTGGTGCAGCATAGTTGTTCTTTGGCGCAGGGGCATTTGGACGGAACACGTTGTTGTGAATCCAGACTTGACGCTTCTGTGCTGAGCCCGAAGATGAGCCAGCATCACGATAGCGCTTTTGCGAGTCCTTATGCTTCATCTGAGCGGTCTCAACCAGAATAGCTTTGTTCACTAGAGTAGAAAAGTCGTTGAAGTCCTGAGCAGCAAGTGCAAGCTCGAGGTCTGGGTGGAGTCCACTATGAAACTTCTCTTGTCTACAGGCATCTGTGGCGATGTCTTCTTCAGCATAGAGGGACAGGTCAAGGAATTCCCGCTGATAAGCTTCGACAGTCTTGTTGCCCTGAGTGAGGTTGCGGAACTGGGTTTTCATTCGGTCCATGATTCCCTGAGGAATATAACGGGCACGGAAAGCAGCCTGGAATTCAGGCTAGGTAACTACTGTTCCAGCTGGCAGTGTACGCTTGTGTGTGTCCCACCATTGAGCAGCGGGACCCTTTAGGAAAAAGGATGCGAAGGTGACAAAGTTGGCAGGGGAGACATTAGCAGACTCCATTTCATGAGTGATGTCACGAATCCAGTCATCAGCATCCCGTGGCTTGTCAGAGTTGCGGAACTGAGTGGGGTTAAGTCGCAGAAATTCCGACAGAGTTATTGCAGCTGGGTTCTGGTTCTGATTGTTGTAATGCGGAAACCAAGCCATGATTCCGGTCATGAACTGACGGTTGAGCTCGAATTGTTGCATCATAGCTGCCATATAGTCTGGTGGTGGTGTGTGTTCAGGGGCACGACCACGACCACCTGGTCTAACCATCCTGCTAAGTATCAACAGGGGGTAGTTTAGTAAAAGTAATTACGAGTGTTTAGCGACAAGCATGAGGTAACTCAACAACAATTAAGCAGTGTAACTGATACATAACAGTAGTCAATTAAGACATACAGATCCATACACAGAGTCAGGTACATGCGGACAGCATAACGGCGCAAATTTAAAGGCTAGACATACTAGGCGGCGCGCAGACACGCGGTAAGGAAGTACACAACGAGACATAGCAAAGGTACATCAACGTCGGGGAAAACCACTGAAACGGGGTAACTGCGAGTGCGGACGATGACTGTTCGTCGAGGAAGGATCCTGCACTCCATGTGCACTCTGATGCAGAATCCGGTCTCAAGCTCACAGAAGAGGTCCACGTGTAGGTGTGTGACCTCCCACAGCAGGCCAATCAATACCAGCATACATCTGAGTCCTGCGTGGGTAAAGGATGTGCTCCGGATGTATCCCTGCACGAATAGCGGGTAGCAACTGCGTCATAGCATCGTAGAGACATGCTCGAGTGGCAACCAACTCGACGACAAGAGCCCGAACAGTGTGATCCAGAGCCTGAGTGCACTGAATCAGAATGTGCGGGTCGTAGCGACGAGGCTCGTACGGGGCACAGATAGCTGTGTAGTATCCAGTAGCATCTCCAGCAGGGGCATACGGAATGTATCAGAACTCAGAGGCATCCAAGATACTGTTGAACTCTCCTTGGAGACGTGCGACAGCAGAGTAGGCGGCATCATGGACTGCCATCTCAATCGTCACGCCGATACCGTGGAAAAGGTGCAGCTCAGTGTCTGAGTCATCTTGCTGATCATAGATATGAACATCAGCATGGTACTGCTCCTGGTTGAACTCGCGGTAATCCTCGTAGACCATGTACTCGGGGTACCAGCGGTAGCCAAGTTTGGTCAGGAGGGCGATCAGAACAGCTGGAAAACCAGGGGCATCACGAGCCCAAGTGCGAAGCACAAGCTGCGTCATAGGACGTAGTGGAAACAAACGATCCATCTGAAACTGAGGAAATTCAGGATTGTCAAATGACAATGAGAAGTTTAATACAACTCGGAGAGAAAGGTTAAACAAAACAATGGAAAGGAAAATGATTATCAGACTAATCAGATCAAAGACAGGGAAATCGCACCGATATCCTGCTCTCCGGGTAGACGGAATTTACAAGATCCTAAGTGTCGGCGTTAGTAAAATTTATTTAACCTGAATAGAAGAGAGATTAGAGTCCCGGAGTATAGATGAGGAATAAAAGATCCTAATACCACCCAGTTGGCGACGTGGGCCCGTAAGCCACACAGCCAAGTTAGTAAATTAGTTTTTCGATATCTAGACTCAACTTCGGCCAAGGAATTGGAAGAGGGCTTCCTACAGGTAGTCGGCTCTGATACCAACTTGCGACGGCCCCGACTCAATCGTGCACTAATCATACACGCAAACGTGCACGATCAAGCACAGGGACTCACGGGAAGATATCACAACACAACTCTAACACAAGTAAACGGAGATCCACAATATTGCAGACCAGGGATCACAAAGATCCGAATACATAAGTCAGTCATACAAATAATATCTGAGTACAGACATAGTTAGACATGGTTTGCCTTAAGAAGGCTAACACAAACAACGACTCTAGATCGAAAGGCGAAGGCCTCCTGCCTGGGAGCCTCCGATCCTACTCCTGGTCGGCTGGCTTGATCCAGTAGTACGTGCCGTCTGGCTCCATCGTCTGTTGTATCACCAAGTAGGGGAATATAGGGAAAAAGAGGAAGCAAAGCAACCATGAGTACTCATCCGAAGTACTCAGCAAGCAAGGATCTACACTACATATGCAACATTATCAAAGGGGAAAGGCGGTATATGTGGACTAGGCTGCAGAAATGCCAGAATAGAGAGAAGGCCTAGTCCTATCGAAGACTAGCATCTTCAGTCATCTTCACGAAGCCACCATCTTGCAGCAATAGAAGAGAGTAGAATAGCATTTTATTAAGCAAACATGTTGAAGTAAGCCTAGAGATCCTTCCTCGACTACCTGCGAGAAAGCGATCCCGAAGCTTCAATTAAGTAACAAGTATCTAGTTCAAGTAGTAGATCGGGATACACAAACTGAGCATCCTTTACCGTAGGACCGGCTATCGATAGATTATTCTTCCCTGCAGGGGTGCACTACTGTTACCCAACACGCTCGATCAACTCTGGCCGGACACACTTGCTGGGTAATGCCCGGCCTCGGGAGATCAACACGAAGCAGCGCCCTACCTAGGATCAGCAGAGAGGTCAGCACGTCAGACTAACCTATGCACCCAGAGGTCTTGGGCCATCGCCCTGGGCACCCTGCGCGTTGCGTGGCTGGCCGGGGTGCAGGCGCGACATTGAACTCGTCGGTGAAGTATCCAGCCCATTCCCGGCGAACAGCCCGCACGGTGAAACGTGACGTCTGAAGAGCTTTCGGAAGAAACGTACATCGCAGAGGACCCCATAAACCATTATCCCGCGTGGTGGTAGTGCCTATAGGGCATGTCGACCCACTCAGATCAAACACCCAAATCCAATAGGCTCATTTAGTAACACGCGGAGACAATCAGAGTTTCTGAAGCTCCGCCACAATATCACACTCGAGTGCCCTTCTGGCACACCCGATATCATAGATCCCCTGCGGGTACCCATCAGGGTCGACCCGCCTGTAACAAAGGTCAAAGCAACCGTGTGGTCATAACATCAAGGGGGAAACCCCGAGGAATCACCCTCGGTGGATTCCACTCGATGAAATCATCAGGGTGAACGTATGAGGCATCACCCTCGAGGTTCACACTGAGGGGTTGCACGACAGAGTCGTATCAAAAGTGGAGAAGGAGGAATCACCCTCGATGACCACGACCGAACAGCTACACTACAGAGTATTCATCAGGAGTGCATTACGAGGTATCACCCTCGGCACTCGATAGTAACTATGCAGAGTCGTACAACTAAGGGGGGAGAAGTGATGTGTCAGTCTCTGGTCGACGATCACACTGATCGAGTCGTCGATGATCAAGCAGGGGCAACAAGGGTAAGGTGGTGGGGGTCACTGATGGCTCACTACCACCCTATACTAAACAGTTTAACATAGGCAGGTAAGGTAACAATAAACAGGTTACAAAAGCAAACATTAACAGTAGCAAAATCTAATGCAAGCAGGAGAAATGGAATGGACGATATCTGGATGCTCAAGGGGGGGGGGGGGCTTGCCTGGTTGCTCTGGCAAGAAAGAGGGGTCGTCAACGGGCTGCTCTTCTGGAGCGTAGTCGTACCCAGCTGCAACGGCGTCGGTCTCGGCGTCTATCGAGAGAGAAGGAGGGGGAGAGAAACAATAAATTCAAGGTAAAAATGCAAACAATATGCATGACATGTCTAAATGATATGCAGAGGTGCTGTACTGCCTATCTAAATGATTTAGTTAACTTAGGAATTAATTTGGATTTATTTAATTAAAGTTGAGCACTATTCATTTATTGAAATTGGTCTAAAAGTTCCATGTTCATCTAGCTAGGGGTATCTGACAGGAATACGGAGGGCGTATTCAGATTCGTATCGAAATTCTGAGCAACTTTCATATATAAATTATTTTCATCGGAGTTACGGATTATTTTATATGATTTTCTAAAGTTTTAAACATTTTGTGAATTTAATTATTTATTTAAATTCAAATTATCTAGAATAGTAAATGATGACATCAGCTTGACGTCAGCAGGTCAAACCCAGCTGACCAGAGTCAAACCTGACAGGTGGGTCCAGTGGGACCCACATGTCAGCCTCTGATTAGTTTAAACAGAGTTAATTTAAACTAAATAGGATTATTAAGTGGGTGGGGCCTACTGTCAGTGAGTGGCTAAGTAACTAATTAGGTTAATTAACATTTTAATTAGTGTTTTATTTATTTTAAAAATGTTCTAAGGGGGGTGGGGCCCGCATGTCATAGACACAGGTTGCCCAGTCAGCAGCGCTGACTGGTCAACGGGGCCCAGTGGGGCCCGTGGTTAGTGGCACGGGGCAGGGCCCGTGGCTGCCACATCGGACGCCGGCCGGAGAGCGCTCCGGCGAGCCCGAGCGCGGCAGCGAATTCCTGCGAGCTCGGGATTTTTCTACGATGCACCAATTCGCATGATTCTTCTTGCGTTGGAAAGCTGAGACCGAGCCGCGTCGATCTGTGGCAGTGACCGGAGCTGGGGTGGTCGGAAACGAGCGGCACGACCACATCGGCGGCGACGGCGTTCGGGTGAACTGCAGGATCGGGGTTACGGCAGGCAAACGACAAGGCGAGGCGCTGGGAAGGCTATATGTGACGCGGTGAGTGCGATGGTGGCACGCACGGGGCCCTATGGTTGCCGTGGCCACGCCGGCAACGAGGCCAGGCGGCGGCGCGTTCGGGTGTCACCAAATGCGGTGGCTACGGGACGCGAGCGAGCTAATGGAGAGGGAGAGCAGGAGCGGGAGCTCACAGTGGTCCTACATGTGTGCAAAGGTGGGCTCGGGGAGGGCTCGACGGAGCGAATCGACGGTGGTGATGCAGACAGCCGAAGGAGGAAGAAGGCGGCGTTCCTGGCGATGGAGGGGGCCTCGGCTCCGGCTCGTTGGCGCAGGCGATGTAGCGGACGGCGGCGAGCCTCGGAGACACATCGGGGAGGCAAACGGGGTACGGTGGCCGCGAGGTTCAATGGAGGCCGAACATGGCGGCGCTCGGGTGCGGCAGAAGAGTGCGAGGGAGAGGGAGTGAGGTGGCTAGGGTTCGTCCTTGGGGTGGAGGAGGGGTTCTTATCCCTTCCACGACGAGCGCGGGCGGCTGCTGTCGAGCAGGGACGAGGGGGGGCCAGGCGCGGCGAGCGCGTAGAGGGCGACAGCGAGCGCGCGGGTGAGCAGTGAGGTAGGGGGTGAGCCGGGTGGGCCGGGCCGCGCTGTAGCAGCAGGCTCAAGTGCACAGTAGAGTTCTAGGCCTTTTTCATTTTTCCTTTTTCTGTTTTCTTTTCTTTTTTTGTTCTTGCAAATTGGTTGGCACCTAAAGGACTTTTGTAAAATGTGTGAGCTAGACTATACATCACAGTGCAACATATCCTATCACCAAAAACTGGTTTGGGGTAAATACTATTCCATATTAATTTTTGATTAATAAAAAGGTTATTAAATATTGTTTTCAGCCACTGTTTGGGGTTGTTAGAGTCACTTGTGTAATCTCAATAAAGTTGGTTACAATTTTATAATTGCCTCTGAATTATTTGCTATTTAATGAACATTTTAGATTCTGATTTGAACAACTTTTATTTTCCACTTTGAGTTTAATTGGAGTTTGAATTAGAAGTTTGAAATGCAATATGATGCAAATGATGGTTAGGCACTGTTGAACTTGCTGACATGGCCTTAATTAAGGTGATCACTGTTACTAAGTACATGGGGTGTTACAATATCATAGGCGTTTCGCAAACAGAAAATAAAGTTTATTCCTTTTTCCACCATACTTTCACATTCCACGGCTAACCGAATCGATGGGTGCCATCCATACCAACTCTTTCCAAGGAATTTATTATTTGACAACATAAAGTAAATTTATTTTTCATTTCGGGACTGGGCATCCCTAATACCTTTGCCATACTCTCGTGCAATGACAAGTGAATAAACACTCATCTTGAGAATAACACATCTAGCATGGAAAAAATTGGCCACCCCCTGCCGCTTCATGAGCAGTACAAACACACAAAAGAGAAATTTACTCTAAAAATTAGAGATGGCACATAAAAATTTGCTTAGAACGGCAAAAGAATACTGCATATAGGTAGGTATAGTGGACTCATATGGCAAAACTGGGTTTAAGGATTTTGGATGCACAAGTAGTGATCATACTTAGTGCAAATGAAGGCTAGCAAAAGATTGAGAAGCATCCAACCAAGAAATGAAAAATCTCATAAGCGAGCATTAAGCATAACTAACACCGAATAATGCACCACAAGTAGGATATAATTTCATTGCATAACTATTGACTTTCGTGCTTGCATAGGGAATCACAAACCTTAACATCAATATTCTTACTAAGCCATAATTGCTCATTAACATGACTCGCATATTATATCATCATATCGCAAAACTATTACAAGGAATCAAGTTTATTTTGTCCAATGATCTTCATGAAAGTTTTTATTATAACCCTCTTGGATATCTATCACTTTGGGACTAATTTTATATGTTGTTTTTGATAGCTCAAACAAATCTAAGTGAAGAACATGAGCATACAAATTTTCTTCTCTCAAAATAATTTAAGTGAAGCATGAGAGAGTTTCTTAAAAAATTTACTAACTCTCAAATAAATCTAAGTGAAGCATGAGAGCATTTCTTCAAAAATACTAAAGCACACCGTGCTAAAAAAAGATATAAGTGAAGCACTAGAGCAATTCCAAAGCTCATAAAGATTTAAGTGAAGCATAGAGAGCAATTCTAACTAATCATGGAATAATTTCGGCTCTCTCAAATAGGTGTGTCCAGCAAGGATACTTGACTTAAAAATAAGAGCATAACAAGAAAAAACTCATATCATACAAGACGCTCCAAGAAAAACACATGATATGTGACGAAAAAAAATACCGATGGTCGTTAGAAGAAAGAGGGGATGCCAGTCGGGGCATCCCCAAGCTTAGTTGCTTGTTCCTCTTTTGGATAATAACTTGGGGTGCCATGGGGCATCCCCAAGCTTAGGCTCTTCTTACTCCTTATTCCTTCATCCATCGTGATCTCACCCAAAACTTCAAAACTTCAATCACACAAAACTCAACAAAACCTCCGTGAGATCCGTTAGTATAAGAAAACTAATCTTTACTTTAAGTATTGTATAAAACCCATTCAAATTTTTTTATTGAATTATATCTACTATATTCTAACTTTACCATGGCTTATAACCTCCAATACAAACCATAGATTCATCAAAATAAGCACACAATGCAAAGAAAACAGAATCTGTCAAAAACAGAACAGTCTATAAAGATACGAATTGTACTCATACTTCTGTAACACCAAAAATTCCAAAAAATTAGGAAAAGATAATAAATTCGAATTTAAATTTTGTGTAAAAATTTCAGAATTTTTCGTGGAATTTGTGAATTTTTAAAATTATTTTACTGGACACAAAAGTTTCTGTTTTCCAACAAGATCAAATTAACTATCACCAAAGCTATCCCAAAGGCATTGCTTGGCACAAACACTAATTAAAACATAAAAAACACAATCATAACAGTAGCATAATTGTGCAAACACTCAAGAACAGAAAGAAAAATACAAAAATAAATTTTATTCATTGGGTTGCCTCCCAACAAGCGCTATTGTTTTACGCCCCTAGCTAGGCTTAATATTTTATTGATGCTCACATAAAAGATAGTAACTGAAACACAAAGAGAGCATCATGAAAAACATGTGAAAAACACATTTAAGTCTATGCATAGGAATTTTATAAGCAAACAAATTATCAAGACAAGAAACATCTAACATATGCAAAAGAGGAGGAATAAAACATTGACGATCTCAAAATAACGAGAGGTAATTTAGTAACATGAAAATTTCTACAACCATATTTTCCTCTCTCATAATAATTACATGTAGGATCATAATAAAATTCAAAAATATAACTATCACATAAAGTATCTTCATGATCCACATGCATGCAAAGTTGACACTCTTCCAAAATAGTGGGATTATCATCAAATAAAGTCATGACCTCTCCAAGCCCACTTTTATCAAAAATTTCATAAGATTGAACACTCCCCAAATAATTGGGATTGTTTTTAGCCAAAGTTGAGACTCTTCCAAACCCACTTTTAATATTATCGCAAGCATATTCATCATGAGGTTTAAATAAATTTTCAAGATCATAAGAATCATTATCACCCCAATCATGATCATTCCAATCAGTAGTGGACATAACAAAAGAAGCATCCCCAAGCTTGGGGTTTTGCATATCACTAACACAATTGACATTAATAGAATTTATAATAATATCATTCTAATCATGCTTTTCATTCAAGGAGCTACCATGAATCACTTGATAAATTCCTTCGTTTAACACTTCATCACAATTTTCAGATTCATAAATTTCAAGCAAAACTTCATAACGATAATCTAGTGAACTCAACTCACTGGCAATTGGTTCATCATAATTGGATCTTTTGAAAAGATTAGCAAGTGGATGAGCATCCATAACAATAGATTTTTAGCAAGCGAAGATGCAAGCAAATAGAAGGCACACGGCAACACAAGCAAACATGAGATCTGACAGGAAAAAGGCGAACGAAAATGAGGGCGAATAAAATGGCAAATTTTGGTGAAGTGGGGGAGATGAAAACGAGAGGCAAATGGCAAATAATGTAAATTGCTAGGAGATGAGGTTTGTGATTAGGAACCTGGTAGATGTTGATGATGTCTCCCCGGCAACGGCGCCAGAAATTTCTTTTGATTGCGGCTAGAACTACGTCGGTATTTCCCCAAAGAGGAAGGGATGATGCAGCACAGCTACGGTAGGTATTTCCCTCAGTGATGAGACCAAGGTTATCGAACCAGTAGGAGAACCACGCAACACTACGTGAACGGCACCTGCACACAAAGAACAAATACTTGCAACCCGACGTGTAAAAGGGGTTGTCAATCCCTTTCGGGTAGCGGCGCCAGAAATTGGCAAACGGACGTGAGAAAATTGTAATAGATTGATAGATGCAAATAAAAGCAAATAAAATTCAGCGAGGTATTTTTGGGTTTTTGATAATATAGATATGAAAATAAAAGATGCAAATAAATAAAAAGGCAAATAGCAATATAGATCTGAAAGTATATGATGGGAAAATAGACCCGGGGGCCGTAGATTTCACTAGTAGCTTCTCTCGAGAAAAATAGCATACGGTGGGTAAACAAATTACTGTTGGGCAATTGATAGAACTTCAAATAATCATGACGATATCCAGGCAATGATCATTATATAGGCATCACATCCAAGATTAGTAGACCGACTCCTGCCTGCATCTACTACTATTACTCCACACATCGACCGCTATCCAGCATGCATCTAGTGTATTAAGTTCATGGAGAAACGGAGTAATGCAATAAGAACGATGACATGATGTAGACAAGATCTATTCATGTAGGAATTAGACACCATCTTGTTATCCTTAATGGCAACGATACATACGTGTCATTTCCCCTTCTGTCACTGGGATTGAGCACCATAAGATCGAACCCATCACAAAGCACCTCTTCCCATGGCAAGAAAACATGATCTAGTTGGCCTAACTAAACCAAATATTCAAAGAAGAAATACGAGGCTATAAGTAATCATGCATATAAGAGATCAAAAGACTCAAATAACTTTCATGGATAAAAAGATAGATCTGATCATAAACTCAAAGTTCATCGGATCCCAACAAACACACTTCAAAAAGAGTTACATCAAATAGATCTCCAAGAGACCATTGAATTGAGAATCAAAAGAGATAGAGGAAGCCATCTAGCTACTAACTACGGACCTGAAGGTCTACAATGAACTACTCACGCATCATCGGAGAGGCACTAATGAGGATGATGAACCCCTCAGTGATGGTGTCTAGATTGGATCTGTGGTTTCTGGAACTTGCGGCGGCTGGAATTGTTTTTCATCGACTCCCCTAGGGTTTTTGGACGTCCAGGGTATTTATAGAGCAAAGAGGCGGTGCGGGAGGTGGCCGAGGTGGGAACAATCCACCTGGGCGCGCCGTGGTGGGTTGTGCTCCCCTCGGAGCCCCCCTCAGGTACTTTCTTGGCCCATCGTGTGTCTTTTGGTCCAGAAAAAATCATCAAAAAGTTTCACTTCATTTGGACTCCGTTTGGTATTGATTTTCTGCGAAGTAAAAACAAGCAAAAAACAGCAACTGGCACTGGGCACTATGTCAATAGGTTAGTCCCAAAAAATGATATAAAGTTGCTATAAAATGATTGTAAAACATCCAAGAATGATAATATAACAGCATATTGTAAAACATCCAAGAATGATAATATAATAGCATGGAACAATCAAAAATTATATATACGTTGGAGACGTATCATGCTGTTCTAGGACAACGAGTTGATAAGAAATTAAATGTTATTCATTATGCTAGCAAAACTCTAGACAGTGCTCAAAGAAATTATGCTACCACTGAAAAAGAATTTTTGGCAGTTGTCTTTGCTTGTGATAAGTTTAGACCCTATATTGTTGATTCTGAAGTAACTGTTCACACCGATCATGCTGCTATTAAATACCTTATTGAGAAGAAAGATGCTAAACCTAGACTTATTAGATGGGTTCTCTTGCTGTAAGAATTTGATTTGCATATTATTGATAGAAAGGGAGCAGAGAACCCCGTAGCAGACAACTTGTCTAGGTTAGAAAATTTTCTTAATGGCCCACTACCTATTGATGATAGCTTTCCTGATGAGCAATTAGCTGTCATAAATGCTTCTCATAGTACTCCATGGTATGCTGATTATGCTAATTACATTGTTGCTAAATTTATACCACCTAGTTTCACATACTAGCAAAAGAAAAAGGTTTTCTATGATTTAAGACATTACTTTTAGGATGACCCACACCTTTATAAAGGAGTAGATGGTGTTATTAGACATTGTGTACCTGAGCATGAACAGGAACAGATCCTACGTAAGTGTCACTCTGAGGGTTATGGAGGACACCATGCTGGAGATAGAACTGCACACAAGGTATTATAATCTGGTTTTTATTGGCCTACTCTCTTCAAGGATGCTCGTAAGTATGTCTTGTCTTGTGATGAACGTCAAAGAATTGGTAATATTAGTAGACGTCAGGAAATGCCTATGAATTATTCACTTGTTATTGAACCATTTGATGTTTGGGGATTTGATTATATGGGACCTTTTCCTTCCTCCAATGGGTATACACATATTTTAGTTGCTGTTGATTACACTACTAAGTTGGTAGAAGCTAATCCAACTAGTAGTGCTGATCATAACACTTCTATTAAAATACTTAAAAAGGTTATTTTCCCGAGGTTTGGAGTCCCTAGATAATTAATGACTGATGGTGGTTCACACTTTATTCATGGAGCTTTCCGTAAATTGCTTGCTAAATATGATGTCAACCATAGAATTGCATCTCCTTATCATCCTCAGTCTAGTGGTCAAGTAGAATTAAGCAATAGAGAAATTAAATTGATCTTGCAAAAGACTGTTAATAGATCTAGAAAGAATTGGTCTAAGAAACTTGATGATGCATTATGGGCTTACAGAACTGCTTATAAAAACCCTATGGGTATGTCTCCATATAAAATGGTTTATGGAAAAGCAAGTCACTTACCTCTTGAACTAGAACATCAAGCATATTGGGCAATTAAAGAGCTCAATTATGACTTCAAACTTGCCGGTGAAAAGAGGTTATTTGACATTAGCTCACTTGATGAATGGAGAACCCAAGCCTATGAGAATGCCAAGATGTTTAAAGAAAAAGTTAAAAGATGGCATGATAAAATAATACAAAAGTGTGAATTCAATGTAGGTGACCCTGTCTTGCTATAAAATTCTCGTTTAAGATTTTTTGCAGGAAAACTTCTCTCTAAATGGGAAGTTCCTTATATTATCGAGGAAGTTTATCGTTCCGGTGCCATCAAGATCAACAACGCCGAAGGCACCAACCCGAAGGTGGTAAATGGGCAAAGAATCAAACATTATATCTCAGGTACTCCCATAAATGAGACCAATATTATTAATACCATAACACCGGAGGAGTACATAAGGGAGACCTACCAGAATGTTTCAGACCCTGAAAAGGAATAGGTATGTGGTACGGTAAGTAAACCGACTCCAAAACTTTTCCAATGGCAATTTTTCTCCGTTTTGGAATATTTAAAAAATTGAAAAAATTAAAAGTAGTCCGAAGAGTGCACGAGGAGGCGACAAGCCTGGGGGGCGCCCTACCCCCCTGGGCGCGCCCCTGTGGCTTGTGGCCAACTCGTGTGCCCTCCGGACTCCGTTTTCTTGTGGAATACTCTTTTTTGTCGGTAAAATTCATTATATAATCTCCCGAAGGTTTTGACCACCGTACCACGGCAAAATCCTCTATTCTTGTTTCGTGCTGTTTTGTCTGGCAGATCTGAAAATATGTCGTCCCAAGATTCGGAGGGAGAGAGCTATGTAGCCGATAATATCACAAACCCGAAGGCCTATGGGGATGTGGAGCGTTATGGTTGGACCACAGAGGAAGAAGAAGACTATGATCCGAAGGGAAAGGAAGAGACAAGTTCTGATGAAGAGGAAGTCCCACCACCCCAACCTGGGGACATGCATGTGGAGTTCAAAAGGTCAAGTCTCCTTAATAAAGCAAAGAAACCTAAGATCGAGTTTATCCCTTTTCGTCTCTTGCAGGAAAACAAAAAGGAACTATGTAAAAAGATATTAAGGCTGGAGCAGGAGATCGATGACTTACGGGAGGAAAATTCTATCCTCAAGCGCAAGCTAAGGAAGAAGGACACTACATCAACAACTCCATCATCACCACCTTCGAAGAAAGAGATTTAAATACAAGGGTATGGGCACTCCCCTTGGCTTGTGCCAAGCTTGGGGGAGGTGCCCCGGTATCGTATCACCATCACACCTTTACCTTTATCATTTTTCTTAGTTCGATCCTTTTGGTTATATCTCGGTTTGGTAGAATAAAGTTTTTAGTATGATCTAGCCTTGAGTTTTGCTTTATGTTCCCTCTTTGTAATCGAGTCCGAGAGATATATAATAAAGATTAGTTTTGAGTTGAGGGCTTTGCTTTCTTGCTATGATCATGAGAAAAAGAAATAAAGAATAAAAGAAATAAAAGATTATATAATGATCTTATGGGAAGTGATGACTTCACATATAAGAAGTATGTCGCATGAAATTTGTTGAAAGTTGACAAACATAGTTTTGGTCATTGTTGCAATTAATAGGAAGTAATAAAGAAAGAGAGGTCTCACATATAAATATACTATCTTGGACATCTTTTGTGATTGTGAGCACTCATTAAAATATTATATGCTAAAAGGTTGATGTTGGACAAGGAAGACAACGTAATGGGCTATGTTTCTTTATATCCGAATAGAAGTTATATTATTATGGATCCTCCAACATGTTGAGCTTGCTTCTCACCCCTTGCTAGCCAAATCTTTTTGCACCAAGTAGAGATACTACTTGTGCATCCAAACATTCCTTAACCCAGTTTTGCCATGAGAGTCCACCATACTTACCTATGGATTGAGTAAGATCTTTCAAGTAAGTTGTCATCGGTGCAAGCAATAAAAATTGCTCTCTAAATATGTATGTTCTATTAGTGCGAAGAAAATAAGCTTTATACGAACTTGTGATATGGAATAAATAAAAGTCACAGACTGCATAATAAAGTTCTTTATCACAAGCGGCAATATAAAGTGACGTTCTTTTGCATTAAGATTTTGTGCATCCAACCATAAAAGCGCATGACAACCTCTGCTTCCCTCTGCGATGGGCCTTTCTTTTATTTACCCTCTACCTTAATACAAGAGTCATGGTGATTTTCACCTATTCCTTTTTTATAATTTTTCTTTTTGGCAAGCACTTTATGTTGGGGGGAGATCCAAATATATATATCCACTCGGATGTAGATATTCATGAGCTATTATTGTTGACATTACCCTGGAGGTAAATGGTTGGGAGGCGAAACCATAAGCACCAATCTTTCTCTGTGTCCGATTGAAACTTTGATCTCATAACGATTGCGTGAGTGTTAGCAATTGTGAAAGATTAAATGATAGTTGAGTATGTGAACTTGCTGAAAAGTTCTTATATTGACTCTTTCTTACGTTATGATAAATTGCAATTGCTTTAATGACTGACATTATAGTTTGTTAGTTTCCAATAAAGTTCTTGTTTCATACTTTACCTTGTAAACAAATTGTTACTTTAGCATGAGAAGTTATATAACAATATGTCACTGTTCTAAAGATGATCATGATGCCTTCATGAATGTATTTTATTTTATCGACACCTCTATCTCTAAACATGTGGACATGATTATCGATTTCGGCTTTCGCTTGAGGACAAGCGAGGTCTAAGCTTGGGGGAGTTGATACGTCCATTTTGCATCATGCTTTTATATTGATATTTATTGCATTATGGGCTGTTATTACCTATTTTGGTATAATACTTAGGTCTTTTCTCTCTTATTTTACAAGGTTTACATGAAGAGGGAGAATGCCGGCAGCTGGAATTCTGGACTGGAAAAGGAGCAAATCTGAGAGACCTATTCTGCACAACTCCAAAAGTCCTGAAAATTCACGGAAAATTATTTTGGAATATATAAAAAATATTGGCGAAGAAAATACCAGAGGGGACCCACCAGGAGGCCACAAGCCTGGGGGCGCGCCCTACCCCCCTCGGCGCACCCCTGTGGCTTGTAGGCCCCCTGGCAGGCCTCCGGTGCCCATCTTCTGCTATATGATGTGTTTTGACCTAGAAAAAATCAAGAGAGATCTTTCGGAACGAGGCGCCACCGTCTCAAGGCGGAACCTGGGCAGAAGCAATCTAGGGCTCCGGCGGAGCTGTTCTGCTAGGGAAACTTCCCTCCCGGAGGGGGGAATCGAAGCCATCGTCATCACCAATGATCCTCTCATCGAGAGGGGGTCAATCTCCATCAACATCTTCACCAGCACCATCTCCTCTCAAACCCTAGTTCATCTCTTGTACCCGATCTTTGTCTCAAAACCTCAGATTGGTACCTGTGGGTTGCTAGTAGTGTT
Organism: Thinopyrum elongatum; assembly: GCA_011799875.1. Classification (NCBI taxonomy): domain Eukaryota; kingdom Viridiplantae; phylum Streptophyta; class Magnoliopsida; order Poales; family Poaceae; genus Thinopyrum; species Thinopyrum elongatum. The sequence continues at coordinate 506,527,688 of CM022301.1, read as the reverse complement.
GATTACTCCTTGTAGGTGATGCTAGTTGGTTTATTTGGTGGAAGATCATATGTTCAGATCCTTAATGATAATTATTACTCCTCTGATTATGAACATGAATATGCTTTGTGAGTTGTTACGTTTGTTCCTGAGGACATGGGAGAAGTCTTCTTTTAAGTAATCATGTGAATTTGGTATTCATTCGATATTTTGATGAGATGTATGTTGTCTTTCCTCTAGTGGTGTTATGTGAACATAGACTACATGACACTTCACCATGATTTGGGCCTAGGGGAAGGCATTGGGAAGTAATAAGTAGATGATGGGTTGCTAGAGTGACAGAAGTTTAAACCCTAGTTTATGCGTTGCTTCATAAGGGGCTGATTTGGATCCACATGTTTCATGCTATGGTTAGATTTATCTTAATTATTCTTTCATAGTTGCGGATGCTTGCGAGAGGGGTTAATCATAAGTGGGAGGCTTGTCCAAGTAAGGACAGCACCCAAGCACCGGTCCACCCACATATCAAATTATCAAAGTAACGAACACGAATCATATGAGCATGATGAAAACTAACTTGACAACAATTCCCATGTGTCCTCGGGAGCGCTTTGCTTTATATAAGAGTTCGTCCAGACTTGTCCTTTCCTACAAAAAGGATTGGTACACCTTGCTGCACCTTTGTTACATTTGTTACTTGTTACCCGTTACGAATTATCTTATCCCAAAACTATGTGTTACCAATAATTTCAATGCTTGCAGAGAATACCTTGTTGAAAACCGCTTGTCATTTCCTTCTGCTCCTCATTGGGTTCGACACTCTTACTTATCAAAAGGACTACCACTGATCCCCTATACTTGTGGGTCATCAGTGAACTGGAAGGCTTTGGCATTTTTTTGGCAGAGCTACCATGCGTCGGTCTCCACCGTCATGACGGAGCAGTGTAGGACCATCATGAGGAGATGGTCCTCCTGATACACCGGCATACATGCAAGCGGCGGGCTCGGCAGGTGGACAACACCTTCCTCGTCACGCCACCGTCTCCCTCACTGGCTGCTGCTCAGGGCGTGCGGACCGCGCCTCGGATTCGTGCATCCGCGTCAGCGTTGATACCGGCGCAGGCACGAGGACCCAGCGATGGCTGGGGACACCTTCTCGAGCCAGGATCTATTACGCTAGGCATAGTTGCATGCATATTTGTACCCATTGAGCAAACATAAGTTGTAATCATATGGTGGTATCCGAAAACATATCTTGTGGATGGCATGAGCACTCATGACATCATTACGAATGTTCGATGTGTATGTAGATTTAGTTCTAGTGCCACCACCCTTTTTGAGATCTATCAAGCAGAGACGGCAAAGAGGGACGCGCCGGGTGGCAGACTGGGAGGGGCCCGGAGCACCTAGAGCTTTGCAGATGTGACATGCCCTTGTTGTCATCTGCACTGCATCCCCGAGCGACAGGAACATCGTAGAGCCAGTGCTTCCGTTGCCACCCTAGTCCAGTGATGACCCAAAAGTATAGGGGATCTATCGTAGTCCTTTCGATAAGTAAGAGTGCCGAACCCAATGAGGAGCAGAAGGAAATGACAAGCGGTTTTCAGCAAGGTATTTGTTGCAAGCACTGAAATTATCGGTAACACATAGTTTTGTGATATGATAATTCGTAACGGGTAACAAGTAACAAATGTAACAAAAGTGCAGCAAGGTGGCCCAATCCTTGTTGTAGCAAAGAATAAGCCTGGACGAATTCTTATATAAAGCAAAGCGCTCCTGAGGACACATGGGAATTGTTGTCAAGTTAGTTTTCATCATGCTCATATGATTCGCGTTCGCTACTTTGATAATTTGATATGGGGGTGGACTGGTGCTTGGGTTCTTTCCTTACTTGGACAAGCCTCCCACTTATGATTAACCACTCTCTCAAGCATCCGCAACTATGAAAGAAGAATTAATATAAATCTAACCATAGCATGGAACATGTGGATCCAAATCAGCCCCTTACGAAGCAACGCATAAACTAGGGTTTAAGCTTCTGTCACTCTAGCAACCCATCATCTACTTATTACTTCCCAATGCCTTCCCCTAGGCCCAAATCATGGTGAAGTGTCATGTAGTGAACGTTCAAATAACACCACTAGAGGAAAGACAACATACATCTCATCAAAATATCAAACGAATACCAAATTCATATGATTACTTATAACAAGACTTCTCCCATGTCCTCAGGAACAAACGTAACTACTCACAAAGCATATTCGTGTTCAAGATCAGAGGGGTATTAAATATCATTAAGGATCTGAACATATGATCTTCCACCAAATAAACCAACTAGCATCAACTACAAGGAGTAATCAACACTACTAGCAACCCAGAGGTACTAATCTGAGGTTTTGGGATAAAGATTAAATACAAGAGATGAACTAGGGTTTGAGAGGAGATGGTGCTAGTGCAGATGCTGATGGAGATTGACCCCCTCTCGATGAGAGGATCGTTGGTGATGATGATGGCTTTGATTTCCCCCTCTGGGATGGAAGTTTCCCTGACAGAATAACTCCGCCGGAGCCCTAGATTGCTTCTGCCCAGGTTCCGCCTTGAGACGGTGGCGCTTCGTCTCGAAAGCTCTCTTATGATTTTTTCCAGGTAAAAACCCTTCATATAGCAAAAGATGGACACCGAAGACCTGCTAGGGGGCCCACAAGCCCTAGGGGCGCGCCCTGGGGGGTAGGGCGCGCCCCCCACGCTTGTGGCCACCTGGTGGGTCCCCTCTGGTATTTTCTTTGCCCAATGATTCTTATATATTCCAAAATAATTCTCTGTAAATTTTCAGGACTTTTGGAGTTGTGCAGAATAGGTCTCTCATATTTGCTCCTTTCCGGTCCAGAATTCCAGCTGCCGGCATTCTCCCTCTTTGTGTAAACCTTGTAAAATAAGAGAGAAAAGGCATAAGTATTGTACCATAATGGGAAATAACAACCCATAATGCAATAAATATCAACATAAAAGCATGATGCAAAATGGACGTATTAACTCCCCCAAGCTTAGATCTCGCTTGTCCTCAAGCGGAAGCCGAAATCGATAATCATGTCCACATGTTTAGAGATAGAGGTGTCAATAAAATAAAATATGGACATGAGGGCATCATGATCATCTTTAGAACAACAACATATATTGTCATATAATTTCTTATGCTAAAGTAACAATTCGTTCACAAGGTAAAGTATGAATCAAAAGGTTTATTGAAAACCAACAAACTATGATCTTGGTCACTGAAACAATTGCAATTTATCATAACATCGGAAAGAGTCAATGTAAGAGCTTTCATATGGCAAGTCCACATACTCAACCATCTTTTAGTCTTTCATAATTGCTAACACTCAAGCGATACTTATGAGATCAAAGCCTCAATCGGACACAGAGAAAGATAAGGGCTTATAACTTCGCCTCCCAACCTTTTACCTCAGGGTAACATCAACAATAATAGTTTATGAATATCTACATCCGAGTGGATATATATATATATATATATATATATATATATATATATATATATATATATCTGGATCTTCCCCAACATATAGTGCTTGCCAAAAAGAAAAAGTATAAAAGGGAGAGGTGATGATCACCATGACTCTTGTATAAGGGTAGCAAGTAAAATAAAAGATAGGCCCTTCGCAGAGGGAAGCAAAGGTTGTCATGCACTTTTATGGTTGGATGCACAAAATCTTAATGAAAAAGAACGTCACTTTATATTGCCACTTGTGATAAAGAACTTTATTATGCAGTCCGTCAATTTTATTTCTTCCATATCACAAGTTCGTATAAAGCTTATTTTCCTCACACTAAAAGATCATACATATTTAGAGAGCAATTTTTATTGCTTGCACCGATGACAACTTACTTGAAGGATCTTACTCAATCCATAGGTAGGTATGGTAGACTATCATGGCAAAACTGGTTTAAGGGATTTGGGAGGCACAAGTAGTATCTCTACTTGGTGCAAAAGATTTGGCTAGCATAGAATGAGAATCAAGCTAACATGTTGGAGGATCCATGACAATATAACTTCTATTCGGATATAAGAAAACATAACCTATTATGTTGTCTTCCTTGTCCAACATCAACCTTTTAGCATATAATATTTTAATGAGTGCTCACAATCAAAAAGGATGTCCAAGATAGTGTATTAATATGTGATAACTCTCTTTCTTTATTACTTCCTATTAATTGTAACAATGACCAAAACTATGTTTGTCAACTCCCAACAAAATTTTTATGACATACTTCCTATATGTGAAGTCATCACTTCCCATAAGATTATTATATAAACTTTTTATTTCTTTTATCTCCCTCTTTTTTTCTCAAGATCATAGCAAGAAAGCAAAGCCCTCAACTCAAAACTAATCTTTATTATATAACTCTCGGACTCGATTACATAGAGGGAATTCAAAGCAAAACTCAAAGCTAGATCATACTAAAAACTTTATTCTACTAAGCTAAGATATAACCAAAAGGATCGAACTAAGAAAAACGATAAAGGTAAAGATGTGATGGTGATACGATACCGGGGCACCTCCCCCAAGCTTGGCACAAGCCAAGGGGAGTGCCCATACCCATGTACTCAAGTCTCTTTCTTCGGAGGTGGTGATGATGGACTTGATGATGTTGTGGGCTTGTCCTCCATCTTCCAGGCCATAGGTTCACCGTCATAGAAAGATGAATGAGTCTTCGGAATCCTCAAATCTGCAGCCAAACTCATCCTCTTAAATCTATATTCATACTCACAGTTCTGGTTCTGCAGGTCATAGATCTGGGCTTGGAGATGCTCGTTTTTCTCATGAAGCTTGAAGATGGCCTTACCGATCTCACTAGCATCTAGCTTGTGGTCACGGGTAAAATCTGTGATCATGGAGTGATTGGCGTTGAGTCTGCGCTCCACCATCCCTTTGCACTTGAACACCTCTTGCTCCACCGCTTCGAGCCTGGACTCCACGCTTCCGGTCCTCCTTGGCCCTTGAACATCACGAATGTGAAGCACCCCCTCGTGCATCTCGATTGTCTGAGGGTGTTGCAGCACCTCTGCAAGGTATGGGTTGATGACCTTCTCGAAGAACTTGTCCTTGGGAGCGCTTGGAGACGTCATGGCGATCTACATCTGTCAGGAAAACAACACGAAACAAGAACAGAGGATATTGCTGTGATATGGTGGTCAAAACCTTCGGGAGATTATATAATGAATTTTTACAGACCAAAAGAAGTATACTGCAAGAAAACGGAGTCCGGAGGGCACATGAGGTGGCCACAAGCCTGGGAGGCGCGCCCAGGGGGGTAGGGCACGCCCCCACGGATTGTCGCCTCCTCGTGCACTTTTCGGGCTACTTTTAATTTTCCAAAAAATTTAAATATTCCAAAACGGAGTGAAATTGCTTTTGGGAAAGTTTTGGAGTCGGTTTTCTTATCGTATCACATACCTATTCCTTTTCGGGGGTCTGGAGCGCTCTGGAAAGTTTCCCTTATGTACTCCTCCAGTGTTATGGTATTAATAATATTGGTTTCAATATTTATGGGAGTACCTGAGATATAATGTTTGATTCTTTGCCCATTTACCACCTTCGGGTTATTGCTACTTCTTGAGCTTGCGTTGGTTTTTCCCTTGAAGAGGAAAGGGTGATGCAGCAAAGTAGAGATAAGTATTTCCCTCAGTTTGAGAACCAAGGTATCAATCCAGTAGGAGACAACGCACAAATCACCGAATACCTGCACAAACAATCAAACAACTTGCACCCAATGCGATAAAGGGGTTGTCAATCCCTTCACGGTTACTTGCAAAAGTGAGATCTGATAGATATAGATGAAACTAAATAAAAGATAAAGTAAATATTTTTGGTATTTTTGGTTTATAGATCGGAAAGTAAAAGATTGCAAAATAGTAGATCGCAAACTAATATGATGGAAAATAGTAGATCGGAAACTTATATGATGGAAAATAGACCCGGGGGCCATAGGTTTCACTAGAGGCTTCTCTCAAGATAGCAAATAACACGGTGGGTGAACAAATTACTGCCGAGCAATAGATAGAAAAGCGCAAAGTTATGACGATATCTAAGGCAATGATCATGAATATAGGCATCACGTCCGTGTCAAGTAGACCGAAACAATTCTGCATCTACTACTATTACTCCACACATCGACCGACTCCTGCTTGCATCTAGAGTATTAAGTTCATGAAGAATAGAGTAACGCATTAAGTAAGATGACATGATGTAGAGGAATAAACTCAAGCAATATGATGTAAACCCCATCTTTTTATCCTCGATGGCAACAATACAATACGTGCCTTGCTGCCCCTACTGTCACTGGGAAAGGACACCGCAAGATTGAACCCAAAGCTAAGCACTTCTCCCATTGCAAGAAAAACCAATCTAGTTGGCCAAACCAAACCGATAGTTCGAAGAGAATTACAAAGATATGAAATCATGCATAAAAGAATTCAGAGAAGATTCAAATAATATTCATAGATAATCTAATCATAAATCCACAATTCATCGGATCTCGGCAAACACACCGCAAAAAAAGTATTACTTCGAATAGATCTCCAAGAACATCGAGGAGAACATGGTATTGAGAATCAAAGAGAGAGAAGAAGCCATCTAGCTACTATCTATTGACCCGTAGGTCTGAGATAAACTACTCACGCTTCATCGGAAGGGTAATAGGGTTGATGTAGAAGCCCTCCATGATCGAATCCCCCTCCGGCAGGGTGCCGGAAAAGGTCCCTAGATGGGATCTCACGGGTACAGAAGGTTGCGGCGGTGGAAAAGTGTTTTTGTGGATGCTTCTGGTGGTTTGGGAATATATGTGAATATATAGGCAAAAGAATTAGGTCAGGAGGGTCACGGGGGGCCCACAAGGCAGGGGGGCGTGCCCTCCACCCTTGTGGCCGCCTCGTGGCTCCTCCGACTTCATCTCCAAGTCTCCTGCGTGTCTTCTGGTCCAAGAAAAATCATCGCGAAGATTTTATTCCGTTTGGACTCTGTTTGGTATTCCTTCTCCACGAAGCTAAAAAACAAGGAAAAAACAGAAACTGGCACTGGGCTCTAGGTTAATAGGTTAGTCCCAAAAATAATATAAAATAGCATATTAATGCATATAAAACATCCAAAACAGATAATACAATAGCATGGAACAATAAAAAATTATAGATACGTTGGAGACGTATGAAGCATCCCCAAGCTTAATTCCTGCTCGTCCTCGAGTAGGTAAATGATAAAAACAGAATTTTTGATGTGGAATGCTACCTAACATACTCATGCATGTAATTTTCTTTATTGTGGCATGAATGCTCAGATCCATAAGATTCAAAACCAAAGTATAATATTGACATAAAAACAATAATACTTCAAGCATACTAACAAGGCAATTATGTCTTCTCAAAATATCATGGCCAAAGAAAGCTTATCCCTACAAATTCATATAGTCTGGCTATGCTCCATCTTCATCACACAAAATATTCAAATCATGCACAACCCCGATGACAAGCCAAGCAATTTTTTCATACTTTTGATGTTCTCAAACTTTTTCAACTTTCACGCAATACATGAGCGTGAGCCATGGACATAGCACTATAGGTGGAATAGAATATGGTGGTTGTGGAGAAGACAAAAAGAAGGAGATAGTCTCACATCAACTAGGCGTATCAACGGGCTATGGAGATGCCCATCAATAGATATCAATATGAGTGAGTAGGGATTGCCATGCAACGGATGCACTAGAGCTATAAGTTTATGAAAGCTCAAAAGAAAACTAAGTGGGTGTGCATCCAACTCGCTTGCTCACGAAGACCTAGGGCAATTTGAGGAAGCCCATCATTGGAATATACAAGCCAAGTTCTATAATGAAAAATTCCCACTAGTATATGAAAGTGACAACATAGGAGACTCTCTATCATGAAGATCATGGTGCTACTTTGAAGCACAAGTGTGGTAAAAGGATAGTAACATTGTCCCTTCTCTCTTTTCTCTCTTTTTTTTATTTGGGCCTTCTCTTTTTTTTGGCCTCCTTTTTTTTCGTCCGGAGTCTCATCCCGACTTGTGGGGGAATCATAGACTCCATCATCCTTTCCTCACATGGGACAATGCTCTAATAATGAAGATCATCACACTTTTATTTACTTACAACTCAAAAATTACAACTCGATACTTAGAACAAAATATGACTCTATATGAATGCCTCCGGCGGTGTAACGGGATGTGCAATGAATCAAGAGTGACATGTATGAAAGAATTATGAACGGTGGCTTTGCCACAAGTACGATGTCAACTACATGATCATGCAAAGCAATATGACAATGATGAACCGTGTCATAATAAACGGAACGGTGGAAAGTTGCATGGCAATATATCTCAGAATGGCTATGGAAATGCCATAATAGGTAGGTATGGTGGCTGTTTTGAGGAAGGTATATGGTGGGTGTATGGTACCGGCGAAAGTTGCGCGGCACTAGAGAGGCTAGCAATGGTGCAAGGGTGAGAGTACGTATAATCCATGGACTCAACATTAGTCATAAAGAACTCACATACTTACTGCAAAAATCTATTAGTTATCGAATCGAAGTACGCGCAAGCTCCTAGGGGGATAAATTGGTAGGAAAAGACCATCGCTCGTCCCCGACCGCCACTCATAAGGAAGACAATCAATAAATAAATCATGCTCTGACTTCATCACATAACGGTTCACCATATGTGCATGCTACGGGAATCACAAACTTTAACACAAGTATTTCTCAAATTCACAATTACTCACTAGCATAACTCTAATATTACCATCTCTATATCTCAAACCAATCATAAGGAATCAAACTTCTCATAGTATTCAATGCACTTTATATGAAAGTTTTTATTATATCCCTCTTGGATGCCTATCATATTAGGACTAAATTCATAACCTAAGCAAATTACCATGCTGTTTAAAGACTCTCAAAATAATAGAAGTGAAGCATGAGAGTTCAACAATTTCTATAAAATAAAACCACCGCCGTGCTCTAAAAAGATATAAGTGAAGCACTAGAGCAAAATTGCCTAGCTCAAAAGATATAAGTGAAGCACATAGAGTATTCTAATAAATCACGATTCATGCGTGTCCCTATCAAAATGTGTGTACAGCAAGGATGATTATGTTAAACTAAAGAGCAAAGACTCAAATCATCCAAGACGCTCCAAGCAAAACACATATCATGTGGTGAATAAAAATATAGCATCAAGTAAAGTTACCGATAGACGAAGACGAAAGAGGGGATGCCTTCCGGGGCATCCCCAAGCTTAGGCTCTTGGTTGTACTTGAATATTACCTTGGGGTGCCTTGGGCATCCCCAAGCTTAGGCTCTTGCCACTCCTTATTTCATAGTCCATCAAATCCTTACCCAAAACTTGAAAACTTCACAACACAAAATCAACAGAAAATCTCATAAGCTCCGTTAGTATAAGAAAATAAATCACCACTTTTGGTACTATTGTGAACTCATTATTTATTTATATTAGTGTAATATCTACTGTATTCCAACTTTTCCATGGTTCATACCCCCCGATACTACCCATAGATTCATCAAAATAAGCAAACAATACAAAGAAAACAGAATCTCTCAAAAACAGAACAGTCTGCGAAGATCCGAATTGTTCTAATACTTATGTAACTCCAAACATTCTGAAAACATAGGAAAATATAAGCAATTTGTATATAAATCTAGTATAAATACTTCAGGGTTTTTCAACGCTCCTGTGAATTATTAAAATTCTGTGACTGGACGCAAAAGTTTCTGTTTTTCAGCAAGATCAAATCAACTATCACAGTAAGCCATCCCAAAGGTCTTACTTGGCACAAACACTAATTAAAACAAAAAACCACATCTAACCAGAGGCTAGATGAATTATTCAAAGAAAAACAGGAACAAAAAAGCAAAAACAAAAAATAAAATTGGGTTGCCTCCCAACAAGCGCTATTGTTTAACGCCCTTAGCTAGGCATAAAAACATGAATAGATCTAGGTATTGTCATCTTTGGTATGCAATCCATAAGTAGCTCTCATAATAGATTCATATGGAAATTTAATTTTCTATCTAGGAAAGTTTTCCATGCCCTTCCTTAACGGAAATTGAAATCTAATGTTTCCTTCTTTCATATCAATAATTGCACCAATCGTTCTAAGGAAAGGTCTACCAAGAATAATAGGACATGTAGGATTGCAATCTATATCAAGAACAATGAAATCTACGGGCACATAATTCCTATTTGCAACAATAAGAACATCATTAATCCTTCCCATAGGTTTCTTAATAGTGGAATCCGCAAGATGCAAATTTAAGGAACAATCATCAAATTCACAGAAACCTAACATATCACATAAAGTTTTTGGAATCGTGGAAACACTAGCACCCAAATCACACAAAGGTTGGCACTCATAATCTTTAATCTTAATCTTAATAGTAGGTTCCCACTCATCATAAAGTTTTCTAGGGGTAGAAACTTCCAATTCAAGCTTTTCTTCAAAAGATTGCATCATAGCATCAACGATATGTTTAGTAAAAGCTTTGTTTTGATTATAAGCATGAGGAGAATTCAACATGGATTGCAACAAGGAAATAAAATATATTAAAGAACAATTATCATAATTAAATTCCTTGAAATCCAAAAGAGTGGGTTCATTTCTACTTAAAGTTTTGACCTCTCCAATCCCACTTTTATCAATTTTTGCATCAAGATCTAAAAACTCCGAATCATTGGGACGCCTTTTAACTAAAGTTGACTCATCTCCAGTCCCATCTTTATCAAGATTTATTTGGGAAAACAAAGATTCAATAGGAGTCACATCAATCACTTTAAGATCTTCATCATTATTTAAAGCCTCCGGTTTAGTGGCCATCTTATTTACTAATGTAGCTTGTTTATCAGAAATTTGGCCTACTAAATTTTCAAGATGAGCAAACTGAGATTTCAAACCATAAAATTCCTTAGACATATCATCAAGCTCTTTATTCATATATTCCATAAAACTTTTCTGCTCCTTAAGCTCATTTCTAAAAAAATATTATGCTCAAATTGTAAAGACATGAAGCTCCTAACATTGTTTTCAATTTCTTCCAACCTCCTAAAGTGAGGATCAACATTCTTTGGTTGAACCATCATGACAAAGCAAGCAAGCCAACACACGAGCAAATAAAAGGCAAACGAAAAGGACGAACGGAAGAAGGGCGAATAAAAAGGCATATCTTTTTGAAAATCATTTTAGAAGTGGGGGAGAGGAAAAAGAGAGGCAAATGGCGAATAATGTAATGCAAGAGATGAGAGTTTATGATGGGTACTTGGTATGTCTTGACTTGGCGTAGATCTCCCCGGCAACGGCGCCAGAAATTCTTCCTGCTACATCTTGAGCTTGCGTTGGTTTTTCCCTTGAAGAGGAAAGGGTGATGCAGCAAAGTAGAGATAAGTATTTCCCTCAGTTTGAGAACCAAGGTATCAATCCAGTAGGAGACAACGCATAAATCACCGAATACCTGCACAAACAATCGAACAACTTACACCCAACGCGATAAAGGGGTTGTGAATCCCTTCACGATTACTTGCAAAAGTGAGATCTGATAGATATAGATGAAACTAAATAAAAGATAAAGTAAATATTTTTGGTATTTTTGGTTTATAGATCGGAAAGTAAAATATTGCAAAATAGTAGATCAGAAACTAATATGATGGAAAATAGTAGATCGGAAACTTATATGATGGAAAACAGACCCGGGGGCCATAGGTTTCACTAGAGGCTTCTCTCAAGATAGCAAATAATACGGTGGGTGAACAAATTACTGTCGAGCAATTGATAGAAAAGCGCAAAGTTATGACGATATCTAAGGCAATGATCATGAATATAGGCATCACATCCGTGTCAAGTAGACCGAAATGATTCTGCATCTACTACTATTAATCCACACATCGACCGACTCCTGCCTGCATCTAGAGTATTAAGTTCATGAAGAACAGAGTAACGCATTAAGTAAGATGACATGATGTAGAGGAATAAACTCAAGCAATATGATGTAAACCCCATCTTTTTATCCTCGATGGCAACAATACAATACGTGCCTTGCTGCCCCTACTGTCACTGGGAAAGGACACCGCAAGATTGAACCCAAAGCTAAGCACTTCTCCCATTGCAAGAAAAAGCAATCTGGTTGGCCAAACCAAACCGATATTTCGAAGAGAATTACAAAGATATCAAATCATGCATAAAAGAATTCAGAGAAGATTCAAATAATATTCATAGATAATCTGATCATAAATCCAAAATTCATCGGATCTCGGCAAACACACCGCAAAAAAAGTATTACATCGAATAGATCTCCAAGAACAGCGAGGAGAACATGGTATTGAGAATCAAAGAGAGAGAAGAAGCCATCTAGCTACTAACTATGGACCCGTAGGTCTGAGATAAACTACTCACGCTTCATCGGAAGGGCAATAGGGTTGATGTAGAAGCCCTCCGTGATCGAATCCCCCTCCGGCAGGGTGCCGAAAAAGGTCCCTAGATGGGATCTCATGGGTACAGAAGGTTGCGGCGATGAAAAACTGTTTTTGTGGATGCTTCTGGTGGTTTGGGAATATATGTGAATATATAGGTGAAAGAATTAGGTCAGGAGGGTCACGAGGGGCCCACAAGGCAGGGGCGCGCCCTACACCCTTGTGGCCACCTCGTGGCTCCTCCGACTTCATCTCCAAGTCTCCTGGGTGTCTTCTGGTCCAAGAAAAATCATCGTGAAGATTTTATTCTGTTTGGACTCCGTTTGGTATTCCTTCTCCACGAAGGTAAAAAATAAGGAAAAAACAGAAACTGGCACTGGGCTCTAGGTGAATAGGTTAGTCCCAAAAATAATATAAAATAGCATATTAATGCATATAAAACATCCAAAACAGATAATATAATAGCATGGCACAATCAAAAATTATAGATACGTTGGAGACGTATCAGTTATTGCCCTCGGCGTTGTCGATCTTGATGGCACTGGAACAGTAAACTTCCTCGATAATGTAAGGCCCTTCCCATTTAGAGATAAGTTTTCCTGTAAAAAATCTTAAACGAGAATTGTATATCAAGACATGGTCACCTACATTGAATTCACGCTTTTGTATCCTTTTGTCATGACATCTTTTAATTTTTTCTTTAAACAGCTTGGCATTCTCATAGACTTGGGTTCTCCATTCATCTAGTGAGCTAATGTCAAATAACCTCATCTCACCGGCAAGTTTGAGATCATAGTTGAGCTCTTTAATTGCCCAATAAGCTTTATGTTCTAGTTCGAGAGGTAAGTGAAATGCTTTTCCATAAACCATTTTATATGGAGACATACCCATAGGATTCTTATAAGCAGTTCTATAAGCCCATAATGCATCATCAAGTTTCTTAGACCAATTCTTTCTAGATCTATTAACAGTCTTTTGCAAGATCAATTTTATTTCTCTATTACTCAATTCTACTTGACCACTAGACTAAGGATGATAAGGAGATGCAATTCTATGGTTAACATCATACTTAGCAAGCAATTTATGGAAAGCATCATGAATAAAGTGTGAACCACCATCAGTCATTAAATATCTAGGGACTCCAAACCTCGGAAAAATAACTTCATTAAGAATTTTAATGGTGGTGTTATGATCAGCACTACTAGTTGGAATAGCTTCTACCCACTTAGTAACATAATCAACAGCAACCAAAATGTGTGTATACCCATTAGAGGAAGGAAAATGTCGCATATAATCAAATCCCCAAACATCAAATGGTTCAATAACAAGTGAATAATTCATAGGCATTTCCTGATGTCTACTAATATTACCAATTCTTTGACATTCATCACAAGACAAGACAAACTTACGAGCATCCTTCAAAAGACTAGGCCAATAAAAACCAGATTGTAATACCTTGTGTGCAGTTCTATCACCATCATGGTGCCCTCCGTAGGCCTCGGAGTGAAACTTGTGTAGGATCTGTTCCTGTTCATGCTTAGGTACACAACATCTAGTAACACCATATACTCCTTCTTTATAAAGGTGTGGGTCATCCTATAAGTAATGTCTTAAATCATAGATTTTTCTTTTCTTTTGTTGGTATGTGAAACTAGGTGGTATAAATTTAGCAACAATATAATTAGCACAGTCTGCATACCATGGAGTACTATGAGAACCATTTATGACAGCTAATTGTTCATTAGGAAAGCTATCATCAATAGGTAGTGGGTCATCAAGAATATTTTCTAACCTAGACAAGTTGTCTGCTACAGGGTTCTCGACTCTTTTTCTATCAATAATATGTAAATCAAATTCTTGTAGCAGGAGAACCCACCTAATAAGTCTAGGTTTAGCATCTTTATTTTCCATAAGATATTTAATAGCAGAATGATTAGTGTGAACAGTTACTTTAGAATCAACAATATGAGATCTAAACTTATCACAAGCAAATACAACTGCTAAAAATTCCTTTTCAGTAGTACCATAATTTCTTTGAGCATTGTCTAGAGATTTACTAGCATAATGGATAGCATTTAATTTCTTATCAACTCTTTTTCCTAGAACAACACCAATAACATAATCGCTGGCATCACACATAATTTCAAAGGGTAGGTTCCAATCAGGTGGTTGAACAATAGGTGCAGAAATTATGGCTTTCTTAAGAATTTCAAATGCTTCTACACAATCATTATCAAAAACAAATGGAACATCTTTTTGCAAGAGATTAGTAAGAGGCCTAGAAATTTTAGAGAAGTCTTTAATAAATCTCCTATAGAAACCAGCATGACCAAGGAAACTTCTTATACCTTTGATATATTTAGGACATGACTTTTTTTCAATAGCATCAACTTTAGCTTTATCAACTTCAATACCTCTTTCAGGGATTTTATGCCCCAAGACAATACCTTCATTAACCATAAAGTGGCACTTCTCCCAGTTCAAGACAAGATTAGTTTCTTCACATCTCTGCAAAACTCGATCAAGGTTGCTTAAGCAATCATCAAAAGAAGTTCCGTATACAAAGAAATCATCCATGAAAACCTCAACAATCTTTTCACAAAAGTCAGAGAATATAGCACTCGTACATCTTTGAAAAGTAGTAGGTGCATTGCATAAACCAAAAGGCATATGTCTATAAGCAAAGGTACCAAAAGGGCATGTAAAAGTAGTTTTTTTTCCTGATTCTCTTGTGACACAGCTATTTGAGAAAAACCAGAATAACCATCTAGAAAGCAGAAATGTGTATGTTTTGATAGTCTTTCTAGCATTTGATCAATGAAAGGTAGAGGATAATGGTCTTTCCTAGTAGCTTTATTTAACTTTCTAAAATCAATTACCATTCTATAATATGTAACAATTCTTCGCGGAATCAATTCGTTATTATCATTAGGAACAATAGTAATACCTCGCTTCTTAGGGACATAATGAACGGGACTTACCCATCTACTATCAGCAATAGGATAGATTATACCTGCTTCCAGAAGCTTAAATATTTCATTTCTTACCACTTCTTTCATCTTAGGATTCAACCATCGCTAATGTTCAACGACTGGTTTAGCATCAGGTTCCATATTAATTTTGTGCAGACATAGAGTGGGACTAATGCCCTTAAGATCATCAAGAGTATATCCAATAGCTGCACGGTGCTTCTTCAGAATTTTCAATACTTTCTTTTCCTCATGCTCTGAAAGATTAGCACTAATAATAACAGGATATATCTTCTTCTCATTGAGATAAGCATATTTCAAAGTATCAGGTAATTGTTTAAGCTCAAACACAGGATCACTCTTGTGTGGTAGAGGATCTCCAAGAGTCTCAACAGGTAAATTGTGTTTCAAAACAGGCATTTGTTTAAAGAATATCTCATCTATTTCATTTCTTTCCTTCATGAACATATCATTTTCGTGGTCTAGCAAATATTGTTCTAAAGGATCAGTAGGAGGCATGGAAATAGAAGCAAGACCAATAATTTCATCTTTATTAGGCAATTCTTTATCACGGGGTTGTCTACGAAATTTGGAGAAATTAAACTCATGAGACACTGATACGTCTCCAATGTATCTATAATTTTTTATTGTTCCATGCTGTTATATTTTCAATCTTGGATGTTTTACAATAATTTTATAGCAACTTTATATCATTTTTTGGGACTAACCTATTGACATAGTGCCCAGTGACAGTTGCTGTTTTTTGCTTGTTTTTTACTTCATAGAAAATCAATACCAAACGGAGTCCAAACGCAGCGAAACTTTTTGGTGATTTTTTCTGGACCAGAAGACACAAGTTGGGCCAAGGAAGTACCAGAGGGGTGCCCCGAGGGGGGCACAACCCACCTGGGCGTGCCTGGGGGCCCAGGCGTGCCCTGGTGGGTTGTGCCCACCTCGGTGGCCTCCCGCACCGCCTCTTTGCTCTATAAATACCCCAATATTCCAGAAACCCTAGGGGAGTCGACGAAATACAATTCCAGCCGCCGCAAGTTCCAGAAACCACAAATCCAATCTAGACACCATCACGGAGGGGTTCATCATCCTCATTGGTGCCTCTCCGATGATGCGTGAGTAGTTCATTGTAGACCTACGGGTCCATAGTTAGTAGCTAGATGGCTTCCTCTCTCTCTTTTGATTCTCAATACAATGGTCTCTTGGAGATCTATTTGATGTAACTCTTTTTGCGATGTGTTCGTTGGGATCCGATGAACTTTTAGTAGATGATCAGATCTATGGTTTTATCCATGAAAGTTATTTGAGTCTTTTGATATCTTATATGCATGATTACTTATAGCCTCGTATTTCTTCTTCGAATCTTTGGTTTAGTTAGGCCGACTAGATCGATTTTTCTTGCCATGGGAAGAGGTGCTTTGTGATGGGTTCGATCTTACGGTGCTCAATCCCAGTGACAGAAGAGGAAATGACACGTATGTATCATTGCTATTAAGGATAACAAGATGGGGTCTATTCCTACATGAATAGATCTTGTCTACATCATGTCATCATTCTTATTGCATTACTCCGTTTCTCCATGAACTTAATACACTAGATGCATGCTGGATAGCGGTCGATGTGTGGAGTAATAGTAGTAGATGCAGGCAGGAGTCGGTCTACTAATCTTGGACGTGATGCCTATATAATGATCATTGCTTGGATATCGTCATGATTATTTGAAGTTCTATCAATTGCCCAACAGTAATTTGTTTACCCACCGTATGCTATTTTTCTCAAGAAAAGCCACTAGTGAAATCTACGGCCCCCGGGTCTATTTTCCCATCATATACTTTCAGATCTATATTGCTATTTGACTTTTTATTTATTTGCATCTTTTATTTTCAGATCTATTAATCCAGAAACCCAAAAATATCTTGCTGCAATTTATTGTTATTTATTTTATCTCGCGTTCCTGCGAGATCTATTTATCCGATCTACTACAAATTTATCTATCTCTTTGCCCGGGAGGGATTGACAACCCCTCTTTTACGCCGGGTTGCAAGTATTTGTTCTTTGTGTGCAGGTACCGTTTACGTAGTTGTAGCGACCCGACCTCAAACGGTCAAGCCTCTGTGTATCTGTGCCATCCCTGGATCAGTATGCTGGCACACACAGTACGTCAATGTATATATCAAAGTGCAATCACATGTATAAATAACATAAAACTGATATATACCTCATAAGTCTCAGCGGAAACAAACAATCGGGTGTGGAGTCCCATCAACGCCATCGGCAGGTTGAGTGTAGACCGTAACCCTGTATCATAACTCTTACTCGTCGAAGAAATATCTGCAACATGAGACGTTGCAGCCGTGTAGGTCAATACATTGAATGTACCGGCAAGATCACCAATAAGAGAAACAGATGATAAAAACTATACTATATGCAGTATGGCTTTGTGGCTCTATGTCTGAGTTTTGTTTTGCGTAAAAGCTGGTTTTACTTTCCCTACAACAAAGGAATATCTGGAGTCTGTACTATGGAGTTTTCTATCATGACATGGTTCCGCCAACCGATGTCTCATAGCCCAAATCATCATAAGTTGCCCACAATTAAGTTATCAGTCCAGTGTTGAGAGTTCCGAGATAAATCCAAGTCCAGAGGCTCAAATTGTCCGTAACCGGGGACACGGCTAATCGATTAGGTTTTAACCCTCTACAGAGGTTTGTACACTTTACCTGCAAGATTCGATCCCTCTTTTTACGTTCTCGCACTTCAGGGTGTTTGAGAACAAGATGACCGAAACATGGTCTTCCAAAGAGTTCCTCTGACCACTGTCCGGTGCTCATCCAATCCTACCGTAGTTCTACATCTGCTAGCACCGTCCCAGCCAGAGTCACAACTAAGGCTAACCAAACCAGAGCCCATAGTGACTTGCGGTTGCATAGGTAAGCTTCCGGGCATGAAGTATTCTTCTGTCTCTTTGAGTCTGGGTGAAGCTTTCCGCAAGATGTCATGGCGCTTCTCCATGCATCCCGGCCATCCACTGGTTGCTCCAGGGTGCCCGTCAACCGTCCTTCACCCAGTAGTGTGTATTGAATTCTTGTCTCAAGTCTTGAGGTCTTGAAGATGCAGTCCTTGCAGATGCCATCATGAAGTTGTCGTCATTGACGTAGAGTCCTCCATTCTCACACCACTCCCGAGCACTCATACCAAACCCCGTCTACATTAGCGTAGCATTAAAACTATATAACGTCCCGGGCTTGATAACAGGGAGATGGGTTCCTACCTCATGCATTCTACTCAACTACAAGAAGTCAATAACACTACTGGAGGGATTGTTGAAAGGGTGCTACTACATGCAAATAAAACATAGGTATGAAAAACATGGTCAAAGTGAACTTGCATGGTAAGTTGGTGAAGATATAATCGCTCTCAAAAACTTGATAAACTAGTCGTCACTCTCCAATGAAATCTATACAAGCAAGCATAGTATTCACATAAGCAAACATTCTAGCACTCAATCATAACAATCAAAATAACAATGAAGTCGAAATATGATCGAAGGCAAAAACCAAATAAAACTCCAAATCACTCAAAGCAAAGCATAACACTAACCTACAACACAATCAACTCTACTAACAGCAAGTAAAAAGCCTAAAAAAATTACTTAACAGAGAGTAAAAATAAGTATTCACTAATTAACAGAAAATATTTTTCCTATAATAAAATTCTAGCAAAACAATAAAATAACGCTATTGCTATTACTAGCAAACTAGACATGCAACTTACAACACCTAGAACCTCAAGAATTCTAAGTCTAATAAATCCTAAAATTTACCTACTGTATAACAACAGAATATATGCTATAGTAGTGAAAAATAACAAAAGAAACTAATTAAAACTAATTATTTAATAATTAAAATACAAACAGTACTAAAAACAGGGTTTACAGTACTGTTTACAATAAAAAGCTATTTTAAATAGATCACTAACATGCAAACTAAACACTACTGTGTAGCTAGTCTAATAAGCAACTAGTAGCAAAAAGAATCGGTCAAAAATAATATTCCTAGTTCAAAATAACTCAAATCTAGTGATTTGAGCAAATTCATACAAACACAAATTTAAACTACTCAAATGTGAAATCCAATTGTACTAACAGAAACTTCATGAAATTTGTGATCCAACGCAGTTGGAATCACTCAAAAATACCTCGTAGATAATTAACTATGGATTTTACAAGATTGAAACTATTCTGTTTTAAAAACAGAACGAAAAAAAAGGCAGGTCGGGGTTACTGTAGCAGTTCCGGAGAGGGGGTTCTGGTGGAGCTCCGGCGACGTCCTCCGGTGGTCCTCCGGGCGAGGCGAGGGGACGGGCGGGGGCGGCGGAGCGAGGGGAGTCCGGTGGTGGGGTCGGTGGGTGGCGGGGGTGGGCGGAGGTGGCGGGGCGGGGCGGCAATGGCTGCGGTGGTCCGGCGAACTCCGGTGAGCTCCTGCGGGCGGCTCGGGGTGGGGAAGAGGGGGCTAAGGGCGGGGATGGATTGCGGGGTGCGGTATATATAGGGGTGGGAGGTCGGTTTGGAGGAGGGGGCAAGGAATTTCGCGAATCCCGCGATCTCCGGCGGTGCTCCGGCGGTGGCTGGAGATCGAGAGGATCTCGCCTGGAGGAAAGAGATGATCCTGTTCGGATCGGGCCAGATTTGGCCCAAAAAAATAGTACCTTCCTTTTTTTTTAAGTAACCCGCGAAGAAAAATCATTTTAGAAAATAAAATATAGGAGTATTATATATCAAAATTCTCAGAAAAATAAGCCCAATTTAATGGAATAGTTTTCACGGGCAAATAAAATACTTTTTGAAAAATCATTTTTTTTTAAATTCAAACAAAAATCCAAATGACTTTCAAAACTCATCGGAAAAATTCTTCCAACATTTTTGGGGTGTCATGTTAATCCCTCTCAACACTTTTGTTTCAAGTGTTCTTTGTCAGAAAAGTTTTTGAATAAAATTCAAATGTCACTTTGAGTTAAAAACAAAAATTTAAATGACAAATTCAAATAAATTTTTTTTCTTTACTTCCCACTCTCTTTCATTGAAGAAATCATGAGGATCATTGAGTGGCATGAAGTTTGAAATATTTCCAAATTCAAATATTTTCAAACAGAAACATTTTTTTTGGAAAGTCCTTTTATTCCCTCTCATTCAAAACTTCAAAAGTTTAAAATTCCACTCAATCAATCACTCAACAATCAATCAAACAATCATATATTTTAATTATTATAACATTCCAAAATTTAGAATTTTGGGATGTTACAGTGGTGTTGCTTGGTTCTCCTACTGGTTCGATAACCTTGGTCTCATCACTGAGGGAAATACCTACCGTAGATGTGCTGCATCATCCCTTCCTCTGTGGGGAAATACCGACGTAGTTCAAGCGACATCAAAAGGAATTTCTGGCGCCGTTACCGGGGAGACACCATCAACATCTACCAGGTTCCTAATCACAAATCTCATCTCCTTGCAATTTACATTATTTGCCATTTGCCTCTCGTTTTCATCTCCCCCACTTCATAAAAATTTGCCGTTTTATTCGCCTTCTTTTTCGTTTGCCTTTTTCTCGTCCGATCTCATGTTTGCTTGTGTTACCATGTGCCTTCTATTTGTGTGCATCTTTGCTTGCTAAAAATCTATTGATATGGATCCTCATCCACTGGCTAATCTTTTCAAAAGAACTGATTATGTTGAACCAATTGCTAGTGAGTTGAGTGCACTTGATTATCTTTATGAAGTTTTGCTTGAGATTTGTGAATCTGAAAATTGTGATGAAGAAATTTATGAAGTGATTCATGATAGGTCCTTGAATGAAAAGCATGATTGCAATTATTTTACTATAAATTCTATTAATGTCAATTATGCTAATAATATGCAAAACCCCAAGCTTGGGGATGCTAATTTTGATATGTCCACTACTTATTGCAATGATCATGATTGGGGTGATTCTTATTATGATCTTGAAAATTTATTTAAGCCTCTTGATGAATATGTTTCCGATAATATTGAAAGTGGGTTCGGAAGAGTGTCAACTCTAGGTAATAATGATCCCACTACTTTGTAGTATGTGCAATCTTATGATTTTTTTTATAAAAGTGGGCTTGGAGAGGTCTTGACTTTATTTGATGATAATCCCACTATTTTGGAAGAGTGTCAACTTTGCATGCATGTGGATCATGAAGAGAATATTTTATGTGATAGTTATATTGTTGAATTTGAATATGATCCTACTTGTAATTATTATGAGAGGGGAAAATATGGTTGTAGAAATTTTCATGTTACTAATTTACCTCTCATTATGTTGAGATTGCTATTATTTCTTTGTTCTTCCTTGCATATACTATATATTTCTTGTCTTGATAATTTGTTTGCTTATAAAATCCGTATGCATCGTAAGTATATTAGACTTAAATGTGTTTGTCACATGTATAATGATGCTCTCTTTGTGTTTCAATTCTTGTCTTTCATGCGAGCATCATCAAAATTATTAATGCCTAGCTAAGAGGCTTTAAACGATAGCGCTTGTTGGGAGACAACCCAATAAATAAAATTTATTTTTGTCTTTTTCTTTCCGTTCTTGAGTGTTCGCACAATTATGCTACTGTTATGATTGTGTTTTTTATGTTTTAATTAGTGTTAGTGCCAAGCAAAGCCTTTGGGATCATGTTGGGTGATACTTGATTTGATCTTGTTGGAAAACAGAAACTTTTGCCTCCAGTAAAATAATTCTAGAAATTCACAGAAGCGACGAAACATTCTGAATTTTTTACACAAGATTGATATACAAATTTCCTATGTTGTTCTAATGTTTCAGAATGTTTGGAGTTACATAAGTATGAGAACAATTCGTATCTTTGCAGACTGTTCTGTTTTTGACAGATTCTGTTTTCTTTGCATTGTGTGCTTATTTTGATGAATCTATGGTTTGTATTGCAGGTTATAAGCCGTGGTCAAGTTAGAATACAGTAGATATAATGCAATAACAAAATTTGAATGGGTTTTCTACAATACTTAAAGTAAAGATTAGTTTTTTTATACTAACGGATTTCACGAAGGTTTTGTTGAGTTTTGTGTGATTGAAGTTTTCAAGTTTTGGGTGAGATCATGATGGATGAAGGAATAAGGAGTAAGAAGAGCCTAAGCTTGGGGATGCCCATGGCATCCCAAGCTATTATCTAAAAGAGAAGCAAGCAACTAAGCTTGGGGATGCCCGAGTGGCATCCCCTCTTTCTTCTAACCACCATCGGTATTTTACTTGGAGCTATATTTTTATTCGTCAAATATCATGAGTTTTGCTTGGAGCGTCTTGTATGATTTGAGTCTTTGCTTGTTTTATTTTTTATTTTTAGTCAAGTATCCTTGCTGGACACACCTATTTGAGAGAGCCAAAATTATGCTATGATTTGTTAGAATTGCTCTCTATGCTTCACTTAAATCTTTATGGGCTATGGAATTGCTCTAGTGCTTCATTTATATCTTTTTTAGCATGGTGTGCTTTAATATTTTTGAAGAAATGCTCTCATGCTTCACTTAGATTTATTAGAGAGTAGTAGTTTTGAAGAAATTCTCTCATGCTTCACTTATATTATTTTGGGAGAAGGAAATTTTTATGCTCATGTTCTTCACTTAGATTTGTTTGAGCTATCAAAAGCAACATATGAAACTAGTCCCAAGGTGATAGATATTCAAGAGGGATATAATAAAAACTTTCATGAAGATCACTGGACAAAATAAACTTGATTCCTTGTAATAGTTTTGTGATATGATGATATAATATGTGAGTCATGTTGGTGAGTAATTATGGTTTAGTAAGAATATTGGTGTTAAGGTTTGTGATTCCCTATGCAAGCACGAAAGTCAATAGTTATGCAATAAAATTATATCCTACTTGTGGTACATTATTCGGTGTTAGTTATGCTTAATGCTCGCTTATGAGATTTTTTGTTTCTTGGTTGGATGCTTCTCAATCTTTTGCTAGCCTTCATTTGCACTAAGTATGATCACTACTTGTGCATCCAAAATCCTTAAACCAGTTTTGCCATATGAGTCCAGTATACCTACCTATATGAAGTATTTCCGTGGCATTCTAAGCAAATTTGTATGTGCCATCTCTAATTTTCAAAATAAATTTCTCTTTTGTGTGCTCGTGCCGCTCATGAAACGGTAGGGAGTGGCTGATATTTTTCCATGCTAGATGTGTTATTCTCAAGATGAGTGTTTATTCACTTGTCATTGCACGAGAGCACGACAAAGATATTAGGGATGCCCAGTCCCGAAATGAAAAATGAATTTACTTTATGTTGTCAAATAATAAATTCCTTGGAAAGTGTTCGTATGGACGGCACCCGTGGATTCGGTTAGCCGTGGAATGTGAAAGTATGGTGGAAAAAGGAATAAACTTTATTTTCTATTTGGGAACCGCCTATGATATATCTAGCATGGAA
This sequence comes from Thinopyrum elongatum, assembly GCA_011799875.1. Taxonomy (NCBI): domain Eukaryota; kingdom Viridiplantae; phylum Streptophyta; class Magnoliopsida; order Poales; family Poaceae; genus Thinopyrum; species Thinopyrum elongatum. Next base: position 506,503,744 of record CM022301.1, on the reverse strand, counting down.
AGTATTGGGAACTACTCGATCGTTTTCATTGACAGGAAAAGCATGCCACCCAAAATGTTTTTATCTCTATCTTTTTCGCTTTGAGCTCTGGCACCTCTACAAATCCCTACTTCCCTCTGCGAAGGGCCTTTCTATTAACTTTATGCAATTTTTATTTTTGAGTCTCCATCTTCTCAAATAAAGCACCAACTAAGGGGCACTATGATCGTACTTGAGCATTGGGTGTAGCTAATATGCGAGTGTGTTTCATGAATGGATCAATGATTGAGCATAATGGGCTGGGGATAACTTGCTTTAGTGTTGATATTTTGAAAGACATGGATGCTTGTTGATATGCTTGAGTATTGAAATCTTCATGTCAAAACTAGACTATTGCTTTGAATCATAGAAAAGTCCAAATGTCCATGCTACAAAGAAAATATTATGTGTTGAACATGTTAGGCAGCATTCCACATCAAAAATTCTATTTTTATCATTTACCTACTCGAGGACGAGCAGGAATTAAGCTTGGGGATGCTGATACGTCTCCAACGTATCTATAATTTTTGATTGTTCCATGTTGTTATATTATCAACCTTGGATGTTTTACAATCATTTATAGCAACTTTATATCATTTTTTGGGACTAACCTATTAACATAGTGCCCAGTACCAGTTGCTGTTTTTTGCTTGCTTTTACTTCGTAGAAAATCAATACCAAACGGAGTCCAAACACAGCGAAATTTTTTGGTGATTTTTTCTGGACCAGAAGACACAAGTTGGGTCAAGGAAGTACCAGAGGGGTGCCCCGAGGGGGGCACAACCCACCTGGGCATGCCTGGGGGCCCAGGCGCGCCCTGGTGGGTTGTGCCCACCTTGGTGGCCTCCCGCGCCGCCTCTTTGCTCTATAAATACCCCAATATTACAGAAACCCTAGGGGAGTCAATGAAATACAATTCCAGCCGCCGCAAGTTCCCGAAACCACAGATCCAATCTAGACACCATCACGGAGGGGTTCTTCATCCTCATTGGTGCCTCTCCGATGATGCGTGAGTAGTTCATTGTAGACCTACGGGTCCGTAGTTAGTAGCTAGATGGCTTCCTCTCTCTCTTTTGATTCTCAATACAATGGTCTCTTGGAGATCTATTTGATGTAACTCTTTTTGCGGTGTGTTTGTTGGGATCCGATGAACTTTGAGTAGATGATCAGATCTATGTTTTTATCCATGAAAGTTATTTGAATCTTTTGATCTCTTATATGCATGATTACTTATAGCCTCGTATTTCTTCTTCGAATCTTTGGTTTAGTTAGGCCGACTAGATCGATTTTTCTTGCCATGGGAAGAGGTGCTTTGTGATGGGTTCGATCTTATGGTGCTCGATCCCAGTGACAAAAGGGGAAATGACACGTATGTATCGTTGCTATTAAGGATAACAAGATGGGGTCTATTCCTACATGAATAGATCTTGTCTACATCATGTCATCGTTCTTATTGCATTACTCCGTTTCTCCATGAACTTAATACACTAGATGAATGCTGGATAGCGGTTGATGTGTGGAGTAATAGTAGTAGATGCAGGCAGGAGTCGGTCTACTAATCTTGGACGTGATAACTATATAATGATCATTGCCTGGATATCGTCATGATTATTTGAAGTTCTATCAATTGCCCAACAGTAATTTGTTTACCCACCATATGCTATTTTTCTCGAGAGAAGCCACTAGTGAAATCTACGGCCCATGGGTCTATTTTCCCATCATATACATTCAGATCTATATTGCTATTTGCCTTTTTATTTATTTGCATCTTTTATTTTCAGATCTATTAATCCAAAAACCCAAAAATATCTTGCTGCAATTTATTGTTATTTATTTTATCTCGCGTTCCCACGAGATCTATTTATCCGATCTACTACAAATTTATCTATCTCTTTACCCGGGAGGGATTGGCAACCCCTCTTTTACGTCGGGTTGCAAGTATTTGTTCTTTGTGTGCAGGTACCATTTACGTCGTGTTGCTTGGTTCTCCTACTCGTTTGATAACCTTGGTCTCATCACTAAGGTAAATACCTACCGTAGTTGTGCTGCATCATCCCTTCCTCTTTGGGGAAATACTGATGTAGTTCAAGCGACATCAGACACATCCCTAAAACTTACACTAATAGTTTCTTTCTCACAATCTATTTTAGCATTAACGGTGTTCAAGAAAGGTCTACCAAATATAATGGGACAAAAATCATCTTGTGGGGATCAAGAACTAGAAAATCAGTAGGGTATTTTATTTCCCACACAAGACTTCAACATCTCTAACAATCCCAATTGGTGAGATAGTATCTCTGTTAGCAAGCTTAATAGTAACATCAATATCTTCTATTTTAGCAGGTGCAATATCATTCATAATTTCTTGGTATAAAGTAAAGGAAATTGCACTCACACTAGCACCCAAATCACATAAGCCATGATAATAATGATCTCCTATTTTAATAGAGACAACAGGCATGCCAACAGCAGGTCTATGTTTATCTTTTTCATTGGGTTTAGCAATTCTAGCAGCTTCATCATAGAAATAAATAATGTGGCCATCAATATTATCGACCAAGAGATCTTTAACCATAGCAATACTAGGTTCAACTTTAATTTGTTCAGGGGGTGTAGGTGTTCTAGTATAACTCTTACGAACTACAGCTGAAGCTTTGGCATGTTCCTTTATCCTAACAGGAAAAGGTGGTTTCTCAATATAAGCAGTAGGAATAACAGGATCAACATTATAAGTAATAGTTTCCTCTTCATCTTTGGTGGGTTCTACTATTCTTAATTCAATGGGAGGATGATATTTAAACCACTTCTCCTTAGGGAGATTAACATGAGTAGCAAATGATACACAGAAAGAAGCTACTATCTCAGAGTCAAGTCCATATTTAGTGCTAAATTCATGAAAAGCATCGATATCCATAAAAGATTTAACACAATCAAACTTAAGGTTTATACCTGACTCCTTACCTTCGTCGAGCTCCTAATCTTCAGAGTTGTGTTTAATTCTTTCCAAGAGATCCCATTTGAATTCAATAGTCTTCTTCATAAAAGAACTAGTACAAGAAGTATCGAGCATGGATTGATCATTACGAGAAAGCCGAGCATAAAAATTCTGAATAATAATTTCTCTTGAGAGCTCATGATCGGGGAATGAATATAACATTGACTTAAGCCTCCCCCAAGCTTGAGAGATACTTTCTCCTTCACGAGGCCAAAAGTTATATATATATAATTCTGATCACGATGAACCAGATGCATAGGATAAAACTTTTGATGAAATTCCAATTTCATTCGGTTGTAATTCCAAGCGCCAATATCATCACATAGCCTATACCATGTCAATGCCTTTCCCTTCAAAGATAAAGGTAAGACCTCTTCTTGACATCATCCTCGGGCAAACCTGCAAGCTTAAATAATCCACAAACTTCATCCACATAGATTATATGCAAATCAGGATGTAAAGTTCCATCTCCTGCATAAGGATTAGCTAGCAGTTTCTCTATCATACCCGAAGGAATTTCATAATAAATATTTTTAGTAGGTGTAGTTGGTTGAGGGCCAACTGTTTGCTCTTCTGGTCGAGGTGAATATACCCCGAACAAACACCTCAAAGGATGATTTTCCATAGTGACAAGTGACAGTAAATTTCAGCAGGTAATATAAATGTTTCCTTACCAAAGGCACTTCACTCCCCGGCAACGGCACCAAAAAGAGCCTTGATGAACCACAAGTATAGGGGATCTATCATAGTCCTTTCAATAAGTAAGAGTGTCGAACCCAACGAGGAGCAGAAGGAAATGACAAGCGGTTTTCATCAAGGTATTTTCTGCAAGCACTGAAATTATCGGTAATAGATAGTTTTGTGATAAGATAATTCGTAACGGGTAACAAGTAACAAATGTAACAAAACTGCAGCAAGGTGGCCCAATCCTTTTTGTAGCAAAGGATAAGCCTGGACGAACTCTTATATAAAGCAAAGCGCTCCCGAGGACACATGGGAATTATTGTCAAGTTAGTTTTCATCATGCTCATATGATTCATGTTCGTTACTTTGATAATTTGATAAGTGGGTGGACCAGTGCTTGGGTGCTATCCTTACTTGGACAAGCCTCCCACTTATGATTAACCCCTCTCGCAAGCATCCGCAACTATGAAAGAAGAATTAAGGTAAATCTAACCATAGCATGAAACATGTGGATCCAAATCAGCCCCTTACAAAGCAACGCATCAACTAGGGTTTAAGCTTCTGTCACTCTAGCAACCCATCATGTACTTATTACTTCCCAATGCCTTCCCCTAGGCCCAAATCATGGTTAAGTGTCATGTAGTCAACGTTCACATAACACCACTAGAGGAAAGACAACATACATCTCATCAAAATATCAAACGAATACCAAATTCTCATGATTACTTATAACAAGACTTCTCCCATGTCCTCAGGAACAAACGTAACTACTTGATACGTCTCCAATGTATCTATAATTTTTTATTATTCCATGCTATTATATTATCTGTTTTGGATATTTTATATGCATTCATATGCTATTTTATATTATTTTTGGAACTAACCTATTAACCTAGAGCCCAGTGCCAGTTTCATTTTTTCCTTGTTTTTGAGTTTTACAGAAAAGGAATATCAAATGGAGTCCAAACGGAATAAAACTTTACGATGATTTTTCTTGGACCAGAAGACATCCACGGAGCTTGGAGAGGTGGTTAGATGATGGCCGAGGAGGCCACAAGCCTGCCAGGCGCGCCCCTGGGGGCGCCCTGAGGGCTTGTGGGCCCCTCGGGGGTCTCCTAACCCTAATTCTTGCTCTATAAATTACCAAATATTCCCAAACCACCAGAGGCGTCCACCAAAATACTTTTCCGCCGCCTCAAGCCTTTGTTCCCATGAGATCCCATGTTGGGGCCTTTTCCGGCACCCTACCGGAGGGGGATTTGATCATGGAGGGCCTCTACATTAACCTTGTTGCCCTTCCGATGATGCGTGAGTAGTTTACCACAGACCTACGAGTCCATAGCTAGTAGCTAGATGGCTTCTTCTCTCTCTTTGATCTTCAATACAATGTTCTCCTCGATGTTCTTGGAGATCTATTCGATGTAATACTTTTTTGCGGTGTGTTTTTTGAGATCCGATGAATTGTGGATTTATGATCAGATTATCTATGAATATTATTTGAGTCTTCTCTGAACTCTTTTATGCATGATTAAGATATCTTTGTATTTCTCTTCGAACTATCGGTTTGGTTTGGCCAACTAGATTGGTTTTTCTTGCAATGGGAGAGGTGCTTAGTTTTGGGTTCAATCTTGCGGTGTCCTCACCAAGTGACAGAAGGGGTAGCGATGCACATATTGTATTGTTGCCATCGAGGATAAAAATTTGGGGTTTTCATCATATTGCTTGAGTTTATCCCTCTACATCATGTCCTCTTACTGAAAGCGTTGCTCTGTTCTTATGAACTTAATACTCTAGATGTAGGAATGAGTCGGTCGATGTGTGGAGTAATACTAGTAGATGCAGAATCGTTTCGGTCTACTTGTCACGGACGTGATGCCGATATTCATGATCATTGCCTTAGATATCGTCATAACTTTGCGATTTTCTATCAATTGCTCAACATTAATTTGTTCACCCACCGTATGCTATCTTCAAGAGAGAAGCCTCTATTGAAACCTATGGCCCCCGGGACTATTTTCCATCATATATTTTCAGAACTATAAACCAAAAAACCCAAAAATACTTTGCTGCAATTTATTTGTTTTTACTTTGTTTTATGTTTTAGTAATCTTTTATACCTATCTCTATTAGATCTCACTCTTGTTTGAGACCGTGAAGGGATTGACAACCCCTTTTCACGTTGAGTGCAGGTGTTTGTTAGTTTGTGCAGGTGCATAGATTGGAGACTTGCTTGTGCCTCCTACTGGATTGATACCTTGGTTCTTAATTGAGGGAAATACTTATCTCTACTTTGTTGCATCACCCTTTTGTCTTTAAGGAAAAAATCAACGCAAGCTCAAGAAGTAGCAGGAAGAATTTCTAGCGCCGTTGCCGGGGAGATTCTACATCAAGCCTACCAAGTACCCATCATAAACTCTCATCTCTTGCACTTACATTATTTTCCATTTGCCTCTCGTTTTCCTCTCCCCCACTTCTAAAACATTTTTAGAAAAACACAAAAATATTTGCCTTTTTATTCGCCTTCTTTTGTTTGCCTTTATGTCTTACTTGGCTTGTTTGCTTGTTTGCTTGGTATAATTATGTGTTTATTGAAAATCAGAAACAAAAAGGTTTATGGATCCACTTAAAGTTTTCTACTTGGATCATCTTCGATCCATATGTGCTCATGCTGAAACCCCAACTAGTTTAGTCGAGGGAAAATCTTTAGATGAGCATGCTCATTTTGTGCGTCATCTTTTGTCTAAAAAAGGGAGACTCTTATGGAATCAAATAAATTGTTTGCTATGTTATGCTTGGAATCTTTTTGAACTTTGTGATTTTACTTGTTGCTCTAAAAACACCTTCCCTACCTATGTGAGTTAATGATAATGAAATCTTATCTTCTTATGAAAAGGGTGTTTATAGTTACTATGATATCGAACAAATTGAAGAATTTGTTGCTTTTAAGGGTGCTTATGAAGTTGCTTCTTTGATTGAAAAGTATGATATTACTCTCTACGAATCTGAAAATTTTGACATACTTAAATATTGCTATGAAAACTATGCTCATAATGCCTATGTTAAGGAATTTATTGAGAGAATGACCGTTGCTTTGGAAGAAAATAATGGTATGCATGAATCTATAGATAATTATGATTCCGTTGATTTGATTGAGATATCCTCCCTTGATGAACATGATGCTTGCTATTTTTATGGCCATGATGCCAATATTAATTATGCTTATGGAGATGAAATTGCTATAGTTCCTTATGTTAAACATGAAATTATTGCTATTGCACCCATACTTGATAGTTCCTTGAATCAAAACCATGATTACAATGATGTTATTATAAGTTCTATTAATGTCAATTGTGCTAATAATATGCAAAACCCCAAGCTTGGGGATGCTAGTCTTGCTATGTCCGCTACTTATTGCAATGATCATGATTGGGGTGATTCTTCCTATGATCTTGAAAATTAATTTAAGCCTCATGATAATAATGTTTGCAATAATATTGAAAGTTGGTTTGGAAGAGTGACAACTTTAGAAAATAATGATCCCACTACTTTGGAGTTTGATCAATCTTATGAAATTTTTGATAAAAGTGGGCTTGGAGAAGTAATGACTTTATTCTATGTTAATCCAACTATTTTGGAAGAGTGTCAACTTTGCATGCATGTGGATCATATAGAGAATATGTTATGTGATAGCTATATTGTTGAATTTGAATATGATCCTACATGTAATTATTATGAGAGAGGGAAATATGGTTGTAGAAATTTTCATGTTATACCTCTCATTATGTTGAGATTACTATTGTTTCTTTCTTCTTCCTTGCATATGCTAGTTTTTGCTTGTCTTGATAATTTGTTTTCTTATAAAATGCCTATGCATAGGAAGTATGTTAGACTTAAACTTGTTTTTCACATGCTACATGATGCTCTCTTCGTGTTTCAATTGCTATCTTTCATGTGAGCATCATTAAAATTATCAATGCCTAGCTAAAAGGCTTCAAAGAAAAGCGCTTGTTGGGAGACAACCCAATATTTTTATTTTCTGTTTTTATGATATTACACATTATTACCTCTATAGTAATTGTTTTTTGGTTTTTTAATTAGTGTTTGAGCCAAGCAAGACCTTTGGGATGGTCTATGGTGATAGTTGATTTGATCTTGCTGAAAAACATAAACTTTTGCACTCATTGCCAAAAATTCAATAAATCACAGAAATGTTCTTTTGATCTGAAGTTTTTACAAAAGATTGATATACAAATTTCCCAGGTTTTCCTAATGTTTCAGAATTTTTGGAGTTACATAATTATACAAAACTTCCAGATTACTACAGACTGTTCTGTTTTTGACAGATTCTGTTTTCTATGTGCTGTTTGCTTATTTTGATGAATCTATGGGTAGTATCGTGGGGTATGAACCATGGAGAAGTTGGAATACAGTAGATATTACACCAATATAAATAAAGAATGAGTTCACAACAGTACCTAAAGTGGTGATTTATTTTATTATACTAACGGATCTTATGAGTTTTTCTGTTGAGTTTTGTGTTGTGAAGTTTTCAAGTTTTGGGTAAAGATTTGATGGACAACAGAATAAGGAATTGCAAGAGCCTAAGCTTGGGGATGCCCAAGGCACCCCAAGGTAATATTCAAGGACAACCATGCATCTAAGCTTGGGGATGCCCCGGATGACATCCCCTCTTTTGTCTTTAATCCATCGGTAAATTTACTTGAGGCTATATTTTTATTCACCACATGATATGTGTTCTGCTTGGAGCGTCTTGTATGATTTGAGTCTTTGCTTTTTAGTTTGCCGCAATCATCCTTTCTGTACACACCTTTTGAGAGGGACACACATTAATCGTGAATTTATTAGAATACTCTATGTGCTTCACTTATATCTTTTGAGCTAGGTAGTTTGCTCTAGTGCTTCACTTATATCTTTTTAGAGCACGGCGGTGGCTTTATTTTATAGAAATTTTTGAACTCTCATGCTTCACGTATATTATTTTTAGAGTCTTTAAACAGCATGGTAATTTTCTTAGGTTATGAATTTAGTCCTAATATGATGGGCATCCAAGAGGGATATAATAAAAACTTTCATATAAAGAGCGTTGAATAAGATGGGAAGTTGGATTCCTTGCATTTGATATAAAGATGGTGATATTAGAGTCATGCTAGTGAGTAATTGTGGATTGGTAGAAATACTTGTGTTAAAGTTTGTGATTCCCGTAGCATGCACGTATGGTGAACCGTTATGTGATGAAGTCGGAGCATGATTTATTTTTTAATTATCTTTCTTATGAGTGGCGGTCGGGGACAAGCGATGGTCTTTTCCTACCAATCTATACCCCTAGAAGCATGCGTGTAGTACTTTGTTTTGATAGCTAATAATTTTTTGCAATAAGTATGTGAGTTCTTTATGACTAATGTTGAGTCCATGGATTATACACACTCTCACCCTTCCACCATTGCTAGCCTCTCTAGTACCACGCAACTTTTGCCGATGCATTAAACCCACCATATATTTTCCTCAAAACAGCCACCATACCTACCTATTATAGCATTTCCACAGCCATTCCGAGATATATTGCCATGCAACTTCCACCGTTACGTTTATTATGACACGCACCATCATTGTCATATTGCTTTGCATGATCATTTAGTTGGCATAGTATTTGTGGCAAGGCCACCGTTCATATTTTTTATACATGTCACTCTTGATCATAGCACATCCCGGTACACTGCCGGAGGCATTCATATAGAGTCATATCTTGTTCTAAGTATCGAGTTGTAATTTTTGAGTTGTAAGTAAATAAAAGTGTGATGATCATCATTATTAGAGCATTGTCCCATGTGAGGAAAGGATGATGGAAGCTTTGATTCCCTCACAAGTTGGGATGAGTCTCCGGACTTTACAAAAAATAAAAGAGGCCAAATAAGCCCAAATAAAAAAAGAGAAAAGAAAAAAATGAGAGAAAAGAGAGAAGGGACAATGTTACTATCCTTTTTAGACACTTGTGCTTCAAAGTAGCACCATGATCTTCATGATAGATGAGTCTCTTATTTTGTCACTTTCATATACTAGTGGGAATTTTTCATTATAGAACTTGGCTTGTATATTCCAATGATGGGCTTCCTCAAAATTGCCCTAGGTCTTCGTGAGTAAGCAAGTTGGATGCACACCCACTTAGTTTATTTTTGAGCTTTCATACACTTATAGCTCTAGTGCATCCGTTGCATGGTAATCCCTACTCACTTGCATCGATATCAATTGATGAGCATCTCCATAGCCCATTAATTTGCCTAGTTGATGTGAGACTTAATCCTTCTTTTTGTCTTCTCCACAACCACCATATTCTATTCCACCTATAGGGCTATATCCATGGCTCTCGCTCATGTATTGCATGAAAGTTGAAAAAGTTTGAGAACATCAACAGTATGAAACAATTGCTTGGCTTGTCATCGGGGTTGTGCATGATGAAATACTTTGTGTGATGAATATGGAGCATAGCCAGACTATATGATTTTGTAGGGATAACTTTCTTTGGCCATGTTATTTTGAGAAGACATGATTGCTTTATTAGTATGCTTGAAGTATTATTGTTTTTATGTCAATATTAATTTTTTTTTGAATCTTATGGATCTGAATATTCATGCCACAATAAAGAAGATTACATTGATAAATATGTTAGGTAGCATTCCACATCAAAAATTCTACTTTTATCATTTACCTACTCGAGGATGAGCAGGAATTAAGCTTGGGGATGCTTGATACATCTCCAATGTATCTATAATTTTTTATTGTTCCATGCTATTATATTATCTGTTTTGGATGTTTTATATGTATTAATATGCTATTTTATATTATTTTTAGGACTAACCTATTAACCTAGAGCCCAGTGCCAATTTCTGTTTTTTCTTTGTTTTTGAGTTTTACAGAAAAGGAATATCAAATGGAGTCCAAACGGAATAAAACTTTACGATCATTTTTCTTGGACCAGAAGACATCTACGGAGCTTGGAGAGGGGGTCAGACGATGGCCGAGGAGGCCACAAGCCTGCCAGGCGTGCCCCTGGGGGGCGCCCTGAGGGCTTGTGGGTCCCTCGGGGGTCTCCTAACCCTAATTCTTACTCTATAAATTCCCAAATATTCCCAAACCACCAGAGGCGTCCACCAAAATACTTTTCCGCTGCCGCAAGCCTCTGTTCCCGTGAGATCCCATCTTGGGGCCTTTTCCGGCACCATGCCGGAGGGGGATTCGATCACGGAGGGCCTCTACATCAACCTTGCTGCCCTTCTGATGATGCGTGAGTACGTAGTTTAGCACAGACCAACAGGTCCATATCTAGTAGCTAGATGGCTTCTTCTCTCTCTCTTTGATCTTCAATACAATGTTCTCCTCGATGTTCTTGGATATCTATTCGATGTAATACTTTTTTTGCGGTGTGTTTGTTGAGATCCGATGAATTGTGGATTTATGATTAGATTATCTATGAATATTATTTGATTCTTCTCTGAACTCTTTTATGCATGATTAAGATATCTTTGTATTTCTCTTCGAACTATCGGTTTGGTTTGGCCAACTAGATTGGTTTTTCTTGTAATAGGAGAGGTGCTTCGTTTTGTGTTCAATCTTGCAGTGTCCTCACCCAGTGAAAAAAGGGGTAGCGAGGCACGTATTGTATTGTTGCCATCGAGGATAAAAAGATGGGGTTTTCATCATATTGCTTGAGTTTATCCCTCTACATCATGTCATCTTACTTAAAGCGTTGCTCTGTTCTTATGAACTTAATACTCTAGATGCAGGCAGGAGTCGGTCGATGTGTGGAGTAATAGTAGTAGATGCAGAATCGTTTCGGTCTACTTGTCATGGACGTGATGCCTATATTCATGATCATTGCCTTAGATATCATCATAACTTTGCTCTTTTCTATCAGTTGCTCAACAGTAATTTGTTCACCCACCGTATGATATCTTCAAGAGAGAAGCCTCTAGTGAAACCTATGGCCCGCGGGACTATTTTCCATCATATATTTTTAGATCTATAAACCAAAAAACCCAAAAAATACTTTGCTGCAATTTATTTGTTTTTACTTTGTTTTACATTTTAGTAATCTTTTATACCTATCTCTATTAGATCTCACTCTTGTTCGAGACCGTGAAGGGATTGACAACCCCTTTTTCGCGTTGAGTGCAAGTGTTTGTTAGTTTGTGCAGGTGCATAGATTGGAGACTTTCTTGTGCCTCCTACTGGATTGATACCTTGGTTCTTAACTGATGGAAATACTTATCTCTACTTTGCTGCATCACCCTTTCCTCTTCAAGGGAAAAATCAACGCAAACTCAAGAAGTAGCACTACTCATAAAGCATATTCATGTTCAAGATCAAAAGGTTATTTAATATCATTAAGGATCTGAACATATGATCTTGCACCAAATAAACCAACTCAAGGAGTAATCAACACTACTTGCAAGCCACAGGTACCAATCTGAGGTTTTGGGACAAAGATTGAATACAAGAGATGAACTAGGGTTTGAGAGGAGATGGTGCTGGTGAAGATGTTGATGGAGATTGACCCCCTCTCGATGAGAGGGTCGTTGGTGATGACGATGGCTTCGATTTCCCGCTCCGGGAGGGAAGTTTCCCCTGTAGAATAGCTTCGCCGGAGCCTTAGATTGCTTCTGCCCAGGTTCCACCTCGAGACGGCGGCGCTTCGTCCCAAAAGCTCTCTTATGATTTTATTCCAGGTAAAAACCCTTCATATAGTAGAAGATGGACACCGGAGTCCTGCCAGGGGGCCCACAAGCCCTAGGGGCGCGTCCGCCAGGCTTGTGGACACCTGGTGGGTCCCCTCTCGTATTTTCTTCGCCCAATAATTCTTATATATTCCAAAATAATTCTCCGTAAATTTTCAGGACTTTTGGAGTTGTGCATAATAGGTCTCTCAGATTTGCTCATTTTCGGTCTAGAATTCCAGCTACCGGCATTCTCCCTCTTTGTGTAAACCTTGTAAAATATGAGAGAAAAGGCATAAGTATTGTACCATAATGTGAAATAACAGCCCATAATGCAATAAATATCAACATAAAAGCATGATGCAAAATGGATGTATCATCAAGCCGCAAGCGGCGCAGAGCGATGTAAATGGTGAGCTCCTCCACGTCGGTCAGCTCTGCGTCACGCAGCAGCGACTCCTATTCATCATCGACACCGGATCTACACCGGATGTTGCGTTGTTGCTGCCGTTTGACATGGCTCGGAAGGGAAGTGGACGCAGAGATGAGGGGATGGAGAGAAGTGGAGTGAAGTGAGGGTTTGATTGCCGTCTAGAGGTTGTCCGAAAGAGGATGTATTTGGCGTTTGGGTATGTCATGGTGCACCGGTCCGACGAGGCGGACGTGCCCATACCTCCCTATATACACCCGCTCCAGATTTGTATTGAATTTGAGGGTCGCTGGTCAGCAGGAGAGAATGTAGGATTGGAAACGCAAAATCAAGTCGAGTGTGCGGTGGCAATGCTCAAGATGACGCGTACCATGGCCGGTTTAACGACCGGGATAAAGGTCTCCGTGTAATCATCTCCCTCCTATTGCGTGAAGCCACCAAGAACCCAACAAGCTTTGTACTGCCAGCGAGCCATCAGGGTTGAATTTGTGCCGGAAGATTCACTTCCTGGTGACCACGTTGACACCTGCAGGTTAAGGAACCAAACTCCAAGTATCATTCTTTAGTAAAGCATTAAATTCATCAAGCATCACATTGTACCAATGGGGATCTTTATGGGCAGATTTATAAGTGGATGGAAGAGGATATATGTGGGAAGAAACACTCACAGAAAATAAATGTTTGGGTTGTGCAAAACCATGTTTTGCCCAGGTCTTCATCGCATGTGTATTGATGGGAGGAACGACTGGAATTATGGGGTGACGTCGCGGGCAAGGAGTCGATGGCGTAGAGCACGAGGAGGAGTCAGTGGGTCCCATGGTAGAAACGGCAGGTGTGGGGGGTGCAGGATCCGCACGTGATCCAAGGGAATCAGGCACTGGCAATCCGAGGCGAGTGGAGGAGGTGAGGCTAGCGCACTCATGGGCGGGCAACGAGTGGGGAGGGGGGGGTGGGAACGTGGCGCACCGTAGATGATGGTAGGGACCTGGTCGGCTCGGTGGGTGGGCAGGGAGTGACATGGCAAGTTCTAGGTGGAGGGGCCGGTACCGAGGCGGATCCAGCTGACCTGCTGCCATCCGAGGTAGGTGGGATGCCGATCCCGAAGCAGATCCGGCGTGGGCGGGAGGCAGGAGCGAATCAGGTGCGGGATTGGTCCGTGTGGCCGGGACTGTGGGCGGTGTGTAGGGAAAAATTGTTTCATCAAAAACTACGTGACGCGAGACTATGACTTTGTGAGTGGTAAGATCAAAACATCGATAGCCTTTGTGCTCGAGTGGGTAACCAATGAAAACACAGTGAGTGGATCATGGTGCAAGCTTGTGGCGACTTGTGGCATAAAGGTTCGGAAAGTAGAGGCATCCAAACATGCGAAGGTGGTCATAGCATGGATGAACTCCGATAAGGAGGAAATATGGCGTGTATGGGAAGGTGGTAGAGAATGGTCGCCAATTGAGCAAGTGTGTGGCAGTGTGGAGAGCCTCGACCAAAAAGTAAGGTGGTAGATGGGCATGAAGTAGGAGTGTGCGAACGACGTCGTTGGTGGTGCATATCATGCGTTCAGCCTTGCCATTTTGTGGAGAGGTGTGAGGACAAGAGAGTCGGTAGACAATGCCGTTGTTCGAGAAGACGTCACGGATAGATGTGTTAATGAACTCGCCGCCATTGTCACATTTCATACACTTGATAAGAGTATGGAATTGGGTGTAAATATAAGTGAAGAAGCGTTGGACAGTGGGAGAGATTTCAGATTTGTTGTGTAATGGGAAGGACCATGAATAATGAGTAAAATCATCTAGCACAATCAAATAGTATTGGTAGCCCGAGAAACTCACAACAGGAGAGGTCCAAAGAACACAATGTATACGTTGGAATGGAGCACTTGTACAATTATTTGAAGAAGAAAATGCTAAACGAGGTTGACGCCCTAATTGGCATCCAACACAGGGAGAGTGACTAGCGTTATTACAATCTAGTAGATTTTTTTGGAAAGGGAAGCTAAAGAGGCCTTGCCGGATGGCCAAGGCATTGATGCCACAAGTCTCCATCTGTGTTGAGCAAAGCGGTGCCACCGGTCAAGGAGTTGTCGTAGAAAGGATAGAGCGGGCCGGTACTACTGGACATCACTAGAAGATTCCTGGTTGGAAGATCCTTCACAGAGTACCCATGAGGGTTAAAATCAACGACAACTTGATTATCAGTGGAAAGTTTACGAACGAAAATAAGATCTGTAGCCATATTAGGACGGACCACGACGTCAATAAGAGAGAGATTGGTGGGAGGGAGGGTGGTGGAGCCGGTGCCTATGATAGGAAGGTGAGCACCATTGCCAACGATAATACTCAATGAAAAATGCTTTTGAAAAGAACGGAACTTTGAGAGATTACCAGGATTGCCGGTGATGTGAGTGGCCCCGCCGGAGTCTAGAATCCAGTCATCACCGTGTTGGGGAAGACCCTGGTGGCTGTATGCCTGATGGTAGAGAGTGGCCTGGTCCCAAGATGGTGTGCCGAACGGATATGGTGAGGACGACGGAGGCGGCTGGTGCGATGCGGAAGGACCCTAGAGCATCAATGGTTAAGCCTGAGAGTGCAGGCCTTGACGGGGGCCGAGAGTCACAGGGCATTGTGGGGGACTTAGCCGGGGGGAGGGGCGAGGGGCGGGGAGAGCCATGCCGTAGGGAGCAAAGTATCAGGTCCATGGCGCTGGCTACTACACCCCGCGGCCACCAGAGTCCTGGCGTCCGCGACCACGCCTGTCGTTGCGGCCACGACCACACCCACGGTCGCCTCCACCGTTGAGGCAGTTGCCACCAGAGCCATGCCCGGAGGGGGGCAGGGTCCCCGCGATCACCGCGATCGCCGCGGTCGTTCTGGGAGCTAGACCCGCCGGAGATGGTGAGAGCGGCCGAGGCCGCTTCAGCGGAACGAAGGTTGATGTTGAACTCCGCCAGATTCAACCGTGAGCACGCGACGTTGAATGGCGGCAACGGAACCATGTCACCAAGGACGGCCCGTATGGTGTCGAGGTCGTGAAGAAGTTGTATCGTCAGATCGTTGTCGGTGACGGGGTTGCCCGTATCGGCATGGACGTCCGCGATGGCCTTTAACTTGCGGGCGTACTCCGAGACCGTGATGTCCCTTTGCTTCAGGTTGCAGAATTGCCGAGTCAGGTGGAGGTATTGAGCGCCCTGGTTGCTCTGAAAGTAGGCCCGGGTGCGAGACCAGGCAGTTAATGCATCGTTGGCGCCGCCCATGATAAGCTCGAGAAGGGAGTCGGCCAAGGTGAAGAGATTCCATAGGGTGATCTGGTGACCGACGGCGAGCCAAGAGGTGTCGGGGTTGACCGGGGGCGGGCGTTGGACGTGGTCCAGGACGCGGTGCTGTTGGAGGACAAAGGTAAAGAACTTACGCCACTTGATGTAGTTGTGCTCGGAGGGATCGAGCTTGAACTTTATGTGGTTGGAGATATGATCTTGGTGAAAATTGAGAAGGTAAGGACCGGCAGGTGGGGTAGCAGGTGGCGCAACGATGGTGGAAAGGGCGAAAGAGGCAGCGGGAAGGCTGGCAGTGAGTGAAGGAGAGGGAACCAGGAGGGAAGGGCTGAGGACCAGTGGCAGCGGCGAAGGAGCCCGGAGTGGGGAGATCGCCGAAGATGTCCTCGAAGGCCATGGCTATTTGATATCAAATTAGAGAAGAGGTAGGCGCTGTGAAAACCGTTCTATTGATCTCACCAAGTATTACAGGGGTTACATAAGTCACGCAGGCAATGTACACATGAGTGCGGGTGCTATCCTAGAGAATAGGACTAAATTACAACAGCTCAATAATACAGTACAACAGTGCAATATACAAAGTGGACGTTAACAGATTTTTTTTTTTGCAGTGTAGTGTACGTTAACAAATGGTGGGGCCAGATCGCTGGCGTGGCGGCCGTCCGCCCGCTCGTGGGCTGGGCTGGGTGCCGCCGCGTGAGCTGCTGGGCCGGTTGGGCGTGGTTCGCGTGGAGTCTGTTCGTCTGTAGTAGCCGTGTGGTGGGTGGGCGTCGCGGAACCCTAGGTACGGCGTATAGCGCCTAGGGCTACATACGCATTTCCCCGTATATACAGAAACTCATTTTACCTTTCCCCTTTCCCATTTCCTCCAGCCGACAGCCGACGGCGCTAGTAGAGCTCGCGAGTGAGGAGTGACGGCGGTGGGTCGTAGCGAGATGGCGGATGCGCGTGGATCGGTCGGGACGGCGGTGGATGGACTCGACCTCGAGCTGCGTCTCGGCCTGCCCTCCGCGCCCATCGGGTACGACATCGACCTCGCGCTCTTCGCCGGCCAGATCCCGGTGGAGAGCGTCCCGGTTGCGGAGCTGGAGAGGGCGGGCGATCTCGCCATCGTGGGCCCCGTGGAGAGCGCCGCGGCCGCGGCGGTGGAGAAGGGGAGAGATCTCACCATCGTTTACGAGGGCTCGGTGCGCGCGGACGACGTGCCGCCCGCGGTGACCGAGAGAGTCGCCGTCGCGGAGGTGGACAAGGCGAGCGATCTCGCCATCGTGGTCTACGAGGGCCAGGCGGCTGGGGACGACGCGCCGCCCACGGTGGGGGAGCTCGGGGTTTTGGCGACCCCGGATGACGAGCCGCAGGACAAGCACGTCGGGGCCGGGCAGATCGTCCCGGTCCGCAGCGCAGGCTCCACCGCGCTGGCGCTGTTCCACCTCCCTCTGCAGCAGGTGCAGCCCGGCCGCGGGATCCCGCTGTTACCGTGGGCAGGCCGCGGCGCACGCCAGTCGCGGAGGAGGGCCGCCGCCGCGGCGCCTGACCCAGCCCTGAATTCCGCCGACACGGTGCGGGCGTGGGTGCGCGACGAGCTAGAGGAGAGCCACCACCTCCCCAGGGACATGCTGCTGAGCTACATCGGCGAGAAGGTTTTGAGCCAGTCGGACATGAACTCCGGACAGGCCCGCTTCCTCCTCCCGGCCAGCGCAGACGCCGGCCTCCGCGCCTTCCTCAACCCCGTCGAGATCGCGGCGTGCGGCTTCAACAATACCGAGCGGAAGGCACAGAGGAAGAGGATCCCCGGGGAAAGAGCGAGGCCGACGACGTACACGGGGGTGCCGTTGTCCGTCTACGTGAGCAGCGGCCGGGGACATGGCGTGTCTGACCAGCTGAAGCTGAACAAGTTCCACCGCAGCGGCTGCACCGTGATCAACGGTATGAGGTACAGGCGCTTCATTGAGTTCTGCGGCCTAAAGGCGGGCGACGGCGTGGAGGTCTGGGCGTTCCGGTGGCTCCCTGAGCTCCGTCCGTGCCTTCTCATCGCCAAGAGGGACGGCGTCCGCCCCGCCCGAAACCCATAGCGTGTGTAATCCGCTCGCCGGGGATACTGCATGTCAACTGCCTACCAGATGGTATCGATCGCAAGCCAATTTAGGAAACGATTTCATGTTTCATGTTGTTTTTTGGGATAATTTCATGTTGTTGTTGTATCGTACTAGTAGTGGTACCTGTCTCTTTCTCGGTCTGACTACCATTTCAACTTTAGGAAAGAGATCATCTCGAATTCATGTTGTTTAGTTGTTGTATCGATCTTTCTTGTCTGACTACCATTTCAACATTATGTTTCAGTTATATGGATGCAATCTCTTGTGTCACTTTGAAATTGTTCTTATGGGTGTCACTTTGAAATTGTTCTTATGGGTACGAGTTATCGGGCATTTGCAAGGTACATCTTTTTTCCCCTGGGAATTACCAGAGATTTTATTCAACACAAAGGAACTCCTGGAACAATCAACCAATAAACTGCTAACCAGGAAGTGGAGGGTTCAGAGTTGCAAGGTACGTGCACCGTAGGAATAACTTGGCGCGCACGTATATTGGGTGGTTACAAGGCGCGCACGCACCCTAGAAATAAGTTGGCGCGTGCTTACCTTAGGAATATCTTAACTTGGGGCGTACGTATATTGGACGGTTACAAGGCGCACACACACCCTAGAAATAAGTTGGCACGCTTTTACCCTAGGAATAACTTGGCGCACGTACGCGAAACTTTATATCTATATGACCTATGTTTTATCTTATTAACCGCTTACCGAATATATGTTTTGAAAGATTATATTTGTAATTAACTAGTATTTTTCATGGCAAACTTGTAAAAAATTCTCCCTAAATGCTTTTTTGTTAATTACAGTGGATTCCAAAGACAAATAAGTTATATTACACTTCCTACTCCTAAGAAGTTTAGTTATTTTGGTCAATTCTAAAAATCAGATCTAAATAGATCTTGTTTCTCATATATGCAGCAATATAGTCCATAACTTCTAGTTATGACCTTGTGATAACTTTTACTTTATTAGGAAATCTTGCCTCATTTATCCCAAATGCATGCCTTCCTTGAAATCATTACCATATCTCCAAGAAGGAAGCATGCCCCACTCATTAGATTGACTGACAAGCCAAGCTGCAGGTGGGCAACTCAAATGCATGTCCATTTGGTTATTATATCAAAGCCTATGAAATTTCACCAAATTCTGTCAATTTCTAAGAGATTGTGTAAAATTATGTAGAACAACTCCATAAAAATGTGTCAAGGACAAAAAAAACTTGCAAAAAAGTGTCGCGATGACAAGAAAAACTAGGTAAAGAAGTTTCACGGGCATAAAATTATTGCTAAAAAGTAAATTTCAGTATTAAATAGCAAAAATAAGGCATTTGGTGTTCAGTTCACAAGGACTAGAACCCCCCCCCCCCCCCCCCCCTCCCCGAATAGGCTATTTTGTATGTAATTTGAAATAAAGTCTACATCTTTTTCTTTTTCCTATAGTTCAACAAATGTGTGAAGAGAGATAGTCTCACCATGAGAGGGCAGCAACCTTATTGTTTGTTTCTTTAAACCAATGCACCCATAAATAAAAGTTTCAACAAACTTTTCTAATGGTGACCGAACTTGGGTGGTCGGAGTCCTAAATTTCCATAGTATAGAAAGGATGACCTCATGCCAAATGGAGTCATTGATGTTTGATGGTGTTGATCTGCTCAATGCGTCTTGGTAGCGGGAGGGCGGCGTGATGTCCAATTGGAGCTGAATCCGCATTGCTTTCGGACAGTTGAGGTAGAGGCGACCGGTATCTTGGGAGATGCATGAACCATTTCTGAAAACCACATATGGCACTGGGACGGTGTTCAATTCACAAGAACTAGAAACCGTACCCCCCCCCCCCACCCCCCTAGACTATATTTTTATGCAACTTCAAGTAAAAACTACATGTTTTTCTTTTTCTTTAGGTTGAAAAAAATGTTTTATTTCAAATTATGTTTCCTCCTTCTAACATTGAGCTATTACATGATTTTATTCATTTCCTTCTTTTTCTTAAAAAAAAGAAACGTACAAATTGAATAGCCCCTTAGCAGTAGTGAACTATATGCATCTACTCATTGAAAACTGTAGAATTTCTCAAGTCCTAAATCTTACAAAGTATAGAAAGGAGAAACTCTGGCCTAATGGAATCATTGATGTTTGACGGTGTTGATCTGCTCAATAGATCTTGCAAGCAGGAAGGCGGCGTGATGTCTAGGTGATGCCAAATCCGCATTGCTTTCGGAGAGTCGAAGAAGAGGTGATCAGTATCTTTGAAGGTGCAAGAACCATTTTGGTAAACCACATATGGCATTGAGTGTTCAGTCCACAAGGACATATTTTTGTCTCATAGGCCATTTTGTATGCAATTTGAAATAATGTCTAGATCTTTTCACTTTTCCTGTAGTTTAACTAATACATAGAATAGCCTCTTACTAGGTGTGAACTATATGCATCGACAAATACTTGTCCATGATCGTTTTCGTGCGGTGTGTCCACTCCATAGATAAGTAAATACTCCTACACTACTGTGATGGCAAAAATATGTCAGACATGATGAAGGGGTTCCTGGCAACGATCACGAGCTTCCTTATGCGACACATTGGGCTACCGCTCATTGTCCATAGATTGCGAGGGGTCCACTTCCAATTGCTAATCGACAAGATTTCTAGTAAGCGGATGGGGGCATTGGATTTATTTTTTTCACCTTCGTCGACCAACTTTGGTCAAAATCGCCCATCACTACTGAAGCTATTTACCACCTCACCCCTCTCATCCTTTCAAAGGGTATGAAAAAAACCATTACCAAGCTTCAGCAATCCTTTCTTTGGGTGGAAACGAACAAGGTCTCGGGAGGGAAGGGCAAGGTGAGATGGGACATTATTTGCCAGCCGACTGCTCCCGAGGGATCTGGAATCCTCAACGTCGAAAATATCCGAGAACGCTTCGGCTGCGGTGGCCATGGTTAGAATGGACAGACCCCTCGAGGGCTTGGGTTGGCATGGGAACTCCATGCAAAGCGGAGGACACGGACCTTTTCTACAAATGCGCCACCATTAATGTTAGGGATGGGATGAAAACCAAGTTTGGCATGGCCCATGGCTCTATGGTGCAAAGCCAAAGGATATTGCCCCTCAATTTTTGAGTTGTCCAAGACCAAGAGTGGCTTTGTCAATAAGGCCCTCATGGGGGACGAGTGGATTACTAAGGTTGATACTTCTTTCGGGCCGGGCTTAATGCTAATCACCTTTGGGATCTTGTCCTCGACGTGCACCTAAGCCAGGACATGCCTTATTCTATAACCTCGCATGTGAGCCCTTCTAGAACTTACTCGCCTGGCACTGCAAATAAAAAGCAATTCGAGGAACACCCCCCCCCCCCCCACCTTGAAGGCTGCGGTTCGGCGCCGCCGAATCTATAATTATTTGCCTGGCTAATCCTGCAAAACAATATTTGGACTGTTGACCGCTTGCAACAAGGGGGATGTCATAACTATGGTCAATGCCAGCTTTGCAAAAGAGTTCCGTGTTGGAAATCATAGATGATCTCAGGATCATCTTGCACAAGATTTGAGCCACTAATCATAAGTAACTAAAACAATCACACCTTAGATCAAAGGTAGAGCCATCTCTGCCTCTTACAGATGCTGGAAATGGCATATAGGGCTTCACCAGAAGTAGCTGCTGGAGATGATGCTGGTTAAGGTTCATCTCTTCTTCTTCATCTTCTTCTTCATAGCTACTAGAGCTAGAGGAAGATGCTGGAAGGCACTGGAAAGCCCTTCCCATGGCTGGCTGTTCGTGACTGGATTGGGCAGCTAGGGGAACTATCTCCATGTGTGTAGATTGCCACTCCTGATGGGAGTGTGTCCCCTTTTATATATACTTAAGTGAACAGTGCCATGGGGGGACCCACCTGTCAGTTGTATGTGTGTGTGTGTGCCCCCAATCAGGGCATACATAGTCAAGTTGATTTTGGCAACTTGCTGCTGCTGCAGCTGGCCTTATCAGTTTGGCCTTTTTTTAGATCAACCTACATTCTCCCCCTTGATCGTAAGGCAAAACTTATAAGCCCACTTCTTAATAAAATGACATACGAGATAAAAGGATTGCAACGGTCAATTAATACCATAAAACCCAGTTACTACAATATACCACCTTATCTTGAAATGGAACTTCTTTAACTTTAGGAGCTCCATAAACTTAATCCTCATTTGAAAACTTATGAGTTCATTCCTTTGTTGGAACTTATACAGAGCCAATAAGATACAATGGTCAATTAAGTACCATTGATCTAATTGACCACAGTACATCATTCCATCGAAGAAACAAACTCCCTTAGTTTTGTGGGGAGATGGTGTTGTAATGGTCCCAAGAGTGCAGTTTCTCTTTATATATACTTGTGCATATTCTTATGCGCGAGCCTTTGAAAAGAAGAGAAAAATATTTTGTTTCCAGAATCATTTTTTTGTCCCTTAATAATGGGCTGCCATTTAATCTCTATGCCGGCAACATTAGAAGGCAAGCCTCTTTAAATATAATGCTTAGCTTTAATACTTTAAGCATAACACTTAGGCATCAAGACATTAACCTTATGTAATGCTCAACACTTATGCCTTAGACTTAATACTTATTTGTTGAGCCCTAAAACTTAATTCATCAAGGCCTTGAACATACTTGATTCTGGAATTAATCTTTCACAATGTCATAGGTCTGACAGATACCTTTTGACATGTTACTCGAATAATCTGCACTCTTACATAATGTGTTCCGGGATAAATTCCTTAAAGAAATTCCTTACTCTTAAATTCATATGGATTAGGGACATGAATCCATATCTTAAGTACTTAGGGAATTAAGAGCATGCCACAACTTTAGTTTGCATCTTTGACGATGCTTTAAGAAAATTGGGTAAAGCCACTCCACAATATGGCTCCCCCCGCAAGGGTGAAACTTTTGTGGATAAAATTTTCGTAAATTCACACCTTGCCAAATACCTTAGCGGTCCACAACTTGGTGGTCACCTTATTTCATAAAACATGAGCATGCAATCCCTTAAACACATCATTACTTTAGTGCTTATGCCTACAAGGCAAAGCTTTTTTCATAATATTCCAGGGGTCCAGTCCTGGATTTATGTCTGTCAGTTATCCCGGTCTCAAATCTTAAGGGCGCATAATAACTTAAACATTAGTAACAACATGACAAAACTTATCGCCCTTGAGGGAGTAATCATAAACCTTTAGAATGAACTTAATACTCCCCTTTATGGACCAATCTCAGTGAATTTTTAATACATAAGGAACATCACCAAGATAGACTTAGTACCCTAAGGAAAACCTCAGGGCTTATGCAATATCCCTATTGCTTATGATCAATACAATATTGACCAATCATAAATTCCTCATTAACATTATTTCTTATTGAGCTTTGCACCACTGATCATCATAATTAATTCTTTATTATACAAAAGGAAAACCTTTATGAAATTTCCATCTCTAAAATCTTAAGTTTGGTGACCATATGTCACCTTTTCATAATTTATTCCCTCAAACTCCCATTTGCATTAAATTTCTTTCAGCAAGTCTTTCAGTAAGACGTGTTGCTTAAACTTTAATAGGAGCTTTTGCCACGGATTACCTTGGCAATCTGGGAGTTAGGAATAGCTCCTTTAATAATGTCAACAGTGGAGCTCTTAATTTCCATAAAGCCCTTATAATTTAACTGCTCTCCCTTTAGTTTTTTTCAACATCATACTCTGTTTCAGAGTATCATAATTTTCATTATCCTCCTTTGGTTCTTTAGGAGGATCATTATGGAGAGCATAATTAAATCCTTTATCTTGCTTAGGAGAAAAACTTATGCAAGATTTTAGTATGATAAACATCAGAAGAAACATAATGACTAATCATATAACATTAGTATTAAAAGGGCAATTTAATTGTTCCTTATCACCATAATCATCCTGCACTGAGGTAATAACAATAATAATAATAATACCTTTAAGAGATGGAAATTCAAAATGAAAACTTAAGATAGTTTAACTAGAAGTGGTACTTAATGAATGCTCAACTTTTATTTATAAATTCAACTTGAATTTCTTCAAGACATAAGAATCATAATATAACCACAAAATTTCTTAAAAGCGGGATAAAAACATACCTGGAAGTTCAACTGCTCCCCCTCGAAATGTGGATGGAGCTATTGCTCAACATTTCGACGAACTTCCATAAGGAATATTCCACTTTCAGAGGAGAAGACTTATAGAAATAACATAAGTCACATTATAGGAATGGAGGATACAGGACTTCATTGTGTGCTAATGGAAAATGTCCAACTTTAAATTTTCTCCTCAAAACAATCTTCGTCCATGAGGTCATAGTAATATCATACTTACAGTATCCAATTTTCTTGTGGATACAAATTCTTTTAAGCTTAATTCTAATCCACTTTATAGACTTTATAGTATATAACATAATAAAGTGGATTCAAAAGCTCCGTAAATTCATCATGTCTCAAACCCAAAATCTTGAGTATTCATAAGACCAAAATGAACTCATATGATCTTAAGGAGCTTTTAAGCTACTTCGTTAATGCCAGAAACAACTTCATTATGACAGAACTAGGGAATTACTCCCCCAGATCCTTACTGGCATACTCCCCCAGATTCTTTACTGGGTTTTGCTCCCTTAGATGTTAATAAACAAGAAGCCTATCGGATTCTTGTTAATACCTCAATAATCAAAGTTTCTTTGACGGGAGCTCATTAGATTTTCATTATGCATGACCTCATGAAAAATAATATACGTAAGCTTAAATCATTACTTATGAGAAACATTAAATCAGCCGAAAAACATTATGGCTGAATTGAAAAACATTAGCAATAGGGATAAAATGCATGATCACAAATTTTGATAGTGATCATACAAAACATAATTCTTCATGTAAACATTAATCTTTAGGGAATGACACATGTATCCAATCAACTTTGGTCAGAATGAATTCACGTGTCACAACTTTATCCCAAAATAACATTAAGTCTCCAATTAAAATTTCTGTTTGATTCCACATTAATTGGAGATGACTTAATGATCATGATAATGATCACAGAAGCTTACAGCTTTAAGAATTAATTGATCTGGGAATTAATCAGATGATTTATGGCTATAGCTAAAACTTAATGAATTTATATGTATATATAGCCATGAATCATATCATTAATCAGAGGCACTTAATTACGGAAGAATACGATTTAATTATAAGCATAAGTTTACAATAACTTAATAATCAATTAATTGGTTTATATCCTTTATTCAATTCCCCAAAAGTACTTTAATATTTGTGGCCTATTTCAAAATTTTGTCCAAAAGCCTTATGCACGAGAATTCTTTTCCCAGACCATAAACTTTATTTGTTGATATGATCCACATCAGCTGTGGCCAGAAGTATATCATAACAACAAAATTTTGTGATCAAGTATTCATTAATCAGCTTTGGCCAGAATAACAAATACCAGTCACACTTTATGGCCCCTTCAAACTTCTTTTACTGATCCAACTCACATCAGCTTTGGCCAGAAGTGAGCAAGAGCAGTAAAACGTTTTGCAGTCAAATATTCGTCAACCAGCTTTGGCCAGGATGACAAACACCAACCACACTTAATTAAAATCATGTCTCTTTATTCTTCTTTTATTGAACTAGTCCACGTCAACTTTGGTCAGAAGTGTACAAGAACAATAAAATTTTGCAGTCATGTACCTAACAATCAGCTTTAGCCAGAATGGTAAATACAGACCACCCTTAATAAATCAGAGACATTTAATAGAACAACATCATTAAATATTCATGGCTCTAAGGACAAAATTCTTTAATGGGCAATTAACTATGACAATCCATGGTTTTAGTTAAATATAACCATGAAAAGTCAACATTAGTTTTTTTCTTATGCGCAGAGCTTAACTATAGCTCAAATCAAAGGCCACTTAATTCCTTAGGCAAATCAATCATTAATGAAATTTTGGGGGAACATCATTAACATAAAGGGCCTCATTCTAACACATTATAAATTTTGAGCAACAATCTTTAGTTACTTTAGGGCTAGTCATAATTAACTTAATTGCTCATAAAGAGCATCATAGCCCCATCTTAATTTGATTGCTCAAAATATTATTTAATTGAGGCCACATTAAAATTAAAACCTTAAAGCTCTCTAATAAGAAATTGGTTAGAGAAGCATGTCATAAACTTTAAATAGAATCATTATTTTGAGATCAAGACATGATAAATATTTTGAAATGATTAATCATAACATAATTGCTTTAGAAGACATTAAAAAACTAATACCATATAGTCATTAAATATGACATAAGGATATTACATTAAAAAGAACATAATAAAATTGCACTTAAAATAACTAAGCATGGCACATAAATATATAAGGAGAAATAAAATATTATATCTTTATCTGGTATAAATATACCATGCATAATTTTAGCTCAAAGGAAATTAATTCTTAAAAGGGAAACCAATAAGTAATTCTCCTGCATAAAAAAATTGGCCCATCATTATTAGATATTATATTGGCATAATTTTAGAGTTATTAGCAGTGCATAAGTATTATTATAATGTCTTAATTAACTGGAAAATGCACTGATAATAATAAAAATGCCAGACTTAATTTTCATTAGTTTGCCTGGCCCAGCAGCAAAATTTCTCAGAAGAGAAAGTCACAGAGTGACTGACTTAAGCTGGGCCAGAACCTGTAGCCCAAAAATGGCCCGTTAACACTTCTGCTGGCCCATGCGCGAGCCGTCGATCACAGCGTCGAACAAAACGAGCCGCCAGCCTGCCTCCCCCACAAACCCTAACCTTATCCCTTCCTCCCCTTTCACGTTGCTCTGCCCGACGGCGACCAACCAGGCGAGCGAGCTGCGGCGGCAAGCGCCCATCATAGGGAAGGAAGCAGTGGCGCTAGCGAGTCCCTTTCGCCGGAGTCCTGCGCGGCTTTGGCCTGCGCGAGGCTCCGTCGAGCGGTGCTCGACCGTGCCCTTATGAGGCGGCCGCACGCGTGCGGGTGTATCCGCGACGGCGATGGCGCACTTCTCCAGTTACGGCGTGGCGAGACCTCCCCGACGACGATACGCGAGGAAGGACGACGACAAGCCGTAGTAGCGGACGGCGGGGCCGCTCGGGTATGAGCCCGAGCGCGCTCGTAAACGTAAGGGGCGGTCATGGCGGCGCCGTACAACGACGGCGAGCACCGTAACCCCAAGGTGAGCGTCCGCTACCCTTAATTTCTTTAGGATTAGGATTAGGGTTCCTCAATTTTGAGAAGAAAATTGGGGATTTTATCATTTAGGTTTTCGTGATTTGGGGATTTTCTTTAGCTCAGTGCCAAGTCAGTCCATCCCCACCTTAGTTCATACTTAAGCCGAAACCGCAACATCATCAATAGCATAAATTTCAATAATTACAAGAACTAGGGTTTCTAAAATTTGGGGAAAGAGAGTAAAAGCTCACTTAATTGCTTTAATCCCCATTTATCAACATCAAATTGAAACCCTTAAGCATCATATGATCTGTTAGGGCTAGGAACCTTAGAAATATAGGGCTAAACAAATTAGATCAAGCTTGAACAAGAATAACTGCATGAGCTTGATCATGAACAGGAAGAACAGCTCAAAAATTAAACATGAACAGACTTTCTCAGGCCTGATCTATAACATAAGAAGACTCAGGCTTAGATAAAGTACAACATAACCACTTAAGCATGATGCACATGCCCTTAGACACCAGCATATTAACATGAAATGGGTTCAATCCTGAGCAAGAAGGCTCTGGTGCCATTGTTGGAAATCATAGATGATCTCAGGATCATCTTGCACAAGATTTGAGCCACTAATCATAAGTAACTAAAACAATCACACCTTAGATCAAAGGTAGAGCCATCTCTGCCTCTTACAGATGCTGGAAATGGCATATAGGGCTTCACCAGAAGTAGCTGCTGGAAATGATGCTGGTTAAGGTTCATCTCTTCTGCTTCATCTTCTTCTTCATAGCTACTAGAGCTAGAGGAAGATGCTGGAAGGCACTGGAAAGCCCTTCCCATGGCTGGCTGTTCGTGACTGGATTGGGCAGCTAGGGGAACTATCTCCATGTGTGTAGATTGCCACTCCTGATGGGAGTGTGTCCCCTTTTATATATACTTAAGTGAACAGTGCCATGGGGGGACCCACCTGTCAGTTGTATGTGTGTGTGCCCCCAATCAGGGCATACATAGTCAAGTTGATTTTGGCAACTTGCTGCTGCTGCAGCTGGCCTTATCAGTTTGGCCTTTTTTTAGATCAACCAACATTCCGGAGATAGCCGCACACATTCTGTCCGGGTGCCGATACTCTGAGCGCATCTGGGCTATGGTCAGAGATTGGCTCGGCATCCATGACATGTCCTTCGATGATTGGCCAAACTTCCAAAGTCTGGCTCAATGGTGGTCCGCTATGATCCACATCAACGGCCAACGAAGGAAGGTTGTTGCATCCTTGGTGATTCTCACGTCTTGAGATATCTGAAACGAGAGAAATGCTCGGGTCTTTCGAAACATCTACACCTTGCCAACGACGATATTCGCCATCATCAAGCGCGAGGCATCACTTTGGGGCATTGCCGGGGCCAAACACTTGAGGTTGATCATGTTGCGAGGGTAATTCCTTACATGTATTTGCGCCATCGGGCGAGAGTTGTAATTCTAAACCTTCTTCTTAATCAATAAAATGGGGCCAAACTTTGGCCCATGTTTCAGAAAAGGAGGACGAAACCAATGTTATCTTGTCCGGCCGTAAAAAACACAGGAATTCCCCTGCCCACTCCTTCCTTGCCACCGAGAGCCCAGCTTGCGCGGCCAGTTGCGCATCGTTGGCTGTACGTACGTGCTTTAATTCTGCATCGATCACACCGTGAACGGCTTGTCGTGTTCCAAACTAGCCAAAGTCACCGGCTCCCAAAGCTACCACTATATGTACACGCACCACGAAGCCGATGCACAAACACACACACACACAACGCAACCTCCAACATACCGATCGAAGCACCGTACTTGCGCACGCCTCCCCGTCGCCTAGAGTAATGTCTTCTCCTAAGGTCACGCTCGCCGCCATGGCCGTCGTCGTCGCCGTGGCCGCCTTGCTCCCGGCGACGGCTTCCGCGGCGTCGTACACAGTCGGCGACGACTCCGGGTGGGACATCGGGGTCGACTACCGCGCCTGGGCCAACGGCAAGAAGTTCAGAGTCGGCGACACCCTCGGTACGTCTCGTCTCAGGGCACCAACCTTGCATGCATGCATGATCGGCGTGGTATATTGAGTTGATCAATTTTCGCGCGTGCGTGCAGAGTTTTTGTACTCGTTGGGGGAGGCCGAGCACAACGTGGTGTTGGTGGACGCGCAGAGCTTCGCGGCGTGCACCGTGCCCAGCAACGCGCCGACGCTGACCACCGGCGACGACAAGGTGTCGCTGACGCAGGCCGGGCAGTGGTTCTTCATCTGCGGCATCGAGGGCCACTGCCAGGACGGCATGAAGCTCGCCGTCAACGTCCACTGATCCACTATCGAGTACTATATATCTATCATCAACTGCGACCTTGCGAATAAAGTCTTCAGTGTTACTTACATTGTAGCATTACGCAATTCGAGCCAGTACCTGGGCTCCAGGCTCAGTTTTCCCCGTAGAATTCCACTGCCTTATGACGCTTTTTTTCTTTAGATATTTATATGTTTTTGCCACGTAGTACCATATTTAATCAAGAGCTACAGTTTGATTCCCCGCAAGAAAAGAATTACAGTTTCATACATTATCAATGTATTGGGCATCTAAAAGAAAGTTATGTATTGAGATTTTTTTTCTTGAAAAATGTATTTGGATTTTTTTGAGCTGATATTGGGAGAATATGAAACTACGTGTCACGTAATCACGTTCATTTGTAACCTGGTCCTTTGGCCAAATTTGGAAATGGAATGGAATGTAGGTGATAAAGCTCTCCCCTTGTGACCATTTTTTTTTGTAAAATATGCAATAATGTTTTGGATCCATAAAAAATGTCACAAGGACAAAAATAACTTATGAAAAAGTGTCAGGGGGACAAGGGAAAACTTGGTAAAAAAAAGTGTCACGGGAATAAAATACTTGCTAAAAAGTAAATTTCAATATTAAAATAACATAAATATTGCATTGGGTGTTCAATTCACAAGGATTTGAAGCCATATTTTTTCTCTCCCATGAACTATTTTGTATGCAATTCTGAAATAAAGTCCACATCTTTTTGGTTTCCCTGTAATTTAACTAATGTGTGAAGAGAGGTAGTCTCACCATAAGACGGCGCAACCTTATCGTTCGGTTCTTTAAACCGATGCATCCATAAATCAAAATTCAAACGAACATTTCTAATGGTGACCGAACTAGGATGGTTGAAGTTTCGGAAAATTGCAACACTTCTCGAGTCCTAAATCTTCCAAAGTATGGAAAGGAGGACCTCATGCCTAATGGAGTCGTCGATGTTTGACGGTGTTGGTATGCTTGACAGGTCTTGGAAGCGCGAGGGCGACCTAATCTCCAGCTAGAGCCTAGTCCGCATTGCTTTTCAGATAGTTGAGGAAGAGGTGATCGCTGTCTTGGGAGGTGCATGAACCATTTGAGTGTTGATATGCCCGACGGGTCTTGGAAGTGGGAGGGCGTCGTAATGTCTAGCTGGAGCCAAATCCGCATTGCTTTCGGACAGTAGAGAAAGAGGTGAATGGTGTCTTGGGAGGTGCATAAACCATTTTTGGAAAGCACACATGGCATTTGGGTCCCCCCCCCCCCCCCCCAACAAATACATTTTTATGCAATTTGAAGTAAAAAAAAGTATATGTTTTTTTCTACAGTTTGACAAAAAAAGCTTTCATTGCAAATTATGTTTCTCCATTGTAACATTGAGTTCTTATATCTCTATTTATTTCCATATTTTCCTCAGAAAAATCATGCAAATCTAATAGCCCCTTCTTACCGAAAAAGGATTTTGCCCGGCTTTACATATAAAGCAACCACCCTGCAATACATCCAGCATACAAACGAAAGAACAAAAACATAGAACAAAACGGCATGAGGAGCTAGTCCTCCGGATCAACCGGTGCGTGCAGGTCCGGTGGGAGGACACAACACCTCCCCCGTGACCCTCCCTCGCCCGTTGCCGCTCACGGCATGCGACCCGCGCCTCGGACTCGGGCATCCGTGCCGATGCCTTCCTGAGCAGGTAGAGAAGGCGGATAGAGACGCGGCAGGCCACGGACCAAGAGGGGCACGGCTTCATAGACGGGGAACGTCTTGGAGCATGAGCTTTCGCTGCCTCCTAGGTTAAGCCGCGAGTGGTGCAGGGCGATGCACACGGCGAGCTCCTACACGTCGTCCGGCTCCACGTTACGCAGCAGCGATTCCTAGCCGTCGTCGACACCGGATCCGCCGCTGGAAGCTGCGCTGCTGCCGCTGTTCGACATGGCTCGAAAGGGGACTGGATGGGGAGAGGAGACGAAGAGAAGTGGAGTGGAGCGAGGGGTTTGACTGTCGTCTAGGATTTGTCCAGGTGAGGATTTATGTGATGTCCGAATGGGCTAGGATGGGCCGGTCCGACATGGCAGACACACTCAGGCGCGTCCGAGCATCCCCATATCCACCTCAGGTTTAGGTTGGGTTTGAAGGGTGCAGGTCATCCCAAACGTATGCAAACATCTGCGGGTGGTTTAAAGAGATAAGCTGAGTCATGATTTTATGACCGAGCAATGACCGGACCGGATGTCCTGTCATATTGAAAAGTCTGTCTTACACATAGTTTTAGGATAGCGACGTCGAACGGCCGCCGCTAACTCGTCTTGCCTTTTGCGTGTAACATACGCTTGGTTTCTGTTTAGCAGTGGTGACACCGCAAGCCGGACGTGTTCGTTGGCCGTCTTGGGCACAGATGTGGATGCCACTCCTACTAGGAGGCTGTTTGGTTGCTACCTGACCGACGCGCGTCCGTCTTCGAACCACTGTTATAAGGTTCTACCCCGACGCACAACCCAGCCCATAAAACGCAACTAAACAGTCTCGCCCCCTCCGTAAACTCGAGCGCTCGATCGCACCAAGATCACGCACGTCCCGGCGCCCCAATACAGACCGGCGGGAGTATTCGAGGACTACGTACGTAGCGGCGATGGACTCATCGGCGACGACGCAGAAGCGCAAGTGCCCCGACAAGGAGGATGTTAGGTTCCGGTTGTGAATCACTCCATTACAGAGAAATCGAGCTCAGATACAAGAGGTTGAGGAGGAGGAATGAGGAGTACAGGAGGTAGGAGATGACAGGGGAAAGAGGAAGCCGCCGTTGCCGTTCGTGATCCAAGCCCGGATGGGTTGTCTGTTGCTTCCAGTGCTGGTACTTGTAGTCGGCCTCGCTTGGCATGGCGCATCTTCAGGTCCAGCCCATGTACAAGTGGCTTGGTGGGCTTGCTGCCCTTGGTAGTATTTTGGGTCGCTGACAGAGGAGACGGGCGGCATGTGCGCCAACGGCTGCGGCTTCTTCGGCGCCGCCGCCACCGCCAACATGTGCTCCAAGTGCTACCTGGACCACGTCACCCACACCGCTAACACCATGGCCACCTCGACCGGGCCTCCGGAGAAGAAGGCCAAGATGATCGTCGCCGTCCCGTCCTCTGATGTTGCGGCCGCTTCCTCCACCGCCGCCGCAGTTGAATCCTCCGTGACGTCCTTGAAGCAGCGGGCCGTGGCGGCGAACCGGTGCGCGACGTGCCGCAAGAAGGTGGGGCTGCTTGGGTTCCGATGCCTCTGCGAGGGCACCTTCTGCAGCGTGCACCGCTACTCGGAGAAGCACGACTGCGGATTCGACTACAAGACCGCCGGCCAGGAGCAGATCGCCAAGCACAACCCAGTCGTGGTTGCGGACAAGATCACCCGAAGGATCTGAAGCCCACAAGAAACCAGCAGATCAACTGCGAACCGATCAAGCAGTAGTCATGGCGGTTTCGAGGAAATAGATCGATCTTCTTTGTATTTTCTAGGTGTTGAATGTGTAAATGTCAGTTTGGACTTCGGAGATTGTACTGTGAACAACTGTGTTTGATTCATCGAATTGATCAACAAGAGAATTTAGTTCATAGGCTGGTTAACTGTGACCGTATGTATAAATAAACTGAATATAATTACTTTGGTACCAAATGTGATACATGTGAAATCTAAAATGGCAAGTCTATTGCATGTGGGTCGATGTGGCGAGGACTAATCCATGTCAGTATTTGACCTGCTGAGGTGGACGGGGGACCCACCTATCAGGCACTCATTTTCTTTACCCTTTTTCTTCTCTCCTTCCTCGTCCCTTCCCTGCGCCGGCTGCTCCAGAGGCGAGTGCTTGAGCGCCTTTTTTTTTTTGCAGGGGAGGAAAGGGAGGCGGCGGCCATGCGGCGTGCACATCCGGCCTTCCATACGTTCCCGCGTTGCAGGGAACCAGGTCCTCAGACAGTTTATTCATATATTCTGGTAGTTCCCCATTAGCCACCTTAACTGTCAGAGGCTGTTTGAGTTGTTGTGGTTCAGTCTGAGTTCTGGACAATAAGGCAACATCTATAAAGCTGTGTGTGCACTACCGGAACAGTGGCGGTGCCGACGGCCATATGTATGCCGACGGCCACCGTCAGCCTACTCCTGGATATGCCTACAGCCGGATGTAGGCCGTCGGCGTACCGAGGCCGTCGGGCTATCCCGAACTATGCCGACGGCTACCGTCGGCCCATATTTGCCGTCGGCTTAGACCCATCATACGCCTACAGCCGCCGTCGGCATATATTAGCCGTCGGCATAGTTGCGGGCCGGCGGCCCGCCCGTGATGTGCGGCTAACGGCGTCCGATCTATGCCGACAGCCGAGACGGACGGCCGTCGGCATAGATGCGCGTGCCACGTCATCGATCCGAGGCGCACCGACCACCACCTATGCCGACGGCTGCCGTCGGCATAGATGCCACATCATCGATCCCCGGCGCGCCGCCCATCTGCCCCTGGGCTCAGCTATGCCGTCAGCATAGTTTTTTTTTTTTGCATTTCATATATTTTTTTTTGTTCTTTTACGTATTATTATTTAATTAACTTACATGTAGCATGTGTTAATATAAGCATAAATACCTTACTTTTCGATTCTATACGGAGGGGTGTGACCCCCCTCACGGATGGCGCCGCCGGCGGCGGCCGACACCTGGAGGGGGGAAATAGTCGCATCGGGTCTATACGGAGGGGACGTTGCTCCCAAGTGTTTATATGGGATGACCTAACACAACCGGATGGTGCGGTGGCATGTCTGAAGAGGCGGCATGCGTCTCCGGGGTGTGGCCCCCCTCATGGACGGCTGTAAGAGCATATTATTCCCCTTAGTGGTTTTGATGATTGATGACAATGCCTTTGCGGACTAATCTGGTGCGTTAAGTATTTCAGGGAATCTTTCATTGGCACGAGACTGTTCTGTCCCCTCGAAGCTCTAAGTAAAGATGCGTGGTCTCTTCCGGTTCGGTTTTGGTGGACTTGAGTCGTAGGAGATACCGTACTATCAAGAGGGGGTCCGCATTGGATTTTCTTGGGTGGAATCATCACGTACACTTCTCCTGCACCTCCCAAGTTTGTGCTCGTGGAGTTGAGGTCTGTGGCAAGCAGCAGTACTGCCGGCCCAGCGGTAGTACCGCCTATGAGCCACAAGCGGTAGTACCGCCACCCGGGCGGTAGTACCGCTTGAAGCCCACAGGCGGCACTACCGGGCGGGTCGTGCACTGCTGCCGCCTCGACTCATTGAGGCCGTCTTCGTGTCGGGTTTCACGGTACTGGCAGCGGCAGTAGCAAGCGGTAGTACCGCTTATAAGCGGTAGTACCGTTGCTACTACCACGGCCAGTACCGCCCCTGGCCTCGTACTCCCTCCTCACCCTCCTCTCTTAGCCGCAGCGGCAGTACCGCGGGTGGCTGCGGTAGTACCGCCTCTCAGGCAGTACTACCGCCCCCCACAGCGGCAGTACCGCTCTCTGCGGGCTGAGACGAGGGGGTAACGGTTGGATTTTCCACTTGCTATATAAAGAGCTCTTCTTCTTCAAGGAGACTCACCTCTTCC
Organism: Thinopyrum elongatum; assembly: GCA_011799875.1. Classification (NCBI taxonomy): domain Eukaryota; kingdom Viridiplantae; phylum Streptophyta; class Magnoliopsida; order Poales; family Poaceae; genus Thinopyrum; species Thinopyrum elongatum. The sequence goes on along the minus strand of CM022301.1, from coordinate 506,468,384 downwards.
TCCCCCAAAGCTCCATTGCTGCTCCAAGCTCCATTTTCGCCTGATCTCTCTCCCTAGCCAATCAAACTTGTTGATTCTCCAGGGATTGGTTGAGAAGGCCCCGATCTACACTTCCACCAAGAGAAATTGATTCCCCCACTAATCCCTTGCGGATCTTGTTACTCTTGGGTGTTTGAGCACCCTAGACGGTTGAGGTCACCGCGGAGCCATATTCCATTGTGGTGAAGCTTCGTGGTGTCATTGGGAGCCTCTAATTAAGTTGTGGAGATTGCCCCAACCTTGTTTGTAAAGGTTCGGTCGCCACCTCCAAGGGCACCAATAGTGGAATCACGGCATCTCGCATTGTGTGAGGGCGTGAGGAGAATACGGTGGCCTTAGTGGCTTCTTGGGGAGCATTGTGCCTCCACACCGCTCCAACGGAGACATACTTCCTCTCAAAGGGAAGGAACTTCGGCAACACATCCTCGTCTCCATCGGTTCCTCTCTTGGTTATTTCTTACCTTTACTTGTGCAAGCTTAATTCGTATTGTATTCCTTGCTTGCTTGTGTGCTTGTTTTTGTTGCATCATATAGGTTGCTCACCTAGTTGCATATCTAGACAACCTACTTTGTTGCAAAGTTTAAATTGGTAAAGTAAAGTTAAAAATTGTTAGTTGCCTATTCACCCCCCCCCCCTCTAGTCAACCATATCGATCCTTACAATTGGTATCAGAGCCTCATCTCTTTATTAAGGACTTTGCCGTCCGAAGAGTATGGTTGACACCGTAGACGATGGGGAGGAGCACTCCGGTGCTAGTCCCATCTTGTCCGCGGCCGATGGGGGGTCCTCGGTATCTCGTGAGGAGTTCAATGTGGCGTTGGACACATTGAAAACCTCCATGACGGCCGAGGTCAAAGGCATGCTTGAGAAGTTTCTTGATGGTATTAAATTATCCACCGCACCGTTGGAAGTGGTCGATCCCACTAACAAGGTGACGGATGCTAACTCCAAAAAGGGGGAAGCTACTAGTGATCAAGCTCCTTTGCCTAGTGGTAGAAGTGGAAGTGGCATCTTTGCCCATGTTGAACCTCCACCCGTTTACGGAGGACCGGTTCCCTCCACGCATATAAATCATGTTGGTCCTCCTCCTAAACTTGCAAAAAATGAGGATTTTGCCTCTTGGGTTTATCGTTTTAAGCGTCATTTAAATCATAGCTCTACTAATCTTTGGAGAATTATTGAGCAAGGTTTCTACCCGCACGTCCCAAGCAACTTCACTCCTAGAGAAGCCGCGGATCATCAATTCAACGAGTCCGCTCTCTTCATTCTCCAAGAAGCAATTCCACCCGAAGATATTGCGCACCTCCGACCTTTCACCGTGGCCAAGGAAGCATGGCAACATGTTGTTTCCATTTACAAGGGAAGCGCAAGTATTCAACGCTCAAACTTTGAAGTGGTGCAAGATGAAGCAGATGAGTTTGCAATGATTGAAGATGAAGAACCTCGAAAACTTTACCGGAGACTAACCACTCTCGCGGTCTCACTCCGAGATCATGGGAGTAAGGATACGGATGACAATTGGATCAAGCGCAAGTTTCTCAAAGCCATGATGCCTTACCATAAGGCAATGTCCTCCGTCATTCGTCAAAGGCCGGACTTTCACTCCTTGTCCTCAAGTGAAGTGTTGGATGAGTTTGTTGCAATGAGGATTTTGGACAAGACCGCCGACAATGCGGTGTTGCGTTCTCAACGAGCAAAGAAGCCCAACCTTGCTTTGAAGGCCAAGGCTAGCATGGAAGAAGAGGGTGAAGAGGAAGAAGAGGAGTGTTGCCCCGAAGATACCAAGTACGCATATCATGAGCACATGGCTCTCGCTTCACAGCAGTTTTGGAGCAAGAAGAATTCAAGGCCCAACTTCAACAAGAACAACTCATGTGGCGTCAAGGGCAAGCAACGCGTGAGGACATGCTATAATTGTGGCAATGTGAGCCACTTTGTTGCGGAGTGCCCATACGAGAAGAGGGAAGACAATGGTGGCAAGCTTATCCGAAAAGACAAGGCCAAGTCCTTCCCCAACAAGAACAACTTTGTCAAGAAGACTCCTCCTAAGGGGTTGGTGGCACAAGAAGAGTACAATGAGGATGATGATGATGATGAAGACGGTGAGACAGTTGCCATGGCCTCCGTTGCCATTGCAACAACTCCAAGGGTGTCCCTCTTCGAGTCACCCAACGAGAACATCACCGCAAAGTGCCTCATGGCTAAAGCCACCAACAAGGTAACCCCCAACATCAAAACCACCATCACTTCTATTCCTTCCTTGACGGATTGCATTGATGAAAGTGAGGGGTCAAATGAGGAGGAAAATGAATTTGAGTCTTTTATGAGTAAGCTCAAGGGTAAATCCAAGAAGCACTTTGTTGCTCTCTTGGAACAACTTGGTGAAGCCAATGACATGATCGAGGCTCACGAAGAAACCATCTCTAAGATGGAAGGGCATAGTCGTGACTATGCCGATGAGATATCGGATCTCTCTAATGCGCTTGAGGAAGAGCGTGGTCATTGTTTGGCTCTTGAGGAGTCACACAACGATGATCATGCTAAATTAAAGAAAGATCTTGATCATGCTCTTGTAGTATCTCGTGTGCTCAATTCCGAGAAGGCTGAACTTGGGGTTGACCATGCTAGACTCAAGGAGGAGTTTGATGTACTCGACAAGGCTCACAAGGCCTTGAAGGGTGCTCATGCTAGCCTCAAAGAGTCTCATGATCAACTCCAAGTGGAGCTAACCAAGGAGAAAGCCACCTTTCCTCATATGGTTCTAATTGATAATGCAAATGCTACTAACCCATGTTGTGAGCATGTGCATCTTGTGGAGGAGAATGCGAAGTTGAAGAAGCAACTTGAGAAAGGCCTTGTGTCTTGTATACAAGGTGAGAAGAACCTCAACGAACTTTTGAGCAATCAAAAGGAAGTGGTGGGCAAGAAGGGAATTGGGTTCGCACCCAAGTCCAAGAACAATAAGAAGGATGACAAGGCCAAACAACCTCCTCCTCTCAAGCAAACTTTTGTGAAGAAGGGAGAGGGTGCTCCTAAGGAGAAGAAGAACAATGTGAAGGGTGGTGGTGTCAAGAAGAGCAATGTCACCCCTTCCAACATAACCGGCGACTTTAACCCTTCCTATGTGTTATGTCGTGCTAGTGATGGGCATGTTTATGCTAAATTTGTTGGTTCTCCTTATGAGTACATTGAATGGTCTATTTGGGTTCCTAAGACCCTTGTTGCTAACCTCAAAGGACCCATTACAAAATGGGTACCTAAAACCAAGCATTGATCTCTTGTAGGTGTTTGCTTCCGGTGGGGGGTCATGGTTGCTCGATAGTGGAGCCACAAATCATATGACCGGAAGCAAGGACTTGGTGGTGGACGTGCACAAGATTTCATCTATGCCCACCAATGTCGAGTGGGGTGATGCCTCGTCTTCTAAGGTATTGGGTCTTGGCAAGGTTGTCATTTCTCATGATCTCACGATCGAGAAAGTCATGCTTGTTGAGTCCCTTGCATATAACTTACTTTCCGTTCGTCAACTTGCACTCATGGGCTTTGCCACCTTCTTTGATATTGATACCGTGGCCCTCTTGTGGAGCAAGACTCTTAAAGTAGCCTTTGTTGGGCATGTCGAGAACGGTCCTTATGTGATTAACTTTTCGGAGCGACCCACTAAGACCGCGACATGCCTAATGGCTAAAGTTGACGTGGGTTGGCTTTGGCATCGCCGTCCAGCCCATGTCAATATGAGATCTTTGCAAAGTCTTCTCAAGGGGGACCATGTTCGTGGACTAACAAATGTTAGTTTTGCCAAAGATCGTGCTTGCAGTGCTTGTATCGAAGGAAAACTACATGAGACGGCTCACCCTCCCACGACTATCATCTATTCGAAGAGGCCCTTGGAACTCCTTCACTTGGATCTCTTTGGACCTCCATCCTTTGATAGTCTTGGGGGTAGAAAGTATTGCTTGGTGATTGTGGATGATTATTCAAGATACACTTGGGTATATTTCTTCAAAAGGAAGAGCGAGACCCAACAAACCGTCATCGACTTTGCAAATGAAGCTCAACGCCAACACAATGCAAAGATCTTGACAATAAGAAGTGACAACGGCACCGAGTTCAAGAACTACACCTTGGATGAGTTTCTTAGTGATGAGGGGATCAAGCATCAATATTCTGCTCCTTACACCCCTCAACAAAATGGTGTAGCGGAGAGGAAGAACCGGACGTTGATGGATGCGGCAAGGACCATGATGGCGGAGTTCAAGTCGCCGTACAACTTTTGGGCCGAAGCCATCAACACCGCTTGTCATGCTTCCAATCGGCTCTATCTCCGCAAAGGCTTGAACAAGACTCCATATGAGATACTCACCGGGAACAAGCCTAACCTCAAGTACTTCCGGGTATTCGGGTGTAAGTGTTTCATTCTCAAGAAAGGTGTTCGTTTGTCTAAATTTGAGGCTAGAGCTCATGAGGGCATATTTGTTGGTTATGCTACAAACTCTCATGCTTACCGTGTACTCAACAAGTCTAATGGACTCATTGAGGAGACATGTAACGTGGAGTTTGACGAGAATAACGGCTCCCAAGTGGAGCAAAGTGGTTCTTGTGATGTAGGTGATGAAATTCCTCCCCATGCCATAAGAAGAATGGGTGTTGGTCATATCCTACCCATTGAGGAACCCCTTGTGGCCGAAGGAGAAGGACAATGTTTCACTCAAGTGGAACCTTCACCAACGCAAGTCTCACACGCTTCCGAAGAACAAAGTGAAGGCCCTCAACCAACTGGACAAGATAAAGGGCAAGATCAACCTCAAGATGGTGGTGAACCACCATGTGATGCCCAAGGTCAAGTTCTCACCACCGAGCAAGTTCAAGATCAAGAGCAAGCTCAAGATCAAGAACAAGTTCATGACGACGCTCAAGATGATCAAGTCACCGTTCCTCATCTATCTCTTGATGAGGAATTGGAGCGTCGTGCCGCCAAGATTGCCTCCAAGCTCACTACCAAAGATCATCTCATGAAGAATGTGCTTGGAAGCTTAAGAAAGGGGGTAAGCACTCGTAGACAATTAGCAAACTATTGTGAACATCACGCGTTTGTCTCCTGTGTTGAGCCCCAAAAGGTCTATGAGGCGCTCGAGGATCCGGATTGGCTCAATGCCATGCATGAAGAACTCAACAACTTCGAGCAAAACAAGGTGTGGAGATTGGTGCCAAGGCCAACGGGGAACCATAATGTCATTGGAACCAAGTGGATATTCAAGAACAAGCAAGATGCTCATGGAATTATCGTTCGCAACAAGGCTCGTTTGGTAGCACAAGGCTACTCCCAAGTCGAGGGTATTGACTACGGTGAAACCTTTGCTCCCGTTGCTCGCCTTGAATCTATTCGTTTGTTGATTGCTTATGCTTCTCATCATAACTTCAAGTTGCACCAAATGGATGTGAAGAGTGCTTTTCTTAATGGTCCTATTAATGAGTTGGTGTATGTCAAACAACCCCCGGGGTTCGAGGATCCCTATTTCCCCGATCATGTGTACCAACTCGATAAGGCACTCTATGGCCTTAAACAAGCCCCACGTGCATGGTATGACCACCTTACCGAGTTGTTGCAAGATCGTGGGTTTGAAATTGGGAAAATTGACCCCACTCTTTTTACTAAGAAGGTCAAAGGGGAGTTGTTTGTGTGCCAACTATATGTTGATGATATTATCTTTGGTTCCCCTAACAAAGCTTTCAATGAGGAGTTTGCCGCTCTCATGACCTCGAAGTTCAAGATGTCCATGATGGGAGAGTTGAAGTTCTTTCTCGGGTTCGAAATCAAGCAAAGAAGAGAAGGAACCTTCATCAACCAAGCCAAATACACTCAAGACATGCTCAAGAGATTCAAGCTAAGTGATGTCAAGCCGGCCTCCACTCCAATGCCCGTCAAATGCCAACTTGACATAGATCCCAATGGTAAAGCGGTGGATCAAAAGGTATATCGCTCCATGATAGGCTCCTTGCTTTACCTTTGTGCATCTAGACCAGATATCATGTTGAGTGTGGGAATTTGTGCACGGTTTCAAGCCGCACCTAAGGAAAGCCACTATGTGGCGGTCAAGCGAATCTTTCGATATTTGGCTCATACCCCAAACTTTGGCTTATGGTACCCAAGAGGAGCAAGCTTCAACCTTGTGGGCTTTTCGGACTCGGATTGGGCGGGAGACAAAGTGGATAGGAAGTCAACTTCCGGAGGGTGCCAATTTCTTGGTTGCTCTTTGGTGAGTTGGTCTTCTAAGAAGCAAAGTTGTGTGTCTCTCTCGTCCACCGAAGCGGAGTATGTGGCCGCCGGTAGTTGTTGTGCTCAACTTCTTTGGATGAGGCAAACTTTAAAGGATTACGGTGTCATTTGTGACAAAGTGCCTCTTTGGTGTGACAATGAAAGTGCCATCAAGATCTCTCTGAACCCGGTGCAACACTTCAAGACGAAGCATATTGAGATTCGGTATCACTTTATCCGGGATCATATTAGGCGAGGGGAGATCGAGCTCAACTATGTCAACACTCATGATAACCTTGCGGATATTTTCACGAAGCCTTTGGATGAAGCAAGATTTCGCGAGTTAAGGCATGAGCTAAATATCATTTATTTGAGCAATGTGACTTGAACCTTTGCACACCCCACCATACTCATCATGCTATCTTGTTTAGGTGTAGGCATGGACATAGGGGGAGTATTGTTCTCTCAATGAGCTCTTCCTCCCCCCATTATGCCAAAATTAATCATCTCTTTCACATTAGCCATTTTTTATGGTACTTGTGCTTCAAAGACGAGTTTTGGTCATGGACCCAAGGATAATTCTTCGCGGTGCCATACCAATTGACTCAAACATAGGTGGCTCCGGCCACCGCCCACTCCTCTTGAGTGGGTTTGGTTAGAGGTTGGTCTTCATTGTGTATCGCGAGTTTTTGCCTCCCTGATTGCGTCTTCTCGTTGTGCTGGCTCTCTTGTCTCGTGTGTTTTTATCCGTGTTGGGTATATCGTGTCTCTGGTATTTTTCTTCGCTTCTGTCCTGTGTTTTTTTTTTCGAGATATTGGCCGAGCGGTACTACCGGGCGCGTGCGGTACTACCGCTTATTGTCTACAAACGGTACTGCCGCCCGCCCGTGTGGTACTACCGCTGAGGGGCGGGACTGAAGGGTTAAGTCGGGGCAGGGGGAGTTTCTTCTCCCCATACCCATTCACTCCACCCCGCTCGTCTTCGTCTCCTGACCAAACTCGCCGCGGGAGGTCGCCGGTGCGCCTCCTTGTTCGGGCCGTTCCTCTCCGTTTCCTCCGGTGGAGTCGATCCCCACCACTCCCTCTAGCCATGAATGCTGGTATTGCCCTTGTTCTTCCTCTTTTTCTTCTAGATTTCAGATCTAGCTTTTAGGGGCAATGGCCGGTGCATTCTTCGATTTTTGGTCTCTTCGAGGCTAGAGTAGGATGGTGAGGGACCCCGTGTTCTTGGATTGACATTTGGTTGGAGTACTTTTGAATTTGACATCGCGGTAGTGCCGGATTTGGTAGCGGAGGTGGAGGAACCGCCGTTTCACCGCCTGTAGCGGCACTACCGCTTACCAAGGCGCGGTACTACCGCTTGGAGCGGTACTGCCGCTTACCAGGCGCGGTACTGCCGCTGGATGCCAATTTCCATAGTTCTCCTACCAATCTTTGATCCATGTCTCTTCTTTCAGCTGGCTTATTCTTGTTTCTCTGTGTTGTTTTGCGTGTTCGTGTGTTTGGCTCAGGTGATGGCCCTTTGGAGCGTCGTGTCAATCCCGGGCGCAATACATCCAAGCGCTATCGCACTCCCGAGGCAGCAGGTGCTTTGTCAAGTGCTGCAACTTCTCAGTCTAAGGCAGCGGGTGCTTCGTCTAGTGCACCACCATCCCAGTCTTCTCTGCCTTCCAAGAGCACTGCTAAGAAGTCCAGGCCGATGCCCAAGTCAGTTACTGAGATGTCTGCCAAGGAATTTTGGGAAAGGCGTCGGCGAAATCCCTATGATCATGATCAAGAGCCAAACCTGGTCAACCGTCCCTTCTGGAACCGCTTTCAGTGGCAAATTTATTTTGACATGATCAAGGCCAAGAAGAATTTGTATGTTGATGTCCGCTCCATCGACATTGCTCATATGGAGCAACATCATCACTACTTTGGCGATGCCCTGCAGATGTGCGATCAGTTGCACATCCGCCACATCATGGAGTTCAACAAGGACTTTGATGCTGATCTGGTGGCTCAGTTTTTTGCCACGGTCCATCTTGGGACTGATGCAGAAAGGTCTCTGACTTGGATGACAAATGGCAAACCTCTCAGCGTCAAGTGGAAGGCATTCATGGAACTCCTTGGGGTTGAAGATCAAGGGCTTGAGACTCCGCTTGGTTTCCGTCCTCACCAAAATGCAGCATCTACTCACAAGCAAGCTCTCTGGCCGTACTGCACCCTGAAGGTTGATCCCAAAACTAAGAAAGAGACTTATGAGCTGCCTACCTATCTGGACATTCTTCATCGCGTCTTCAGGGAGACCCTTTTCCCTCGCATTGGGAACTTGGATATGGTTCACTCCTTCCTTGTGGACATGCTTCTGTACTGCCAACATGAGAGGGAACATCCCACTGGCGAGCCTCTGGATATCTCTCATTTCATTTGGTCCGAACTTATCTCCACCATCTCTGAGCGCAAGTGTCCTATCTATGGTCCTTTTATTATGCTGTTGATTGAGAAAGCTTGGGAGCACGCTTATCCTGGCGTTAGACTAGTGACTGGTGAGTTGGTCTCTCACGAAGTGAAGCGTCTGAGGAAGAAGGTTGACTGGGGTGCTCCGGCTCCGCAGCCTGGTATTCCGGCAGTGGCTGCTGAGGCTGCTGCTGCTGCTGCGGCTGGTACAGATGATGAGGATGATGCTGCCCATGCGGCTGATGAGGATGCGGATGATGATTATGTGCCCCCAGGTGCAGAGACCTCTTGGGCCAAGAAGCTCAAGAAAAAGTTGAAAAAGCTGTCTTGCATGGAGGCTCATGGCCAATACATGACTCATGTGTCTGAGAAGAAGGCTCGGCGTCGCCACAAGGAGCTCATGCGCCAGTTGGGTGCTACCATTGATGATGGCTCTGAGGAGAAGATCACGGACGAGGAGGACTGGATTACTCAGAACTGCCATTGGACTGACTCCGACACTGAGGTGCCCCCTGCTGATGACGGAGGAGAGGACGATATCGCCGGGATGTGAGGATGGTGTTCATGCTATCACCTGGGTCACTTTTTACCCTTTTGGTGTCTCTGATGCCAAAGGGGGAGAGAGTGAGGATTTGCGTTGCGTTGGCATGTGTCGTTTGTGTCTTTATTTGCTTTGAGTCTTTGGCGTTGCTTTGGTTTGGTTTAAGCTCGTGAGACCTTGCTATGCTATGAGACATATGCTACCCTATCTTATCTTATCTTTGTCTGTTTAGTTCCTCTATTGTGTTGTGCATGCTTATTTATCTTCCTTACTTTGTGGCACTTGTTGTTGTTCTATAAAATATAGGGGGAGCGTTGATCCTAGCATGTGTGCTTTGCAGTCCAAAGCAAATTCATTGTATGCACACATCTAGGGGGAGCCCGTCTATATTTTATAGAGTTCGGGCTTGCATATGCTCATTTTATATCTTCTGTGCAAATCCCGTATTGTCATCAATCCACCAAAAAGGGGGAGATTGTAAGAGCATATTATTCCCCTTAGTGGTTTTGATGATTGATGACAATGCCTTTGCGGACTAATCTGGTGCGTTAAGTATTTCAGGGAATCTTTCATTGGCACGAGACTGTTCTGTCCCCTCGAAGCTCTAAGTAAAGATGCGTGGTCTCTTCCGGTTCGGTTTTGGTGGACTTGAGTCGTAGGAGATACCGTACTATCAAGAGGGGGTCCGCATTGGATTTTCTTGGGTGGAATCATCACGTACACTTCTCCTGCACCTCCCAAGTTTCTGCTCGTGGAGTTGAGGTCTGTGGCAAGCGGCAGTACCGCCGGCCCAGCGGTAGTACCGCCTATGAGCCACAAGCGGTAGTACCGCCGCCCGGGCGGTAGTACCGCTTGAAGCCCACAGGCGGCACTACCGGGCGGGTCGTGCAATGCTGCCGCCTCGACTCGTTGAGGCCGTCTTCGTGTCGGGTTTCACGGTACTGGCAGCGGCAGTAGCAAGCGGTAGTACCGCTTATAAGCGGTAGTACCGTTGCTACTACCACGGCCAGTACCGCCCCTGGCCTCGTACTCCCTCCTCACCCTCCTCTCTTAGCCGCAGCGGCAGTACCGCGGGTGGCTGCGGTAGTACCGCCCCTCAGGCAGTACTACCGCCCCCCACAGCGGCAGTACCGCTCTCTGCGGGCTGAGACGGGGGGGGGGGTAACGGTTGGATTTTCCACTTGCTATATAAAGAGCTCTTCTTCTTCAAGGAGACTCACCTCTTCCTCCCCCCAAAGCTCCATTGTTGCTCCAAGCTCCATTTTCGCCCGATCTCTCTCCCTAGCCAATCAAACTTGTTGATTCTCTAGGGATTGGTTGAGAAGGCCCCGATCTACACTTACACCAAGAAAAATTTGATTCCCCCACTAATCCCTTGCGGATCTTGTTACTCTTGGGTGTTTGAGCACCCTAGACGGTTGAGGTCACCGCGGAGCCATATTCCATTGTGGTGAAGCTTCGTGGTGTCGTTGGGAGCCTCCAATTAAGTTGTGGAGATTGCCCAACCTTGTTTGTAAAGGTTCGGTCACCGCCTCCAAGGGCACCAATAGTGGAATCACGGCATCTCGCATTGTGTGAGGGCGTGAGGAGAATACGGTGGCCTTAGTGGCTTCTTAGGGAGCATTGTGCCTCCACACCGCTCCAACGGAGACGTACTTCCTCTCAAAGGGAAGGAACTTCGGCAACACATCCTCGTCTCCTTCGGTTCCTCTCTTGGTTATTTCTTACCTTTACTTGTGCAAGCTTAATTCGTATTGTATTCCTTGCTTGCTTGTGTGCTTGTTTTTGTTGCATCATATAGGTTGCTCACCTAGTTGCATATCTAGACAACCTACTTTGTTGCAAAGTTTAAATTGGTAAAGTAAAGTTAAAAATTGTTAGTTGCCTATTCACCCCCCCTCTAGTCAACCATATCGATCCTTACAACGGCGCCGCCGCCGGCACCTGGAGGGGGAAACGGACGCGTCGGGTCTACACGGAGGGGATGTAGCTGTGGGTTTGGCCCGGATGTTGCTCCCAGGTGTCCCTATGGGCTGACCTAACACAATCAGGTGGAGAGGTCCACTGGTCAAAGCCCGTCCGTGGGAAGTCAAAGGGCTAGATCTCATGGTCAACCGCTCCAGGGTTAGGCGGGACGGTGGCCCTGGGGGGGTAGCAATGCCACCGGAGCGTCGCACCGGGCCCTCATACATGCGGGGTGGTGTGGTGGCATTTTTGTTCTTCTTTACCATCATGTTCTTATGTATGGCTAACTTCTGTTTGACGTTGCAGGAGGACAAGTTGAAGAGGCCGCTCTTAGACATTGAGTCGTGGAAGCTAGCCCGCAAGCGGAGTGATCGCAAGGACGGCGAGAGCCAGTACTACGGCAAGACCGAGGAGCACCTGGAGTCTTACACTCAGCAGTTTCAGAGGTTGCATCCGGATGTTCCAGACGTCGTCCAGTCTCAGATCGACGACACGGCGATGGTGGCCATCCAGGGGAAGTCCCATGGCCGGTATCCGTGTTTCGATGGCTTGATCACTCCTTCGGTCTTGTACACACGGCTTCGGGCTACCAACCCGAGCCCGTTAGAGAGTACGGGGCGTTCGCAGCCTCCCTTAGCCCGCCAGCATGTTGTAAGTACTTCCCCTTTATCTTCTTTTTCTCTAACTTTCTCAGTTTATTTTCAGCATTGCTCACTTAGAAGCAACCTAAATTTTGTAGGCATATAAGGCCTTTGTCGAGCATAGGAATCTCGAGGTGCAGGAGTACTTGCAACGAGTGAAGGCAAACGATGATTACAACCGTCAGATGATGACGGTTAGTTTTGCCCTCTTAAAACCAAGCTAAATTTTTGCACTTTCATTCCTTCTGACCTTCTAGTTTGCTTGTTTAACTAACATCCAGGCTATGTTGGCGTCTTGGAGTAACCGCACGGATCCACCACAAATGGGACCCCCACCACCACCTGCGGGAGAACCCCCACACGTGCCCACGTTCGATGAATGGGTGGCACTAGGCAGTGATAGTCCGGTTAGTACATTTGCCTAACTACTGACAAACTAGTTCTCGTTCATTCAACACTATCATATCATATTTACCGTTAGAATCTTCTCTCAAACATGTAGGGGACCGGTGGCTCGACTCCTGCTTCGTCGACCCCAGTCACTCCGATCTGGCAGAGTGGTGCTGGTCTTGGCGGAGGTGGTCTTGGCGGTGGTGGTTTTGGCGGTGGTGGTTTTGGCGGTGGTGGTTTTGCCTGATGTCAATGATGATACCCGTGCATGTGGCTGTCGTGCCATACCTTTCATGTTCCTACTTGTTAGTTTCTTTAGATGACGATGATGATGTTCCATGTCTTGCAATACTTATGTTCATGAAGTTTCACCGATGATGATCTTTAGATGATGAACTTGCGTATGTTTAAATGATGATGATGATCTTTAGATGATGAACTTGAGTATGTTTAGATGATGATGATGATCTTGAGTATCTTTAGATGATGAACTGTCATATTTCTGCATAATCCCTTATTTTCTGGTTTGAAATGCTCTCAAAATAAATTGAAACAGAGAAAATATAAAAAAAACAGCACAGATCTATGCCGACGGCAAAGATATGCCCAGGACTGCCCAGTGGTTGCCACGTGGCAGGGATATGCCGACGGCTTTTCATCTATGCCGATGGCTTAGCCGTCGGCATATCCCTGCTGCCAGGAGCTCCCAGCCGCTGCCATGGCCGTCGGCATATCTCTGCCATGTGGCAACCCGTGGTTTGTCAGCGCGTTTGACGGCGCCGTCGGTTGCCGGCAGGTGAAAATCATTGCCGCGTCGATGATATGCCGACGGTCGTACGGACGCCGTCGGCATATGTGCCTATGCCGACGGTTTTCCTATGCCGACGGTCTGACACATCTACGATGACGTGATCTATGCCGACGGCTGCCGTCGGCATAGACCTAAGCCGACGGCAAAAGGCCTATGCCGACGGCCGGGGGCCGTCGGCTTAGAGGGGGAGTCCGGTCGTGCTTTCCGAGTCCAACAGTATCAGCACCACTAGATTTGCAAAGAGGGCTCTTAATCGGATATTTTTTGCCTTTTTGGATGATCTGCACCTGACAGAGCCTTGACTGGCTGAAGCTGTTGTTCTTCCACTGCTTCCTGTACTGCAATAGCATCCACATACAACATCAGGAAAAATGTCACTCTCCTCGTTTGCACTGCAATTGCATGTGTTTGCTGCGTGTCTTGTCCTTGCTTAGCACATACATGACCAGGTGCAATTTTTTCACCCAGCTGAAGCAGAGACCATTAGTGCGTCTGTACTCCTTCAATTGTTTAGCTCCGCAATTCCCCTGAATTTGCATGTTGCTTGCCATCAATATACTACTCACTTCGATTCAAATTAATTGACGCTGCTTTAGTACAACTTTACACTAAAGTGGTACTAAAATAACATCAATTAATTTGGATCGGAGGGAGTATTTGAATTGTTTAGTCCCCCTTTATCATGTCGATTGCGCCAGTACACATTCTAGTTGGTATTTGACTCACTAGCCACTTTGGACCGATGACGGCCCAACCTGTTAGTACGGGGTAAAATATGTAAAATGCCAAGAAAAGTAGAGCGATCATCAGGAAGCTGAGTAATTTTGTTAAACCGGAATGCTGTTAACAAAAGCAACTTGTACATAGCTAATTTGAGGTTCGATAACGAAGTAGTAGATATGTAACTAGAATGAAACCAAAATAACAAGGATTAAACCAACTAAGTCCACAAGTTGTAGCTGCCCAAGTGCGCACTGAATTAAGTTTAATTGCACCAATTCTAGCTCGCGTTGTTGGTGGCGAAGCAGACCTTCCTGACTTCGCCGGGGTCGGTCCCGGTAAGCACTTCGATGGCTCCCATCTTCACCATAGCCCCCGCGAACCTGGCCATCCACGCGATGGGGTTAGCGGCATTGTCCGCTACCATGGCTGCCGTCTTATTGCCGGTCGTCGGTGTCTGGTCCATCAATGTCTGGTCCGACCTGAACAACACCTGCCCAGAGGCCACGTTATGGTAGAACTGGTTGCTCAACTTGTTCGGGTCCGTCACACGGTTGTTGCTCACGGAGATGAATCCCCCGCCATTCCTCGGTGGCGGGCACACCTTCTTGAGCGCCGCAGCGAAGGTAGCGTTCATAGTGGGGTCGACGGTGGGGTACAACCGCGGGGTGACGAAGTTGCAATGCGTGAGGCCAAAGGAGTGTGCGCCGGAGAGCACCACCAGGTCCTCGGCGTTGAGGCCTTTGGTGGCGAAGTTGTCAAGGAGTTCTTGGAGCTGAAACGTGGGGGATGGGATGCCTTGGAAGACCTCGGCAGCGACTGACTGGAAGCCGTCGAGGCGGCCGGATGGCATGTGAAAGGTGAAGCCGCCTGAGGCGGCGACGGAGTCGCGCGCCGCAAAGGCTAGGATGTCGGCACAGGAGACAACTTCCGAGCAGACGGCCTCCACAGCGGCCTTGATCTTGTTCACTGCCTCGTACCCGCGCAGAGGGATTGTTGTTTTCTCAGTCTGCGGGTTGTTGGTGGTCGGGTCCAACAGAATGGAGGCGTCACAACCCTGTAAAAGGTCATCATAAATATAGATTTCCAGATTTGTACGTATCTATGTATATGTAAGTAAAAGTTCATGGAAATATATATTATATAAACATGAAATATCTACTACTTACACACCTTGACAGTTTTAATCTATTCTTGAATGTTAGTAGGTAAAATTAGAAAGTTCAATGCATGCTCTTTTGTTTTTGCGGCGTTAATGCATGCTTTCTAGATAGTCTCATGTATTCAATAAGGGATACAGGGAGTAGTATGTTTATATAGAATAAAAATGTCACATATGAAATTTGTATAGATTTCCAATGAACTCCCAAGTGTTCCAAACAGTAGCGTGGCATGGCATGCATGTGTTTCCATTGAGGTACGTACCCTGACAAAGCAATCGTGGAAGAAGAGGCGAACAAAGGCGGCGCCCATGGTGGGGTCATTGTTGATCATGCCTTGCACGACGTTCCTCACCGTGTCCTCGGCTTTCGGGCACGACGAGTAGTAGAAGCCGTGCTGCAGCCCGGCGGCCATAGACACAGAGCTCAGCGCAGCGGCCATGAACGCCATGAGCACCACAACCTTGTTGGATGCGGTCGCCATCTCCTTCTTGTTCACGTACTAGTATTTGCGTGTGTCTAATGAAAGAGACTTGCAGAGAGTGCTTGATGGTGACAATAGTGTGGATTAGAGGAGTATTTATAGATCACGAAGACCATGAGGACGAGCACGTACATGCATGACCTTATTAGCTAGTGTGTTGAGTCCATACAAAGAATTTGTCTGAATGATTAGGAGGTTATCGTTCGTACCAGACTGGTAGTTGAATTATTTGCAGCTATGGACGCGTTGACAAGGCCACATGATATCGTATTTTTCCCTGGAAGATTAGGAAATCACAAGTTGACAAGTGTACAATTAATCTTGGATGATTAGTTCGTTACATAGATTTATTTTTTTGGCGAGGGGAAGAAAGCATATGTCGACTCTTGCGCTTGAACTATGTTTATAGTAATATTATATACTAAGACGTGTTACAATGGCTATTAGCTAGGTTGGCAGGAGATTAATCCTAACTAGGTTGATGAGTTAGGAGTTAATCCCAGCTTCGTTGATGCAGTTAGGGATAACACAATGCGGCTTCTCAATGATTAAAGTCAGTCCCTCGGTTTGGCATGCAAATGATAATCACCGACTATCACTTATTTTACAACAGCCGCTTGCTGTGGACATTCTCTCCCGATAATCAAGGTGTTTGTTCGTTGACACGAACGTCAGCTTGACTTGGGATCGACCCGACTCAACCTCAACCTCAACCCCAACGTTGGTTGGTGGTCTCCACCACCGCCGCAAATTAAGCTGGCATTTGTTCGTTGGTCTCCACGAACGTTCGTATGCCAGATGAACAGGTTCGCTCATTGAAGCTGAGCATGAAGCGCACTAAACATGATTTTGTTCACGATCTTTAATTGATTTTGTAATTGCGCTGCTGCCTGCTGGCTTGCATGCAGGCAGGAGTTGATTGTGCTTCTTCTTCTTTTTTGCTGGTAGACCTGATGTACAGATTGCTGCGGTGATATATAGATTATAGAGCGGAATTGTGCTAACAAGAACAAATTAGTGCACAAGTGGATCTAAAACATAATTTTGTCCATGATCATTAATTGATTTTATAAGTGCACTCCTGGTTCCACGGAGGAGTTGACCTGCTGTGTACGTACGTTGCTACGGTGATATAAATCATAGTGCATAATTGTGCTAACAAGATCAAATTAATGGATGAGTGGATCTAAAACATAATTTAGTTCATGATCCTTCATTGATTTTGTAAGTGTGCTCTTGGTTTGCAAGGAGGAGTTGACCTGTTGTGCACATTGCTGCGGTAACATAGATTGTAGTGCAGAATTGTGCTAGCAAAACCAAATTAATGTATGAGTGGATCTACAACATAATTTTGTATCTGTTTACTTTTTGCACCTTTGTTTTTCATTTAGATTTTATTTTTATTGTTATCTTCTTTCCTTTTTACTTTTTTATGATATTTTATATTTTAATTTGATTTTTTGGAAAATACTAGAACATCCTATACTATACCCTTTTTTGAGAAGATATATTATACCTAAATAGTTCATCCCTACTAACTCTATTACCTTAATATGCACACATGCCACCTCATCAAAGGCCCAGCACTACATGCATGGGATTTTTTTATTATTAATTAGTTGATCTCAAGCACACATTCCACCTCATCACATATGCCACATCATCAAAGGCCCACTCAACATGCATGGGAAAATCTTTCCATTATATTATACCACTTATATTCAACTACACAATAATAAAATACAAAATGTATTTTTAGTTTTAGTTTGTATATTATCAGTTCAACGTTTTATGTTTCATACAATCAAATTATTTAAAATATATAGAAATCGATTACCGCAGCAACACGCGGGGTATCCTCTAGTTTTATCAATGTACATGAGCACATACATAATCGTGCATGATTCGTTTGAAAAGCATGAACATATTTGTGAATTTAGTGTAGGGAACATTTCCCAAATATTAGAAGAGTTTTCTAATTCAATATATGAACATAATATATATGACATCCATGAACATTTTCCCTTTTTGCAGTATATGACCTTTCATGATATAATATGAGTTTTGCAATAAATAAATATATTAAATGCATTCTATGAAAATATATAAAATAAATAAAATTACGAAGATTATTGGCCATAGTAGTGGTACCTTGGGAGCAACTAGTTGACGAGCGCTCCTTCGGGAGCCTCACAACGATCACTTGGGGGTGGGCTGAGGGTGCGCCACTTGGCATGCTCTCGGCCACCGCCACGTGTCGCGCTCTGGGCGCTTCCTCCGAATTTTGTTTTTTTATTTTTCTGCACGCATTTTGGCTTTTTAAATGGTTTTTTTTTTTTACTTTTTGGTTTTCCACAAGTCTTTCTTAGCTTTTGGACAAAAAAAATTACGCGAAAAAACGTGTTTTTTTGGTTCCGTGAGAGGCACGATTTTGGTTCCGTGAGAGGTAAGGTTTTGCTTTTGCAAGAGGCACAGCCATGCCTCTCGGAAAAGGAAAAAAAATGTGTTTTTTGTTTTTTTTCTTACGCGAGAGGCACGGTTTTACTTTCGCGAGAGGCACGGCTATGTCTCTCGAAAATGGGAAAAAAATGTGTTTTTTGTTTCTTTCTTTCACGAGAGGCACAGTTGTGTTTTCATGAGAGGCACAGCCGTACCTCTCGGAAACGAAAAAAACACGTTTTTTATTTTTTTTTCGCGAGAGGCACGATTTAGCTTCCGTGAGATGTACGGTTGTACTTTCGTGAGAGCCACGGCCGTGCCTCTTGGAAACGGAAAGAAAATGCGTTTTCTGTTTTTTTGCATGGCACGGTTGTGCTTTCGCGAGAGGCACGGTCGTGCCTCTCGGAAACGGAAAAAAATATGTTTTCTTTTTTTTTCTTCTGCTAGAAGCACGGGTGTGCTTTCTCAAGAGGCACAGTCGTGCCTTTTTCGGAAAGGGGAAAAACGTGCTACCGGTTTGGTTTTCTCATCCGATTTTTTCGTAAAAGAAAAGTTTGTCAAAACCTATCAACATAGGATCTAATTTTGAAGATCCCGACGTGAGGAATTTAATGGTGAAAACAGTTCAAGATTTGGACACACGGTTTAAGAGATAAAACATTTTGAATAAACGAATGTACGAAAAAAAGGAAAAACTGCCAGATTGCGACAAGTGGCACGCATGCAGTGCGCCACTTGTCGCAATCTGATAAGGTGCGAGTGATCTTTGGAAGGAGTACTCCTTAATTAGTGATTTCGAGGAACCTTTCAGGCTTTGAACGACTATATCGGTCGTATTAGGCACTGGATAGGGGGCGCCCTATATCTCGCAATTGACGAGAGGGGAGGAACCCTCGCTGAAGGGAGACCAAGATGGCCTGCCCAGGAGTGTGGAAACTCAAAACCTCATTTTTCTTTCTTTTTTTATGTTTTATGTTTTTGTTTTTTGCTTTATTTTTGTACTTTTGTTTATACCTTAAAATATTCTAAAAAAATTGATCAAGCATTTGAAAAAGAACAATCTTGAATAAGTATGTTAAAAATGTTAATCAAGCATCTGAGAAATGTTAAATTTGTATAGAAATGTTGACCATGTATTAAACAATGTTAAATATTGCATTTGAAAAAAAATCTTAATCAATCTTTAAAAAAATGTTACATGTACATAGAAAAATGTTAACCATGTGCTAAAAAAATGTTAATCTTGTATTTTCAAAATGTTGAAACTGTTGTCTTAGCCAAAAAAATGCTACCATCTATTTAAATATGTTAATCTTTATTTGAAAAATCTTAATCAAGCATATGAATTTTTTTATAAAGTGTATATAAAAAAGTTGACCATGTATTATAAAAAAATGTTAAACTTGTCTTTGAAAAATGTTAAATGTGTATAGAAAAAATGTTGACCATGTATTAAAACAATGTTAAACTTGTATTTGAAAAATTTGTATAAAATAATTTTTACCGTGTATTCAAAAAATGTTAAACTTGTATCTGAAAAATATTAATCAACCATTTGAAAAAAAATTGTCAATGTGTATAGGAAAAAAGTTGACCACGTATTAAAAAAATGTTAAATTACTATTTGGAAAATGTAATCAAGCATTTGAAAAATATATAAATATGTATAAAAATATTTAACGTGTATTCAATAAATGTTAATCTTGTGATATTAGAAAATGTTAAATGTGTATTATAAAATGTGCTAGTTATATACAAAAAAAGTGTATAGAATAACAATGAAATGTAAAGAGAAAACAAATGAAATCAATGAAAAATAGGAAAAGAAGCAAACAAAGCTGGGAAAAAATAAAGGAAAGAATAAGCTAGTAAAAATCGAGAAAGGAACAAAGAAAACCAAAGAAAAATAAAAAACCAATGAAAACCAAGAAAGAAGCATAAAAAAGAAAAGAAATAAACCCTAATAAAAAAGAGAAAGAAACAAAGAAAAACCAGCAAAAAAAAAACAAAGGAAAAACCAACAGAAAACCGCTTTATTTTCCTTTAAGTAGTATGTGTCCTAGTAAGAAAAGACGAACTTGCTAGGTGATGCAGTGGCTCGCGTGGTACGTAAAGGTCCGGGTTTCCTTCCTGTAGTTGTACTGTAGTGGTCTGGGTTTTCTAAGATGAACTGTAGTGCATGTACAATGGTGGCATATGGATACAGATGCCCCATGATAAAAAGTAGTTTGAGGCATCTATATTTTTTTTTTCTTCCCAATGCAAGCTATCACTAATGGGTCTCATTAAAAGATAGAAAATAAAGACTCTAGTATACATGCATCTCTAATTTTCACTCCAACCTTTTCAGCTTTTGACATCGGATCACACTTTTTCTCTTCAAGCACCCGACTCCTGCAGAGGATCCCGCTTCTCTATCCGAACATACTTTATCTGATATCCGATCCTACATGGCATGCGAGGCATCACCTTGGGGCTATGCATTGGTACATGCCCCAAAAACAGTTTCCTGTAGAAAGGAGCATCGTAGCAGATCAGGTTCTGTAGCAAAACAGTTTGAGTGAATTTTATTTTTTTTGAATTATCAATTATGTGAAATTACTTCTCTAAATAAGTGAGTTATTTTTTGAGAAAACATGCTTTTGGTCCCTCAAGTTCCTCAAAAGTATAGACTTGGTCCCTCAAAAAAATTTGGTATATATATTTGGTCCTTCAAGTCTCAAAACCGGATAAGTTTGGTCCAAACTCAGATTTTGAGCACGTTGACCGGGTTTGACCACGTTGACTAGGTTTGACTGATAAACAGTAAATTTTAAAAAATAGCAAAAAAATCTGAAAATTTGTGACAACCAACATGCTTGGGTGCCCTTGGTGCATGTAAATTTTTGTGGTCAAATAACATCCGAGAAGCTCTAGAAAAAAAAAGCAAATTTTGGCTTTTATTGGTGAGCCAAAATTAGTTTTTTTTGCTACATAAGGAAATTTCTAGAATAATGTCTCCTAGCATTTTTGGTGAGAATCTCGAAGCCAGAACGAATAGATGTAGGCACGGGAGGTCCCGAGCATGGTAGCATCAACAATAACTAGATAGGGGGCGCGCCTTGCCGCGTGTATGATCATAACTCTCTATCAGAGAAGAGAATGTAGAGAGGATACATATTTTGCATGATCACAACATTCATTCAAAAAAGGGGATAGGAGGGCATGGTTTGCCGTGCATTACGTGTGAAAATGATGGGCAGATGGAAGCAAGGAACAAAACTGACATTTGATAAGGAGAGCACAGTACAATGACAACATTTAACACGAGGGCATAACAAAAAGATGCTCCACTGGTTTATAGGGAGCAGTACGATCAAGGTTGAATTCATATGTTACACGAGTGTAAGCAAAGCTGAAGGCCACATGATTGAAATACTTGGTTCTAAGTAGATAGAAGCCTTCCTTCTGACAGTTGTAATGACGGTCGGAAGCTGCAGGGAGGAATTTTCAGCATGGTGACATATCTTGTAGCTGATATAGAAAATGACTATAGAAAGTTTAAAGTGAAATGTAAAATAAATCCAAATAATATAATGGGATCGATGTAAACATTTGGAGAGGTGACTTCTGAATTCATCAGCTCCTCTGAGGCAACACAAAAGTTTAAGCAACGACAGATCCCAAAGCATTTCGTGAAGTAGAGTGAGTAACCAAAACAACTGAACAGAACCTACTACTTCATTGATCTTCGTCCACATATAATCTCTTATCTAGAAACTTTTAAACTTCCCTTTAAGACCTGTATTGAGCAAAGAGAAATTTGAAAAACCAAACACATTGTACTGTTTGCAAACCAATGGTTATATATACATACAATTCCAGAGGTTCACAGTTGATTTGAAACATAGAGAATAATGCATCTTTTTAGAAAAAAACTCATGTGCTGCTGCATATAAAAAAACATCAACCAATCATTTATACACTGCTATCCTCTAGCCATGATTACTATGTAGGAGTAATTACCAAGTTCTTGACTTCCTCTCCATTTTTTTATTATTACATGACACTACTCTGATATGTCCCTTGTTTGTGATGACACTGAAAACTAATATAAGATGCATAAGCCAGAAGTAAAACCACACTGACTACCTTGGGGGGAAAGCACCTTGACCGTGATCATGGAATGAATCAAATTCTACTCTCGATAACCAAAAAATTTCCGCTCATAACTTTTAAAATGTTTATTCATCAGGCAACTTAGTGCTACCTCTTGAGTTTGCGTTGGTTTTTCCCTTGAAGAGGAAAGAGTGATGCAGCAAAGTAGAGTAAGTATTTCCCTCAGTTTTGAGAACCAAGGTATCAATCCAGTAGGAGACAACGCGCAAGCCACCGAATACCTGCACAAACAAACACCAACTTGCACCCAACGTGATAAAGGGGTTGTCAATCCCTTCACGGTTATTTGCAAAGTGAGATCTGATAGAGATGGATAAACGGTAAAGTAATATTTTTGATATTTTTGGTTTATGGAACGGAAAGTAAAAGATTGCAAAGAAACTAAATAGGAAACTAACATTGTAGATCGGAAACTTATATGATGGAAAGTAGAAGATTATATGATGGAAAGTAGACCCGGGGGCCATAGGTTTCACTAGAGGCTTCTCTCAAGATAGAAATTATGACGGTGGGTGAACAAATTACTGCCGAGCAATTGATAGAAAAGCGCAAAGTTATGACGATATCTAAGGCAATGATCATCAATATAGGCATCACGTCCGTGTCAAGTAGACCGAAACGATTCTGCATCTACTACTATTACTCCACACATCGACCGACTCCTGCCAGCATCTAGAGTATTAAGTTCATGAAGAACAGAGTAACGCATTAAGTAAGATGACATGATGTAGAGGAATTAACTCAAGCAATATGATGAAAACCCCATCTTTTTATCCTCGATGGCAACAATACAATACGTGCCTTGCTGCCCCTACTGTCACTGGGAAAGGACACCGCAAGATTGAACCCAAAGCTAAACACTTCTTCCATTGCAAGAAAAACCAATCTAGTTGGCCAAACCAAATCGATAGTTCGAATAGACTTGCAAAGATATCAAATCATGCATATAAGAATTCAGAGGAGATTCAAATAATATTCATAGATAAGCTGATTATAAATCCACAATTCATCGGATCTCGGCAAACACACCGCAAAAGAGTATTACATCGAATAGATCTCCAAGAACATCGAGGAGAACTTTGTATTCAGAATCAAAGAGAGAGAAAAAGCCATCTAGCTATAGGAGATATGCCCTAGAGGCAATAATAAATGTTATTGATTATCTCCCTGTTCATAATTAGGTTTATGTTCCATGCTATAACTGCTATGGTTCTCGAGTCTGCAAATAAAACGAGGCTCGGAGGAAGACTCATATGCACGTGTGGAATAATAAACGGTAAAATGTATTCCTAGTCAAGCCTCTATGACTGGCTCAAGTGTTGCATGATGGTTCTGTTTTCCTGATCATGGGCATGTCTATGCCAGCAACTTTGAGGGCACAATGTTAGAAGAACATTTGTGTTGAATCGACCCGCATTGATGTTATGCTATGAGATTCATTCGTCACAAATTAATGGTTAATAACACAGAGATGGTTAATGTTTGCATAATTCCTTAGACCATGAGAGTGTCGAGTTTCTTCATACTTGCTTCATGAACTTTGAGGTTTGTTAAACGTCATCCGTAAATGGGTGGCTATTACGGCGGCTTACGGGTTCATGGAAAAGTGTGTCAAGTAACTTGATAGCTCGAGATTGGGATTTGCTCCTCCGGCGATGGAGAGATATCTCTGGGCCCTCTCGGTGTTATGGTATCCATCATCGTCTGGCCAGACACTTTGTGATTTGATCACGGGGATGCCGGAACACGGTAACGAGAAAAGAGAACAATACCGGTAACGAGGTAACTAGCATAGTGGACAATTTATTGATCCACGGGAATGCCAACATGTCTCACCTCAGGTATTTGTAACATATCGCGAAGCAACAGGAATAGCACACGGCAACTGGAGGTTCACTCGAATATTTATTCGTGTGGGTATAGGGGTCAATATGGGTGTCCACGGCTCCGATGCTGATCATTGATCGGAAAGTGTTCCGATCATGTCTATACTTCACTGAACCTATAGGGTCACACGCTTAAGGGTCGTCTATCTGCTGAATACTAGACAAGGAGTCCGAGAGAAAGTCACTGGAGAAGTTTCAGAGACAACGGAAAAGTTCCGGAGAGAACACCGAAAAAGTTTTGGTAAAACCGAAAAGTTGTTTCGGATAAAACCATTGATCCAAAAAGGTTTCGGCAAGCACCGGGAATGTTTTGGAGGTTGCCAGATTGGTCTGGTAATTTCTGGAGAAAAAACCGAAAAAAAGTTTCGGAGCTGCCGGAGTTGTTTACCGGGTAAACAAAGATGGTTTTAAATTAAACCACCATACTGGAAATGTTCCAGAGCACGTCCAGATAATTTTAGAGGGTGCCGGAAATGTTCTGTGACCTTCTGGAATTTTTCAGAAATAATAGTCGCGGAAAACATCTTGTCCCAGCGTGAGGGGACAAGATCCTACGGATCGTGGGGGCTGTTTTTGGGGGCGCCCCCTTTAGGGGGCAGCCCCTTGTGGCTGGACAAAATGTTGGGGGGCCCCCCCATGGTGGGGGGCAGCCCCCACAAATGGTGGAGAGTGTTGGGAGGAAGGTGGGGCCCCATGGGGGAACACCATGGACAAGGGAACATGTTTTCTCCATGTTTGGTGGGAACATGTTTTCCTTGTTTGGTGGGTGCATGTTTAGTGGGTTGAATTTCAGCCCCCCCTCACCCCTTCCACCACTATATAAGGAGGAGGAGAGGTGCTCTCCAACTCCACTCCAACTCTCTCACACAAGCCATGCATGATCTGGCATTCTCTCTCCCTCCCACGAAATAGTTTTGTAGTGCCGAAAGGCTGTCTGGGTTCCGGTGGGAACTAGTTCTGGACGGCGAAGCCCTGCCGGATAGATGACACCGTATGTGTGCAACTCTGTAGAGAGGTCGTAGTTTCGATCTTAGTGCCCGAGGGGCTGTTCGAGAGTGCCTCCCGCGGGGATGTCCAAGTGGCGGTGCGAGTTCTGTGAGTCCTCCCGAAGGGCTGTCCGTGACACCGTCCGGGGGACTGTTCGACCGCCTCCCGGAGGGCTGTCCGGGTAGCAGATGGGGGAGTACATCCTCGCGGTTGGGAGGTTGTAAATCCTAGCTGCGGGGATCTGCACCGCCGTTCGTCATCGACTCTACTTCCCGCTGCGCTACGAGTCGGTAACGAAATGATCAAACCTTATATGCAGTCTCCATAGTGGTCCTGGGCTGGTGCGTAGGGCGGAAATTTTTTTGTTTTCTGCTGCGTTACCCAACAGTGGCATCATGAGCCGTGCTATGCGTAGATGCAGGTTGCGATCTAGAATACATGGAGATGTATGGGTGTTGCATAATATAATTAGGTAGTAGATGAGTTCTGCTACTGAAAATTATTTGTGCGGGTAGCAGATGAAATCTGTTACCCGATGTTCTTGTTGCTTCCCTCGAATTTGCGTATTCCTGATCTTGACAGCATTGTGGAATCTAACAAAGTTCTGGCAATCCGCGATCCTTTCATGCTGCTCCTGAGTATGCTGATTGACAGATCAACGAAGTGCTAACAGTTCTTTGGGTTCCACTTTAGTCAAAGAAAGATGGATGTTTCGCAGACGAAAGGGCAATG
The DNA here is from genome assembly GCA_011799875.1 of Thinopyrum elongatum. Taxonomy (NCBI): domain Eukaryota; kingdom Viridiplantae; phylum Streptophyta; class Magnoliopsida; order Poales; family Poaceae; genus Thinopyrum; species Thinopyrum elongatum. The sequence goes on along the minus strand of CM022301.1, from coordinate 506,442,735 downwards.
CAGATATGATCTGCACGGGGGTCATGCATATGATGAAGTTCAGTATGGGGCTCGAGATTTTATTATCTCGTGTTTCATACACCCCGCGTTGTTAATCTAGCGACTTGAATTATCATACTTGATGATGGACGTTGGTAGCTTCGGTTTGTTTCGAAACCTTAGAAGCCATGTAAAACAAGTTTTTGCATGCAACGATTAGAGACGTCTAACTTGGTTTTGCAGGAGGGTTTGCATGTGCATATGATGTGGTATAGCTGTGCTCATAATAATTTGATTATGTATGAGATGTCTATATGATGTAAATTGATTAACATGACCTGCGTGTCATGATTTGGCATGATGGCTGGAGCCATATGATTGCACTTTAAATGACCTGCGTGTCAACCTTGTGTAATGCATTATTTTATTAGCTATAGAGATAGCAATATTATCTGGTGCATCGACAAGGTGGTGGCAATCTTCGCGAAGGTGAACACCGACGCGAATGCCGAAGACGAAGAAATGAAAGACTTCTCCGTCAGAAAGGGCTATACCATATCATGCTAATTGCGAATTGCCTGAGATGTTTATCCCTTATGTTGCACCCTTCTTGATTGCGTAGTAGTCGCTTTTTATTAGGGTGATCTCTCACAAAAATATCAAGTAGTTAGTGTTCTCCCAAGTGTAGCACCGTCACGGCATCTTTCCTTTCGGGGTATCACATGGATGCATGGGTACGAACGATTGTACGGGTGTGAGGCGGGTGAGTTGAGACCTCGCAGCATGATCACTTGGTTGTCTTGACATTCAGGCATGAAAGTCATGAGCTCGGAACACACGCATCGAAAGATGAACAAGAGTCACATAGAGATGTGATTGGCAAGTTGGCCTACCGATTGCAATTCTCGTCACTTGAGATGGATGCATCCTTGGCGTTGAATTGTAATATGGATCTTGAATCGCTCACAATCAATTATGAGAGATATTGATTTGAGTGGGAGCGCACTTTAGAATTAACTTGTTTTAATTCTTAGTGTAATTAATTTTGAACACTATCCAAGTGTGATTTGCATAATAGTTGTAGAATAATGGCTCGCGTTTCCACCTTCCCTGTTAAAATTGAATAACTGTTAAATATCTGGTTAAATCTTTACAGTTGGTAACGTAATATGAGGATTGTCCTCAAGAGTGCCGAGAAGGACTTTGTCCTATCGCATACTTTCGGTATTCTCTCGCTTATGCTATGGATCATGTGACTCTCGTCCTTCGATCCAGAAGCTAGAATTCCATTTCAGTCAAGTGCAATATGTTTGCTTCCATGAGACCCAAACTTCGAAAGTTTGGATGGTTATGTGATATTCATGGAATCTGAAAATAATTTTCAGAGACAGACAAAGGCTAAAAGATATGAGATATCCAAAGCAATGTTTGTTTGCAAACTATTAGTAAAGGAGTTTACTATGCATTAGACTGATAAGAGAGGAATCCAGAAGAACGCCTATCATATGATGAAAGGTGAATAAAACAACAACTTAAAGAGAAAGGAAGTGTCCGAAGGGTGTTGGTGTGACTTACACACCTAGGAAGTCCGGGGCTAACGCCACTCTTAAGTTGGGTGCTTCTTCTGAGAGTAGGAGAAATACTGAAAGTTAAACTGTTAGAAGTATAAAGGCAGAAAGAAAGAAGACTGGAATATCCAGCTCATGTATGAATGTCATACAAGTTTTTGATGTATAGAAGGCTGGTCAAAGATATAGTTCTTGGGAATTATGATTAAATTGTTAATCACTGATTCTTGGGTATTGTGAGTTAATCACAAAGATACCCGCTCAATTGCTTTCTGTTGCAACTCGATGTAAGAACTACTATGGCCTGAAAGACTTGCCAGGAATGAGGTTTAGGTATACACAGGGAACATAGTAAATGTTACTATACCTTCCATCAGTGTATTACCCTTTGTATTTATTTTCATAATTCATTTAGAGTTTCACAAACTCTAGCCCATTGCATAAGGTATCTTGCAAGAAGGTTGTTCATAAGAGAACTTTTGATGTTCGGTGTTATGAATAACATAAGGGCCATACTTTCATTATGAATGAGATGTATGTTATGAATGTTGATAATAATACATTACCTCTATATTTACTTTCATAATTTATTTTAGAGTTTCATACACTCTAGCCCATTGCACAATGTTTGTTGCAAAAGAGTTGTTCATAAAAACAACAATTGTTGTTCAGTATTATGAATAACATGAAGGGCCATGCTTCCATCCAAAATGGGACGTATGTTATGAATATTGATGGTAATATGATACATCCATAACACTGACGCTAAATGTCGCAAGACTAAAAGAATACCACACAAGTGTGGCACTGCATTTGGTCACATTGGAGAAACCCGCATGGAAAATTCCATTGTGATGGATTTTGAAGTCGTTTGATTTTGAATCATCTGACACTTGCAAATTTCCTCCGAAAAGTGAAGTGACTGAAATACCGTTCACAGGCCATAAGGAACGAGCAACAAACTTATTGGTGATCATACATTTAGATGTATGTAGTTCAATAAATGTTGTTGCAAGTAGTGGATTTATCTATCTTCAGAAATGACTCAAGTAGATATATGGATATTTACTTGATGAGACGTAAGTCTGGATCTTTTGAAATCATTCGAAAGATTTTCAAAAATGAAGTAGAAGTTATTGTAACAAGAAAATTATGTTTCTACAATTCGATTGCAGAAAGGAATATTTGAGTTACAAGTTTAGCGAATGTCTGATGAGTTGTGAAAGGGGTTTCATAACTTGCACTTCCCAGAACACCACTGCAAGTGGAAATTCTATGAAGATGTAATCAAACCATTTATGACATGGTAAGATCAAAGATGACATAAATAGATTTGCCATTATCCCTTTTAAAAAGGTGATGCTTTAGAGACTACGGCTTTTACACTGAAAAGAGCTCCATCGGGTCTGTTGAAATGACACCATGGTATGGTACGCCCAAACATGTTATATCTTTTCTTAACATTTGGAATATGGGGCTTGTGTAAAAGGTTACAAACCTATTCCAAATCAGACAAGTGCTACTTTGTAGGTTATCCCAAAATGTTGGGTATTCCTCCCTCACTATACCGAGGCAAATAGGTTTGCCACAAAGGACGGTATGCTTTTTGAAGAAAATGGTTCTTTCAAAAAGGTGAGTGGGAGAATAGTGCAACTCGACGAGATAAACAGTATCTTCGTCATCAGATCAAAGGAAAGAGACCTTGGAAGAAATTCCAGAGTTTCCTACTGCGACTGATACGGAAGTCTCTACAATAAAATGTATGGACTTCGGTCGAACTTGCAGCTAAACCACGTAGGCAAGGCTCGTGCAAACCTCTCAGGTGCGCAGACGAGATATTGTTGTTGGACAACAGTATACCTACGATACACAAGGAAGCGTTGATGGACCCTGACTCCGGAATTGGCTAAATGCCAATACAATCCGAGATAGTTCCCATATAAGTGATTCAAGATTGAAACCTTGATACACCTTTCGGAAGACTTAGAGTCTAACGAATATTTATGGAATTAAAAACTGATACGGATAAAAATGTTTTATCCATAAAGCTCGACTTGTTGCAATATACAAGTTCAAGGAGTTTACTACGATGAGGTTGTTTCACCATAGCGATGCTTAAAGTCAGTTCGGGTTGAACTAGCAATTAATACATATTTCAGTCATGAGATATGAACACATGGATGACAATAGGATTTCCATATGATGGAAATAAAACCAAGGACTTGCATGTGTTACAGTCCAAGGTATTTTGTCAGTCCAAAGGATGCTAGTAAGTATGCAAACTTCAGAGTTCCAGCAATGGACAGAAGAGAGCAAAAGGGAGTTGGAATCTTTGTGTTTTGATGAAATGGTCAAAAGGGTTTTGACTTCATCAATGGGTAACGAAGATGCTTGTGATTCAAGAAAGTAAGTGGGAGCATAATAATATTTCTAAAAACGTTGTGTGCTTGACACATTGTTAATTGGAAATAAATTTCTTGACACGAATTAGGACTTCATTTGAAAATAGTTTTTCGATGAAGTGCTTGGGCTAAATAGCCTTTATATTAGGCATGATGATCTATGGAGATAGATTTACCTAATGGGGCTGAGCAAAGATACATATTGACAAAATGCTAAAACCTTTTAGCATTAAAAACGTCAAGGAGTTATTCTTGCCGAAGACACATGGAAAGAGTTTTTGCAAGACTCGGTGTCCCAAAACACTGATGAGTAAAATACATGATGGAGATTCCAGACACTCTTGTGTTTGGATTAATCATGTATTCCATGGTATGTAAAACAACTAGATATGTCCAATACTCCAAAGTTGTTGCGAGTATAGATACCAAAGTGATCAAAAGTACTGATCATGGGACAACAGTGAAAAAGGGTTATTGAGTACTATAGTAGCACTGATGACATGTTTTCTCGCAAGTGGAGATCATGAAGAGTTCGTTGTAAAAGGTTACATCGATACAGTCTTCATCAATGCTCCATGCGATTTTCGATTTAAGTTAAGGGTTTTGTGCAATACACAATATGGTGGCACGGTAGTTGGAAATTGTTCCAAACAAGTTATTGTGGCGAATTCTATAACAGAGGCAAAGTATGTTGCCGCTTTTAAAGCGACAAAGAAGATGTTGAATCATATAGTTCATTCATGAACTTAGTATGGTTCCAAGATGGCTTTTGTCAATGGGACACTATTGCAAGTAGTTGCTCCATAACTCAGTCTGAGGAATCCAGGTTCGACCTGTGATTCGCATACATACCAAGCCAAGTCCACACAAAATATGAATTTTGTGAAAGCATGAAAACGCGAGGATATGCAAAGATACACACGGAGCTGAAGTCGTCAGATCCGTTGGACATCAGGCTATACCACAAGCGAAGCATATTTACATCAGTGTGCCACAGGTGTAAAGTGCATTAGCATTAACTAGATTATTGACTCTAGTGCAAGTGGGAGTCTGTAGGAGATATGCCCTAGTGGCAATAATAAATGCTATTGATTATCTCCCTGTTCATAATTAGGTTTATGTTCCATGCTATAACTGCTAAGGTTCTCGAGTCTGCAAATAAAACGAGGCTCGGAGGAAGACTCATATGCACGTGTGGAATAATAAACGGTAAAATGTATTCCTAGTCAAGCCTCTATGACTGGCTCAAGTGTTGCATGATGGTTCTGTTTTCCTGATCATGGGCATGTCTATGCCAGCAACTTTGAGGGCACAATGTTAGAAGAACATTTGTGTTGAATCGACCCGCATTGATGTTATGCTATGAGATTCATTCGTCACAAATTAATGGTTAATAACACAGAGATGGTTAATGTTTGCATAATTCCTTAGACCATGAGAGTGTCGAGTTTCTTCATACTTGCTTCATGAACTTTGGGGTTTGTTAAACGTCATCCGTAAATGGGTGGCTATTACGGCGGCTTACGGGTTCATGGAAAAGTGTGTCAAGTAACTTGATAGCTCGAGATTGGGATTTGCTCCTCTGGTGATGGAGAGATATCTCTGGGCCCTCTCGGTGTTACGGTATCCATCATCGTCTGGTCAGACACTTTGTGATTTGATCACGGGGATGCCGGAACACGGTAACGAGAAAAGAGAACAATACCGGTAACAAGGTAACTAGCATAGTGGACAATTTGTTGATACACGGGAATGCCAACATGTCTCACCTCGGGTATTTGTAACATATCGCGAAGCAACAGGAATAGCACACGGCAACTGGAGGTTCACTCGAATATTTATTCGTGTGGGTATAGGGGTCAATATGGGTGTCCACGGCTCCGATGCTGATCATTGATCGGAAAGTGTTCCGGTCATGTCTATACTTCACTGAACCTATAGGGTCACACGCTTAAGGGTCGTCTATCTGCTGAATACTAGACAAGGAGTCCGAGAGAAAGTCACTGGAGAAGTTTCAGAGACAACGGAAAAGTTCCGGAGAGAACACCGAAAAAGTTTCGGTAAAACCGAAAAGTTGTTTCGGATAAAACCATTGATCCAAAAAGGATTTGGCAAGCACCGGGAATGTTTTGGAGGTTGCCAGATTGGTCTGGTAATTTCTGGAATTTTTCTGGAGAAAAAACCAAAAAAAAGTTTCGGAGCTGCCGGAGTTGTTTACCGGGTAAACAAAGATGGTTTTAAATTAAACCACCATACTGGAAATGTTCCAGAGCACGTCCAGATAATTTTAGAGGGTGCCGGAAATGTTCTGGGACCTTCTGGAATTTTTCAGAAATAATAGTCGCGGAAAACATCTTGTCCCAGCGTGAGGGGACAAGATCCCACGGATCGTGGGGGCTGTTTTTGGGGGCGCCCCCTTTAGGGGGCAGCCCCTTGTGGCTGGAAAAAATGTTGGGGGGGCCCCCCATGGTGGGGGGCAGCCCCCACAAATGGTGGAGAGTGTTGGGAGGAAGGTGGGGCCCCATGGGGGAACACCATGGACAAGGGAACATGTTTTCTCCATGTTTGGTGGGAACATGTTTTCCTTGTTTGGTGGGTGCATGTTTAGTGGGCTGAATTTCAGCCCCCCCCCCCTCACCCCTTCCACCACTATATAAGGAGGAGGAGAGGTGCTCTCCAACTCCACTCCAACTCTCTCACACAAGCCATGCATGATCTGGCATTCTCTCTCCCTCCCACGAAATAGTTTCGTAGTGCCGAAAGGCTGTCTGGGTTCCGGTGGGAACTAGTTCTGGACGGCGAAGCCCTGCCGGATAGATGACACCGTATGTGTGCAACTCTGTAGAGAGGTCGTAGTTTCGATCTTAGTGCCCGAGGGGCTGTTTGAGAGTGCCTCCCGCAGGGCTGTCCAAGTGGCGGTCCGAGTTCTGTGAGTCCTCCCGAAGGGCTGTCCGTGACACCGTCCGGGGGACTGTTCGACCGCCTCCCGGAGGGCTGTCCGGGTAGCAGATGGGGGAGTACATCCTCGCGGTTGGGAGGTTGTAAATCCTAGCTGCGGGGATCTGCACCACCGTTCGTCATCGACTCTACTTCCCGCTGCGCTACGAGTCGGTAACGAAATGATCAAACCTTGTATGCAGTCTCCATAGTGGTCCTGGGCTGGTGCGTAGGGCGGAAATTTTTTTGTTTTCTGCTGCGTTACCCAACACTAGCTACTAGCACGGACCCGTAGATCTGTGGTAAACTACTCACGCTTCATCGAAAGGGCAATGGTGTTGATGTAGAAGCCCTCCGGGATCGAATCCCCCTACGGCAGGATGCCGAAAAAGGCCCCAAGATGGGATCTCACGGTTACAGAAGGTTGCGGCGGCGGAAAAGTGGTTTCGTGGCTCCCCTGATAGGTTTTGGGGTATTTGAGAATATATAGGCTGAAGAAATAGGTCGGTGGAGTCACGAGGGGCCCACAAGGGTGGGGGGCGCGCCCTACCCCCCTGGGCGCGCCCTCCAACCTTGTGGCCGCCTCGTGGCTTTCCTGACATGCATTCCAAGTCCTCTGGATGTCTTCTGGTCCAAGAAAAATCATCGCGAAAGTTTCATTCCGTTTGGTATTCCTTTTCTGCGAAACTCTAAAACAAGGAAAAAAAACAGGAACTGGCACTGGGCTCTAGGTTAATAGGTTAGTCCCAAAAATCATATAAAATAGCATATTAATGCATATAAAACATCCAAAACAGATAATATAATAGCATGGAACAATAAAAAATTATAGATACGTTGGAGACGTATCAAGCATCCCCAAGCTTAATTCCTGCTCGTCCTCGAGTAGGTAAATGATAAAAACAGAATTTTTGATGTGGAATGCTACCTAACATATTTATCCATGTAATTCTCTTTATTGTGGCATGAATGTTCAGATCCGTATGATTCAAAACAAAAGTTTAATATTGACATAAAAATAACAATACTTCAAGCATACTAATAAAATAATTATGTCCTCTCAAAATAACATAGCCAAAGAAAGCTTATCCCTACAAAATCATATAGTTTGGCTATGCTTCATCTTCGTCACACAAAATACTCAAATCATGCACAACCCCTGTTTCAGCCAAGCAATTGTTTCATACTTTTGATGTTCTCAAACCTTTTCAACTTTCACGCAATACATGAGCGTGAGCCATGGACATAGCACTATAGGTGGAATAGAAGGTGGTTGCGGAGAAGACAAAAAGAGGGTGATAGTCTCACATCAACTAGGCGTATCAACGGGCTATGGAGATGCACATCAATAGATATCAATGTGAGTGAGTAGGGATTTCCATGCAATGGATGCACTAGAGCTATAAGTGTATGAAAGCTCAAAAAGAAAACTAAGTGGGTGTGCATCCAACTTGCTTGCTCATGAAGACCTAGGGCAATTTGAGGAAGCCCATCGTTGGAATATACAAGCCAAGTTCTATAATGAAAATTCCCACTAGTATAAGAAAGTGATATCATAGGAGACTCTCTATCATGAAGATCATGGTGCTACTTTGAAGCACAAGTATGGAAAAAGGATAGTAACATTGCCCCTTCTCTCTTTTTCTCTCATTTTTCTTTTTTTCTTTTTTTCTTTCTCTCTTTTTTTTCTTTCTTTCTTTTTTTCAATTTTATTTCCTCACATGGGACAATGCTCTAATAAGGAAGATCATCATACTTCTATTTACTTACAACTCAAAAATTACAACCCGAAACTAGAACAAAATATGACTCTATATGAATGTCTCCGGCGGTGTACCGGGATGTGCAATGAGTCAAGAGCGACATATATAAAAAATGATGAAAGGTGGCTTTGCCACAAATACGATGTCAACTACATGATCATGCAAAGCAATATGACAATGATGGTGCATGTCATAATAAACGGAACGGTGGAAGTTGCATGGCAATATATCTCGGAATGGCTATGGAAATGCCATAATAGGTAGGTATGGTTGCTGTTTTGAGGAAGATATAAGGTGGGTGTATGGTACCGGTGAAAGTTGCACGGTACTAGAAAGGCTAGCAATGGCGGAAAGGTGAGAGTGTGTATAATCCATTGACTCAACATTAGTCATAAAGAACTAACATACTTATTGCAAAAATCTATTAGTCATCGAAACAAAGTACTACGTGCATGCTCCTAGGGGAAGGGTTGGTAGGAGTTAACCATCGCGCGATCCCGACCTCCACACAAAGGATGACAATCAAAAAATACCTCATGCTCCAAATTTGTTACACAACTGTTACCATACGTGCATACTTCGGGACTCACAAACCTTAACACAAGTATTTTTCAATTTCTCAATTACCCCACTAGCATGACTCTAATATCACCATCATCATATCTCAAAACAATCATCAGGAATCAAACTTCTCATAGTATTCAATGCACTTTATATGAAAGTTTTTATTATATCCCTCTTGGATGCCCATCATATTAGGACTAATTTTATAACCAAAGCAAATTACCATGCTGTTTAGAGACTCTCAAAATAATATAAGTGAAGTGCGAGAGTTCATCAATTTCTATAAAATAAAACCACCACCGTGCTCTAAAAAGATATAAGTGAAGCACTAGAGCGATATTGCCTAGCTCAAAAGATATAAGTGAAGCACAAAGAGCATTCTAATAAATCACGATTCATGCGTGTCTCTTAAAAAAGTGTGTACAGCAAGGATGATTGTGGCAAACTAAAAAGCAAAGACTCAAATCATACAAGACGCTCCAAGCAACACATATCATGTGGTGAATAAAAATATAGCCTCAAGTAAAGTTACCGATAGACGAAGACGAAAGAGGGGATGCCTTCCCGGGGCATCCCCAAACTTAAGCTCTTGGCTGTCCTTGAATATTACCTTGGGGTGCCTTGGACATCCCCAAGCTTAGGCTCTTGCCACTCTTTATTCCATAGTCCATCAAATCCTTACCCAAAACTTGAAAACTTCACAACACAAAACTCAACAGAAAATCTCATAAGCTCCGTTAGTAGAAGAAAATAAATCACCACTTTTGGTACTGTTGTGAACTCATTCCTTATTTATATTGGTGTAATATCTACTGTATTCCAACTTTTTCATGGTTCATACCCCCCGATACTAGCCATAGATTCATCAAAATAAGCAAACAACACATAGAAAACAGAATCTGTCAAAAACAGAACATTCTGCGAAGATCCCAATTGTTATAATACTTATGTAACTCCAAAAATTCTGAAACTTTAGGAAAACAGAGGAAATTTGTATATAAATATCGTATAAAAAATTCATAGTTTTTCAACACTCCAGTGAATTATTAATATTCTGGGACTGGACGCAAAAGTTTCTATTTTTCAGTAAGATCAAATCAACTATCACCATAAGCCATCCCAAAGGTCTTACTTGGCACAAACACTAATTAAAACATAAAAACACATCTAACCAGAGGCTATATGAATTATTTATTGCAAAACAGAACCAAAAAGTAAAGAACAAAAATAAAATTGGGTTGCCTCCCAACAAGCGCTATTGTTTAACGCCCTTAGCTAGGCATAAAACACAAATAAATCTAGGTATTATCATCTTTGGCATGCAATCCATAAGTGGCTCTCATAATAGATTCATAAGGCAATTTAATTTTCTTTCTTGTAAAGTGTTCCATGCCCTTCCTTAACGGAAATTAAAATCTAATGTTTCCTTCTTTCATATCAATAATTGCACCAATCATTCTAAGGAAAGGTCTACAAAGAAAAATAGGACATGTAGGATTGCAATCTATATCAAGAACAATGAAATCTACAGGCACATAATTCCTATTTGCAACAATAAGAACATCATTAATCCTTCCCATAGGTTTCTTAATAGTGGAATCCGCGAGATGCAAATTTAAAGAACAATCATCAAGTTCACGAAAACCTAACACATCACATAAAGTTTTTGAAATCGTGGAAACACTAGCACCCAAATCACACAAAGCATGGCAGTCATAATATTTAATCTTAATCTTAATAGTAGGTTCCCACTCATCATAAAGTTTTCTAGGGATAGAAACTTCCAATTCAAGCTTTTCTTCAAAAGATCGCATCGTAGCATCAACGATATGTTTAGTAAAAGCTTTATTTTGATTACAAGCATGAGGAGAATTCAACATGGATTGCAACAAGGAAATACAATCTAGCAAAGAGCAATTATCATAATTAAAGTCCTTGAAATCCAAAATAGTGGGTTCATTGCTACCTAAAGTCTTGACCTCTCCAATCCCACTTTTATCAATTTTTTGCATCAAGATCTAAAAACTCTGAATTATTGGGACGCCTTCTAACTAAAGTTGACTCATCTCCAGTCCCATCTTTATCAAGATTCACATTAGAAAACAAAGATTCAATAGGAGTCACATCAATCACTTTTAGATCTTCATCATTATTTTCACAGAAACTAGAAGAACATGTTTTTATGAACCAATCTTTTTTAGCGCGCATCTTAGCGGTTCTTTCTTTGCACTCGTCAATGGAAATTATCATAGCCTTGAGAGACTCATTGATATCATGCTTGGGTGGAATAGATCTAAGTTTCAAAGAATCAACATCAAGAGAAATTCTATCCACGTTCCTAGCCAAATCATCAATCTTAAGCAATTTTTCTTCAATCAAAGCATTGAAATTCTTTTGCGAACTCATAAATTCTTTAACACTATTCTCAAATTCAGAGGGCATCTTATTATAATTTCCATAAGAATTGTTGTAGGAATTACCATAATTATTAGAGGAATTACTAGGAAACGGCCTAGGATTAAAATTACCTCTATACGCGTTATTACCAAAATTGTTCCTACCAACAGAATTCACATCCATAGATTCATTATTATTCTCAATCAAAGTAGACAAAGGCATATCATTAGGATCAATAGGAGCACTCTTGATAGCAAATAATTTCATAAGTTCATCCATCTTTCCACTCAAAACATTAATCTCTTTCAATTGCATGCACTTTTTTACTAGTGGAAGATCTTTCGGTATGCCATTGAGAATAATTAACCATAATATTATCTAGGATTTTAGTAGCTTCTCCTAGAGTAATTTCCATAAAAGTGCCTCCCGCGGCCGAATCTAAAAGATTTCTAGAAGCAAAATTCAATCCAACATAAAATTTTTGTATAATCATCCACAAATTCAAACCATGAGTAGGGCAATTTCGTATCATCAATTTCATCCTCTCCCAAGATTGTGCAACATGTTCATGATCAAGTTGCTTAAAATTCATAATATCGTTCCTAAGGGATATGATCTTAGTGGGAGGAAAGTACTTGGAGATAAAAGCATCTTTACACTTATTCCATGAATCAATACTGTTTTTAAGCAAAGATGAAAACCAAGTTTTAGCACGATCTCGTAGTGAGAACGGAAATAGCTTTAATTTAACAATATCATTATCCACATCTTTTTCTTTGGCATATCACATAAATCAATAAAATTGTTTAGATGGGATGTGGCATCTTCACTAGGAAGGCCGGAAAATTGATCTTTCATAACAAGATTCAGCAAAGCGGCATTAATTTCACAAGATTCCGCATTAGTAGCGGGAGCAATCGGAATACTAATAAAATCATTATTATTGGTGTTGAAAAAATCACACAATTTGGTATTCTCTTGAGTCATCGTGACAAGCAAGTAATCCAACACACGAGCACACAAAAAGCAAGCGGAGAAGACGAACGGAAGAGGGGCGAAGAAAAGGCAAATCTTTTCGAAAATTGTTTTAGAAGTGAGGGAGAGGAAAACGAGAGGCGAATGGCGAATAATGTAATGCGAGGGATGAGAGTTTATGATGGGTACTTGGTATGTCTCGGCTTGACGTAGATCTCCCCGGAAACGGCGCCAGAAATTCTTCCTGCTACCTCTTGAGCTTGCGTTGGTTTTTCCCTTGAAGAGGAAAGGGTAATGCAGCAAAGTAGAGTAAGTATTTCCCTCAGTTTTGAGAACCAAGGTATCAATCCAGTAGGAGACAACGCGCAAGCCACCGAATACCTGCACAAACAAACACCAACTTGCACCAAACGCGATAAAGGGGTTGTCAATCCCTTCACGGTTATTTGCAAAGTGAAATCTGATAGAGATGGATAAACGGTAAAGTAATATTTTTGGTATTTTTGGTTTATGGAACGAAAAGTAAAAGATTACAAAGAAAGTAAATAGGAAACTAAAATTGTAGATTGGAAACTTATATGATGGAAAGTAGAAAATTATATGATGGAAAGTAGACCCGGGGGCCATAGGTTTCACTAGAGGCTTCTCTCAAGATAGAAATTATTACGGTGGGTGAACAAATTACTGCCGAGCAATTGATAGAAAAGCGCAAAGTTATGACGATATCTAAGGCAATGATTATGAATATATGCATCACGTCCGTGTCAAGTAGACCGAAACGATTCTGCATCTACTACTATTACTCCACACATCGACCGACTCCTACCTGCATCTAGAGTATTAAGTTCATGAAGAACAGAGTAACGCATTAAGTAAGATGACATGATGTAGAGGAATTAACTCAAGCAATATGATAAAAACCCCATCTTTTTATCCTTGATGGCAACAATACAATACGTGCCTTGCTGCCCCTGCTGTCACTGGGAAAGGACACCGCAAGATTGAACCCAAAGCTAAGCACTTCTCCCATTGCAAGAAAAACCAATCTAGTTGGCCAAACCAAATCGATAGTTCGAAGAGACTTGCAAAGATATCAAATCATGCATATAAGAATTCAGAGGATATTCAAATAATATTCATAGATAAGCTGATTATAAATACACAATTCATCGGATCTCGGCAAACACACCGCAAAAGAGTATTACATCGAATAGATCTCCAAGAACATCGAGGAGAACTTTGTATTGAGAATCAAAGAGAGAGAAAAAGCCATCTAGCTACTAGCTATGGACCCGTAGGTATGTGGTAAACTACTCACGCTTCATCGGAAGGGCAATGGTGTTGATGTAGAAGTCCTCCGTGATTGAACCCCCCTCCGGCAGGATGCCGGAAAAGGCCCCAAGATGGGATCTCACGGGTACAGAAGGTTGCGGCGGTGGAAAAGTGGTTTCGTGGCTCCTCTGATAGGTTTTGGGGTATTTGACAATATATAGGCTGAAGAAATAGTTCGGTGGAGTCACAAGGGGTCCACAAGGGTGGGGGGCCCGCCCTACCCCCCTGGGCGCGCCCTCCAACCTTGTGGCCGCCTCGTGGCTTTCCTGACGTGCACTCCAAGTCCTCTGGATATCTTTTGGACCAAGAAAAATCATCGCGAAAGTTTCATTCCGTTTGGACTCCGTTTTGTATTCCTTTTCTGCGAAACTCTAAAACAAGGAAAAAAACAGGAACTGGCACTGGGCTCTAGGTTAATAGTTTAGTCCCAAAAATCATATAAAATAGCATATTAATGCATATAAACCATCCAAAACAGATAATATAATAGCATGAACAATCAAAAATTATAGATACGTTGGAGACGTATCACTTAGCTATATTATATTTAGAACAGTGTTCCATGCAGCATTGGTAGAGCAAAAACTGTCCCTTCTTAGTTTAGAACTAAAGAAGCTTTTGTGCAAAACTCACAAGGTAAAGAAGAAACATGAGCAATGCATAAAGCAGGTCCTACCTGCAACTTCTGCTGGTCCAAACCTGTCATCAACAGTTGCGACGAAGACAACTTTAAGCTTTTCTCGTTGTTGATTTAGTTAGTCATATTGGGTAAGTTGCTTAGGTAAACCAGCATCTGAAGCAAGAAAAAAAACTATTCAGTACCAGCATCCATGAGTGAGAAGTTGTAATAAATTAGCATTCACCAGCAGTCTTCATTGAGTATATGATGGCAACAGTTGATAACTCAACTAACATGAAAACCCCTGTATCGTACAAGCAACACTAATTATGCACTCATCATTCTTAATGTAGGACTGTCAGACATGGTGGATATGAAGGAAAGTAAAAAAATAGTAAAACTAATAATCAGGAAAAACATACCAATCTCTAGTGTACACGCGGGCGTGCGCGCACACACCCAATGTATACCACTGACCAGATATTATTCAACAAGATCAAGTGTGTTACCTTAGGCAGCATGACTCTGTTATGTCGGAGCCAGTGCCATCAGCCTCGTCACCCCGGACTCCCTTGGAAGCGGGTAAGAGAGATAGACGCTAGACAGAAACAACATTGGCAGCCAAAGAAGTGGTAGGCCTTGGTACAGCTCTGAAAGGAGAACATAAAAAAAGCCACTAATAGCATCTTAATAAACTGGGTAGTAGGCAACCAGGTACAATTGGTAGCTGGTAGCAGATCATGAACTATATATCAAACAAGGTTATCAAATCAGGCAAAGGAAAACGGGAGTGAAGACAAGTACGAAAGATCAGTCCCTTTATTTATCTCAACAATAATTAGCAACTCAGGATATGAAAATTTGAACAGCAGTATGTGTACACAATTAAGACAGCTTAGCAAAACAGGACCTGATAAACTAATCATGGCATTGTATATATTTCAGTACTCCCTCCAATCCGAACAGGACCTGATAATAATGTCCAGGATGAAGAGGGTACATAGGGTAGCATACAGACTGCAACATCTGCTTGTCCTTCGACAACATAACAACATTAACTAACCATGTGGGTCAAACACTGAAACACATAAATAAACGTATGTCGGACAATAGGGCGCAATAGAATCGGAGCTAGCAGAGACACGGGAAACTGCATTAGAACATCCGAAGAGACACTCCCATAGCCAAACATCATTACTTCGTGCATCCACAAACAAAAGGATAGGGTCCTGCATATATATAGATTTAATTGCAAGCGCAGATCAGCAGGATGCCCATCATAGGAGTCATTTTTGATACATAATAAGGTTCATGATATTTAAACAGTAATAAGGGTAGACTTTGCATAACATGACAACGCATCATATCTCATAATTAGAATACATTATGTTACTAAAAAAGAAACTGAGGTGACCAATTAGAATACTCCCATTTAGGTGACCACATTTGATAGTTTAAAATAAAAAAATAGGCTTCTCCCTAAAGCATACACTCAAATAGGGGGCATTTAAAAAGAATCTGGATGAAACACATGGGCATACCTTCGATGTTTCATTGCACATATCAATGGAGACATTATTATCTTATGGACCTTGTTAAAATCGACGACCTTATTAGTTTCAACTATAATTATATGAAACAGGTACCTGCAACGAAAAATGAGAAACCATGATGGATCAGAAATGAATTAACCAGCTAGTTTCAGACTCTTGGATGGCCTAAAAGGAGCAGTTTTGGTTTATCTACACCAAGAACAGGAACAAAAGATTCCTTTGCAAGGAGCAAAGGAGCTCCAGGGCAAATCCGCACACATTCTGACCAAAGAAAAAAATAGGGTACCAAAAATAAGAAAGGCATAAAAAAAAACTCCTTGGAATCTAGCTAGATATGAGCATCTCTTGTGCATGAAGAAACAAATGAGCAGTTGGCCAATAAACATAAAAGGGCAACAAAAAATATCCTGTGGTGGAGCTTAGCTAGATCTGAACATCTCTTATATCCCCTTTGCAGGAACCTACCTAGACATGAATATCAGTGGGCAAGTCATAAACCAACTAAAGAGTGTAGAAACCAATTATAATAAAACAATACATTTCAGCAAATAAAAATGACTCATTACTCTTTGCAGGCCAAAATATATTGTAACACCAACAAAAATTGATGAATGTACAACTGGAATATATTCTTCATTGCACAAAATCAGAAGTTACTTGACTGATGAAAAGTGCAGAATAAGGTTAATGGACCTGTGTGTGTGTGTGTGTGAGAGAGAGAGAGAGAGAGAGAGAGAGAGAGAGAGAGAGAGAGAGAGAGAGAGAGAGAGAGAGGGAGTGGAATGACCTGAGATGCTAAAACAGAGAACAAGTGCAGCGCGAGGACGGCGGCTGGGCGATGGTGACAACGGTCTCCTCCTGACAGAATGCAATCATCCACAAAAGCATGCACTTCATGCAGGGGTGGTTCCTTAATTGGAGAACAACAAAACCAAGCATCATCAACCATTATTTAGGGGCCTCCAAATCTTTTAAAGTGAAAAAGAAACTAACACATAAGTATTTATTATCTTGCATTTGTAAGAAAACTTAAGGAGACCCCACCCTCATTGGTATGATTGCGCAACCTGAACATGTTTACTCCATTAAACAGATAGTGTAGTCACCTTTAGGACAGACCGCGGATGCTTTCATTTTTTCAGTTTTATCCTGACTACCCAATGATTAATGCACCCTAATATGGCATTCGCCAACTCTTTCACCCATTGCTATGTAATATATTCGCTTTCCCATTAGTCAAAAGAGACCAAGTATAAGGTTGTGCACTAAGCTAACAAAGGTAAGAATATGCAGAAAACACGGCTAAACAGGTCAGTATATAATCAAATAGCATAATTCATTAGCAGCGGAGCACAACACACCACAAGTAGCACAACATCAGCAAGCACCATTAGCACCAGCAATAGAAGAAGGGGGCTCAAAGGGAGAGAGACCAAATGCTCACCTCTTCAACCAGCCGAGGATGATGGGGAGATAGGAGCAGCAGATCGAGGGCAGTTGACAACTTGAGGAGGAGAACTCCTGCAGTTCAGAAGAAGCAACGGTCAGAGAGAGAGAGAGAGAGAGAGAGAGAGAGAGAGAGAGAGAGAGAGAGAGAGAGAGAATTGGGGGGGTGTAGAGGGCGCTCACCGCTGCCTCCGCAAGATGGATCGGAGGCGGCTCACCTTGGGTCGTCTTCTTCCTGGACGAGCACGAACGCAGGTGCTCCCTCTGTGTAGTCGAACAGGAGGTGTCGATGGCCGGCGGCGGATGGCGGCGCGGCCTCCCCTGGTCGTCCTCCTCCTTCCCTCCGTGCTCCTGCTCCTGCCACGGCTGGTATTGATCCTCGCCATCGACGGTGGCCGGGCCGGCTTGGAAGAACGGGGGGTTGGGGCCGGGGTTTGGGCGGAGGGGCTCGAACCGGACCGGCGTGAGGTTGCCGACGGACCAGCGGGTCACGATGGAGAAGGAGGAGGGGTGGGGATCCTACTGGTGTAAGACGGCGTCGGCGCCGTGGAGAAGGAAGAGATCGGAACGGCGACCACCACCACCTGCGCCGGGCTAGGGATGAACCGGGAGGAGAGGAGGGACGGGTGCTCGGCGGCGGGAGCGAATACGAGGGCTTCGATGTGGAGCGTCGGCGGGGGAGGGAGGCGGGCACGGGTCCAGGGAACCCTAGTTTGTCACTAGATTGGGGATGAGGCCACGAATCAGGAAAGGGCATTTGGCATTGGGTATGTGAAAAACCGAAAATGCCCTCGGCGGGGCACAAAAATTACAGGCGGTGGCACACCGGAGTATGCACTATTCATTGTAGCAGTGTCGAGTTTTGATCCGACGGCCGGAATCATCCGGGAGCGAGATCAGACGGCCGAAAACGCATCCAAAAAAACGATCCGCCGGCCGACAGTGGCTAAGCTCTGAGAAGCCAGGGAACCTCCCGCTATGCTTGTTTCTGGATGGGCAATTTAATTTATTGTATGTAATAGCACGAGTCGAACAAGTAATAAATCTTCATGGTACGGGGAACATTACATGGATCTGGCAGTGCGATTGATCACACCGTGCAAGATGTGACTGAAAAAAAAACAGACACGAACAACGTAGTTGATACAGGGCGCTGGCCGGCAGCGGCAGATCATCACCACTTGGAAACAAAGGGCCGCCTGGACTTGTGAGGAGTAGACGACGATGGTACCGTCGACCTCGGAGCTGGTGCAGGTGCAGGCGCCGGCGAAAGCGCGTCCGCCGCGAGGATGGTGACGTTGAGCTTCAAGCCCATCTGGCACTGGTTGCGCACGGTGCAGATGAACCACCTCCTGCCCGCGTCGCCGAGGTGGACCTGGTCGGCACCGGACCTCCAGGCGGCGGCGCCCTTGGTGTCCTTGCACGCCGTGAAATCGGGGCCGCTCACCTCCACCACGTTATGGAGCGCCTTGTTGTACTTGAACACTGTAAGCACGCGCGCATCTCCATGAATCAGTAAGCAGTTCAATCTCGTTTGTGCAGCGAGAACGAAGGGCACATGGTAATGGATAATGGATGCATGATTACCTAGCGCGTCGCCGACCGTGAACTGCTTGCTCTCGGACCAGGCGGTGTAGTCGAAACCGAGCGTCCACCCACTGCCGTCGCCCACGGGGTGGACAGTGGCTGAGGCAGCAAGCAATGGGAGGAAGACCATGGCGATTGCCACCGCCACGGCAAACATCTGCTTGGAAGCCATGGGATAGTCGAGCCCTGAAACTGAAACTACTTCTTCCTATTTACTTACTGCTTGGAAGCTTGGAAGCACACATACATGGTTATATAGAGTGACAGTGATCTTGTACGTGCATGGGAGAAATAGTCAAGACACGGGGTGGAGCTAGTAGCTCCTCGTCGGAGTTACCAATGGAAGGATTGTGATGTATGCATGGTTGACACGGTCTGCATCCTTCCTTTGCAGACCTTCGTCCAAATGTCATCTGAGAGCAAAGGTTTGACACTTTCGCCAGGCCCATCAGGACAGGAGCTAGTAAAAACAAGATTTCGAATATTAATTTTGCTCTCTTGTATTCGAGTTGATGAAAGAAAATTTTGGAAAGCACACAATTCTGTACCTCTGTGCTCTCTTCAGAAAAGCCTAGCTATACCATTACCGGTCGATTCTGTTTCTCTTTGGAGAGCTTGATTGATACGTTCCAAATTACCTCACTACAGTTAAGATGGGGTTGAAATCAAAGAGGTGGAGGCAGGAGGCTAGATTTGGCCTTCATGCAAATAATGCTAAGCTTATCTTACCGATGCCACTTAGAATAATCACTTAGACGTTGTTAAAGATATATTTATACAATTATTAGAGCTTGCATTGGTACTTTTGAAAAGAAAATAGTGTGATGGAAAAGCAAATCTGTAATACAAACTTCTATTTCATCATAGTAAATTGTTTTTTACTCCCTCCGTTCCTAAATATAAGTCTTTTTAGATATTCCAATATGGAGTACATACGGAGCAAAATGAGTGAACCTACACTGTAAACTATGTCTATATCCATATGTAGTTTATATTGGAATCTCTAAAAAGACTTACATTTAGGAACGAAGGGAGTAGAAGTTAGTACATGAGCTAAAGTGTCCATGAAAGTAATTTAATGATATGCAAGATTCTATATACAAGAAAATTGATTTTTACCCACAATAGTTCGTAAAAAATGATAGGTTTGTTGTTTGTGGTGGTAAAGCATTTTTATTTCAAAACTTGATTTTCATCACACAAGTGTTTAAATATTAATGCATGCCCCACCTTGGAAATTGCGAAGGCGTCTTTTGGTGGCTATGGCTATTTTAATGAGATGCAATCAACTATATAGAAAAGGCTTGTTTTTAATCTAAACAGTTCTTAACTTATCGGTCTATTCGAGCAATAACACGCAAGGGAACCATAGACATGTAAGTGAAATCCAATCCACGAAATAATTTGATCCATGGACGGCACCGTTGTGGTAAAGATCGTAATTCTCAGAGGGATCATTACCACAAGGCATAGAGGGGGAGGTCATAAGCGCCTATGCCGTAAAATAGATTTCCGACGGAATCAAAAAGTCATATCTGGTAGAATCGTAACCATAGAATATGACCATAATCGAAATACATATATTTATCTCATACACTATGAGGACGGTGAGAAGAGATATATTTTACATCCTAGAGGGGCTATAATTGGAGGTACTATTGTTTCTGGTACAAAAGTTTAAATTAGAAATTTGCTTTTCGTGACACAAAGTTGCATTTCAAAAATATTTGTTGGAATATGTCCTCGGGGGATCTAGTTTTCAAGGTCTTGCCTGTGAGGAATGCAATAGTGTACCACGTTACACATGTGGTAAGCAATCCAAATTATTCTAAAAAAAGAGGAATGCAATGGTGACTTTTTTTTCTTCAATACTCGGTCTGGAAGTAATTCAATTTGGAAAAATTAATACATTTACATGTCGATGACCTCATCTATCTTGATCAACATTGATAACTTTACTATTCAAATAAAATTAATATTTGGTTGAAGAAAAATGCAAGGGCTCGAATTTAAAACAACAACAAAAATGTTGTTTGGGATCATCGTCCACCCACACCTACGCTACACTCCAGCCCGTTCATCCATTGACACCATTTTATAGATGTGTGCGCTTCGGAATAACTAATATAAGGAGGTGCTTCTGATCTCTAAGAGCATCTACAACCAGACTCCTCAAACCGGCCCTATTTGTCAGGGCTGGCCGGCAATCCCTCATATCCATCCCATATCTAGGGCGGATATGAAGAAGAGGCCCGGACGCGTTCGTCATGTCTGATCCGACATACGATACCAAATCCCCCCTCCCCCGACCTTGCCGGACCAACCCTTTTCCTCTCATGTCTTTTCCCTTGTCTGAGTCAGCCATCCCCTAGCTCCACCAGCACCCTAGCTCCACCGTTGCCCCGAACCCTCTGTGACGCCACCACCACCACAAAATTCCTCCCTGCCAGTCTCGCCACCCCGGACGTTGATACCATACATCCGACTCTTCTCGGACTGCACCTTCCCTCTATGTGTTTGAAAAATTGTCCGATCAGGTTTTTTTAGGCCAAACAAAGGATTCGGAGGGTTCGTCCGACATGGAGTAAACAATGAGTTTGATGAATTAATGAAAAAGGAGTTCTTTGATTCATCTGAGTCGGACGAAGATACCGAGATGATGATAATCATGAGCATCCAAGGAAATGGACTGGAAGGTGGAGCACATTATGAACTTCAAGAGTTCGATCAAAGGGAGAATAGTTTTGAACCGAGATAAGGTCGCTAGAACATGACTGCTCTATAAGGAGGACTTTGATCCTATACCAAGATTCCCTGATACATGGTTTTGTCGACACTTCCATATGTGCAAACCCTTGTTCTTGCGGGTAGTGGAGAGAGTGGAGGCATATGATTCCTAATTCAGTCTCACCAGGGATTGTTGCGGACAACTCTCGTTCTCTGCTAAGCAGAAACACGGCTGCTATGAGGTTGCTTGCACTAGGTACCGCCACCGATGTTGTTGGTGAGATGGTCCGGATTGGGGAGAGCACATGCCTAAAGACCATTGTGAAATTTGCTCACATCGTGGTGCAGGTGTTTGGAGCAGAGTATATGAGAGAACCAAATGTCCAAGATACATAAAAGTTGATGGCTATTGGAGCGGCGAGTGGCTTTCTAGGTATGCTCAATTCAATTAATTGCATGCATTGATAATGAAAGAACTATCACAAAAGTTTGCGGGGGATGTACCAAGGTCACACGAAAGTGGCCACCATCATAATTGAAGATGTGGCATTAAAGGACTTGTGGATTTGGCATGGTTTATTTGGTATGCCTGGTTCTCACAACAATATCAATTTGCTCCATTGACCTCCCGTGTTCAGGAGATTTTGCAATGGAGAAGCGACGTTGTGCAACTACTATGTTCTTCTCACTCATTCTTTTTGTTTCTTACATTTGTTCATATTTTTTAAAACAAATCCCAGCACGTAAAAATACATAAAAACATGAATTTGGGAATGTTAACACAATACAAATATTTTTAGCATGATTTTAAAATTTTTTGATACCTTAACAAAATGTTGGAACATTTAAAAAAATGTTTGCATATGTTAAAAATGTTTAACATGTAATAAAAAAATATTCAAAAACATTAATTTGGAAAAAATATTACTCATTTATTTGAAAAAGTGTGAACATGCATGAAAAAATGTTACTCATTTGAAATAAAAATGTGTACATTTAGGAACGAAGGGAGTAGAAGTTAGTACATGAGCTAAAGTGTCCATGAAAGTAATTTAATGATATGCAAGATTCTATATACAAGAAAATTGATTTTTACCCACAATAGTTCGTAAAAAATGATAGGTTTGTTGTTTGTGGTGGTAAAGCATTTTTATTTCAAAACTTGATTTTCATCACACAAGTGTTTAAATATTAATGCATGCCCCACCTTGGAAATTGCGAAGGCGTCTTTTGGTGGCTATGGCTATTTTAATGAGATGCAATCAACTATATAGAAAAGGCTTGTTTTTAATCTAAACAGTTCTTAACTTATCGGTCTATTCGAGCAATAACACGCAAGGGAACCATAGACATGTAAGTGAAATCCAATCCACGAAATAATTTGATCCATGGACGGCACCGTTGTGGTAAAGATCGTAATTCTCAGAGGGATCATTACCACAAGGCATAGAGGGGGAGGTCATAAGCGCCTATGCCGTAAAATAGATTTCCGACGGAATCAAAAAGTCATATCTGGTAGAATCGTAACCATAGAATATGACCATAATCGAAATACATATATTTATCTCATACACTATGAGGACGGTGAGAAGAGATATATTTTACATCCTAGAGGGGCTATAATTGGAGGTACTATTGTTTCTGGTACAAAAGTTTAAATTAGAAATTTGCTTTTCGTGACACAAAGTTGCATTTCAAAAATATTTGTTGGAATATGTCCTCGGGGGATCTAGTTTTCAAGGTCTTGCCTGTGAGGAATGCAATAGTGTACCACGTTACACATGTGGTAAGCAATCCAAATTATTCTAAAAAAAGAGGAATGCAATGGTGACTTTTTTTTCTTCAATACTCGGTCTGGAAGTAATTCAATTTGGAAAAATTAATACATTTACATGTCGATGACCTCATCTATCTTGATCAACATTGATAACTTTACTATTCAAATAAAATTAATATTTGGTTGAAGAAAAATGCAAGGGCTCGAATTTAAAACAACAACAAAAATGTTGTTTGGGATCATCGTCCACCCACACCTACGCTACACTCCAGCCCGTTCATCCATTGACACCATTTTATAGATGTGTGCGCTTCGGAATAACTAATATAAGGAGGTGCTTCTGATCTCTAAGAGCATCTACAACCAGACTCCTCAAACCGGCCCTATTTGTCAGGGCTGGCCGGCAATCCCTCATATCCATCCCATATCTAGGGCGGATATGAAGAAGAGGCCCGGACGCGTTCGTCATGTCTGATCCGACATACGATACCAAATCCCCCCTCCCCCGACCTTGCCGGACCAACCCTTTTCCTCTCATGTCTTTTCCCTTGTCTGAGTCAGCCATCCCCTAGCTCCACCAGCACCCTAGCTCCACCGTTGCCCCGAACCCTCTGTGACGCCACCACCACCACAAAATTCCTCCCTGCCAGTCTCGCCACCCCGGACGTTGATACCATACATCCGACTCTTCTCGGACTGCACCTTCCCTCTATGTGTTTGAAAAATTGTCCGATCAGGTTTTTTTAGGCCAAACAAAGGATTCGGAGGGTTCGTCCGACATGGAGTAAACAATGAGTTTGATGAATTAATGAAAAAGGAGTTCTTTGATTCATCTGAGTCGGACGAAGATACCGAGATGATGATAATCATGAGCATCCAAGGAAATGGACTGGAAGGTGGAGCACATTATGAACTTCAAGAGTTCGATCAAAGGGAGAATAGTTTTGAACCGAGATAAGGTCGCTAGAACATGACTGCTCTATAAGGAGGACTTTGATCCTATACCAAGATTCCCTGATACATGGTTTTGTCGACACTTCCATATGTGCAAACCCTTGTTCTTGCGGGTAGTGGAGAGAGTGGAGGCATATGATTCCTAATTCAGTCTCACCAGGGATTGTTGCGGACAACTCTCGTTCTCTGCTAAGCAGAAACACGGCTGCTATGAGGTTGCTTGCACTAGGTACCGCCACCGATGTTGTTGGTGAGATGGTCCGGATTGGGGAGAGCACATGCCTAAAGACCATTGTGAAATTTGCTCACATCGTGGTGCAGGTGTTTGGAGCAGAGTATATGAGAGAACCAAATGTCCAAGATACATAAAAGTTGATGGCTATTGGAGCGGCGAGTGGCTTTCTAGGTATGCTCAATTCAATTAATTGCATGCATTGATAATGAAAGAACTATCACAAAAGTTTGCGGGGGATGTACCAAGGTCACACGAAAGTGGCCACCATCATAATTGAAGATGTGGCATTAAAGGACTTGTGGATTTGGCATGGTTTATTTGGTATGCCTGGTTCTCACAACAATATCAATTTGCTCCATTGACCTCCCGTGTTCAGGAGATTTTGCAATGGAGAAGCGACGTTGTGCAACTACTATGTTCTTCTCACTCATTCTTTTTGTTTCTTACATTTGTTCATATTTTTTAAAACAAATCCCAGCACGTAAAAATACATAAAAACATGAATTTGGGAATGTTAACACAATACAAATATTTTTAGCATGATTTTAAAATTTTTTGATACCTTAACAAAATGTTGGAACATTTAAAAAAATGTTTGCATATGTTAAAAATGTTTAACATGTAATAAAAAAATATTCAAAAACATTAATTTGGAAAAAATATAATCATTTATTTGAAAAAGTGTGAACATGCATGAAAAAATGTTTCATATGATAAAAATGTGCAACATTATGAAAACAGTGTAGACAAAAAAACTTATATTTGAAAAAAAGTCATGTACTTGCAAAATGTTAAACATGTATAAGAAAAAAAATTGTTATGTATACGGAAAATGTACAATCAATATAAAAAAATTAGACATGAAAATATATATCTGAAAAAATGTTAATCATGGATTTGGAAAATGCTACACATGTAAAAAGAAAAATGTTACTTATGTATACAAAAAATGTACAATATGTATGAAAAACATAAACATCAAAACATATATCTGGAAAAAAAATCATGTATTGAAAAATGTTAAATGAGTATCAAATGATGTTCCTGCTTTATACAAAAAATGAATAATCTGTATGAAAAAAGGTAGACATCAAAAAATAAATTTTTTAAAGTCAGTTATGTATTTTAAAAATAATAAATGTGTATAAAAGTGTTTCTACTCTATACCTAAAAATGTACAATGTGTATAGAAAGGGTAAAACCCCATGGAAATCCAAAAAAGAAACAAAGTACCCGAAGGGGAAAAGAAAAAATGAAAAACAAAATATAAAAAGAAAACAGAAAACTGAAGAAACCGATCCAAAACAATGGAACATAGTGAAAAATGAGGAATCAAAAAAACTGAGAACGAAACAAATAAAACAGTAGGAAAACAGAAAAATAAAAATAGAAACCAAAAGAACTGATGCAAAACAGTGGAACAAAGTAAAAACCAAGAAAACAAATAAAAATGAAAAAACAAAATGAAACCACAAGAAAAAGGAATACAGATTAAAAAACATGCAATACAGTGAACACTACTAAAAAAATGATGGTACAGTATTGGGCCAGCGCAGTACTGCATCAACCTGTAAGTCCTTCAGGCAAGAGAAGCTGGTATCTTCCTGCAAGCGAGACATAGCTCTCGCAGCCTTTGTAGCCATTTGGTTCACTTTAGACTTTTTAGAGCCAGTTCTATTGGGGCTTATTTTTAGGCCTTTAGAATAAAAATTTAAATTAGGCTACAATAAGCTGGCTTGGGAGCGGTTTATTTTAACAGCCATCCATAAGCCAAAATAAACTGCGACTAATTAGAACAAAACTTCACTGCATGTCTCATATCTCAATGTTTCAGTGTAAAATCCAATGGTTTTCACCATAGGTTCGGCTGAACCATGGTTCTGAAAAACGCCTCTCAAACAATAATGTTGATACATAACAAGCAGCACGACAACACACACAAATTGAAAAAAGAACACGACTCCACGCTCTCGGTCGCTCACATATGTAGAAGATCGATGGGGTTTTAGCCTAGAGCACGAGCACGGCCATGGCGAGCGCAGTGACCACGGCCGCTGCCTCACCGAAGCGCGCCTGCAGCTTGCCAGCAGGGTTGGTCGGGGCTGGCTGGGGAGTCGGCGCGGCGGTCTCAAGGATGGTGATCTTGAGCTTCATGCCGTTCTGGCAATGCTGGCCGACGGCGCAGAGGAACCACTTGCGTCCGGCCTTGTCGAGCGTGACCCGGTCCTCGCCGGAGGTCCAGACGACGGCGTTGGCCGGCTTGGTGCACGAGAGGAAGTCCGGCCCGCCCACCTCCACAAGATTGTGGGCGCCGCTGTTGTACTTGAACACTGCAATATAGTTAACACGAGAGCGCGCGGGGAGCAGTTTAGCTTCCGACGGAACCAAGACAGAGAGCACGCCGTGTTGTGAAGCATGGCGAGATGCATGCGCGGCGCGTGGTTGGATTAATGGTTGTGTGATTACCTAGCGTGTCGCCGACGACGAACTGGTTGGTCTCGGCCCAGGCCGTGTAGTTGAAGTCGAGGGTCCAGCCCTTGTCGTCGCCGACCATGTGCTCCGTGGCGACGGCGAGCCCCGGGAGGAAGGCCACTGCGAGCGCAGCCGCGGCGAACACGGCGAGGAGCATCTGCTTGGACGCCATCACTGACTGAGTAAGCAGCAAAGGGGAAGGGTCCTGTGATGGGGTGGACGCAGCTCGTGTGTTGTGCTTCTAGCTATGGCTTTGCATGTATATATAGGGAGGGAGAGACGGAGCTCAGTGATGACTATACGTACGTATACGTATAGTAATCATCGTTGGCACTGGAGCTATCAGCTGGCAGCTGGCCGATGGCGGCAATGGTGTGACGAGTTGAATGCGTCCGTGTGGCGCCAAATGTAGCATTGCCTTGGTTTCATCGGAACAGAGGCACAGTATGACGCAGATGCTGATTATTTGGTCGTGTAAAATAAAACGTTGTCCTCCTCGACCTGTTTGATGGGTGAGACGTGGTCTTGCTTTGGCACATGTTATTAGTGTACGTAGTTGGACACTTGGGCCGGCCAGGTTCGTCGTCGATGTTAGGGATGATACTCCCCGTGGCACAAGAACATCGTCAAGGCCAATTGGTGAAGTCTGAACGAGGGTAGAGAGAGAGACCGTGCAACACTTTCCTTGATTATCACTTGAGGTTACACAGGTATATATATTCATGCTGTACAACAGAATTACACAAG
Source organism: Thinopyrum elongatum (assembly GCA_011799875.1). Lineage (NCBI taxonomy): Eukaryota > Viridiplantae > Streptophyta > Magnoliopsida > Poales > Poaceae > Thinopyrum > Thinopyrum elongatum. The sequence continues at coordinate 506,414,701 of CM022301.1, read as the reverse complement.
CCTAGCCTAAAGAATGGGACCACTACAGAAGCACGTTCGCTAATACCCTGCTGCAGTCGTGTCGTCGATGCCTGGGGAGACACAGAGACTGGACCTGAAGCTCTGGAAAACTAATGTTGGCAAACCCTTGGTCATGATATCGGCTAGTTGTTGAGCTGTTAGAACATGTACAACACGGAACTCGCCAAGGGCCACCTTTTCTCGAACGAAATGAATGTCGAGCTCTATGTGTTTTGTGCTCCGATGATGTACTGGATTGGTGGACATATACACAGCCGAAACATTGTCGCAGAAAATGACAGTGGCCTTCGGGGGAGAGATGGCAAGCTTACCAAGCAATTGACGCAGCCAAACACAATCGGCGACAGCATTGGCGACAGCGCGGTACTCTGCTTCTGCACTGGATCAAGAGACAATAGCCTGTCGCTTGGAGGACCAGTTGACGAGCGTGTCACCAAGGTATACACAGTAACCAGGGGTCGGCCGACCGGTGTCAGGGCACCCAACCCAGTCCGCGTCTGAATACGCGACTATGTCTGTCGAAGAAGAAGCTGGGAGGAGCAGACCGTGGTGAAGTGTGCCGCGAACATAGCATAGAATACGTTTGATGATGGCCAGGTGACTGTCCCGCGGATCATGCATATATAGGCAAGCTTGTTGCACCGCATACCCCAGATCCGGACGCGTCATGGTGAGATATTGCAAGCCGCCGGTTGGGCTGCGATACTCAGACGGGTCGGACACGGGGGCGCCGGCGTTGGCGGCGACTTTGGGCGCCATGTCAACTAGCGTGGAAGCAGCATGGCATTGGGACATGCCGGCGCGGCGAAGAAGCTCCTCTGCAGACGGGGCTTGGTTGAGGAAGAACCCCCGCAATGTATGCTGCACACGGATGCCGCCCATGTCTGTCATGGCAAACTCGCGTTGTAGTTGATCGACGATGGAGCAAAGAAGTGCCGGTGTGAACGCCGCAAGTACGATATCAACAACGTACAGGAGAAGATAGGCAGCGTCAGCACCCCGCCGTAGGATGAACATGGAGGCGTCCGAGCGTGATGCAGTGAAGCCAATGGTGGCAGCAAAGGCAGCAAAGCGGTGGAACCATGCCTAAAGCGCCTGCTTGAGGTCGTAAAGTGACTTGGAGAGGCGGCAGACATGGCGACGGCGAACATCGACGACGAAGCCGGCCGACTGGTAGCAATAAACTTGCTCGTCGAGAACACCGTGAAGGAAAGCATTCTTCACGTCAAGCTGGTGTACCGGCCAGCCATGCGAGCAGGCCAGAGTGAGCACAGTGCGGATCGTCGCCGGCTTGACCACCGAGGAGAAGGTTTCTCCGAAATCGATGTCGGGCACTGGGCAAATGCACAGACGACCCAACGGGGGCTTATAGCACTCCAGGGACCCGTCGGCGTTCATCTTGTGCCTGAAAACCCACTTGCCGGTCACAACATTAGTGTTGGATGGGCGCAGGACAAGTGTCCATGTCGATTTCGCCATGAGAGCGTCGTACTTCGACTACATCACGACACGCCAATTTGGATCTGGGAGAGCGGCGTGAACGGATTAGGGAAAGGGAGAGAGGGCGGTGGCTTGATTGGCATAGGGAGGATTGGGTTGAAAGAGGCCGTGTTTAGCGCGCGTGATCATCGGGTGTGAGGCACGGGCGTGCGGCGGTGGGGAAGGAAGAAGAGAGATCAGAAGGAGGTGGGCTGCCGGGTGGAGAAGGCCCAGAAGAAGTGGGCCGCGAGTGGTTAGGGGAACTGGTGGGCGTGGGCTGCATGGGAGAGCCATGTGGCGATGCAGGAGGGGTTGGTTGGGGCAGTGCCCATGCAGGATTGACGTGATCCAAGGGAGGTGGATCGGGAGCTGATTCAGTTATGATTTCAGGTGTGGGAGGCAGCGTGTGGAACGGAAACATGGTTTCTACGAACGTGACGTGCCTGGAAAAGATAATGCGATGGGAGAGGTGGTAATAGCAACGGTAGCCCTTGCGATCGTCGGGGTAGCCCAAAAAAAAAACGCAAGCAACCGACCGTGGGGAGAGTTTGTTGGGAGTTGTGGCTAGCAAATTGGGATAGCAGAGGAAACCAAAAATGGGTAAGTGGCGAAATTCAGGTGCGTGCCCAAATTGAAGCTTATGTGGGGTGGTGAGAAACTTAGGCTTGCAAGGTCTATGGTTGAGGAGATAGGTTGACGTGGCTAGGGCTTCAGCCCACCATGGGGGAGGCATGTGAGCATGCAAGAGGAGGGTTCAAACACCGTCGTTAATAGTGTGTAAGATGCTTTCGGCTTTCCCATTTTGTTGGGATGTGTATGGGCAGGTGAGCGTGCAAGGTTGTCGAATTCATGGCCGTTGTCCGTTTGGAAGGCTAAGATGAGACGAGAGAATTGCGTTTTAACATAGGCAAAGAAACGAGTGAGAAGAGGATGAACTTCAGACTTGCGGCGTATGTTCATCAGACTTGCGGCGTATAGGAAAAGTCCATGCAAAATGCATAAAATCATCAAGAATTACTAAGTAATATTGATAGCCAGATACACTTAAGATAGGACTTGTCCATAAATCACAATGACAAAGCTCAAATGGAAAACTAGTTTGAGAAGAAGATGAACTAAAGGGGAGCCTAACATGTTTGCCCAAGCGACAAGCATCACAGTGAGACGCCGTGCTTTTGTGTTTCCCACCGGCGGCAGAATCGATCAGCCAAAGCTGCTGTGTTACGTGCGTGTGAGTCAATCAAGGCCAAGATCAATCTGAATACGTGCACATCTTGCCGGTGCTAGCTGCCCGCAGGTTTGATCAGGACTTCAGGGTCAGGAGCGGAAGTCAGCTTGCAACGTCGTCGCGTGACGCCGGAAGATAGTCGGTGCATCGGAAAGGTGCGACAGCACCCGGGAGTCCCGGCACCCTCTTATCCGACCCGTACAGCAATGCCAAGATTCGTGATGTGGATACAGTAGCAGCAGGCCATTTGCGGTGTCAGGCTAATTAGGCAGGCAATGTGCAGAGACTGCAGCAGGGAAAGCATGTGGGAGTAGGGCACGGTCAGGAGCCAGCTTTCTCAGTCTATTTGGCTCATATACTGGGCATATACGGTGCAGAAGGTGCATGCAATAGGTACCTATTTGTGATTAGCCTGTATGGCGACATGCATGGCAGAACGGTCACTGTTCATGACGTGCAGCAGGCTTGTCCTACATGGTTGGTTTTGTGCTGCAGTATTCGTGAGAGCTCACAGCGGCCTAACAAGTTACTTTTCAATAATATATACGGTCGTATTTGACCGTGATTGGTCATGGTGGGACCAGAAACCGAAACATTTTTGGTGGCACGCGTGACTCTGAACAGTGGATTCAGTAGATAGTACCATCCTCTGTCAAACGGAGAGCAGAGTGCCATCCCATTGCGGCCAAATTCACTGGTTTGACCCTTTTTCGTTAGTTCAACACGATTTAATCCTATATGTAAAAGTTTTTCGGATCCGACCCTTTTCCTACCGTCATTGTCTTTGGCGGTAGGGTAACTCAACCTACCGCCAAGACATTTGGCGGTAGGACTTACCTCCACGAGTAAATTGCCCAGAAGTACCACAATTGAGGCATTGGAAGCAGATTGGTACCAAGATTGATAATTTTTACGTGTCAGTACCAAGTTTGGGGCGAGACGTTGCAAAAGAGGCTAAAAGTGTGTTTTATACGTATTGACAGGGAATCTGACCGGTTGGGCCCGCCCGTCAGGTGCCACGCTGGCCAGTGAGCGCGTGCCCGCGCGCTGACTCGGACGAGCCCCAAGTCGAACCGTTGAGCGGCGGCTAGTGCGTTCGAGCCAGACCCCGCTCATTCCTCCCGCTCTGCTCTGCCTTCTTCTTCCTGCTCTCTGCCTCGCCGCCGCCTGCGCCCGCCCCCGCCCCCGCCGGCCGCCACACCACGCCGCCGCAGCCATGGTTTTGGAGGACGAGAGCAGCGATGACAACTCAAGCCTCCCGTACATGTACTCCGAAACCTCCAGCGATGGGCTCAACTAGGTCAGTTACTCCATTGGAGCTAGGGTTAGGGTTAGGTTTAGAAAATTTGGGGATTTTTCTGTGTAGGTGGTCTTTGTTGTGAGGATTTTGTTTGATTTGCTTTGTCCTCGTCCTCTGCACATGATGGTAACTTGGATTTTGCTTGGGCAGGTGCCTTTCTCACTTGAGGACCCGGATTACAAGGGCCTTGAGCTAGATCTGATGTCGTTCTGCGACAAGCATGGGAAGCCATCAGAGAGGCTTGTTGCATTTGAAGGAACAATGACTGAGAGAAGGTTCTTAGCATGTGTAGAGCCGGTATTTTTCTTGCCTTATTGATTATGCACAGGATGTGTTCATTGAAAGTGGCAGAGTATTGTTTGCCAAGTCTGATTCAGTTATGTCTATGGTAAATTAATTTGTTAGTCATATATGCCCTACTGTAGTGCTCATTGTAGGAATGCTCACTATTAAGTTCAGTGGAGTGCATTTTGTAGAGTAACGCAGCAGAAAACAAAAATTTTCCGACCTACGCACCAGCCCAGGACCACTATGGAGACTGCATACAAGGTTTGATCATTTTCGTTACCGACTCGTAGCGCAGCGGAAGTAGAGTCGATGAATATCGGCGGTGCAGATCCCCGCAGCTAGGATTTACAACCTCCCAACCGCGAGGATGTATACCCTCGTCTTCCCTTCGGACAGCCCTCCGGGAGGCGGTCGAACAGTCCCCCGGACGGTGTCGCGGACAGCCCTTCGGGAGGACCTTCGAAACTCGAACGGTCACTCGGACAGCCCTTCGGGAGGACTCATAGAACTTGGACCGTCACTTGGACAGCCCTTCGGGAGGCACTCACGAACAGCCCCTCGGGCACTAAGATCGAAACTACGACCTCTCTACAGAGTTGCACACATACGGTGTCATCTATCCGGCAGGGCTTCGCCGTCCAGAACTAGTTCCCACCGGAACCCAGACAGCCTTTCGGCTCTACGAAACTCTTTTCGTGGGAGGGAGAGAGAAGCCAGATCATTGCAATGGCATGTATATGTGAGAAAGAGTGAGTCTTTAGGCAGCCCCCTCCACCCCTATTTATAGGCCAAGCCCAAGGGTGGCTTCTCCAAGAAGCCAAGGGGAAAAATACCAAAGGACCCTCAAGGTGGCTTCTCCAAGAAGCCACCCAGAAAGCACTTTCACTATTCACGACGACATTTTTCAGCGTCCGTTCGAACTGAAAATATTTATGTGGGCTTAGAACATTTCCAGTACCCACTAAAATAATTTTCAACGCATTCTGGAACAATTCCAGATTAGTGATTTTCATCTGCGAAAAGCATCTGAAGTGGTTCCAACAGCTCCGGAACATTTCCGGTTTTTCTTCCAGGAAATTCCCAAAAGTTTCCAGAATGATTCTGGCGCCCTCCAAGAATTATCGGGCATGTGCCGAAACCAATTTGACTTTATGCTATCCTCTGAAACAACTTTTCAGTTTCACCGGAACTCATCCGGTGACCTCTCTCTGCGGAACTTTTCCACTGCCCGAAACTTTTTCGGTGTCCGAAACTTTTTCGGTGATTTTCTCTCAGACTCCCTGTCTAGTATTCAGCAGATAGATGACCCTTAAGCGTGTGACCCTATAGGTTCGGTGAAGTATAGACATGACCCGGAACCCCTTCCGATCAATGATCAACATCGGAGCCGTGGACACCCATATTGACCCCTATACCCACACGAATGAATATTCGAGTGAACCTCCAGTTGCTGTGTGCTATTCCTGTTGCTTCGCGATATGTTACAAATACCCGAGGTGAGACATGATGGCATTCCCGTGGATCAACAACTTGTCCACTATGCTAGTTACCTCGTTACCGGTATTGTTCTCTTTTCTCGTTACCGTGTTCTGGCATCCCGTGATCAAATCACAAAGTGTCTGGCCAGACGATGATGGATACCGTAACACCGAGAGGGCCCAGAGATATCTCTCCATCGTCGGAGGAGCAAATCCCAATCTTGAGCTATCAAGTTACTTAACATACTTTCCCATGAACCCGTAAGCCGCCGTAATAGCCATCCAGTTACGGATGACGTTTAACAAACCCCAAAGTTCATGAATCAAGCATGAAGAAACTCGATACTCTCATGGTCTGAGGAATCATGCAAACGTTAACCATCTCTGTGTTATTAACCATTAACTTGTGACGAAAGAATCTCATAGCATAACATCAATCGGGTCGATTCAACACAAATGTTCTTCTAACACTGTGCCCTCAAAGTTGCTGGCATAGACATGCCCATGATCAGGAAAACAGAACCATCATGCAACACTTGAGCTAGTCTTAGAGGCCAGACTAGGAATACATTTTACCGTTTATTATCCCACACGTGCATATGAGTCTTCCTCCGAGCCTCGTTTTATTTGCAGACTCGAGAATCATTGCAGTTATAGCATGGAACATAAACCTAATTATGAACAGGGAGATAATCAATAACATTTATTATTGCCTCTAGGGCATATCTCCTACAGACTCCCACTTGCACTAGAGTCAATAATCTAGTTAATGCTAATGCACTTTACACCTGTGGCACACCAGTGTAAATATGCTTCGCTTGTGGTATAGCCTTAATGTCCAACGGATCTGACGACTTCAGCTCCGTGTGTATCTTTGCATATCCTCGCGTTTTCACGCTTTCACAAAAGTCATATTTTGTGTGGACTTGGCTTGGTATGTATGTGAATCACAGGTCGAACCTGGATTCCTCAGACTGAGTTATGGAGCAACTACTTGCAGTAGTGTCCCATTGACAAAAGCCATCTTGGAACCATACTAAGTTCATGAATGAACTATATGATTCAACATCTTCTTTGTCGCTTTAAAAGCGGCAACATACTTTGCCTCTGTTATAGAATTTGCCACAGTAACTGGTTTGGAACAATTTCCAACTACCGTGCCACCATATTTTGTATTGCACAAAACCCTTAACTTTAATCGAAAATCGCATGGAGCATTGATGAAGACTGTATCGATGTAATTGCTTAAAATGAGCACTTCATAATCTCTTCTTGCGAGAAAACATGTCATCAGTACTACTCTAGTACTCAATGACATCTTTCACTGTTGTCCCATGATCAGTACTTTGATCACTTTGGTATCCATACTCGCAACATCTTTGGAGTATTGGACATATCTGGTTGTTTTACATACCATGGAATACATGATTAATCCAAACACAAGAGTGTGTGGAATCTCCATCATGTATATTGCTCATCAGTGTTTTGGGACACCGAGTCTTGCAAAAACTCTTTCCATGTGACTTCGACAAGAATCACTCCTTGACGTTTTTAATGCTAAAAGGTTTTAGCATTTTGTCAATATGTATCTTTTCTCAGCCCCATTAGGTAAATCTATCTCCATAGATCATCATGCCTAATATAAAGGCTATTTAGCCCAAGCACTTCATCAAAAAACTATTTTTAAATGAAGTCCTAATTCGTGTCAAGAAATTTATTTCCAATTAACAATGTGTCAAGCACACAACGTTTCTAGAAATACTATTATGCTCCCACTTACTTTCTTGAATCACAAGCATCTTCGTTACCCATTGATGAAGTCAAAACCCTTTTAACCATTTCATCAAAACACGAAGATTCCAACTCCATTTTGCTCTCTTCTGTCCATCGCTGGAACTCTGAAGTTTGCATACTTACTAGCATCCTCTGGACTGACAAAATACCTTGGACTGTAACACATGCAAGTCCTTGGTTTTATTTCCATCATATGGAAATCCTATTGTCATCCATGTTTCATATCTCATGACTGAAATATGTATTAATTGCTAGTTCAACCCGAACCGACTTTAAGCAACGCTACGGTGAAACAACCTCATCGTAGTCAACTCCTTGAACTTGTTATTTCAACAAGTCGAGCTTTATGGATAAAACATTTTTATCCGTATCAGTTTTAAGTTCCATAAAATTCGTTAGACTCTAAGTCTTTCGAAAGGTGTATCAAGATTTTAATCTTGAAACATTTATATGGAAACTATCTCAGATTGTATTGGCATTTAGCCAATTCCGGAGTCAGGGCCCATCAACACTTCCTTGTGTATCGTAGGTATACTGTTGTCTAACAACAATGTCTCGTCTGCGCACCTGAGAGGTTTGCACGAGCCTTGCCTACGTGGTTCAGCTGCAAGTTCGACTGAAGTCCATACATTTTATTGTAGAGACTTCCGTATCAGTCGCAGTAGGAAACTCCGGAATTACTTCCAAGGTCTCTTTCCTTTGACCTGATGACGAAGATACTGTTTATCTCGTCGAGTTGCACTATTCTCCCACTCACCTTTTTGAAAGAACCATTTTCTTCAAAAAGCATACCGTTCTTTGTGGCAAACCTATTTGCCTCGGTATAGTGAGGGAGGAATACCCAATTGCTTGGGATAACCTACAAAGTAGCACTTGTCTGATTTGGAATAGGTTTGTAACCTTTTACACAAGCCCCATATTCCAAATGTTTAAGAAAAGATATAACATGGTTGGGCGTACCATACCATGGCGTCATTTCAACAGACCTGATGGAGCTCTTTTCAGTGTAAAAGCTGTAGTCTCTAAAGCATCACTCTTTAAAAGGGATAATGGCAAATTTATATATGTCATCTTTGATCTTACCATGTCATAAATGGTTTGATTACATCTTCACGGACTTTCCACATGCAATGGTGTTCCGGGAGGTGCAAGTTATGAAACTACTTTCACAACTCATTAGACATTCGCTAAACTTGTAACTCAAATATTCCTTTCTGCAATCGAATTGTAGAAACATAATTTTCTTGTTACAATAACCATCTACTTCATTTTTGAAAACCTTTCGAATGAATTCAAAAGATCCAGACTTACGTCTCATCAAGTAAATATCCACATATCTACTTGAGTCATTTCTGAAGATAGATAAATCCACTACTAACAACATTGATCGGACTACACCCATCAAATGTATGATCACCAATAAGTTTGTTGTCCATTCCTTATGGCCTGTGAATGGTATTTCAGTCACTTCACTTTTCAGAGGAAAGTTGCAAGTGTCAGATGATTCAAAATCAAAGGGCTTCAAAAATCCATCATAATGGAATTTATCCATGCGGGTTTCTCCAATGTGACCAAATGTAGTGCCACACTTGTGTGGTATTCTCTTAGTCTTGCGACATTTAGCGTCAGTGTTATGGATGTATCATATTACTATCAATATTCATAACATACATCCCATCTGGATGGAAGCATGGCTCTAAATGTTATTCATAACACTGAACAACAATTGTTCTTTTATGAACAACCCTTTTGCAACAACATTGTGCAAGGGGCTAGAGTGTAAAACTCTAAAATGAATTATGAAAGTAAATCCAGAGGTAATATATTAATATCATTATTCATAACATACATCTCATTCTCAATGAAAGTATGGCCCTTATGTTATGCATAACTTCGAACATAAAAAGTTCTCTTATGAACAACCTTCTTGCAAGATACCTTATGCAAAGGGCTAGAGTTTAAAACTCTAAATGAATTATGAAAATAAATATAGACAGTAATACACCGATGGAAGGTATAGTAACATTTACTATGTTCCCTGTGTATACCTAAACCTCATTCCTGGCTAGTCTTTTAGGCCATAGTAGTTCTTACATCGAGTTGCAACAGAAAGCAATCGAGCGGGTATCTTTGTGATTAACTCACAATACCCAAGAATTAGTGATTAACAATTTAATCATAATTCCCAAGAACTATATCTTTTACCAGCCTTCTATACATCAAAAACTTGTATGACATTCATACATGAGCTGGATATTCCAATCTTCTTTCTTTTTGCCTTTATACTTCTAACAGTTTAACTTTTAGTATTTCTCCTAATTCCAGAAGAAGCTCCCAACTTAAGAGTGGCATTAGCCCCGGACTTCCTAGGCGTGAAAGTTTCACTAACACCCTTCGGACACTTCCTTTCTCTTTAAGTTGTTGTTTTCTTCACCTTTCATCATATGACAGGCGTTCTTCTGGATCCCTCTCTTATCAGTCTAATGCATAGTAAACTCCTTTACTAATAGTTTGCTAACAAACATTGCTTTGGATATCTCATATCTTCTAGCCTTTGTCTGTCTCTGAAAATGATTTTCAGATTCCATGAATATCACATAACTATCCAAACTTTTGAAGTTCGGGTCTCATGGAAGTAAACATATTGCACTTGACTGAAAACGGAATTCTCGCTTTTGGGTCGAAGGACGTGAGTCACATGATCCATAGCATAAGCGAGAGAATACCGAAAGTATGCGATAGGACAAAGTCCTTCTCAGCACTTTTGAGGACAATCCTCACATTATGTTACCAACCGTAAAGTTTTAACCAGATATTTAACAGCTATTCAATATTAATAGGGAAGGTGGAAATGCGAGCCATTATTCTACAACTATTATGCATATAACACTTAGACAGTGTTCACAATTAATTGAACTGAGAATTAAACAAGATAATTCTACAGTGCACTCCCACTCAAATCAATATCCCTCATAATTGATTGTGAGTGATTCAAGATCCGCATATCAATTCAACGCCATTGACGGGTTCATCACTGATGACGTGAATTTCAATCGGTAGGCCAACTTGCCAATCACATCTCTATGTGACTCTTGTCCATCTTTCGATGCGTGTGTTCCGAGCTCAGGACTGTCCTGCCTGAACGTCAAGACAACCAAGTGATCACGCAGTGAGGTCTGACCTTCACCCGCCTTACACCTCTCTAATCGTTCGTGCTCATGTGTACATGGCGCACCCTGAAAAGATACATGTTGTAGACGGTGCTACACTTGGGAGAACACTAACTACTTGATAATTTTGTGAGAGATCACCCTAATAAAAGCGACTACCGCGCAATCAAGAAGGGTGCATCATAAGGGATAAACATCTCAGGCAATTCATAATAGCATGATATGGTATAGCCCTTTCTGACGGAGAAGTCTATCATTTCTTCGTCTCCGGCATTCACGTCGGTGTTCACCTTCGCGAAGATTGCCACCACCTTGTCGATGCACCAGATAATATTGCTATCTCTATAGCTAATAAAATAATGCATTACAACAAGGTTGACACGCAGGTCATTAAAGTGCAATCATATGGCTCCAGCCATCATGCCGAATCATGACACGCAGGTCATGTTAATAAATTTACATTATATAGTCATCTCATACATAATCAAATTATTATGAGCACTGCTATACCACATCACATGCACATGCAAACCCTCCTGCAAAACCAAGTTAGACGCCTCTAATTGGTTCATGCAAAAACTTGTTTTTCGTGGCTTCTAAGGTTTCGAAACAAACCGAAGCTACCAACGTCCATCATCAAGTATGATAATTCAAGTCGCTAGATTAACTTTCCAGGGTGTATGAAAACCGAGATAATAAAATCTCGAGCCCCATACTAAACTTCGTCATACGCATGACCCCCGTGCAGATCATATCTGCATTGCCCTTTCATTTGCGAAATTTCATCTTTCTTTTTAACTGGGTGAAATTCAATGAACTGTTAGCACTTCTTTGATCAATCAGGATCGCGGATTGCCAGAACATTGAAACTCCACCATACTGTTATCAAGATCAGAAAAATGCAAATTCTAGGTAGGCAACAAGAACATCGGGTAACAGATTTCATCTGCTACCCGCACAAATAATTTTCAGTAATAGAACTCATCTACTACCTAATTATATTGTGCAACACCCATACATCTCCATGTATTCTAGATCGCAACCTGCATCTACGCATAGCACGGCTCATGATGCCACTATAGGGTAACGCAGCAGAAAACAAAAAAATTCCGACCTACGCACCAGCCCAGGACCACAATGGAGACTGCATACAAGGTTTGATCATTTTTGTTACCGAATCGTAGCGCAGCGGAAGTAGAGTCGATGACGATCGGTGGTGCAGATCCCCGCAGCTAGGATTTACAACCTCCCAACCGCGAGGATGTATACCCTCGTCATCCCTTCGGACAGCCCTCCGGTAGGCGGTCGAACAGTCCCCTGGACGGTGTCGCGGACAGCCCTTTGGGAGGACCTTCAAAACTCGAATGGTCACTCGGACAGCCCTTTGGGAGGACTCACAGAACTTGGACCGTCACTTGGACAGCCCTTCGGGAGGCACTCACGAACAGCCCCTCGGGCACTAAGATCGAAACTACGACCTCTCTACAGAGTTGCACACATACGGTGTCATCTATCCGGCAGGGCTTCGCCGTCCAGGACTAGTTCCCACCGGAACCCAGACAGCCTTTCGGCTCTACGAAACTCTTTTCGTGGGAGGGAGAGAGAAGCCAGATCATTGCAATGGCATGTATATGTGAGAAAGAGTGAGTCTTTAGGTAGCCCCCTCCACCCCTATTTATAGGCCAAGCCCAAGGGTGGCTTCTCCAAGAAGCCAAGGGGAAAAATACCAAAGGACCCTCAAGGTGGCTTCTCCAAGAAGCCACCCAAAAAGCACTTTCACTATTCACGACGACATTTTTCAGCGTCCGTTCGAACTGAAAATATTTATGTGGGCTTAGAACATTTCCAGTACCCACTAAAATAATTTTCAACACATTCTGGAACAATTCCAGATTAGTGATTTTCATCTGTGAAAAGCATCTGAAGTGGTTCCGGCAGCTCCGGAACATTTCCGGTTTTTCTTCCAGAAAATTCCCAAAAGTTTCCAGAATGATTTTGGCACCCTCCAAGAATTATCGGGCATGTGCCAAAACCAATTTGACTTTATGCTATCCTCTGAAAAAACTTTTCAGTTTCACCGGAACACATCCGGTGACCTCTCTCTGCGGAACTTTTCCGCTGCCCGAAACTTTTTCGGTGTCCGAAACTTTTTCGGTGATTTTCTCTCAGACTCCCTGTCTAGTATTCAGCAGATAGATGACCCTTAAGCGTGTGACCCTATAGGTTCGGTGAAGTATAGACATGACCCGGAACCCCTTCCGATCAATGATCAACATCGGAGCCGTGGACACCGATATTGACCCCTATACCCACACGAATGAATATTCGAGTGAACCTCCAGTTGCCGTGTGCTATTCCTGTTGCTTCGCGATATGTTACAAATACCCGAGGTGAGACATGATGGCATTCCCGTGGATCAACAACTTGTCCACTATGCTAGTTACCTCGTTACCGGTATTGTTCTCTTTTCTCGTTACCGTGTTCCGGCATCCCCGTGATCAAATCACAAAGTGTCTGGCCAGACGATGATGGATACCGTAACACCGAGAGGGCCCAGAGATATCTCTCCATCGTCGGAGGAGCAAATCCCAATCTTGAGCTATCAAGTTACTTAACATACTTTCCCATGAACCCGTAAGCCGCCGTAATAGCCATCCAGTTACGGATGACGTTTAACAAACCCCAAAGTTCATGAATCAAGCATGAAGAAACTCGATACTCTCATGGTCTAAGGAATCATGCAAACGTTAACCATCTCTGTGTTATTAACCATTAACTTGTGACGAAAGAATCTCATAGCATAACATCAATCGGGTCGATTCAACACAAATGTTCTTCTAACACTGTGCCCTCAAAGTTGCTGGCATAGACATGCCCATGATCAGGAAAACAGAACCATCATGCAACACTTGAGCTAGTCTTAGAGGCCAGACTAGGAATACATTTTACCGTTTATTATCCCACACGTGCATATGAGTCCTCCTCCGAGCCTCGTTTTATTTGCAGACTCGAGAATCATTGCAGTTATAGCATGGAACATAAACCTAATTATGAACAGGGAGATAATCAATAACATTTATTATTGCCTCTAGGGCATATCTCCTTTGCTAAATATATGCTCAAGCATGCCCTGTTGTGTGCACATTCTATTTATTTATACTTGTATGCAGTGTTGCTTAGTACTCACATTAGCCCCTCCATTAGCTGATGTGTTACTCCTAATAAGTAACTGTTGCTTACTGCTGACTGTAGGTACTCTCATTAGCTAGTTTGTTGCTGCAGGCTAATGTAGTGTATTTAGCTAGGCTAATGTAGTCTGGTTTGATAACCTTGATTTAGTGATGTCTATGTTCCATTTGTTAGTGATATATGGCAAAGTAGTTCAATGGTAGTGCACATTGTAGGATTCCATTATATTAATGGCCAATTCTAAGTTGGTTATTCTGCTAAATATATGCTCCTGTTGCTTAGCACATGCTAAGTTGAATGGAGTGTTACTCTGCTAAATATATACTGATCACCCATTGTAGGATTACATTAAGTTATTTTACAATGAGCTCCTGTTGCTTAGCACATGGCTATGCAAATTCAGTGTTGGTCAGTACCAACATTAGCTACTGCCATGAACTAACTGTTGCTTACTACTCATAGTAGTTGTATTGTACTAAATTTTGCCCTTGTTACTTTTCCAGGAAGGTCATAATTGTGGGTTTGTTCAGTGGGTTGATGAGCAGTGGCCCCCAACAATGGAGAATGCATTGTTGAAGCTTTGGTCAATGGTTGAAGAGAGCAAGTCTGCTAGGGTGAATGATAATCTTGAAAGTGCTTTAACTATTCACCATTTGACAGAAGAAAAGTACAAGCTGGATGCAGACTATGACAAGTTAGTGAAAGATGTGCATCAACTTGTGGATATGCAGGAGGATAGGGTTGTGGATTTCAGTTATCTGCAGTCCAACATCACATATCAGCACCAATGCAGAGTTGAATTGGTGGCTGGTATGAAGGCAGAAATGGCAAAGAAAGATGCAGTTACAGAGAAGCTTCAACAGAAGTATGAACTCCTGTGCAACCTGACAAGTGCTCAAGCAACTGTCATCCAGAACCTGAAGTTGAAGAATATGAAAGAGAAGGAATTGCTGAGTGAGGCTAGGATGAATTTGGAATTTGAAGAATGCAGAGTTCACAAAGTTTCAGGAGAAGCTTACCCAAGAGAAGCTAGAGTTGAAGTTTCAGGTTGCTGATCTACTAAAGGGAAAGGAGAACGTTAATGAAGAGAAGTACATGCTAGAGCTTAAGATTAGTGAGCTCATGAAGGCAGAGGAGAAGCTCAAGGAGAAGATCAAGGGGATCCAGGCCATCTTACAGAACTGAACAAGATGAAGTGAGATTAGTGGGCATTGCAGACCTTTTGGGAAGGATGGCTGTGCAATGACCTAGTAACTTAGAATTATGGTTGTGTAATGTATGGTTATAGTAATTGTGAACTCTGGCTGTTTATGTACCTAGTAGTTATGCTATTCATCCTTTTGTGAGAAAAGGATGGATTGTGCATTTGAACTCCACTATGTATTGTGAACAATGGTTGTGTATGCCTATAATGTGTTGAACTCCAGTAAGTATTGTTTGTTTATGTTATACTGATTCTGAAAATGGTTGCTAGTTTGTTGCTGAAAATGGTTGCTAGTTTGTTGCTGAAAATGATGACATACCAAGCATTGGAAGATGCTTATGTTATACTGATGCTTAAATGCATTTGCAAAACGAATAGTTTCTTATGTTAGAGTGATGCTTAAATGCTTCCTCATCATTCTTTTGTTATGTTGCCACCCAAAACCCTAGTTGATAGGTTTAGGTGGTTTCGTCGACCCCGAGCCACCCTAAACCCTAGATGATAGTTTTAGGTGGTTTCGTCGACCCCGAGCCACCCTAGAGCCTAATTGATAGTTTTAGGTGTTTTCGTCGACCCCGAGCCACCAAAACCCTAATTGATAGGTTTAGGTGGTTTCGTCGACCCCGAGCCACCCTAGACCCTAGATGATAGTTTTAGGTGTTTTCGTCGACCCCGAGCCACCAAAACCCTAATTGATTCTTTTAGGTGGTTTTGTCGACCCCGAGCCACCCTAGACCCTAATTGATTCTTGTAGGTGGTTCCGTTGACCCCGAGCCACCAAAACCCAAAGTGCTTCTTTTTCAGCAATATATCCAACAACAGAGTTACTCTATCCAATAATATGCACCATTCTCATCAACATATCAATCATAAAAAGATATAAAAAGAACCATCCACATGAACATAGTCCATTCCAGGCATTATCTCATAAGATGCATTAACACACATGAAGCAGCTCCAAAAATGGCATTAACTAATAAATAGATCCATCCATCCACATGAACAAAAGCCATATATGGCATTGATTCTGAAAGTACACCAGCAAAGTACAATAAGAGCACCAGCAAAGTACACTGAGAGCACCAGCAAGATCACATTGTACCATAGGATGCAAGAACACACATGAAGTATCTAGTTTTGAACATTACATGGCACATGTGCCATTTAGTGGTTACCACTTGCATAGAAGTAGGCCCTCCATCCAGAAGGTGGAGGAGCAGTAGATGTGGAGGGAGCAGTAGATGTGGAGGGAGCAGATTGCCTTGGGGCATAAAATGCACCTCTCCCTCTCCCAGCACCTCTCCCACCACCTCTCCCAGCACCTGTTACAGCACCTCTCCCAGCACCTCTCCCAGCAGCTGCAGCTGCAGCACCTCTCCCAACACCTCCTGTTGCAGCAGTTGGTGCTGTTGTAGGAGCTGGATGAGAAGCTCTTGGTGCTGGTGTAGGAGCAGCAGCACCAGCACTTGAATTCCTTGCAAGAGGCTTGCATAAACATGGAAATGAGTTAGCAAATAGTAAAATAATGGAATGTACAAGAAGGAAAACATGTTAGGACTTAAAAGAGGATTACCACATGTTTGTTCTTCCTCAAAGCCAGCTCAGGCTTCAACTGTTTCATGCAGCTTGTGTACCTATGTCCTTGTAGTCCACAGTTGCCACATGTTATAGTCCCCATTCTTGATGTGTCCTTTGGCTTTGGAACTTCAAATCTCCCCTTGATCCTCTTCTCTTTCTTTCTTCCCCTCTTCACTTTAAATGCAGGTGGGTCAATGTCTGGACCAGGGGTCCTTGTCCAATCATGCTCACCAGGAACTGGATAGATCATTGGTTCATAAGCTGCCACATAGAATTGTTTCTTGAAGAATTTGCTGACATAATCCTCTGGTTTTCTTTTGCCCTTGTTTATTACTGAGATGGCATGGTTACATGGGATGCCAGTGAGGTCCCATTTTCTGCACCCACATGTGTGAAGTTGCAAGTTAACAGCATGGATTTGCTGCCCACTTGTAACTTGCCACAAGTCCACACCAGCTTGAATAGGTTTGCAAAATTTGGCCCTCTAGCTTCTCACTATAATGGTGTGTTATCTCCCATCTAGCTTTCTTTCCACTCTCCCTATTCCTATGCCACCTCACCATCTGCTTATCCTTTATTCCATCACACATTGTCCTAATTGGTTTCTTCCTAACATCTAGGACATACTTGTTGAACACCTCAGACAAATTGTTAACTACAAGGTCAGTATTGCAGTTTGTGTCAAATGCATGCCTTGCCTATGTTTTCTTGGGTATTGCACAAAGCCACTTCCAAGCTTCCTCACATTCAGTTCTCAGGTCATTCATTGCAATGTTAAATTTGTGTTCACTATATGCATAGGCAGCATTATCCATATACTTCTTCAGATCTTCCCCCCTAAACCCAGCATTTTGGAAGTTTGCATATATATGCCTAAGGCAGAACCTTTGGTTCCACTTAGGAAAGACAGCATTCACTGCATTTAGTAGGCCCTGGGACACACAGTTAAACTAGCTAAGCTACTATCTAG
This sequence comes from Thinopyrum elongatum, assembly GCA_011799875.1. NCBI lineage: Eukaryota > Viridiplantae > Streptophyta > Magnoliopsida > Poales > Poaceae > Thinopyrum > Thinopyrum elongatum. Next base: position 506,397,002 of record CM022301.1, on the reverse strand, counting down.
CACAAAACAACCATATAAGAACAAGGTGAGATGATGCAAGAACATACCTTTTGTCTATCTGACATTATTGTATATGGACCAAACTCTCCCACTTCTCCTCCTAGGCAGATTTTTAGTTGGTGTAGAAACCAACACCAGCTAGGTGTGTCCTCTTGCCCAACAATACCAAATGCTAGTGGGTATATGTTGTTGTTACCATCTCTACCAGTGGCAGCAAGTAGTTGAGCACCAGTAGTTAACTTGATGAAGCACCCATCAACACCTGAATGAGCAAGCAAATTCAATATCTAAAACATTGAAATGCATTTAAAGATAAAACAATATGTAACTAATGCACAAGGTGAAATAACTGACCAATGAAGGGTCTGAACCCCTTGAGAAACCCCTCCCTTTCTCCATTGATGCAATAGAACATGGCATGGAATCTTGGGCCTGGATGGGGGATTTTTTCAGTGGGTTTTGGAGTTACAGTAGTGACTACTACTCTACTCCCAGGGTTTGTATCCATCACTATCTGAGCATAGTCTTTCAACCTAGGGTATTGCTTTTTGTGGTCTCCTAACACAGCATCAATAGCTAGGTTCTTTGCCCTATATGCCATTGACTTGGGCACATCCACACCATACTTCTCCATGCAGGCATCAATCAAAGTCTGAATGCCAGTTGTTAGATCAGATATGAACAGTGACTCATACTTGTTGGCAAGCCACTTGGCACTTACCCTTGTTGTCTCTGTACTAATAGGGCAAGTGTGCTCAATTCTCATCTTCTTAATTACAAAAGTAGTTTCACCTTTTATAACTGCTGCCACCATAAAGAAGTTGCAATGTTTTTGGTTGCATTCTACAATTATCCTTTGATCTAAGTTCCTGTGATATTTGAAGTTTCTGCCTTGAGTGATGTGTAAGTTCAACAAAGCCTCTTTGAATTGATGTTGATCCTTGAAACACATCTTTAGACATAATTGCTCATGTGGTTGCTCCATTTTCTCATTGTATCATTTTCTAGGAGGCCTCTACTTTGCCCCGCTCTTCCTTTTCTTTGGCAGCACAAATGACAATGGCTCAAAACCATCATCATCAGCCTCCTTCAACAATCCTTTCTCTTCTTCATCAGATGAAGGCTTGAAATCAGGTTCCTCCTCTTGTACTACACTTGAATGTGACCTTGCTGTAGGCCCTCTCCTAACTGGAAGCTTCTGTTTCTTCTTCTTCTTCTCTTCATGTACAATTACAGTTTCTTCATCCTGTGAAACAAATTTGTCATCTTCATCCATTTGAAAAAGTTCCTCAACCTTTGTGTCACCCTCATAATGCACCACTTCTTCCTCCTCAGATTCTTCATCATCTATTTCTTCCTCTTCTATTTCATCATACTCTCTCTGTCTCTTTCCCTCATCCATCTCTATGTCATCAGCAACACCCATATAAAAAGGGTTTCCATCACTGTCATCTTCACCTTCACAATCAGAACCGCCACTGCCCTCATATCCCTCTTCTTCTTCTAGCTCCAAAACAGCTTTCAGATTTCCTTTTACATTCTTGCTCTCTTGTGTGCAAACACCAGTACCATGAGCTGTACTGCAGCTGCTACTCTGACTTTCAAAGACAAATCCTTCTTGATCAACAGCATAGATGGGTGGCTCACTGAGACCATATAACACAGGCTCTTCATACACAACTGTGGACAATTCTTGCCTCTCAAACTGGCTGCAAGGAGGTGGACATGCCCTCACTAGCAAATTTAGAACCTTACACTCCTCAACCTGCCTCTTTACTATTTTCAACTCAGCATTACTCTCTACCATCTCCAATGCTTTCTCCCCTAAATCTGGATTCTCAATGTGAAACAGCAGATCATATTCACTAAATCCTTGGGTTTCCATCACTGCAATCATATTCAGATATGTTACATCTGAACTGCAGAGCTTCAGCTCAAACATTTCTGAAGCATCAAAATGGAACCTAACATCCAATATGTCATCATACAAACTGCAAAATGAAATAACAGACAAAAATGGTTAACAATTTAACCATGGCTAATAAACAATTTTACTTAACAGATAGGTTAACAGGGATATATCAACTATTCAGCACCCAAGTTTAACATAAGCATAAAACACTTTTTTAGTTAACATTTAAGCTTTGTTTTACTATACTCAGATATGTTAACATATAAACACTTTTTTAGTTAACATATAAACAAAGATTTTATTTACCCTTAGCCCTAGTCAACAATTCCAATAAACACAATTACTACAAATTAAACATATTATGAATAAACTAAGAATATGACAGCAAAGCATAATGATAGTATACAATGTAAACAACTATCTCAATGCAACCCTAATTACAGAGTGGGTAGTTAACCCTATGACAGCTAACTGGTGTTTTGTATTTTCAGAGAAGTAGTTAATAGAATAATGCTGCTTTGCTCTATTTAGTTAACAACTAATCCCAATTTGGACTCAGAAATAACAATGTAAATCATATACATCAGTAGCAATTAGACTGCTAAACATGGAGGCAGTAAACCCTAACCCTAATCCCCAATTTCAGTTAGCAAAAATGGAAGAGTGGAGCACTTACAGCACACCACCGATGCCATGAGTGCACTGATGGGCGGTGCTAGGGTTGGCCACCCAAATTTGCGCCATCCGCAGCCTCTGCTCCATCGACAACGCCGGCTCCGCAAAATCATCGTCGTCGCTACTGTACTCCGAGGTGGAGTAGCCGCCACTGCCGTCGACGCCTAAGCGGGGGAGCTCGCCGCCGCTACCACCGTCATCGCCCCGGCCCTCGCCGCCTGCCTGAGTCGCCGACGCCATCGTCTCCTAGGGCACAGCAGCCGCAGGGGAGAGGAGGGCGCGAGGGAGGAGCAGCCGCGAGGGAGAGGACAGCGCCTAAGCAGTTCGAGCCATGGCTGCGGCGGCGTGGTGTGGCGGCCGGCGGGACGGGCGGGGAGGCAGGCGGAGGCGAGGGAGCGAGGAGGAGGAAGAGGGAAGAGTACGGGTCGGGGTCTGGCTCGAACGCACCAGCCATCGCTCAACGGTTCGACCCGGGACTCGTCCGAGTCAGCGCGCGGGCACACGCTCATTGGCCAGCGTGGCACCTGACGGGCGGGCCCAACCAGTCAGATTCCCTGTCAATACGTATAAAATGCACTTTTAGCCTCTTTTGCGATGTCTCGCCCCAAATTTGGTACTGACACGTAAAAATTACCAATCTTGGTACCAATCTGCTTCCAATGCCCCAATTGTGGTACTTCTGTGCAATTTACTCTACCTGCACCGTCATCTCCATTTTTTGCAAAAAAAGACCCTACCACCATAGTTTGTGGTGGTAGGATGTGTTACCCTACCGCCAAGGGTCTTTTTCGCAAAAAATGAATCTTTTATTGCATGCGTGCCCTTATTATAATTACATGCATGCCCCTACCGCCAAAGACTATGGCGGTAGGGTCTTTTTCACACCGAATGGGCGTGACGGCGTAAGTAAGTCCTACCGCCAAAGGCCTTGGCGGTAGGATGTGCTACCCTACCGCCAAAGACAATGGCGGTAGAAAAAGGGTCAGATCCGAAAAACTTTTGCATATAGGGTCAAATCGTGCTTAAGTTAAGAAAAAGGGTCAAAACAGTGAATTTGACCTCCCATTGCTTGTATGAATCACCGGCTCACATATCCAATCGGGGGACTAGAAACTAACAGTGTGGTGGAATCTGTCTAAAATGTTATAGTGCCCTGGCTCCCTTTGTTACTATTCAATAGGCCTGCTAAACCAAATAGTATTGTAGTGCATGGCATAGATCCCTAGGTCCCTGTTTTGCATGGACGGTATTGATAGAAGGGTGTCGGGATACCCGGGTGCTAAAAGACCGGTCTCGTCAGTGCATAGGGTTGGGCCAAGAGAAATTGAGTTTTCCAATGTAACACTTCGGTGGGCACATGGCAGTATAGTCAGTACTGAAATACACATTGGAATACTGAATACATGTCTTTATTGAACCGTTATTCTATTCAGTGAAGAAAATGGCATATGTAGAGGTATGGAAAAGTTGTAGTGGCATATTTCCAACTTTAGTTTTTGTAATGGCATTTTTCTAACTCCTGAAAGTTGCAGTGGCATGAATCCAATTAACCCTAGAAAAAATGGTAGGGTCAAATTCAACCGAAACCAAATTGTCATGGGTAAAAGCATGAACAGAGACAAGATGTCTAATGAGAGAAGGGGAGATAAGAATTTCTAGAAGAGAGAGTGGGCGGGAGCGGGTGGGGAAGGAGGTAGAGCCGACACCTCTTATGGGCAAGAGACCACCATTGCCGACAACGATGGAGGTGGGAGAGGAAGGGGAAGGAGGGGAAAAGGAGATACCCAAACCGGAACCCATATGGGAGGAGGCGCCGCTGTCGAAGATCCAATCACCGCCGAGTGCAATCGGGGGATGTAGAGACATCTGGTTCAAAGCGGCGATGAGAGCTGCCTGGTCCCACTTCGGGGAGGGTGCGGTGGTGGTCGTGGTCGGGTGCGCCTGGGGCACGACGGGAGCATGAGTACGCGCACCAAGGATCCCCTGGAAGGTGCCGACCACCGTTGCCGCAGGAGCGGGGAGACGCGGGGCGGGCAGGTGGCCGCTGGGCGTGCCCCCGCCGGAAAAGGAGCTGGCCTGGCCCGAGGGGTTCTGCTTCTGCTTCTTCTAGCGCCCATGATTGCCGGAGAAGCTGGGGGTGTCGCCGGGGTCCGACATAGGAGGACCGAGGAGCGCAGGGTTGAAGGGGGATGGGGCCAGCGCGGGGGGCAGCGGACGTGCCGCGTAGAAGGCACTGGCGTGGGCGAGGAGGGCCGAGCGGGCGGCGACACGTGTCTGGCGAGCGAGGCACTGCTCCTCCAGCTGAAGAAACACCCAGAGCTCGATGGGCCGGCGGCCGCTCATCATGTGCGGGACGGCTTGTTGGAAATGCTCGTCGAGGCCGCGGAGCACGTTGTGGATGAGATCGGGATCCTTGAGGCAGTAGCCGAGATCCCGGAGGGTGTCCACCATTTTCTTGAGCCGAGAGTTGTAGTCGACGACGGAGAGGTCGCCCTGGTTGAAGCTATGGAACTCATCGAGGAGGTAGGTGATCCAGGCGTTGCGGTTGCTGCTGAAGAGAGAGCAAAGCAAGTGCCACAGGGAGTATGCGGTATCCTTGAGATCGGTGATGATCTCCAATGTCGACGGCGTCACGGTGGCGTTGTACCAAAAGAGCACCGCGAAGTCGTTGAGGACCCAGTTGGAATTTGCCTGCACCGGCGAGCCATCGACGTGGTCGGTGAGGCCGAACTTGGCGAGGGCGGAGAGAAACTGGTGGCGCCAGAGGCCGTAATTCTCCTTCTCGAAGTCAAGGGTGACCAGCACATGGCCGTGGATGCGAAGCGACTGGACTTGGATGTTGGGAAGGGTTTGGGTGGTGATGGGGAGCTGGAACTGATCGTCGGACTCTGAGTCGTCGTAGGAGGAGACGGAGGAGGAAGTGCCCATGGTCGGTGGGGGAGAGAGGCAGCAAAAGAAGTGGATCATGATTCAAACTGTTACCATGTTGAAGTCTGAACAAGGGTAGAGAGAGATACCATGCAACACTTTCCTTGATTATCACTTGAGGTTACGCATGTACATATATACATGTTGTACAACAGAATTACACAAGTCTAGCCTAAAGAATAGGACCACAACAGAAGCACGTTGGCTAACACCAATCTCTTTGCGGCCCGTGCAAATCCCCTCTTTTGTAATCATGAAGTAGACTAGTCCCTGGTTTGGCTCTTGAGTGTCGCCATAGTCTGGTCGTTTGGAAGGTTTTCTAGTAGAAGAAAAACTATGTATACCGAATCTATAGTTGATACGTCTCCAACGTATCTATAATTTTTGATTGTTCCATGCTATTATATTATCCATCTTGGATGTTTTATATGCATTATTATGTTATTTTATATTATTTTTTAGGACTAACCTATTAACCGAGTGCCCAGTGCCAAATGCTGTTTTTTTCCTTGTTTTTGTCTTTTATAGAAAATCAATGCCAAACGGAACGAAACTTTTTGACGATTTTTCTTGGACCAGAAGACACCTAGGAAGCTTCGGGAGAAGGCCGGAAGAGCTACGGGTGGGCCACAAGCTCACCAGGCGCGCCCTACGGGGGGGGCTGCAAGCTTGTGGCCCCCCGTAGACCCTCTAACCCTAATCTCAGCTCCATAAATACCCAAATATTCCCCGTATACCAGAGGACACACAAAAAAACATTTCCGCTGCCGCAAGCTTCTGTTCCCATGAGATCCCATCTTGGGGCCTTTTCCGGCACTCCGTCGGAGGGGGGTTCGATCACGGAGGGCCTCTACACCAACCTTGCTGCCCTTTCGATGATGTGTGAGTAGTTTACCACAGACCTACGGGTCCATAGCTAGTAGCTAGATGGTTTCTTCTCTCTCTTTGATCTTCAATACAATGTTCTCCTCGATGTTCTTGGAGTTCAATTCGATGTAATCTTCTTTTGCTGTGCGTTTGTTGAGATCCGATGAATTGTGGATTTATGAACAGATTAACTATGAATATTATTTGAGTCTTCTCTGAACTCTTTTATGCATGATTAAGATAGCTTTGTATTTCTCTCTGATCTATTGATTTGGTTTGGCCAACCAGATTGATCTATCTTGCAATGGGGGAGGTGTTTTGTTTTGGGTTCAATCTTGCGGTGTCCTCACCCAGTGACAGAAGGGGTAGCGAGGCACATATTTGTATTGTTGCCATTAATGATAAAAAGATGGGGTTTATACCATATTTATTGGATCTATCCCTCTACATCATGTCATCTTGCTTAAGGCGTTACTCCGTTCTTGTTAACTTAATGCACTAGATGCATGCTAGATACCGGTCGATGTGTGGAGTAATAGTAGTAGATGCAGGCAGGAGTTGGTCTACTTGTCACGGACGTGAAGCCTATATTCATGATAATTGCCCTAGATATCATCATAACTTTGCGCTTTTCTATCAATTGCTCAACAGTAATTTGTTCACCCACCGTATGTGTTCTTTCAAGAGAGAAGCCTCTAGTGAAAACTATGGCCCCCGGGTCTATTTTTACTATATTATTTTCAGATCTATAAAACCAAAAACCCAAAAATACCTTGCTGCAACTTATTTACCTTTACTTTATTTTGCACTTTTATTTATCTTTTATACTATCTCTATCAGATCTCATCCTTGCAAGTAACCGTGAAGGGATTGACAACCCCTTTTTGCGTTGTGTACAAGTATTTGTTTGTTTGTGTAGGTGCATCTATTGAGGACTTGTGTGTTCCTCCTACTGGATTGATATCTTGGTTCTCAAATTGAGGGAAATACTTATCTCTACTTTGCTGCATCACCCTTTCCTGTTCAAGGAAAAAGTCAACGCCAAGCTCAAGAAGTAGCAGGAAGAATTTCTGGCGCCATTGCCGGAGAGGTTCTATATCAAGCCTACCAAGTACCCATCATAAACTCTCATCTCTTGCATTACATTATTCGTCATTTGCCTCTCGTTTTCCTTTCCCCCATTTCTAAAACATTTTCAGGAAAACGCAAAAATATTTGCCTTTTTCCGTTTGCCTTTTCATTTGCCTCTATGTCTTACTTGGTTTGTTTGCTTGTTCGCTTGGTATAATTGTGTTTATTGAAAATCAGAAAACAAAAAAGCTTATGGATCTTCATCCACTTGCTAATCTTTTTAAAAGATCCAACTATGATGAAGCAATTGCTAGTGAGTTGAGTGCACTAGATTATCTTTATGAAGTTTTGCTTGAATTTCGTGAATTTGAAAATTGTGATGAAGTGCTAAAAGAGGAAATTTATGAAGTGATTCACGATAGCTCCTTGAATGAAAAGCATGATTGCAATGGTGTTATTATAAATTCTATTAATGTCAATTGTGCTAATAATATGCAAAACCCCAAGCTTGGGGATGCTAATTTTGATATGTCCACTACTCATTGCAATGATCATGATTGGGGTGATTCTTCTTATGATCTTGAAAATTTATTTAAGCTTCATGATGAATATGTTTGCGATAATATTGAAAGTGGGTTTGGAAGAGTGTCAAATCTAGGAAAAAAGAATCCCACATATTTGGAGAGTGTTCAATCTTATGATTTTTTTTATAAAAGTGGACTTGGAGAGGTCATTACTTTATTTGATGATAATCCCACTATTTTGGAAGAGTGTCAACTTTGCATGCATGTGGATCATGTAGAGAATATGTTATGTGTAGCTATATTGTTGAATTTGAATATGATCCCACATGTAATTATTATGAGAGAGGAAAATATGGTTGTAGAAATTTTCATGTCACTAAATTACCTCTTGTTATGTTGAGATTGCTATTGTTTCTTTTTTCTTCCTTGCATATGCTAATTTTTGCTTGTCTTGATAAATCTTTCCCCTATAAAATGCCTATGCACAGGAAGTATGTTAGACTTAAACTTGTTTTTCACATGCTATATGATGCTCTCTTTGTGCTTCAATTTTTTGTCTTTCATGTGAGCATCATTAAAATTATCAACGCCTAGCTAAAAGGCTTTAAAGAAAAGTGCTTGTTGGGAGACAACCCAATATTTTTATTTTCTGTTCTTATGAGTTTACGCAATTATACCTTTGTTATTATTGTGTTTTAGTATTTTAATTAGTGTTTGAGCCAAGTAAGACCTTTGGTATGCTTTGGTAGATCGTTGATTTGATTTTGCTGAAAAATAGAAACTTTTGCGTCCAGTAGCAGAATTGTTAAAATTCAGTGGAACTTGGAAAATATCTGAATTTTTTTACACAAGATGATATATGAATTGCCTCCGTTGTCCTAATTTTTCAGAATTTTTGGAGTTACAGAAGTATGACTATCATTCGGGTCTTTACAGACTGTTCTGTTTTTGACAGATTCTATCACTAGTAGAAAAACGACCTAATGTTCACCTCATTAGTCCCGGTTCAAAAAGGGATGGCACTAATGTGACCATTAGTGCCAGTTCCAATGGCTAGGCGGGCGGCACTCATTAGTCCCGGTTCGTGTTGAACCTCTAGTACTGGTTCGTGCCACGAACCGGGACTAAAGAGGTGGTGGCAGGCTGGTGTCAGGCTGGGGCCCCACCAACCCCTTTAGTCCCAGTTCATGGCACGAACCGGTACTAGAGATGCACCTTTAGTCCCAGTTTGTATAACCAACCAGGACTAAAGATGCCTCTATATAAACCCTTCGTCGAGCCCGAGCCCATTTCTCTCTGTTTTCCCCTTTCATTCCTTCCTCTCCTCTGTTCTTCCCCATTGCTCGAGCTCATCCTTCATTTTTGCCAAAATTTGTCAAGATTTGAAGGGCCCCCATCCATCCAAGTGATCACAAAGGTTAGCAACTTTGTCCTTTCATCTCTCATTGCTAGATTAGCTCTTGCAATGCTCTATAAGTATAGTGATTTGTGGGTTTTAGTTTGGGAGTAATTATATGTGGTAGTTTATTTGATTTACATGCAATTTGAGCTCAAATTAACTCTTAGTTTGCATATGTAGGTGTGGTTTAATTAGTGCCTTCCCGTCCCCGTCCTAATGACCACCGTCGATCGCCCGCACCGTCCCGTCGCCGGCACCACCTTGGTGAGCCTCTTGTTCTTATCTTTTTATATAAAAAAATCATGTTTGTGTGATTTAGATATATAGTTACTTGAATAATTTTCTTACCCATACGTTGTTTGTTATACATAGTGGCATGGTTTTGATATCCGTCCCCGTCGGCCCTCGTCCGGTTTATGATTCAGATGTGGTATATTCTCTTTTATAACTATTTGTTGCATTTCGTGTTTATGACAAATTATGCCCATCAAGTTGACATAGATATTTTTATATAGGAGGTATGTGAACCGGAAATTCCAACCGACCCTCTTGTCGAGAGGTTAAATTTAGTTGAAAATGAAAATAAGTATTTGAAAGAAAAATTGAAAAGAATTGAAGAAGAGAAGATGGAACTGGAGTTGTATGTTGCCGATGTCGTCGATGATCACAAGATCAAGATGGAGAAAATGCGCTTGAAGATTAGAAAGATTAGAAAATATGCCATTGATAGTGAAGCTTGGTATCATTATGCTGTTGGATCAATTGTTACCTTAGTTGCGATCTTGATCGCATTTGTTGTTGCATTTAAATGCTTTAGCTAGAGAGTTTGTATGTTGTTTTATGAGAGTAAGTGTGTATGAACTTTATGTATGAATTTGTATTAATTTGGTCTTTTCGGTGCTGTGTAATGAAGATGAGCCGGCAATGGATGTACGATGACCGATGCTCTCCCCAGTTCGTTAATGGCGTGCGTACTTTTCTGCTTGCGGCTGAGGCAAACAAGTGGGCGGATGGTTTTATGTCTTGTCCATGTGCTGGCTGTAAGAATGATCGGAATTACTCTAAGTCAAGAACCATTCACGTCCACATGTTTGAGTCCAGTTTCATGCCCCACTATAATGTTTGGACCAAGCACAGAGAAAGAGGGGTTATGATGGAAGACAATGAAGAAGAAGAGGACGACGACAGCTATCCTGGCCATGACGGGTTCCCTGAATACGATGGTACAACAATGGGGGAAGAAGCTGAGCCGGCAATGCGGGAAGAAGTTGAAGAAGAGGCATCAGATGAGCCCACTGATGATCTTGGTCAGGCCATTGCCGATGCAAAGAGAAACTGCGCAAGTGAAAAGGAGAGGCTGAAGTTGCAGCGCATGTTAGAGGATCACAAGAAATCGTTGTACCCAAATTGCGAAGCTGACAAGAAAAGCTGGGCACCACACTGGAATTGCTGCAATGGAAGGCGGAGAATGGTGTATCTGACAAGGGATTTGGAAAGTTGCTGATAATGTTAAAGAAGATGCTTCCAAAGGACAACGAATTGCCGATAGTACGTACGAAGCAAAGAAGGCTGTCTACCCTCTAGGATTAGAGGTGCAGAAGATACATGCATGCCCTAATGACTGCATCCTCTACCGCGGTGAGTACGTGGATTTGAATGCATGCCCGGTATGCGGTGCATTGCGCTATAAGATCAGCCACGATGACCCTGGTGATGTCGAGGGCGAGCGCCCCAGGAAGAAGATTCCTGCCAAGGTGATGTGGTATGCACCTATAATACCACGGTTGAAACATTTGTTCCAAAACAAAGAGCATGCCAAGTTGATGCGATTGCACAAAGAAGACCATAAGAAAGGTGGGAAGTTGAGAGTACCCGCTGACGGGTCACTGTGGAGAAAAATCGAGAGGAAGTGGAGGGACTTTGCAGATGACGCAAGGAACATATGGTTTGGTCTAAGGGCAGATGGCATTAATCCTTTTGGGGAGCAGAGCAGCAATCATAGCACCTGGCCTATGACTCTATGTATGTATAACCTTCCTCATTGGTTCTGCATGAAGCGGAATTACATTATGATGCCAGTGCTCATCCAAGGCCCTAAGCAACCCGGCAACGACATTGATGTGTACCTAAGGCCATTAGTTGAAGAACTCTTACAGCTGTGGAATGAAAAAGGTGTACGTGCGTGGGGTGAGCACAATCAGGAAGAATTCGACATACATGTGTTGCTGTTTGTGACCATCAATGATTGGCCTGCTCTCAGTAACCTTTCAGGACAGACAAACAAGGGATACCGCTCATGCATGCACTGTTTGGATGATACCGACAGTATATATTTGGATAATTGTAAGAAGAATGTGTACCTGGGACATCGTCGATTTCTTCCGAGAAGGCATCCCGTAAGAATGAAAGCAAGCATTTCAAAGGTGAGGCAGATCATCGGACGAAGCCTCTCCACCGTACTGGTGATGATGTACATGATATTGTCAAGGATTTAAAGGTAATCTTTGGAAAGGGTCCTGGCGGACAATCTGTTCCGAATGACGCTGACGGACGCGCACCCATGTGGAAGAAGAAATCTATATTTTGGGACCTACCCTATTGGAAAGACCTAGAGGTCCGGTCTGCAATCGACGTGATGCACGTGACGAAGAATCTTTGCGTGACCCTGCTTGGCTTCTTGGGCCTGTATGGGAAGACAAAAGATACATCGGAGGCATGGGAGGACCAGCAACGTATGCACGGAAAAGACGGCATACATCAGGGTCATGCCAGCTACGCTCTTACCAAAGATGAGAAGGAAATCTTCTTTGAATGCCTGCTCAGTATGAAGGTCCCATCTGGCTTCTCATCGAATATAAAGGGAATAATAAATATGGCAGAGAAAAAGTTCCAGAACCTAAAGTCTCATGACTGCCACGTGATTATGACGCAACTGCTTCCGGTTGCATTGAGGGGGCTTCTACCGGAAAACGTTCGATTAGCCATTGTGAAGCTATGTGCATTCCTCAATGCAATCTCTCAGAAGGTAATCGATCCAGAAATCATACCAAGGTTAGAGAATGATTTGGTGCAATGTCTTGTCAGTTTCGAGTTGGTGTTCCCACCATCCTTCTTCAATATCATGACGCACGTCCTAGTTCACCTATGCGAAGAGATTGCCGTTCTGGGTCCTGTATTTCTACACAATATGTTCCCCTTTGAGAGGTTCATGAGAGTCTTAAAGAAATATGTTCATAACCGTGCTAGGCCAGAAGGAAGCATCTCCAAGGGCCATGAAAATGAGGAGGTCATTCAGTTTTGTATTGACTTTATTCCTGACCTTAAGCCGATTGGTGTTCCTGAATCGCGGCATAAGGGCAGACTGGGTGGAAATGGCATGCTTGGACCGAAAGCAATAATATGTATGGACGGGCATTCTCTCACTCAAGCACACTACACAGTTCTACAAAATTCTGCCTTGGTGGCTCCATATATCGAGGAACACAAGAATATTCTACGCTCCAAACACCCGGAGCAGTCTGACAATTGGATTACATGTGAACAAACGGGGACTTTCGCCGGTTAGTTGCAGACACGTGCCATGCATGATGACGCTGTTGAAGATGACCTGTACTTGCTGTCCCAGTTACCATCTTCGAATATAATGACTTTCAAAGGGTACGAGATAAATGGGAATACATTTTACACGATCGCCCAAGATAAAAAGTGCACCAACCAAAACAGTGGTGTCCGCTTTGATGCAGCAACCAAGAGGGGAAAGGACACATTTTATGGTTACATAGAGGAGACATGGGAACTTACTATGGACGTGGTTTGAAGGTCCCTTTGTTTCGGTGCAAATGGGTCAATCTGACACGAGGCGGGGTAACGGAAGACCCGCAGTACGGAATGACAATAGTGGATCTCAACAATCTTGCGTACGCAGACGAACCATTCGTCCTAGCCAATGATGTGGCACGGGTTTTCTATGTGAACGACATGTCTACCAAGCCGAGAAAAAGAAAAGAGAAGGAAGTGAATACATCATACGATGAGCCAAAGCGCCACATAGTTCTTTCAGGGAAAAGAAACATCGTGGGAGTGGATGGCAAGACAGACATGTGAGAAGATTATGAAAAGTTTCATGAAATTGCTCCCTTCAAAGTGAATATTGTCCCGAGCATCCAGTTAAATGATGAAGATTGTCCATGGTTACGGCGCAAAGGAACACACGCGAAGAAAAGGTTTTACACCCAAAGATCCCACTCTGGGATGTGACCGGCTTCACTGTCATCACTTTCTTCTCTAGTGAGTTTCCAGACTTATATATATATATCTGGAAAGTCCCACTTTGGACAAACCGTAGGGAATCTTTGTAATAGTTAGGGTGCTTATGTGTTTTGGCATTTGAAATGTGTACTTTTGTGCTTCGGACAAACGTCATCAATTTTCAACCCTTTCTGACTTCATTTGCTATTTTTCATGCATTTACTGATTTTTTGAGCTAAATGACCCTGAAATTGAAAAGCACAACAAATGAACTCTGAAAAGATTGAAAGTTGGCATGGTATCATCAATTCACCCACATAGCATGTGCAAAAAAGTTGAGAGGGTTACGGCAAAAACAGGATGCACTTCGTGTACAAAATGGACAATCTCTTTCGAAGTATTAGGGTTTTGGGCTAAAACTCATCTGTTACAAAGGCATTTCTTTTTTTTTAAACTTATTTCACCTCCAGACTTTTTGTGCGTTCAGTATGCACCATTCAAAGCCACGTCATCAATTTTCAACCATTTCTGACTTCATTTGCTATTTTTCATGCATTTACTAATTTTTTTGAGCTAAACGACCCTGAAATTGAAAAGCACTACAAATGAACTCTGAAAAGGTTGAAAGTTGGCATGGTGTCATCATTTCACCCACATAGCATGTGCAAAAATGTTGAGAGTGTTACGACAAAAACAGGATGCACTTCGTGTACAAAATGGACAATCTCTTTCGAAGTATCAGGGTTTTGGGCTAAAACTCATCTGTTACAAAGGCATTTCATTTTTTAAAACTTATTTCAACTCCACACTTTTTCTGCATTCAGTATGCACCATTCAAAGCCACGTCATCAATTTTCAACCCTTTCTGACTTCATTTGCTATTTTTCATGCATTTACTAATTTTTTTGAGCTAAATGACCCTGAAATTGAAAAGCACTACAAATGAACTCTGAAAAGGTTGAAAGTTGGCATGGTATCATCATTTCACCCACATAGCATGTGCAAAAAAGTTGAGAGGGCTACGGCAAAAACTAGATGCACTTCGTGTACAAAATGGACAATCTCTTTCGAAGTATCACGGTTTCGGACGAAAGCTCATCTGTTACAAAAGCATTTCATTTTTTTAAATAACCTAAGTATTACCAAATTGAATATAATGATAAAACACACTAATATTAAACAGAAGAAAAAAGAATCCCTGAAAAATTTATTTTTAAAGTAAAGTTATTCACAAACTAGTGATTCACACAAATTTTCAATAATTCAAATTTAAACTATTCAAAGTTGAAAACTACTGGCACTAACAGAAAGTTTATTTTTTTTTACCTAAAACAAAAAGATTCACAAAGAAACTCTAAATAAAGCAAAAAACAACTCAGAAACAAAAGAAAATAAGTAAAGCAGAAAATAAAAAAAATGAAAAATAAATAAATTAAAAAAAAGCCCGCCTACTGGGCCACAACGGCCTGCATACGACTAGAAACCCAACCTGTAGTTGGGCCAGGATGCAGGCCCGCAAGGCCCAGTAGGCCCACAGGGAAGCACATGTGAGGTAGGCCCAGAAGGCTTGGTTTAGAGAGGAGCTCGAAGGAGCAGCCGCGGCTGGGTTTATAAACTAGTGCGGCTGCCCTTCGCTGGGCGAGGTGGGACTAAACTTCATGCACCGCGGCTGTGGCAGCGCACCACCTCTAGTCGCGGTTGGTGGCTCCAACTGGGACTAAAGGGGGGCCTTTAGTCACGGTTGGAGCCACCAATCACGACTAAAGGTGGTCGCTTCCCACCGCTTGGCCTCGCCAAAATTCACCTTTAGTCTTGGTTGGTGGCTCCAACCGGGACTAAAGGTGCCTCCTATACATACAACACTTATGAATTTTTCACTTCATTCGTCCTCTTCCAATCCGCCGCCCGCCTCGACGATGCCGTCAGGCTGCCCGACTGCACCGTCGCCGCTGCCGGCCTCGAGCCCGCCCGCACCGCTCTCCACGCGCGCCCTGTCGACGCCTCCCACACGCCGCGCGCCGTCGTTGTCCTCTGCGACCGAGCCCGCGCGCCGGCGCCTCGCTCTCCTCTGACCCCGCCCCGACGAGCCCGCGCGCCGGCGCCTCACTCCTCCGATCCCCTGCCCCGACGAGCCCTCGTCGCTCCTCCACGCAGCCCGGCCCCCACCCCGATGACCCGACCCCCTGAGTGAGCTTCGGCGGCGGCCATCTTTTTTTTCATTGTTGTTCATTTTTTTTGTGTTATATAGATGAGTAGGAATTAGATGTATATGTAGATGAATATTAGATGTATATATATATGTATGTATATGAATAATGTTATGTACTATATGTGTTACATGAGTATAGGAATTTTTGATGTATAATAATGTATATGTATGTATATATAGGAATGTTAGATGTTTTAGATGATTATTTTTATACAATGTATATGTATATATGTATATGTGTAGATGAACGGTGAAATTTACATAGATTTTCTGTTTTTTAGTTTTTTATACTTATAGGAAAAAGTTGCATAGAAAAAAGTTGACCATATATATATATTTGTTAGAAGGACTATAAGTGGGAAAAGTTTTGGAATTTTTTGAGAAAGGAATATTATTAGGGTAGTTATAACCTAGGAATGGGACATTATAATTGAAAAGAGGATATTTTGCTCAAAATTTCCTAATAAAATGACAAAGTTTGAATTTTGACATATGCAACATTTCATCATATGTCAAAGTTTGATCTAGATTGAAATATGATCAAATATGCAACATTTGATCATATGTCGAAGTTTGAATTTTGACATAGATGCAAGAATGACATAGATGTACATTTGAGAGGAAGTTTGAATTTTGACATCCAATGTAACTAGAATTTTGACATTTGATGCAATGTATAGCAATTAGTATTTGCAAAAGTTGCATATTTTAATGTTGTATTTGCAAAAGTTTGTTATGTATTTGCAATTAATTAGTATATATATATGTATAGTACAATAGATTCTCTTAGTCCTTTAATAAGGGATTTATCAAGAATGCCCCCATTATGGATGTGCACAAGTTGATCCATTTTTTTCCTGATCTCATCTATATATATTCTTCTATATGCCACGTTGTCTATCAAAGTATTGAAGAAATCCATGGCTTCATCATTAGCCAGAAGTAATAGGCACATGATGGTACGAAGCTCTCCAAAGTTGTTTTGGAACGGAGTCCATGATAGGATAATTCGCTTTTTGGTACGAATTTTAGCAAAGGCCTTCCAAATAGCGATATTCAGAAGGCTCTTGCTGAACTTCGTACCAAAAAGCTAATTATCCTATCCGGGACTCCGTTCCAAAACAATTTGGAGAGCTTTGTATCATCATGCGCCTGTTACTTCCGGCTAATGATGAAGCCATGGTTTTCTTGAATCCTTTGACACTAGACAACGTGACATATAGAAGGGTAGATGAGATCAGGAAAAATATGGACCATTTTCTGCACATCCAGAATGGCGCCATTTTGTTAAATCCCTTAAAAGTTAAGAGAATCCGTTATGATTCTGAATCCTGTTCCTAGCCAGGGACTAAAGGTTTTCCTCGTATATTAAGAAATCACAATCCAAACATTTAAAAAATGTTACATTTCCATAGAATTTGTTCTCGACGTCAACGATGCCCGGCCCGCATCCTCATCGTCGACCCGTTCGCGACGATGTCCTGCTTCAGAGGCGCCATGTCCGGGACTGGGCTCCGCTGGGCTGGCACTGGGAGGTGCTACCTTCAGGGGCGTGCATCTTGGTGAGGAACCCGGGTCCCATCGTCGACCCGGAGCTTCTTTGGTGGCGGACGCGTGGGCCATATTCGATGCGGAGGCTGGCGTCCCCCGCGGAGGTGGTACGTCACCATGTCAGGGAGGAGGACGAGCACGTCCGTCGCTACATGGTTGCGTTGGACGTCAGGTTCTCCAATACCTGGCAGGTTCTTTAGGGATCTCACCCGAGCTATGATCCTGTGATGGTTCCTTCTCTTTGGGTGTCCACCGCGAGTGAACTAGATTATTCGATAGTATTCGATCTGTATTAGCTAGTGATGTATTCAAGATTATAATTATTCGATAATATTCGAGACGATGTATTCAAGATTATATTCGATGATGCATATCAATTATCTGGATTATTCGAGATGCATATTATCTACTATGATTCAGTTTTTCCTTATTGATTGCATGCATGCATTCTAATTTGAATACTAAATTGTTTTATCTTTCTTCTGGATTAGTTAAATAAAAGCTATGGACAATACCGGCAGAGAAGGAGAAGAGGCCTGTTCGACATCATACGCTCCCCGAGCCTAGATGGGAATGAAGAAGATGACGGCTCGCAATATCTGAACCCTACCGGTGAGGGTATGATATTTGATGAAGATGAACGAATAGATGAAGTCCAGACCTTCGATGATGAAGGAAATGTTGTTCTTGAAATAACAAAGACCGGTGAGGTATTTTTATATAAGCAGGCATCTGGTGATCATCACATGTTTTAATTGATTTGTATATATATTAACGAATCGATCTTTGTTCTTTTAGCCCTCCGGATCGAGCAAATCTTCTACAAGCAGCAGGACAGTTCGAGGCCCGGCCAAAAAGTTGAAGGATGGCATAAAGTACAACATCGATGCCATCAAACCTAATGGCAAACCACGCGAACCTAAGAAGAATGCGAACATGTTCATTCATCAATGCGGAGTTATTGTCAGGGACCAAATCCCGATCTCCATTCAAGAATGGAAAAGCCAGCAAAGGAACTTCCAGATGTTACTTTTGTTGACCAAAGAGCAAAAGATGGGCTTTGGGAATCTCTCATGTCACATTTCACCCTACCAAATCATTTCACAGATGCAGATGTGGAGAAAGTCAAGAACGCTGCTCTTAGGAAGATGACGATAGCATTCAACAACCACAAGAAAAGTATATGGGCCGTGTACGTCAATGCAGGAAAGAAGACTCCAGAATTCAAGGGAACACTGGAGAAGGCAAGAGCTCCCTGGGACGCTTTCATGAAATTCAAGGAATCGGAAGTAGCTCAGGAACGGTCGAGAAAAAACAAGATTAATGCCGCGAAAAAGGAGTGGCTCCATAAGCTGGGGCCAGGTGGCTACGAGGTGGCCCGGCCTAAGTGGGATCTCGCTGAGCAAGAGATGAAGGATGCAGGGGTCACTCCAGTTACATTAAGCTGGCCCCCCAGGTCCAGGACTTGGTTCTATGCGAATGGGGAGACGTTGGACCCAAAGACAGGCGAGGTTTTGGAGCGGGCAAGTCTTAAAGGAGCCGATGTGCGTATACTTGTTGCAATAGAAGAGGATCAAACGGGGGTGTTCAAGCCCAACAGAGAGAACGACGAGCTTACGCGCGCCCTGAAGAATCCTGAACACCCGGGAAGAACACGAGGCAAAGGTGATGTTCCGTGGTTTGAGGGGTTTGCGGACTGGAACGCCGACTACAGAAGCCGTGTGAGAAAGAAGCAGCAGGAGGAGCAGAAGAGGAAGCTGGAGGAGGAGGAGGGGAGGAAGCAGGATGCAGACCACCTTCACTTCATAGAATCAAAGCACGTGGAGTTGGCACGCGCTTTCCAGCGGCAACAGCAGCAGATCGACTCACTTAGCCAGGAAAGGGGGTCTCAGCAGCGGCAGCAGCTAGCGGATCCAGCATTGGATAGCACCGTCCCATCCACGCCGATAAGCAGCGTGGGTTCTACCCCGGGCGATGACGCACTGCTGGATAGATACCCTGTGGATGATATCATATATACGACAACTTGTGAGCTACACTTTAAAATGAAGAACATATCCATGAAGGTGGCGGACGGCGTTGGTTATACAAATTCCCCTGAAGCAACCTTCCATTGCAATCCGATTCTAGCTGGCTATGCTCGTGTCGGGGTTGATGAAGTGGTGGCACAATATTCGGGGCTAGAGATTGACATTCCTGGAGGTGACGATGAGCGCACACTGGGAGAGGCCATACATCGTATCATTCTATGGAGAAAGGATTGCATCGTCTTTCCAAGGCCACTGACACCATGTCAGCCGGCTCCTCCTCCAAGTCCGCCGCCGCCTCAGCAGACTCCCGCTCCTCCAAGTCTGCCACCGCGTCAGCAGACTCCTCCTCCTGCAAGCCCGCCACCGCGTCAGCCGACTCCTCCTCCTCCAAGTCCGGCATCACGTCAGCCAACTCCTCCTCCAAGTCAGGCACCACGTCAGCCGTCTCCGCCGCCTAAGCAACAGCGGAAGAGAGGCGCCGCAACTATGACAGCTAGCGGTACAACAAGAGGCAAGAAATACAGATTTGGTCCTAGCCTCAAGCCTCTTCCGAGGTTGCCTTACCACCTGACTGACGAGGAAAATGAGATCGAAGTGCAAGCCCAAGTGAAGGCCCATTTTGGACCGAAACCGCCCCCGCCGCCAGAGGAGAAAGTACCTGAGCATGTCATTAACCACTTTATTCGTATGGCTCAACCACCAGCTCCCAAGCATATTGACTCAGACTATGAGCGCCAAATCAAGAAGTCATATGAAGCACAAAAAAAGGAGTCGAGCTCGAGCTCGAGCCAAGCAGCTGCCAAAAAAAGCAGGAAAACTGTTCCCCAGCTAGGAGAACAGGCGGTGCAATCGATCCCCCCGCTCATTTTACCAACACATGTGAGTACTGACGCCGATCAGCTGGTAATAACTGACGATCATAGAAGGCAGGCTGAAGAGGCCGGTGTCACTGTAGAACAACTCCTAGGCATCGAGCCCATCGAAACGTTTAAAGAGGAGGAACTAAAATGGAAATATGCCCGCGGCGAACTTATGGTCAAGCCTGAGGAGATCAAGCGTCTATCAACGAGAATGTATGAATTGCATCAATGGTACATGAGAGAAGCCAAGACTACCGATAAAGAGTCCCTCATGGTGCAAGTCAAAGAAGAGCATTACTTCCATGAAAAAGCTCTGTGGGTTGAGTTTCAAGAACTGTTTCAGTTATTCAATCAAGACGCACTCGACAAATCTATCGTCAGTTGCTATTGTCTGTAAGTGATTTCTTTCTATAAGTTAAGTCTCTAGCTAGCTGTAGTGCTTGTTCATTAACTGTAATTATCCTCACTATATTCTTTTCTATGGTAATATGCAGAATGAAGATCTATGAAATGAAAAAAGCTGGACGCTATGGCATTGGGTTCATTGACCCAAATACCATTAATGAAGAGACATGGTCACGTGAATATGATCGACCATACACAAAGAAAACCTTGCTAGAGTTCTTGGTGCAACTAAATACCCAACAAGAAATACTACTTCCTTACAACTTCGGGTGAGTGACACTGTCTTGTACTACAAATTCTGTTTTTGCTTACTAGATGTTAATAAGTGTAGTTGATGAGTTATGCACATGCCCGCTTAATTATACAAATGTGTGCGCATGCAGTTTCCACTGGATCTTGGTAATCATTGAAGTTGACGAGGGAAAAGTTCAAGTACTGGACTCACTACTTAAAGATGCTAATGAATACTCAATCGTGAAGGGGATGGTCGACAGGTAATTTCAATCATTATCGCACTATGTCGGCTGATACGTCTCCAACGTATCTATAATTTTTTATTGTTCCATGCTATTATATTATCTGTTTTGGATGTTTAATGGGCTTTAATATGCTCTTTAATATTATTTTTGGGACTAACCTATTAACCGGAGGCCCGGTGCCAGTTTCTGTTTTTTTGTGCCTATTTTAGAGTTTCGCAGAAAAGGAATACAAAACGGAGTCCAAACGGAATGAAACCTTCGCGATGATCTTTCTTCGACTGAAAGCAATCCAGAAGACTTGGAGTTGAAGTTTGGAACTCCTCGAGGAGGCCATGAGGCAGGAGGGCGCGCCCAGGGGGGTAGGCGCGCCCCCCACCCTCGTGGGCCCCTCGTAGCTCCACCGACGTACTTCTTTCGCCTATATATACTCTTATACCCTAGAAACATCAGGGGGAGCCACGAAACCACTTTTCCACCGCCGCAACCTTCTGTACCCGTGAGATCCCATCTTGGGGCCTTTTCCGGCGATCTGTCGGAGGGGGAATCGATCACGGAGGGCTTCTACATCAACACCATTGCCTCTCCAATGAAGCGTGAGTAGTTTACCACAGACCTTCGGGTCCATAGTTATTAGCTAGATGGCTTCTTCTCTCTCTTTGATTCTCAATACAAAGTTCTCCTCGATGTTCTTGGAGATCTATTCGATGTAATACTCTTTTGTAGTGTGTTTGCCGAGATCCGATGAATTGTGGATTTATGAACAAGATTATCTATGAATATTATTTGGTTCTTCTCTGAATTCTTATATGCATGATTTGATATCTTTGCAAGTCTCTTTGAATTATCGGTTTAGTTTGGCCTACTAGATTGATCTTTCTTGCAATGGGAGAAGTGCTTAGCTTTGGGTTCAATCTTGCGGTGTCCTTTCCAAGTGACAGTAGGGGCAGCAAGGCATGTATTGTATTGTTGCCATTGAGGATAAAAAGATGGGGTTTATATCATATTGCTTGAGTTTATCCCTCTACATCATGTCATCTTGCTTAAGGCGTTACTCCATTCTTATGAACTTAATACCCTAGATGCATGCTGGATAGTGGTCGATGTGTGGAGTAATAGTAGTAGATGCAGAATCGTTTCGGTCTACTTGACACGGACGTGATGCCTATATTCATGATCATTGCCTTAGATATCTTCATAACTATGCGCTTTTCTATCAATTGCTCGGCAGTAATTTGTTCACCCACCGTAATACTTGCTATCTTGAGAGAAGCCACTAGTGAAACCTATGGCCCCCGGGTCACTTTTCTATTATATTGCATCTCTTTTATTTACATCGCATCTCGTTTACTATTTTGCAATCTTTACTTTCCAATCTATACAAAAAAAATACCAAAAATATTTACTTTACTATCTTTATTAGATCTCACTTTTGCGAGTGACCGTGAAGGGATTGACAACCCCTTTATCACGTTGGTTGCAAGGTTCTTGATTGTTTGTGTAGGTACTAGGTGACTTGTGCGTTGTCTCCTACTGGATTGATACCTTGGTTCTCAAAAACTGAGGGAAATACTTACGCTACTTTTCTGCATCACCCTTTCCTCTTCAAGGGAAAACCAACGCATGTTCAAGAGGTAGCAAGAAGGATTTCTGGCGCCGTTGCCGGGGAGATCTACGCCAAGTCAAGACATACCAAGTACCCATCATATACTCTTCTCCCTCGCATTAAATTAATTCCCATTCGCCTCTCGTTTTCCTCTCCCCCACTTCTAAAACGATTTTCGAAAACTTTTGCCTTTTCTTCGCCCCTCTTCCGTTCGTCTCTTTTCGCTTGCTTCTTGTGTGCTTGTGTGTTGGATTGCTTGTTTGTCATGATGGCTCAAGATAATACTAAATTGTGTGACTTTTCCAATACCAACAACAATGATTTTATTAGCACTCCGATTGCTCCTACTCCCAATGCTGAATCTTGTGAAATTAATACCGCTTTGTTGAATCTTGTTATGAAAGATCAATTTTTTGGCCTTCCGAGTGAAGATGCCGCTACCCATCTAAACAACTTTGTTGATTTGTGTGATAGGCAAAAGAAGAAAGATGTGGATAATGATATTGTTAAATTGAATCTATTTCCGTTTTCGCTTAGAGATCGTGCTAAAACTTGGTTCTCTTTTTTGCCTAAAAATAGTATTGATTCATGGAATAAGTGAAAATATGCTTTTATCTCTAAGTAGTTTCCTCCCGCTAAGATCATCTCTCCGAGGAACGATATTATGAATTTTAAGCAACTTGATCATGAGCATGTTGCACAAGCTTGGGAGAGGATGAAATTAATGATACGTAATTGCCTTACACATGGTTTCAATTTGTGGATGATTATACAAAAAATTTATGCCGGACTGAATTTTGCTTCTAGAAATCTTTTAGATTCGGCCGCGGGAGGCACTTTTATGGAAATCACTTTAGGATAAGCTACTAAACTCCTAGACAATATTATGGTTAATTATTCTCAATGGCACACCGAAAGATCCACTAGTAAAAAAGTTCATGCGATTGAAGATATTAATGTTTTGAGTGGAAAGATGGATGAACTTATGAAATTGTTTGCTAATAAAAGTGTTTCTTCTGATCCTAATGATATGCCTTTGTCCACTTTGATTGAGAATAATAATGAATCTATGGATGTGAATTTTGTTGGTAGGAACAATTATGGTAACAACGCTTATAGAGGAAACTTTAATTCTACGCCGTTTCCTAGTAATTCCTCTAATAATTATGGTAATTCCTACAACAACTCTTATGGAAATTTTAATAAGATGCCCTCTGATTTTGAGACTAGTGTTAAAGAATTTATGAGTTCGCAAAAGAATTTCAATGCTTTGGTTGAAGAAAAATTGCTTAAGATTGATGAGTTGGCTAGGAACATGGATAAAATTTCTATTGATGTTGATTCTTTGAACTTAGATCTATTCCACCTAAGCATGATATCAATGAGTCTCTCAAAGCCATGAGAATTTTCATTGACGAGTGCAAAGAAAGAACCGCTAGGATGCGTGCTAAAAAAGATTGCTTTGTGAAAGCGTGTTCTTCTAGTTTTCATGATAATAATGATGAAGATCTAAAAGTGATTGATGTGACTTCTATTAAATATTTGTTTTCCAATATGAATCTTGATAAAGATGGGACTGGAGATGAGTCAACTTTAGTTAAAAGGCGTCCCAATGATTCGGAGTTTTTAGATCTTGATGCAAAGATTAATAAAAGTGGGATTGAAGAGGTCAAAACTTTACATAGCAATGAACCCACTATTTTGGATTTCAAGGAATTTAATTATGATAATTGCTCTTTGATAGATTGTATTTCCTTGTTTCAATCTGTGTTAAATTTTCCTCATGCTTCTAATCAAAATAAAGCTTTTACTAAACATATCGTTGATGCTTTAATGCAATCCTATGAAGAAAAGCTTGAACTAGAAGTTTCTATCCCTAGAAAACTTTATGATGAGTGGGAACCTACTATTAAAATTAAGATTAAAGATTATGAATGCTATGCTTTGTGTGATTTGGGTGCCAATGTTTCCACGATTCCAAAAACCTTGTGTGATGTGCTAGGTTTCAGTGAATTTGATGATTGTTCTTTAAATTTGCATCTTGCGGACTCCACCATTAAGAAACCTATGGGAAGGATTAATGATGTTCTTATTGTTGCAAATAGGAATTATGTGCCCGTAGATTTCATTGTTCTTGATATAATTTGCAATCCTACATGTCCTATTATTCTTGGTAGACCTTTCCTTAGAATGATTGGTGCAATTATTGACATGAAAGAAGAAAATATTAGATTCAAATTTCCATTAATGAAAGGCATGGAACACTTTCCTAGGAAGAAAATTAAATTTCTTTATGAATCTATTATGAGAGCCACTTATGGATTGCATACCAAAGATGGCAATACCTAGATCTATTCTTGTTTTTATGCCTAGCTAGGGGCGTTAAACGATAGCGCTTGTTGGGAGGCAACCCAATTTTATTTTTGTTCTTTGCTTTTTGCTCCTGTTTAGTAATAAATAATTCATCTAGCTTCTGTTTATATGTGGTTTTATGTTTTAATTAGTGTTTGTGCCAAGTAGAACCTTTGGGAAGACTTGGGTGAAGTCTTTGCGATCTTGCTGTAAAAAACAGAAACTTTTGCGCTCACGAGATTAGCTGTCATTTTTTACTGGAGAGTGCTTTTAGGTTGATTCTTTTTTCATATGATTAATAGACAAATTCCTCACGTCCACCAATTTATTTCAGAATTTTTGGAGTTACAGAAGTATTCGAAAGATGCATATTGCTACAGACTGTTCTGTTTTTGACAGATTCTGTTTTTCGTGTGTTGTTTGCTTATTTTGATGAATCTATGAGTAGTATCGGGGGGTATGAACCATAGAGAAGTTGGAATACAGTAGGTTTAACACCAATATAAATAAATAATGAGTTCATTACAGTACCTTAAAGTGGTGGTTTATTTTCTTATACTAACGGAGCTCATGAGATTTTCTGTTGAAGTTTTGTGTTGTGAAGTTTTCATGTTTTTGGGTAAAGATTTGATGGATTTTGGAATAAGGAGTGGCAAGAGCCTAAGCTTGGGGATGCCCAAGGCACCCCAAGGTAAAATTCAAGGACAACAAAAAGCCTAAGCTTGGGGATGCCCCGGAAGGCATCCCCTCTTTCGTCTTCGTCTATCGGTAACTTTACTTGAGGCTATATTTTTATTCACCACATGATATGTGTTTTGCTTGGAGCGTCTTGTATGATTTGACTCTTTGCTTTTTAGTTTACCAAAATCATCCTTGCTGTACACACCTTTTCGGAGAGACACGCATGAATCGGAATTTATTAGAATACTCTATGTGCTTCACTTATATCTTTTGAGCTAGATAATTTTGCTCTAGTGCTTCACTTATATCTTTTTATAGCACGGTGGTGGTTTTATTTTATAGAAATTATTGATCTCTCATGCTTCAATTATATTATTTTGAGAGTCTTTTAGAACAGCATGGTAATTTGCTTTGGCTATAAAACTAGTCCTAATATGATGGGCATCCAAGATGGGTATAATAAAAACTTTCATATAAAGTGCGTTGAATACTATGAGAAGTTTGATGCTTGATGATAGTTTTGAGATATGAAGATGGTGATATTAGAGTCATGCTAGTAGAGTAGTTGTGAATTTGAGAAATACTTGTGTTAAAGTTTGTGATTCCCGTAGCATGCACGTATGGTGAACCGTTATGTGATGAAGTCGGAGCATGACTTATTTATTGATTGTCTTCCTTATGAGTGGCGGTCGGGGACGAGCGATGGTCTTTTCCTACCAATCTATCCCCCTAGGAGCATGCGCGTAGTACTTCGTTTTGATAACTAATAGATTTTTGCAATAAGTATATGAGTTCTTTATGACTAATGTTGAGTCCATGGATTATACGCACTCTCACCCTTCCACCATTGCTAGCCTCTCTAGTACCGCACAACTTTCCCCGGTACCATACACCCACCATATACCTTCCTCAAAACAGCCACCATACCTACCTATTATGGCATTTCCATAGCCATTCCGAGATATATTGCCATGCAACTTTCCACCGTTCCGTTTATTATGACGCGCTCCATCATTGTCATATTGTTTTGCATGATCATGTAGTTGACATCGTATTTGTGGCAAAGCTACCATTCATAATTTTTTCATACATGTCACTCTTGAATCATTGCACATCCCGGTACACCGCCAAAGGCATTCACATAGAGTCATATTTTTGTTCTAAGTATTGAGTTGTAATTCTTGAGTTGTAAGTAAATAAAAGTGTGATGATCTTCATTATTAGAGCATTGTCCCATGTGAGGAAAGGATGATGGAGACTATGATTCCCCCACAAGTCGGGATGAGACTCCGGACGAAAAATAAAAAGAAAGAAAGAAAAAAAGAGGCCATAAAAAAGAGAAAGGCCCAAATAAAAAAAATGAGAGAAAAAGAGAGAAGGGACAACGCTACTATCCTTTTTCCACACTTGTGCTTCAAAGTAGCACCATGATCTTCATGATAGATAGTCTCCTATGTTGTCAATTTCATATACTTGTGGGAATTTTTCATTATAGAACTTGGCTTGTATATTCCAATGATGGGCTTCCTCAAAATGCCCTAGGTCTTCTTGAGCAAGCAAGTTGGATGCACACCCACTTAGTATCTTTTGTTGAGCTTTCATACACTTATAGCTCTAGTGCATCCGTTGCATGGCAATCCCTACTCACTCACATTGATATCTATTGATGGGCATCCCCATAGCCCATTGATACGCCTAGTTGATGTGAGACTATCTTCTCCTTTTTGTCTTCTCCACAACCACCATTCTATTCCACCTATAGTGCTATGTCCATGGCTCACGCTCATGTATTGCGTGAAGATTGAAAGTTTGAGAACATCAAAAGTATGAAACAATTGCTTGGCTTGTCATCGGGGTTGTGCATGATTTAAATATTTTGTGTGGTGAAGATAGAGCATAGCCAGACTATATGATTTTGTAGGGATAGCTTGCTTTGGCCATGTTATTTTGAGAAGACATGATTGCTTTGATTGTATGCTTGAAGTATTATTATTTTTATGTCAATATTAAACTTTTGTCTTGAATCTTTCGGATATGAACATTCATGCCACATTATAGAAAATTACATTGATAATTATGTTATGTAGCATTCCACATCAAAAAATCTGTTTTTATCATTTACCTACTCGAGGACGAGCAGGAATTAAGCTTGGGGATGCTTGATACGTCTCCAACGTATCTATAATTTTTGATTGTTCCATGCTATTATATTATCTGTTTTGGATGTTTACTGGGCTTTAATATGCTCTTTTATATTATTTTTGGGACTAACCTATTAACCGGAGGCCCAGTGCCAGTTTATGTTTTTTTGCCTATTTTAGAGTTTCGCAGAAAAGGAATACAAAACGGAGTCCAAACGGAATGAAACCTTCGCGATGTTCTTTCTTGGACCGAAAGCAATCCAGAAGACTTAGAGTTGAAGTCTGGAACTCCTCGAGGAGGCCACGAGGCGGGAGGGCGCGCCCCCCACCCTCGTGGGCCCCTCGTAGCTCCACCGACGTACTTCTTTCGCCTATATATACTCTTATACCCTAGAAACATCAGGGGGAGCCACGAAACCACTTTTCCACCGCCGCAACCTTCTGTACCCATGAGATCCCATCTTGGGGCATTTTCCGGCGATCTGTCAGAGGGGGAATCGATCACGGAAGGCTTCTACATCAACACCATTGCCTCTCCGATGAAGCGTGAGTAGTTTACCATAGTCCTTCGGGTCCATAGTTATTAGCTAGATGGCTTCTTCTCTCTCTTTGATTCTCAATACAAAGTTCTCCTTGATGTTCTTGGAGATCTATTCGATGTAATACTCTTTTGCGGTGTGTTTGCCGAGATCCGATGAATTGTGGATTTATGAACAAGATTGTCTATGAATATTATTTGGTTCTTCTCTGAATTCTTATATGCATGATTTGATATCTTTGCAAGTCTCTTCGAATTATCAGTTTAGTTTGGCCTACTAGATTGATCTTTCTTGCAATGGGAGAAGTGCTTAGCTTTGGGTTCAATCTTGCGGTGTCCTTTCCTAGTGACAGTAGGGGCAGCAAGGCACGTATTGTAATGTTGCCATTGAGGATAAAAAGATGGGGTTTATATCATATTGCTTGAGTTTATTCCTCTACATCATGTCATCTTGCTTAATGCGTTACTCCATTCTTATGAACTTAATACTCTAGATGCATGCTGGATAGCGGTCGATGTGTGGAGTAATAGTAGTAGATGCAGAATCGTTTCGGTCTACTTGACACGGACGTGATGCCTATATTCATGATCATTGCCTTAGATATCTTCATAACTATGCACTTTTCTATCAATTGCTCGGCAGTAATTTGTTCACCCACCGTAATACATGCTATCTTGAGAGAAGCCAGTAGTGAAACCTATGGCCCCCGGGTATCTTTTCTATTATATTGCATCTCTTTTATTTACATCGCATCTCATTTACTATTTTGCAATCTTTACTTTCCAATCTATACAAAAAAAATACCAAAAATATTTACTTTACTATTTTTATTAGATCTCACTTTTGCGAGTGACCGTGAAGGGATTGACAACCCCTTTATCGCATTGGTTGCAAGGTTCTTGATTGTTTGTGTAGGTACTAGTGACTTGTGTGTTGTCTCCTACTGGATTGATACCTTGGTTCTCAAAAACTGAGGGAAATACTTACGCTACTTTGCTGCATCACCCTTTCCTCTTCAAGGGAGAACCAACGCATGCTCAAGAGGTAGCATCGGCCTCTTTAGTTCGCTTCCTGATATCAACTAATTAATAACTCCTTTATTCATTTTCTTTGCCGGCGGGCAGGGCTTTGGAAAAGTTCATCAAAAAGGTTAAAGGCCAATGGAAACAACAACTGAAATGGGTGCGACCCAAGGTAATTAATTAAGTAGTACAAGCTAGCTAACATCTCTTTAATTCTAGTTTCAATACCATTATCATGCTTGATTAATTATTATCTGATTGAATTATATTCTCGTAAAGGCCCTGAAGCAGGCGCCGGGGACTAATTTATGTGCATACTGCGTTTGCGAGAACATTCGCATGATGGCGTCCGAAAGGAGCAAAGATGATAGAAACCGATGGGTACGTTTGCCAGAACACTATTCACAATTTTTACATCATTATCTAATATATACACACACAACTAATACATGCATATTGATATCCTTCTTTAAAGATGATGGACATGCGGGATAAGATCCTACCAGAGAATCGCGTATGAGCGATTCAAGAGGAAATAGCGGGATTTTTGCTCGACCAGGTCATAGATCCCAAAGGAGAATACCATTACACTGTACCTAGCGAGATCGACCTAATGGCATGTAATGATCTGCAAATTGTAGGAGAAATTGTATATACCAAATTGTATATATATATATATATATATATATATATATATATATATATATATATATATATATGTATGTGAATGGTCGTGCGAGAAATTTGATGATATATATATGATCGGTTCTACGAGAAATTCTATTTATATATATGCAAAACGTGTACAATATGTAGTAGCATAAAATAGGTTTGAAATGAAAAAGAATTAAATGCAAAACACAAAACTAAAATGAAAAATAAATCATAAACCCCTAAACCTTTTAGTCCCGGTTGGTGTTACCAACCGGGACTAAAGGTCTCCCAGCCCCCGGCGCGGGCTTGTGCCACGTGGTGGGCCTTTGGTGCCGGTTCATGT
Source organism: Thinopyrum elongatum (assembly GCA_011799875.1). NCBI lineage: Eukaryota > Viridiplantae > Streptophyta > Magnoliopsida > Poales > Poaceae > Thinopyrum > Thinopyrum elongatum. The sequence continues at coordinate 506,366,509 of CM022301.1, read as the reverse complement.
TGAACCGGCACTAAAGGGGGGGGGGACCTTTAGTCCCCACCCTTTAGTTCCGGTTGCAGAACCGGCACTAAAGGCCCTTACCAACCGGCACTACAGCCCGATTCTGCACTGGTGTATTTTTGATGTGTTGTTTGCTTATTTTGATGAATCTATGGGTACTATCGGGGGGTATGAGCCATGGAGAAGTTAGAATACAGTATATATAATGCAGATATAAAATTGGAATGAGTTCACAACAATACCTAAAAGTGGAGATTTGTTTTATCATACTAACGGATCTCACGAGTTTTTTGTTGAGTTTTGTGTTGTGAAGTTTTCAAGTTTTGGGTGAAGTTTCGATGGACTACAGAATAAGGAGTGGCAAGAGCCTAAGCTTGGGGTATGCCCAAGGCACCCCAAGGTAATATTCAAGGACAACCAAGCATCTAAGCTTGGGGATGCCCCGGATGGCATCCCCTCTTTTGTCTTCAATCCATCGGTAAAATTACTTGAGGCTATATTTTTATTCACCACATGATATGTGTTTTGCTTGGAGCGTCTTGTATTATATGAGTGTTTGCTTTTTATTTTTCCACAATCATCCTTGCTGTACACACCTTTTGATAGGAACACACATGAATCATGAATTTGTTAGAATACTCTATGTGCTTCACTTATATCTTTTGAGCTAGGTAGTTGCTCTAGTGCTTCACTTATATCTTTTTAGAGCACGGCGGTGGTTTTATTTTGAAGAAATTGATGAACTATCATGATTCACTTATATTATTTTGAGAGTCTTATAAATAGTATGGCAATTTGCTTAGGTTATAAATTTAGTCCTAATATGATGGCTATTCAAGAGGGATATAATAAAAACTTTCATGAAGATCATTGAATATATGAGAAGTTTGATTCCTTGCATTTGTTTTGAGATATGTAGATGGTAATATTAGAGTCATTCTAGTGAGTAATTGTGGATTAGTAAGAATATTTGTGTTAAGGTTTATGATTCCCGAAGCATGCACATATGGTCTCTCGTTATGCGATGAAGTTGGAGCATGATTTATTTTTGATTGTCTTCCTTATGAGTGGCGGTCGGGGACGAGCGATGGTCTTTTCGTACCAATATATCCCCCTAGGAGCATGTGTATTAGTACTATGTTTCAAGGGCTAGTAAACTTTTGCAATAAGTTTGTGAGTTCTTTATGACTAATGTTGAGTCCATGGATTATATGCACTCTCACCCGTCCATCATTGCTAGCCTCTTTGATACCGTGCATTGCCCTCTCTCACCTTGAGAGTTGGTGCAAACTTCGCCGGTGCATCCAAACCCTGTGATATGATACGCTCTTTCACACATAAGTCACCTTATATCTTCCTCAAAACAGCCACCATACCCACCTATTATGGCATTTCCATAGCCATTCCGAGATATATTGCCATGCAACTTCCACCGTTCCATTTTATTATGACACATACCATCATTGTCATATTGCTTTGCATGATCATATAGTTGACATAGTATTTGTGGCTTAGCCACTGTTCATATTTTTTATACATGTCACGCTAGATCATCCCGGTACACCGCTGGAGGCATTCATATAGAGTCATATTTTTGTTCTAGTATTGAGTTGTAAGTAAATAAAAGTGTGATGATCATCATTATTAGAGCATTGTCCCATGTGAGGAAAGGATGATGGAGAAAATGATTCCCCCACAAGTCGGGATGAGACTCTGGACAAAAAATATAAAAAAAGAGAAAAAATAGGCCAAAGAGCCCAAAAGAAAAAAAAGAAAAAAAAAGAGAGAAAAAGAGAGAAGGGGCAATGTTACTATCCTTTTTCCATACTTGTGCTTCAAATAGCACCATGTTCTTCATATAGAGAGTCTCCTATTTTGTCACTTTCATATATTACTAGTGGGAATTTTTCATTATAGAACTTGGCTTGTATATTCCAATGATGGGCTTCCTCAAATTGCCCTAGGTCTTCATGAGCAAGCGAGTTGGATGCACACTCACTTAGTTTTCTTTTGAGCTTTCATACATTTATAGATCTAGTGCATCCGTCGCTTGGCAATCCCTACTCCTTGCATTGACATCAATTGATGGGCATCTCCATAGCCTATTGATTAGCCTCGCCAATGTGAGACTGTCTCCTTTTTCGTCTTCTCCACACAACTTGCACCATCATATTCTATTCCACCTATAGTGCTATATCCATCACGCTCATGTATTGTGTGAGAGTTGAAAATGTTTGAGAACATTAAAAGTATGAACCAATTGCTTGGCTTGTCATCGGGGTTGTGCATGATAAATACTTTGTGTGATGAAGATAGAGCATGACAAGATTATATGATTTTGTAGGGATAACTTTCTTTAGCCAAGATATTTTGAGAAGACATGATTGCTTTATTAGTATGCTTGAAGTATTATTGTTTTATGTCAATATTAAACTTTTGTTTTGAATCTTATGGATCTGAATATTCATGCCACAATAAAGAAAGATTACATGATAAACATGTTAGGTAGCATTCCACATCGAAAATTCTGTTTTTATCATTTACCTACTCGGGGACGAGCAGGAATTAAGCTTGGGGATGCTTGATACATCTCCAACGTATCTATAATTTTTGATTGTTCCATGCTATTATATTATCCATCTTGGATGTTTTATATGCATTATTATGCTATTTTATATCATTTTTTGGGACTAACCTATTAACCTAGTGCCTAGTGCCATTTGTTTTTTCCTTGTTTTTGTCTTTTACATAAATAAATACCAAAAGGAACGAAACTTTTTGACGATTTTTCTTGGACCAGAAGACACCTAGGAAGCTTCGGGAGGAGGCCAGAAGAGCTACAGGTGGGCCACAAGCTCACGAGGTGCGCCCTAGGGGGGCGCCCTACAAGCTTGTGGGCCCCCCGTAGCCCCTCTAACCCTAATCTCAGCTCCATAAATACCCAAATATTAGCCGTATACTAGAGGGCACACCAAAAATACTTTTCCGCCGCCGCAAGCTTCTATTCTCATGAGATCCCAACTTGGGGCCTTGTACGGCACTCCGCCGGAGGGGGGCTTGATCACGAAGGGCCTCTACACCAACCTTGCTGTCCTTCCGATGATGTGTGAGTAGTATACCATAGACCTATGAGTCCATAGCTAGTAGCTAGATGGCTTCTTCTCAATCTTTGATCTTCAATACAATGTTCTCCTCGATGTTCTTTGAGTTCTATTCGATGTAATCTTCATTTGCGGTGCGTTTGTTGAGATCCGATGAATTGTGGATTGATGATCAGATTATTTATGAATATTATTTGAGTCTTCTCTGAACTCTTTTCAGCATGATTAAGATAGCTTTGTATTTCTCTCCGATCTATTGATTTGATTTGGCCAACCAGATTGATCTATCTTGCAATGGGGGAAGTGCTTTGTTTTGGGTTCACTTTTGCGGTGTCCTCACCCAGTGATAGAAGGGGTAGCGAGGCACGTATTTGTATTGTTGCCATTAAGGATAAAAAGATGGGGTTTATACCATATTGATTGGATCTATCCCTATACATCATGTCATCTTGCTTAAGGTGTTACTCCGTTCTTGTTAACTTAATACACTAGATTCATGTTGGATAGCGGTCGATGTCTGGAGTAATAGTAGTAGATGCAGGCAGGAGTCGGTCTACTTGTCACGGACGTGATGCCTATATTCATGATCATTGCCATAGATATCGTCATAACTTTGCGCTTCTCTATCAATTGCTCAACAGTAATTTGTTTCCCACTGTATGCGTTCTTTCAAGAGAGAAGCCTCTAGTGAAAACTATGGTAGCAAGTTATTTTTGGGTTTTTGGTTTTATAGATTAGAAAATAATATGATAAAAATAGACCCGGGGGCCATAGTTTTCACTAGAGGCTTCTCTCTTGAAAGAACGCATACGGTGGGTAAACAAATTACTGTTGAGCAAAATATAGAAAAGCGCAAAGTTATGACGATATATAAGGAAATGATCATGAATATATGCATCATGTCCGTGACAAGTAGACCGACTCCTTCCTACATCAACTACTATTACTCCACACATCGACCTCTATCTAGCATGCATCTAGTGTATTAAGTTAACAAGAACGGAGTAATGCCTTAAGCAAGATGACATGATGTAGAGGGATAAATCCAATCAATATGGTATAAACCCCATCTTTTTATCCTTAATGGCAACAATACAAATACGTGCCTCGCTAAACATTCTGTCACTGGGTGAGGACACCGCAAGATTGAACCCAAAACAAAGCACCTCTCCCAGTGCAAGATAAATCAATCTAGTTGGCCAAACCAAATCAATAGATCAGAGAGAAATACAAAGCTATCTTAATCATGCATAAAAGAGTTCAGAAAAGAGTCAAATAATATTCATAGATAATATGATCATAAATCTACAATTCATCGGATCTCAACAAACGCACCGCAAAATAAGATTACATCAAATAGAACTCCAAGAACATCGAGGAGAACATTGTATTGAAGATCAAAGAGAGAGAAGAAGCCATCTAGCTACTAGCTATGGACCCGTAGGTCTGTGGTAAACTGCTCACACATCATCGGAAGGGCAGCAAGGTTGATGTAGAGGCCCTCCGTGATCGAATCCCCCTCCAGCAGAGTACCAGAACAGGTCTCCAGATGGGATCTCACGAGGACAGAAACTTGCGACGGCGAAAAAGTATTTTTGGAGTGCCCTCTAGTATATGGGGAATATTTGGGTATTTATGGAGCTGGAATTAGGGTTATGAGAGCCTCGAGGAGCCCACATGCTTGTGGGGGAGGCGCCCCCCTAGGGTGCGCCTCTCGAGCTTGTGGCTCTCTCATGGCCATTCCGGCCTCCTCCCGAAGCTTCCTAGGTGTCTTCTGGTCCAAGAAAAATCTTAAAAAAGTTTTGATCCATTTGGACTCTATTTGGTATTGATTTTCTGTAAAAGACAAAAACAAGGAAAAACAGCAACTGGCACTGGGCACTAGGTTAATAGGTTAGTCCCAAAAAATGATATAAAATAGCGGAATAATGCATATAAAACATCGAAGATGGATAATGTAATAGCATGGAACAATAAAAAATTGTAGATACGTTGGAGACATATCACTGCATGCACCGGAACATGTTTTAGGCGGCGAGTTCTTTCTCGAAGCGGTGCAATAAATCCTCTCACCCCTTTCTCAATGCTCACTCTCCCCTCTCTCTCCACTCTCTCACTAGTGGTAATCAACATCATAGGATTCAAGATCTGAACGTTGAGCATCGACAACGACCACCGGGTTCATCACCACTTCATCTCCCCTCTGCCAATGCTTCCTCAATGGTGGTAAGACCTATCTACCTGATTTAGGGATCAATGTAGGCATCAATTTAGGCATGGATTTAACCTTCACTCATTCGATTTAGCCTCAATTATGATTGTTGATTTAGAGCATGACTTGGCCGCCCATATTAGACAACCCTCTTGTCATGTTGGGGACAAGAGCTTTTGTATTGCGTGTGAATGTGCTGCTTACTTTGCTACTGGGGGGGGGGAGCTCCTACTGGATTGATAACCCTTGTTTCCTAACTGGGTGGAATACTTGCTACTGTTCAACTTCAACCTTACACTTGTGGGAATCCCAACAATCTTGCCGGAGAAAGCACCGACTAAGACAAACATCATGCTCTTATGTCCAATCAACTGGTATTCTCAAATTCTAGTGGGCCGCTCATAAATTTCCATGAAACCACTTTTTCTCCGATTCATGTTGCATCGGATGTGGCAACTCATCGAGCTAGTATTCTTGGATGCACAATCGCTACCTTCCCACAAAGTTACCTTGGGCTGCCCGTATCTAATCACAAACTAAACCTCCCAGACTGCTTTTTCATCATTGATAAGATTGACCGTCAACTTGCAGGTTGGTGAGGACTACTTCTTTCTATTAAGTCTACTATAAAATGCAAGGATACATCAGTTGGTCCGGAGAAGGATGAGCTCGAAAATGCCTTGTGTGTTAGAGCAAGAAAACGCCTAAGGTAGCTTGCTATTAGTTCCACTATGGACCCAATCCTTTGCTCCTCGCGTACTTTGGAAAAAGACAACAGGGGGTGCAGGTCAAAGAGGGAGTTTTGTCATATCCGTATGAGAAAGCGCCATAAGCGCCAGGTGCGTAGATAGACCATCAAAGAACTCCACAACAGAGGAAAAAAGAGAAAGGCAAGGCTCGCAAAGAACAAAGGCTCAACCATCAGATCCAACACAAAGCCCTCAAGATATTTATAGGCTTGGACTACTCTCTACAGTAAAAGAAAGGAAGCAACTAAAGTTGTAGCGCATGAAAGTCAAAGTATATACTTTAGTCGATACAAAGTATGTTTTTTTGAAGATCCACTATGATAATGAAAAAGATTTATAAATATCCTATCACCCACTTGGAAGGCATAAAGGCAAGACAGAAAGTAAAGACAACAGGAATCGAACCTAGGAAAAGGGCAGACTCTTAGGCCCACCCTAGAGGTGATAGTCGAGTGCTCCAAGTTCCAGCAGGGGAGCTCCAAAATGGCGTAGACGTCAACTACATTGTCTACATGGCCAGCGCGATTGTCTGGAGGAGCACATGTGATGGCTGAGGAGCTGCCGCACGACATGTCACATGGGGAAATGTGCATGCCCAGCGGCACAGAGGCACGCGATGGCTTGGACCACGGGTGTGTCATTGTGCGGTGCAACCACGACGACATCCAACCTTAGCCTCACGACCAGGACAGGGAGCTCGTTCATGTGCTGACCACGTCCCATTGATGGCGAAAGCCACGTGAGCACCAACCCAGAACGGGACATGGGCGCATGAGTGATGGGACCATGTGTGTGACGTGGTGCTGAGGTGGTGAGGTCAAAAGTCGTTACCTGATTTACGTCAGCCCAAAACCGCTGAGAGTGGCCGAGGGTCAAAAATTATTCGGTTTTGAAAATCGAGGGACTATGTTTTCCTGATTTTAGAATTGAGGGACTATTTACTTTTGAAAGAGTCGAGGGACGAAAAATATACTTCACCCAATATTTAAACCTTCTGAAATTTTAAAACTTATGAAAATAACAACATCACAAGGTGACAAAGACACTCAATTTATTGTACCACCATCATGATTTCGCCTTCTCAAAGACATTGAGCGCTAATGATGACACCATCTATATCGAGAAGCACAAGTCATCATGCATTTAGAGCGCAGATTGATTACCCCAGCCCGGGATTCTATGAGCCTACCTATGAGAAATGTAGAGTAGCTCGCAAATCATCGCCAAGGTGGCACCGCCCCCTCTCTCAGTTCTCTCATCCTTTAGGAGCCCCTTAACCAAATTTATCTTTGAATTAAGAAATTTTAACGGCACAAGTTCACAATATTGCAATGAACAATATTTTTTTACATAATGTAACTAAAAAAGTAAGATAGCAAAGAAAACCAAAAAACCATGCACAACGCAACACTCTCGATTTCTGACATTGACACACCTACGGCGATCATGGCGGCCTTGATACGTCCATTTTGCATCATGATTTCCTATTGTTATTTATAATGTTTTTGGCCAATATAATACTTTGTAGTACCATTCTAATGCCTTTTCTCTCTTAATTAGCAAGATTTACATGAAGAGGGAGATTGCCGCCAGCTGGAATTCTGGGCCTGAAAATGCTATGCCAGAGATACCTATTCTCCACATCTCCAAATGAGCTGAAATTTCATGGAGAGTTATTTTGGAATAAATAAAAAATATTGGAGGAAAGAAATAGCAGAGGGGGCCACCCAGGTGCCCACGAGGAACCAGGGCGTGCCCACCCCCCGGGCGCGCCCTGGTGGCGTGTGGGTCCCCTGGCCAGCCTCTGGTGCCCATCTTCTGGTATATAAGCCTATTTTCCCTAGAAAAAATAAGGAGAAGACTTTGGGACGGAACACCGTGCTCTCGAGGTGGAACTTGGGCAGGAGCACTTTTGCTCTTCGGAGGAGCGATTCCGCCGCGTATACTTCCCTCCGGGAGGGGGAAATCAAAGCCATCGTCATCACCAACAACCCTCTCATAGTGGGAGGACCAATCTTCATCAACATCTTCACCAGCACCATATCATCTCAAACCCTAGTTCATCTCTTGTATTCAATCTTTGTACCAAAACCTCAGATTTGTACCTGTGGGTTGCTAGTCATGTTGATTACATCTTGTAGTTGATGCTAGTTGGTTTATTTGGTGGAAGATTATATGTTCATATCCTTAATGCTATTCAATACCCCTCTGATCTTGAACATGAATATGATTTGTGACTAGTTACTTTTGTTCTTGAGGACATGGGAGAAGTCTTGTCATAAGTAATCATGTGAATTTGATATTCGTTCGGTATTTTGATGATATGTATGTTGTTGCTTCCTTTAGTGGTGTCGTGTGAGCATCGAATACATGACACTTCAACATTTTTGGGCCTAAGGGGAGGCATTGTGGATTAGTTATTAGATGATGGGTTGCTAGAGTGACAGAAGCTTAAACCCTAGTTTATGCGCTATTCGGTAAGGGGCTGATTTGGATCCATATGTTTCATGATATGGTTAGATTTATCTTAATTTTTCTTTCATAGTTGCGGATGCTTGCGAGAGGGGGTAATCATAAGTGGGAGGCTTGTTCAAGTAAGAACAACACCCAAGCACCGGTCCACCCACATATCAAATTATCAAAGTAACGAACGCGAATCAAACAAGCATGATGAAAGTGACTAGATGAAATTCCTTTGTGTCCTCAAGAACGTTTTGCTTATTATAAGAGACCGTTCCAGCCTGTCCTTTGCTACAAAAGGGATTGGGCTACCTTGCTGCACTTTTGTTACCATTACTATCTATTTCTCGTTACAAATTATCATGCTATCAAACTATCTGTTACTGACAATTTCAGTGCTTGCAGAAAATACCTTGCTGAAAACCGCTTGTCATTTCGTTCTGCTCCTCGTTGGGTTCGACACTCTTATTATCGAAAGGACTATGATTGATCCCCTATACTTGTGGGTCATCCAGACTCTTTTCTGGAGCCGTTGTCGGGGAGTGAAGCGCCTTTGGTAAGGAAACATTTATATTACGTGCTAAAATTTCTTGTCACTTGTTACTATGGAAAATAATCCATTGAGGGTTTTGTTCGGGGTATCTTCACCTCGACCGGAGGCACAAAGAGTTTCCCCTCAACCTACTGCACCTACTGAAATATTTTATTATGAGATTCCTTCGGGCATGATAGAGAAACTGCTAGCTAATCCTTATGCAGGAGATGGAACAGTACATCCTGATATGCACTTGATATATGTAGATGAAGTTTGTGGATTAGTTAATCTTGCAGGTTACCCGGATATGAAGTTAATAATAAGGTTTTCCCTTTATCTTTGAAGGGAAAGGCATTGACATGGTATAGGCTATGTGATGATATTGGAACGTAGGATTGGAACCGATTGAGATTGGAATTTCATCAAAAGTTTTATCCTATGCATCTGGTTCATCATGATCAGAATTATATATATATATATATATATATATATATATATATATATATATATATATATATATATATATATATAAGTTTTTGCCTCGTGAAGGAGAAAGTATCGCTCAAGCTTGGGGAGGCTTAAGTACATGATGTACACACACCCCAATCACGAGCTCTCAAGAGAAATTATCTGACATAATTTTTATGCTCGGCTTTCTCATGATGATCAAACCATGCTTGATTCTTCTTCTATTGGTTCCTTTATGAAGAAAACTATTGAATTTAGATGGGATCTTCTGGAAAGAATTAAACACAACTCTGAAGATTGGGAACTCGACAAAGGTAAAGAGTCAGGTATAAAACTTAAGTTTTGATTGTGTTAAGTCTTTTATGGATACCGATGCTTTTCATAAGTTTAGCACTAAATATAGACTTGACTCTATGATAGTAGCTTCCTTTTGTGAATCATTTGCTACTCATGTTGATTTCCCTAAGGAGAAGTGGTTTAAATATCACCCCCCTATTAAAGAAAAGATTGAGGAACCCGTCATAATTAAAGACGAAACTATCATTTACAATGTAAATCCAGTTATTCCTACTTATTATATTTAGAAACCACCTTTTCCTGTTAGGATAAAGGAACACGCTAAAGTTTCAATCGTAGTTTTTAAAAGTAATATTAGAGCACCTAGACCCTCTGAACAAATTAAAGTTGAATCTAATGTTGTTATGGTTAAAGATCTCTTGGTCGATAATATTGATGGGCATGTTATTTATTTCTGTAGTGAAGCTAATAGAATAGCTAAACCCAATCCTAAGGATAAGAATAAACTTGTCGTTGGCATGCCTATTGTCTCTGTGAAAATAGGAGATCATTGTTACCATGGCTTATGTGATTTGGGTGCTAGTGTGAGTGCTATTCCTCTTACCTTATATCAAGAGATTATGCACGATATTGCACCTGCTGAAATAGAAGACATTGAAGTTACTATTAAACTTGCAAATAAAGATACAATTTCACTGCTTGGGATTGTTAGAGATGTTGAAGTCTTGTGTGGAACAATAAAATACCCTACTGATTTTCTAGTTATTGGTTCACCACAAGCTGATTTTTGCCCCATTATATTTGGTAGGCCTTTCTTGAATACAGTTAATGCTAAGATAGACTGCAACAGGGAAACGGTTAGCATTAACTTTGGTGATGTATCTCATGAGTTTAATTTCTCTAAGTTCCGGAGACAACCTCATGATAAAGAATTGCCTAGCAATGATGAAATTATTGGTCTTGCTTCTATTGCCGTACCTCCTACTGATCCGTTAGAACAATATTTGCTAGACCATGAGAATGATATGCACATGAATGAAAGAAATGAAATAGATAAGATGTTCTTTGATCAACCACCTATTCTTAAACATGTGCTTGTTGAAACTCTTGGAGGTCCTCCTCCACCTAAAGGTGATCCTGTGTTTGAGTTGAAACAATTGCCTGATACATTGAAATATGCCTTAACCTCTGCACCTATTGTTCAACCACCTGATTGGAACTTACCATTTGAAATTATGTGCATTCACTGGTACAGCGGGGTGCTATACAAATGGTTTTTAACCCCTTTCCGTGACAGCATTTTGAACTGTCATCAAGTGAGTGTGGGCGATAGGGGGGTCCTTCACACACGGCCCAGAAACCGTCGGGGATAGGGAGCCTTGATGCATACAGTTGTCCCTATAAAACTGTTTCTGATATCTCGAATATCCCAAACACTTCATCCTTGCAACTCATTTGTGCTCGCATTGCCATCGCAGTCGGTATTCTGTGGTGCTATGTTTACGATGCGCGACCCATCACAAATAGTTCACGATTATAGAACGTGCACGATAAGCAGACAATCACACACATTTACTTTTCCTCGACTATATGCTATTCGATTGAAGAGCGCATACAGTTATCCCTATAAAACTGTATGCGAAGCTTGAATACATTCCACACGATTCATCCGTCGTACCCGCGTCAGATGAAGACCTATCGCACGCGTTCTTCTATGACCAAACATTTGCGATGCGCACAACATCATAAACAGTTCATAATTGCCAAGCATGTGTGATAAGGTGACTTTCGCAAACATTTAATACGAAGGAACTGTGTGCGATGTTGTTGTTAATCGCACATGTTTTTTCTTGGCTAATCGTGTGTGTAGTAGAGATTGATCGCACACGTAGTGGATCCTAGAAATGTGTCTGATCTCCACGTCCATCGTAGACGTTTCTCTTTCGCAAACCATGTGAAGTGTAATCCCTAATTTAGAAATCACACATTTTGAATTTGAAAGTAGGCAAGCACTTATTTCATATCAAACCATGTTTATTAAAAATATAGGTTCAACCACGAATGCATAATTTGATGCACAAGTACATATACTGAAGAACTACAGAAGCACCAAGTAAAGAATGATGAACCATAGTTGTACTAAAGACTGTAAAGAGAGAGGCGAAAGACATTCTGGTTGCTGGAGAAGGTGAAGCGGAATGCCCATATTGTGCCCTCCTCCATGCGTAATGCGCGCACGACTCTAGGCCAACCCCTTGTGATGGCTGCCCGTCCATCATTCACTGTATTCATTAGGACTTATCGATGCTCCTTGTAGTCTAGATGAAATACTTTAACCTTCATTGCGTGTCCACCAATCATGTACTTTGCGAGGTAATCTTGAGTAAACTACTTCGGGAACGACTACGAACGAAAAAGATTGAGACATTGTTGTCTAAAAACTCATTATGGGCAGTAAAAAGAGAAAGCTGCAGAGTTTGTAGTTACCATCCTACAGCTCACTATTGTGTTGGATAGAGCGTAAACGAATAATTTGCTTGCCACCATTAGTATCTTTTTGCTAATAATCCTTATCAATTTCCTCACTTGATGCTTGTTCATGAATATCTCATTGCCCCATACGCAAAAAGGGTCGATACATGGATCTTTGCCAAGGGCATATATACCTACAAGCAACACGTCAATATTAGAAGCTAACAAGTGTCCAGGCCTGGATCTATATGCACTAAATTATGGAACAACGGGGGGAGTACAAGCCGAGGGATGAAACTAACCTCGGCGGAAAATGCTGGCCACTCCCGTTGTTGTCCTGCATAAGTAGTGGAAAGGCATGATAAGTACAACAACCTTAACATCAAACAAATATAGCAAAGGTAAACAACATCATCTCCAAATGATAGCTTGAATGTGTTGGTTTTAGCATGCTGTTAAAGCAGATATAAAATGGAAGGGAATGTTACCTACAACAGGCTTAACAGCCATCAAATATTGCAATTCAAACTAGTATTGTTGAAAATGAATAGAACGTAGGTCATTCTTAAACATCACACTGGATAAATGTGTAAAACTGAAATAAAGGGCATGTGTTAACTACACCAGGCATAACTGGAACCAAATATAGCCGTTCAAACTGGTAAGATGAAATCGAGTGGCACAGTTCTGACTTGCACAAAATGAACATCACATTGTGAATGACTGAAATAAACAAGGCATAAATGATCAGTATAACAACCAAATATAGCCATTGAAAACTGGACAGAGTCTTACTGCAACCAACCTAACAAGAAAATATAGATAAACAGGGCATGTGCTTGAAAACTGGACAAATGCTCACTGCAACCAACCTAACAAGAAAATACAGATAAACAAGGCATTTGCTTGAAAACTGGACAAATGGTCACTGCGACCAACCAACCAAATACATATAAACAAGGCATTTACTTGATAACTAGACAAATGCTCACTGTAACCAACCTAACAACCAAATACAGATAAACAAGGCATCTGCTTGATAACTGGACAAATGCTCGCTGCAACCAACCTAACAACCAAATACAGATAAACAAGGCATCTACTCACTATAAACAACCAAATATAGCCATTCGTGAAACTGAAGTGGACAATTCATACATAAACATCACATAGCCCTATTGAACATTACATTTTTGCATAACTGAAATAATTAAACACAGCACAGTTAAAACACCGCATGGCAAAAGCTACTACAACAAAGGGTACGGGTTGGCAAGCTAGAAAAGTTAAGATTTGCTGATAGGATGTTGCCTCACATGTCATGGACGGGATCCTTCCAGTTGGAAGAGCACAGACCCATGGTGCGCTCTCTGATGTCACAGATGGGCTCTTTCACCTTGGAAGAACCTTTGTGGGTGCCCTCCTCGTGGTCGTGGTCGATGAGATCTGACTTGGCAATTGAGGATCCCAAGCCGCCGTCGTAGAACGTGTCCTTCAGAAATGACAAAATGGGCTTGATGGCGTACAAGGATCGCAAATCCTTGACCGCGTGGCAGAGGAGATCAGCGGTAGGGCTGTCGAAGAGATCGACGGCGGTTGAACCAGAGGGGTTGGGGATGGACCACTTAACCTGTGACATGGCCCGCATGGAGCCGTCGCTGCCGACGAGCTTGATGTCGTAGCCAGCTTTCCCGAGATACAGTAATACGCTAGCCCGTTGATGTGAAGCCTTCGGCATGGCAATGTAGTCAATGTCTTTGCCGGCTTCCACGGCGAGGTGTTGCTCCGGGATCGACAGGCCGGGGCGAACGGCGGCCACCTCGCCAACGTCCGCCGGAGAGGCCTTGATAAACCTTTTCTTGGCCGAACGCTCGTTGGGGGCTCCCCGGGATACGTGGTCGGGCTTAGGCTATGACATTCTGGAGCAGGGGATGTGGATCTGGCAGGGAGAGACACCGCAGGCCTCATCTAAAAACTCAGGGGAGTGGGGCGACAGTATGGGAATCACTGGGTAACCTGAACTTTATTATCTAAGCTAGGAGGAACAGGCAAACCGCCAGGGATTGGCAGCGGCGGCGAGCTAGGGTTCGAGGGGGGAGGGGTGGGGGACTATGGAGGGGGGGTGTTTGAGGATACGCCAAGGCTACTGAAAATTTTAGTAATGGTGGGTGGAGATGGTGGTGGACGAGGGAGGGCGACGGTTCAAATGCCTCGGCTACTATAATTTTACTATAAGGTCGGTGCTACAAGAGTGGGGGCTATGGTTGAAGTACCGCGGCTACTAAAATTTGGGTAAAGGAACTGATGCGGGGCGGGAGCACCCAAGATCGCACACGGTCCAATAAGAATATGTGTGTATGATAATAAGGAAAAGCGGCGGAACTGTCGATTTTTGCAACACTGAAGGCAGGTAGTTTGTTTTTAGATTTCTAGCTAGCTGGTCTATCGCACACGGTTCATCCTAATTTTCAGATGCAGGCGTGGAATTCAATCTAAATAAACTACCCGCCTTTAGCTTGCGCAGGTGGTGATTTTACAGCGCACTAGCATCGCACACGGTTAAGCCAGTACCTCCACCTTTGCTCGCGCTTGCGCAGTCATGGTGATTCACAGCGCACTTCCATCACACACGGTTAAAACACTACCTCCACCCCTGCTCGCGCTTGCGCAGTCGTGGTGATTTCAGAGCCCACTAGCATCGCACACGGTTAATCCACTACCTACACCCTTGATCGCACTGGCGTGGTCGTGGTGATTTCTCAGCGCACTTGCATCGCACACGGTTAAGCCAGTACACCCGTGTCCGTTGAGCGGCATCCGAGTCTTTGCAGCAGAAAAAACTTCAGAGAGGGTCAGAAGACAGCCACACCAGCATGTGGCCCAAATATATATGAGTGAAAAGGGTGGTCTGTGATGTTCAAAATTCCAATGCACAACTTTGACCACATGGGCCCACGGTTGGGCGCGTCGTCGAAGATCGATGAGAGGGGCCAGAAATCAAGAACCACCTGGAAGTGGCCAAATATATGTAGGAATATAGGGTGTGATGTTTAAAACTTTAAATACACAATGCAGAACTTTGGTGGCACTTGCCCCGCAAACCCGAAAGCACCCTTGGATATATCTATAATGACATAATGTCATAGCTACCTAGCTAGGGTGCTTGACCCACCTCCCACTTCGTGTCGGCGGGGCGGATGCACGCAATGATACTTTGGTCATACATGCATGTCACCATGACCTACCATAAGACGGACCAATCAATCTAGCGCTTGGTCAAATTACAACTGTTGTTGTCGATAAAAAATGGATATAATATATATAAACCGCTTGGGCCAATAGATTGAACCATCATCAAAAATCGCACGAGAGGGACCACAAAACCAGCACCGCCTGCATACGGCACAAAATGATGTATGTTGGAAGGGGTGATGTGTGTTTTCAATATCAGATAATGAACAATTTAGATGTGGCGTCTGCCTCTCGATACAGACAACAACCATGAAAGCCAGGTAATTAAGGACGAGATACGCAGGGTACGATGTCAGTGAACCCACCTATCCGAGCGTGTGGGAGGGAATCCTGACAACGCATGATCTCGAACTATGGTTGAACGACATTTGACAGTGACCGGCCCTAACACGAACTAGGATGTATCCATTCATGGCCAACACATACCCCTCGTTATCGGTCAAAGGATGATATATATACACTCGGGGAGCCCACATATATGCGTGTCATCACAAAAAACCGCACAAGGGAGACGTGGTCGATCAGAAGACCCCCTATACACTGCGTGCAGCCCTAAAATATGTATGGGTGGTGTGTGATGTGTTCAAATACCCAATGTACAACTTCGATGGGGGACCAACTACATTACAAACCGAACACCGTACCCGACCACCAAGCCAAGTTCAATACGTACGATGTCGGTTCCCCACCTTCGAGGCGGGAGGGGGGGTGTCGTCCAACACATGCGCTCAAACTTTATTTGGTCTAACATGGCACACATAGCAACAGGAAACCATCATGGTCAAACCCTTCTTGTATGTTGGGTCAAACGGATAGATTGTGTGGGCCCCCCTCGTTATCGGTCAATGATGACATATATAGACCTTGAGGAGCCCACATATATGTGCGACGTCTATAAACCGCACAAGGGAGACGTGCTCGATCAGAACACCCGGCCCCCTATACCCTGCATGCGGCCCAAAAAAATGTATGGCTCCGGTGTGTGATTTGTTCAAATCCCGAAAGCACAACTTCGATGAGGCACCAACTACATCAGTAACATTACAAACTGAACATCATACCCCCCAGCCAGGTTAAAGACGTACGATGTCGGTTCCGCAACTTCAAGGAGGGTGGGGGGGGGGGGTAGGGGGTGTCGTCCAGCGCATGGGCTGAAACTTGATTTGTTCTAACATAGCACACAGAGCAAAGAGGAAACCCTTCTCGTGCGTTGGGTCAAAGGGATAATTTGTGTGGGCCTACAGATGTCGATCATTCTTCAATTTTTTTAGAACAAAAAATAACCAATAAAAAAACATATTCTACAAATTAGCAAAACAAGGATCCCAAGGTTTATATAATCGTCATGACAGGTCACTATAGAGACATTTAGATGATAAATGTCTATAATGACCATATCATGTCGCTTTAATGAAGCTTGTGTTGGGGAACATAGTAGTAAATCAAAAAATTTCCTACGTATCACCAAGATCAATCTAGGAGAAGCTTGCAATGAGAGAGAGAGGGAGTGCATCTTCATACCCTTGAAGATCGCTAATCGGAAGCGTTACAAGAAACGCGGATGATGGAGTTGTACTTGCGGTGATTCAAATCGCGAAAGATCCGATCTAGCGCCGAACGGACAGCGCCTCCGCGTTCAACACACGTACAGCCCGGGGACGTCTCCTCCTTCTTGATCCAGCAAGGGAAGAGGAGAAGTTGAGGGAGGGCTCCGGCAGCACGACGGCGTGGTGGTGGAGCTTGTGGTTCTCCGACAGGGCTTCGCCAAGCACTACGGAGGAGGAGGAGGTGTTGGAGAGGGGGAGGGCTGCGCCAGGGAACAGGTGCTGCTGCCCTCCCACCCCCCCTCTATTTATAGGGTGAAGGGGAGAGGGGGCCGGCCCCATTAGATCCCATCTAAGGGGGGGGGGCGGCGGCCAAGTGGGGGACTTGCCCCCCAAGTTTGGTGGGAGGCGCCCCCACCCCCTAGGGTTTTCAACCCTAGGCGCCTTGGGCCCCTTGGGGGGGCGCACCAGCCCACCAGGGGCTGGTTCCCTCCCTTGCTCAGCCCACTTGGCCCACCGGGGCAGGTGGCCCCACCCGGTGGACCCTCGGACACCTTCCGGTGGTCCCGGTACAATACCGATAACCCCCGAAACCATTCCGGTGACTGAAACTGGACTTCCCATATATAATTCTTCACCTCCGGACCATTTCGGAACTCCTCGTGACGTCTGGGATCTCATCCGGGACTCCGAACAACCTTCGGTAACCACATACAATTTCCCATAACAACTCTAGCGTCACCGAACCTTAAGTGTGTAGACCCTAGCTACGAGTTCGGGAACCATGCAGACATGACCGAGACATCTCTCCGGCCAATAACCAACAGCGGGATCTGGATACCCATGTTGGCTCCCACATGTTCCACGATGATCTCATCGGATGAACCACGATGTCGAGGATTCAGTCAATCCCGTATACAATTCCCTTTGTCCATCGGTATGTTACTTGCCCGAGATTCGATCGTCGGTATCCCCATACCTCGTTCAATCTTGTTACTGGCAAGTCTCTTTACTCGTTCCGTAACGCATGATCCCGTGGCTAACTCTTTAGTCACATTGAGCTCATTATGATGATGCATTACCGAGTGGGCCCAGAGATACCTCTCCGTCATACGGAGTGACAAATCCCAGTCTCGATTCGTGCCAACCCAACAGACACCTTCGGAGATACCTGTAGTGCACCTTTATGGTCACCCAGTTACGTTGTGATGTTTCATACACCCAAAGCATTCCTACGGTATCCGGGAGTTGCACAATCTCATGGTCTAAGGAAATGATACTTGACATTAGAAAAGCTCCAGCAAACGAACTACACGATCTTGTGCTATGCTTAGGATTGGGTCTTGTCCATCACATCATTCTCCTAATGATGTGATCCCGTTATCAATGACATCCAATGTCCATGGTTAGGAAACCATAACCATCTATTGATCAATGAGCTAGTCAACTAGAGGCTTACTAGGGACATGCTGTGATCTATGTATTCACACATGTATTACGGTTTCCGGTTAATACAATTATAGCATGAACAATAGACAATTATCATGAACAAGGAAATATAATAATAACCATTTTATTATTGCCTCTAGGGCATATTTCCAACAGTCTCCCACTTGCACTAGAGTCAATAATCTAGTTCACATCACCATGTGATTTACATTGTTGTGAATCTAACACCCAGTGAGTTCTGGGGTTCGATCATGCTTTGCATGTGAGAGAGGTCTTTAGTCAACGGGTCTGCGACATTCAGATCCGTGTGTACTTTGCAAATCTCTATGTCATACTGTAGACACTGCTACCACACTCCACTTGGAGCTATTCCAAATGGCTGCTCCACTATACGTATCCGGATTGCTACTCAGAGTCATCTGGATTGGTGTTAAAGCTTGCATCGACGTAACTCTTTACGACGAACTCTTTATCACCTCCATAACCGAGAAATATTTCCTTAGTCCTCTAGTTACTAAGGATAATCCTGACCGCTGTCCAGTGATCCATTCATAGATCACTCTCGTACCCCTTGACAGACTCATGGCAAGGCACACACATGTGCGGTACACAGCATGGCATATTATACAAAGCCTATGGATAATGCATAGGGGACGACCTTCGTCCTATCTCTTTGATCCACCGCGGTCGAGCTTTGAGTCTCACTCAACTCCACACCTTTCAAATCAGGTAAGAACTCCTTCTTTGACTGATCAATTTTGAACTCTTTCAAAATCTTGTCTAGGTATGTACTCATTGAAAGTCTCATCAAGCATCTTGATCTATCTCTATAGATCTTGATGCCCATCAATTAGGTAGCTTTATCCAGGTCTTCCTTTGAAAAACTCTTTTCAAACAACCATTTATGCTTTCCAGAAATTCTACATCATTTCTGATCAACAATATGTCATCCACATATACTCATCAGAAATTCTATAGTGCTCCCACTCACTTTCTTGTAAATACGAGTTTCTCATAAACTTTGTATAAACTCAAAAACTTTGATCACCTCATCAAAGCGTATATTCCAACTCCGAGATGCTTGCTCCTGTCCATCGAAGGATTGCTGGAGCTTGCATACTTTTTAGCATCCTTAGGATCGACAAAACCTTCTGGTTGTATCACATACAACCTTTCCTCAAGGGAACGATGTTTTGAAATCCATCTGCCAGATTTCATAATCGATAAATGCAGCAACTGCTAACATAATTCCAACAGACTTTAGCATCACCACGGGTGAGAAAGTCTCATCGTAGCCAACTCCTTGAACTTGTCAGAAACTTGTTTGCGGCAAGTCGAGCTTTATAAATGGTAACATTTACCATCAGTGTCTGTCTTCTTCTTAAAGGTCCATTTGTACTCAACGACCTGCCATTCAATGGGCAAGTCTACCAAAGTCCATACTTGGTTTTCATACATGGATCCTTTCTCGGATTTCATGGCCTCTAACCATTTGTTGGAATCCGGGCCCATCATTGTTTCTCCATAGTTTGTAGGTTCATTGTTGTCCAACAACATGACCTCCAAGACAGGGTTGCCGTACCACTCAGGAGCAGTACACGTCTTTGTCGACAAACAAAGTTTGATAGTAACTTGATCCGAAGCTTCATGATCATCACCATTAACTTCCTCTTCAACTGACGTAGGCTCCACAGAAACATCTTTCTGTGCTGCGCTACTCTTTGGTTGAAACAAAGGTTCAACAACCTCATCAAGTTCTATCTTCCTCCCACTCAATTCTTTCAAGAGAAACCTTTTCTCGAGAAAGGACCCGTTTTTAGCAACAAATACTTTGCCCTCGGATCTGAGATAGAAGGCATACCCAAATTTTTCCTTAGGGTATTCTATGAAGATGCATATTTCCGCTTTGGGTTCGAGCTTATCAGACATAAGTGTCATATTCCCAAACTCTGAGAAATGACAGCTTAGGTTTCTGCCAAACCATACGGTGTCATCTCAACGGAATTAGATGGTGCCCTATTTAAAGTGAATGTTATTGTCTCTAATGCTTAACCCCAAAACGATAGTGGCAAATCGATAAGAGACATCATAGTACGCACCATATCCAATAGAGTACGACTACGACGTTCGGACACACCATCACACTATGGTGTTCCAGGTGGCATGAGTTGTGAAACAACTTTCACATTGTCTTAAGTTGTATACAAAACTTGTAACTCAGATATTCACCTCCACGATCATATCGTAGACATTTTTATCTTCTTGTCACGATGATCTTAGACTTCACTCTGAATTTGTTTGAACTTTTCAAACGTTTTAGACTTGTGTTTCATTAAGTAAATATACTCATATCCATTCAAATCATCAGTGAAGGTAAGAAAATAATGATATCCACTGCATGTTACAACACTCATTGGACCGCATACATCAACATGTATTTTCTCCAATAAGTTACTAGCCCGCTCCATCATACCGGGAATGGGGTCTCAGTCATCTTGCCTAAGAGGCATGGTACGCATGTCGCAACCGATTCGAAATCGAGTGAGTCCAAAGACCCATCAGCATGGAGTTTCTTCATGCGCTTTACACCAATATGACCTTCAGCGGCAGTGCCACAAGTATGTGGTACTATCATTATTAATTTTGCATCTTTTATGAACATGTGTATTACTACGATCGAGATTCTATAAACCATTCACATTGGGTGCATGACCATTGAAGGTATTATTCATGTAAACAGAATAACCATTATTCTCTAACTTAAATGAATAACCGTATTGCAGTAAACATGATCTAATCACGTTCATGCTCAACACAAACACCAAATAACATTTATTTAGGTTCATCCCTAATCCCGAGAGAGTGTGCGATGGTGATCACATCAACCTTGGAAACACTTCCAACACACATCGTCACCTCACCCTTAGCTAGCCTCCGTTTATTCCATAGCTTTTATTTCGATTTACTAACATTTAGCAACCGAACCGGTATCCAATACCCAGGTGCTACTAGGAGTACTAGCAAGGTACACATCAATAACACGTATATCAAATATACTTCTGTCGACGTTGCCAGCTTTCTTATCTACCAAGTATCTAGGGTTGTTCCCCTTCAGCGACCGTTCTCCTCATAACAGAAGCACCTAGTCTCAGGTTTGGGTTTAACCTTGGGTTTCTTCACTGGAGCAGCAACTGACTTGCCATCCATGAAGTTTCCCTTCTTGCCCTTACCCTTTGTGAAACTAGTGGTTTTACTAACCATCAACACTTGATGCTCCTTCTTGATTTCTACCTTCGCGGTATTAAACATCGCGAACAGCTCAGGGATCATCTTATCCATCCCTGGCATGTTATAGTTCATCACGAAGTTCTAGTAGCTAGGTGGCAGTGACTTGGAGAACTATATTAATCACTATCTTATCTGGAAGATAAACTCCCACTCGATTCAAGTGATCGTAGTACCCAGACAATTTGAGCACATGCTCACTGATTGAGCTATTCTCCTTCATCTTGCAGGCAAAGAATCTTGTTGGAGGTCTCATACCTCTCAACGCGGGCATGAGCCTGAAATCCCAATTTCAGCTCTTAGAACATCTCATATGTTCCGCGACATTCAAAATGTTTTGGAGCCTCAATTCTAAGCCGTAATGCATGACGCACTGAACTATCAAGTAGTCATCAGAACGTGCCTGTTAGATGTTCAAAACATCTACAGACGACGCTTGAGGGGGTGGCGCATCGAGCGGTGCATTAAGGACATAAGCCTTCTATGCAGTAATGAGGATAATCCTCAGACCACGGACCCAGTCCGCATTATTGCTACCATCATCTTTCAACTTACTTTTCTCTAGGAACGTATCAATAAAACAAGGGAGCTACAGCACGAGCTATCTACAACATAATTTGCAAAGACACTTTGACTATGTTCATGATAATGAAGTTCATCTGATGAACTCCCACTCAGATAGACATCCCTCTAGTCATCTAAGTGATACATGATCCGAATCGACTAGGCCGTGTCCGATCATCACGTGAGACGGACTAGTCATCAACGATGAACATCTCCATGTTGATCGCATCTACTATACGACTCATGTTCGACCTTTCGGTCTCTCGTGTTCCGAGGCCATGTCTGTACATGCTAGGCTCGTCAAGTCAACCTAAGTGTTTCGCAATTTGTCGGTGTACTAGAATAGGGGAACCCTAGTACCCCGTACTTGTGCACGGGTAGTAGCAGCATCCCGCGGCCAGGCTTACGGGAGGACAGCCAGAGAGAAGCTCAAGGTTATTAAGCCATTCAAGAACAAAGTATACAAAGCAAGAGTCAAGGCCCCGGCAAGAGGAGCTTGCCGGGAGGGACAGTTGAGGCCCAGCCTGAGGTTTGCTGTAGCAGAGTACTTGCCCCGGCAAGTCATTGGCTGCGGCAAGATAGCAGCTGCGGCAAGGTACTTGCCCCGGCAAGTTACCTTGCGCGGCAAGCTATTGGTTGCGGCAAGCTGTCAGGTGCGGCAAGGTCTTGCCGCGGCAAGCGTTACTGTACCACTGTGCTACCGTGCTGCTCCGGTGCCTCTGCCAGCGTGGCGCTCTGGGTCCTTCCAAGCGTGTGTGGAAGGGCACTGTGTAGACGGTGGTACACCGTAGCTAGCGGTGCAGGAGCAGGCGGGATAGGCTTTTCCCACGTCCAAGACGTCCGGGTACATGTATCTGGACAGCTAAGGCATGGGCATTTAATGCCCTTGTCCCCTGCCGTCAGTGGTAGGTAGGACATGTCATCCAAGTAATAATGGCCTTACTGTAGCGACTTTCAACCTCTACCTTTACTGTTTGCCACCTATTGGTGACCCCTTTGTGCGTATAAAAGGAGGCCCATAGGCAACGTGGAGGGGGGTTAGGAACTGGGAGATTGAGAACTCCAGTATTGTACGCAGCTACTCTGTACTGTAGCGCTCCTGGAGCTAGAACAATCATACAGATAATAAACCAAAAAGCAGGAGTAGGGTTTTACGCATCCGTGCGGCCCGAAGCTGGGTAAATCTCTCTCGTGCACTGTCGTGTTCTTCGCTAGATTTGCTCTTCATGCGACCGTCCCTCCCTGCCGAACGTAAAGGGGTCCTTCCCTGGGTCCCATAGGTGATCGCGGATTCGTCCCCGACATCAGCTGCCGCAACTGCCGCCAAGGCACTTGCCGCTGAAGCTCCCGGGGGGGAGAACAAGAGGAAGTCCGGCAAGAGCTCCTGTGCCCACTCCGGCAAGCGCACCTCTTCGGAGTGATGCGCTGCCGTCGAGGACGCACCAGAGAGCTCCACCGGCAAGTGCAAGAAGAACAAAGCCGCTCCGCCGGCGACAAAGAAGGTGCCCGCCAAGGAGGACGGCACTGGTGGTTCCTTCACCATCAGTGCCACACTTGACAACAAATAGGAAAGCGCGCTCGTTGCTTTCCTGCGGGCGAATGTCGACGTGTTTGCATGGCAACCGTCCGACATCCCTGGTGTTCCCAGGAAAGTAATTGAGCACCACCTTGCCGTTTGTCCCCACGCGAGGCCCATCAAGCAGAAAGCCAGAAAGCAAGCTGTGGAGTGGCAAGAATTTATTGCAGAAGAAATCAAGAAGTTGGAAGCAGCAGGCCTCGTTAGAGGAGTGCTCCATCCTACGTGGTTAGCCAATCCTGTTGTCGTGCGCAAAAACAATGGAAAATGGAGGCTTTGTATTGATTTCACTGATGTCAATAAAGCTTGTCCCAAAGACCCATTTCCTTTGCCCCGCATAGACCAGATTGTTGACTCCACGCCAGGATGTGATTTGCTTTCATTTCTTGACGCATATTCAGGGTATCATCAAATCTTCATGGCTGAGGAAGATGAGGAAAATACCGCATTTATCACACCCTGTGGCACATACTGTTTCGTACGTATGCCATTTGGTTTGAAAAATGCTGGTTCAACATTTGCAAGAGCCATCCAGATTGCTTTTGAGCCTCAGCTGCACAGAAATGTGGAAGCCTATATGGATGATATAGTGGTCAAAAGCAAGGACAGGGCTACTTTGGTTCAAGATCTAGAAGAAACTTTTGCAAATCTGCGCAAGATCAACCTGAAGCTCAACCCCGAGAAGTGCGTGTTTGGAGTTCCCTCCGGCAAGCTTCTCGGGTTCTTTGTGTCTCAACGTGGAATTGAAGCCAATCCTGACAAGATCAAAGCCATTGAGCAAATTGAAGCACCGAAGAGCGTCAAGGATGTACGACGACTTGCCGGCTGTGTTGCTGCTCTCAGTAGGTTTATCTCCAAGTCAGCTGAGCGCGCCCTGCCATTTTTCAAAATCTTAAAAAAGGCAGGTCCATTGAAATGGACTCCGGAGGCGGAGGCAGCGCTGCAAGACTTGAAGAGATACCTCTCCTCTCCTCCAATACTTGTCGCACCTAAACCACAAGAGAAGTTGTTGCTGTATCTAGCGGCAACCAATCAAGTGGTTAGTGCTGCGCTAGTAGCAGAGAGAGAGGTGGATGAGGAGGCAGTAACTGCGGCAAGCATGTCCAGCGACAAGCTGGGGGCTCCCCCGACAAGTTTTGCTGCCGACAAGGATTCGTCTGCGCAGTCAGGCGAAGTGATACAAAAGAAGAAAATGGTGCAGCGCCCGGTCTACTTTGTGAGCTCTCTTCTGCAGGGAGCTAGGTCAAGGTATTCTGGTGTGCAGAAGCTGCTTTTCGGCCTTCTCATGGCCTCAAGAAAGCTGCGCCATTACTTTCAAGCACATGAAGTTACCATCGTCACTCGCTTCCCGCTGAAAAGGATTTTGCAAAATCCAGAAGCGACAGGCAGGATTGTCGAGTGGGCGTTGGAGTTGTCGAGCTTTGGTCTCAAGTTTGAGAGTACATCAACCATACAGAGCCGAGTTTTGGCAGAGTTTGTCACAGAATGGACACCAACGCCAGACGAAGAAATCCCAGAGACGACTCTCCCCGGCAAGGAGACAAGCAAAGAGTGGCTTATGTACTTTGATGGTGCCTTTTCGCTGCAAGGCGCCGGTGCTGGCGTACTGCTTGTCGCACCCACCGGAGAGCACCTCAAGTACGTGGTCCAAATGCACTTTCCCAAGGAACAGGCGACGAACAATACTGCAGAATATGAGGGGTTGCTTGCCGGTCTCAGGATCGCGACAGACCTTGGGATCAAGAAGCTTATTGTCAGGGGAGATTCGCAGCTTGTCGTCAGGCAAGTGAACAAGAACTACCAATGCCCATTGATGGAAGCTTATGTAGATGAGGTGAGGAAGTTGGAGGAACACTTTGACGGCCTACAAATAGAGCACGTCCCACATGCTGAGAATGACATTGCCGATGGTTTGTCAAAGCGCGCCGCACTCAAATTGCCTGTGGAACCAGGCACTTTTGTGCTCCAACTAACTCAGCCATCCATGACGCCATCAGTAGGGCAAGGCAAGAAGAGGAAGTTGGCTTCTCGCGACTACTTCCCGGCAGAGCTCCCCGAAGCCGCCGGCAAGAAGGCTGCCAAAGCCAGCGCCAAAGATACAGAGGGGCAACTTGCTTCGACAAGGCCTCACGCTCTTGTCGTTGAAGCGGGTGCTCCTAGGCAAGAGGCAAAGGGGCAACTTGCTCCGACAAGACTTCGGGTCCTTGTCGTTGAAGCAGGCGCTCCTGATCGAAGCGCTGAGGAGCAAGATGCTCCGACGAGGCCTTGGGCTTCCGTCGTTGAAGCAACTGCTCCCGACGAGCTTGTTGAAGGACAGCACGCTCCAGCAGGGCCCCAGGCTCTTATCGTTGAAGCGGCTGTTCCCGCCAAGCTCGTCGGGGAACGGTCGGCTCTGGTAGAGCGACAAGCTCTTGCCGTAGGGCCTGATGTTCCCGCAGCAGAAGAAATGCCTTTAGTCCTCGTTGTCGAGCCACAGGCTCCAGCGTGGGCGCAGCAGATCGTCCGTTTCCTTCAGACAGGAGAACTTCCCGAAGAGCAGGAAGAAGCGGAGAAAGTAGCCCGACGGTCCAATATGTATCAATTTGTCGATGACATGCTGTGCAGAAAAAGACCAAACGGTGTGAAATTGAAGTGTATTCCCCGGGAAGAAGGACAGGAGCTGTTGGCGGAGATTCATGGAGGCATATGTGGTCACCACATAGGGTCAAGAGCCCTTGCTGGAAAGGCTTTCCGGCAAGGTTTCTTTTGGCCCACCGCCCTCCAGGATGCAACTGCACTAGTAACCAAGTGTGAAGCGTGCCAGTTTCATTCCAAGCAGATTCATCAGCCAGCTCAAGCTCTCCAGACAATCCCTCTCTCCTGGCCATTTTCGGTCTGGGGGCTCGACATCTTCGGCCCCTTTCCCCGTGCCACCGGGGGCTTCGAGTACTTGTATGTGGCCATCGACAAGTTTACGAAGTGGCCGGAAGTGGAAGCAGTGAGGAAGGTGACAGCACAATCAGCCATCAAGTTCTTCAAGGGAATTGTTTGTCGCTTTGGTGTTCCTAACAGGATCATCCCCGACAACGGTACCCAGTTCACGAGCCACGCCTTCATGCAGTATGTCGAAGACCTTGGCGCCAAGGTCTGTTTCGCTTCTGTTGCTCACCCGCGAAGCAACGGTCAAGCTGAAAGGCAAATGCTGAAGTGCCGCGTGGGCTCAAGACGAGAACTTTCGACAGGCTGCGCAAGTGTGGCAAGAACTGGATCGAGGAGCTGCCAGTGGTTCTTTGGTCGATCAGGACGACGCCAAATCGAGCTACTGGCCAGACGCCTTTTGCTCTAGTTTATGGAGCAGAGGCAGTTCTCCCCACGGAACTCGTATATGGGTCACCTCGAGTGATCGCTTACGATGAGGTTGAGCAAGAGCAACTGCGGCAAGATAACACTGTGCTCCTCGAGGAGGATCGTCTTCAGGCTGCTGTGAGAGCTGCTCGCTACCAGCAAGCTTTGCGTCGCTACCATAGCCGCAAAGTTAATGCCAGAAGTCTCGATGAAGGCGACCTTGTTCTTCGGCGCGTTCAGTCGGCCAAGAATTCAAACAAGTTGACGCCGAAGTGGGAAGGCCCTTATCGGGTGAAACGAGTCACCAGGCCCGGCGCTGTCCGCCTGGAGACCGAGGATGGCATTCCAGTGATCAATTCCTGGAACATTGAGCATCTTCGTAAGTTTTTTCCATAAGGCGCGGTTGCCGGGCCCTTCCCCGGCAACCACCTTTTGTACAAGTCTTGCCGCTGTTGCATGTAATCCTTTGTACAAAGCCAGGCACAGACCCTGTGCATAAATAAAGCTTTTGTATTTCGCAGTTTTTGACGATTTCATGTTTACTTTTATTTTGCATGATTATCTGACATACTGTGCAGTACAGCCTCCCCGGTAAGCATTAACGAGCCGCCAAGCTCCTATATCTTTATTTTCTCTTCTTTCTTTTTCTCAAAGAGACAGAAGCTTCCCTCGCGCACAAGTTTGCCGGGGGGGATGGGATAATGATATGGACCAGGCGTCGTTCAAAGAAACTTTGCCTTGCCGGGAAGAAGGCAGCGGCAAGCAGTGACAAGACCTTGCCGCGGAGAGATCAGCGACAAAGCTAAGTGCCAAAGTTTGAACAATCAAATTCTTTTTTATTTTCAAGGTTATTTTCCTTGAACGATACTACTCTTTGTATGGAAAACCTGTGCGCGACGGAACCTAAGCGTAATCGGTCGCGCCCTTACCTTGTTTCGAGTCCGCTCAACAACCTAAGTGGCTGCACTGAGCGCGACAAGGTTGCTTGCCGGCAGCGGCACCGCCAGCAGGCTGCTGAAGTCCCGCACCCAGCGCTCGCGGCAATGGTGCGCGCACCGGCAAGTTCCCTATAAGCGTAGGGCAAGTACACACAAAGAAAGAAATTGCTCAAGGGAGATGACATGCATTAACTCCAAAATATTGCAAGTTATATTACAAGATAAGTTGCCGCGGCTTAAACAGATTGTTCTTTAACATGTCTAGCGGCGGCAAGGAGGGAGAAGAATGGGCTCTCTAATTGCGGTGCTCGCCTTCGACTCTGTGGATATGGTCCACCCTCTCCACGATGGGCGCGACAAGGGCCTCTAGTGGCGCGGGGTCGTACCCCTTCGGCAAGCTTTTGAAGATGTTGCTGAAGTCGACGCCCGGGTTTCTGTATGCTATCTTCACCAACAACCTCCGGAGAACTCCCCGGCAAAGCCTGCGTGACTCGTCGGCCAGTTGAGCCTTGTGATTGACTTGGAGCTGTTGGAGTGCTTCTACTACTCCGTCGAAGAACTCGGCTAGCTTGACGCTAGTTTGCGTGTTCTTGTCGGTGGAGTACCCGAAGTCCGGCACCTTCAGGGCAGTCAGCTCCTTGTCGATGTCCTCGGCGGCGCTGGCAAGCCTGTCTGTGAAGATCCCCACGTTATCCCTTAACTTCTTGTGGGTTGCAATAGCGTCTTGAAGCAGACCCTTTTCCTTCTGGAGCTCTGTCATTAGAAGCCCTTCGCGCTTTCTGGTGGTGTCGAGCGTCTCCTTCAGCGTGGTCAGCTTCAGCTTCAGGTCTGCTCTGGAGTCGTTGGCGGCAGCAAGCAGATTGTTCTTCTTGGCTATGGTAACTTGCATCTCCGCCAAAGTGTGGGTCACCTTTGCCCTCTCACTTTCAAGCGTTGAGAGCTTGTCACCGTTTGCCTTGAGGGCGGCCTCTAGTCTTGCCACTTTCTCCTCCGTTTCCTTCCTGTTCACTTCTGCAGCAGCGACAGCGTTGGTGGCCTCCACCAACTTGCTGGCGTACTCTTGGGCCAAGGCTTCGATTTCCTTCTGGTGTTTTTGTGCCTGCCCCTGGGTCCGCTCTGCGACAAGTCTTGCCACCTCCTCGTCTTTCTGCTGGAGGGTTTCGGCAAGTTTCTTCTTACGCTAGGCAAGTTCCTCTTCGTGGGCATCAAGGTCCACTTTCCGCTGGTTCAGATCACCCGCCTGAGCAGACAACTCCTTGGCGGTCTCCTCCTGTTTTTGTTCAATGTCTTGCTTCATCAGGAGGAGGGCCTGCCGTTCTTCGGCCAGCTGTGCCCGCTTGACCTCTAACGCATTAAGAGATCGCGCGCGGACGTCCGCCAAGATCTCCGCGCGCCCCAACATGTCAGCTTCGGCCTTCTCGATGAGTGTCTCCCTGGAAGCTAGCTTCTCCCGTCGGGCGCGATGAAGATTCAGCAGCTTTTGGAGCAGTTGCTCCTCTTCAGACGTGATGCTGCTGCTGGCGCCTAGCGCATCCACAAACTGGAGCCCGGCAGCGGCAAGGATCTCCTCGTCCACAACATCCTCCTCGGT
The DNA here is from genome assembly GCA_011799875.1 of Thinopyrum elongatum. Taxonomy (NCBI): domain Eukaryota; kingdom Viridiplantae; phylum Streptophyta; class Magnoliopsida; order Poales; family Poaceae; genus Thinopyrum; species Thinopyrum elongatum. The sequence goes on along the minus strand of CM022301.1, from coordinate 506,336,692 downwards.
TGGCGCTCTGGAGCCCACCGTCCAGGGGAGGCTGACGTAGACGTTCTCGCCGACCCGGATGTATTTGCTTGGCGGAGGCGAGTTGGGCGCTGCCGCCTCTTCAGTGGTTGAGGGACCCGTGGCCGGAGTAGCGCCTGGCGCTCCTGTGGCCTCAGGGCCGTCAGTACGACCACCGGCTCCCTCGCCGGCCTCCTCAGCAGCCTTCTGGGCGGCCTCAGCTTCAGCAGCCTTGGCGGCTTCATCGGTGGGCGCCTTGGCGGTATTATCCTCGGCGGCCTTGCCGGCCTCTTCGGCAGCCCTGGCAGCTTCTTCGTCGACAAGCTTGTCGGCTGCCAGCTTGTCGGCCTTGGCAGCAGCGGCCTTGGCGGCCTCGTCGTCGACGGCCCCTGCGGTGTTCTCCTCGGCAGAAGAGTCAATGTTCATTGGCTCCACCGAGGAGGGCTCTGCCAACCCGAGAAGTAAAGCAAAAAGAGCTTCAGGAAGAAATTCAAGAAGACAAAAGAAAGAAAGCAGAAAGAGTTTTGCGGCAAGTGGGTTTACCCGTGTTGAGCTCAGGAGCGGTGGGCTCCCCTCCCCCGTCAACGTTTGTCAATGGGGTGGGGTCGCCAGCGCTGGTGCTTGGCGCTTCGGCACTTGCCGGCTCCTTTTCGTGGCTCGGCTCGCTAGTGGGAGCCCTTACCGGAGATCTTCTCCTTGGCGGTGTGGTCGAGGGGGGTGGTACTTCTGGAGCTCCTTCAGATGGCTCCACTTGCTGCTCCTATCCTACACGCCCAAAGATGTCAGTGACAAATGCTTGTTCCTCAGCGACCGCCAGCGAAAGGTAGTTGAAATACTTACGCTGGGGGCTGCGACGAGGGCTGGGCTCCGAGCTGGTCGGGATGGTCTCAGACGCTCCCCCGGTGGTTGCCGTGGGCTCATCTTCGACGACCACCACGGTCTTGCTCGTCGAGACCTTAGCTCTCTTCCTTATCCTCTCCGCCAAGGTTTTCTCCCTACGGAAGCAAGGCCGGAGCGCGACAAGTGAGGACAGAAACAAAATCTTACAAAGATTGAGGGTCGCGGCAAGGGAACTTACTCTTCCTCGTCGTCCTCTTCGCTGAGAGCGGAAAAATCAAAGTCCGCCTCCGTGTGAGGAGGGGAGGAGGGGGAGCTGGGCTCCTTGGCCGCTTGGCGGGGGTAGTAGCAGCGGTCTTTGATGACCCTGCTCCAGTTGCCGGGGCCGCGTGAGACGCTCCCGCAGCACCAGCCCTTGCCGCGGTCGAGCGCGTCGAACGGCGCTCCGGCGGTTGTTGAACTTCTTGCCGCTCAGCCACTTTGCCAAGCCTGCGAAGGCGTTTCCTCCTCAGAGGGGCTGGGGACTCTGAATGCGGTGGGCTTTCGGTGCCCTCCTCGGAAGAGGAGCCCTCATCCTCCGAGCTGCCTGACTCGTCGACAGGCTGGCTTGGCCCGACATCCTTGCCAGGTGCGGCGAGCTCGCCTTTCCCGGCAAGCATTCCCTGCTCGGCAAGGCTCTCCTTTTGTGCCTCGTCGAGCTCCGCCAAAGTATAACCAAAATCGCCAGCTTCCCTGGCGAGCCTGTCCTCCTCCACTCTTCGAGCAATGAATTCTATTTCTTGCTCAGTGGTGTTGCGGACGAGCCACTCCTCCACCCGGACCTGCTTTTCGACCGTGGAGTCAAAGAATCGCCGCACGTCTTCTTCGAGCGGCACGTCCCAAGTTGCTTCAACGCTGTGCGCATTGCAGAGCGGCATCATAGCGATGATTGCACTCAATGCGGAGTTGTTGCAAAGGGGCACGATGTGCTTCGGCAGCGTGAACGCCTTGTCGCGCTTCTCTTGATCTGTCTCTTGCTTGAACAGTTCTCGCATGAAGAAGTCGTGCTGCAGAACTGTGAAGTTGTTGATCAGTCCATGGCGCAGCCGCATGATATCGGCTGGGTTCTTCCAATCAGAGGCCGGCCTTCCTCTCTGCTGCAGAGGAGCAATGCGGCGGCGGAGGAAGTCTGCGCCAACCATCCCTATGGTGAGCCCGGCCTCCCTGAGCCGTATGATCCTGGTAGCGGCAATCTCCAGCTTTTTGTCCTGGGGATCCAGATCGCTCTAGTCCGTGCCACGCGCTGCTGGGGTCTTGCGAAGCTCACAGTATGGTGGCGGCTCGTCGTCAATGATCCAACACCATTCAGACCGGATTTCTCCCCATCTTGGGCGGAGATCCCCCTTCAGATAATGCTCCTTGGCGCCCAATCTTGAAACGAACGAGACGCCAACAGTGAGAGGCTCCCCCTTTTCAGCACAGGGAGTGAAGTAATGCCTGAATAGCGCGGTGTTGGGTGCGACGCCGACGAAGTTCTCGCACAGATGCGCGAATATTGCCATGGTGGATACGGCATTCGGTGTGAGATCCAACAGACGGAGATTGAAGGTGTACATGACATCGCTGAAGAAATCCGAGTACGGTGGGCAGAGCCCGCACCAAAAGTAGCAAGCGAAGAAGGGGTACTTGCTCACTTCGCTCTCTTCGGTGGCTGGGCGAACGCGGGTGGCCGGATGCGCCTTGGTCCTCACGGCCCACATGCCTTGGAACTTGGCCTTCAGATCCGCCCCCGTGAGCGTCGGAGCGAAGAGCGCGTACTTCTGCCTCTTCAACTACGCCTGGGTCTCCATCCTTGAGGACTTCCCCGTCTTCCCCTTTTCTCCTTTGGGAGGCATGGCGAAGGCGGAGCTGAGGTCCGAGGGAGATGTGGACGCGCGCGGTGGCGGAGGATTGGGAAACCGCTTTGTTTTGGAGCGGAGGAAGAAGGCGGAGATTTGGAGATCGAGAATGGTGAGAGGGGTGTGTGAGTGCTTCTGCAGGTCCCTCCTTTTATGGGGAAAGATGCGGAACCATCCGCCCCTTCGTCATTCGAGATAACTGCGCACACTTCCCACGCTCCGCATTCAACGCGCGACGCGTGGGAGAGCATGCAATTAAACAGCATAGAGACGTTTCGGCTTATCCCAGCCACGCGTGCCCGTGCACTGTTTGGGCCTGGCCCAACAACGCCCGGCACCGTGTGTGGCCCAGGCCCGGGGGCTCCTGTCGGTGTACTAGAATAGGGGTACCCTAGTACCCCGTACTTGTGCACGGGCAGTAGCAGCATCTCGCGGCCAGGCTTACGGGAGGACAGCCAGAGAGAAGCTCAAGGTTATTAAGCCATTCAAGAACAAAGTATACAAAGCAAGAGTCAAGGCCCCGGCAAGAGGAGCTTGCCGGGAGGGACAGTTGAGGCCCAGCCTGAGGTTTGCTGTAGCAGAGTACTTGCCCCGGCAAGTCATTGGCTGCGGCAAGGTACTGGCTGCGGCAAGATAGCAGCTGCGGCAAGGTACTTGCCCCGGCAAGTTACCTTGCGCGGCAAGCTATTGGTTGCGGTAAGCTGTTAGGTGCGGCAAGGTCTTGCCGCGGCAAGCGTTACTGTACCACTGTGCTACTGTGCTGCTCCGGTGCCTCTGCCAGCGTGGCGCTCTGGGTCCTTCCAAGCGTGTGTGGCAGGCACTGTGTAGACGGCGGTACACCGTAGCTAGCGGTGCAGGAGCAGGCGGGATAGGCTTTTCCCACGTCCAAGACGTCTGGGTACATGTATCTGGACAGCTAAGGCATGGGCATTTAATGCCCTTGTCCCCTGCCGTCAGTGGTAGGTAGGACATGTCATCCTAGTAATAATGGCCTTACTGTAGCGACTTTCCACCTCTACCTTTACTATTTGCCACCTGTTGGTGACCCCTTTGTGCGTATAAAAGGAGGCCCATAGGCACCGTGGAGGGGGGTTAGGAACTGGGAGATTGAGAACTCCGGTATTGTACGCAGCTACTCTGTACTGTAGCGCTCCTGGAGCTAGAACAATCATACAGATAATAAACCAAAAAGCAGGAGTAGGGTTTTACGCATCCGTGCGGCCCGAACCTGGGTAAATCTCTCTCGTGCACTGTCGTGTTCTTCGCTAGATTTGTTCTTCGTGCGACCGTCCCTCCCTGCCGAACGTAAAGGGGTCCTTCCCTGGGTCCCATAGGTGATCGCGGATTCGTCCCCGACACAATTGTAAATCTGGCTTACACCCGTTGTATGCGAACGTTAGAATCTATCACACCCGATCATCACGTGGTGCTTCGAAACAACGAACCTTCGCAACGGTGCACAGTTAGGGGGAACACATTTCTTGAAATTTTGGTGAGGGATCATCTTATTTATGCTACCGTTGTTCTATGCAAATAAGATGTAAACATGACAAACATCACATGCAAATCATAAAGTGACATGATATGGCCAATATCATCTTGCGCTTTTGATCTCCATCTTCGAGGCGCGGCATGATCACCATTGTCACCGGCATGACACCATGATCTCCATCATCATGATCTCCATCATCGTGTCTTCATGAAGTTGTCTCGCCAACTATTACTTCTACTACTATGGCTAACGGTTAGCAATAAAGTAAAGTAATTACATGGCCTTTACATTGACACGCAGGTCATACAATAAATTGAGACAACTCCTATGGCTCCTGCCGGTTGTCATATTCATCGACATGCAAGTCGTGATTCCTATTACAAGAACATGATCAATCTCATACATCACATATATAATTCATCACATCCTTTTTGGCCATCTCACATCACATAGCATACCCTGCAAAAACAAGTTAGACGTCCTCTAATTGTTGTTGCATGTTTTACGTGGCTGCTATGGGTTTCTAGCAAGAACGTTTCTTACCTACGCAAAAGCCACAACGGTGATATGCCAATTGCTATTTACCCTTCATAAGGACCCTCTTCATCGAATCCGATCCGACTAAAGTGGGAGAGACAGACACCCGCTAGCCACCTTATGCATCAAGTGCATGTCAGTCGGTGGAACCTGTCTCACGTAAGCGTACGTGTAAGGTCGGTCCGGGCCGCTTCATCCCACAATGCCGCCGAATCAAGATAGGACTAGTAACGGTAAGCAAATTGAACAAATCATCGCCCACAACTACTTGTGTTCTACTCGTCCAAAGAATCTACGCATAGACCTAGCTCATGATGCCACTGTTGGGGAACGTAGTAGTAAATCAATTTTTTTCCTACGTATCACCAAGATCAATCTAGGAGAAGCTTGCAACGAGAGAGAGGGAGTGCATCTTCATACCCTTGAAGATCGCTAAGCGGAAGCGCTACAAGAAACGCGGATGATGGAGTCGTACTCGCGGCGATTCAAATCGCGGAAGATCCGATCTAGCGCCGAACGGACGGCGCCTCCGCGTTCAACACACGTACAGCCCGGGGACGTCTCCTCCTTCTTGATCCAGCAAGGGAAGAGGAGAAGTTGAGGGAGGGCTCCGGCAGCACGACGGCGTGGTGGTGGAGCTTGTGGTTCTCCGACAGGGCTTCGCCAAGCACTACGGAGGAGGAGGAGGTGTTGGAGAGGGGGAGGGCTGCGCCAGGGAAGAGGTGCTGCTGCCCTCCCACCCCCCTCTATTTATAGGGTGAAGGGGAGAGGGGGCCGGCCCCCTTAGATCCCATCTAACGGGGGGGCGGCCAAGGGGGGGACTTGCCCCCCAAGTTTGGTGGGAGGCGCCCCCACCCCCTAGGGTTTTCAACCCTAAGCGCCTTGGGCCCCTTGGGGGGGGCGCACCAGCCCACCAGGGGCTGGTTCCCTCCCTTGCTCAGCCCACTTGGCCCACCGGGGCAGGTGGCCCCACCCGGTGGACCCCCGGACACCTTCCGGTGGTCCCAGTACAATACCGATAACCCCCGAAACCATTCCGGTGACTGAAACTGGACTTCCCATATATAATTCCTCACCTCCGGACCATTCCGGAACTCCTCGTGACGTTCGGGATCTCATCCGGGACTCCAAACAACCTTCGTTAACCACATACAATTTCCCATAACAACTCTAGCGTCACCGAACCTTAAGTGTGTAGACCCTACGGGTTCGGGAACCATGCAGACATGACCGAGACATCTCTCCGGCCAATAACCAACAGCGGGATCTGGATACCCATGTTGGCTCCCACATGTTCCATGATGATCTCATCGGATGAACCACGATGTCGAGGATTCAATCAATCCCGTATACAATTCCCTTTGTCCATCGGTATGTTACTTGCCCGAGATTCGATCGTCGGTATCCCCATACCTCGTTCAATCTTGTTACTGGCAAGTCTCTTTACTCGTTCCGTAACGCATGATCCCGTGGCTAACTCTTTAGTCACATTGAGCTCATTATGATGATGCATTACCGAGTGGGCCCAGAGATACCTCTCCGTCATACGCAGTGACAAATCCCAGTCTCGATTCGTGCCAACCCAACAGACACCTTCGGAGATACCTGTAGTGCACCTTTATGGTCACCCAGTTACGTTCTGACGTTTGATACACCCAAAGCATTCCTACGGTATCTGGGAGTTGCACAATCTCATGGTCTAAGGAAATGATACTTGACATTAGAAAAGCTCCAGCAAACGAACTACACGATCTTGTGCTATGCTTAGGATTGGGTCTTGTCCATCACATCATTCTCCTAATGATGTGATCCCGTTATCAATGACATCCAATGTCCATGGTTAGGAAACCATAACCATCTATTGATCAACGAGCTAGTCAACTAGAGGCTTACTAGGGACATGCTGTGATCTATGTATTCACACATGAATTACGGTTTCCGGTTAATACAATTATAGCATGAACAATAGACAATTATCATGAACAAGGAAATATAATAATAACCATTTTATTATTGCCTCTAGGGCGTATTTCCAACAGCTTGAGATATGCAACTTCCCACCGGGTCACCCATCCTTAGACTACTCCAGCCCCAGCACGCTTAACTTCTGCGTTCTATTCAACTAGGTTAGCGGATGGGAAGACGCCCCTTGCTGATAAGAATTGCCTCCTCGCCTTTAAGGCGTTTCATGCTGGTCACCCTATGGGACCTACTCCCTACTATCACACACGTTTGTGCTTTTAGAAACTGTGTGCAATATTTACATGGCCGGTGTGTCGCCGCCTAGCCTTCTATGAGCAATGACACTGGCAGCGAGAAACCGATGGGAGAAGAGGCAGGAAACCGTTGGGAGGAGTGGCGGGAAATGGTAGCATGTTTGGATATATAACAACATTAATATGGAAAACTTAGTAGAGAAGGAAGCGTGAGCTAGCACGACGCATGCGCACAGTTTTTACCCACGGGTGACAGACGGTTGACCAGAACTGCTTTAAATATTCAGGGTTCGTTTGGCCTTTTTTATACATTATAATTAAGTTTTATAAGCATTAATTTAATGTGCATAATTGAAATTAGTGCACCAAAATGGCTACAAAAACCATACATGTGTCCTTGGATGCATGTTTAGGTCCCATGCAAAGAATGAGAATGAATTACAACTGTCTCGGCGTCTGGCTCGGCCTTGGACATTGAGAATCTCGGTTTTTAAATCCCCATAAATCCAAAACTCACCCGAATATTGTGAAACTTGGCATGGTATCATGACATGGCACATATATGCCGTGGAATTTTTTTTCCATTTTGGGACAAGTTTTATTACAAGCCTCTTACAAACCGGAGCTTCTCTCAAGAAGCCTCGTGGTTTCGATAGGGAAACGTGTCCCCCTTGTGGGCGAAACGATAATCACTGCCTCTTTTCGCCTTGTATTTTTTTCTACAGGCAACATGGAATGACAGGATATCCGTGCTGAAATTGAAAATTATTCAGGGTTTGTTTGGCCTTTTTATACATTAATTGAGTTTCCTAGGCATTTAATGTCCATAATTAAAATCTGAACTACAAATACATGCTCCAGTTCACCAAAATGGCTAGAAAAATCATACATGTGTCCTTGGGTGCATGTTTAGGACCCATGCAAGTAATGGGAATGAATTACAACTGTACCGGCACCCTGGCTCGTCCTCAACCATTTGGAATCTCGGTTTTCAAATCCCCGTAAATCCAAAACTCACCAGAAAGTCATGAAAGTTGGCATCGCGTCACGTCAGGGCACATATATGTCGTGGTAAAAACATTGTCCAATTTGGACCAAGCTTTATTACAATTCTCTTACAAACTGGAGCCTCTCGCAAGAACCCTCGTGGTTTCGATAGGGAAACGTGTCCCCTTGTGGGCGAAACGATAATCGCTCCCTCTTCTAGCCTTGTATTTTATTCTACACGCAACATGGAACAATGGGAGATTCGCGCTGAACTTTGAAATTATTTAGGGTTCGTTTGACCTTTTTTATTCATTAATTGAATTTTCTAGGCATTTAATGTCCATAATTCAAATCCGAACTACAAATACAAGCTCCAGTGCACCAAAATGGTTAGAAAAATTCTACATGTGTCCTTGGGGTGCATGTTTAGGTCCCTTAGAAGGAATCGAATGAATTCAACCGTCTTGTCGTCCTGGCTCGGCCTCAAACATTGCGAATCTCGTTTTTTAAATCTCCGTAAATCCAAAACTCACCAGAAAATCATGAAACTTGGCATGGTGTCATGACATGGCACATTTATGTCGTGGTAAAAAAATTGTCCAATTTGGGCCAAGCTATATTACAAGCCTCTTACAAACCGAAGCTTCTCGCAACCCTCGTGGTTCCGGTAGGGAAACGTGCCCCTCTTGTGGGCGAAACGATAATCGCTGCCTCTTCTCGGCTTGTATTTTGTTTTCTACATGCAGCATAGAATAACAGGAGTGTCGTGCTGAAATTTGAAACTATTCAGGGTTTGTTTGGACATTTTATATATTAATTGAGTTTTCTAGGCATTTAATATAGTCCATAATTCAAATTTGAACTACAAGCACATGCTCCAATAAAAGCAAAATGTGTGGAAAATCGTACATGTGTCATTGGATGCATGTTTAGGTCTCATTGAAGGAATGGGAATGAATTACAAACGTCTCGTCGTCCTAAAACATTGAGAATCTCGGTTTTTAAATCCCAATAAATCGAAAACTCATCCAAAAAACATGAAACTTGGCATGGTTTCATGACATGGCACATATATGCCGTGGTAAAAAAAATCGTCCAGTTTGAGACAAGGCGCACACATTAATAACCAACGAAGTCCTTTTGAAACAAATAGCTGACACGTTAATACTGCAAACGGTTGTATTATATGAACTGTGTGTGTTCCCGTAACCATTTAAGTGCGGCCACGCATCCCTCTTTTCTTATGGGATAGTACTACCTCGGTCCTTGTTCATTGGTCATCTTTGTATTTTGTGCCAAAATTTAACCATACTCGGTGGCGAGCATGCCGCTGTTTTATTAGATGGGACGAGCATGAGAAGTCCGCCATGTAGGCTCGATGAGACGCATGCGAGCAGTCAGCCGCGCAGGCTCGGCGGGACGCGTTCGACCTGTCCACCTCCCAGGCTCGACGAGACATGTGTGAGCAGCAAGGCCGCCCAGGCTCACCGGGAAGCAAGCTCTTTGACCTCCATCCACCAGCTGCCCGCCTCGCTCACAACTTCTCCATTAATAGCGGCCGAGCTCTTTGACGGAGGGTGTTTGCTTGTGATCCCATGGCCCCGCTCAACGTTAGCATTTTCTTTGTTCATGTTTTCAACTCGTATTCCGGATAATCTAAAATGCCACATATGGCAACGGATAATACGACGACAAATAAAATGGCAAAGGATAATATGACGACAAATTCACAATGGCGCAGATAATAATTATATTACATATTCTGGATAATTTAAAATGCCACATGCGGCAAAGCTCGGAAGACACGGGGCAAGAGAAGAAGGAAATCGCAGACAACGATCTGGGTCGCTAGTGTCTCTACTCCTCGATGGATCGCTGGGCAATGACATCCTCCAGCTCCTTCAATTCCTCACGACTTTGCTTGACCGCAACCACGGATTCCTCCCCCTCCTGCTCACACTCGATCCGGAGCTTCCTCAAGTAACCCATCAGTTCCTCGACGACCGCTTTTAGCGTTAGTCCCGAGGCACTGCTCTGCTCATGCAGCTTCTTCTAGCCGGCGGCCTCCTTCTCCGTCTTGGCGAGCGCCTTGAGGAGCTTCGCATTGTCACACATGAGTTGCTCGACGAGGCCGGTCGCCTTCTCAACCGAGGCATCACTAATCTTGAGCAGCTTCATCAAGCCGTCGACCAGCTCCTGCTGCTTAATTAGGCCAGCGAGAATGTCGTCATAGCTGGCCAAGGACTTCAGGAATGCCAGCTCATCGCGATCGCCGATGCGGCGAGTGCGCTTGTGAGAGCCCTCGCGTGCCGGTGAGAGCTCGTTTGAGGGCTCCGCGGTGCGCCGGGACATCTCTGCTGCAGCTGCCACATAGCGGTGGGACCTCTCTAGTGCTTCCGCGGCCTTGGTCTTTGCTCCCTGGTTATATGTCCACCCGAAACTCCTCCTACCGGTCATGGCAGAACGACTGACAGGAAAGACCTGTTTTGTGGGTGATGAGGAGAGGAACTATGAAGTAATTTTCGAGTGGGTAGTTTTTATAGCCCGGTGCTAAGTGTGAACACATTTAGGTTTGATCGGTGTGAAAATATTTGCAATTACTTATTGCGTTGTAATCTGGAATGTGACGAGAAACAACGTCAAAATTTATTGATGGTTCCAGGCTCGAAGCCCAAAACACACCTTCATATGGCTGCCCGTTTATGTTGTTCTAGCTCATTGCAAACAGTTTTTATGGATCAACTATATGCCACGCATTGGAAGCCCGAAACGGTTCTCGGATGGTGTACGTGGGCCCGCATTCTCGGATGTACATGTACGTGTCTGCCCACTATCACACACGGTCCGGATAACACCATCGTATCCGATGGATGCGCCGTCGCGCCTCCCACGGGGTGCCAGAAGGTTGACCAGAATTCCAATATGCAGGTGTGGTTACTCGCCGTTGAGGCACCCGGGTCGCGTCCTCTGCGCGCTCTGCTCGCAGTTTAGGCGCCAAGGCTAAATCGGATCGCGTCCCTCCGCGCGCGCTCTGCTAGCGGTTGGGGCCGGCGCACGATCACGTTGGGGAAGCTTTAGATATCTGATCTTAGATTATGTTAATTAATTATGCATCCAGAGCCAGAATCATCCGGCTCTAGAGGTATAATTAATCAACCTAAAATATGATCTCCGGCACCCGTTCCCGTCACGCAAATCCATCCTGTCGTCGGCCGTTGGGGGGTATGTCGGTATGTGTGGGTTACTAGCTAGCAAGTGGATCAGTAGCGAGTCGCCGCCGGCGGCCATTGCTGTGGCTATTTATAGCTAGCAGCTGGCTAGGGGATTGGGGATTTTACAATTCACCCCTGTGGAGCGCGGGAAGACTTCACTGGAGCACGAGAAGCCTTCACTGGAGCGCGGGAAGACTAAGTGGAGTGTGGCACCCCGGCTCAGAGAGACCGGAACACCCCGTATTCCAGCCCAGAGATCAAGTCTTCTGGAATACGACACTGTTTGGCATAGAACAAATCAGCTCTTTATTACAATCGATATGGATGCAAGGGTTCCGATATAACAGGGAATTACATCGGCATGGCGACACTACGCCTGCTCAGGTTGCTCTATGCTAGCAGCTGAACAACTCTTAGCAGCGGAATAACGACGACGACGATGGACTCCACTGCGCAGGGACTCTGGCTGGAACACGTATCCTAGCTCGCAAACTTGGGATCCTCGACAATCAAGCAAACACAGCATGACCTGCAAACTGGCATGACACGCCAGGTGAGTACTTTGAATGTACTCGCAAGCTCACAGCAACCAAAAGCAATCAAGACAAACAACAGCATGGCATTTACAGGTTAAACATTAGAGATGAACATGATACCACTAGAACAACATAAGCATGGCATGAACATGAGCATGTAGAACATCCCATAACTAGAACCATATGAAATGAACATGGCATGTTACTCATGATATGAACAGGATGATACTAGGATGCAGTATGCTTAAACTATCATGATTCAACTTACTCTGCTCGGGGTTATCTCGTAACCACCACATGTACCACTTACCATCGTGGACATCACATGATCACCTCAGGATCAAATCAAGCTTGGTATTAACCATACCGTAGTAATCATTACATGACCACAAGTAGCTTGATCCGTACCCGTGATTATCACATAACACCACAAACATCAACCAGCTTCGGTATCCGCAATACCGCTATGATCCTCTCAGGATCACATAACCAACTTCTTTCCTCATCGAACCAGGGTTTTTTATTAAGCAGGTTATTATTACTGTTGACCCATAGTGTAACCTACTATGAATTGGGCCCATATCCGCGGGCGCGGCTATCGATAGATTATACACTCTGCAGAGGTTAGTACACTATACCCACACTACGGAACCCAAGGCCTCGTGCTCCCATTCCGGTGGACCAACGGCGTTCTGGCAAAACTGATCTGTTGCATGACACTCTCCCGGCCACTCCGACCAACTCCCCTTTGGGCTAAGTTATGGGTGGCATCGATGTCACCTCGTGACATCCAACGGCCACCGTCGTGGCAAAACATAAACGGTCTCAAACGAGGATAAGAGCGCTCAAACCAAACTCGGGCACACAAGGTTATTGCTACCTACCGGGCCAGGATAGCGCGCGCACATAACCTTCCCTAGTTGGAGGCACCAGCGAGAGGCATGACAATAGACCTCATTAAGGCCTTCCCATAAAGGCAAATGTGGTTGCACTGGATAGCTCATCTCGATGGCACTATGATTCAGCCAACAGGTGTTTAAGTTCAATTAATATGCGGTTAAACTTGAAAAGAAATGAGCTGAGTCATAAAAACATGATGAATCAACAATGCATATGAGCATGATATCAACTTGAACATGTATGGGAAGCATAACCAACGAACATATGACGCATTAGTACCAACAATAATAAAGCACTTAGTTTACTGGATGCAGATGAACATGGCATAGCGATGATCATGCATATCACAGATACTTTCATAATAGACGATAATAATGCATCGAAGAATATTATTATCACCAGTATGTACTACCAACAAGCATGACATATGAGAATAATACTAGCAAGTAGCACATACTAACAAGGTGCACAAGAACATAGCACGAAGATAAGTATGTATCCATAAGCATATTCGAATCGGTAATAGCAGTAGTTAATGCACAAACATTTATTAAACATTTAAGTGGAAACCATGGCTACTGCAAATCCATCATGCAAGTGGTTGTTGTGGCTTGCCTGGAGTGGAAGAAATCACCGGAGAGAAGTGTGAAGCATTCACGGAAAGATTCACCGGAAACAGTTCTCTCTCAAAGGGGGCTGTTTGGGGCAAGGGCAAAATGGTCATTTTCATAGTGTGAAAACATTATGAAAATGGTACCAACATGATGGGCTCGACGAGACGAAACCGTGAGACTTTGATTCACCTCGTTTGGAGTACGGATCGCGAAGATACGGACGGAAGAAGAATAGGGACTAATCTATAAAAGTTTTCCACAAACAAGTCCCTGGGCTGAAAAACAGAAAGCGTCTTTAGAGGAATACGCTTTCAGACAGAGAAAGCGTACTTCTGGTTGAAGAAGAAACAGAATGCGCTTTCAACACGCAAAGACGTATTATGAAGAAATACATATCCACTTAAAACAGATGGCCCTGGGGCTGTGTCACTTACACGTGGGGCCGAGGGGAGGCTCGGGCCCGCCTGGCCCCCGACAGAAACAGGGGAGGGGCGACGCCGGCGACGGCATGGGCTGCTCCGGCCAGCCCTGGCGAAGCTGGGACCACTAGTGGCCGCGGGACGAGGTGCTGCTCCCTCTTGGAGCAGCAGCATCGCCGGAGAGGGGCGGGAGCACCGGCGGGTCGTGGTGGCCGCGGACACGGGTGGTGGTTGACCTTGGGGGCGGCAGCCTGAGGCACTCCGGCGACCAGCAGAGAGGGCGGGGAGGGTCGCCGGAGTGATGAGCTTCTAGTGGTTTGGGCTAGAGATGGAGGGGAGGCCGAGGCGGCTCCGGCGGACGGCGGCGGCAAGAGAAGTGGGCAGTGAGCTCCGGTGGTCGGGGAGGGCCGTGGAGACGGCGGCGAGGTGCGGGAGAGGTTGCGGCAACTACTTATAGGCCCGGGGAGGTCTCTAGAGCACTCGGGAGAGCTCCGACTAGCGGCCATGGAGGAGCAGAGCAGCTGCAGGTCACGGACGTGGCTGCCGGCGCGCGACGATGATGAAATAGGAAGGGGGCAGGGACTGGGAATGACCGCACGCTCACGGGGAGGCTCCAGGACAAGATGATGGCTCGAGAACATGAAGGAACGGACGAGCACAACGCGTCGGTTTGGCACGTCTGCCCCGTGATTACCGCGTGAACCCGGCGGTGACACGCGCGCTGGGCTGCTAAACCGTGTTTGGGAGATGGACTAGTTGACAGAGAGAGCCAAGGAGGAAAGAACCAAGGGCAGGGGCAAAGAAGAGATTTGGGCTTAGCTCCCAACCAGCTGAACAACAAGGTGTTTGTGCTATGCTGGGGGGACACATACTTGGAGATGAAGGATTTGCTTAGTCTGGGGTTGATCACTCACTAAGGTGATTAAGATGGCAAGGTTTCAGCTCAAGGAGAGGGGTTTAGCTAGTACTTGCAGTACCAAGTGCCATACTGTCCAGAAATGCAAATATTGATGTGGCACTCACATACTAGCTTGGATTGAGGTGAAAATTGGTGTAGAGGAGTTATATGAGAACATGAAGCTACTGTAAAAGTTTCATACCATTTGGAAATACCAAAATGGTACTTGCTTCACAATGCATCCCTCTGGACAGAATCTTAGGAAAATTCCTGAGGAAAAATGGCTAGATAGAATGAGCCCAAATTTTGGGGAGAGAGTTTATATGGGTAGGAGTATGCCCTGGTAAATTTTCAGCAAAATGAAGCAATATAAAAATATAGTTGCTTCACAACCTGAAAATCTGTCCAGAAGCCAAAATTTGATGCTGAGCTCACATAGAGTGATGACATGAGCCCAAATCTTGAGGAGAGTGATGATTTGATCATATTAAGGACCTTGCAAAATTTCAACTCATTTGGATTACCCTAGTAAGTACTTCCTTCACAAAGGCTTCCCTCAGACAGGAACTTTGGAAATTTGCTGAGGAAGGTTCACTAGGCAAATTAAGTTGAATTTTAGCATGGGGCAATGATATGGACAGGAAAAGGTGTCCAAAAAGTTTGGGGTAAATTAAGCAAAGATAAATGACACTTCCTTCTCAAAAAGCCACTTAGGGCAGAATGAGAAAAAGGAATATTTGTGAATTATCTTTGATGATGCCAAGGAAGGGTTTTGACATATCTGTGGAAGATATGACCCAAACAATTTATGAGAATTATTTGGGAATTTTGGGAGTGATAGAAATATAGGTTGTTTCACAACCTAGGGCAAAAAGGATTATTCCTTTAATAGAAAAAGGAATATTCCCAATAAAAATAATATTGGGATTGGGCTAAGATGATAATGACAAGGTCTTGAGATGGTTTTGAGGATGACAAGCCTCTAGGGAGCCTGAGAAGAGGTGATCTTCCCAGATTTCAGGACCACAGAGTCACAGAAAAGCAATTCAAATAAAAAATCCAAAAAAACAAAAGAAAAAGAAAGGGCCAAAAATCTCGCTCTGGGGTGGTTTGCTTCACTGTATCCATATGCTGACAGGCCTTACCTCACATGTTACTTTGACTCCTATATCTTTTATATCTGCCAACTTAACGGGGTGTGGTAGATTATTATGACTGCAATATATGCCTGTCTCACAAGTCCGAGAGTCGTTTCTAATGGATGTGTCACACTGATCACATTCCATGGAGCTGTGAACAACTTTCTTGGTGGACACCAAATATCTTACTCCTTGCATTGGGTTGCTCAAAGAGCTGCATGTCCCTCCGTGTTCAACACAGTGTTGTGAATCATACTATTCTCCCAGCGAAATCTGACTTCTTGCAAGGATTCCCGAATCATCTTAACTAGCTCCGCTGTCTTGAGTATCAAATCCGTACCAAAGATTTGACTGTCGTCTGTCATGACCCGCATAAAGGGGTATGGCCTTATAATCGATAGTATCCACAAACTTGACTGGCGGTGGTTTTGGGAGAAGAATCTTGTTCATGGCAAACTATCCTTTAACTGATTCCATATGCGAGGGCACATGCTTCGAGAATATTGTTCAACATTCTGATTACTCATCATGTCAGTATATCCATGTGAATCATGCAACAATTATCATACATGTATTGCATTTCTTGCTCCTTCATTATTAGTTTCTTTGTCTGGATCCTTTGCTGGAAGGAGCTTAGCCATATATATATTCTCTGTGGCGCCATAGGTACTATCAGGGGAAATATTTCGACAGGCATACCTTTATCCTCATCTCCTGACATGGTAACATCGTTTAAATGGCAGGTTCATCGTCTCTCATGTTTTAACCGTAGGGAAATGATCATCCGAACCCTTGCAAGAAATCAGCAAATAAATCAGTAGCCACCAGAATGGTCTTTACAACTCAGATCTGGGACATTACTGAAATAACTCAACCATGGCTCAAGATGGCCGGAAAGCAGCTCAGAGCATGAGACCGTGTTGATAAGAAGAAAGTGGGAGTTCCCTAAGACGGCTGAAAATCAGCTTAGAGCATAGGGCCACTGTCACGAAAAGAAACTCAACAGCTGCACGAGACGGCTGGAAAGCAGCTTAGAACTCATGACAGCGGTTGAATAGAGAGAACTAAAGTCGGCATCCACCTCGGACAGCCAAAAACAGCTCAAAACACAGGCGTGGTGCCATCACCGGAGAAAAGTAGACAAGGGCTCATCAAGATCATATACCAGGTTCACAGGTACTTGTACAGAGCTCACTATTATCGTCAATCTTCATAGTCCTTTGTCACACTGAGGTGTATAACTGGCGTCCTTCTTTTAACAATACTCATGTGGTGGTCAGATTCTATTTACATCATCGTTCGAGTGACTTGCAAGACCTTGGTTGTATGGTCACAATGAAAGCATGTGTAGCTGAGCATTTGGTTCCTGAGGGAGACACTTGTGTCCAGACTGGCTCGTGTTCCTGACCAAACTGTCAACTCATTGTGTAATACCTTGTACCAGTGCCATACGGAGGAAGCTTGTGCTGAAAGCCATCGCGCTGAGGAGGACTGAATAGTTTGTGCTCGAAGCTTTCGTCAGACAGCTTGCTAAAGAAGGTTAGGTACCGTACTTGAGAAGCTTCCCCCCTTAGTGGCTTGCTGGGGAAGACTCGATTTCTTATGCCGGAAGCTTTTGCAGTGGCTTACCGAGGAAGACGGAGTATCTTGTGCTGGAAGTCATCCACATATTGTACCGAGGAAGACTGAGGACACTTGCGTTGTAAGCTTCTCTGGTAGCTTGCGAGGGAAGACTGGGTTGCTTACACCAGAAGCTTCTATCTGAAATATGTTGACTCAATGCCATATATATATATATATACCCTTTAATATTTTTGCTGCCGGTTACTTGTATAAAAAGGGTGTTCGATTATCCTTCTTGCTGAGTGTTGGGTACATGGCATATTTTCGCTGGCTTCCGGGTTATAGCATGTTTCAAAATCGTACTCATTGCAGAATCAAACCATGCATATGAAGCATACCATTAACTGATAATATATTGTTAGTCATGCACCCAAAGCTGTCTTCCATCTAATTCCATCATTACTGCTGTGAAGATTGCACACTGATGTAGACTTGATGCTGATATTCAAGCCAGGATATCATTTGTATTTAGATCAAATAGTGCCAATACAATACAGTCAGCTGAGAATTTCATAATATTTGGCTGAGCTTCCAAGTATTTGAATTCCGTGCTGATTCTTCGGGTCCGGTGTTGGTTGATGAGCAACTTTAACAAGGGAAAAAATAAGGTAACACCGAGGGCCCAAAGAAATAAACAAAAGAAACGAATGAAACAAAAGCACACAAGGCATACAAAAGATATTATATTCAAGCAACATCACATAGTACTGCTACTCACAACAATAATATGCATGCATACTTAAGCACACAGATCTCGCGAAAACTCCGGTTCGACGATCTATTATGCTGTGGCGGTGTGCACAAAAGGGAATCCAAGTGTGGAAAGAGTTGGTGTAACCAAGGTTACACCAAGCGCTGGCTTAACACCGGTTGCAGCTGGACGGACACTGAGGTGAGGACGGACTTGGTGATAATGTAGTGGAACACGGAGGTCACGACCACATCATCATCAAGTGGACGGAAGGGAACCGTACTCGTCCAGGGAATGGGTGACAGGGTAGGATAGCGGCGAAAAGCAAGGCTCGATTGCCCTTTTCTGATAGCGAAGATCAGTCAAGGTTGCTAAAGCGGCGAGTTGGATGGCACGATTTGGGATAGAAATATGGCTACCACCAAAACGATAGGGGTGACTGGTGGAAGAATAAGGATGTGATACCCGCAAATGGTGTCTGGAACACTTGGTACCTCGGCATCACTCCATTGGGACACAGATGACACCAAACACTGAAGAGTAGGTATGCAAAACTAGAGGGAGTGCAGGTAGTGGATCGAAACCGATGCCACCTACACTCACAAGATTAACCGTTAGAGATAAGGTAATGAGTCTATATGCATGCTATGCGACAAACAAATGCGACAACCAAATGCAACAAACATACTAGTCTCTATACTACCGCTTTCTAATGCTCGCGTGGACTAGGGCGTCCTACAGCCAGACCAGCTCTAATACCAACTGTTGTGGCACCCCAGCTCAGAGAGACCGGAACACCCAGTATAATAGCCCAGAGATCAAGTCTTCTAGAATACGGCACTGCTTGGCATAGAACAAATCAGCTCTTTATTACAATCGATATGGATGCAAGGGTTCCGATATAATAGGGAATTACATCGGCACGGCGACACTACGCCTGCTCAGGTTGCTCTATGCTAGCAGCCGAACAAATCTTAGCAGCAGAATATCTTCTAGGAGCGAAATAACGACAACGGCGATGGACTCCACTCCACAGGGACTCTGGCTGGAACACGTATCCTAGCTCGCAAACTCGGGATCCTCGGCAATCAAGCAAACACGGCATGACCCACAAACTGGCATGACACGCCAGGAGAGTACTTTGAATGTACTCGCAAGCTCACAGCAACCAAAAGCAATCAAGACAAACAACAGCATGGCATTTACAGGTTAAACATTAGAGATGAACATGATACCACTAGAACAACATAAGCATGGCATGAACATGAGCATGTAGAACATCCCATAACTAGAACCATATGAAATGAACATGGCATGTTACTCATGATATGAACAGGATGATACTAGGATGCAGTATGCTTAAACTATCATGATTCAACTTACTCTGCTCGGGGTTATCTCGTAACCACCACATGTACCACTTACCATCGTGGACATCACACGATCACCTCAGGATCAAATCAAGCTTGGTATTAACAATACCATAGTAATCATTACATGACCACAAGGAGCTTGATCCTTACCCGTGATTATCGCATAACACCACAAACATCAGCCAGCTTCGGTATCCATAATACAACTGTGATCCTCTCACGATCACATATACAACTTCTTTTCTCATCGAACCAGGGTTGTTTATTAAGCAGGTTATTATTACTGTTGACCCATAGTGTGACCTACTACGAACTGGGCCCATATCCGCGGGCGCGGCTATCGATAGATTATACACTCTGCAGAGGTTAGTACACTGTACCCACACTACGGAACTCAAGGCCTCGTGCTTCCATTCGGGTGGACCAACGGTGTTCTGACAAAACCGATCTACTGCATGACACTCTCCCGGCCACTCCGACCAACTCCCCTTTGGGCTAAGTCATGGGTGGCCCCGATGTCACCTCGTGACATCCAATGGCCACCGTCGTGGCAAAACATAAACGGTCCGAAACGGGGACAAGAGCGCTCAAACCAAACTCGGGCACACAAGGTTATCACCGCCTACCAGGCCAGGATAGCACGCGCACATAACCTTCCCTAGTTGGAGGCACCGACGAGAGGCATGACAATAGACCGCATTAAGGCCTTCCCATAAAGGCAAATGTGGTTGCAGTGGTCAGCTCGTCTCGATGGCACTATGACTCAGCCAACAAGTGTTCAAGTTCAATTAATATCCGGTTAAACTTGAAAAGAAATGAGCTGAGTCATAAAAACATGATGAATCAACAATGCATATGAGCATGATATCAACATGAACATGTATGGGAAGCATAACCATCGAACATATGAAGCATTAGTATCAACAATAATAAAGCACTTAGTTTACTGGATGCAGATGAACATGGCATAGCGATGATCATGCATATCACAGATACTTTCATAATAGATGATAATAATGCATCAAAGAACATTACTATCACCAGTATGTACTACCAACAAGCATGACATATGAGAATAATACTAGCAAGTAGCACATACTAACAAGGTGCACAAGAACATAGCATGAAGATAAGCATGTATCCATAAGCATATCCGAATCGGTAATAGCAGTAGTAAATGCACAAACATTTATTAAACATTTAAGTGGAAACCATGGCTACTGCAAATCCATCATGCAAGTGGCTGTCGTGGCTTGCCTGGAGTGGAAGAAATCACCGGAGAGAAATGCGAAGCATTCGCGGAAAGATTCGCCGGAAACAGTTCTCTCTCAAAGGGGGCTGTTTGGGGCAAGGGCAAAATGGTCATTTTCATAGTGTGAAAACATGATGAAAATGGTACCAACATGACGGGCTCGACAAGACGAAACTGTGAGATTTGGATTCACCTTGTTTGGAGTTCGGATCGCGAAGATACGGACGGAAGAAGAACAGGGACTAATCTATAAAAGTTTCTCCACAAACAAGTCCCTGGGCTGAAAAACAGTAAGCGTCTTTAGAGGAATACGCTTTCAGACAGAGAAAGCGTACTTTTGGTCGAAGAAGAAACAGAAAATGCTTTCAACACGCGAAGACGTATTCCGAAGAAATACGTATCCACTTAAAACAGATGGGCCCAGGCTTGTGTCACTTACACGTGGGGCCGAGGGGAGGCGCGGGCCCGCCTGCCTCTCGGTCGTCCTCTTCCTCGATGCCCTCCTATAGAAACAGGGGAGGAGGCAGGGGAGGGGCGACGCCGGCGACGGCCTGGGCTGCTCTGGCCGGCCCTAGCGGAGCTGGGACCACCAGTGGCCGCGGGACGAGGCGCTGCTCCCTCCTGGAGCAGCAGCATCACCGGAGAGGGGCGGGAGCGACAGCGGCTCGTGGTGGCCGCGGACACGGGCGGCAGTTGACCTTGGGGGCGGCGGCCTGAGGCACTCCGGCAACAAGCAGAGAGGGCGTGGATGGTCGCCAGAGTGAGGAGTTTCTAGTGGTGAGGGCTAGAGGCGGAGGGGAGGCCTGGGCTCGCCGGAATCACGCGGAGGCCGAGGCGGCTACGAGGGACGGCGGCGGCCAGAGAAGTGGGCAGCAAGCTCCGGTGGTCGGGGAGGGCCATGGAGAGGCCGGCGAGGTGCGGGAGAGGTCGGTGCAACTACTTATAGGCCCGGGGAGGTCTCTAGAGCACTCGGGAGAGCTCGGACTAGCGGCCATGGAGGAGCAGAGCACCTGAATGTCACGGACGCGGCTGCCGGCGCGCGACGACGACGAAATAGGAAGGGGGCAGGGGCTGGGAATGACCGCACGGTCACGGGAGGCTCCCGGACAAGATGATGGCTCGAGAACGTGAAGGAACGGACGAGCACAGCACGTGGTTTTCCAGAGTGCGTCGGTTTGGCACGTCTGCCCCGTGATCACCGCGTGAACCCGGTGGTGACACGCGCGCTAGGCTGCCAAACCATGTGTGGGAGATGGACTAGTCGACAGAGAGAGCCAAGGAGGAAAGAACCAAGGGCAGGGGCAAAGAAGAGATTTGGGCTTAGCTCCAAACCAGCTGAACAGCAAGGTGTTTATGCTGTGCTGGGGGGACACATACTTGGAGATGAAGAATTTGCTTTGTCAACCTAGGGCAAAAAGGATTATTCCTTTAATAGAAAAAGGAATGTTCCCAATAAAAAGAATATTGGCATTGGGCTAAGATGAAAATTACAAGGTCTTGAGATGGTTTTGAGGATGACAAGCCACTAGGGAGCCTGAGAAGAGGTGATCTTCCCAGGTTTCAGGACCATAGAGCCACAGAAAAGCAATTCAAATAAAAAATCCAAAGAAAAACAAAAGAAAAAGAAAGGGCCAAAAATCAGGGTGTGACATGGAGCACACAACCCGACAACCATATGTGGTGTCACGTGTTACCACACACGTGTTAACATAAGGAAACGTATGTGTAACTTACTAATCATTGCACTAGCCATCGCAAGCAACTAGTAAGCATTTTTCAAAGTTTTTACTACAGATAGAATCGCACATGAATTAACTCTAGTAACTGTCTGTGTTATATTTTCTCATTGCAAATAGTTCATCCGAGTAGGCTATTTACCGCGTATCACAAACATCTTGTTTACACGAATCGTTTGTATTCTTTTGGCTCATAGCAAACAGTTCATCTATGTGAACTGTGTGCCGCATATCACACAGATCTTGTTAAACTGAACCATTTCTGTTGTGTTCCTAATCGAAAATAGTTCGTTCGAGTGAACCGTATGCCGTATATCGCACACACCCTGATCTGGCTGACCATTTCTGTTGCATTCCCTAATAGCAAACAGTTCATCCGAGCGAACTGTATGCCGTGTATCGCACACACAATGATATAGCTGCCCGTTTCTGTTGTTCTGTCTTATCGCAAATAGTTCTTATGGATTAACCGTATGTCACACATCGCACATGGAATTAGAATATGAACCGTGTTTGATGTATCCACCATCGCAAACGTTTTGCATCTTTTTTGACGTTTTTTTTACATCACCATTTGCAATTAATGCATCGCACACAATTTCGTCGAAGGGTCTGTGATTGTAGTGTCGCGTTAGGAGCATCCTGCAGTAGTGGTTACTAGTGATTATGTTCTTGGTGCTGTTCTAGGACAAATAATTGATAAGAAATTAAATGATATCCATTATGCTAGTAAAACACTAGACAATGCTCAAAGAAAGTATGCTACTACTGAGAAAGAATTTTTAGCAGTTGTGTTTGCATGTGATAAATTTAGATCTTACATAGTTGATTCTAAAGTAATTGTTCACACCGATCATGCTGCTATTAAATATCTTACAAAAAAGAAAGATGTTAAACCTAGACTCATTAGGTCGGTTCTATTGCTACAAGAATTTGACTTGCATATTACTGATAGGAAGGGAGCTGAGAGAATCCCGTAGATGATAACTTGTCTAGGTTGGAAAATATTCTTGATCACCCACTACCTATTGATGATAGTTTTCCTGATGAGCAACTAGTTGCTATAAATGCTTATTGTAATACTCCTTGGTATGCAGACTATGCTAATTACATCGTTGCTAAATTTATACCACCTAGTTTCACATACCAACAAAAGAAAAAAAAATCTTTGATTTAAGACATTACTTCTGGGATGACCCACATCTTTATAAAGAAGGGGTAGAAGGTATTAGACATTGCATACTTGAGCATTAACAGGAAGAAATCCCACAGAAGTGTCACTTCGAGGCTTATGGAGGACACCACGCTGGGAGATAGAACCGCGCATAAGGTATTACAATCTGGTTTTTATTGGCCTACTCTCTTCAAGGAAACTCGTAAGTTTGTTTTAGCTTGTGATGAATGTCAAAGAATTGATAATATTGGTAGACGTCAGGAAATACCTATGAATTTTTCACTTGTTATCGAACCATTTGATGTTCGGGGATTTGATTATATGGGACCTTTTCTTCCTCTAATGGGTATACACATATTTTGGTTGCTGTTGATTACATTACTAAGTGGGTGGAAGCTATTCCAACTAGTAGTGCTGGTCATAACACTTCTATCAAAATGCTTAAAGAAGTTATTTTCCCGAGGTTTGGAGTCCCTAGATGTTTAATGACCGATGGTGGTTCACATTTTACTCATGGTGCTTTCCATAAACTGCTTGCTAAATATGATGTTAACCATAGAATTGCGTCCCCTTATCACCCTCAATCTAGCTGTCAGGTTGAATTGAGCAACAGAGAAATAAAGTTACTTTTGCAAAAGACCGTCAATAGATCTAGAAAGAATTGGTCTAAGAAACTAGATGATGCATTATGGACATACAAAACTGCTTATAAGAATCATATGGGTGTGTCTCTGTATAAAATGGTTTATGGAAAAGCATGTCATTTACCTCTCGAGTTATAACATAAAGCATATTGGGCAATCAAAGAACTTAATTCTGATTTTAAACTTGCCAGTGAAAAGAGGCCTTTTGATATCAGCTCGTTAGATGAGTGGATAACCAAAGCTTATGAAAATGCCAAGTTGTTTACAGAGAAAGTTAAAAGATGGCATGGTAAAAGAATTCAAAAACGGGAACTCAAAGTGGGTGAGTATGTTCTATCGTACAATTCTCGTTTCAGAATTTTTGCAGGAAATCCTCTCTCTAAATGGGAAGGACCATATATCATCGAAGAAGTTTATCATTCTGGAGCTATTAAGATCAAAAACTCCGAAGGCACCAATCCGAGGGTGGTCAATAGACAAAGAATTAAGTACTATATCTCAAGTACACCTATCAATGTTGAAACTAACATTATTCAAAGCATGACACCGGAGGAACACATAAGAGAGACCATCCAGAACACTCCAGAACCCTGAAAAGGAATAGGTATGTGATACCGTAAGTAAACAGACTCCAAAAATCCCATAAAAATATTTTCTGTCGATCTTGGAATATTAGAAAAAAAATACCAAAATAAGAAACAGCCGAGGGGACCCACGAGGTGCACACGAGGCACCAGGGCGCGCCCACCCCCTGGGCGCGCCCTGGTGGCTCGTGGGCCCATCATGAGCCTTCTCGACTCCGTTTTCTTCTGGAATACTTGTTTTGCACGATAAAAAATTCTTTATATATATTCCCGGATGTTTCGACACCCGTATCGTAGAAATCTCCTCTGTTCTTGTTTCGTGTTGTTTTTCTAACAGATCTGAAAGTATGTTGTCCCAAGATTCAGATGCAGAAAGCTATGTTTCCCAATATGTTGCAAATCCAAGGATTTATGGAGACATAGACCCTTATTATTGGTCTACAGAGGAGGAGCAAGATGTTGATTTGAGAGGAACAGGATACATGAGCTCGGAAGAGGATGAAGCCCCTCTACCTCAACCAAGGGATATGCATGTGGAATTCAAGAAATCGAGCCTCCCAAACACAGCAAACGAATCTAAGCTTCAATTTATCCCTTTTCATATCCTATAGGAAAACAAGAAGGGATTATGCGAGAAGGTATTGGAGCTTGAACGAGAAGTCAGCAAGTTAAAGGAGGAGAACTATTTCCTCATGCGAAAGCTGAAGGACAAGCCCACCACTTCATCACCACCATCATCACTGATACCTCCATTATGCATCATGTTTTCCTACTGCTATTTATAGTGTTTTTATTCATCATAATACTTTGTGGAGTAATTCTAATGCCTTTTCTCTCAAAATATGCAAGGTTTACACAAAGAGGGAGAATGCCAGCAGCTGGAATTCTGGACGTGAAAAAGCAACATCAGAGATACCTATTCTGCACATCTCCAAATGAGCTGAAATTTTACAGAGAATTATTTTGGAATATATAAAAAATACTGGAGAAAAGAACTACTGGAGGGGGCCACCTAGGTGCCCACTAGGGACCAGGGCGTGCCACCCCCTCCAGGCGCGCCCTGGTGGGTAGTGGGCTCCTCGGCCCACCTCTGGTGCCCATCTTCTGGTACATAAGGTCTTTTGACCTAAAAAAAATAAGGAGAGGACTTTCGGGATGAAGCGCCGCCGTCTCGAGGCGGAACTTGGGCAGGAGCACTTTTGCCCTCCGATGGAATGATTTCGCCAGGGGAACTTCCTCCGGGAGGGGGAAATCAAAGCCATCGTCATCACCGACAACCCTCTCATCTTTGGGAGGCCAATCTTCATCAACATCTTCAACAGCACCATCTCATCTCAAACCCTAGTTCATCTATTGTGTTCAATCTTTGTATCAAAACCTCATATTGGTACCTGTGCGTGACTAGTAGTGTTGATTACATCTTGTAGTTGATGCTAGCCAATTTTGGTGGAAGATTATATGTTCAGATCCATTATGATATTTATTACTCCTCTGATCTTGAGCATGAATATTATTTGTGAGTACTTGCCCTTGTTCTTGAGGCCAAGGGAGAAATCATGTTGCAAGTAATCATGTGAATTTGATATTTGTTCGATATTTTGACGATGTGTATGTTGTGATTCCCTTAGTGGTGTTATGTGAACGTCGACTACATGACACTTCACCATCTTTGGGCCTAAGGGAATGCATTGTCGAGTAGCTATTAGATGATGGGTTGCTAGAGTGACAGAAGCTTAAACCCTAGTTTATGCGCTATTTCATAAGGGACAAATTTGGATCCATATGTTTAATGCTATGGTTAGATTTTATCTTAATTCTTCTTTCGTAGTTGCAGATGCTTGCGAGGGGGGTTAATCATAAGTGGGAGGCTTGTTCAAGTAAGAACAGCACCCAAGCACCGGTCCACCGACATATCAAATTATCAAAGTAGCGAATGTGAATTAAACTAACATGATGAAAGTGACTAGATGAAATTACCGTGTGCCCTCAAGAACGCTTTGCTTATTATAAGATACCATTCCGGCCTGTCCTTTGCTACAAAAAGGATTGGGCTACCTTGCTGCACTTTTGTTACTGTTACCATTACTTGCTCGTTACAAATTATCTTGCTATCAAACTACCTGTTACCGACAATTTCAGTGCTTGCAGAAATTACTTTGCTGAAAACCGCTTGTCATTTCCTTCTGCTCGTCGTTGGGTTCGACACTCTTACTTATCGAAAGGACCACGATTGATCCCCTATACTTGTGGGTCATCAAGACTCTTTTCTGGCGCCATTGCCGGGGAGTGAATCGCTCTTGGTAAGTGGAAATCAGTAAGGAAATATTTATATTATGTGTTGAAATTTACTGTCACTTGTTACTATGGAAAACAATCCTTTGAGTGGTCTGTTAGGGGTATCTTCACCTTGACCAAAAACACAAAGAGTTTCCCCTCAACCTACTACACCTACTGAAAATATTGGTTATGAAATTCCTTCGGGTATGATAGAGAAACTGCTAGCTAATCCTTATGCACGAGATGGAACACTACATCCTGATATGCACCTAATCTATGTGGATGAAGTTTGTGGATTATTTAAGCTTGCAGGTTTACCCGGAGATGAAGTTAAGAATAAGGTTTTCCCTTTATATTTTGGAGGAAAAACATTGACATGGTATAGGCTATGTGATGATATTGGAGCTTGGAATTGGAATTTCACCAAAAAAATTATCCTATGCATCTAGTTCATCATGATCGAAATTATATATATAATTTTTGTCTTCGTGAAGGAGAAAGTATCGCTCTAGCTTGGGGGAGGCTTAAATCAATGTTATATTCATGCCCCAATATGAGCTCTCAAGAGAATTTTTTTTAGAATTTTTATGCTCGGCTTTCTCGAGATGATCAATCCATGCTCCATACTTCTTGCAATGATTGTTTTATGAAGAAGACTATTGACTCCAAGTGGGATCTTTTGGAAAGAATTAAACACAACTCTGAAGACTGGGAACTCAACGAAGGTAAAGAGTCAGGTATAAAGCTTAAGTTTGATTGTGTTAAATCTTTTATTGATATCGATGCCTTTCAATAGTTTAGCACTAAATATGGACTTGACTCTGAGATAGTAGCCTCTTTTTGTGATTCATTTGCTACTCATGTTGATCTCCCTAAGGAGAAGTGGTTTAAATATCATCCCCTATTAAAGAAGAAATTAAGGAACCAATTATAGTTAAGGATGAGACTATCATTTACAATGTTGATCCTGTTGTTCCTACTGCTTATATTGAAAAACCACCTTTCACTGTTAGGATAAAGGAACATGCTAAAGTCTCAACCATGGTTAACAAAAGTAATATAAGAGCACCTAGACCCTCTAAACAAATTAAAGTAGCACCTAGTATAGCTATGGTTAAAGATCTCTTGGTTGATAATATTGATGGGCATGTTATTTACTTCTATGATGAAGCTGCTAGAAGTGCCAAACCCGATACTAAAGACAAAAATAGACCAGTTGTTGGCATGCCTGTTGTCTCAGTTAAAATAGGAGATCATTGTTATCATGGCTTATGTGATATGGGTGCTAGTGTTAGTGCTATTCCTTTTACTCTTTACCAAGAAATTATGAATGATATAGCACCCCCTGAAATAGAAGATATTGATGTCACTATTAAACTTGCTAATAGAGATACTATCACACCACTTGAGATTGTTAGAGATGTTGAAGTCTTGTGTGGAAAAATAAAATACTCTACTGATTTTCTAGTTCTTGGTTCCCCACAAGATGATTTTTGTCCCATTATTTTTGGTAGACCTTTCTTGAACACTGCCAATGCTAAGATAGATTGCAAGAAAGAAACCTCCAGTGTTAATTTTGGTGATGTGTCTCATGAGTTTAATTTTTCTAAGTTTCGTAGGCTACCTCATAATAAAGAATTGCCTAGTAAGGGTGAAATAATTGGTCTTTCTTCTATTGTCGTACCTCCTACTGATTCATTAGAACAATATTTGCTCAACCATGAAAATGATATGCAGTTGCATGAAAGAAATGAAATAGATAAAATATTATTTGAACAACAACCTATTCTTAAACACAATTTTCCTGTTGAAACTCTAGGAGGTCCTCCTCCACCTGAAGGTGATCCTGTGTTTGAATTAAAGCAATTGCTTGACACTTTGAAATATGCTTATCTTGATGAGAAAAAGATATATCCTGTTATTATTAGTGCTAACCTTACAGAGCATGAAGATAAAATATTATTAAAAATTTTGAGGAAGCACCGAGCTGCTATTGGAAATACTCTTGATGATCTTAAGGGCATTAGTCCCACTCTCTGTCAGCACAAGATTAATATGGAACCTGATGCTAAACCGGTTGTTGATCATCAATGATGATTAAATCCTAAGATGAAGGAAGTGGTAAGAACTGAAATATTAAAGCTTCTGGAAGCAGGTATAATTTATCCCATAGCTGATAGTAGATGGGTAAGTCATGTTCATTGTGTTCCTAAGAAAGGAAGTATTACTGTTGTCCCTAATCATAAAAATGAACTCATTCCACAAAGAATTTTGACTAGCTATAGAATGGTAATTGATTTTAGAAAATTAAACAAAGCCACTAGAAAGGATCATTACCCTCTACCTTTCATTGACCAAAATTTAGAAAGACTATCTAAGCACACAATTTTTTGCTCTCTTGATGGATATTCTGGTTTCTCTCAAATACCGGTATCACAACCTGACCAATAGAAAACCACCTTTACTTGTTCTTTTGGAAGCCTTTTGGTTTATGCAATGCACCTGCTACCTTTCAAAGATGTATGACTGCTATATTCTCTGAGTTTTGTGAAAAGATTGTTGAGATTTTCATGGATGATTTTTCTGTTTACGGAACTTCTTTCGATGATTGCTTAAGCAACCTTGATCGAGTTTTGCAGAGATGTGAGAAAACTAATCTTGTCTTGAATTGGGAGAAGTGCCACTTTATGGTGAATGAAGGTATTGTCTTGGGGCACAAAATTTCCGAACGAGGTATTGAGGTGGATAAAGCTAAGGTCGATGCAATTGAGAAAATGCCATGTCCTAAAGACATTAAAGGTATTCGTAGTTTCCTTGGTCATGCTGGTTTCTGTAGGAGGTTTACTAAAGACTTCTCTAAAATTT
The DNA here is from genome assembly GCA_011799875.1 of Thinopyrum elongatum. NCBI lineage: Eukaryota > Viridiplantae > Streptophyta > Magnoliopsida > Poales > Poaceae > Thinopyrum > Thinopyrum elongatum. The sequence goes on along the minus strand of CM022301.1, from coordinate 506,306,812 downwards.
CTAGGCCTCTTACTAATCTTTTACAAAAGGATGTTCCATTTGTTTTTGATGATGATTGTGTAGAACCATTTGAAACACTTAAGAAAGCCTTAACTTCTGCACCTATTGTTCAACCACCTGATTGGAACTTGCCTTTTGAAATTATGTGTGATGCTAGTGATTATGTTGTTGGTGCTGTTCTAGGACAAAGAGTTGATAAGAAGTTGAATGTTATTCATTACGCTAGTAAAACTCTAGACAGTGCCCAAAGAAATTGTGCTACTACTGAAAAAGAATTTAGAGCAGTTGTGTTTACTTGTGATAAATTCAGATCTAACATAGTTGATTCTAAAGTAATTGTTCACACCGATCATGCTGCTATTAAATATCTTATGGAAAAGAAAGATGCTAAACCTAGACTCATTAGGTGGGTTCTTTTGCAACAAGAATTTGATTTGCATATCACTGATAGGAAGGGAGCTGAGAACCCCGTAGCTGATAACTTGTCTAGGTTAGAAAATATCCTTGATGACACACTTCCTGTTGATGATAGTTTCCCTGATGAACAACTAGCTATCATAAATGCTTCTCATAATACTCCTTGGTATGATAACTATGCTAATTATATTGTTGCTAAATTTATACCACCTAGTTTCACATACCAACAAAAGAAAAAAATTCTTCTATGATTTAAGACACTACTTTTCAGATGACCCACATCTTTATAAAGAGAGAGTAGATGGTATTATTAGACGTTGTATACCTGAGCATGAACAAGAACAAATTCTATGGAAATGTCACTCTGAAGCCTATGGAGGGCATCATGCGGGAGATAGAACTGCACACAAGGTATTACAATCTGGTTTTTTTTGGCCTACTCTTTTCAAAGATGCCCGTAAGTTTGTCTTATCTTGTGATGAATGTCAAAGAATTGGTAATATAGGTAGATGTCAGGAAATGCCTATGAATTATTCACTTGTTATTGAACCATTTGATGTTTGGGGTTTTGATTATATGGGCCCTTTTCCTTCCTCTAATGGGTATACACATATTTTGGTTGCTATTGATTATGTCACTAAATGGGTAGAAGCTATTCCAACTAGTAGTGCTGATCATAACACCTCCATTAAAATGCTTAAAGAAGTTATTTTCCCTAGGTTTGGAGCCCCTAGATATTTAATGACTGATGGTGATTCACATTTTATTCATGGTGCTTTCCATAAATTGCTTGCTAAATATGATGTCAACCATATAATTGCATCTCATATCACCCTCAATCTAGTGGACAAGTTGAACTTAACAACAGAGAAATAAAGTTAATATTACAAAAAAACTGTCAATAGGCCCCGAAAGAATTGGTCTAAGAAATTAGATGATGCACTTTGGGCTTACAGAACAGCTTATAAAAATCCTATGGGTATGTCTCCTTATAAAATGGTTTATGGAAAAGCTTGTCATTTGCCTCTTGAGTTAGAACATAAAGCATATTGGGAAATTAAAGCACTCAAATATGACTTCAAACTTGCCGGTGAGAAGAGGTTATTTGATATTAGCTCACTAGATGAATGGAGAACCCAAGCCTATGAAAATGCCAAACTATTCAAGGAAAAAGATAAAAGATGGCATGACAAAAGAATCCAAAAGCGGGAATTCAAAGTGGGTGAATATGTTCTATTGTACTGTGACACCCTGGTTTTTGCCCTTTTTCTTTTTCTGAGTTTTATTGCTTTTTGAATTGAATTTGAGTTTTTGAATCAACTCATTTGGACTTCATCACTTGGGCATTTCTTTGATTTTCACCCAAGTGACTCATCTCACCTCCAAACCCATCCCCTGCCCTCTGATATACCCAAATATAACATTGGGAATATTTTTCTTAAAAGAAAAATATTAATTTTCTCTCTGAAATCACACTTTAGTCACTTCTGCTCCAAAGCAACCCTCATTTTTCTTGCCCACAAAAATCTGAGAAAATTCCTGAATATTCTTTGGACCTTGGCACACCTCCCTGTGCAAAAATATTTCATTGTTATTTGGAATATTTTTGCTACAGAAAATCTTTTCTATTCTGATCAGAAAATGCATGTTGTGAAGGAAGTGCATTTTCTCCTTGATCCAATGAAGCTGAAATTTTTAGGGCTTCATTACCCTCCTAAGTAACCCCTAGATACCAAAAATCAGCCCTTAACTCTCTCTAGATTTTTCTCTATTAAGCTCCAAAGTTTCTGTCTAGAAACTTGCCAAGAAGCTACAGCCTCAACCAGTCGACCTGGCATTAACTTGGATGCTTTGATCGACCTAGCCTTGCGAAGAAAACATCCCAGACATGAATCTAATGCTCAGCGTGTCGCGTAGCAGGAGTTCACGCGGTGACCACGCGAGGACAAGGCCCCTGGCATGTGTTCGACGCGCTCTACGTCGCGCCAGTGGCTCTGTTTCGCTCATGCCCACATCGGAGCTCGCCCCAGCCTGCCGCACTGCGCCACCAACCTCGTCTTATCGCCCTTGACCCCTCCCTGCCGCTCGCCGACGCCGGAGTTCGCCGCAGCGAGCATGGGCACGACGAGGCCAAGTGCATAGTGCGCCCGTGCCCCTATGCTCGTCTCCACCCGCATCCTGTGCTCGTCCGCGCCCTCCCACAGTGGCAGCGTGAGCTATGGAGTCTTCCCCTCTCCCACTGACGCTCCTCGTCGTCTCCCGGAGACTCCAGAGCGCTCGCCAGAGCCCGCGACCCCGCCTCGGCTCCCCTATATATAGAGCCCCTCCCTCGCCCCTCCGAGCATCTCACTGCACTACTCTGCATCCACAACTCCTCCTAGATATCTGCAGCCCGGCAGGGTAAGCCTCTGGCCGCCATTCCCCTCCCGAGCTCGCCGGCGATCCCCTCCCTCGGTCATCCACCTCTCCAGTGCCCCTCGAGCTGGAGCCACTCTTCCAGAGCCTCCCTAGCAGTCCTTTGGTGCGAGAGAAACCCCCTGGAGCCCTTGGAGTCGCCCATCCTCGCCGTCTTCTTCATCTTCGATGAGCCTCGTCCGCAGCCGCCGCTGGAGACGCTCGTTCCGGTCGACTCCGTCCACCTCCTGCCTTTCCACGGGTTTGAGCAAGTGCACCAGGACCCCCTCTCTCGATCCCTCCCTTCCTCGACGGCCGCCGTGCCCTCCTCGCTGGAGAGAGCCCCGGCGACGAGCCGCCGTTCCCAGTTTCTCTCCCCCTCTCTCAAAACCAACGAGCGGGGCCCACTGTCAGCCTCTCCCCTCGCGCCCGAAGAGGTATGAGTGGTGAGGTATTCACTAGAATACGTCTTCGTCGTCACCCCCCTGATATTATTTTAAATCTGATTTAAATTCAAAAATTTGACTGAACTTTGACCAGCTATAACTCCTATTCTATAAGTCCAAATGACATGTTTCTTTTTGCATTGGCTTTGTGTTGAAATTCACTATCAGCATGCAAAAGATGAGATTTTTGCTTGCTGTAATTATTTTCTGGTGAATTAAATGGTGTTATGTGACATTTTCTTTTTGCTATTTTAATTATTTTCAGAAGGAAATTATTGCCTTGAAGATAACCAGAAGGAGTGTGACCCTCCTCTGCACTAAGGAAAGCCATCACAAATATTTGCAAGAATGACATTTCAATAACTATGATTTTCACTTGAATATGATTATTTTAAATGCATATAAAAACTCCATATAAATTCATTTGATGCTAGTAGCAAATTCTTGCTATGCTTGCTCTGTTATCAGTAGCATGATATTTGAATAATCAAGTTTATGCACTAGAGTAAAGTGAAGTTATGCTTGATCTAGTCCATATCGATATTATGTTAAAAATGGTGCATAGTTCGTTCATTGCATTTTCATGGCATACTATGACTCGGTGAAGTTATTTGCAAGTTGAAACCTGATAATAAACCAACTTGAACATGTTGTTGATCGAGTCATGGTGCCACCGAATCAAGCTTCCCAGTGCAACCACATTTGCCTTTATGGGGAGGCCCTTTCTCGGTCTATTGCTATGCCTCTCGCCGGTGCCTCCAACTAGGGAAGGTTATGCGCTGGCGCTAACCTGGCCCAGTAGGCAGGTATAACCTTGTGTGCCCGTAGTTATTTTGGTACCATGTCCCCGTTTGGGACAATTGTTTTGCCACGACGGTGGCCGTTGGATGTCCGGAGTGGCATCGGGGCCACCCATGACTTAGCCCAAAGGGGAGTTGGTCGGAGTGGCCGGGAGAGTGTCATGGCAGTAGATTGGCTCTATCGGAAAGCCGTTGGTCCACCCGAATGGGAGTCCGAGGCCATGGGTTCCGTGGTGTGCGTACAGTGTGCTAACCTCTGCAGAGTGTATTTAATCTATCGATAGCCGCGTCCTCGGTTATGGGCACAAGTTCGTAGTAGGTCACACCGTGGATCAACAAAAATATTAACCTTGCACACTAAATGAATACTGGTGGCACTATTTTTGTTGGTGAAGGAGTTGAGACCATCGAGATGGTTTCGTTTGTGATCCGGAGGTGATCACCTTGGTATGATGAGGTTCATGGTTACGAGGTAACCAAGATGGTAAGCGGGTCTGAAAGGCCCTGTTATGAGCACGATCACTTCATGAGCAGCATGTCAAATCTTGCATTAAACTTGCTTAAATATCGTTGTTGTTGTTTGCCATTGTTGTTTTGTTTGTGTGAGCTTGCAAGTACATTCAATGTACTGACCTGGCGTGTCATGCCAGTTTCAGGAGAAATCATTCCGGAGTTGGAGTTGCATATCGCATCGCAGTCTAGACAGTGTCCACATCAGTGTCCCTGTGAGATGGAGTCCTTCTACGTCGTCGTTCCGCTGCCTCGTAGTCTTATCGTGATGTCGAGGCCCCTGCTCATGTCTACTAAATAATGTACATATGTTCAGCAGCACCGAGTGTGCCGCTTGGCCTCGCGACTTGATGTAATGTCAAACCCTATATTCCGCTAGTATCAATAAAGCGGTTGTATTTCTGTACCAATTTGTTGTGTGTTGCCAGAAGACTTGATCTCTGGGCTGGCAATGCAAGGCAAAGCGGTCGCTCTGAGCCGGGGTGCCACATGTACAATTCTCATTTTAGATTTTTTGCAGGAAAACTTCTTTCCAAATGGGAGACCATATATCATCGAAGAAATTTACCGCTCTAGAGCTATTAAGATCAACAATGCCGAAGGCACTAATCCGAAGGTGGTCAATGGAGAAAGAATTAAGCACTATATTTCAGGTACATACATTAATGTTGAAACTAATATTATTCAAACCATGACACCGAAGGAATACATAAAAGAGACCTTCCAGAACACTCCAGAACCCTGAAAAGGAAGAGCTACATGATACGGTAAGTAAACCGACTCTAAAAATTTCGCAAAAATATTTTCTGGCAGTTTTGGAATATTAGAAAAAAATAAAAAAATAAAAAACAACCGTAAGGCAACACAGGTGCCCACTAGGCACTAGGGCGCGTGTGCCCCACCTGGCGCGCCCTGTTGGGTAGTGGGCCCCTCGGGCACCTTCTTGACCCCGTTTTCCTGTAGTATGCTTGTTTCCCAAGATAAAAAATCTTTATATATACCCCCGGACGTATTGACCATCGTATCACAGAGAAATCTTCTCTTCTTGTTTCTTGTTGTTTCTCTGTCAGATCTATCAAGCCCGACATCATGTCTTCTCCCTCCTCCAACAACGTAGAAGAAGATGCTTGTCTGCTGAAGATGGAACTAAAAAGAGAGGAACCAAAAGAAGCCACCAAGGAGGACAAGGTCAAGGAAGTTACGGGAGATCAAGCTCGAGAAGGGAGGCAGGCCATGCTAACAGGAGAAGATGAAACAGAAGAAGATATCCTTCAACCATATTACAACCATCTCACCCCTACTAAAATCAAAGCATTTAGGGCCTTCGAAATGGTTCGTGTTCAAAATAAATATCTCACTCGTGAAATTATTTTGTTGGAAGAGCAAAACATCGCCCTCCGGAGCATCAATCGTATTTTGGAGTACCTATTGAGGCTGAAGTGTGAAGCTACTACCTCAACACCACCACCATCACCAAAGAAGGAGACTTAAGTACACGGGTATGGGCACTCCCCTTGGCTTGTGCCAAACTTGGGGGAGATGCCCCGGTATCGTATCACCATCAATTTAATTACCTTTACCTATTTTAGTTCGATCCTTAGTTATTTCGTGATTTTGTTGAATAAAAGTTTAGTATGATCTCTTTTCGAGTGCTAGTTTCGTGATCTATCTATCTATGTAATCGAGTGAGAGTTATATAATAAAGATTAATTTGAGTTTTTTCTTCTTTACTTTTATGTTTCAATCAAAATAAAGAAAATAATAAGACGATCATATGTTAATCTTATGGTAAGTAATGACATCAATTGTCAATGATGCAATTTGTCAATGAAAACTATAAGTGGTAAAATTTATTGAAAGTTAACAAACATAGCATTTGTCAATGATGCAATTTATGAAAGAATTAATAAGGGAAGAGAAGATTCACATGCAAATGTACCATCTTGGACATCTTTTATGATTGTGAGCCCCCATTAAATATCTTATGCCAAATTGTTGACATTGGACAAGGAAGGCAACATAATGTTTTATGTTCGTTCATATTCACATAGAAGTTATATTGTCATGGATCCTCTAACATGTGGTGCTTGCTCAATATCTTTGCTAGCCAAAAAAATCTGCACTAAGTAAAGATACTACTTGTGCATCCAAAACCCTTAAACCCAAATCCATGTTTTGAGAGTCCACCATACCTACCTATGGATTGGATAAGATCCTTCAAGTAAGTTTTCATCGATGCATAAGGCAATAAAAATTGCTTCTAAAAGTGTTTGATCTTTTAGTGTAAGGGAAAATAAGCGTTTTGTACGAACTTGTGATGGCAATGTAATAAAAGCGACAGACTGCATAACAAAGGTTGCTATCATCAGGGGCAATATAATGTGACGTTCTTTTTCATTAAGAGATTGTGCATACAAAACCAAAAAGCGCATGACAACCTCTGCTTCCCTCTGCAAAGGGCCTATCTTTTATTTTTATGTATTTACTTTTTATGCAAGAGTCAAAGTGTTCTCCGCTATTCCTTTTTATTTTTCTCTTTTGCAAGCATCATGTGGTGGGGAAAGATCTAGGCACATATATCCAGTTGGATGTGAGTGATCATGAATTATTATTGTTGACATCACCCTTGAGGTGAATAAGTTGGGAGGCGAAACTATAAGCCCCTATCTTTCTATGTGTCCGGTTGAAACTTTTTGCTCATATATATGCTGTGAGTGTTAGCAATCATAGAAGACTAAATGATGGTTGAGTATGTGGACTTGTCAAAAGGCTCCGATACAAGACCCTTCCTGAAAATATGATGAATTGCAGTTGCAAAGATTGACTGAGAACATAGTTTGTTAGTTTTCAATAAAGTTTATGCTTCATACTTCGATGTTGTGATGAATTGTTACTTGCTCATGAGAATTTCTATGATAAAGTTTATTGATGTTATAATAATAAGCATGATGCTACTATGTCCGTATTTGGTTTTTATCGACACCTCTCTCTCTCTCTCTAAAAATGTAGACATGATTTTCGATATCGGGTTTCGCTTGAGGACAAGCAAGGTCTAAGCTTGGGGGATTTGATACGTGCATTTTGCATCATGTTTTCCTACTGCTATTTATAGTGTTTTTATTCATTATAATTCTTTGTGGAGTAACTCTAATGCCTTTTCTCTCATAATATGCAAGGTTTACACAAAGAGGGAGAATGCCGGCAGCTGGAATTCTGGACCTGAAAAAGCTACGTCGGAGATACCTATTCTGCACATCTCCAAATGAGCTGAAATTTAACAAAGAATTATTTTGGAATATATAAAAATACTGGGAAAAAGAACTACCGGAGGGGGTCACCCAGGTGCCCACTAGGCACCAGGGCGCGCCACCCCTCCAGGCGCGCCCGGGTGGGTAGTGGGCTCCTCGGCCCACCTCTGGTGCCCATCTTCTGGTACATAAGGTCTTTTGACCTAGAAAAAATAAGGAGAGGACTTTCGGGATGGAGCGACACCGTCTCGAGGCGGAACTTGGGCAGGAGCACTTTTGCCCTCCGGCGGAGCGATTCCGCCGGGGGAACTTCCCTCCGAGAGGGGGAAATCGAAGCCATCGTCATCACCAACAACCCTCTCATCTTTGGGAGGCCAATCTTCAATAGCACCATCTCATCTCAAACCCTAGTTCATCTCTTGTGTTCAATCTTTGTATCAAAACCTCAGCTTGGTACCTGTGGGTGACTAGTAGTGTTGATTACATTTTGTAGTTGATGCTAGCCGATTTATTTGGTGGAAGATTATATGTTCAGATCCATTATGATATTTATTACTCCTTTGATCTTGAGCATGAATATTATTTGTGATTAGTTGCCCTTGTTCTTGAGGCCACGGGAGAAATCATGTTGCAAGTAATCATGTGAATTTGATATTTGTTCTATATTTTGATGATGTCTATGTTCTGATTCCCTTAGTGGTTTCATGTGAATGTCGACTACATGACACTTCACCATCTTTGGGCCTAAGGGAATGCATTGTGGAGTAGTTATTAGATGATGGGTTGCTAGAGTGACAGAAGCTGAAACCCTAGTTTATGCGCTATTAAATAAGGGACTGATTAGGATCCATATGTTTAATGCTATGGTTAGATTGTATCTTAATTCTTCTTTCGTAATTGAGGATGCTTGCGAGGGGGGTTAATCATAAGTGGGAGGCTTGTTCAAGTAAGAACAACACCCAAGAACATGTCCACCCACATATCAAATTATCAAAGTAGCGATCGCGAATTAAACCAACATGATGAAAGTGACTAGATGAAATTCCCGTGTGCCCTCAAGAATGCTTTGCTTATTATAAGAGACCGTTCTAGCCTGTCCTTTGCTACAAAAAGGATTGGGCTACCTTGCTGCACTTTTGTTACCATTACCATTACTTGCTCGTTACAAATTATCTTGCTATCAAACTACCTGTTACCGACAATTTCAGTGCTTGCAGAAATTACCTTGCTGAAAACCGCTTGTCATTTCCTTCTGCTCCTCGTTGGGTTCGACACTCTTATCAAAAGGACTACGATTGATCCCCTATACTTGTGGGTCATCAATCATCGAAGAAAGAAACTTGAGTACATGGGTATGGGCACTCCCCTTGGCTTGTGCCAAGCTTGGGGGAGGTGCCCTGGTATCGTATCACCATCACTTTTATTATCTTTAGTCGTTTCAGTTCGATCCTCTATTTTGTGATTTAGTTGAATAAAAATTTAGCATTATCTATTTTTGAGTGCTAGTTTCGTGATCAATCTATCTATGTAATCGAGTTGAGAGTTAAATAATAAAAAGTAGTTTGAGTTTTGCTTTTTTACCTTTTTGTTTCATTCTTAGCAATCAAAATAATGGAAAAGATCATATGCTAATCTCATGGGAAGTAATGACATCACATAAAGAAAAGTATAAGTGGTAAAATTTATTGGAAGTTGACAAACATGGCATTGGTCAATGATGCAATTCATGAAAGAATTAATAAGGAAAGAGAAGATTCAAATATAAATATACTATCTTGGACATCTTTTATGATTGTATGCCCCCATTAAGTATTTTATGTCAAATTGTTGACGTTGGACAAGGAACACAACGTAATAATTTATATTTGCTAATATTCACATAGAAGTTATATTGCTATAGATCCTCTAACATGTGGTGCTTGCTCAATATCTCTGCTAGCCAAAAATCTGCACCAAGTAGAGATACTACTTGTGCATCCAAAAATCCTTAAACCCAGTTTCATGTCATAAGATTCCACTATACCTACCTATGGATTGAATAAGATTCTTCAAGTAAGTTGTCATCAGTGCAAAAGGCAATAAAAATTGGTTATAAATATGTATGGGATTTTATTGTAAGGGAAAATAAGCTTTGTACGATCTTGTGATGGTAAAAAAATAAAAGTGATGGACTGTATAATAAAGGTTGCTATCATAAGGGGCAATATAAGGTGACGTTCTTTTGCATTAAGAGATTGTGCATACAAAACCAAAAAGCGCATGACAACCTCTGCTTCCCTCTGCGAAGGGCCTATCTTTTACTTTTATGTATTTACTTTTCCTGCAAGAGTCAGTAGTGTTCTCCTCTATTCCCTTTTATTTTTCTCTTTTGCAAGCATCATGTGGTGGGGAAAGATCTAGGCATATATATCCAGTTGAATATGAGTGATCATGAGTTATTATTGTTGATATTACCCTCGACGTAAATGAGTTGGGAGGTGAAATTATAAGCCCCTATCTTTCTATGTGTCTGGCTGAAACTTTTGCTCCATATATATGTCGTGAGTGTTAGCAATCATAGAAGACTCAACGATAGCTGAGTATGTGGTCTTGCTAAACAAAAGCTCCTACATGAGACCCTTTCACAAAAGATGATGAATTGCAATTGCATTGTTGACTGAGAACATAATTTGTTAGTTTTCAAGAAATTTTATGTTTTATACTTCGTTGTTGTGATGAATTGTTACTTGTTCATGAGTAGTTTTATGATGATAATATATTGCTGCTATGATATTAGTCATGATGCTACTATGTCCGTATTTGTTTTTATCGACACCTCTCTCTCTCTCTCTCTCTAAACATGTGGTCATGATTATCGATATCGGCTTTCGCTTGAGGACAAGCGAGGTCTAATCTTTGGGGAGTTGATACGTCCATTTTGCATCATGATTTTCAATTATTATTTATAATGTTTTTGGCCAATTTAATACTTTAAAGTATCATTATAATGTCTTTTCTCTATTAATTTGCAAGATTTACATGAAGAGGAAGATTGCTGGCAGCTGGAATTCTGGGCCTGAAAAAGCTATGTCAGAGATACATATTCTGTACATCTCCAAATGAGCTAAAATTTCACGGAGAATTATTTTGGAATAAATAAAAAATACTAGAAGAAAGAAATAGCAGAGGAGGCCACCCAAGTGCCCACGAGGCACCAGGGCGTGCCCACCCCCTCTCCCCCCCCCCCCCCCCCCCCCCCGGGCGCGCCCTGGTGGCTTGTGGGGCCCCTGGCCAGCCTCCGGTGCCCATCTTCTGGTATATAAGCCCATTTTCCCTAGAAAAATAAGGAGAAGAGTTTTGGGAGGGAACGCCGCCGTCTTGAGGCGGAACTTGCGTAGGAGCAGTTTTGCTCTCCGGCGGAGCGATTCTGCCGGGGACACTTCCCTCCGGGAGGGGGAAATCGAAGGCATCATCATCACCAACAAACCTCTCATCATTGGAGGACCAATCTTCATCAACATCTTCACCAGCACCATCTCATCTCAAACCCTAGTTCATTTCTTGTATTCAATCTTTGGATCAAAACCTCAGCTTGGTACCTGTGGGTTGCTAGTACTGTTGATTACATCTTGTAGTTGATGATAGTTGGTTTATTTGATGGAAGATTATATGTTCATATCTTTAATGCTATTTAATACCCCTCTAATCTTGAACATGAATATGATTTGTGAGTATTTACTTTTGTTCTTGGGGACATGGGAGAAGTCTTGTCATAAGTAATCATGTGAATTTGATATTCGTTCGGTATTTTGATGATATGTATGTTGTTGCTTCCTTTAGTGGCGTCGTGTGAACGTCGACTACATGACACTTCAACATTTTTTGTTCTAAGGGGAGGCGTTGTGTAGTAGTTATTATATGATGGGTTGATAGAGTGACAGAAGTTTAAATCCTAGTTTATGCGCTATTAAATAAGGGGCTGATTTGGATTCACATGTTCCATGTTATGGTTAGATTTATCTGATTCTTTTTTCGTAGTTGCGGATGCTTGTGAGAGGGGGTAATCATAAGTGGGAGGCTTGTTCAAATAAGAACAACACACAAGCACCAGTCCACCAACATATCAAATTATCAAAGTAACGAATGTGATTCAAACAACCATGATGAAAATGACTAGATGATATTCCCGTGTGTTCTCAAGAGCGCTTTGCTTATTATAAGGGACCGTTCCGGCCTGTCCTTTGCTACAAAAGGGATTGGGCTACCTTGCTGCACTTTTGTTACCGCTACTATCTATTGCCCGTTACAAATTATCTTGCTATCAAACTATCTGTTACCGATAATTTCAGTTTTTGCAGAAAATACCTTGCTGAAAACCGCTTGTCATTTCGTTCTGCTTCTCGTTGGGTTCGACACTCTTACTTATCGAAAAGATTACAATTGATCCCCTATACTACCTGTAGCATGAAACCATATCAGCCCTTGGGATTAAACGAATGGCCACCTGGACGCATGATTTGTAGTCAACGATGATGCTGTCCAGGAGCGGGTGTAGGGGCATTAGAAGACGTGTCTGCTGCAAGCATGGTGTCTTCTGGAGCTTCATGCCCATCTTGCAGTGGTTCCCCATGGTGGAAATAAACCACCTCCTCTCTGCATCGCGGAGGTGGACCTGATCGGCGCCGAAGGTCCAAGCAACGGTGCCCCTGCTGTTCCTACACGCCTTGTAGTCCAGGCCGCTCACTTCTACCATGTTATGTAAGGCCTTTTTGTAAAGTAATCATGTGTGTGGACGAATTAGTCAATTAGCTAGAGCTTTTTACAGTTTTTTGATATAGGATCACGAATTTGATAAGAACTTGTGCTAAATGCATATTAGCAACAAATTCTACTCTTCTTTTGTAATTTTTTTGAAGGAATAAACAGTGTGTATGTTTGTCGTGTCATAAGACTTGGAATATTACCTAGCGCGTCACCGACTGTGAACTGCTTGCTCTCGGACCACACACATGAACCCGAGCGTCCACCCTGTGTCGTCGCCCACGGGGGTGCTTCTCTCCTCTGTTTTAACGGTATGTATGTTGATTCCAAGGTGGCTCCTATATTAACTGTTCGAAATCGGTTTTATAGTAAGGTGAGACCAGTTCTTTTCTCGGGCCAAAATTCCGGAAACCGGAAATTTCAGTGACCTCCCATTTTTTTGCTTATCCCCTGAAAATTTTGAAATAGTTGAAACTGAACGGAATACTAATGTCAAATAGTGTTCGTATGCATGCATTACAACAATCAACCTCCTGGCGTAGCAGTTTGATGCGCGAGCTACTGTTTTGCGGAGCGGGTCCGATTCACAGTTCGATCAGGAATTATTATTTTGCGTTATTCATGCTTAATTTTAAAAAAATGATTCGCAGCGCTATGGTACGTGGGAGTCAAGCTCTCCACCTGCGATACGTTTTTTTTTTTAAGTTAGTGTGCGACCTGACCACTGCAACAAGAAGTACTTCATGTACACACAAGGTAAATTCATTATATTTGGACATTATAATATTTTGAATTCACAGTTCGTTTAAAAAAATTCGGGTTAAATAAATCAAGAATTCCCGAGATATTTTGAAAACCAGATTTCTGGCCACTCCCGGAAAAAAAAGAACCAAAAAAAACCGTGGGTGAGACTATTCAACATTAAAGATATGTATCTCACTTGGTTTTGTTTTATTGCGGGAAAACTTCCAATTTATTCATCATCAATCATGATAGTACAATGAATACTAGAAATTATAAAAATTACATCGAGATTCATAATCACCTAGCGACAACTACAAGCACTAGAACGAGCCGAAGGCGCGCCGCCATCATTGCCCCCCCTCCCTGGAGCCGGACAAATCTTGTTTTTTTTAGAAAAACATGCTATGCCTTTTGATTAGCTAAAATGTTTGCTGGAATTACAACTGGGTCAGGCGGTATACCCAGCCACAAAATGCCTCCCCACCGGGAGGGAAACACCATACCTAGCTAGACTGTGAGCTTCATAATTCACAATTCGCAGCTCGAGGTTCAATAGAAAAATAACAACAGGCAAAGGAATGAGAAGTATCTAAAATCTCTCTAATGATAATACCTTAGTCCCCTCCAGGTTTTTTATGTATAAGTTGTACCACCTGTTTCAATCCGAAGTGACTTGGAGGTGTAACATCCCAAGATCTTTCGCCAAAGAAAGACACTCCTGCATGCAATAGCTTCTAGCGTCAGCGGATCCATCAAGCCATGAATGACCAACATGGAAGAGCCCAAGTAAACATCATCACGATCCCTGACACACTGTAGCAGCCGTACCCACATTATGATTGATGGAAATTGCAGCGTCAACATTTATCTTTATTGAACCCTCAGCCGGCAGGATCCATTTGAAGTTCCGGCTTGCTTGTTCAGGAGCCGTCCGTAGGGGAGGTTCTAGCTGCGCATTTAGTTGATCCAAACCAGCCATGAAGTTGACAATAAAATTATGCGCTGCATAAATCTTGTTGTAGTAGACAGTGAGAAAGTCGTCGTGCTAAGGCCTATAGGACCAACACAACAGAACATTAAAGATATGTACCTCAGTTGGTTGTTGTTTTTTTGTTGAGGGGAAACTTCCAATCTATTCATCATCAATCACGATAGTACAGTGAATACTCAAAATAATAAGAATTACATCCAGATCCGTAGATCACCTAGCGATGACTACAAGCACTGAAACGAGCCGAAGGCACGCCGCCTTCATCGCCCCTCCATCCGTGGAGCCGGATAAAACTTATTGTAGTAGATAGTCGGAAAGTCGTCATGCTAAGGCCCTATAGGACCAGCGCAGCAGAACAGCAACCGCCGCCGTTGTAGAGAAGCTTATTCCTTGTACAATGCAAGACGCTTAGAGAAGATGCTTAAGTAATAAACCAGTCTTTCTTTAAGCACCAATGCTTATTTGTAGAGGGTAGACGCTTAATTAGGCGTCTCTCTTATAGAAATAGACATTGGTGCTTCAAAAAAACCCGGTTTATTTTTTAAGCACCTCCTTAAGCCCCTAGCATTGTACGAGACCTTAGATTGGAAGGATCCAACCGGCAGGAACGCGAACAAAGACCAGATCCACTGAAGACAAATGCCGATCGAATTCCGCGAGATCTGCCGGAGAAAAACCTTCACATGCCCTCCGATGACACTAGAAGCTTCACTGGGACGAGGGCTAGACGGGCGAGAATCTTATTCCATCTTCAGTGAGCCACCGTCATTCCTTCTCTCTGAGCAAGACACAAACCCTAAGAAAACTCAAAAAACATCAAAAAACAAAGCCATCCCGCCGGCAAGGGCTAAGATCCACCACATCTCTATGGCCCTAAGGTCACAGGAGACGAGGCAGACCGGCACCGGCACCGGTGCTGGCGGGAGGCAGGAGGAACCCTGACGGCGGCTGGGTACGAGCGCTCTTTCCTGGCAGCTCCTGAGATCAGATCGTAGTGTCCTCAGTTTGATTCCTCACAGGGGGCAACTTATTTTCCACGGTCTCTAGGAAAGAGACGTGTAGGCCCAGCAACATACAATTATATATATATATATATATATATATATATATATATATATTCTTTTGCAGGATGTTTATTCCATTGTTACAGGGTTACAATCTCGAGTTAGCTGCTCCTCACAACATGAAGGATTCGAATTCAACCATATCGCAGTACAACACTCGGTATAGCTATGGTGTGCCAAAAGATGTGCTACCCTGTTTTGTACTCTACTAATTTTTATAGGAACAAACACCCTATCAAGCAAAATTGCTTTAATCTCTGCATCTAAATGACCATATGAAGACTTAGAAAGAGTGTCGCCCGAGCCAACGCGTTTATAGAATCCAATTGAACGATCACCGGTTTGTCTGAATGCTGACTGGCCAGTGCCAGTCCTTGCATAAGAGCATGGATCTCCGACTCCAGTGCATCATTACAATTGAATATATACCTGTACGCGGCAAAAATCACAGCTCCATCCTCGTTCCGCAACACCATCCCAGCCGATGCACGTCCATCCTGTTCAGAGTACGAACCATCTACTGAAAGAGCAATCCAGCCTTCAGGTGGGTGAGGCCACGGCTCGGGTATTTGTAACACTGTATGTTCTCTGTACGATGTGTGTCGCCCAGTGGCATGATCTCATCCACGCTATACATCCTGACCAAATTGATGGACTTATAGTAACTGTCCAGATAATCAACAGTCACATCCACGGGGGTCTCACTCTTGCCATGTTCAAAATCATTACGTAACTGCCATATGCGCCAAGTAGTCATAATCACCATATCCCTTGTTTGAGCTGAACAATTTGAAAGAAGCTGCAGCAGCCAATCTTGACCAGAATCAATAAGTGCAGACTCATGAGGGAGCGGCCAGATTTTGCGCAGGCCGTCCCATACTTCCCTTGCATGAGGGCATGTAATTTTTTTTTTTAGAAAAGGAAGATGATCCCCGGCCTCTGCATCTGGGAGATGCATGCGGCCATTTTATTGATTATTCTCGAGAACCTTACAAAGTAGAACAACAATATGTCTGAATCCGTCATCTTGGCAACTTCTGCCGCTATTCCTATCCAAATGATGAAGGGGTGCAAGCTGGGCCACATACCCAGACCTCTCACCTAAGCTTAACATCTAAAGCCGGAGGCCCCGGCCGAGCCATCTGCCGGGTCCGGGGGCTCAAACCGGTCCGACGCACTCACATGTGTCGTCGCCGCCATCTTCCACTGGTTCATCTTCAGAGTAGATTGAGGTGACAACCTTGGCAGGTCCTCCGCCATCGACGCCACCACGACGCCAAACGACGATCTCCATCTACGCGAGCCTTGGCAGGTCCTCCGCCATTGATGCCACCACGACGCCAGACGACGACCTCCACCTACGCGAGTCCATCTCCAAGCAACGGATGTAAATCCATGCTAGGATAGGGCCGCACCACCGCCGTCGCCCACCACCCACAAGCGCCACCCAACCCCAAGGTTCCCAAAGCGGCGCCTTCAAGAAGAGAACAGCGCCGTGAGCGCCGCCGCTGCCCAACAAAATTAGGGTTTTCGCCCGGGAGACCAAGGGGAAGGGGAAGTGACGAGATCAGTCCATACCGACGCCTCCAAGGAGGGGAACGGCGCCCTCAGGCGTCGCCGTCGGCGCGACCGGTCATGGCCGGCCAGGGATTTCGCCCGAACTAGATCCCCGCCACCAGCAGCGCCTCCTGTATAGAACCGGCGACCAAGAGGAAGCGCGGCCCGACCAGGCTGGCCCGCACGCCGAACAGGGGAGGAGGGGAGGCGCCAGATCGCGCGCATCGACCGCCGCAGAAGCCGCCGCCGGCCGCCAACGACCACCGGATCCCGCCGCCCGCGCGGCCGGGACGCCAGATCCACCGCCCGTACGGCTGCTAGCCGGCCGTGCCTTGCCAATGGAGCCGCTGCTCCAGATCCGGGGTTCCCCACGCAGAGGCAGGGCAACCGAGGCCCCGCCGCCACCATCCTTGGCGCCCCGGGCTTGCCCGGCGGCTGCCTCAGGCGGCGGCGAGGAAGGGAAGAGGGTGGGGGGGGAGGAGGAGGGGCGGCTAGGGTTGGGAGGAGGAGGGGCGGCTCAGGTTGCACCATGAGGGCATGTAATAAGAGCATGAAAGCTGCTTTCACTCTCTGTTCCACACATTGGGCAGGTACTCCGAGTTGGAATGTGACGACGTACTTTGCCCAAATTTGTAGCCAAGGCGCCAGTTGATGTCTTCCATGCCATGATGCGCATCTTAAGTGGTACATGCGACTTCCTTATCAAACTCCATATCGGCCGGTCACCTTCCGGCCTAGTACTGCTAGCACCTCCCGCATGAGCCAGTTCATGAGCTTCCACGGCTAGCTTATAGGCGGATTTGACAGTGAAGATACCATGCAGCTCGGGATACAGGGAAGTACGAATTTTAAGAATTTCAGCAACATCCATTGGCCAAAAATGCTCCTCAAGCCGGTTCAACATCCAAGCTCCGTTATTATCCAAAAAATCAGAGACACGATTGTATCGACAATTTCTTTTGGGAGTAATAGGGCGAAAATCATACCGTCGAGGGATCCAGGGGTCTCTCCAAGTTCTTACAGAAGCACCATCGCCAATTCTCCAAATTATACCTTTCTTTAGCAACTCCAATCCATGAGCTATACCCTTCCAGACGGCCGAAGATCTTCCGGTAACCACTGTATCAATAATATTGCCATGGGGGAAATATCTTGCTTTTAACAGTTGAGCACACAAACTGTCAGGGGACTCAATTAGCCTCCATGCCTGTTTTGCAAGAAGTGCTTGGTTGAAAGCTCGCATGTCCCGGAAACACATACCTCCCTTATTTTTCGGCAACCTCATCTTGTCCCAGCTCAACCAAGCCATCTTCCTCCTACCCTTCTCCACTCCCCACCAGTACTGCATCATCAACTTAGTGAGATCACCACAGACCGAAGCAGGCAAACGAAAGACGCTCATAATATAAGTAGGAATAGCCTGGGCTACTGACTTGATTAAGATCTCTTTGTTACCAATAGACATAAACTGCTCACTCCAATCCACAAGTCGCTTCTTCAACCTTTCCTGTGTAGTTTCAAACCTTCCCTTGTGCATTCTCCCCTCTGGTACTGGCAACCCTAAGTATTTGGCCTCAAAAACTTCACTAGTAATATCCAAGATCTGTTTCACTTGCACAGACACCACCTCACTGCAGTTACTAGAGAAAAGGATGGAACACTTCGAAGGGTTTAAAAGTTGACCCATAGCTCGTGCATAAGTGCTCAACAAACCTTTTACAATTGTTGCATGCTGCTCTGAGGCTTGAAAGAACAATAATGAATCATCCGCAAATAGCAAGTGAGAGATTGTCGGTGCCTGACAACATATCTTAACTCCTTCCAGGCCCTCCTCCGAAACAGCTTTGTTCACCAAACGAGAAAGTGCGTCAGCAACAAAGAGAAATAATTAAAAACGGAGACAGTGGATCACCTTGTCTAAGTCCACGAGAAGGGGTGAAAGACTCCAGTAATTTTCCATTAAGCTTCACGGAATATTTAACCGAGGACACACATGCCATAATCCACGAGATCCACTTCTGTGAGAAACCCCAT
The DNA here is from genome assembly GCA_011799875.1 of Thinopyrum elongatum. NCBI lineage: Eukaryota > Viridiplantae > Streptophyta > Magnoliopsida > Poales > Poaceae > Thinopyrum > Thinopyrum elongatum. The sequence continues at coordinate 506,287,867 of CM022301.1, read as the reverse complement.
TTACCTAGGGCCTTCTCCAAGAACAGCCAGTCCACCCGGTCATAGGCCTTAGAAAGGTCCAGTTTGTAAGCGCAACGTGCCGGTACACAGGCTCCAACAGACTGAATATAATCCAAGCTCGGAAAGTAAAAGAGCAAAAACTAATGTGAATTTTCTAGATGATACCAATAATTCGGCGGGCTCTCGTGAGGAGCCGCGCCGGGAACAATGAATGCCCTGATTTGGAACTGCCGGGGGGCGGGGAACCGCCGGACAGTTCGTGAGGTGTTGGCCCTCGCTAAAACCAACATCCCCAAGCTTGTCTTTCTGTGTGAAACTAGGCAAGCTAGTGTGAAGATGGAGAAGTTAAGATGGAGATTTGGGCTGAATGGTTTCTATGGAGTGTGTAGTTCAGGACTGAGTGGTGGTATTGCACTTTACTGAGATGAAGCTTTGTTGGTCACTGTTCTGGATGCATGTCAAAGATATATTGATGTTATGGTGGAGGACAAAAGTTCTGATAAGAGGTGGCGTATGACTTTTGTGTATGGCGAGCCAAGGGTGGAGAATAGGCACATTATGTGGGGTCATCTGACACGCTTGAGAGGGGTCTCGCAGGAACCATGGCTTGTGTGTGGGGATTTCAACGAAGCCTTGTGGCAACATGAGCATATGTCCAGAACGTTGCGATCTGAATCTCAAATGGCTGCATTTCGAGACTGCTTAATGTTGTGTGAATTGGAAGACCTGGGCTTCTCGGGAGTTCCTTTCACATACGACAATGGCCAGTCTGGAAATAATAATGTTCGGGTCCGGTTAGACCGCGTGTGCGCTGATGAACATTGGCGGGACTTTTTCCCGGCTTCCAGGGTGGTTCACTTGGCATCTTCATGCTCGGACCACTGTCCGGTCGTTCTGGAGATGGTTTCCATGGATATTGATCGGAAAAGGAGGGGTGCGTCGAGATACGAAATTATGTGGGAAAGGGATCCCTCCCTTCCGGAGGTGATCGCCAGTTCATGGGCTAAACATAGGCCGCACGGGAACTTGGGTTCAGTGGCGCACTCACTAAAGGATCTAATGAGGAATTTGAAGGTGTGGAGCAACAAAACCTTTGGACATGTTCTTCGAGACATTGAAAATCTGCAAACCCAGCTAGCAGATTTGCAACAAGGTGCTGCTGATAGGGCATTAATTAAGGAGAAAATGAATGAGCTAGATGAACTTCTCTACAGAGAAGAAATGTTATGGTTGCAGCGTTCTAGAATTACTTGGTTAAAGGAAGGTGAAAGGAATACTGAATATCTGCACCGTAGGGCTGTGTGGCGAGCGAGGCGCAATTACATTCAGCGTCTTCGTAAACTTGATGGTACCTGGTGCATCTCACCCTCGGAGATGGAGTTGATGACGAGGTCCTACTTCCAGGAGGTATACACTAAGGACCCGACTCTATCTCCGGATGATGTTTTAGGGTGCATAGAAGAAAAAGTTACTGCTCAAATGAATGATAGTTTATGTGCTCCTTTTTCTGAGAAGGAGATATCAGATGCACTCTTTCTGATTGGGCCAATAAAAGCCCCAGGGACGGATGGATTTCCTGCTCGTTTTTATCAACGCAATTGGGGAGTGTTGAAGAAAGAAATTATAGCAGGGGTACTGGAGTTTTTCACTACTGGTATCATGCCTGAGGGTGTCAATGACACTGCAATTGTCTTGATTCCTAAAGTACAGTTCCCTAAGGAACTGAAGGATTTTAGACCAATAAGTTTATGCAATGTGATTTATAAAATTGTCTCCAAATGCATGGTTAACAGGTTACGCCCTATTTTATCTGATCTTATAACCGAAAACCAGAGTGCGTTTATTCCAGGGAGGCTCATCATAGTTAACTCTATTATGGCGATGTAGGAAACTTTATGAATGCATGGACGAAGATTTTAATTGTCAAATGTGTAGACAGACAAAAAATCGAAGAAAAAAAACTCATCGTCCTTTATATATATATATATATATATATATATATATATATATATATATATATATATATATATATGATGTGGCCTTTTAACGGACCCTTTGTTCATGTGTTCGGGATTCGGGTACCCCAGTCTGGTCGTAATGGGGAGTACCATATACTAATATCATGCATATGATACTAGTGTATAATACTACTTCTGTAATGCATAGTATCATAAATTGGTATCTTAGATTTTCTTATTAATTGTCATACTTGACACAAAGTAGTATGTATCATTTAATATGATACGGTATTATGATATGATACCACATTCTCTTTTTTCTCATTTAATTATGTGTCATAACATAAAAAATCTAGTTGGCATAAATGATACCACTTATGATACTACCATTACCACTATCCTTATGCGAACGGCCGGCTGAGGAGTTGGTGAAGCGGTCTCGAGGACGGTGATCTTGAGCTTCATGCCGCTCTGGCAGTGCTGGCCGACGGCGCAGAAGAACCACCTGCGTCCGGCCTTGTCGAGCGTGACACGGTCCTCGCCGGAGTTCCAGACGACGGCGTTGGGCGGCTGGGTGCACGAGAGGAAGTCCGGCCCGCCCACCTGCACCAGATTGTGGGCGGCGCTGTTGTACATGAACACTGCGATCAATATAGTTAGCACGAAATTAGCTTCGCGTCGCAGAGAAAATGGAGCGATCAAGCGTAAGCGTGGACGGAATGGATTAATGGAGGTATGTCATTACCTAGCGTGTCACAGACAACGAACTGCTTTGTCTCGGCCCAGGTCTGGTAGTTGAAATTGAGGGCCCAGCCCTGGTCGTCGCCGACCATGTGCTCCGTGGCGTTGGTGAGCCCCGGGAGGAACGCTACGGCGAGGGAGGCCGCGGCGACCACGGCGACGAGCATCTGCTTGGAAGCCATCACTGAGCAAGCTGCAAACCTTGCGATCGAGATAATCCAATGGCGAGTGATAGGCGCCGGTGCACCGGCCGAAATTTCGGCCGGTCGCACCGCGGACGTAAGATTCGCTAACTGTTTCGCTAGTTAGCGCCGCACGATATCTTCTTCCTCTTTTTTTTTGCGGGGATATCTTCTTCCCCAACTGCTTAGCTAGTAGAAAAAAGCCATGATCCTTGTTTCATAAAGAGCAGCCCCGTGATCCCCATACGTCAGCCAGCTCGCAGTCCACGTTGGCGCCGGCCGCCGCCGGCCGCCGTCCTCGCACAACCTCTTCCGGTTGCAGCTCCCTGCCGCGCATGGTTCCGGCAAGCCGCGATGCCGGTCGTAGCACCTGGCCTTCGAGCTCCGACGAAAGATGCCTCCCGTGGCCGTCCTAGCCGGTCGCATCAGATCGTTGTGCCGGTTGTAGCACTGCTTATGACGGTTCCAGCAAAAAAAACTCGCCGCGGCAAATTACAGCACCAGTATGCCGCCATCGTAGCACGTTTCGTAGCAGCACCACCGTGCCGCCGGCCGCAGACCTCAGCGTCACTACTCGCACCCCGTTGAAGCTTTTCTTTGCGCTGGTTGAAGCTTCTTTCCACGTCGGTTGAAGCTTTTTTCCACAATCGACGCTAGCTGCACAGGGTTGCACGAACAACGGCCACCAGTCATCTCCATTAAAATTGATGTAACAAAACAACTCGCTCGTCGTAGCAAAAGACAACGGCAGTTGCAGCAAAACACGTCTCACCGCCGTCCCGGGTCACATCTCTGCCATGAATTGATATAGCAAAATTCCTCGTCGGTTGTAGCAAAAGCCAATGACAGTTCCAGCAAAAATCGTTGTCGCGTAGCCGCGGGTCGTAGCTCCACCATGATTCGATGTAGCAAAAATTGTCGCTGGTTCGAGCACGCAATCACCACGGTCGCAGCATGTAGCACTCCATCACTGCTCGCAATGTCGCCGTTCATAACGGAGCGGGTGGTGGCCGCTCGCAACGGCACCGGCAGCGTCGCTGGTACAGTTTTTGTTGCAGAGGGTACCTGCTTCGCATGCATTGCCCTGGTAGCTTGGAGCAGGGACAGGAGCTTGCGGGTAGCAATGTTATGGGGGTGGGGGACGGCTTGCCGTTGCGTATCCAAGGGAAGGGCGTCGATCCACGGCGGCGGCCGGCTCGCCGGCGTGGAGTCAAGGGTGGAAGGGAGTGGTTTGCGTGGCGGCTGGTTCGTCGTGTTCTCGATCTGGAGTGGAGTCTGGAAGTTCAGAGAGAGACACGAGCGAGAAGATGAGACGCACGATGGGATTGAATCACACGATGCGCGCGTGACCGGCGGAGCATTGGGCCGGTCGTCCGTATGTAAACATTTCCCTAATCCAATAGCTAGCTCTCCTGGCTTGCTGCTAGATGGATGCAGGTCGATCGTGTGTTGTGCTTCTAGCTGCTTTACATCTACTAGTACAATGCCCGTGCGTTGCCACGAGCTTTTGAAATATTTTGCTGGAATTACGTAAACATAATGCATGTTAAATTTTATATATAAAGAAAGATAGCATGGGCATAATCGAGTAATAATTTAAATCCACTTCACTTGCAATGTAAATCGATAACAAAAAGTCAATTTGGCCATGCATACATATAAAACGATGATCTAACTAAAAATCGGTTACAAATTAAGATCTATTTAATGCGCTTAAGAAATTCTTGCACAATATCAGAAATGTTGTATTTATCTTCATTGACACAATATTTGAGCAAGTATAATAAAAACGTCTTCCTCAACTCGTACCCATCATGCACAAGCAATATATGCAATTAGCATGAATCCTTCAGGTTGAAGGTCTTAATATGTGTAACAGGGAATACTCACTGTACAAACCAGAAACTAATTCTTTACCATTCCACCAGATCATAACAAAAAAAATAGCCAAAAAAATCTCTGCAATTTGCTAAATTAATAGTATCTTGAATATATAGTGATAATACAAATAAAATGTATTAGTATGGTCATGATGCATGTTAGTTCCAAGGGAGTGCCTTTGCGATTAACTAACAAGAAATTTATGTTTTAGTTGAACTCGCTTGTCGCTGGTCTTCCTCCATTTTTTTGTGTTCTCTCTTCACTCGTCGATCCAACCACCTCCACTACACCCCACTTGAGAGCATCGACATCCTGGCACCCCAAACCGTCCCTATACGCACGGTCGAATGGACCGGTCACTAACAGCTATGATGTCTGAACCTCCGCCTAGTTGTTAGTGCAATGTGCGTATGCTTTAGAGATAGCAATTTCGAAGGCAACATGCATGTGCTTTCACCTCTGAAAGAGCTACAGAATATGCTGACTTACCTATGTGCACTTCCTAAATCAGGCGGAAAAAATTTATTTCCATCGGCAATATAAAAAACTTAATATGAGGTCAAATTGAATAATACAGCAGAATTGCCATTTCAGACTTTTCATCCATCACTGAATACAAAATGAAGGGACAATGTCCACTAACCATGCAAATATGTTGACCATGGGATATTTAGGCTGGCATATATGGAAAATCAAAGCTACAAAATGACTCAGTATGTTAGGGATAGATAAAAAATACTGTAAAAGTGATAAAAACAAATCCGCAGCAACTCACGACCCTATGAACTCGTATTCTCAGGAAGCAAGCGAGTGAAGCCGCCACGGCAGGCTAGCACCGAGGGACAAGGGTGACAACTGCCTCCCCATCCAGTGTCTAGTGATTCTGCCGGCGCCACTTTCATCCTGAGCCCACCAGTACCGCTCGTGTGTTGTAGAGAAACTATGAATTGAAATTATCATCGAAAGCATGAAAATGATAATGTTCCTCTCCTCTCCCCTCCCTCATGTGAAATACCCAATTCATGGTTGCCTCACTACATTCAGCGTAGCTCGGATGTGCAATGTTCTCCTCCAACGCTTAACAAATTCATCATAGCTCACAACTGGACGGGCCTTGCGGATTGAAGAAAAAAAATCCAAACCTAAACAGAAACAACAAATTGAGGACAACTTACAAGGTAAAAGCGAGGAAGCACACACCTACATGCTCAAACAGAATATAAGATGCAACTACACTATATAATTTGGGAAATGCTTACCATCACCCAGCGGATCGCAGTGGCCGCGTCCGCCACCTTCCCTGTGTGACACGTGTCCAATTGAGGGCGAGCATACCATCCTTCGTCGAACACGCTTCTGCAACAAGTGCTATGTTTCTGAAACAGACGCGGTGTTGCAATTGGACTATGACGGTTTATGTTTTGCAACAAAATCTCTGTTGCAGAAATTTTTCTGCAACAAGACCTTAGTTGCAAAAATTGCAAAACAAACTCAGGTAAAAAAGAAAAAATTGCGACAAAACAGCTGCTGCAACAAGACTCGTGTTGCAAAAATAAAATAATTTCGCAACAAAGTCTGTGTTGCAATGGTGAAGACGCATTCAACCACTCCATGCAACACATCATTTTGGCTAGCGACCCGGCTGATCTGTTAAAAAGATCAGCCGGCGGACGCGTAGCACGCCCCATATAATTCACTCATTAAAGGAGGCATCACTCCCTGTTCAAGTCTTAGATGTAATTTAGATCGGACAATAATAATGCAACCTGCACATCAAATTTATGGAAATTGAGACAAAACAATATGCACTAAGAAGTTTCGAAAATTCAATATGGGTCATACTACTATATAGTCATATTATCTGCATCGTTGGTCCTCACAGGGATTTGCCATCAAAGGGTATAATGAGCAGTATTGATATAGGGTGGGCGCTTTATGTACAGTGTTTCTGACATGGAACAGTCATCATTTATTGATGGACCCATGCTGGTACTCTATGGTCTCGCTGTTTACCACTTTTCATGGACCGGCTTCCACACGTTCTTGGTCCGGCTCCCAGGCGTACGATGGAAGCCAGGGCAGGCGGGACTGGGATCCAGTGACTGCATTCACAGCAACATGCGCCCAGTTCAGCCATCCAAACATTGGCGCAAGTGAAAACAACCCCCACTTTTCTTTTTGACATGAAAACTGCCCAACACTTGACGCCTAGGCATTCAGCGCAACAGAACATAAAGGCGAGACTCGGCCATTAGACATACAAACAGCAGTTTTTGTTCGAGTCATTAAAGAGTACAAACAGCATTTATATATTCAGTACTACCGAATTTGATACATTAAAATTCAGACTTAGCAGTCCTTAACACATCAAAAAATAGCAGTCCTGTATGTTGTACCAAATCATCAATATTTAGGCCCCGTTCGGCAATGCGCCGGCTCGTTGAAATCCGCGGATCTGCGGAGCATCGTTTCGCCCGCTCCAAGACTTTTCACTGCAGCTCCGTCCGCTCCCGGAGCAGAGCAGTGGAGCGGATGGACACCTAACGGGGCCTTACACTCAGAAAACCCATTCATCACAAGAAATTCAGAAGCACTTAGTTAGAATTCAGTACCACTTGTCATTGAAATATCAGAAGCACTTAGTGAAAATTCAGTACCACTTGTCATTGAAATTCAGAAGCACTAAACATTCATATTCTGGCCAAGTGCTACTATTGATCTCGTTGCTAAACAATACAAGAAGATAAGCACGGATGTGAAAAAAGGAAAGCATTGGAACCTCTCTAAATTGGAATGCATGCTGCCATCAGTACATATACATGATTGGGCTTTATGTGGAAACATGAGCAGAGAAGATACTTCAGTTATTTGAAATCGATGCGAGTCAAGGATACTGTTTAAAGTAGGATATGCCAAATAAATGAAAGGATACTGCAGATATGCACTTTTATTAAGACTAAGACAAGCTGTCAGGCAGTACATTTAGAGCGTCGACCCTGCCCTGCCCGCCGGCATGGTTCGCCATCGCAGGCATCACCTTCCCGTCCAGCTCGCACTCACCGGCTGCCTCTCCCACGACCCGCTACACAACTACGGGGCTCCTGCTTCCATGAAAACGCAATATAATTTATATTCACCAAGAAGCAACAGAAGTAAGATCACTACATTAAATCCTAGTATGATGAACCATCTATGCCGAGATACATATGGAGCAACACATAGGTTAAAGTTAAATCTAGCAATATAGTACACTTGGCACCGGGTAAACCCCAGATTAAACAATGTGGTAGATAGTTGTTTACCTGAATGCTGACAGAAGTATACCAAGTAACAAAGCTAGTTACTGGCAAAGCTCAATGCCTCCAAACCAAAGTTTAACTCCTAATACGAAATGTCTCTGAATCAAGCTAGTTGTGGCCAAACTTTGGAACCTGAAAAAATGGAGTGGAAAACAAAATTAGGAAATGCAAGAGAAAGAAAGTAACATAGGATAAAATTACCTCATTGCTCCAAACATATATAGTACTGCTAAGAAATCTCCTTATTAGTTCTTTTTATAGAATTAGCCCATTGATGAGATAAAGATACTAAATATTGTTATTTCTTACAACAATCTCTGGAAGATTAGTATTACACAAAATGTTGCCAAGAAACATATACACCAGGAGAAGTGGTTCTGTTTTAGAGAACTAACTGAACAAAGAGACTTCAACTAATAAAGTAGCACATAATCCGTGATGTAATTCGTAGCAGTACAGGTCCTTTGATGCTATTTGCATCAAGAAAGTGGTAAAAGAGCAGCACATGAGTTCAATTCTTACCACACGAACACGAATTACCTGAAGTCTGCCAATCAAGTTGAGTATAAAGATAGCAAATGAAGAAATTAGTTGCTGTCTGCCCGACTCAGGTTTGCAGCATACAAATAGATATACACAGACCATGAATGTACTATAACTTTAGAAGAATATATACATTAATCTTCCATATTGTAGGAAAAACAAATTTGGAGCACAAAGTAGAGAGAAACACTTGCAACACACGTGCAGGATATAAGACCACATATAACTGTGCAGCACACAGAGATCGGATGGTGCACCATGGGCTGCAGCAAGCGAGAAGAATTTCCTGGGAATGTTTCGGTGGTTCTCGCGAGGGGGTGCATGAAGGGTTGCTGAGAAGATGCCATTATTTAAAGCATTATTTGTAGTAGCAATCCATAACTGTGCAGATGTATTTCCATTGATTTGATAAAACGATAAAAGAAAACCATGGCCACACACTTGTGCCACCTTGGCTCTACCCTATTAGTTAAATACAAGATGACATATTTTTAAACTTAATTATTATCAGATCAACAAAGAAAAAACCAAAAGTAATTTACTACTCCCTCCATCCCAAAATAAGAGTCGCTGAAACTCATCATGCGACGGAGGGAGTACTATAGTTTAGCACATTTCTCTTTCACAAGTATAGCAGTTGAATAATGCGCAGCAATCTGAAATCCTTCACTTACAAAGAAAGAGGGAAGACATAATACAGGCTTGTTAGCTCACCCATACACAGATGAGTCAGTGATGAAGTGGATTGCCAAAAAGAACATAGGGGAAATAATCATATCCATGTGTGGCATACTCAGCTCCACCCTTTCTCATCACTATCTTTGGTCACTATATTTGCTAGCACCACACCAAAAGTATGAAATTCCTAACGTTGAATACCTATAAACAAAAGGAGAAATAGGAGGTTATGTCAGCGACCAATCGAAATCATCGAAACTTCAGCACATCAGTACAATGTGTTGTAGATATTTGATTAATGGATGTAGTCAACTTACGCATATTTCTTCATCTTCGGATTCAAGGGTGCAGGTCCTGGATGGATTCTGTGATGCGCCTCTATGGTCAATGCAAGCTGCGGAGAAAGAAAAGTTGAGATGTGATATCTTCAGACCAAGAACTACAGTTACAGGTTCAGATTTGCTTCAAATCATTTAGGCGCAACCAAGAATACCGAGATTAAACGTTCGCTTGTAGCCCTTGATGAATCTCAGGATCTTCTCATCGAAATCGAAGCCGGGGTTCCAGATCAGGGACCCATACCCGAAGACCCGCACCTCCATCTTGCTGTTGTTTCCCCTGCAGACAACAACAAACTGAGCGCACAAGAAGCCATTCCCCTTCCTCGAACAATCATGTCAACATCGCCCCCAAATCAAAAGCCCCAAAATAGTTCAACAAAATTCCCCAAAAAAGGTACGGGTAGGGGTAGGTGGATTCGGTTACCTGGCACACCAGAAAGAATGTCGCGGGTGGGTCGGCGGCGCGTGGGGAGGAGCATGATGGGGATTTGGCTCCTCTTACCTCACCCGCGTCTCCTCTCCTCCGCCTGCAGTCTTCTCTCGTCGGATGGATAGATAGGGGTTTCTGGTCGGAGAGGGGGGAGAAGAAGACGGTGGCCTTCTCTCATCTCCTCCGCCACGGTCTCCTCTCCCCGGTTCAAGCCCACGCCCATCGGCTCCCTTGCGGCGCTCGTCCTTGCTGCCCGCGCCGCAGCCGCGGCCACGCCCTGCCAAGAGGATACAACAATAAGAAGCCAGGGGGTGAATCATTATCTTTTAGCATGGACACCATGATGTTTCAGCGTCTTGTCATTGCATTGAACAGGAAAGAACCTTCTTAGCAAAGGTGCATCACTATTACCTTCGGCGGAGCGAATATTGCCACTGAACAACACTCATGGTGCAAGATAGAAATATTATTATAAGGTAAGCTAGTTAAAGTGATCATGAATAGCAAGGGAAACGGCGTGTTTTATCACTGTTGTTATATAGTTGAAATCTCAGTGCACATCACATATATATTTTCTAGCAATAGCAAGCTTGATCTCAAATAGAACATATCCACATTACCCTCAGGATAACTGAACAACAATACCTGACAGTGGGTCATCCAGTTGAATCCATCCATCTTGGCACCAAAATTGAAAGTTCCAGGTAGCTCCAGCTTGCCAAATAAAAACTGAATGATTATGATTTATGCACCTAGGTGATATCCCTCTGCAGATCATGATGGTTATACTGTACCTGTTGCCAACTTTGCTAGCCACATCACAGAAATTAACACCTAAAGGGTTGAAGCACAAAATATTCAGTACTTACTATGAGTAAAGGAAAATCATAAGAAATTATATCTATGGACTTGCAAAGACAATCAAGAGCAACGGCTGATGTGAAAGCTTACACTGGGTGTATATACGACTCATCTTTTTCCACCAAATTGTCAGTGATAGCACAAACATTTGTAATTTGGAACTAACTGGACAGAAAAATAGGATGCAAATTTATGCCCTCTCGCATGAAACATATTGTTACAGCTGCAAAAATCATGTCATGGAATAGAAGCTACCATTAATCATGTTAGTGCAAGAGGCCACAAACATGCTACCTAGATACACCCTTTGGATCACCCTGGTAGCAGCCAAGCCCTCTGCCGTTCCGCCAGAAGGAGATGAGATTCTTCTATCTTTTCTGCTTCTGAAAAAAAACATAAAAGGCCTACAGATCAAACCATCATATATATGACCACTTCAGTTTCAATAATTTATTGATTCTCTTAAAATTAAATGATGTCTCGTCATCTTGTGTTTGCTTAAATATATAATTAATAGCCAGGGATTAGAGGCCGGATGTATGAAAAAAAAATTAAAGCTTGGCTGCTGCACAATCATTACCAGTTGCATGGACAACAGTGGACAGAAAGCTAGATAAGCAGGATGCCGCTTTGCAAGCTTACTCGTGCATCAATGAACCGTTGAAGAAGTGAAATCTATCCACATACCCAGGTCGCAAGCTTACTCGTGCATCAATGAACCGTTGAAGAAGTGAAATCTATCCACATACCCAGGTCGCAAGCTTACTCGTGCATCAATGAACCGTTGAAGAAGTGAAATCTATCCACATACCCAGGTTGCTTTGCAAGCTTACTCGTGCATCAATAAACCGTTGAAGAAATGAAATATATACACATACCCAGGTCTATGACAGGAGCCTAGAGAGGCCATCTAGTACTGTCACCAAGGGGAGATCACTTCTTGTCGAGATCGATTGAGCCTCTTCTCGAGCTCCCGGGTCCCGATGTGTCCTGTCTTCCTCAATCTCACTGCACCATTCCTCTCCCCTTGCGGCATCCTCTCTGCTGCATAAATCATATATTGCATTTGCAGCAATATAAATGCCATTCTCAGTACTCCACATCTTACAGTAGTAAAATATCTAGCTGATTCTCTACGGTTCATTTACTTGAGAACTACTGACAGATTTTGTTCTACATGCAAATTGAATACTGGAGAGTAGCTAAAATCGAAAGAAGAGAAGGAACAAGGATGTACACGCCTGCTGGAAAGTACCTAAAACTGAAAGAAGAAAAGGAGCAAGGATGTACGCACATGTTCCCTAAGCACTTGATGTTAGGCTCCCTCTTCCCCAAGCTCGCACCTGCACCTTCTTCTCCCTACCTCTCCTCCTCCCTCTCCTCCCTGAATCTTCCTCTTTCTCTCTTTTCTACCAGGGAAAACTAAAGCCCCGCCATGGCTTGGAGCTCTCCCTGCCAGCCATGGAGACCCGCCTCTACCTGCAAGGAATTCACGCCGCCGCACCAGATCCCTCCGTCTCACGCGCCCGTCCGCCGTCGCTCAGGTCCGGCGAGCTCCTGCCTAGGTCGCTGGATCCCTCGCTCCGGCCTTCCTCGTCATCACCGGCGACCCCCGCCTGGATACCTCGCTCGGCGAGCCCCGCCTCGCCGCCCGCCTTCAGATCAACCAGATCCGTGGAGAAGGCCAGGGTGAGCTCCTCCATGGAACCGGCAGCGTCGGTTGTGGCCACGGCCAGATCCGTGGAGAACGGCGACGGGAGGTCGAGGAGGAAGAAGAACGGCGATGGTGGAGGTCTCCCTTTGTCGATCTCCTTCTAGAAGGAGATCGATGGAGGTTGAAGGTTGGCGGCAGCGATGGAGAGGAGGGCATCGGTGGTGGCCATGGCCGAATCACGGAGGAGGGGAGGCGATGGTGACGTCTTGAGGAGGAGGACGGAGAGGGCAACGGCGTCGTTGTGAGGTGGAGAGCCAGATCAGGGATTGGGGTGCGGCGGCGGGTGCGGCTGGACACGGGGAGATGAGGGGTAGCTAGGGTTTGAGGGAGGGACGGTGCCACGTTCGTGCGGGCAAGTGCATCGAGGGCACGAGGGTGCGAGCGTCTGGTTTATTTTCGTAGATTTTTTTCAGAGCGATTTTTTTTTGACCAACCGGAGGGTTTAGCACTGGAAATAGTGGGAGCATTCCGATTTTTTTTTCCTGGTTCGAGGGCGGAGGGGGGAATCGAGGGGAAGCGGGAGGTGGGATCGAGGACGAAAAAAAACCGTCATTGGTGGGACGAAAATTGACCGGCGGAGACTACCAACTACTCCATTAGGAGTAGAGATATATAGTAATCAGGTACGTATCTATACGTAGTAATCACCGTTGGCACTGGAGCGCGTCTTGTCTCTGACCGGAGCTTGCTGATCGCGCAATGGTGGTGTGGCGCCAAATTTAGTATTGCATTGGCTTCATCGGAACAGAGGATACGCAGCATCAGTCTGACGGATGCTCATTGTTTGGTCGTGAAAAACTAAGCGCGTGGTCTTAGTTTGACGCATGTTTTGGGTGTAGAAAGCTGTTTATTTGCTTATCACTTAATTAGCCCACATAGGACAGCATATTCATTCCTTCCTTTAGCGGGACTCGTTCTCCTCTTCTCTGTAATCATCCTCATCCTCCGGTTATTGATTCCTAAGCCAACTTATTGAGTTGATCAATAGCAGGTAACTCAAAGACGTATATAAATTGGTAGTTTTGGTTCGAAATGGGCGAGGTGGTACTATTTAATGATAATAGAAAGAGCTGACTTATTGAGTTGGTTTTTTTTTTTTGAGAAATACTTATTGAGTTGGTGATTTGTTTTGCAGGCTCAGCAGAGGTCCAAAGCAGCTTGCGTTATATAAATTGCAGTCGACCTACTCAGAACAAAGGTTACAAAAAGAACATTAATTTTTTTGTGCATTTATTTATTTTTCTTGCGGCCCAATTGAAGGGAAAAAAAAGATGTGGAGCAGGCCCCTTGGCCCACGTAAGGGACTGACTCTCTGTTCCCTAGTCGAAGGAAAAAAAAAGGTTCGAAGCAGGCCCCTTGACAACATGGTTTTGAGGCCCAACCAAAAAAAAAATATGCATGGACGGACAAAAAATTTAGTACCACCTCAAATGGGTACAGAAGAAAATAATTCCATACGGTGAAGTGTCAAAAAATGAATAAAAATGCACCTTGCTTTATTAGAAGGTATAGATGTTTTTGGTGTAATTGAACATGGACACTTGGGCTGGCCAGGCTGGTCGATGTTACGATGACCCTCCACGTGGTAGTAGAACATCGTCAAGGCAGATCTTAGCGGCTCAAGCGAATCCCCTTTTTGTAATTGTGAATTAGACTCGTGCCTGGTCTTGAGTGCCGCCATAGTTGGTCGTTTCGAAAATTTCCTAGTGGAAGAGACTCTCTATTATCTATACCCAAGAATTGCATGCAACAAGAAGAGAACAAGATGATCGATGCTTCATCGATCCCTAATAATTAGGTGGGAGGCACGATGGTAGTAGCCTAGGAGGACATGGTGAGAGTTATTGTAATGCTTGATTCGCCTGATTTTCATCAGCGAGAATTGGTTTAACTCTCTGGAAAGGGAAATAATCCAATCTGCAATTCCATCAATAATGATTGGGAAGGATTCCATGTGTGTGTGTTCGCCACCCAGCTATCAGCGATCCAACTTCACAATTTCCTTTATAGTATTTCATATTTTTTTGAAACGCCTTCTTCTCGTGCCCAATTTGCGTACAAAGTGACAAAGACACTCAATTTGTTGTACCACCATCATGATTTCGCCCCAAAGATATTAAGCCACTAGTAAAAAAGGCCCATTTGTCCCGGTTCATACGGCCCATTTGTCCCGGTTCGGGAACCGGGACTAAAGGGTCGGGACGAAAGCCCAACATCTTTAGTCCCGATTCTTAAACGAACCGGGACAGATGGGGCTCCATGTGACCGCTGCGGCGAGCCCAGAGAGGAGGGCCTTTAGTCCCGGTTGATAACACCAACCGGGACCAAAGATCATCCACGTGTCAGCAGCTCAGGAGCTGGGGTTTTTGTTTTTGTTTTTTTGAAAGGAGGGGGGGGGGGGGTTTTAGGGGTTTTGTAGGGTTAATTTAGGGGTTTCATATATTGTGTTAGCTAGCTAATAGAGAGAAGTGTCCTTTCTTATCTCCGTGCTTGGTCGACGCTACGTACTATACGTATAGAGAGGACTCGACACGCTAGCTAGTAAGCAAAAGAAGGAAACCATTAAGTACACAAGATCGTCATAAACATATACAGAGAGAAGTGATCGACCTCCTCCTTCTCCGAGAGATTGGTCGAACAACAAGTTTTCGTATATCTATCCGACGCTACTAGCTACATATATACAATATAAGATCCCTAACATCTGATGTCAAGTTCCACATGGTATTCTCCGGCTGGATTGATGACGTGGTCAAGAAAGAATCCAGCCAATTCCTCTTGAATTGCCTTTAAGTGATCTTGTGGTAGGAGTTCATCCCGCATCTGCCAAATCTAATTTGAAGAAGGGGGTCAATACATATATATGAATGAAACTCAACACAAATGATTGTAATAAAATTAAATTGTGAATATTATTGCTTACGCACTTCATATTGTTTTTCAGAGTAGCCCCGCTTAGAGGTCGTTGCGTTGTAGATGTACTCGCAAACGTAGTATCCACAAAAATTATTCCCACCTTCCTGCCACAACCACTTTACGAGAAATAGAGGTCAATCAAACTAATAATCAAGCATTATAAATGGTATTGATGAAACTAGCTAGAATCAATGGGAGATGCGCGGAACTAGCTAGTAGTACTTACTTTCGGGTGTGTAAATCGCAGATCCCCCGGCAGTCCCGGAACTTCTGCGGTGAACACTTTCCAAACCCTGCGAGACAAAGAAAATAATTACTTGATATCAGGAAATGAACAAAGTTGCCGATATGGTGCGATAATGATCGATTGAACTTACTTCTTGAGCATTTCAGTCATGGCCGCATACTCCTTGGGATCTTTTCGTTTTGAGTCTAAGACGGTTACTAGTCCCTGCTCAAGCTTAATCTCTAGGAGAATAAAGTGGAAGCTGCACACGCATGCATAACTCATCAATTACATTACTATAACCTCGAGTAATAATGGAAACCGAATATGCAGAACACAGTAACACTCACTTGAAGTTGTAAGGAAAGAGTATTTTATCTTTGTTTTGATTTTTAAGCAACGATTGTAGCAAGTTGGCCTCGGTTTCTTTCGGATTATATGTAACCGTCCATTCATCTATGAGATTTGTGTTAATGAACCCAATATCATAGATTTGTGCATTTCTGCATTCGACGATCTTCAATCTGCATAATATAGTGAGGATAATTATATATACATGCAATGAAAGAGCTGAGCTATATATAGAGACTTAATTACAGAAGTATAGTACTTACAGACAGTAGCAAGTGATGATTATTTTATCGAGGTCCTTTTGATTGAAAAACTGGAAGAACTCCTCAAATGGAACAGACAACAGATCAATTCCAACGAGGTTGTGCTCCTCTTTAACTCTCAGCGTCAAAATATCCTTCCCAGACTTGCAGGTGTCCATGTACCACTTATGGAATCTTCGCATCATCGTTGTTAGAGGAGGATCACCAGGTCTGACGAGAGGCTTCCCGTACTGGTATTTGTGTTCGTCCACCTCCATTGTATCAAAATGTGCATCATCGGGCAGGTAATCACCAGGATTGGTACCGGGCAGCATCCCCGGCAAATTTGCGACGATATCGCTAGACACCTTGAGCGGGGGGCACGATTGGTTTGCCTGTTCGCCGAGCTGGGGAATTTTGTTCTCACTTCTTCGTTCTTGTAACCTTTTGTCAGTTAAAGTAGTTCCCGACTGGCGCGCTCCTTCCACTTCCTTTTTAAGAGCGCGGACATGGTTGTCATCCGGCGGAGGCGGTGGTGGTCGCTTCAGGTTCTTCACAGTGCGCTTCAATTTCACCGGATCCATCTTCTCCTCCGGAGGTGGATTTTTCTTTGCAAAAAAGTCCCTCACTTGGGCTTTACAGATCTCCGCGTTTTCCTCGTCGGTCATATCGTATGGTAACTTCTCTAGAGGCGTGAGAGTCGGACCAAATCTGTATTGCCTCCCGCCTCTGGCTGTACTGCTAGACGCCGGAGCAGTCGAAGTGGCTGCGGCTGTCTTCCTTTTATGCTTACGAGGCGGAGAAGGAGGCGGAGTGCTACGACGCGCCGGAGCAGCCGAAGCGGCGGCGGCTGTCTTCCGCTGTTGCTGACGAGGCGGAGAAGGAGGCGGGCTGCTCGGACGAGCCGGCGCAGGCGGAGAAGGAGGCGGAGTGCCGCCACACGCCGAAGCAGCCGGAGAAGGAGGCAGAGTGCCCTGATCACTCGCCAGAGGAGGAGGCGGAGGAGGAGGCGGAGTGCCCTGACTCGCCGGAGGAGGAGGCGGAGGCATCCAGTTCGGAAGGTTGATGAGCTCCTTCCGCCATAGAAATGGAGTCTTCAGAGCAAGACCCAGCTGAGTCTCCCCTTCACCGGTAGGGTGGTCAAGCTGGAGCTCTTCAAATCCCTCCGTTATTTCATCGACCATCACAACAACATAGCCTTGTGGAATCGGAAGGCAGTGAAAAGTTGCGCCGGGTTGAGGAGGTGTGACAGAGCCGACAGCCGCCTTGACTTTGAGGTGCTGCCATTGCGTCATAAGGTGGCAATCTTGAGCCTCCGTGATAGCATCCACGGGGTAGCTGGGAGCGGTGAAGTCAGGCTGCTGAAGGACCTCGGTGGAAGCCACGCTGCTTCTCCGCTGAGATGGAGGGGTAGCTTCTGGGGTAGCTCCGGCAGGTCGCTGGCTCTGAACTAGTAGTGCTTGTTCCTCTAGCGCTCGTACCCTTGCATTCAGCGACTGCAGTTCCGTCTACTCCACTTTCCTCCTCCTCTCCCGGGTTTTGTAACCGCCTGCGCTGGGAAACCCAACCTTCCACGCAACGGAGCCTGCCGTGCCTCGTGTTCGTCCTGGGTGCTCAGGATTCCCGAGGGCCTGTGTGAGCTCGTCGTTCTCTCTGTCAGGAACGAACGTCCCTTCCTGCGCTGCGGCGATATACTTCTGAAGCTTCTTGACGGGTATTTCAAGTTGCTCCTTCGTCCAATGGCACTTCCCTGTTTCAGGGTCCAAGGTTCCCCCAACCCCGCAGAACCAAGTCCTTGAACGGTCTGGCCAGTTCAATGTCTCTGGTTCGACCCCTTTATCAAGCAGGTCCTTCTCAGCCTTGTCCCCCAACGGCCGGGCTTTGAGGTAGCCACCTGACCCCGTGCGATGGTGATACTCCTTCTTTGCAGCATTTTTCTTGTTTGTCGCTGACATCATCTTACTCTTCTCCGATGTCTTGTGGGCCACAAATGCGGGCCAGTGATCTCTTATCTTCTCAAATCGGCCGGTGAATTCTGGAGTCTTCCCTTTGTCGACAAACGTTGATTTCAACTCATTCTTCCACCTCCTGAAT
Organism: Thinopyrum elongatum; assembly: GCA_011799875.1. NCBI lineage: Eukaryota > Viridiplantae > Streptophyta > Magnoliopsida > Poales > Poaceae > Thinopyrum > Thinopyrum elongatum. The sequence goes on along the minus strand of CM022301.1, from coordinate 506,269,410 downwards.
AGATCTGCCATCTTCTTAAGAGCATGAGCCTTGACCAATGGCTCTATAACTGGCTTATCCGGATCCTCCTCTGGCGGTAGGGTGAAATTTGCCTTCAGCGCGGTCCAAAAATCATCTTTCTGTCTATCGTTGACAAAAGACACTTGAGGGTCTTCGCTCTTAGGCTTATTCCATTGGTGGATGCTGATCGGGATCATGTCCCTAACAAGAACCCCGCACTGAGCAGAAAATGCTTCCTTGGTCTGGCTGGGTTCAATCGGTTGGCCATCGCCCTTGATTGCTCTGATCGTGAACCTTTCATCCTGGCGCAACCTTTTCTTCGGGCCTCGTCTCGTTACCGAAGTTTGGCTCGATCCGGAGGGCTAGAAAATAAGAAAGAAGAGAGTTAATATGTGTACATACCAAAACAATTAATGCATCAATTAGCTAGTCAGCACAGGCTTAATTAATATATATACCTCGCCGGACTTTGCAACAGCTCCTTCCAACGTTTGCTCATCGGAGCCATCATAATCATGTCCTTCCACCTCCATTGTTCGATCACCGGAGCCTGCTTCACCCTCTCCTTCCAGACCATCGGTGTCGTTGAGATACGACAAGATATCACCTCCGCCGAGGATTATGTCCCCCAACAACTGTTCTGCTTCGATGTGTCGGTGCTCCATAGTTTCTGCAAATATTACAACATGGCAATTAATATACAAACATGACAGATGGATATATTAGTGCAAACGTAGACCTAGCTAGCTCGACGCTTCTACGGTTTGGGGTGGCCTCGACAACTCTTCTAGGGTTTGGGGTGGCCTAGGCAACGCTTCTAGGGTTTGGGGTGGCCTCGACAACGCTTCTAGGGTTTGGGCCAGACCGCCTCTCTCATGAATCTCCGACGTCCGGACCGACAAGGGATTTAACAAAATGACGCCATTCTGGATGTGCAGAAAATGGTCCATATTTTTCCGGATCTCATCTACCCTTCTATATGTCACGTTGTCTAGTGTCAAAGAATTCAAGAAAACCATGACTTCATCATTAGCCGGAAATGACAGGCGTATAATGGTACAAAGCTCTTCAAAGTTGTTTTGGAACGGAGTTCCCGATAGAATAATTTGCTTTTTGGTACAAAGTTCAGCAAAGAGCCTTCCGAATATCGCTATTTGGAAGGCCTTTGCTGAAATTCATACCAAAAGGCGAATTATTCTATCCGGAACTCTATTCCAAAACAACTTTGAAGAGCTTCATAGCATCATACGCCTGTTACTTCCGACTAATGATGAAGCCATGGATTTCTTCAATACTTTGACAGACAACGTGACATATAGAAGAATATATATATAGATGAGATCAGAAAAAAAATTGGATCAACTTGTGCACATCCATAATGGGGGCATTCTTGATAAATCTATATATGTCAAAATTCAAACTTTGACATATGATCAAATGTTGCATATGTCAAAATTCAAACTTTGACATATGATCAAACTTTGATATATGATCAAATGTTGCATATGTCAAAATTCAAACTTTGACATATGATCAAACTTTGATATATGTCCACCGCGATATAAAATAATACATAGACTTGTTCGGGAGAGAGGGGGTTGATCGACGTCCCCCCTCATATCGAAGTTACCGGAGTTATCTTCTAGTGGTTTGGGTGGCCTCGAGAGTTTGTCGGGTAGGGGCGGGAGGGGGTAGGAGATCGACAACGCTTTTTTCTAGGGTTTGGGTGGCCTCGAGAGTTGGTCGCCCGGTATATCGAGAGGGGGGGTGAACATTTTACCTTAGTAACTTAGAAACAAAAATGTTATCGGGGAGGAGGTATATCGACCCCCCCCCCTCATGTCAAAGTTATCGGGGAGGGGCTATATCGACAACGACATACATATAGCCACAAACATATAAAAAAAATGTTATCGGGGAAGGGATATATCGACCCCCCCCCTCATTGTGAAGTTATCGGGGGGGTAATTCGAGAGGGGGGTGAACATTTTACCTTAGTAACTTAAAAAATGTTATCGGGGAGGGGGTATATCACCCCCCCCCTCATGTCAAAGTTATCGGGGAGGGCTATATCGACAACGACATACATATAGCCACATACATATAAAAAATGTTATCGGGAAGGGGTATATCGACCCCCCCCCCTCATGTTGAAGTTATCGGGGAGGGGGTATATCGAGAGGGGGGTGAACATTTTACCTTAGTAACTAGAAAAAATGTTATCGGGGAGGGTATATCGACCCCCCCCCCCCTCATGTCAAAGTTATCGGGGGGCTATATCGACAACGACATACATATGCCACATACATATAAAAAAAATGTTATCGGGGAAGGGGTATATCACCCCCCACCTCATGTTGAAGTTATCGGCAGGGGGTATATCGAGAGGGGGTGAACATTTTACCTTAGTAACTTAGAAAAAAAATGTTATCGGGGAGGGGGTATATCGACCCCCCCCCCCTCATGTCAAAGTTATCGGGGGGGGCTATATCACAACGACATATATAGCCACATACATATAAAAAATGCTACGGGGAAGGGGTATATCGACCCTCCCCCCTCATGTTGAAGTTATCGGGGAGGGGGTATATCACAACGCATACATACAGAAAAAAATGTTATCGGGGAGGGGGTATATCGACAGCGACATACATACATGGAAAAAAATGATATCCCTCTATACATACATAGCCACATACATATATACATGGAAAAAAATGCTATGAAAAAATACATATATGAACAAAAAATTAATCACATATGAACAAAAAATACATATATGAACAGAATGCTCTGAACAAAATTAATACATATATAACATCCATACATACATATAGCCACATACATACATATATACATTATAAATATATGAACAAAAAATTCATCATATAAATATGAAAAAAAAAATCATCTATACACAGAGCCGGGGCGGCGGCGGCTCACAGCGGGGCGGCGGCGAGGGCGACGGCGGGGGGGGCGGCGAGGGCGGCGACGTGGGGGCGGTGGGGGCGGGCCGGGCCGGGGCGCGGCGAGCGCGCTCGGTGGCGGCGGACGGCGACGGCGACGTGGGGGCGGCCGGCCGCAGGGGCGCGGCTGGGCGCGCTCGGGGCGGGCGGACGGCGACGGCGTGGGGCGCGGACGGCGTCGGCGTGGGCTCGGGGGCGGGGCGGCACGGGCGACGGCGGCGGCGTCGGGCACCTGGCGGGCGTCGGGGAACTGCGATGAACTGAAAATTTTCACAAGTCTTGTTTATATACACGAAGCATTATCCCGTTCGTGACACCAACCGGGCCTAATGACCCTTTAGTCCCGGTGGTGCCACAACCGGACCAAAGGTCTCTTTTCAGCAGCCCAAGGGCGGGAAGTAGGGACCTTTGGTCCCGTTGTGGCACCAACGCGGGACTAAAGGGCGTGCATTGGTCCCGGTTGGTGCCACGAACCGGTACCAATGCACCCCTTTAGTCCCGGTTGGTGCCACCAACCGGGACAAAAAGCCTTGTGCTGCTCGCGTCGCGGCCAAAAGTTTAGTCCCACCTCGCTAGTTGAGAGAGCTCGAGAGTGGTTTATAAGCGCTGCTGCGCCCACTCTCTCGAGCTCCTCTCAACTGCAGGCTTTCGGGCCTAAACTCGCACTATGTGCCTGTGGGCCTACTGGGCCTGCTGCGGGCCTAAATCCTGGCCCATGGTTGGGTTTCTAGTCGTATTCAGGCCGTGGTGGCCCAGTAGGCGGCACTTTTTTTATTTTTATTTTGGTTTCTTTGTTGTTTATTTATTTCATTTTGTTTCTACTTACAACAAAATACTTACTGTTGCTATTTTTATTTATTTTATTAAATTTTATTTTATTTTATTTTGTTTCTACTTATTTATTAAAGTTTATTTTGTTTCTACTTATTTATTTTATTTTGTTTCTACTTATTTTATTTTATTTTCTTTTTTACTTTTTTTATTTATTTTATGAAAATTCTTTTTCTTTTAATGTTTTGAAGAGAAAATACTTTGATAATTTTAGTTGCATAAATTTTATATAATTTTAGTTTCAATAATACAAGAGGTTTAAAAAGTTGAAAAGCACTTCAAATGAACTCTGAAGAGGTTGAAAATGAGCATGATATCATCATTTCACCAACATAGCATGTGCTAAAACTCTGAAGAGGTTGAAAATAGACAATCTCTTTCGAAGTATCAGGGTTTCGGACAAAAACTCACCTGTTACAAAGGGATTTTATTTTTTTGAACTAATTTGATCTCCAGACTTTTTGTGTGCTCAAAATGAACCATTCAAAACCACATCATCAATTTTCAACCCTTTCTGACTTCATCTGTCTTCACTTTTTCTTCGCTTGTGTCCTTTGCTTATTGCGCCGTAACCATGGATATTCTTCATCGCTTAACAGGGTGCTTGGGTCAGCCTTGACTTTGAAGGGAGGAATTTCATGAAACTTTTCATAATCTTCAGACATGTTTGTCTTACCCTCCACTCCCACGATGTCTTTTTTCCCTGAAAGAACTATGTGGCGCTTTGGCTCATCGTATGATGTATTCGCTTCCTTATCTTTTCTTTTTCTCGGTTTGGTAGACATGTCCTTCACATAGAAAACCTGCGCCACATCATTGGCTAGGACGAATTGTTCGTCTGTGTACCCAAGATTGTTCAGATCCACTGTTGTCATTCCGTAATGTGGCTCTACCTGTACCCCGCCTCCTGACAGATTGACCCATTTGCACTTAAACAAAGGGACCTTAAAATCATGTCTATAGTCAAGTTCCCATATGTCCACTATGTAACCATAATATGTGTTATTTCCCCTCTTGGTTGCTGCATCAAAGCGGACACCACTGTTTTGGTTAGTGCTCTTTTGATCTTGGACGATCGTGTAAAATGTATTCCCATTTATCTCGTATCCTTTGTAAGTCAATACAGTCGAAGATGGTCCCCTGGACAACGAGTACAGCTCATCAGAAACAGTGTTGTCACCTCTGAGATGTGTTTCCAACCAACTGCCGAAAGTCCTGATGTGTCCACATGTAATCCAGTCGTCACACTGCTCCAGGTGTTTGGAGCGCAGAATGTTCTTGTGTTCATCGACATACGGGGTCACCAAGGTAGAGTTCTGTAGAACTGTGTAGTGTGCTTGAGACCAAGAATGCCCGTCCCTGCATATTATTGAGTCCCCTCCTAGCGTGCATTTTCCAGTCAGTCTCCCCTCATACCGCGATTGAGGGAGACCAATCTTCTTAAGGTCAGGAATGAAGTCAACACAAAACCCAATGACATCCTCTGTTTGATGGCCCATGGAGATGCTTCCTTCTGGCCTAGCGTGGTTACAGACATATTTCTTTAGGACTCCTATGAACCTCTCAAAGGGGAACATATTGTGTAGAAATACGGGGCCCAGAACGACAATCTCGTCGACTAGATGAACTACGACGTGCGTCATGATATTGAAGAAGAATGGTGGGAACACCAGCTCGAAACTGATAAGACATTGCGCCACATCACTCCTTAGCCTTGTTATGATTTCTGGATCGATCACCTTCTGAGAGATTGCATTGAGGAATGCACATAGCTTCACAATGGCTAATCGAACGTTTTCCGGTAGAAGCCCCCTCAATGCAATCGAAAGCAGTTGCGTCATAATCACGTGGCAGTCATGAGACTTTAGGTTCTGAAACTTTTTCTCTGCCATATTTATTATTCCCTTTATATTCGACGAGAAGCCAGACGGGACCTTCATACTGAGCAGGCATTCAAAGAAGATTTCCTTCTCTTCTTTGGTAAGAGCGTAGCTGGCAGGACCTTCATACTGCTTTGGAGGCATGCCGTCTTTTTCATGCCAACGTTGCAGGTCCTCCCGTGCTTCCGGTGTATCTTTTGTCTTTCCATACACGCCCAAGAAGCCTAGCAGGTTCACGCAAAGGTTCTTTGTCACGTGCATCACGTCGATTGAAGAGCGGACCTCTAGGTCTTTCCAGTAGGGTAGGTCCCAAAATATAGATTTCTTCTTCCACATGGGAGCACATCCCTCAGCGTCATTCGGAACAGATAGTCCGCCGGGACCCTTTCCAAAGATTACGTGTAAATCATTGACCATAGCAAGTACGTGATCACCGGTACGCATGGCGGGCTTCTTCCGGTGATCTGCCTCGCCTTTGAAATGCTTGCCTTTCTTTCGACATTGATGGTTGGTCAGAAGAAATCGACGATGCCCCAGGTACACATTCTTCCTGCATTTGTCCAGGTATATACTTTCGGTGTCAGCTAAACAGTGCGTGCATGCGTGGTATCCCTTGTTTGTCTGTCCTGAAAGGTTACTGAGAGCAGGCCAATCATTGATGGTTACAAACAGCAACGCATGCAGGTCAAATTCCTCCTGTCTGTGCTCATCCCACACACGTACACCGTTTCCATTCCACAGCTGTAAAAGTTCTTCAACTAATGGCCTTAGGTACACATCAATGTCGTTGCCGGGTTGCTTAGGGCCTTGGATGAGTACTGGCATCATAATGAACTTCCGCTTCATGCACAGCCAAGGAAGAAGGTTATAGATACATATCTATAGAGTCACGGGCCAGGTGCTGTGATTGCTGCTCTGCTCCCCGAAAGAATTAATGCCATCTGCGCTTAAACCAAACCATACGTTCCTTGGGTCACCTGCAAACTCAGTCCGGTACTTTCTCTCGATTTTTCTCCACTGCGACCCGTCAGCGGGTGCTCTCAACTTCCCGTCTTTCTTACGGTCCTCTCTGTGCCATCGCATCAACTTGGCATGCTCTTTGTTTCTGAACAGACGTTTCAACCGTGGTATTATAGGAGCATACCACATCACCTTGGCAGGAACCCTCTTCCTGGGAGGCTCGCCGTCAACATCACCAGGGTCATCTTGTCTGATCTTATACCGCAATGCACCGCATATCGGGCATGCGTTCAAATCCTCGTACACACCGCGGTACAGGATGCAGTCATTAGGGCATGCATGTATCTTCTGCACCTCCAATCCTAGAGGGCATACGACCTTCTTTGCTGCGTACGTACTGTCGGGCAATTCGTTATCCTTTGGAAGCTTCTTCTTCAATATTTTCAGTAGCTTCTCAAATCCTTTGTCAGGCACAGCATTCTCTGCCTTCCACTGCAGCAATTCCAGTACGGTACCGAGCTTTGTGTTGCCATCTTCGCAATTGGGGTACAACCCTTTTTGGTGATCCTCTAACATGCGATCGAATTTCAGCTTCTCCTTTTCACTTTCGCACTGTCTCCTTGCATCAACAATGACCCGGCAGAGATCATCATCGGGCACATCGTCTAGTTCCTCTTGATCTTCAGCTTCCCCCGTTGCAGCATCATCGTATTCAGGGGGCACATAGTTGTCATCGTCCTCTTCTTCTTCGCTGTCTTCCATCATAACCCCTATTTCTCCGTGCCTGGTCCAAACATTATAGTGTGGCATGAAACCCTTATAAAGCAGGTGGGTGTGAAGGATTTTTCGGTCAGAGTAAGACTTCGTATTCCCACATATAGGGCATGGACAACACATAAAACCATTCTGCTTGTTTGCCTCAGCCACTTCGAGAAAATTATGCACGCCCTTAATGTACTCGGAGGTGCGTCTGTCACCGTACATCCATTGCCGGTTCATCTGCGTGTATTATATATAATTAAGTGTGTCAAAAACTATTACAAAACATCATGAACAGATAAGTGACCAAATTAATAGAAGTTCATCATCACATTAAAACCAAAGTACATACATAGTTCTCATTGAACAACATATAGCTCTTCAGAGCATCTAATTAAACCATACATTATTGAAACTATGTAAAACATTTCAATGCAACAACAAATGCGATGATAATCACAACCAAGGTAATAATTGATCCAACGACATAATGATACCAAACCTCGGTATGAATGGCATATTTTCTATACTTTCTAATCTTGAAGCGCATTGCATCCATCTTGATCTTGTGATCATCGACGACATCCGCAACATGCAACTCCAATATCATCTTCTCCTCCTCAATTTTTTTCAATTTTTCCTTCAAGTAATTGTTTTCTCCTTCAACTAAATTTAACCTCTCGACAATAGGGTCGGTTGGAATTTCCGGTTCACATACCTCCTAGATAAAAAAAAATATGTCACGTTGGTCGGCATAATTGTCATAAACAACAAATGAACCAAATAGTTATAAAATATAATATATACCACATCCGAATCGTAGACAGGACGAGGGCCGACGGGGGCGGATACCAAAACCATCGCACTATATAATAACAAACAATAATAAAAGTAAGAAAATTATACAAGTATCTATGTAAATCATACAAGTAAGAATTTTTTTTCTTTTAGAAAGAAGATAAGAACAAGCGGCTCACCATGGTTATGCCGGCGACGAGATCGGCGCGGGCGATCGACGATGATGAAGACGGGGACGGGACGTGACGGACCGCTAAACCTAGACAAATCTTGAGGAAAATGGAGCTTGAAGGTCGAGTTTGGAGAGGAGAAAGCTTAAGTAGTGTTGCTCGGGCATTTCATCGAACACCTCATGTGCATAGGAGGTGAGCTAGAGCACCACAAACACCTCCCCTCGCCGGCCAGAAAAAACAGAGTAGTGGAGTGCTCTGCTCGCGGGCGAGGAGTATATATAGGCACAACATTGGTCCCGGTTCGTGGTTGGAACCGGGACCACCCTTTGGTCCCGGTTCCAGCCACGAACCGGGACCAATGGATGTGGGTCAGGAGCGAGGCCCAATGGTCCCGGTTCGTGTCTGGAACCGGGACCAAAGGGTCCAGACGAACCGGGACCAATGCCCCACGAGCTCCGGCCGACCCCCTGGGCGCACGAACCGGGACGTATGCCCCCATGTGTCCCGGTTCCTAACTGAACCGGGACTAATGGGCTGGGCTGGCCTGGACCAAAGCCCTGTTTTCTACTAGTGAGCGCTAATGACGACACCATCCCTATCGAGAAGCACAAGTCATCATGCATTAGGGAGCAGATTGATCACCCCAACCCGGAATTCCATGAAGCTGTTTAGGACGAACGTGTAGTAGCTCGCAAACCATTGCCATGGTGGCACCATCCCGTCTCTCAGTTCTCTCATCCTTTAGGAGTTCCTTACTACTCCCTCCGTTCCTAAATATTTGTCTTTCTAGAGATTTCAACAAGTGACTATATACAGAGCAAAATGAGTGAATCTACACTTTAAAATATGACTATATACATCCGTATTGGTAGTCCATTTAAAATCTCTAAAAAGACAAATATTTAGAAACGGAGGGAGTAGAATTAATCTTTGAATGAAGAAATTTCAAGGGCACAAATTCACAATGCTGCAACGAACGATATTTCTTAGCTAATGTAACAAACAAATAGTAAGAGAGAAAAGACCACTACAAAACCATGCACAACTCAACACTCTCGGTTTCTCACATTGACACACCTACGCCGACCATGACGGCCTGTAGCATGAAATCATATCACCCCCTGGAATTAAACGAATGGCCGCTTGGACGCAGGATGAGAGGAGTCGATGACGATGCAGCCCATGGAGCGGGTGCAGGGGCAGGAGAAGACGCGTCTGCCGCGAGGATGGTGACGTTGAGCTTCATGCCCATCTTGCAATGGTTCCCCACAGTGCAGATAAACCACCTCCTCCCTGCATCGCCGAGGTGGACCTGATCGGTGCCGGAGGTCCAGACAACGGTGCCCTTGCTGTTCTTACACGCCTTGAAGTCCGGCCCACACAGTTCCACCACGTTGTGGAAGGCCTTTTTGTAATTGAACACTGCAATCATGTATGTGGATGAATTAGTCAATTAGCTCGAGCTTTTTATAGTTTGATTATAGAGGATCACAAGTTTGTTAAGAACTGATCGATGGTAAATGCAGATTAGCAACAAATTCATTTTTCTCGTAGCATAAGACTTTTTGAAGCAATAAACAGTGGATATGTTTGTCGTGCCATAAGACTTGAATGATTGATTACTTAGCGCATCACCGACTGTGAACTGCTTGCTCTGGGACCAAGTGTTGTAATCGAACCCGAGTGTCCACCCAGTGCCGTCGCCCACGGGATGGACGGTGGACGATGCGGCAAGCCATGGGAGGAAGACCACGGCCAGTGTCACCGCCCCGGCAAGCACATGCTTGGAAGCCATGGATGTCGTTGAGCACTGATACTGACTCTTCTTCCTTCTACTCACTGAACTGTACTCTTGGCTGGGTGTGAGGAGAACAAGTAAACCTACATGGTTACATAGAGAGATCAATCTTGTCCAGATTCACGTGCATACGTAGTGCATGGGAGGAGAAATGGTCAAGGTGGACGTGCAGCTCTGCATTGCGGTGACCAATGGAGCGAATGGACACATCGATGGATTACTATAAGAAGCAGGAATGGAACTGTTTTTTAGGGAAAGGGCATAGCCCCGGCTCCATTCCATTACCAACGAAACCAAACACAAGCATCCATGTATCCATTACATCACGAAAACCGAAAGCAAGCAGCAGCTATTGCTAAGAAGCAGATAGGAGCGGCTATAAAATATAGATTCCAAATTCTAACTGCAGACGGAAAACACAAACATCTCCACGGCTAGCAAGATAAGCCCTCGAAGGCATTTAGCAGATTCGGAGCCGAGGCCGAAGACGCAGAAGCAAGCAGGGATCGCTCCTTCTTCAACTTCACAGCATCTCCAACAGCCGCCCAGCGCGCGTCGCGCAAAATGCATTTGCGGCGCGCCGATCGTCTGTTTTGGCGCGGCGGGGAGCGCTGGCTCCAGCGGCCGCTGTAAACTTTAGCGCGCGCGCGTAGCTCCAGCAGGCGTGCTAAAATGCAGCACGCGCAAGCAGCCGGCGCTTGCCATATGTTGCATTTTGGACATGGCATAATTTAAATCACACAAAAATCATCCAACCAAGTTCAAAATCCGAACTAAGTTCATGACACAAAAGTTCACACCAACGAATGGAGCGGCGGCGACGGCGGCGGCGGAGGGGTCGCGGGAGTAGGAAGGGGTGAGGGGGGTGCAGGCGCGGGCGTCCATCGGGTCGATTCGCCGGCGGCGGCGCGGCGGAGAGAACACGGCGCGAGCACTCGAGTGTGGCGCGTGGAAGCGGGCGCACCAAATACACAGCGCGCGATGGCGATTCGGACCACGCGCCCAACTCTATATGCCGCGCGTCCGCTGGAGCCCCTATATCGGTTGCGCGCACGCTAAAAAGGATAAATTTGCGGCACGGCGCTTATTTAGTTCGGCTGTTGGAGATGCTCTCAGCCCACGATAAAGCCATGTGGGGTGGCCTTGAGGTCCTAGCCAAGATCTGGCCAGAGCAGCAGAGGAGGATCTCGCGCCATTTGCTCCAGTCTTGTCACCAACTTCCTCACTCCATCCTTGGCATGCCCGGAGCATAGGACTTCCCATGTGGGCCGCAGCTTGCAGGAATTTAGGAGTGGAGTTAGGGCTGTTCCTCCACCAGTCCAACATGGACACAATATCAATAATGTTAATATTTCCAGACAGCTCCTTAACACTGCTCCAAATTTCCTTGGCAACCACACACTTAAAAAAATGTCTGCTAGTTTCTAGTTCAGAGCAGAATAGGCAAGACATATCCTCAACATGTTGTCTTTTACTAAGATTATCTCTGGTGAGCAGCTTGTTTTTGCACAAAAGCCAAATAAAAATTTGAACTCGGGGGGGGGGGGTTGGTTAACTTTCGCGATGACTGCACGGATTGGAAGGAATAATACCTCTAGAATTAACTATCTTATAGAAAGACCTAACAGAATAAGTACATTTATTCTCATAGTTCCAAACCAGAGCATCAGGGACATCATTTAGAGTGATGTCTTTGATCAAATTAAATAAAGCATTCCAGGACTGAAGCATACTATAGGAAAAGCATCTTCTGAAATTAATTTTCAGAGTAGTACCATCCCACACTTTGCTAATAGTAACATTCTGCTCATTGGCAATAGTATAGATGTCCCAAAATTGGGTTGCAAGGCTAGCATTCCCACACCAATGATCTTCCCAAAATCTAATAGGCTCCCCATTACCAACTTTCTTGGAGTAGCCAACTTTAGCAGCATTGGCAGCCCATAGCATCCCTTTCCATAAGGGGGGAGGCTCCATTAGAAGAGCAAGTAAAAATATTAGGGTTATGCGTATTATACTTATCATCAATAATTTGTTTCCATATCTTACCATCGTCCCTCAGGGAATATCTTTTTACCCAGGTGGCAAGCATTCAAAGATTGAAATCAGGTAAATTAGTTGCCCCTAGCCCCCCATATTCTCTCTTAAGGGTGACAGCCCCCAAGAAGCCAGATGGTACTTGTGGTGGCCTTCATAATTGTCCCAGAGTCAGTGGGCTAGTTGTGAGTTAATGAGATTAAGAGCCCATTTAGGGAATTTTATAATCCCCATGAGATAAGAAGGGATGCTAGTCAGGCAAGCTTGGACTAATATATATAAGTCTTTTGCCATAAGAGAGTAATCTCCCTCTCCAACCAGCCCCTTTTTAATAATCTTATCAATCACAGGCTGCAAATCCTCTCTTCTAAGCTTAGAGGGACGAAGGGGAGCTCCCAAATACTTAATGGGGAAAGATCCAATCTTAGATTCAAAGCATTGGGCAAAGCTAACAACATCATTATAGTTAATATTAATAGGAACTAGATCACACTTATGAAAATTAATCCTTATGCCTCACATCTGCAAGCATCTAGTTTCCAGGATTCAACAACTTAATTTTGATTAGTTTGACCCGATCGTTCCCTAGCCAGCTCGTCTCGTTTGCCGCTCTCCGTCCACCTGTGCTCTTGTCAGCGTACGCGACGTGCCTGACGGGACAAAGGTGTGGAAGACGACGTCGCTGCCGGCCGTCCACCGCACTTGGCATGAGCCGGACAAAGGTTTGCTGGTCGTCAGTCCAAAGTCATTTTCCCCTCTTTCACTGTCTAACATTAGTTTCAAGTCGGCCCATTTAGGCCTGATGTTAGATCTGAGAGATGATGATTCCAGTAAGCCCATTCAAGCCCGATGTAGAATGATAATGTTTTTGGTCGACCCATTTAGCGTGCTATGGACCGCTCAAAAAAAAATTAGCGTGCAATGGATTTATCCATGGGAGCATCTAGTCCACGGGCGCGAGAACTATATCTCGTTTATGGCAAGATGGAAGCAGATCTCTCCTGAAGAATTTCCTACGCGCAAGAGTACTAGACCAGCCAATATTTTTCCATTCTCGGTTGCTCGCCGTTGGTTCACTGTTCGCTTCGGTTTTCTTTTGCTTCCGTTCATTTTTTCTTCTTTATCTTTTGTTTTCTCTTTGGTTTTATTTTTCTTCACCGGTTTTCTTTGGTTCTTCTTTTTTTCTTAGTTAATTTCGGATTTCTTTATTTTTCAATGGTTTTATTTGTTTTTACTTTTTATCCTCATTATACTTTGATTTTCTTTCATTCTTTCTTGGTTTTCTTCACTTTTTTTTTGGTTTTTCTCGGTTTTTGTTGGTTTTCTTTTTTTTAGCATACGCCTTGTTTTTTCAGTACACAATATACATCTTAAGACTACATGTGAAAGATGTTTTTATAAACGTTGAACATTTTTCTTTCAATACATGTTGCGACAATTTTTTTGAACACATGACCAACACAAATACACGTTGAAATATTTTATAAATCACGTGAACATTCCTTTACATTTGTATCTTTTTTTGTAAATGTCACAAACAATTTTTTTTTTGAAATGCAGGAAAAATTCTTCAAAATGTCACATATATTTTTTAATGGTCTTAGACATTTTTTTATAGTACACTAAACATTTTTTGCAGTGTACATATTTTTAAAAATTATCACAGACATTGTTTTCAAACACAGGAACATTTTTCATTGTCACTAACATTTATTTAAAAGCGATCTATACTTTTTAAATTGCACTAACATTTTTCTTACTATGTTAAAATTTTCTAAATTCATATTTTTGATTTTTAAAGTAGATTTAATTTTATAAATATATTTATCAAAAATAAAAAGACAAAAAAAGAAATTATTTTTTTAGGCAACAAAAAAGAAATTAATGTGACATCATCATGACGCCAGCGCGATGACCCTTGTCCCTACTGGGCTGGTCCACCGTCGGCTCCCTGTAGAGTGTTGATGGGCGCGGCAGCCGTCTGCCTCGCTGTAAGCGAGACATAGGCGCGCCTGTCCTCGGGTACCCCTTTGGGGGGCTTTCAAGCGGACGTGCCCGACAGTACTCCAACCGCCAAGTGGTGAGCCCCAGCGTTGCCATGTGTCATGCGCCGACACACCCTGCTGTTGCATGGTTTTCTGGTTTTTTGAGGGTTTTTTATTATTTTTTTATGTTTTTCTGTATTTCCTTTGTTTTCCGATTTCGCTTGGTGTTTTTAGGTTTTCCTCTTTTTTATTTTTGGGGGTTTTCTAAAATGCTTTGCCTTCTTTGTTTTTTCGTTGTTCTTTTCGTGTGAAGCACAAAAAATACAGTTGTGCTCACAGTGAAGCACAAACTGCGTTTATGTGCTTCCCTAAAAGGGTGACAAACAGAGTTGTGTTTTGCGTGAAGCACAATTTTCTTCCCCGAAAAGTGAAACTACAGTTTTGCTTTCCTTGAAAAGTGAAAGCATAGTTGTTGCTCCAACACCCCCCCCCCCCCCCCCCCCAAAAAAACGTGAAGAAAATTGTGCTTCCCAAAAAAAGTGAAGCACATTTGTGCTTTCAGTTTTCATTTTGTTAATTTCCTGTTTTTTAGTTTATTTTTTGTCAGGTTTTTATTTCTGATTTTACCGTTTCTGGTTTTTCATCAAAAAAGTTCGTCCAAACCTATTGACATAAGATCTAATTTCGAAGACCTCGATGCGACGCAACGGTGAAAACGGTTTGTGAATTGGACACATGGTTCAAGAGATAAAACTTGTTCAAAAAATGCACCTATGAAAAAAGCACATGCCCAACATTCATAAACAAATTTTGAAAAACCGGAACATTTTTTGAAATGTTTACCATTTTGTAAAAAATAAATTCTAAATTGGCAAACAATTTTGAATTTGGAAAAAATTAGAATCAGAATATTCAAATTCTGAATAAAATACGAAAATGCAGACATCATTTGATATTGTTTTTTATAAATAAAGAACAATTTTTTTCTGAATTTTGAAAAAAGAGATGATAAAAACACAAGAAAATGGAAAAAAGAAAAAAAGTAAAAGGAAAAGAAAAAATAAGTACCAAAGAGAAAACCAAAAACCAGTAGAAAAGGACAACAACAAAAGAAAATAGGTTCAGAAACCTCCTTGAAGGTTCCCAAAACCAGTCAGGACTTTATAGAAGCTTCCCAAAACTGGGTATTGTAGTTACTTGTGCTAGGTAAAATGGGCCAACCCATTTACTCGTTCGCTTCCTTAACAAATGTGAGAAAACCCATCGATTGAGGCGGACAACTAGTTGTAGATGAGGAAGGGCATTTGAGGCCCCATCGAGTCTATGAAGATGTGATGGGTCCTGATATATTGACTTGTGGATTTATTTTTTCCTAGACCGCATTTAAGAAATAAGTCTAGTAGCCTTTTTTCCTATTTAGAGCGAACATGGCCCACAACGATGAGGCCGGCGGTTCGGGCGGCAAGGCATTCTGGGAGCTGTCCCAGGAGATGAAGGAAGAACCTCAGCACTATGAGGACGCCGCGGAAGACACCGATCCTGACTACACAACCCCTAGTGGCGTCGGGGATGACACCACTGATGGTGCCGCCGAGGATGCCACCACTGATGATGGCAGAGCACGCACAGATGGCAGCCAACCGAAGAGGAAACGGAAGGACCGGCGCCCGAACGTGCTCGGCACCGTCAAGGAGGAATTTACTGAAGTGTCCTCCGGTGGGCATCCAACGGCGCCCTAAGAATTAGTCAAGGGGTACGCGGGACAGCTCGGGTGCATTCTCCGGAGCACCGTCTCGATCAACACCGAGAACCTAAGGCATCGTGACCGAGGGAATTTGCGTAACCTCCTCTTCACGAAGCTGCACGAACGATACAAGTTCCCCGGTGACTGCGCAAACACACGCCTCTCAGGGAATAAAGTGAACAGTGCCACCCTCACAAAGATGAGCACGGCCCTGGCTACTTGGAGAGCCGCGGTGAAGAGTAGGATTCTAAGAGGTGATAGTTATGAGAAGATCAAGGAGAAAAATCCTTCGATCAGCGAAGCTGACTACCTGGAGTTCAAGATCAAGTGCGAGAGCAACGCATCCGAGGAATCAAGTCAGTGGGGGAAAGATATGCGGGACTTGAACTTAGGGGTCCACACACTCGGTCCCGGCGGTTACAGAGTGGCGGAACCTATATGGGACAAGGAGGATGCGGAGCGTGCCGAGCAAGGCCTACCGCCCCGCTTCGATAAATACCG
This sequence comes from Thinopyrum elongatum, assembly GCA_011799875.1. Classification (NCBI taxonomy): domain Eukaryota; kingdom Viridiplantae; phylum Streptophyta; class Magnoliopsida; order Poales; family Poaceae; genus Thinopyrum; species Thinopyrum elongatum. The sequence goes on along the minus strand of CM022301.1, from coordinate 506,252,978 downwards.
TGACAAGCAGACCAGGAACTATGTCAGGGCCCGGTACAAGGTGGACCCGGTAACAAAGGAGCTTACCACGGATGCGAAGACCAAGGCGCTTGAGCTTGTTCTGGTAAGGAATACACCCCCGCGTAATTAGCTCCATATGGTTGCATTCTAATTAATGAAGCCAAATTTCTAAATGGTTCACGTTCCTTCCGCAGGAAACTGAAAGCAGTAGCGCGGGGTCGTCTAAGAGCTCCCCTTGGGACACCACTTTAAATAGGGCGTTGAACGTAATGAAACACAAGGATAAGCTCAGTAAGCCGTCGTCAGCTGGTCGTGTGGCCGGCAAAGGCTTGTCCACGAAATGGTCGGATTACTATACCGCTAGGCGAAAGGAGAGAAAGACCAGCTCGGAAAGCCAGGAGCGCGAGGTTCAAGAACTCAAGGCACAAGTGGCGCGGATTCCGGAGATAGTCGAAGAGCAAGTGCGAGACCAACTGGGAGCGACAATCACCGCCATTGTGCCTACCTTGATTGAGGGGCTGCAGGCGTGGATTGCGGGCGGCCAACAGAGGCCGCCCCCGATTCCCAGCTTCACGGGCAGCAACTCGCACAACGCGCCGGCGGCGCCATTGGTGTCTCCGGCGGAGGCGGCATTGGTGTCTCCGGCGTCGGCGTCGGCATTGGAGCTTAATGCACCCGGGTGTGGGAAGAATACGCTGGCCGGCACCTCGGCAGCAAGCGGCCCCTCCGTCACTTGCACGCTCGCCGTTGGCGGTGCCTCGACATTAACCGAGCTCGACGCCATCACGGTAACTAATTAAGCCTCTCGGCCGATGACTTCATCTCCTTGCCATTGACTGGGCATCCCTGACGCCCTACATGTTTTCGCAGGGCGCCGTCGACGTTCCATGCACTCTCCTGCACTTCGTGGACGGCCAGTTGATCGATGTCGCCAAGGCCAGAATCGTTCAACCGGGCAGCCGCGTGTTCCACGGTAATCCGATGCCACCCACCGTGTATAGGGTTCAACTGGTTCGGGTGCTGCCGGGTTGCGACGACTTGTTACCTCCGTTTCGACCCCCTGGGGCTGACGAAGATGATGTGATGACCCTCAGCGCCTGCTTAAGCTGGCCCCTACTTTGGCCGAAGAGCCAGATTCGTTTGGGGGCGGGGGACACCACCCCACAGACAACACCGCCAGTCGTGCCGGCGCCAAGCCATGGCAAGACCGCCGCAACGCGACCGGACATGCCGGACATGCATATGGCACAGGATCCGGACATGCATATGGCACAGGATCCGGACGATGACGACGACGACGGTACATTTACCAACGTCGATAAGTACTTCAACGAACATGGGTACGGTGACGAATTCTTGGGGCCTCCTTCTCAAGAACCCAACCCTGCAAAAGACGATCGCGATCTAGCTGGTACCGCGGAGAAACCCAATTGCAACAAGCGTCGTCTGGCGTTCAGTTCTCAGGAGACGCCTCCAGCTGCCGCCTTCACCGAGCCTCAGATAGCCGAGGTGCGAAATATTATCAGCCCAAACACACTCAAGAAGGCGGTCTCTGAGCAGAACTTGATCCCATTACAGCAGAAGAAGAAGGGACGGAAAAGAAAGAATAACAAGCAGGGTGCGAGCCAGCCAGCACCGAGTACGATCCGTGCTCAGGACGGGCCTCCTTCACCTAAGGATATCTCGAGGAGGGTACATGTGGCGGGTAGGCCGATGCTACCGACTAATCTGCTCAATGCTGCAACCGGTGCTATGCGGAGTCTGCATGACAGTGTTCTTTCTTTGGAGAAGCGGCGTCTCTCCGAGAATGATGTGGCATACCCGGTTTTCGTGGCCAAGGTGCCAGAGGGCAAGGGCTTTGTCGATAGCACCATCGGGGGTATGATCATCCTGCGGTTTGATGACATCTTCGCTATGTTTAACCTTCATCCGCTGCACTACACCTTCATTCGGCTATTTTTGCTGAGTATGGAGATGCGGATCATTAGAGACAAGACCCCGGACATCATGATAGTCGACCCCTTCTACATGCGTGCCAAGATCTTGGGCAGCGCTGGGGACCGACAAGTCGCGAGTTCATACCTCGAAGGCGTCATTCTGGCAAACCCAGATAAGGATAACTTCCTCGTGCCTTACTTTCCCGAGTAAGTCATCCCCTCACCGCCCCGTAACATATGATTTCTTAGATTTCGATCATTCTTTTTTTTTCTAACATTCCGTGTTTTGTGCAGTGACACACATTGCACACTCATCCTCTTAAGCCCGAAATATTCCACGGCCACGTATTTCGACTCGGACCGTCAGTCGAAGAAAGACTACACAAATATCAAGAAAGTTCTTGATGAAGCTCTTCCCGGCTACGCCAGATCTGGAGGCACCTTCAGCAGGCCAATTCGTAGGTACGGCAAGCACGTGTTCACCCACAATACGACGTTCCCCTGCGTCAAGCAGCCGCCTGGCGGTTAGAAGGATGTCTACTACGCCCTCCATCACATGCGGGCGATCGTACGGGACCATAATCACCTTCTGCTACCAAATAATCTCAAAGATTGGGCCGCACGCTTGTCGGCAATCCAGGACGCGGACATCAGACAAGAATTCTTTCGCATCCAGTCGGAGTTTGCGGAAATCATCCATCAAGATGTCCTTCGTACCTCGGGGCAGTTCTACCTCAGATATCAACCGTCCAACAGTGAGATAGAAACAACGCTACAAATGCAGGCTGACAATGCCCGCGATTTCATGACCATCACGAAAGACGGCGGCTTCATCCACGCTCCGGTCCCTGAGTCGAGTCGAAAGTAGTGATGCTATGTAGTTCTGAAATATCGATTAGCTCATGTTGTAATTAAACTTTAATGAACTTGTATGTCTCTTTAGTTTGGATAGTCGTTCAACTTATATGTAATCGATGCTATTTATTAGTAGGACCATGAATCGTGCTATTAATGTGTTGCTTTTCTCTTCCGATCCTTTTGTTGCATACTTATATTGCTTATGTATTGTCTGTGAATTGCTACTAACATTTTGTTTGTCTAGTGCATAGAGATACCGTCGTATGTCGTGTACAAGGGTAAGGTTCCCGGAGTCTACGACGACTGGGAGGAGTGTCAGAGACAGGTTCACCGTTTCAGCGGTAACAGTTACAAAGGGTACACCACTAGGGCGGAGGCGGAAGCTAGATACGCGCGCTATCTAGCGGGAGAGAGGAGGGAGCGGAGGAGGAACCGGATGAAGACCAGTTTCATCGCGATGATGCTCATCGTGACCGCAGCTCTCTTCTATGTGATGGTAGTTTAGATGATCGATATCGACTTGTAATGTGAAGACAAACTCGCTACTCGCGGTCTCGAGACTTGTAATGTTCTAACTTTGTTCGGTATTTTGAATTCGGAGACTAATATGATGAATTGTATTCGGAGACTAATCTTCTATTGTATTCGATAAATCTGTTGTTTATATGTTGTGCTGTCTATATTCTGTGCAGTAATATATTTTGTAACCTGTGCAAATATCAGAAAAGAAAAAAAAATTCCTAATATTCATACTAGTGGCGCACCATACTGCACTTTAGTGGCGCACTGCAATAAACACACTAGTGGCGCATTATCTAGAAGTGCGCCATTAGTAACCCAGAGCACAAGGTAAATATGGCCCCCTAGGAGGCATAGTAATGGCGCACCGTTTGACATATTAATGGCGCACTGCCTGGTGCGCCACTATTGTCTGGTATACTAATGGCGTGATGATAGTGGCGCACCTATAGTGCGCCATTAATGGCCAAAACAGGTGCGCCACTAATTAGCCTTTTCCTAGTAGTGTGGGCTGGTGCGTAGGTCGGAAATTTTTTGTTTTCTGCTGCGTTACCCTACAGTGGCATCATGAGCTGTGCTATGCGTAGATGCAGGTTGCGATCTAGAATACATAGAGATGTATGGGTGTTGCACAATATAATTAGGTAGTAGATGAGTTCTATTACTGAAAATTATTTGTGCGGGTAGCAGATGAAATCGGTTACCCGATGTTCCTGTTGCTTCCCTTGAATTTGCATAATCCTGATCTTGACGGCATGGTGGAATCTCACAAAGTTCTGGCAATCCGCGATCCTTTCATGCTGCTCCTGAGTATGCTGATTGACAGATCAACGAAGTGCTAACAGTTCTTTGGGTTCCACCATAGTTAAAGAAAGATGGATGTTTCGCAGACAAAAGGGCAATGCAGATATGATCTGCACGGGGGTCATGCGTATGACGAAGTTTAGTATGGGGCTCGAGATTTTATTATCTCGTGTTTCATACACCCTGCAAAAGTTAATCTAGCGACTTGAATTATCATACTTGATGATGGACGTTGGTAGCTTCGATTTGTTTCGAAACCTTAGAAGCCACGAAAAACAAGTTTTTGCATGAACCGATTAGAGACGTCTAACTTGGTTTTGCAGGAGGGTTTGCATGTGCATGTGATGTGGTATAGCAGTGCTCATAATAATTTGATTATGTATGAGATGACTATATAATGTAAATTGATTAACATGACCTGCGTGCCATGATTCGGCATGATGGCTGGAGCCATATGATTGCACTTTAAATGACATGCGTGTCAACCTTGTGTAATGCACTTATTTTATTAGCTATAGCAATAGCAATATTATCTGGTGCATCGACAAGGTGGTGGCAAACTTCGCGAAGGTGAACACCGACGCGAATGCCGAAGACGAAGAAATACAAGACTTCTCCGTCAGAAAGGGCTATACCATATCATGCTATTATGAATTGCCTGAGATGTTTATCCTTTATGATGCACCTTTTTTTTGATTGCGCAGTAGTCACTTTTTATTAGGGTGATCTCTCACAAAAATATCAAGTAGTTAGTGTTCTCCCAAGTGTAGCACCGTCACGGCACCTATCTTCTCGGGGTACGACATGTACACATGAGTACGAACGATTAGGGATGTGTGAGGCGGATGAGGTCAGACCTCGCAGCAAGATCACTTGGTTGTCTTGACGTTCAGGCAGGACAGTCCTGAGCTCGGAACACACGCATCGAAAGATGAACAAGAGTCACATAGAGATGTGATTGGCAAGTTGGCCTACCAATTGAAATTCACGTCATCAGTGAGGAACCCGTCAATGGCATCGAATTGAAATGCGGATCTTGTATCACTCAAAATCAATTATGAGAGATATTGATTTGAGTGGGAGCGCACTGTTGAATTAACTTGTTTAATTCTCATTGCAATTAATTTTGAACACTGTCTAAGTGTGGTTTGCATAATAGTTGTAGAATAATGGCTCGCGTTTCCACCTTCCCTATTAAAATTGAATAGCTGTTAAATATCTGGTTAAAACCTTTACGGTTGGTAACGTAATGTGAGGATTGTCCTCAAGAGTGTCGAGAAGGACTTTGTCCTATCGCATACTTTCGGTATTCTCTCTCTTATGCTATGGATCATGTGACTCTCATCCTTCGATCCAAAAGCTAGAATTCCGTTTCAGTCAAGTACAATATGTTTGCTTCCATGAGACCCGAACTTCGAAAGTTTGGATAGTTATGTGATATTCATGGAATCTGAAAATCATTTTCAGAGACAGACAAAGGCTAAAAGATATGAGATATCCAAAGCAATGTTTGTTTGCAAACTATTAGTAAAGGAGTTTACTATGCATTAGACTGATAAGAGAGGGATCCAGAAGAACGCCTGTCATATGATGAAAGGTGAATAAAACAACAACTTAAAGAGAAAGGAAGTGTCCGAAGGGTGTTAGTAAAACTTTCACGCCTAGGAAGTCCGGGGCTAACACCACTCTGAAGTTGAATGCTTCTTCTGAGAGTAGGAGAAATACTAAAAGTTAAACTGTTAGAAGTATAAAGGCAAAAAGAAAGAAGACTGGAATATCCAGCTCATGTATGAATGTCATACAAGTTTTTGATGTATAGAAGGCTGGTCAAAGATATAGTTCTTGGGAATTATGATTAAATTGTTAATCACTGATTCTTGGGTATTGTGAGTAAATCACAAAGATACCCGCTCGATTGCATTCTGTTGCAACTCGATATAAGATCTACTATGGCCTGAAAGAATAGCCAGGAATGAGGTTTAGGTATACATAGGGAACATAGTAAAATGTTACTATACCTTCCATCGGTGTATTACCGTCTGTATTTATTTTCATAATTCATTTAGAGTTTTACAAACTCTAGCCCATTGCATAAGGTATATTGCAAGAAAGTTTGTTCATAAGAGAACTTTTGATGTTCGATGTTATGAATAACATAAGGGCCATACTTTCATTGTGAATGAGACGTATGTTATGAATATTGATAATAATACATTACCTCTGGGTTTACTTTCATCATTCATTTTAGAGTTTTACACTCTAGCCCCTTGCATAAAGTTTTGCAAGAAAGTTGTTCATGATAGAACAATTGTTGTTCGGTGTTATGAATAACATAAGGGCCATACTTCCATCATCGATGGGACGTATGTTATGAATATTGATGGTAATATGATACATCCATAACACTGACGCTAAATGTCGTAAGACTAGAAGAATACCACACAAGTGTGGCACTGCATTTGGTCACATTGGAGAAGCCCGCATGGAAAATTCCATTATGATGGATTTTGAAGTCATTTGATTTTGAATCATCTGACACTTGCAGATTTCCTCTGAAAAGTGAAGTGACTGAAATACCGTTCACAGGCCATAAGGAACGAACAACAAACTTATTGGTGATCATATATTTGATATGTGTAGTCTGATAAATGTTGCAAGTAGTGGATTTACTATCTTCAGAAATGACTCAAGTAGATATATGGATATTTGCTTGATGAGACGTAAGTCTGGATCTTTTGAAATCATTCGAAAGGTTTTCAAAAATGAAATAGAAGTTATTGTAACAAGAAAATTATGTTTCTACAATTCGATTGCAGAAAGGAATATTTGAGTTACAAGTTTAGCGAATGTCTGATGAGTTGTGAAAGGGGTTTCATAGCTTGCACCTCCCGGAACACCACTGCAAGTGGAAAGTCCGTGAAGATGTAATTGAACCATTTATGACATGGTAAGATCAAAGATGACATAAATAAATTTGCCATTATCCCTTTTAAGGTGATGTTTTAAAGACTGCGGCTTTTACACTGAAAAGAGCCCCATCAGGTCTTTTGAAATGACGCCATGGTATGGTACGCCCAACCATGTTATATCTTTTCTTAACATTTGGAATATGGGGCTTGTGTAAAAGGTTACAAACCTATTCCAAATCAGACAAGTGCTACTTTGTAGGTTATCCCAAGTAATTGGGTATTCCTCCCTCACTATACCGAGGCCAATAGGTTTGCCACAAAGAACGGTACGCTTTTTGAAGAAAATGGTTCTTTCAAAAAGGTGAGTGGGAGAACAATGCAACTCGACAAGATAACAGTATCTTCGTCATCAGTTCAAAGGAAAGAGACCTTGGAAGTAATTCCAGAGTTTCCTACTGCGACTGATACGGAAGTCTCTACAATAAAATGTATGGACTTCGGTCGAACTTGCAGCTGAACCACGTAGGCAAGGCTCGTGCAAACCTCTCAGGTGCGCAAACAAGATATTGTTGTTAGACAACAGTATACCTACGATACACAAGGAAGCGTTGATGGGCCCTGACTCCGGGATTGGCTAAATGCCAATATAATCCGAGATAGTTTCCATAAAATGATTCAAGATTTAAATCTTGATAAACCCTCCAGAAGACTTAGAGTCCAACGGATTGTAGTGGAACTAAAAACTGATACGGATAAAAATGTTTTATCCATAAAGCTCGACTTGTTGCAATAACAAGTTCAAGGAGTTGACTACAATGAGCTTGTTTCACCATAGCGATGCTTAAAGTCGGTTCGGGTTGAACTAGCAATTGATACATATTTCAATCATGAGATATGAAACATGGATGAAGAAAGGATTTTCATCTGATGGAAATGAAACCAAGGACTTGCATGTGTTACAGTCCAAGGTATTTTGTCTATCCAGAGGATGCTAGTGAGTGTGCAAACTTCAGAGTTCCAGCGATGGACAGAAGAGAGCAAAATGGAGTTGGAATCTTCGTGTTTTGATGAAATGGTCAAAAGGGTTTGTGACTTCATCAATAGGTAACGAAGATGCTTGTAATTCAAGAAAGTAAGTGGGAGCATAATAATATTTTCTAAAAACGTTGTGTGCTTGACACATTGTTAATTGGAAATAAATTTCTTGACACGAATTAGGACTTCATTTGAAAATAGTTTTTTGATGAAGTGCTTAGGCTAAACAGCCTTGATATTAGGCATGATGATCTATGGAGATAGATTTACCTAATGGGGCTAAGAAATGAATACATATTGACAAGATGCTAAAACCTTTTAGCATTTAAAACGCCAAGGAGTGATTCTTGCCGAAGTCACATGGAAAGAGTTTTTGCAAGACTCGGTGTCCCAAAACACTGATGAGCAAAATACATGATGGAAATTCCACACACTCTTGTGTTTGGATTAATCATGTATTCCATGGTATGTAAAACAACCAGGTATGTCCGATGCTCCCAAGGAGTTGCGAGTATAGATACCAAAGTGATCAAAAGTACTGATCATGGGACAACAGTGAAAAAGGGTCATTGAGTGCTGGAGTAGCACTGATGACATGTTTTCTCACAAGCGGAAATCATGAAGAGTTCATTGTAATATGTTACATCGATACAGTCTTCACCTATTCTCCGTGCGATTTTTGATTTAAATTGAGGGTTTTTGTGTAACACACAATGTGGTGGCACAGTTAGTTGGAAAATGTTCCAAACAAGTTACTGTGGCGAATTCTATTACAGAGGCGAAGTATGTTGCCGCTTTTAAAGCGACAAAGAAGATGTTGAATCATATAGTTCATTCATGAACTTAGTATGGTTCCAAGATGGCTTTTGTCGATGGGACACTACTACAGGTAGTTGCTCCAAAACACAGTCTGAGGAATTCAGGTTCGACCTGTGATTCACATACATACAAAGCCAAGTCCACACAAAATATGAATTTTGTGAAAGCGTGAAAATGCGAGGATATGCAAAGATACACACGGAGCTGAAGTCGTCAAATCCGTTGGACATCAGGCTATACCACAAGCGAAGCATATTTACACCAGTGTGCCACAGGTGAAAAGTGCATTAGCATTAACTAGATTATTGACTCTATTGCAAGTGGGAGTCTGTAGGAGATATGCCCTAGAGGCAATAATAAATGTTATTATTTATCTCCATGTTCATAATTATGTTTAAGTTCCATGCTATAACTGCTGTGGTTCCCGAGCCCGTATATCCATAAAGGCTCTGGGGAAAACCCATGTGCACTTGTGGAATAATAAACGGAAATGAATTCCTAGTCATGTCTCTAAGACTGGCTCAAGTGTTGCATGATGATTATGTTTTCCCAAGCATGGGCATGTCTATGCCAGCAACTTTGAGGGCACAATGTTAGTAGAACATTTGTGTTGAATCTACCCGAATTGTTGTTATGCTAAGAGTTACATTCGTCATAAGTTAATGGTTAACAACACAGAGATAGTTTACGTTTGCATAATTCCTTAGACCATGAGAGTATCGAGTTTCTTCATGCTTGCTTCATGAACTTTGGGGTTTGTTAAACGTCATCCGTAAATGGGTGGCTATTACGGCGGCTTACGGGTTCATGGAAAAGTATGTCAAGTAACTTGATAGCTCAAGATTGGGATTTGCTCCTCCGACGATGGAGAGATATCTCTGGGCCCTCTCGGCGTTACGGTATCCATCATCGTCTGGCCAGACACTTTGTGATTTGATCACAGGGATGCCGGAACACGGAACGAGGAAAGAGAACAATACCGGTAACGAGGTAACTGGCATAGTGGACAAGGAGTTGATCCACAGGAATGCCAACTTGTCTCACCTCGGGTATTTGTAACATATCGCGAAGCAACAGGAATAGCACACGGCAACTGGAGGTTCATTCGTGTGGGTATAGGGGTCAATATGGGTGTCCACGGCTCCGATGTTGATCATTGATCGGAAGGGGTTCCAGGTCATGTCTATACTTCACCGAACCTATAGGGTCACATGCTTAAGGGTCATCTATCTGCTGAATACTAGACAGGGAGTCTGAGAGAAAGTTTTCGGAGACAGCGGAAAAGTTCCGAAGAGAGAGGTCACCGGATGAGTTCCGATAAAACTGAAAAGTTGTTTCAGGGGATACCATTAAGTCAAATTGATTTCGGCACACGCCCGATAATTCTTGGAGGGTGCCAGAATCATTCTGGAAACTTTCTGTAATTTTTCGGGGTGAAAACCGGAAATGTTCCGGAGCTGCCGGAACTGCTTCAGATGCTTTTCGCAGATGAAAATCACTAATCCGAAATTGTTCTGGAACGCGTTGAAAATTATTTTAGTGGGTACTGGAAATGTTCTAAGCCCACATAAATATTTTCAGTTTGAACGGACGCTGAAAAGTGTCGTCATGAATAGTGAAAGTGATTTTTCGGTTACTTTTTGGAAAGCCACATTTTTGGGCTTTTGCTCCAAAATATCTTGGAGATGACATGGATGGATGTGGCTGAAATTTCAGCCCCTCCACCCCTCCTTCTCCTATAAATAGAGGTGGAGGGGGCTGCCCAAAACTCACTCTTTCTCACATACAAGTGCCATGCATGATCTGGCTTTCTCTCTCCCTCCCAGCGAAATAGTTTCGTAGAGCCGAAAGGCTGTCTGGGTTCCGGTGGGAACTAATTCTGAACGGCGAAGCTCTGCCGGATAGATGACACCGTATGTGTGCAACCCCGTAGAGAGGTCGTAGTTTCGATCTTTGTGCCCGAGGGGCTGTTTTGAGAGTGCCTCCCGAAGGGCTGTCCAAGTGACGGTCCGAGTTCTGTGAGTCCTCCCGAAGGGCTGTCCGAGTGACCGTCCGAGTTTTGGGGGTCCTCCCGAAGGGCTGTTCGAGTGACCGTCCGAGTTTTGGGGGTCCTCCAGAAGGGTTGTCCGCGACACCGTCCGAGGGACTGTCCGACCGCCTCCCGCAGGGCTGTCCGTGGGGCAGATGAGGGAGTACATCCTCGCGGTTGGGAGGTTGTAAACCCTAGTTGTGGGGATCTGCACCGCCGATCGTCATCGACTCTACTTCCGCTGCACTACGAGTCGGTAACGAAAATGATCAAACCTTGTATACAGTCTCCATAGTGGTCCTGGGCTGGTGCGTAGGTCAGAAATTTTTTGTTTTCTGCTGCGTTACCCTACAAATACACGTTGAAATATTTTTTAAATCATGTGAACATTCCTTTACATTTGTATATTTTTTTGTAAATGTCACAAGCATTTTTTTTTAAATGATGGAAAAAATCCTCAAAATGTCACATATATTTTTTAATGGTCCGAGACATTTTTTATAGTACACTAAACATTTTTTACAGTGTACATATTTTTAAAAATTATCACAGACATTGTTTTGAAACACAGGAACATTTTTCATTGCCACTAACATTTTTTTAAAAGCGATCTATACTTTGTAAATTGCACTAACATTGTTCTTACTATGTTAACATTTTACGAATTCATAGTTTTGATTTTTTAGGTAGATTTAATTTTATAAATATATTTATCAAAAATAAAAAGAGTAAAAAAGAAATTAATTTTTTAGGCAACAAAAAGAAATTAATGTGACATCATCATGACGCCAACGCGATGAACCTTGTCCCTACTGGGCTGGACCACCGTCGGCTTCCTGTACAGTGTTCATCGGCACGGCAGCCGTCTGCCTCGCTTTAAGCGAGACATAGGCGCGCTCGTCCATGTGTACCCCTTTGGGGGGCTTTCAAGCGGACGTGCCCGACAGTACTCCAACCGCCAACTGGTGCGCCCCAGCGTTGCCATGTGTCACGCGCCGACACACCCTGCTGTTACATGGTTTTCTGGTTTTTCGAGGGTGTTTTTGATATTTTTTATGTTTTTCTGTATTTCTTTGTTTTCTGATTTCGCTTGGTGTTTTTAGGTTTTCCTCTCTTTTTTTTTGGGTTTTTTTTAAATGCTTTTCCTTCTTTGTTTTTTCGTTGCTCTTTTCGTGTGAAGCACAAAAAATACAGTTGTGCTCACAGTGAAGCACAAACTGCGTTTATGTGCTTCCCTAAAAGAGTGACAAACATAGTTGTGTTTTGCGTGAAGCACAATTTTATTCCCCAAAAAGTGAACCTACAGTTTTGCTTTCCTTGAAAAGTGAAAGCATATTTGTGCTCCCCACCGTCACTCCCCCCCCCCCCCCCCCCCCCCTCCCCCCCCCCCCCCCCCCCCCCAAAAAAAAGTGAAGAAAATTGTGTTTCCCAAAAAAAAAGTTAAGCACATTTGTGCTTTCAGTTTTCGTTTTGTTAATTTCCTGTTTTTAGTTTATTTTTTATCTGGTTTTTATTTCTGATTTTTTTGTTTCTGGTTTTTCATCGAAAAAGTTCGTCCAAACCTATTGACATAAGATCTAATTTCGAAGACCTCGATGCGACACAAGGATGAAAACTGTTTGTGAATTGGACACATGGTTCAAGAGATAAAACTTGTTCAAAAAATGCACCTATGAAAAAAGCACATGCCCCGCATTGTTAAACAAATTTTGAAAAACTGGAACATTTTTTGAAATGTTTACCATTTTGTAAAAAAAAATCTAAATTGGCAAACAATTTTGAATTTGGGAAAAATTAGAATGAGAATATTCAAATTCCGAATAAAATACGAAAATGCAAACATCATTTGAAATTGTTTTTAATAAATAAAGAACAATTTTATTTTTCTGAATTTAAAAAAAAGAGATGATAAAAACACAAGAAATGAAAAAAAAAGTAAAAGGAAAAAGAAAAAATAAATACCAAAGAGAAAACCAAAAACAAGTAGAAAAGGACAACAACAAAAGAAAATAGGTTCAGAAGCCTCCTTGAAGGTTCCCAAAACCAGTCAGGACTTTCTAGAAGCTTCCGAAAACTGGGTATTGTAGTTACTTGTGCTAGGTAAAATGGGCCAACCCATTTACTCGTTCGCTTCCTCTCTCATATGTATTTTGACAACACTTTGACGCGGTGAGCGTCATATAGGAATTGCCAATAGGTAGTCATGCAACTATTATTATTCTTTTTTTCAAAATCACTAGTCAAGGTACCCCGCATCATTTTTCAACGCGGTAAGTGGCGCAGCACATGTGCATCATTTGTCGCAATTAGCAATTTTTGATGGGATCTCTCACCACGTGCGGGTGGAATGGATGGGTTGTTTGTACTTTTACTTTTCGATTTGTTTTTTCAAAACAAATACCTATTAATTAAACTGTGTGTTTAAATTATAAACCAGTTTCATTGTTGCGTTCCTCGCGTATAGATCTTCAAAACTGTATGCCCTGTTGATTGGTTTCGATGTAATATTTTTCGGACAGACCTTGTGCTCCTAACATGAACGGACCTGTACTCCCAAGTACTGTAGTCCATACGAGCTTCCCCAGCGGGCCCAAGGCCTCTCCACGAACCAGTGCGAGTTACAGTTCAAGGAGTTGCAGTTAACAATCAACTCGTGTAGACTCCAAGAATTAACACCAAGAATTCATTTGTTTCTTTGTGAGGAATTAACACCAAGAGATTAACTCGATACGGTACTGCTAACATAACCCATTTTGACGAAATTAACTCCATCCGAGAGAAACTCCAACGCAATTAAGCTCCTGTCAACTGTTAGCCCATGCCATTCACATACGGCCATCCTTCCACCGTACCCGGCCCCTATATAACACTTGAGCATTTCCCTCGATTCCGACATCTCTCCACACGCCATTGTTCACTTCGATCCATAGAGCAACAGAAGCAGAAAGTGTAGCTGACGTTGAGCAAACAGCGATGGCCTCCAAGACCGCGGTCGTCGCCTTCACGCTCATCGCAGCCCAGCTCCTCCTCCTCGCATCCACTCCAACGACCGCGATATCGACCCCTCCGGCTACCACGACCGGTACTACCACCGTGCCTTCAGGACCCGCGACGGACGTCCCGGCCCTCCCGTTCCCGGGGGAGGACGAGGTGGCCGAGGCCGCGGCTGAATGCTGGAACGCGGTGCTGCATGCGGAGAGCTGCGCGGTCGACATCCTCAAGTGGCTCGCGTCCCGGCAGCTCGCCGGCCGCGTGAGCCCGGCGTGCTGCGGTGTGCTCCAGATGGTCGGCGACAGGTGCCTCCGCGGCCTCTTCCCCCACTCTGCGGTCGGCCGACTCTACGCTCCCTTTGTCACTCACGCGTGCGGTATCCCCAAACGGGCAACCCCCAGCGGTCGCCAGTGATAGCCGGTCGTGTTCTGCCATGTGGCATCTGAAGACTGAGAATAATTCAGGCTCTGTTTGCACTGATATTTTTGTCTTTTTAAAGTACTTTATACATTTTCGAAGAAATGACGCAATACAATAAGGATATGAAGCCGGCCATACAGTAGATGTCTGTATTTTATTCCTTTGAGAGCCAACATGACATGGTTTATAGGCTTCTTTGATTCGCAGGGTTGCAAAAACGCGGGAATATGAAACATGTATGATTGGAATGACATGCCAATTGCATTATTATGGATTTGAGTTTGTTTGACTGTATCACGGCAAGAACTAAGGATTTCTTCTAAGAGGTTGGAGTGGATGCTAGACTTCCTATGAAATGTTGTACAAATGAATCCTTAAGGAAACGAATCGAACGACCAATGTAGGAAAGATTCTCAAGGATTCTAATCATTGAAAAACCTTATGAAAACCCTTTCCCTTAGTTTTAATCTATTATACCATGCTGCTACGGCGACAGAGCGAGCAGGGTGACGGTCCAGGGCAAATAGATTATAATTAGTAAAACTGATGAAATAAATATTTGTATTTGCAAATTAGAACAAAATACAAATTTCTGTATTTGTTAATAGTGCTAGCAGTGTGTGCTCTTGTAGACTACCCTATTTGTTTCGATCTATAAAATTTTTATTTTGCATTTCTAATATTTATAAGCTAGAATTTTATTTTATTTTTTGGGGGCGTATAAATATGTTTCTATTTTTTTTCAAAATAAAGAGCTGCATGAAGCTTGGGAGTACAAAATCCTCACCCATTGACCCTTATATCTAACAAATTAATTCTTCATCCACCATCAGCTAAACATATGCGGCCACATGTTTGTCATACCAATATACTTGCCATCGACCAACAGACAAAAGCATACCTTCTAGGTCCGCACCACCTCCGACTCAAGGGCCCAAAAATTTGGATCTCGTTTGTAATTATTTCAATGGCAGTATTGATCTCTATCGAAAGCTTATTCGTCAAAACTTGAGCCCACAGACACAACTGACTAGGATCCAACACTGTGTCGGCTCTACTCAGTACAATAAGAAGGATTCAACTAGGACCTTTCATTATTTGGTCCTAATTTGTATGCGTTGAAGATATTCTAATCTATCATAATATGGCCAATAAATACATAAATATTGTGTATCTATGTCTCATTCTCTAGATAGAAGTTTAAGGCATAAATATTGATGAAGTCACATGTGCAAGTCAGTGCTGTCGATGATAAGTCAAATCATATATCGACGTGTGCCTCCTTTAGACGTCAAAGTGGCCCCAGGACACCCTACCGACACTACAAGGATCACCACCCCCTCGGAGGAGTCGTGCCATCATAAGACGTACGGTGAACCAGGAAACTCTCTACGAATCTCTATCTCTACTGCTTAAAAAGAACGTAAGGTTCCCGTTTCACCTTTCTTCCCACCGCCCCTTTGTCCAACCTTCCCCTTATAGTAATTAATCACCTTTATTTACTTATCTTCTGAGCCAATGCACTTTACTTTACTTACCAAGCTTCTGATCAAAACATAAGGTAAATCACCGACAGAATTTGATGAACATTTATTTACACAATCGCAAACTATGGGCAGGTAAATCACTTCTGATCAAAATATAAGGTAAATCACGGACATAATTTGACGAACATTTATTTACACAATCGCATATTATAAGCAGGTAAATTACAAGCTGGCATACTAGAATATTTATATCCCATTGCAACGCACGGGCATTGTTCTAGTAAGTAAAAAACACCTAAACGTGTTATAGACCGACACTAGGTCCAACTCCTATCCCTGCACGCCCCCCTCACTAGCTTGGGAGCATTCCTTAACCTATGTTATAGAAGGGGTACCAGGGGCATCGTAGAGGGGGACCTTTCCCTCACCATATAGTTTGCGTATACCATAGAAGGATTCCAGCACTTAACACCCAAATTTCCACCATCATCAGAACTCACCGACTATCACTGACTCGCCGAGTCCCTTCCCCGATATTGCAATCTATTGTATTCTCCACATATATAAGGAAAGAGTAAGGTAGGAAGTAGAAATTTTGCCCTCTTCAAGGGCCTGGGTAAATTGTGTGCCTTTGTGATTTGTATCCAAGACCCCTGGTCTCCTGACGTGACGTCCCACTAGTAGAAAACAGGGCTTTGGTCCTGGCCAGATCAGAGCATTAGTCCCGGTCGTGTTACGTGCTGGGGAACGTTGCATGGAAAACAAAAAATTTCTACGCACACGCAAGATCTATCCATGGAGATGCATAGCTACGAGAGGGGAAGAGCATCTACATATCCTTGTAGATCGCTAAGCGGAAGCATTTATCACGCGGTTGATGTAGTCATACTCTTCGCGATCTGATCACGATCCAACTGATCTAGTGCCGAACGGACGGCACCTCCGAGTTTAGCACACGTGCGGCTCGATGACATCTCCTCCTTCTTGATCCAGCAAGCGGGAGAGGAGAAGTAGGTGGGATCACAACCAACACGACGGCATGATGGTGATGGTGGTGGTGGAGCACCAACAGCGCTTCGCTAAGCGTCATCGGGACGAGGCGGTGGAACTACAGAGTAACGGGAGAGAGAGGGGCGCCAAGGGCTTGGTGTGTCCTCTTGGGGCGCCCCTCCCCTCTATATAAAGGTGGAGGGGCATGGGAAACAGCCCCTCCAAGCCCTAGGGCACAGCTAAGGGGGAGAGGACTTGGACTCCAAGTCCAATCCTATTCCTACTAGGACTCCTTCCTTTTTTGTCTTCCCTAGCCACATGGGCTTTTGAGAACTTGGTGCGCCTTGCCCAATAAGGCCAGGGCACCTCCCCGCAGCCCACGCTAGTCCTTGGGTCATGGTGGACCCACTTGTGGACTTCCGGACCCCTCCGGAATCTTCCGGAACCTTCTGAAAGCTTCCCGGTACAATACCGAAAAAACTGCACCTTTTTTCGGAACCCAAAATATGACTTCCCATGTATAAATCTTTACCTCTCGACCATTCCGAGACTCCTCGTGACATCCGGGATCTCATCCGGGACTCCGAACAACATTTGGTTACCATTCATCAAATATCCCAATACTACTCTAGCGTCAACGAACGTTAAGCGTGCGACCCTGCGGGTTCGGGAATTATGTAGTCATGACCGAGACACCTCTCCGGTCAATAACCAATAGCGGGACCTAGATGCCCATATTGATTCCTACATATTCCACGAAGATCTTTTATTGGTTGAACCTTTATGACAACATACGTAATTCCCTTTGACTGTCGGTATGTTACTTGCCCGAGATTCGATCGTCGGTATCTTTATACCTAGTTCAATCTCGTTACAGGCAAGTCTCTTTACTCGTTCTGCAATACATCATCTTGCAACTAACTCCTTAGTCACTTTGCTTGCAAGCTTCTTGTGATGTGTATTACCGAGAGGGCCCAGAGATACCTCTCCGTTATACGGAGTGACAAATCCCAATCTCGATTCACGCCAACTCAATAGACACCTTCAGATATACTTGTAGAGCATCTTTATGATCACCCAGTTACGTTGTGACGTTTGATAGCACACAAGGTATTCCTCCGGTATCCGGGAGTTGCATGATCTCATGGTCGAAGAAACATGTATTTGACATTAAGAAAGCAGTAGCAATAAACTAAATGATCATATGCTATGCTAACAGTTGGGTCTTGTCCATCACATCATTCTCCTAATGATATGATCCCGTTATCAAGTGACAACTCATGTCTATGGTTAGGAAACCTTAACCATCTTTGATCAACGAGCTAGTCTAGTAGAGGCTCACTAGGGACAAAGTATTTGTTTATTTATCCACACATGTATTTAAGTTTCCGGTCAATACAATTCTAGCATGAATAATAAACCTTTATCATGAATAAGGAAATATAATAATAACAACAACTTTATTATGGCCTCTAGGGCATATTTCCATCAGTCTTCCACTTGCACTAGAGTCAATAATCTAGTTCACATCGCCATGTGATTAACACCCATAGTTCACATCGCCATGCGGCTAACACCCAAAGGGTTTACTAGAGTCAATAATCTAGTTCACATCGCCATGTGATTAACACCCAAAGAGTACTAAGGTGTGATCATGTTTTGCTTGTGAAAGAGGTTTAGTCAATGGGTCTGCCACATTCAGATCCGTATGTATTTTGCAAATTTCTATCTCTATAATGCTCTGCATGTAGCTACTCTAGCTAATTGCTCCCACGTTGAATACGTATCTAGATTGAGACTCAGAGTCATCCAGATCGGTGTCAAAGCTTGCATCGACATAACCCTTTACGACGAACTCTTCATCACCTCCATAACCGAGAAACATTTCCCTAGTCCTCTTTAGGTACCTAAGGATAATTTTGACCGCTGTCCAGTGATCCACTCCTGGATCACTATTGTACCCCCTTGCCAGACTCATGGCAAGGCACACAATAGGTCTGGTACACATCATGGCATACTTTATAGAACCTATGGCTGAGGCATAGGGAATGACTTTTATTCTCTCTCTATCTTCTGTCGTGGTCGGGCTTTGAGTCTTACTCAACTTCACACCTTGCATCATAGACAAGAACCCTTTCTTTGACTGATCCATTTTGAACTTCTTCAAAACTTTGTCAAGGTATGTGCTTTGTGAAAGTCCTATTAAGCGTCTCGATCTATCCCTATAGATCTTGATGCCCAATATATAAGCAGCTTCACTGAGGTATTTCATTGAAAAATTCTTATTCAAGTATCCTTTTATGTTATCCAGAAATTCTATATCATTTCCAATCAACAATATGTCATCCACATATAATATCAGAAATGCTACAGAGCACCCACTCACTTTCTTGTAAATACAGGCTTCACCATAAGTCTGTATAAAACCATATGCTTTGATCACATCATCAAAGCGTATATTCCAACTCCGAGATGCTTGCACCAGTCCATAGATGGATCGCTGGAGCTTGCACACTTTGTTAGCACCTTTAGGATCGACAAAACCTTCTGGTTGCATCATATACAACTCTTCTTTAAGAAACCCGTTAAGGAATGCAGTTTTGACGTCTATTTGCCAGATTTCATAATCATAAAATGCGGCAATTGCTAACATGATTCAGACAGACTTAAGCATCGCTACGGGTGAGAAAGTCTCATCGTAGTCAACCCCTTGAACTTGTCAAAAACCTTTCACGACAAATCAAGCTTTGTAGACAATGATATTACCATCAACGCCTGTCTTCCTCTTGATGATCCATTTATTTTCAATGGCTTGCCGATCATCGGGCAAGTCCACCAAAGTCCACACTTTGTTCTCATACATGGATCCTATCTCAGATTTCATGGCCTCAAGCCATTTGTCTGAATCTGGGCTCATTATAGCTTCTTCATAGTTCGTAGGTTCACCGTTGTCTAACAACATGACTTCCAGGATCATCATCATTAGCTTCCTCTCTGGTGCGGAACATGTTCTGTTTGACCTATGAAGTTTAGTAGTAAGTTGATCCGAAGTTTCATGATCATCATTATTAGCTTCCTCTCTAGTTGGTGTAGGCATCATGGGAACGGTTTTCTCTGATGTGCTACTTTCCAATTTGAGAGAAGGTACAATTACCTCATCAAGTTCTACTTTCCTCTCACTCACTTCTTTCGAGAGAAACTCCTTCTTTAGAAAGGACCCATTCTTGGCAACAAAGATCTTGCCTTCGCATCTGTGGTAGAAGGTGTACCCAATAATTTCCTTAGGGTATCCTATGAAGACGGACATCTCCGATTTGGGTTCAAGCTTATCAGGCTGAAGCCTTTTGACATAAGCGTCGCATCCCCAAACTTTTAAGAAACGACAGCTTAGGTTTCTTGCCAAACCATAGTTCATACGGTGTCGTCTCAACGGATTTAGACGGTGCCCTCTTTAACATGAATGCGGCTGTCTCTAATGCATAACCCCAAAATGATAAAGGCAAATCGGTAAGAGACATCATAGAATGCACCATATCTAATAAAGTACGGTTACGACGTTTGGACATACCATTACGCTGTGGTGTTCCAGGTGACGTGAGTTGTGAAACAATTCCACATTGTCTTAAAGAAAGGCCAAACTCATAACTCAAATATTCGCCTCCGCGATTAGATCGTAAAAACTTTATTTTCTTGTTACGATGATTCTCCACTTCACTCTGAAATTCTTTGAACTTTTCAGACTTGTGTTTCATTAAGTAGATATATCCATACCTACTCAAATCATCTGTGAAGGTCAGATAATAACGATACCCGCCGCGTGCCTCAACACTCATCAGACTTCATACATCGGTATGTATTATTTTCAATAAGTCATTAGCTCGCTCCATTGTTCTAGAGAACTGAGTTTCAGTCATCTTACCCATGAGGCATGGTTCGCAAGTATCAAATGATTCATAATCAAGTGATTCCAAAAGTCCATCCGCATGGAGTTTCTTCATGCGCTCTACACCAATATGACCTAAACGGCAGTGCCACAAGTATGTTGCACTATCATTATCAACTTTGCATATTTTGGCATCAATATTATGAATATGTGTATCACTATGATCGAGATTCAATAAACCATTCACATTGGGTGTATGACCATAGAAGGTTTTATTCATGTAAACAGAACAAGAATTATTCTCTGACTTAGATGAATAACCTTATTGCAATAAACACAATCTAATCATGTTCATGCTCAACGCAAACACCAAATAATATTTATTTAGGCTCAACACAAATCCCGAAGGTAAAGGGAGTGTGCGATGGTGATCATATCAATCTTGGAAACACTTCCAACACACATCGTCACCTCACCCTTAACTAGTCTCCGTTTATTTTGCAACTCCTGTTTCGAGTTACTAATCTTAGAAACTGAACCGGTATCAAATACCCAGGGGCTTGAAAGTGCGTTATATCGACTAGAGGGGGGTGAATAGGTGATTTTTATGAATTCGTCGCTGAGGAAATACAACTTGAGGAATTTCCTAAGCAACGAACTACAAGCAGCGGAATAAGTACTCAGGTACATGCATAACAAAGCAGTAGCATAGTCATCATGATGAAATGAAACAAAACAGAGCACAGGTAGCGTGTAAACAGGATAAGCAGGCTGAAGACAAAGTGACTGAAGAAATAGGATTGAGGAAATTGAGAAAGTCTTCAGTCAAAGTCTTCAAACAGTAACAATCAAGTACACAGCAAGTATGCGAGGAAATGAAAGGGTTGAGAAAATAGAACCAGTAGCTTGGTGAAGACAGTGATTTGGTAGACCAGTTCCAACTGTTGTGACAGTTGTACGTCTGGTTGGAGCAGCTAGGTATTTAAACCTGAGGACACACAGTCCCGGACACATAGTCCTCACCGTATTCTCCTTGAGCTAAGGTCACACAGACCTCGCCCAATCACTCGTGGTAAGTCTTCACAGGTGACTTCCAAACCTTCACAGACTTGGTCACTCGGCGATCCACAATTCCTCTTGGATGCTCTAGACCATGACGCCTAACCGTCTAGAGGATGCACAGTCCTCAAAGGTAACAAGCGTCGGTTCCACACAGGAACAATTTCTTCAATGATGCTCAATCACTTTGGGTTTTAGGTGTTGGGTTTGGGTTTTTCCTCACTTGATGATTTTCGCTCAAAGTCCTCAGAGGATGGGATGCTCCAAATGACAAGTGTTAGTTTCTCTCGGAGCAGCCAACCAGCTAGTGGTTATAGGGGGCGGCTATTTATAGCCTAGGAGCAGCCCGACATGATAAGACATAAATGCCCTTCAAAGATATGACCGTTAGGTGGATAGGATATTTTGGACAGCTGGCGCATAGCACAGCAACAGTCGGAAATTTGAGCTCTCAAATTCCTCAGCGCTATCATCTTCCTCACTTGTAGGCAATCCGCACTGGCGAATTCCTAACTCCTCAGTCAGAACAAATTCCTCACAGAACAGAAGAATTTCATCTCTGTCACTGAAGAACTTGACTGAATAGTATGAGATTTCCAATGGCTTCACTCGAAAGGATTGGTGGGTGTAAGATTTGAGTTGAGCATCACTTGGAAACTTTTCCTTAGTTTTACCTCGACCCCCTTTAACAGTACGGTGTTTCCTATGACTCAAGAAAGGAAAAACAAAACTTATGAAAACAAAAGTCTTCACGCTCCATAATCCTCGCATGAATATCAAGTCTTCAAGGTCGCACCAATTTCCTCATTTCAAAGTCTTCAAGAAAACCAAAGTCTTCAACTGAAGACATTCATTTTTAGGGGTCGACTTTCTTCATAAATATCAAACTCCTCATAGACTTATAGAACCTGTGTACACTCACAAACACATTAGTCCCTTAACCTATAAGTCTTCAATACACCAAAATCACTAAGGGGCACTAGATGCACTTACAATCTCCCCCTTTTTGGTGATTGATGACAAATAGGTTAAGTTTTCAATGGGGATAAAACATATGAAGTGTAAATATTGATATTGAGGAATTTGATTGCAAGATATAGAAGAACTCCCCCTGAAGATGTGCATATGAGGAATTCGCTTTGGATTGCAAATGCACATTGTAGAGTAATATCATGGAGATCTCCCCCTATATCTTGTAATTCATACACGTATTAACATATGATATGAAGAATCTTAAATGCATGATGAAATATGGTGTCTGACGAAATTCAGCTTGCGTGCATTAAAGTACTTGAGGAAATGAGCATGCAGAAAGCAGTTCAAAAGTATCAGACCACCATAGGACTTAAGTTTACAACTCATCAGATCAAACACCTCAAAAGAGCAAGAGTTGTAACTTAACAAAAAATAGCCCATATATAAGACCCGCTTGAAGACTAACTCAAATTTCTCCCCCTTTGTCATCGAATGACCAAAAGGGATGAAAAATGAGGACTAACGCCCCTGAAGAATATCATCATGATGTCGATGGAGGAGCGCTAGCATTGTTGGGGTCGTCCGTTGAGGTAGGGCCTGCCGCAGTGTCGTTCAAATCTTCAGCTTCATCCATCTCGCGCGATGAAGAATATGAACTAGCAACTAGCTGAGGAACTTTGACCTTCTTGAATTTCTTCAAAGGTGGCTGAGACCAGTCAAAGTCCTGTTGAAATCCCATCTCCTTGAGATCTTCAACACTATAGAGATTCGACAGAATAGCCCAAGTGCGGTCAAAGACTTCATGCATATAGTAGTGATTCTTCTTCACAGTATTTTGAAGAAATCATGGTAGTTAATGGGAATGCCATGTATCATGTTAAACAGCAGATTCTTCATGATGCCAACAACCTCTTCTTCATCAGAGTTGTGGCCCTTGATTGGACTGAGGGTTTTGGTCAGTATGCGATACACAGTCCTTGGTACATAGAGCAATTCTTTCACAAGGAAGGTGGTCCTTGGAGCTTGGCCAACCTTCAAAGGCTTCATCAACACTTGCATTAAGTGATTTGAGAGTTCAGGTTCAGCATATATGAGTCGTGCGCCTTCAACCGGAGGACTAACTAGAATGGCGTGAAGCAATTCAGGGGCCGGTGCTTTGAAATGAGTATTTTCGGTCATCCATTCTAGCACCCATGAATTCACATCTTCAACATTTCCAGTGATATGCAGTGTGGCATAGAATTGAAGAATGAGTTCTTCGTTCCAGTCGCAGATGTCAGTGCAGAAGTTAAGCAGCCCAGCATCATGAATAACACTGAGGACTGGTTGGAAGCAAGGAAGCGACTCCATATCCACATGAGGAATTTGCTCGTGGTCAAATACCTTGTTCTTACCAAACAGGAGGGAAGAGTAATAGTTCATTTGACTTGCTGTCCAGAAGCGCTTGCGTCGCAGTCTTGCAGAGTCATAGGGATTGTAATCCGTGAAGAAATGATGCTCAGCAAAGAAATCATCAGCGTTGAATTTCTGCTTCTTGGTATGAGGATTTTGTGGCTTGGGCTGAAGATTAACAGTTGAAGTCTTCACAGCCGCTTGGCACACAACCTCTGGAGCCACAAACTGAGGAATTTCCATAGCAATTTCATTAATTAGCAGCAGTCTTGGACTCCATTTCTTCAGCATTAGTAGCTGGAACTTCTTCTGGAATAGAATGAAGTGAAGATTGATGTCCTTCAGAGCCCGTATGAATTTCTTCAGTCTGCACAGGGGACTAAGGAATTTGTTGCAGAGGAGTTGTCAATGGTGAATTTGGATGATGTTTTTCCCAATAATCATCATTGAGAACTAGTGTAGTAGACCCAATATCCACATCCTCATCTTCTTCATCAATTTCTTCAACGCCTGCCTCTTCAACTGTGAACTGAGGCATGGGCGATGATACCAGAGGGGTTGAAGGGATATCATCCACTTCAATTTCTTCATCCAACTGCTCTGAAGTAGCAGCAGAAGGATTCGCTTCATCACTGTCATATGGAATGACATATTCCTCACCAAAGGGAACAATTTTCTTTGATGGCATGCTTGATATAGGAACAGCATCAATGGGGTTGGTGTATGAGCTTGTCAAAGTCTTCACTTTCTTGGGAGCTGAAGACTCTGCCGTTTCTGATACTTTCCTTTTCTTCACAACTGCCTTTTCTGCAGCTTTGGTCTTCTTCGCTTATGATGCAGAAGGAAGGTGGATATCTTTCATCTGTGATGACTTTGCAGCAGGAGCAGATGAAAGAGGTGTAGTTTCTTCAGGCACAACTAATGCAGTTGCCCTGGCTTGTTCAGATTCTTCAGGCGCAGCTTCATATGCTTCAGCTGACCTGAGTTGTTCTTCAGGCGCAACATTGGAGGTTGCCCTAGCATTTTCTTTAGGAGATGGAATTTCTTCAGCAGCCCTGGAACTTTCAGTTTCTTCAATAGACTAATTTTCATCAGCTGTGCTAGCATTCTCTTTCAGTAGGCTGAGCAGATGCATCAGCCTGAGTAATTTGTTGTTGCGTTGGAGCTGCAACATTTGGGTTGAACCCCTTGGCCATTCTGATAAAACTGACTTTGGCACCTAGCCAATCTGCACGATATGCGTCAAATTCATTGCTGAGAGCTTTGATCTCCTTTTGCAGATTCACAAGTTCTTCAGGAGTCATCTTCACAACATGCTTCTTCAGAAAGCGCTCCTTCTTGTATTGAGCTTGCTTGAATTGCCTGGCCTTCTCAAATTTCCATTTCTCTTCAGCTATGAAGGCCGTCAACGTGTGGCTCTGGCCAGGAGTGAGGTTCAATTCAGGCAAAGGAGTATTTGGATTCTTGTGCCATAGATTGATGAAATCAAGGATCCTTTTAGGATCCAGCATGAGTGGCACAACACTGCCTTTGGCTCTAGCGGCCTTTTCTTGCCTGTATTTGATGATCTCAGCAAGTTCTTCATCATCAGCTTCATCGTCATCAGACGAAACTTGGAAGGAAACTTGCTTCTTGTGAGGACTTGGCCTTGGGCCTCGTCCAGCAGTGGCCTTTTTCTTCAGCAAGATTGGACCAGTTGAAGATTGTGGCGGAGCTGAGGAACTTGCAGTTGCTCCTGAGGCAATAGATATTCCTATAGTCTGTTGGCACGTGGCAAGATGCACTGGTGTTGAGGACTTAGCAGCAGCAACTAAGGATTTAGTGGCAACAGAGGGAATTGGAGCTGCCCTTGAGGAGGTTGCCTGAGAAATTTGCTTAGAGGGCTTTGAGGAACTTGGCCGTGAGGGCATTGCTGTTGAGGAACTCGGCTTCACAGCAGATTTCTTCGGCATGGCCTTTTTAGGCTTACTGGCAGAGGCCTCAGCAGCAGCAGCAGCAGCAGCAGAATCTTCATTGAATTTCTTCACTGCTTCTTTTGCCAATTTAGCCAATTTGGCTTGACGCTTAGCCCATTCTCTGGGAAATTCCTCACCGCGCCTGATACTTGAGGGATCAGCTTCTTGGCCTGGTGCCAATGGAGGTCTTGGACATGGAGGGTTAACGGCAAATTTCTTCATGTACTTAGGAGTGACATAGCAATATTCCCTCCATTCCCTTGCCCATCTCCTCTCAATCCTATGTATGCGCACTTTGCGCTGATTTTTGTTCTCCTTGCCATGAGTTGCTTCATCAGGAGTACAATATTCATCATAGATGTCTTCAGGGATTTCAAAAGTTGTATTAGTTTCTGGCCTCTTTCCTCCCTTCTGAGGTCTCTTCCCATCAGCCATTTTCTTCACTTGAGGATTTTGAACAATGGATGTTTCTGAGGAAGTGTGCAACTTATCTTCGAGGAATGCTGTAAATGAGTTAAGTTGATGAGAACCTAGTGATTCAGCAGCAGACATTTTGTACCTGTGAATAGAGTATAGGTGCGAAGAATTTGGAGAGGTCATATGCGTTCTCAGAAATTTTTCAAAAGAAATCAAGTTTGAGGAATTTGACCAGGGGAGTCTTGAGGAATTTCACTAAGCGTTCTTGACTTAGGTTCCAGAGTTGTATATATTAGAAAATCCACACAATTGAGGAATCTTGAAGAAAAACATAGCTTAGAGAAACAAATCAAGAACAGATGCAACTTGGTGTTTAAGGATGCGGAAGTTGAAGGATAAACACCTTTTGAAGATTTTGTGAAATCATCAGAATCAAAGTAGGGTAGTAAAATCAGATTTTAATTACCCTGGGCGAAGAACACGACGAACTGGAAGTGGAGAAGTTCGTCCGTTCAGATCTCCCACGCCCTAACTTGGCGGTGAGAGACAGCTACGGCGGCGGCGGAGTGAAGATTTCCGCGGTCGGCGCGAGTACGATGGCGACAAAGTCGAGGCAGTGAAGCTCTTCCTCAACGGCGACGATGGAGAGTAGCGGCGGCACTAGGTCAGAGAGCTCGAGCGAGGGGAGTGCGTTCGAGCGGAGTAAATGAGGTCTGAGGAGGGCCAGGGGTATTTATAGCCGAGATGAAAAACTGCCCGTCCGAAATTTTGGACGAACATGCCCCTGACCCTTTCCATCCTAGCGACATGTGTCACTCACGTACAGAGAGGTGGAGATCGTGGTAGATCATGGGTGAATAGATTAATCTTATCGTGGGATGCGGAATGGTTTGAGCGGCAAAAGCTGAAAATTTAGATATGAAAATTTTAACGTTTCGTTTGCAAATTCTTCAGCTGTCAAGGACACAGTGAAGACTTTGAACGGGTTTCAAATAGAACACACATGAAGAATTTGTGAATAGACTGGGTTGAGTTTAGCATAGAGGGGGAAAGGGTCCGATCACATTCACTTAGAGGAAAAAGTCAACTTGAAGAATTAGCAATAAGTGAATGCTGTTGAGGACATGAAAAACTCAAATATATATGTATATAGTCAATGAAGAACACCAGTCAAAAAGGTGAAGACTTTGCAAGTTGAAGAAGTTGAAAATTGAAGAATCTGCAAAATGAAAAAAAAACTCAGTTTTGAAGATTGTCAACTTTTTATGGTGGCGTGACCCACCGTATAAGAATGATGATTTCAGACACCGCGTACAATTGTCGTAGGGCTCTGAGAATCAAATTCTTCGTTAATTTCTTCACACTTAGAGGGTTAGTCTTCATTGATTGAAGAAAAACATTACTTCATGTGTTGCACATCTAAGTCATCAATTTTGCATAAGTGTTAGGATGTGTGTCCTTTCAAAGAACATTCGAAGATTCTAAGATATTTAGCTCACACCGTAACTTGCTAAATCTCTTCTCATCCAAGGGCTTGGTGAAGATATCCGCTAGCTGTTCTTCAGTCTTCACGTGATCAATAGAGATGTCACCCTTCAACACATGATCTCGAAGAAAATGATGACGAATCTGGATGTGCTTTGTCTTCGAGTGCTGAACTGGGTTATGAGTAATCTTGATGGCACTCTCGTTGTCACAGTAGAGTGGCACATTCTTCATGTTGATGCCGTAGTCTTTGAGGGTTTGCTTCATCCATAGCAATTGAGCATAGCAAGAACCAGCAGCAATATACTCAGCTTCAGTAGTGGAGAGTGATACGCAGTTCTGCTTCTTCGAGGACCAACATACTAAAGATCGTCCGAGGAAATGGCATGTGCCTGATGTTGACTTGCGATCCACTCGATCACTAGCATAGTCAGAGTCAGAATATCCAATGAGATCAAAAGCCGAGCCCTTGGGATACCATAATCCAAGTGTTGGAGTTTGAGCTAGATATCGAAGAATATGTTTCATAGTCTTATGGTGTGATTCCTTCGGTGTAGCTTGAAAACAGGCACACATGCAAACACTAAGCATAATATCTGGCCTAGATGCACATAGGTACAATAAGGAGCCAATCATGGAGCGGTATACCTTTTGATCGAAGTCTATACCATTTTCATCGGTGCATAGATGGCCATTTGTGGGCATAGGGATTTTGACGCCTTTGCAATCTTGGATACCGAATTTCCTCAGAACGTCCTTGAGATATTTCTCTTGAGAAATGAAGATGCCATTGCGTTGTTGACGAATTTGAAGACCTAAGAAGAATTTCAATTCTCCCATCATGGACATTTGATATTCCTAACTCATCATATAAGCAAATTCGTCACTGTAATGTTGGTTAGTACAGCCAAAGATAATATCATCAACATATATTTGGCACACGAATAATTCATCATCATATGTTTTGGTGAAAAGAGTTGGGTCAAGTGAACCGGGTTTGAAGCCTTTCTTCATGAGGAATTCCTTCAGTGTATCATACCACGCCCGAGGGGCCTGCTTGAGGCCATAGAGGGCCTTATTGAGTCTGAAGACTTGATCAGGATGCTTAGGATCTTCAAAACCTGGGGGTTGAGCAACATATACTTCTTCCTCAAGCTTACCATTGAGGAATGCACTTTTTACATCCATTTGATATAAGATGATATTATGATGGTTAGCATGCATAGGCAAGCAATATGCGAATAGCCACAAGTCTAGCAACAGGTGCAAAAGTTTCATCGAAATCAATTCCTTCAACCTGTGTGTAGCCTTGAGCTACAAGACGAGCCTTGTTCCTCACCACTAGGCCATTTTCATCTTGCTTGTTGCGGTAGATCCATTTGGTGCCGATGATATTGTGCTTGCGTGGGTCTGGTCGCTTGACAAGCTCCCACACATTGTTCAGCTCGAATTGATGTAATTCCTCTTGCATCGCTTGAATCCATTCAGGCTCCAGAAATGCCTCATCTACTTTGGTGGGCTCTGTGATAGAGACGAAAGCAAAATGCCCACAAAAGTTAGACAAATGTGAAGCTTTTGAGCGAGTGAGAGGACCTGGTGCGTTGATGTCATTGATGATTCTCTCAATCTGTACTTCATTTGCAACGCGAGGATGAGCAGGTTGACGACTTTGAATTGGCTCAGCATTTTCTTCAGAGCCATTTTCTTCAGATGCACCAGCATGATTTTCTTCATGATCAGGAATGACTTCTTCAGCAGATTCTTTAGTAGGTATGACATCCTCAGTAGCCTTTAGCTTGATGGATTCCTCAGGAGTCATTTCATCAAGCATAGGAGGTAGGTGCTCTCTTTGCGAGCCATTAGTTTCATTGAACCGCACATCTACAGTTTCAACAACCTTGTTGTGATAGGTGTTGAAGACTCTGTAGGTGTGCGACTCCTTTCCGTAACCAAGCATAAAACCTTCATGTGCTTTCGGTGCAAATTTAGAATTGTGATGGGGATCTCTAATCCAACATTTAGCACCGAAGACTTTGAAATAACTCACATTGGGTTTCTTGTCAGTGAGGAGTTCATATGAGGTCTTCTTGAAGAATTTGTGAAGATATACCCTGTTGATGATGTGGCATGCAGTATCAATTGCCTCAGGCCAGAAGCGATGAGGTGTCTTGTATTCATCAAGCATGGTGCGAGCCATCTCAACAAGAGTCCTGTTCTTGCGCTCCACAACTCCATTCTGCTGAGGAGTGTATGGGGCAAATAACTCATGAGTAATACCAAGTTCATCAAGATAGTCATCAAGACCAGTATTCTTGAACTCGGTCCCATTGTCACTGCGTATATGCTTGATCTTTACACCGAAATTCGTCGAAGCCCTTGAAGAAAATAGTCTGAAGACTTCCTGCACTTTAGTTTTGTAAGTAATGACATGCACCCATGTGTAACGAGAATAATCATCAGCAATGACAAAGCCATATAGAGATGCTGCATTTGTTAGTGTGGCATAATGAGTAGGGCCAAAGAGATCCATGTGAAGCAATTCAAAAGGACGAGTGGTAGTCATGATAGTCTTCGAGGGGTGCTTGGCTCTGGTCATCTTTCTAGCCTCACAAGCCCCACAAAGATGATCTTTGAGGAATTTGACACCCTCAATGCCAATGGCGTGCTTTTTCTTCACGAGCGTGTGTAAATTCCTCATGCCAGCATGACCCAGTCGTCGATGCCATAGCCAGCCTTTTGAAGCTTTTGCAAGTAGACAAGTGGCAGGCTGTGGTCCTGCAGAGAAATCAACAATATACAAGTCTCCTCTCCTAAAGCCATCGAAGACTTTGGAATTGTCAGATTCCATGAGCACTAGGCAGCGATATTTGCCAAAGACAACAACCATATCAAGATCACAAAGCATTGAGATAGACATGAGGTTGAATCCGAGGGACTCGACAAGCATGACTTTATCCATGTGTCGATCCTTTGAGATTGCAACCCTACTTAGACCCAATACCTTACTTTTGCCTTTGTCTGCGTAGGTGATATGCTTCAAATGTGATGGAGATAAAGGAGTGTTCATCAGTAAGCTCTTGTCACCGGTCATGTGATTAGTACATCCACTTTCGAGGACCCACTCAGTAGCTTTGGGTAAATCATCCTGCAGATGAATTAGTGCATCTTACAAACACATATACTTCAGAGTGAAGAATATGACATCAATTTCATCAGACAGAATTTCATCAATTAATGCAACATGTGTATATATAGCAGTATGAGGACGTGAGAAATGAATGAATCATTTCTTCATGATTAGCTTGCGTCCTTTCAAGCATTTCAGGTCTCCAGGAAATTCTTCTGACGATGTAGTTCATCTGGAGACCTGACCATACATAAGAGGTTAGTTCTTTTTCTTCACCACCCATATCTGGAGGGGTGGCAAAGAGTTTATCATTCTACGAGCTCCATAAGAGAAAGGTGGCATTGAAGCCAAAGCGCTTCGTTTCACAGGAGAGGGATTAGTATAGGCACATGAGTAAGCAGAGAAATTCTTCGAGGACTTATGAACATAATGATTTGAAGAATAATGCACATAATCAGAACTCTTAGATTTTCCCTGCGAGACAGAAGTGTTAGCATGATGATGATCATATGAGGACTTGGATCCACGTGAGGAATTTGATCCATAAGAGGACTTGGATCCATATGAAGAATTTGATCTGGGGTTCCTATTCTTCACAGGTGGTGTCATGAGGACGTTCACGTGAAAACTTTCAAGGCACCTTTTGGGAACCCAGCTTTTCTTCATAGGGCAACCATTCCTGCAGTTAGTTCCAACATATCTAGCAAATACTTCACCATTCTGATTTTTGAACAGTTTATAGTTGGAGTCAAATGACTCATCAGATGAATATGAGGATTCACAAGTAAAGCCAGATAAAGTGGATGGATCTACGGGAGGTCCCTTCGCAGCAACCCATGAGGTTTTGGGATACTGCTCAGGTTTCCAGTAGGTTCCATCAGCATTGAGTTTCCTCTCAAAGGCAATACCCTCTTTCCTAGGGTTCCTGTTCAAGATCTGCTTTTTGAGCACATCACAAAGAGTCTGATGCCCTTTGAGGCTTTTGTACATGCCTGTCACATACAATTCCTTCAACCCTGCATTTTCGTCAGTGATACTAGTGGTATCCTCAGATGAGGAATTTGTGACCACAGAGATAGTTGAAGAATTTGGAGCAATATAAGCATTTGAACTTTCAGGTGAAGAATTAGCAGTTTCACGTTCAATGCATTTCAAGCATGGTGGAATAAATTCTTCCTGAGCGGAACTGATCTGTTGAGCAAGAAACGAATCATTTTCCTTCTGAAGATTTTCATGACTCACCCTTAGCTTCTCAAGATCTTGCTTTCTTTAAAGAAATTCATAAGAAAGCTTCTCATGATCGGCTAAGAGAGTTTCATGATGACTTTGAAGCTTGTCAAACTTAGACTGTAGGTGCTGAAGATTATCAGTCAGTGTTTGAGTTCGATCCATTTCCTCACCTAACAGGTCATCGCTTTTGTCTAGCATATTTTGAACCTTTTCCAAAGCCTTTTGTTGTTTAACAGCAATATTAGCAAGTTTGGAATAGATGGGTTTGAGGTTATCATCAGATTCATCCTCACTTGATTCAGAGGAGGGATATTTGAATACCTTGGCACCTTTTGCCATGAAGCAATAGGTGGGAGCATAGTCATTGTTGCCGTCATCAGCAGTGTTGGGGAAGTCATTTTCCTCAGTGTTGAAGATGGACTTGTTGACGTAAGCAGTAGCGAGGGCTAGGCTCGCCACACCAGAGTCTGACTCCTCAGATGCCTCCTCTTCCTCATGTTCCTCAGATTCAGCTTCAGAGTCCATTTCCTTGGCAATGAATGCCCGAGCCATCTTGGAACTGCTCTTCTTGTGAGATGAAGACTTTGAAGATTTTGATGATGAGGACTTTGAAGATTTCTTCTTCTTCTTAGAGTCATCTAAACTATCATCCTTGTATTTCTTCTTCTTTGATTCCTTTGCCCACTGAGGACAATCAGTTATGTAGTGACCAGGCTTCTTGCATTTGTGGCAAGTCCTCTTCTTGTAATCACGGGATGAGGAATCTGATCTTGTGTCATCACCTTTTGAAGATTTTACAAACCGACCACGCCTTGAGAACTTCTGGAATTTCTTCATGAGCATTTCTAGCTCCTGGCTTAGTTCTTTAGGGTCACCAACGCTGCTATCAGAATCTTCTCCTTCAGATGAGGAAACTGCCTTGGCCTTCAGTGCGCGTGATCTTCCATAGCTTGGCCCGTAGAGATCTCTCTTTTCAGCTTGTTGGAATTCATGAGTGTTCAGCCTCTCAAGAATATCAGCAAGATCTAGTAACTTGTAGTCTCCACGTTCTTGAATCATCAGTGCCAGTGTATCGAATGAAGAATCGAGTGGCCTCAGCAATTTCTTCACCACCTCGTGGTCGGTGATGTCAGTGGCACCCAGTGCTTGAAGCTCGTTTGAAATGCCAGTGAGGCGATCAAAGGTTTGCTGGACATTCTCATTGTCGAGTCTTTTGAAGCGGTTGAAGAGATTGCGAAGAACGTCAACTCGAGAATCACGTTGGGTTGAGATTCCTTCGTTAACCTTGGACAGCCTGTCCCAGATAAGCTTTGCAGACTCCAAAGCACTCACTCTGCTGTATTGTCCTTTGCTCAGATGGCCACATATGATATTCTTCGCTTGAGAGTCGAGTTGCTTGAACTCTTCACATCAGCAGCGTTCACGGAAGGAGAGACAGGGGGAACGCCATTTTCCACAATGTACCAGAGATCGTTGTCAATTGCCTCAAGATGCATGCGCATCTTATTCTTCCAGTAGGGGTAGTCCATCCCATCAAAGGTAGGACACCCAGCCGAGACCTTGATCATGCCTGCAGTCGACATAACTAAAACTCCAGGTGGTTAAATCAAAATCACACAGAACAAGGGAGTACCTCGCTCTGATACCAATTGAAAGTGCGTTATATCAACTAGAGGGGGGGTGAATAGGCGATTTTTATGAATTCGTCGCTGAGGAAATACTACTTGAGGAATTTCCTAAGCAACGAACTACAAGCAGCGGAATAAGTACTCAGGTACATGCATAACAAAGCAGTAGCATAGTCATCATGATGAAATGAAACAAAACAGAGCATAGGTAGCGTGTAAACAGGATAAGCAGGCTGAAGACAAAGTGACTGAAGAAATAGGATTGAGAAAATTGAGAAAGTCTTCAGTCAAAGTCTTCAAACAGTAACGATCAAGTACACAGCAAGTATGCGAGGAAATAAAAGGGTTGAGGAAATAGAACCAGTAGCTTGATGAAGACAGTGATTTGGTAGACCAGTTCCAACTGTTGTGACAGTTGTACGTCTGGTTGGAGCGGCTAAGTATTTAAACCTGAGGACACACAGTCCTCACCGTATTCTCCTTGAGCTGAGGTCACACAGACCTCGCCCAATCACTCGTGGTAAGTCTTCACAGGTGACTTCCAAACCTTCACAGACTTGGTCACTCGGCGATCCACAATTCCTCTTGGATGCTCTAGACCATGACGCCTAACCGTCTGGAGGATGCACAGTCCTTAAAGGTAACAAGCGTCGGTTCCACATAGGAACAATTTCTTCAGTGATGCTCAATCACTTTGGGTTTTAGGTGTTGGGTTTGGGTTTTTCCTCACTTGATGATTTTCGCTCAAAGTCCTCGGAGGATGGGATGCTCTAAATG
This sequence comes from Thinopyrum elongatum, assembly GCA_011799875.1. NCBI lineage: Eukaryota > Viridiplantae > Streptophyta > Magnoliopsida > Poales > Poaceae > Thinopyrum > Thinopyrum elongatum. Next base: position 506,218,252 of record CM022301.1, on the reverse strand, counting down.
ACAAGTGTTAGTTTATCTCGGAGCAGCCAACCAGCTAGTGGTTGTAGGGGGCGGCTATTTATAGCCTAGGAGCAGCTCGACATGATAAGACATAAATGCCCTTCAATGATATGACCGTTAGGTGGATAGGATATTTTGGACAGCTGGCGCATAGCACAGCAACGGTCGGAAATTTGAGCTCTCAAATTCCTCAGGGCTATCATGTTCCTCACTTGTAGGCAATCCGCACTGGCGAATTCCTAACTTCTCAGTCAGAACAAATTCCTCAGAGAACAGAAGAACTTCGTCTCTGTCACTGAAGAACTTGACTGAACAGTATGAGATTTCCAATGGCTTCACTCAAAAGGATTGGTGGGTGTAGCATTTGAGTTGAGCATCACTTGGAAACTTTTCCTTAGTTTTACCTCGACCCCCTTTAACAGTACGGTGTTTCCTATGACTCAAGAAAGGAAAAACAAAACTTATGAAAACAAAAGTCTTCACGCTACATAATCCTCGCATGAATATCAAGTCTTCAAGGTCACACCAATTTCCTCATTTTCGAAGTCTTCAAGAAAACCAAAGTCTTCAATTGAAGACATTCATTTTTAGGGGTCGACTTTCTTCGTAAATATCAAACTCCTCATAGACTTATAGAACTTGTGTACACTCACAAACACATTAGTCCCTTAACCTATAAGTCTTCAATACACCAAAATCACTAAGGGGCACTAGATGCACTTACAGGGCTACTACGAGCACCAGTAAGGTACACATCAATAACATGTATATAGAATATACCTTTGTTTACTTTGTCATTCTTCTTATCTGCCAAGTATTTGGGGCAGTTCCGCTTCCAGTGACCATTTCCTTTGTAGTAGAAGCACTCAGTTTCAGGCTTGGGTCCAGCTTTGGGCTTCTTCACGGGAGCAGCAACTTGCTTGCCATTCTTCTTGAAGTTCCCTTTCTTTCCCTTGCCCTTTTTCTTACAACTAGTGGTCTTGTTAACCATCAACACTTGATGCTCCTTCTTGATTTCTACCTCCGCCGATTTCAGCATCGCGAAGAGCTCAGGAATTGTTTTCATCATCCCTTGCATATTATAGTTCATCACGAAGCCTTTGTAGCTTGGTGGCAGTGACTGAAGAACACTGTCGATAACACTCTCAATTGGAAGATCAATTCCCAGCTGAGTCAAGTGGTTATGATACCCAGACATTTTGAGTATGTGTTCACTGACAGAACTGTTCTCCTCCATCTTGCAGCTATAGAACTTGTTGGAGATTTCATATCTCAACCCAGGCATTAGCTTGAAAAATCAACTTCAGCTCTTGGAACATCTCATATGCTCCATGGCGTTCAAAACGTCTTTGAAGTCCCGGTTCTAAGCCGTAAAGCATGGCACCCTAAACTATTGATTTTTCATAAGGTCGAGCCTGCCAGACGTTCATAACATCTGCAGTAGCTCCTGCAGCAGGTCTGTCACCTAGCAGTGCATCAAGGACATAATTTTTCTGTGCAGCAATGAGGATAATCCTCAAGTTACGGACCCAGTCCTTGTAGTTGCTACCATCATCTTTCAACTTAGGTTTCTCTAGGAACGCATTAAAATTCAAGGGAACGGTAGCATGGGCCATTGATCTACAACATAGATATGTAATGACTATTAAGATTAAGTTCATGATAAATTAAGTTTAATTAATCAAATTACTAATGAACTCCCACTTAAATTAACATCCCTCAAGTTATCTAAGTGATACATGATCCAAATCAACTAACCCATGTCCGATCATCACGTGAGACGGGGTAGTCATCAATGGTGAACATCTCTATGTTGATCATATCTACTATATGACTCATGTTCGACCTTTTGGTCCCCAGTGTACCGAGACCATGTTTGTACATACTAGGCTCGTCAAGTTTAACCCAAGTATTCTGCATGTGCAAAATTGGCTTACACCCGTTGTATGTGAACGTAGAGTCTATCACACCCGATCATCACGAGGTGCCTCGAAACGACGAACTTTAGCAACGGTGCATACTTGGGGAGAACACTTTTATCTTGAAATTAAGTGAAGAGATCATATTATAATGCTACCGTCGTTCTAAGCAAAATAAGATGCATAAAGGATAAACATCACATGCAATCAAAATATGTGACATGATATGGCCATCATCATCTTGTGCTTTTGATCTCCATCTCCAAAGCGTCGGCATGATCTCTATCGTCACCGGCACGACACCTTGATCTCCATCGTTGCGTCGGTGTCATCTCGCCAACTATTGCTTCTACAACTATTGCTAACGCATAGCGATAAAGTAAAGCAATTACATGGCGCTTAGTGATTGACACGCAGGTCATACAATAATTAAAGACAACCCTAAGGCTCCTGCCGGTTGTCGTACTCATCAACATGCAAGTCGTGACCTTATTACAAAACATGATCATCTCATACATCAACATATATCACATCATATTTTGACCATATCACATCACAACATGTCCTGCAAAAACAAGTTAGACATCCTCTACTTTGTTGTTGCAAATTTTACGTGGCTGCTACGGGCAACTAGCAAGAACCGTTCTTAACTACGCAAAACCACAATGGTGATTATCAAGTTTGTTGTTTTAACCTTCTGCAAGGACCGACCGTAGTCAAATTCGATTCAACTAAAGTAGGAGAAACAGACACCCGCCAGCCACCTTTATGCAAAACAAGTTGCATGTCAGTCGGTGGAACCGGTCTCATGTGCGTGGACATGTAAGATTGGTCCGGGACGCTTCATCCCACAATACCGCCGAATCAAAATAAGACGTAGGTGGTAAGCAGTATGAACCTCACCGCCCACAGCTCCTTTGTGTTCTACTCATGTATATCATCTACGCATAGACCTGGCTCATGATGCCACTGTTGGGGAACGTTGCATGGAAAACAAAAAATTTCTATGCACACGCAAGATCTATCCATGGAGATGCAAAGCTACGAGAGGGGAAGAGCATCTACATACCCTTGTAGATCGCTAAGCGGAAGCGTTTATCACGCGGTTGATGTAGTCGTACTCTACGCGATCCGATCACGATCCAACCGATCTAGTGCCGAACGGACGGCACCTCCGAGTTTAGCACACGTGCGGCTCGATGACGTCTCCTCCTTCTTGATCCAGCAAGCGGGAGAGGAGAAGTAGATGGGATCACAACCAACATGACGGCGTGGTGGTGATGGTGGCGGTGGAGCACCGACAGCGCTTCGCTAAGCGTCGCCGGGACGAGGCGGTGGAACTACAGAGTAACGGGAGAGAGAGGGGTGCCAAGGGCTCGGTGTGTCCTCTTGGGGCACCCCTCCCCTCTATATATAGGTGGAGGGGCGTGGGAAACAGCCCCTCCAAGCCCTAGGGCACAGCTAAGGGGGAGAGGACTTGGACTCCAAGTCCAATCCTATTCCTACTAGGACTCCTTCCTTTTTTGCCTTCCCTAGCCACATGGGCTTTTGAGAACTTGGTGCGCCCAGCCCAATAAGGCCAGGGTACCTCCCCGCATCCCATGCTAGCCCTTGGATCGTGGTGGACCCACTTGTGGACTTACGGACCCCTCCAGAATCCTCCAGAACCTTCTAGAAGCTTCTCGGTACAATACCGAAAAAACTGCACCTTTTTTCCGGAACCCAAAATATGACTTCCCATATATAAATCTTTACCTCTCGACCATTCCGAGACTCCTCGTGATGTCCAGGATCTCATCCGGGACTCCGACCAACATTTGGTTACCACTCATCAAATATCCCAATACTACTCTAGCGTCAACGAACGTTAAGCGTGTGACCCTGCGGGTTCGGGAATTATATAGTCATGACTGAGACACCTCTCCGGTCAATAACCAATAGCGGGACCTGGATGCCCATATTGATTCCTATATATTCCACGAAGATCTTTTATCGGTTGTACCTTTATGACAACATACGTAATTCCTTTTGTCTGTCGGTATGTTACTTGCCCGAGATCCAATCATTGGTATCTTTATACCTAGTTCAATCTCGTAACCGGCAAGTCTCTTTACTCGTTCTGTAATACATCATCTTGCAACTAACTCCTTAGTCACTTTGCTTGCAAGCTTCTTGTGATGTGTACTACCGAGAGGGCCCAGAGATACCTCTCCGTCATACGGAGTGATAAATCCCAATCTTGATTCACGCCAACTCAACAGACATGTTCAGAGATACCTGCAGAGCATCTTTATGATCACCCAGTTACGTTGTGAAGTTTGATAGCACACAAGGTATTCCTCCGGTATCCGGGAGTTGCATGATCTCATGGTCGAAGAAACATGTATTTGACATTAAGAAAGCAGTAGCAATAAACTGAACGATCATATGCTATGCTAACGGTTGGGTCTTGTCCATCACATCATTCTCCTAATGATGTGATCCCGTTATCATGTGACAACTCATGTCTATGGTTAGGAAACCTTAACCATCTTTGATCAACGAGCTAGTCTAGTAGAGGCTCACTAGGGACACAGTATTTGTTTATTTATCCACACATGTATTTAAGTTTCCGGTCAATATAATTCTAGCATGAATAATAAACCTTTATCATGAATAAGGAAATATAATAATAACAACTTTATTATGGCCTCTAGGGCATATTTCCATCATTACGAACCGGGACTAATGGGTGCATCAGTCCCAGTTCAAGCAGCCAGGGCACCGGCCGGGCCTCGAGGGCCATAGGTCCAGGTTCGTCTGACCCCTTTAGTCCCGGTTCCAGACACGAACCGGGACTAAAGGTCCTCGCTCCTGGCGCTGCCCCTTTATTCCCGGTTGGTGGCTGGAACTGGGACTAAAGTGATGCCTATATATATGCTCTCCCCTGCCCGCTCACTCCTCTGTTTTTTGGCCGGCCGACGTGTGGGAGGTGTGTGCTGCTCTGCTCTCACCTCCTATGCACATGAGGTGTTCGATGAAATGCCCGAGCCACACTTAAGCTTTCTCCTCTCCAAGCTCCGTTTTCCCGAAGATTTGTCTAGGTTTGGCGGTGCACCAACTACACAAGTGTTCTAAAAGGTTAGCAACTTCATCCTTTCATCTCTCACTGCTAGTTTAGCTCATTTCAAATGCTCTACAAGTAGAGTGGTTTGTGGGTTTTAGTGGAGAAGTGTATGTGGGAGTTCTTTTGATTTAGATGCACAATTTAAGCTCAAATTAACTTCTTAGAGTCTGCACATGTGTAGGGTGCCGTCCCCGTCCCCATCCACACAGCCGTCGATCGCCCGCGCCGATCTCGTCGCCGGCACCACTGTGGTGAGCCTCTTGTTCTTATCTTCTTTTTAAAAGAAAAAAATCTTACTTGTATGATTTAGACAGATACTTGTATAATTTTCTTCCTTTTATTATTGTTTGCTATTATATAGTGCCATGGTTTTGGTATCTGCCCCCGTCGGCCCTCGTCCGGTCTATGATTCGGATGTGGTATATTATCTTTTATAACTATTTGTTTCATTTAGTGTTTATGGATCCACTCGACTATGAATTCCACGCACTCCCCCTTGCACCATTGTTAGGATCGGTTGAAAAGTCCCTCGACAACTGTAACTTTTGGATTGACTTACAAACTATGCAGGATGTAGGTCAAACTTAAAATAAAAACTGGGATTTGAAAATTTCCTTGTGTATATGTTACAAGTGATAAAGTTTATCAAGTACAAAGCAAGCATTTTTATGCAGACTTCGTACCAAACCAATTACTAGACACATATGATGTTGGGTCGAGTTGAATTATGCTAATTCAAGACCAAGTACAAAGGGCGCATTAGATGACAATTATTTGTTGTACCCAAGAACATGGAAGATATGCCAGACCATGGAAAACCAGTAAAATATCAATGTAACAGTTCTAGGACAAATAGTCCATAGATATTTTCCATACTCCAGATTTTTCTAAGCAAAATATAATAAACATGAACTGTAATATATATTTGCAATTCATTTAAACGGCACTTATTAATTTATGAAGACTTATGTGCTTGTTCTTCTTGTTTTTTGCTAATATGGGAAATTTGGTTAAATCAAAACCATAAAAAGAGGCAATGTCCCGAAAATAAAAGAAAAATGTCACTCTTCATAATATTTTTTTTGGACTTAACTAAACTGTATTTTTCTTGGTCGGTGTTAACATGACATAATGAATATATTACATCTTAATAATTAATTGTATAATTACATAGTTGTTGACTATTAAAAATGTATTAGTAAAGTTTACATGTTGAAAAGATAAGTTGTATATAAATAACTAATAAAGTTTAGTCTAAATATCCGACATCTATGATTAGGGTTGCAAACGAGTCGATAACTCAATCTCGGTTTGAATTATTGTTAAGTTCATCTCAGGCCACTTTCAAGTTACGTACACATAATTCAGAAAACCATAAGCAACTACTTGTGCGACCAAACCTGTACATGAATTAGATCTAGATATAAGGTCACTAGAATGTGGCCTATGCTAGATGGTATAGTTTCTTTGACTTAAAGTGCGTTCATTCCTAGAAGTTGAATTATCGATAACGCTCTTGTTGCATTTGAGTGCTTGCATTATATGAATTCGATAAAGGATACACGGGCTGAGTTTGTGCATACAAACTATATATGGCTAAGGCGCATGACAAAGTTGATTGGTATTTTTTGAATGGTATATTTGTTGCATCAAGTTTCCCTAATATATGTATTAAATGGAACATGGAGTGTGTTACATGCGCAATATATTCTCTAAGGTGTAGTCGACATCTTCTTGAATTTTCTCGCTATCTCATGGTATTAGACAAGGTCATCCTGTCTGGCCTTATCTGTTTTGGCTAGTGTATGATGCCTTCTCGCTTGTTTTACATGATGCCATTTCAGAAGGTATTCACCTAGAATTTACAAATTGTAGACATGAACCTAGGGTTTCACACTTCCTTTTTGCAGATCATTTCAATGTATTTTTAAGGCTTCTATTGATCGTGCTTTGGTTATATAAAGAAATTGGCTTCACAAATGTGGGTACGGGGCAGAAATTGAGCCCTTCCAACTGCTCTGTTATGTTTGGCAAAAAATGTACACTAGTTTTGAGGGCCAAGTGGTCATCCTGTACGTAATATGTAGGACCAAGTGGGAGCCATGGTGATTCTTAAGGTGGCTGATGATAGTTTTGAGGACAAATATTTGGGACTCCCAGGTCCCGTAGAGCACATGAAGTCTGGAAAATTTCAATGTATAAAATTTAAAAAATTATGAAGGGCCTATTAGATTGGACGGAGAAGTATCTTTCTAGTGCGGCCAAGGAGGATTTTGATGAAATACATGCTTCAAGCCCTCCCAACTTACACAATGTGGAATTTTAATTTTGTCATTGCTTTATGATCATTTCTGGACACTTCTTTCCCATGTTGCAAGGAAAGTTATTACCCAAATGGTCATTTTTTGGACACTTCTTTTCCGTGTTCTAAATCACCGTCGGCATTGTGCATGATTTGAAATTGTTGAAAAGGGAGTTATTTGGACAGTGTATGATGGGAAGAATGTGAATGTTTGGTGGGACAATTGGGTTCCTAGAATGTCTGAGCTAAAAAATTCTGGTAAGAGTAATAGATCAAGACTAAGTGGATGTGTGACCTCCTTGTCCCCAACACTAGAAGATGGGATGTGGATGTGGTTAGATATATATTTTTTATCCTCATGATGTTGAGGTTGTGTTGGGCCTACGTGTTCCTAACATTGTGGGTGATGATTTTGTTGTGTGGCACTATGAGCACAATTGAGTTGTTAATAGTTTGGACCTTGGAGTGCGTGTAAATTGGCACCACACGAGAATGTGACTTCTCCGGATTCTGTCCAATACAGTGGTGTCGTGAATGGACCTAGGAACCTTTGGAACCTCGTTTGAAAAACTAATGTACCTCCTAGATCAGAGCTTTCGCTTCACATGCAGCTATGAACAGTCTACCAGTGTCATCATCCAGGCTAAGACATCACAATATTGAATGTAGTACATGCACCATTAGTGGATCATAAGAGCATGATGTCGTTAATACTTTGATTGTATGCCCAAAAGCAGACACGCTTCATTTAACGGTGTGTGATATTTGGAATTTTCCTAGGGAGGAGTTCATATGTCATGACAATCCCGGTTGGCTACTCCTTCTCTTGCATAAGGTTAATGGAGATACAAGATCAAAATTGTTGCTCCTTTTTTTGGAGAGGTTGCCATTTTAGGAATAATACAATCTTTGGGATGAAAAACTTCGATTTCAGGTTCGGCTATTTTCTTAAACAAATTTGGACATCCTTCAGTGGAGCTCCAAACAAAACTACTTTATATGATCTTCATGAAGGTAAACAGGTTGTGGACCAAGTTAGCATTCAGACTGACTTGTCCCATACATTTTGGGAACGCCAAATGCAAGAATTGTCAAGATTAATGTCGATGCGAGCTTTGTGGCAAATGGAACTTTTACTAGCATGCACGTTGTGGCCAGAGATCATGAGGGACGGGTGATTTTATCTTCTTGAAAATTCCGTCCAGTTTGTTCTATTGTAGAGGATGCGGAAATTTGTTCTTGTTTAGCGGGGTTATATGTCGCGGTGTCCATGCATACGCCAATCATTTTGAAGACTAATTGTAAGGCAGTCTGTCCCAATATGATAGCCCTGACAGAAGACCCTAGAAATAGAGATGCAAAATTGCAAATGAGTAAAATAACCCAAAAAAATTCCTCTGTTCCTAAATGTATAAGACGTTGGATTGCGGTGGCCACCAAAAGATCTTTGTGAGAGTCCCCCCTCCAGATCAAGTGGTTGACTTTGGTGACGAGATGCAAACTATGGACGATGGCTTGACGCAGAGGAATGGTTGTGCAGTGGCAGTGACACATGTCGCTGCTGGGTTGCGGAAAAGTGGTGGCGACAACACAAGTATTGTTGATGGTGGTGCTACTCGAGCACCCGGTCTCGAGCTCCGGGATGAAAGCTTATGTCTGACCAAGTTGGTTATACCTAGCAATGATGATGTTTTTACGTCGTTACCTTGTTGAAGGCATTGCTTAGATATGCTCGAACTGGTTCTTCAGGGTGAAAACCTAGATTCTGCCTTGACTTTGGATCCAGCAACGATGACGCTTGAGTGTCGCCTCCCTCTTGAAAGCGTTGTCATTGAAAAATCTCGTCGTCAGTGTGTTGTCATGAGATGATTGATGCGGATATGATCATTGCCGTAGTTTGCCCATTGCAGAGCTGATCACTTTTTTTTTGTCGCCTACGCATAGTTTTGGACTTATATGACTTTGCTACTGGTTGGTTTGTTTCTTGTGTTTGTGCGTTGATGTTGGTTGTGTGCATCCTAACTATGCATAGACCGAGTGTGTGTGTTTATTGTGTTTGTATCCTTTGAGGCTCCATTTTGAGCCAATAAAATTCATCCTTTGTCAGAAAAATATATAAGACGATTTGATAGTCCAATTTAAACTGCCAAAATAGTTTATGTTTAGAAACAGAGGTAGTACAGAGTTACAAACACTCCACTAATCGCTGACACCTTGGTTACACTTCACAACCCACCCACCAAGAGAGGAAGAAGGCGAGCACCCACCATGACCAGATCCCTCATAGCACGCACCATAGCAATATTTTCTTTATGAGACGAATAAGTAGTTCGCCACGAGCGGCGAGGTCAAAGCCGATGTGGCTCGTTGGACGGGGACATAGACGGTAAAGACGTGATCCCCATTCATGTGCTCCAAAGCACCTTCCTTCCGGTAAACGTTGCCGTTGCCTGAGAAGACGAAAACCGCCAGACGCCAAACTCCTGCACTAGGTCTGTATAACTGAGGTTACATAAGGATAATTAGCCATAGAGTCCTATTGTTGACTCGGTACGGTACAGCTGGTAGCATAATCCATTTTGATCAAATTAACTCTATCTGAGAAACTCCAATGCAGTTACGCTTGACGACTGTTAGTACATGCCATTCCCATAACCATCCTTCCACCCCCATGCGCTATATAACGCTCGAGCATCTCCTCGGGCATCTCCACACCGGACCAGGCGCACGCCATTGTTCCATCCATATCGCGCAGAAGCACAAAGTGCAGCTGACGTTGAGCAAACACACATAGCAATGGCAGGCAAGATCACGGTCGGCACCTTCACCCTCCTCGCGGCGCAGCTCCTCGTCCTCACGTCCACTCCAACGATGGCGATATCGATCCCGCCGGCTACCACGACCGGTACTACCGTGCCGTCAGCACCCGCGACGGACGTCCCGGCGCTTCCGTTCCCGGGCGAGGGCGAGGTGGCCGAGGCCGCGGCTGACTGCTGGAAGGTGGTACTGCAGGCGGAGAGCTGCGCGGTGGACATCCTCGAGTGGCTTGCATCCCCGGAGCTCGCCGGCCGCGTGAGCCTGGCGTGCTGCAGCGCGCTACAGAGGGTCGGCGACAGGTGCCTCCGCGGCCTCTTCCCCGACTCTGCGGTCGGCAAGCTCTTCGCTCCCCTTGTCAGTCACTCGTGCGGGATCCCCATAGGGGGAACCCGCGGCGGACGCCAGTAATAGCCGGTAGTCGTCCCGGCATGTGGCATCTCAAGGCATCCGCGCATTCCGAACTACTGTTGAGAATAATTCAGACTTTGTTTGAGAAGACAGGAATGAACCAGGCTCGGAGATTCATCTTCTTTTCCTTTTTCTTTTACGAATTAATTCATTTTCTATTTTGGAAATAAACTTGGTAAAATTTAATATTATAACTATCTTTTAAGGACCCTCTTAGCTGGTGAACGTCCACTGGGCGGAGTTGGCATTTCGAGATTTCGCTGGCAGTTTTAGTTGTGAGGAGGATGACAACCTCTTCACAACGAGATTACAGTTTCTTCACAAGAAGGTATTTTTCATTTAAAACTGACACCATTTGCAACTAAAACCGGCAGGAAAAAGCTTTCGCTTGCCACCCCTCACTAGCTGACGTTTGCCAGATAACATTATCGAATTTTAATAGTTAAAACTTGATAATTTTTATACTTATGAAAACAAGTTAAAACGTTGTGTTCTTTCAAAGCTCTCATCGCAAGGTATACGAATATGCAAACGAAATCACCGCAAGGAATACGAATATGCAAACTAAATATAAATTATATTTTTGGTTGAAAAGATACAATATATTAAAATTTAAAAGTCAAAAGAAAGAGCATGAGAGGCGGGATGAGTGAAGCTGTTAAAGGTTGTCATGCATAGACCCACGTGCAGGAATTAAGAATGAATTGCGGAAACCACACTACATGCCCTTGTGAATTTCCACACAGTGTTAGTGTGTTACTGAAACAACTTACAAGCACCAAAGACAACAAACACATTAAAGAAAAGCAATCAAAGCACTAGCTTAGAGTGCGCACTTCAATTGGAGACACGACCCAACAACGACCGAACACACCCTTATCTACTCTAAAAGGTGGACGCCGTCCTTGTACCACTCCTCTCCAAATTCGGAGGGGACCCCTGCCCCTTACCCTAGTTCAAGGGTGTCGTGCAGCAGAAGATGGAACAACTCACCCTAGAACAAGGATTGGTCATGGTTCTGGTGGACCATGGGAGATTTTTAGGCCATCCACGTTGTTGTGCTAAAAACATCATGCGAAGAACCATGTCGAGGCTCACATATCCACTCACGAAGAGAATAAATTGTTGTAGAGTGAGGTCGTTGAACAACCATACATAGAAGGAAAAAACAGATATGGAATCGAATACATGTCCATGCCACCATCGTCGTGTTCCTGCTAGTGGGGAAAAGGAACCCTATCCCCTCCCCATCCAAGACGAAGGTATTGACCAATCGGTGGACCAACGTTGGTCCAGCGAGATGAAACACCAAGGCCGCCCTCCATCTCTGATGATTCTGCACACCCAACAACCACCCCACTACGCCACTCACTAGTAGAAAACAGGGCTTTGGTCCAAGCTCGATCTACACATTAGTCCCGATTGCATTACGAACCGGGACTAATGTGAGCATTAGTCCCGGTTCGAGCGGCTAGGGCGCCGGGCAGGCATCAGTCCCGGTTCAAATGGGACCTTTAATCCCGGTTGGAGACACCAGTCGAGACTAAAGGGTGCGATGCCCTTTAGTCCCGGTTGGTGTCTCCAACCGGGACTAAAGACCTTTAGTCCCGGTTTGAGACACCAACCGGGACTAAATGGGTTGAGGCTTTAGTCCCGGTTGGTGCCTTTAGTCCCGGTTGGAGCGGTTCTGAAAGTTTCTTTCCTGTTTTCCATTTGTTTTTTGTTTTTAGTTTCTGTTTTAAATTGCTTATATCTTTTAGGATATTTGATGTTTTTTAGTGAATATTTTTGCATTAGATTCAAAATTTTGTCTAGTTTCTGTTTGCGCCATTAGTTTTCAAATTTGAATGATTTAAATTTGAATTTGTTCAAATTTGCTTCAAACCCTAGATTGTGAATAATTTGAGTTTAAAAATAGTTTTTAATTTAATTCTTTTTGCTCCTAGTCACATGTTAGATTGTTGTCACAGTAAGATTTATTTGGCTACTTTTAGAATAATTTAAATTAGGATTTTAATTAAAACAGTACTGTTTTGCTTATATAGTTGTTTTAGTCCTTTAATTGTTGTTTTCAATTATTTTTAGTTAGTTCTTTCTGTAGATTTTAACATGTTATAGTATGCTTCTGTTAGACAATAGTAGATAATTTTTTATAATTAATTAATATTAATTTTGCTACTGTTTTGTATTAATAGTTGTTTAGCCTTTAATAATAGTTGATAGAATTAGTTTTGCTATATTAAAAAGTAATTCTTTTTGCCACTTTAATAGAACGTGACTTTGGCTTGGTTAACCTTAGTTGTGACTCTGGCTGGGACGGTGCTAGCAGATGTAGTCGATGGTAGAATTGGATGGACACCATCCCGGACTAAAGGGGTTCTGCAATTTTCAAACTCTAAACCCCTACCTACCAACTAAACAAACCACCCCCAGATAACCCCCCCTCCCCCCCCCCTATCGCCATTTCAGTGTTGAAAAAAACAAAAGAAAATAATAAAAACTCCAAAAATTAAAATCCTTCGAGATGTAGTTATGTTACTACATCTACTACTTAGGAAAATTAAAAAACATAAATTTCGACATGTTTTGCAAAAAAATATTATGAAAAAATAAAACGGCTATAATTTTTGCATACGATGTCGAAAAAAACGTATAATATATCAAAATGTTCAGCACGAAAAGCCGGTTCCGATTTCGACGGCCATAGGCCGTTTTGCAAATTTTTAGAATCCTCAAATTATGAAAGGAAAAAAGTTATCCTCAAATTTATGTTTTTTTGAATTTTTGGTCAAACTATGGTCAAACTACTTATTCAATAAATATTAGTGTTACTAAATAATTATTATTTTTTAGAATAATAGTTTCAAAATCAAACGATGAAACATGTGACTTCATGCTCAGGTTCAACTCCTAAAATCAAACAACAGCAGTTGCTGCAACTGGACAAATTATAACATTGTATGTTTTTTAGACATTGTATATAGTGATTCAGGGATTCACCATTTTATACCTTAGCTAGTACCAGATCAACAAATTATAACCATTTTGTCAATGAATCCAGATCAGGCACTTGTGCTTAGCCAAACATAGAAAGCTCATTAGTTCTCATCCGGTTCACATCACCAAGAAGCAATTGATTCTAGCATATGAGAAATAATTTTAAAAATTACTGATGTCATATTTGGATTTCTCACATTTTTCTGATAATAATGGATATATTATTTGTCGAATTTCGATTTACAGATTGTAAGATATTAATTATGCCATATTAAGTGAATAATTGCCAAAAAATGAATAAAATAATATTATTACTTATTTTTTTCATTGAAATTTAATATTATTATTACTTACTTTATTTTAATAATTGTTTGGAATTCAAAAAATTAAATCATGTGACATCAAGACCTAAGGGTTAATAGGATTGACAGCTTATTATTGTCAGGAAAAGAACAAGTGTAGACTTGAAAACTAGGGGGAATAGAACTCGGAAGTTAAGCGTGCTTAGGCTGGAGTAGTGAGAGGATGGGTGACCGGCCGGGAAGTTAGACGATTTGGAATGAGTGCTCCACACTTGAGCAGTGATGAGGGGTGATTAGAGATTAAATTGTCAAATAATTCAGAAATTTGAAAATCAGAAGAAAAAAATTCCTTTAGTCCCGGTTGGTAAAGGTCCTCCAGGAACCGGGACTAAAGGCCCGTTTTCTACTAGTGACTGCACACCCACAACTCTCCCAAGGTGGCACCTTCAAGGAGGTGATCATGCGCAACGCACTACAACCACCCAATCTTGACCAGAAAATGGTTTTCGCCCGGGTATATGACCGAGACGGAGAGAAAAAGGACCTCGACGACGCCTCCAAGGAGGAAGACAACAGTAGCAAGTGTCGTCGCTGTCGTGGCCAAAGAACTAGTCAAGGATTTCTCCCGGTTATAGTTCATGCCTCCGGAAGCTCCACCTTCACCAGATCCGGCGACCAGTGGCCACCGAGGACCAGATCTGGTGGTATGAAGGACATTAGGAGGACAGATGGAAGCGGTCTTCATATCTGTCGTGAGCCTAGGGAGAACGAGCAATGTGCTGCGTTGGTGACTAACACCCGCTGTCACTCACTGCGTGCACAACCAAAGAGGCGGAGCAACACCCACGAGTGTCGCTCGCCGCAGAAGGCGTAGTTGCACCACCCGAGGATGATGCCTTCGGGATCCATAGCCCTATAAACCAAGGCGGAGTAGCTAGATATTCTCCTCCATTGTCTTTGGCCGTGACATGACTTCACCGGAGACCTCCACGGGCGGTGGCGAGGAGAGGAGGGGGTGAAGGGAGTGGCGACTTGGGTTTCATTGCCATCCCGTGTGCACCATTTGGTTTTTGATCGGTGAAATAGGATGGCGAAGTCGAGTGGCTTGCTTCATGTTTAAATACTGAAGCACCTAAACACCATTTCACAGGGGGAAAACTTATCCAATTGTATTTGGATGATTTCCTTAGTGGTATTATACAACTGTAGTGATTACCCAACAGACGCCATCACGTCTCCGTTAAAAAGTAAGCAATTTATGGAAGCTGCATATTCTTTTAAAAGTTAAGATATTCTTGTGATATCTATGTAAAAGAGTAATATTGATAAGGGATAACCTTGCAATTGTAACTGGTAAGGATGTAAAACACTTAACGCGGATGGTGTTTGGCATGAGCTGCTTCGTAACAAATAGCTTCATTCCAAAACGCTGGCACAAGTGGAGCGGAGACCTAATGACTTGATGAGATTAAAATCTTTTTTTTCAATAGAGGTTGTTTGAATATTGCTAATGGAAAGCCTACTAGCTTATGTGAAGATATCTGGCTAAGGGGCACTCAGTTGACTCTTCAATACCCGAGTTTGCATAATATTATGAAGTGGAAGGCATCAGTAGTTGGGGCGAGCCCTCAAAACATTCAGCTTCATCAACATTGTGGTTGCATTTAGTGCGAAGGTTGATGTCGGTCAACCTAACACAAGTCTTGATGTATTTTGATGCTTGCTAAATTCTATTGATGCTTGTAGTATCAAGTCCATGTATGCAGATTTAGTTAACACATGGCATGATTTCGGCTCACAACATATTTGGAAAACATCGCAGGCTAATACCCACTAAAGATAATCTGGTTAAATGTAATTGGCAGGGGGTGCAAAAAAATTGTTATTTTCATGATGAGTGTCGGTGCTAAAACCGGAAGTTCTTGGGTAGGGGGTTCCAAGCTTGGTGATCAGAGCTATATGGTAACAAGGAGAGTAGGGACACGATGTTTTACCCAGGTTCATGCCCTCTTGAGATGAGGTAAAACCCTATGTTCTGCTTCTTATATATTGATTGTGATGGGGTACAAAGTATAGACTGATCTACCTCAAGGTCGTATGAGATTGTCTAAGCTCTAAACCTTGCAAAGGTGAATGTGTATGCCTCTACAAACTAAACCCCATGGCTATATAGACGCCAGGGTACCTAGTGTTTACAAATGGTCGGTTACAATGTCGGAATAAACATGCCAACTATTCAAAATACGCTTGAAAGTGTACACCAAGCCTCTAGGAGATCTTTGTCATGATTACGCCAAGGGCCGGGGCTAGTATTGCCACATCAACAATCTTCAATGGGTCCTCGGCCCGGCCCATTACTAGCTGCCGATGTGGGAGGTACCCCCTAATCCAGGACACCAACACTAGTAGAAAACGGGCCTTTAGTCCCGGTTCTGGAACCAGGACTAAAGGGTCAGGACTAAAGCCCCCCCTTTTGTCCTGGTTGTGTTACGAACCGGGACTAAAGGCCCTCCACGTGGCCGCTCTCTGTGCGTGGGCTGGAGAACCTTTAGTCCCGGTTGGTAGTGTTACCAACCGGGACTAAAGGAAAAAAAATCAAAAAATTTAAAAAAAAATCGTTTTTTTTATTTTTTTTATTTGTTTTTGATTTTCTTCTGATTTTCAAATCTGTGAATTATTTGACAATTTAATCTCTAATCACCCCTCCTCGCTGCTTCAGAATTTAATGTCTAATCTCTAATCAGCACTCATTCCAAATCGTCTAACTTTCCGGCCGGTCACCCATCCTCTCACTACTCCAACCCGAGCACGCTTAACTTTCAGGTTCTATCTCCCCTAGTTTTCAGGTCTGCACTTATTGTTTTCTTGACAATAGTAAGCTATCAATCCTGTTAACCCTTAGGTCTTGATGTCACATGATTTAATTTTTTGAATTCCAAACAATTATTAAAATAAACAACAATGATTAACAAACAACAATGATTAATTTAAAAACTCAAAAATACTTCAAAAAAAGGAAAAAAAATACAAAAAAAAATAAAAAAATCTCAAAAAACAAAAAAAAATCCAAAAATCCAAAATAATACAAAAAGTTCAAAATAAAATAAGTAATAATAATATTGAATTTCAATGAAAATAAAATAAGTATTATGCCATTTATTCATTTAATATCCATTATTATCAGAAAAATGTGACCATGATGTCACACGCTTCACCGTTTGAGTTTGAAATTATTATTCTAAAAAACAACAATTATTTAGTAACACTAATATTTATTGAATAAGTAGTTTGACCATAGTTTGACCACTGTTTGACCATAGTTTGACCACATTTCATTTTTTAAAAGTTATATTAACTGAAGAATTTTTGTGTGTTAAATATGAAGCATTCAAAGCTACATCCTTAAATTTCAACCCTTTTAGACTTCATTTGCTGCTATTTTTTCATGCATTTAATGATTCTTTGAGCTAAATTAGCCTGAAATTGAAAAGCACTACAAATGAACTCTGAAAACCCTGAAACTTGGCATAGTATCATCATTTCACCCAAATAGCTTGTGCTAAAAAGTTGAGAGGGTTATGGCAAAAGCTGGATGCACTTCGTGTACAAACTGGACCATCTCTTTCGAAGTAACAGGGTTTCGGACGAAAACTCAGCTGTTACAAAGATATTTCATTTTTTTAATCTTATTTCAACTCCGGAATTTTTGTGTGTTCAATATGAACCATTCAAAGCCACATCCTCAAATTTCAACCCATTTTGACTTCATTTGCTATTTTTTCATGCATTTAATGATTCTTTGAGCTAAATTAGCCTGAAATTGAAAAGCACTACAAATGAACTCTGAAAAACACACCAACCGGGACTTAAAAACGTCCAAAACTCTATTCCAAACAGTAAACACTAAAGGTTCAAACCCTAAAACCTAACCCTAAACTTGGAAATCTAAACCCTAAAACGTCGAAAAACTCTATTTTCTCTTTGGAATTTTGTGATTTTAAAAACTGTCCTAAACCCTAAACCCGGGACTTAAAACGTCCGAAACTCTATTCTAAACAGTAAACACTAAAGGTTCAAACCATAAAACCTAACCCTAAACTTGGAAATCTAAACCCTAGCCCTAAACCCTAAAACGTCTAAAACGTCCAAAAACTCTATTCTCCCTTTGGAATTTTGTGATTTTAAAAAATTGTCCTAAACCCTAAACCTTGGACTTAAAACGTCCGAAACTCTATTCTAAACAGTAAACACTAAAGGTTCAAACCATAAAACCTAACCCTAAACTCTGAAATCTAAACCCTAGCCCTAAACCCTAAAAACATCTAAAACGTCCAAAAACTCTATTTTCCCTTTGGAATTTTGTGATTTTAAAAAATTATCGAAACAAAAAACTTGTTCGGATCAATCTTTTTGTTCTGCAAATTTTGATATATTATTTGTATTTTTCTGAATTAGGATGATTTAGTTATGATTTTTCCAAGTTTAATGTGGTAAAAGGCTTTAGTCCCGGTTGGTGTCTCCAACCGGGACTAAAGGTCTTTAATCCCAGTTGGAGACATCAACCGGGACTAAAGCCTTAACCCCTTTAGTCCCGGTTCGTGGCTCGAACCGGGACTAAAGGTCTAACCTTTAGTCCCGGTGCGTGGCTCAAACCGGGACTAAAGGTCCCATTTGAACCGGGACTAATGTCTGCCGAGCGCCCTAGCCGCTCGAACCGGGACTAATGCTCACATTAGTCCTGGTTCGTAATGCAATCGGGACTAATGTGTAGATTGAGCTTGGACCAAAGCCCTGTTTTCTACTAGTGCAACAATGAGGAGGACACAATTCAACATCTTTTTCACTCATGTCCTTTTGCCTTTTTTATTTCATATAGCCTTTAATCTGCCACCACTGAGTAGTATATTGAATTTATTGAGAAACAGGTTAGCCGGCATTCACCCCAATATGAAGGGACACTTGCAAGTGAGATTTTGTGCCTTACTTTAGGCAATTTTAAATTGCCGCAGTGATATTATTTTAACAGTACAAACCTTCAAAATTTTGCAGGTTATTTTTAAGGCTACCATGTCAACCGGCATGTGGTCACTACTTTAGGATGTGGAAGCAATAGAGCACATAGCCTTTGGGTGTTTTCATTTAGAGACGACAACACATGCTTTATTCAATCGGTTTAGCGGCAAGTCACTAGTAGGTTACCTGTGTAGTCATTTATTTCTATTATCAACCCATTGTGGTCTTCTTATTCATCTTCAAGATTTATTAAATGAATATGTTGCATGCATCATAATGATATAGATGTTCAAGATCAATGGACGCGGTGATTTGGTGCCCGAGCCCAGATGATACCGAAATTGTGGGCGCCCGTTGCTGGCTCGGGATCCACTTAAACCTATGTTCTCACTGACAATCTAACCTGTCCCCGGTCCATTTTATGGCTGGTTGGTCATGGTGTGTGCTATACATTGACAAGAAACATTTTCTTGTGATGGACCCAACGGAGACATATCGACTAGACGAGATGGAACTGAAACATGGGCAGAATGCAAAGAAGTTCCTCCTTGGTTTCTACAAGTGCATGAACGTGATCGTTGGTGGCTGGTTGGTTGAAAGTTGTTGCTGGACATTCTATTACAACGTTGGCATGCATGATCCTTGCGGAAGGTAATAGATGCTGTTAACTTATGAATTTGCGTGAAAGGGGCTGATTGGATGCACATACGATAATGGTTATT
Source organism: Thinopyrum elongatum (assembly GCA_011799875.1). Classification (NCBI taxonomy): domain Eukaryota; kingdom Viridiplantae; phylum Streptophyta; class Magnoliopsida; order Poales; family Poaceae; genus Thinopyrum; species Thinopyrum elongatum. The sequence goes on along the minus strand of CM022301.1, from coordinate 506,198,666 downwards.
TGCATCATGTTGGTTGCAGGGAGGAGAGTGGATTGCAAAGTTTAAAATCGCGGGCAATCTGATTTCGCGGCAACTTTTCTCAGCCGCTATAGCGGGCTATTGCGGCCGCTAAGCCAGTTAGCGGCAACTACTGCTTGGTCAGTTTCAGCACAAATACAAGGCATTTTCAGCAGGAAAAACAGGGGATTTCAATAGGAAAACAGAGGATTGTCAGCAAGAATTTGATGACATCGTATGGTGCATCAACAAAAATGCAATGCTACTGATTACTACTGAAGATTGACTCGGTATGATGCATCAACAAGCTTGGCATGGTGAAGACCTGAAGATTGGCATGTCGATGTACTTGCCGTGGACTCGCTGTGCAGAGGCGGTGAGCCCCTCGTTGCCAGTCACAGGTTGTCGGCTGCTGCCTGGAGCCCCAGTCACGGCCTTGCCGCCTCGCCCATCACTGCCTCCGCCTTGCGGCGAAGCAGCCGTCGGCCAGCGGAGCGCTGCTGTGAAGAACCCGCCGCCGCAAGCTTTCTAGATTGGAGGGAGAGAGGAAATGAGAGACGGCGACTAGGTTTCCTGGGGGGCCTGCTCTATCGGGCAAACTTGGGCCAAGATGTTTGGGCCTCTCTGTTTCGGCCTTCCTTAAGCGAAAACTGAGATCTCCAGCGATTTTCCAGCGACAGCAACGTTGTTTCGCGCCATTTAGCGCACGTTCGCGGCCTTCGCGGCAGATCGCCGAATTTTTGCCATCGCGTCGCGGGGAGCCTCCCGAGCGGCGATTGCGCCGCGATAGCGGCAGTTTCGCCCGCTATTTTAATCTTTGGTGGATTGTACATCGTTCACTACATCCAGGAGTTCAAATGGATTGTATCTGCGAGCCTAGTTGACTCCGGTAAGCTATTTGTGGATGATTGAGTGTGGGGTTGTGTTCATGGTTTAATTTGTTATATGACCATTGATCGTCTGTATGGTATGGAACTCTTCGTGCAGAGCCATCTGAGTTAATCGTGGAAGAGCATTTCATACAAGATTGTGTCGATGAGGGGCACCAGGGGAGACCTTCACAATTTCATGTACTATGAAATCCTTGAATGAAGGTTGGTGAGCCTTGGGAAGACCTGAAGATTCGTGGGACGAAGTGTAGTGTTTTGGTGGTACTGTCAAGTAGGAGTACTTAAGTAACCGTGGTTTCTTAATTAACACATAATGGGTACTAGTCGTGTAGTATCATGGGTGGGAGATGTCTTCTAAGTAGACACCATAGACCGTACATACTGAACCTGAACTGCAGATTTGTGGCTGCGTTTTGCTTTTAAATTTGAATCCAGAACTACGCTATTATGAGGTGGCGTGATGGACGCATTATTTGCATGATGAGTGTTGGTTTCGGTAGACAATTGTTGTTGGGCGAGTTGTGTCGATGAGGGGCACAACAGCGACGGGATGTTCCCAGACCCAGAATTAACGACAGGAAGAGCGCTAATTTTCCACGAACCCAGAGAGAGGTGCGGTCGTTGGGTTCGAAGAACGGCATGAGGGCTCAACAAGGCTCAGGAAGTTCTCTGGGCCGTCAGTCTTTCTGCTGGTCTGTAAGAGTTTGAACGGCACCTACCAGCAATGAATGATGTGGGCCTGTTTCAATTGCAAGAAACATAAAAGAGGAGATACAACAGGTAATACAGCATACATCACATATCTCAAGGCAACTTGATGGGATAGATTTCAGATGCATCTGAGCCTGGGCACCGAAATGAATTTCCCAAGATCAACCTCCTTTCTGGAATAAAAATACGACGAGCCGATTGAGCATCTATTTTTTATTGTAAAATTGCTTATGCGGTTCGGTCTATCATTAGGGCGGCCTCTAATTTATATCCTTCTCTTAATATGTCAAATATGTTTGATAATGTGCTGAGGTATATGTAGGAGACACCCTATCCATATTGTGGTAGGGGCGGCACTTTGGCCAAGTAACAATAAAAAAAGCACGCTATGACAAAATAGCGTGGCCTTCAAAATACGCTATTAGCAATGCTATATTGTGCTATTAGCGAGACACTGTATATCGATTTATTTAGCGAGACATTGCTCAAAACACTATAGCACGCTATTTTTTTCATTGCTAACTAATGCGTAGTTTTTTTTTACATAAGTAACATTTTCTCTTCACTACAAGTTGTACACTAATGTACCATAGGCTATGTACATCATCTTAGCTTCAACACTGGAGCACAAAGAACTTTTCTTAATGGCATGTATTCAGCTAGATCGAGTGACTAAGGAGGTTATTGAAGCCTGTGGAGGAGGACATTCATGGTGGAGCAAGGAAGCAGCAATTTATGCGGATCGCGTTGATTTGGTGTCTGTGATAGGAACAGTTTGGTATTCACATTGTCTACGGGAACTCAATGGTGTCGCACATGAGATAGCAAAACATAGTTATGAGAACAATTTATCATGTAACTGGATAGATGATTCTCTTTCTTTTATTACCCATTCCTAGTGAATGATGTAAGTGTACTCGTTTGATTACTAAAGCAAGCCATGATGCATTTCCTAAAAAAAGAGGATGTTTTTACTCAAACCTAAAAGGGAAACGTTTGCGGACGGTCGACCGGCTAACGACTCGGCCGGTCGCCTCGCAACGTGTGTGTCTCCTGTACAACAGCTTATCCCTTGCGATGCCTTATCTTCTCATGGACTCCTCTCGTCCATTCATTCCCCCCAACCCAAAAGAACACATCCTATACTTTCTCTCCTCTTTTCCAATCTCGTGCCTCGCCGGTGAGCTTCTTGGGCGAGCCCCATGGTCGTCAGCGGCGAGCTCCTTGGGTGGACTCCTTGTAGCATGAACGGGGAGTCGACACCGGCGAGCTCCTTGGGCGGGCGCCATGGTCGTCCACCACTTTCCTTCTCGCCCGCTCTGGCCATGGGCACGGCGTACTCCCAACTCCGTCGCCGCACGGCCATGCTACGACCACACACCGGCCATGCTACAACCAGTGACCGGCCATGCTACAACCGACGGCCAGATTTGTTAAAGGGGGGCGACGGTGAATTGTGGCGGCGACGACAGTGTTGCGATTTTGCTGCAGCTGGCACTGGGAAAGCTACCACCAGCGACAAGATTTGCTGCAACCAGGGGGGGGCCATCCCACGGCGGTGGTGACCACGGCCCGGCGGTGGTGACCACGACCCGATGGTGCTGCTGCAACCAGTTTGTTTTTTGCTACAACCACCCCCATTTTTTGCTACTACTGTCTTCGGATTTCGCTGGAAACGACCGATTTTTTCGCTACCACCGTCTTGATTCTGCTGGAACAGGTGTCTCATTTTGCTTCCACTGTATCGTGTTTTTGCTGGAACCAGTGTCTTATGTTTTTTGGTACCACCGTGTGCGTGTTTTTTGCTGGAACCGGTGCCCCATTTTCTTGCTTCCACCGTGTGCTTGTTTTGCTGGAACCGGCACAGGTTTTTGCTACCACCGTTTTTTTGGCTGTGAGCGACGCGGCCGTGCCATTTTGATGCTGCAATCGGTGAGGAGGACGGCTGGCTGCGGAGTTGTGGCCGTCGCACCGGAGCTGTGGCCGTCGCACCGGGAGCGCCATGGGCTGCTGCATGCATGAAGCCGGCGACCGGCAGCTTCGACGGAGACCGGCGACGAGGGCGGCGACGGCGACCGGCGTCGAGGGCAGCGACAGGCGAGAAACGTGCGGGCGGCGCTTGGAGGCCGGGCGTGTCGCTCCTTAATGGCTGCGCGATGGGGATTTTTTCCTGGAAGAATATGGACGGGAGAGGAAGGAAGGCATCGTGCGGCTAATGTTTGTTTGATCGGACGCTGATGGTGCGACCGGCCCAAATTTGGGCCGGCGCACCGGCGCCTATAAGTGGCCAACCTAAAAACCACAAACAAAAACAGAAAGAAAAACCCAGAAGAAAAAAACCAAAAAAGAAAGAAAATTAAAAAATAAAAAGAACAGAAAAACGAAAACAAAAAAAAAACAACAACAAGAAAACAGCCTAGCAGCCAACGAAACAGATGTGGGCACGCACCAAAGCTCTAAACTGAGCTGGCCCATTGCGCCTCTTCGGGGCTTCTATACGGTATTTAGGCGCTTCCCGAAATCACTAATTAAGGAGTACTTCTTGCAAAGATCACTTCCACCTTCTCAGGTTGTGACAAGTGGCGCGCGCTACTTGTCGCAACCTGGGAGTTTTTCCTTTTTTCGTAGATTCGTTTATTCAAAACGTTTTATCTCTTAAACCGTGCGTTCAAATCTTAAACCGTTTTCACCGTTGGATTCCTCGCGTCGAGATCTTCAAAACTAGATCCCATATTGATAGGTTTTGATGAACTTTTTTTTCATGAAAAAAACCGGACAAAAAACCGAACCAGGAGCACGGGTTTTTTCTCTTTCCGAAAGAGGCACGCCCGTGCCTCTCGCGAAATCACAAGCGTGCCTATCGCGGAAGCAAAACCGTGCATCTCGCGGAAGTAAAAAAAAAAAGAGAAAACGCGTTTTTTTTCGTTTCCGAGGAGTCAGCCTGGCAACGGGGAATACCCATCCGGGTATTGCCCTCCCATACCCGTGCCCGTGATACCAACTTCATGGCCGTCCCCATTCCCATCCCCATGCGCGGGAAGAGAAACTTTCCCATCCCCATCCCCATCGGGCTTTTCATCCCACGGGGAAACACACAACATAAAGTGACATCCTTCGAACAAGAACAAACAACACCATTCAGCCCAAAAAACAGGCAGCATTTCACCAGAAACAACAGTATTTCAGCATAATAACACAACAATTCAACATAACAATAGTATTTCAACTAAAACAACAGCATTTCATCTAAAACAGCAGCATTTTAGCACCTTAACAAGTCTCAAATGTCAAGTTTCAGCCACATAATAAAGTCTCAAACCTCAAGGTCTCAAATGTCAAGGTTTAGCCACATAATAAGTCTCTAAACTCAAGGTACATGGCAATTCACAAACTTGGGATAAGAACATTACAATTCAGAGTTCACACATGAATTTAAACAAATGTCTTTGCGAGCAAAAGAAGTGCAGCAAGCCAAATGGTTTAACACTTTAACATGGGCACATGGCAGCTTCATCTTGATTCTTCATGAAGACTCAAGCACAACTTTCCAGATCAGGTGGGGGCAGCACCTACATGACAAGAGAGCACATAGAATTAGAACTTAGAAATTGTGCACTAGCTAATATGAGCAATGAGGAGGTACTTCACCTCTTGATTGTCTTGGAGACAAGTCTAGAAGCTTGTTGCACTACCATTGTTGCCATCTACAAGAAAACATTTAGTATGAATGTATGAGTGAACATGTAAAGAAACAAGGTAACACGAATGCAAGAAAAACATGAATTGTAGTAAGAACCAAAGTGTTAAGAACACACAGCTTTATATTTGTTTTCGTATCCAATCTTGTGAGCACATTAGAGCTTCTAACGTCTCTAGAGTAAGACTACAACGATGGTCGCTTATAACTCTACCACTTGTGCTGAATGCTGATTCTAAAGCAACGGTGCTGACCGGAATTGCAAATATGTCACGTGCTAGCATCCGCAAAGTAGGATAGCGTGTTCCAGCCACTTTCCACCAATAGATCAACTGTCTTGTCATTAGTGGAGCAATTGTCAACCGTCACAGCTGCTAGCTTCTAATCAAGATTCCAAGATATCAAAGTTTCGTGCAGTTCTTCATCTATAACCTCTCCGGTGTGAGGAGCAGGAACATAAATAAACCTACATAACCAACAACATATATTGAGTAACAACACCTTATACTCATAAGAAAATGCACTATAGTAATAAAAGAGCACCATATGTAAACAAGACAACAACATATATTGAAAAACAACACCTTATACTCACAAGAAAGTGCACTATAGTAATGAAAGAGCACCATATGTAAAGAAGACAACAACATATATTGAAAAACAACATCTTATACTCACAAGAAAATGCACTATAGTAATAAAAGAGCACCATATGTAAACAAGACAGCAACATATACCTCGTGATAACACTCCTATGCTTCCAAGAATCATCAATGAAATGGCCTGTGATTGCCATGTAACCTTTCTTTTGGTTGTCAGCCGTCCACATATCAGTAGTAATAGCCACTCTTGATTTATTTTCAGCCATATACTGAATAGCCTTCTTCCTTTCAACTTTGTATGCATCCAGAATATCCTTCCTATGAATGAATTATATATTAGTCAGATAGTGAAGGAATACAATATTGCAATGCATAGCAAATAAAGAATACAAAAAATCTACCTAATAGTGTTTCTTGTCACCATTTTAAATAACGGTTGAAGGGCACTAACGAATCTTCGGAAACCTGCATGATCGACCATAGACAAGGGATACTCGTGCGACACTATCATGGATGCCAACTCCTTTCTAGCACGATCTTGATCAAATGTGTAATTCTCCATGGGTGCTTTTCCTTGGCTAGCAGAACCAAATCTCAGAGAAGATTGACTAAGGGTTTTATTTCCCTTGGTCTTGATCTTTCTCAAAACACAAATGCCTAAGTGGTAATGAAGATGTTTGGTCCCATTCTTTGGTGCTCCTCCAAGCTCCTTATTGCAATAAACACACTTTGCCTTCCATTTTCCTGCAACCTTCACTCTCTTGAACTCAGCCCACACAACCGAAGTGAGTTTTCTTTTGGATGCAACTTCCACATTTTCCACCTCTTCGGCACCATCTTCCTCTTCATCCCCTCCAGCACCATCTTCCTCTTCATCTGAAATAAAAATAGGATCTGCAAACTCATGATAATCAACGGACTCGTCAAAGTCATCCTCCTCCTCTTCCATTTGATCAATTTGAGGTACACTTCCTGTCCCTGAATATGCAACTACAGCTTGGCCATCACCATCTGTTGGTGGTGTGGACATGCTACCACTGGACACGCTACAATTAACCGGATTATGAATTAGAAACTAATACATCTGCCTATATTCCTAGACAAAACCCTAGGTAATGAACTAGCGCAAGCTTAGTGAGTGATTCTCACCCAATCTTTGTACACGGGTAACGGTTAACCATTGCCAGGTTGACCGAGGAGGCACGGCCGTGCCTCTCGCGAAAGCACAACCGTGCCTCTCGCGGAAGCAAAACCGTGCCTCTTGCGAAAGAAAAAAAAACAGAAAACGCGTTTTTTTTTCATTTCCGAGAGGCACGGCGTGCCTCTCGTGAAAGCACAACTGTGCCTCTCGCGGAAGCAAAACTGTGCCTCTCGCGAAAGGAAAAAAAAAGAAAATGCGTTTTTTTTTGTTTCTGAGAGGCACGGCCGTGACTCTCACGAAAGCACAACCGTGCCTCTCTCGGAAGCAAAACCGTGCCTCTCGCGGAAGAAAAAAAAATAGAAAAGGCATTTTTTTTCCGTTTCCGGGAGACACGGCCGTGACTCTCGCGAAAGCAAAACCGTGACTCTCGCGAAAGGAAAATAAAAAAAGAAAACGCGTTTTTTGCGTCCAAAAGTTCAGGAAGACCGGTGAAAAACCAAAACGTCGAAAAAAACAAAAAAAATCGTTTAAAAAGCAGAAAACGCGTGCGGAAAAATAAAAAAACAAAATCCAGAGGGAGCGTCCAGAGCGCGACACGTGGCTCGGCGGCTGGGAGCACGCCAAGTGGCGCTGATCGTTGCAAGGCTCCCGAAAGAGCGCTCGTTAACTAGTTGCTCTCGGCGCTTCCCGTTTGGCGCTTCAGGCACCTATCATAGGCCATTTTGCAAACGGGTGCCTGAAGCGCACACCCCCTCCGGCCCATGTATCTTTTTCTTTTTCTTTTTTCAAAACACAAAAAGTGTGTGCGTGTGCTGCGAATCGAACCGGCCACCTCCTGTTGTGAAGTACGATGCACTAACCATCCCACGAACCAAACTCACATGATTAATTTCGTCCTTTTCCTTCTTTTCTTCTTTCTATCCTTTCATCCTTTTTGCTAAATGCGTGAACTTTTTTCCAAACTGATGAAGTTTTCTTCAAAATCGATGAACCTTTTTCAAATTTAATGAACTTTTTCCAAATTTTATAAACTTTTTCTTCAAATTCGATAAACCTTATTTCAAAATCAATGAACTTCTTGAAATTTGGTGATTCATTTCAAATTTATGATCTTTTTTCAAACTTGATTAACTTTTTCCCCAAAATCGATGAACTTTTTTCATATTTTGTGAACTTTTTCAAAATCAATGAACCTTTTTTTCTATATTGATGAACTTTTTCCAAATCAATGAACTTTTTATAATTCATGTTTTCTCTATATGTTTATGAATTCTTTTTGAAATTTATGTTTATTTTTTAAAATAATTTATACTGAGTATATTATATGTTATGTGTAGTATTAAAAGGCTTAAATTGTACAGTTTCCTTGTGTTAGACAACAAGTCATGTCCGATCTAGTTGTTACCATGGCAGGGTGTCACTTGACAGTGTGGTGCTGAGTTCGATTCCTCCTACTCACATAATTGTTTCTTCATGTTTCCTTTTCAGCATGTTGCTGGGCCGGCCCGCTAGGCATCGCGTGCGAGCGCAAGCACAGCTAACTGGTGCTTAGAGCGCCGAACAGGGAGCACCTATACGACGCTCGCTGCGTCAAATGGTCGCCCCTTCGCACAGGGTGCACAGCGACTGGGCCGGCCCATTTGTGACGCAGCAAGTGAAGTGGGAGCACGCGCCTGTAGCGATTGACACAGTAGCGGACCGCACTGTAACAACCGGCCTTCTCTAAAAAAAAAGACAAGCTAACCAGCTTGGACAGTTTGCGAACTGAAACTGTAGCAACATTTTTATAAAAATAGTTCTAAAAAATGTGAACAATTTTTGTAATTTCAAAACATTTTTCAAAAAGCATAACGAAAATGAACAATTTTTTAAATTCTGCACATTTTTTAAACTGCGAACAATTTTTGAAAATTCCAAACATTTTGTGAAAAAATAAGTACAAATTTTGAAAAAACAAACATTTTTATGAAAAAAAGAGAGTAAATGTCTTAAAACAAAAAAAATTGAAAAAATGAATAATTTCTGAAATCCAGAACATTTTTTAAATAAGTGAACAAATTTCCAAGTTTTTGAACTTTTTTGAAAAATATGAGCAAATTTTGGCAACACGAACATTTTTCAAAATTCGAGAACAAATTTTGTAATTGTGAACATTTTTTTGAATATAAGAACAAATTTGTAATCGTGAATAGTTTTTGAAATTCCGAACAAAATTTCAAAAACACGAACCTTTTTAAAAAAATGATTTTTTCAAAATTTATAATTGTTTGGAAAAGAAACAAAAAAGAGAAGAGAAAGAAAAAATAACATTTTTATGATAAATCAAAACATTTTTTGAAATTTAAGAACATTTTTCCAAAAACACAAAAAAGGAAAAAAGAACAACAAACAGGAAAAAAGAAATAAAGAAAAACGGAAAAAGAAAAGAAAAAACCGGTTCAGGAACCTACTAGAAGGTTCCCAAAACCGGGTAAAACTGGCTGGAACCTTCCAGCAGGTTCCCAAAACCGGGATGGGTGGAACGCTTCTAATGGGCCGGCCCAAGCTGATCGATCGCTGGATATCCCTGTGCCTGTGCGAAACCCGACAGTTGGAGGCAGTGAGCGTCAGCTAGGGAATTCCCCGAACAGGAGCACCCTAGTGCTTAAGCGCCGACGGAGCAAACTGGCACCTGAAACACTACATCCGTGGACCGGCCCACCAGCGCGAACCTTCTCCCAAAAACAAACGTGGTTTGATCTATTTAACTGGACCAGTTGACCAGTGACTAGACTAGTTGACCTGTAAATTGAACAATTGACTGTTGACTTGACCATTGACCTTTTCAAAAAAGTTTATCAGTTCGATAAAAGTTAAGGAATTTGAGAAAATAACATATTAAAAAAATGTTCACGAAATTGAAAAAAGTTCACAAATTGAGAAACAAAGTTCATGAATTTGTAAATAAATATTCACATATTTGAAGGAAAAACTCATGAATTTGAGAAAAAAGTTCATGAATTTTAAAAAGTTTACGAATTTGATTTTTTTTGGAAAAGTTCGTAAAATTAAGGAAAAAATCACGAATTTGAAAAGCAAAAAATATCATGAAATTCAAAGCAGAACATAAAAAGAACGATAAATAAAAAGTAAATAGAAAAACAACCAAAAACAGCCTAAAACTGAACAGAAACAAAACAGAAAAACAGGTCAGAAAATAAAATGAGAAGACCAAGACTACTGCTACATTACTAAATGGGCTAGCCCGTTTTGGTCGGGGGTACCAAATAGCTGAAGTATTCAGGTTTTCTTTTTGGCGAGAGCGACAGATTAACTCGCGTACGGTACTGGTAACATAATCCATTTTGAATTTTTTATCAAATAAATTCCATCTGAGAAACTCCAACACAATTAAGCCTTTGCCGACTGTGAGCCCATATCATTAACACTCCTTCCACCGTCGCCGCCACGCGGGCCTGGTTGGGCCAAATGTAGGCAACCAAACACATCCCTAGCTTATGTGAAGATATCTTAAAGAAGTCCCTTTTTCACTCCCAAATGTGTCCTGAGGGACAAATACCCCCCTAAACTCCAATTTGGTATGATTTCCACCCCAAAATCCTCAAAACCGGATAAATCACCCCCTTCGGTGGTTTTGCTGCCGACTTGTCAGATTTTAGGCGGTTTTGGAAAATGATTAGTCATTTGACTCTTCATATGGCACCAGACCAGTTTTCTTTGCATCAGACCAGTTCATCCTTGCTCCATTCTTTTTTCTTCACTCGCAATGGATGTCATTGTAGACCATGGCAACGAGGACGCTGCCGTAGAAGTTGTTGCTGTCCAAATCCTCAACCCAAGTTTCTTTGTAGTCTACGGTTTGCCTTTTCTTCCAGATCCCCGTAAGCGTTGGGCGCGCCGTGCTCCTCGTCCACGACGAAGATCATGTCGCCGTCGCTCGGAACGCTACGGCAGGACCCTTCCACTCAGCGAGCATGCCAGGCGGCATGTCCTTCCACCTGCAGGCCACGGGGTCGAATACCACGGCCTCCTTGGCACTGCTGCCGCATAGGTTGACCATACAGATCTTCCCGCCCGCGCAGGCGGCGTCTCCGGCGTGCCGGTTCACCGGCCGTTCCCGCAGCGGAGGGCGCGGCTCCCACGGCGCGGATGAAGGAAATATGCCCTAGAGGCAATAATAAAGTTGTTATTTGTATTTCCTTATTCATGATAAAGGTTTATTATTCATGCTAGAATTGTATTGATTGGAAGCTTAAATACATGTGTGAATACATAAACAAATACCGTGTCCCTAGTAAGCCTCTACTAGACTAGCTCGTTGATCAAAGATGGTTAAGGTTTCCTAACCATAGACATGTGTTGTCATTTGATAACGGGATCACATCATTAGGAGAATGTTGTGATGGACAAGACCCATCCGTTAGCTTAGCATAATGATCGTTCAGTTTTATTGCTATTGCTTTCTTCATGTCAAATACACATTCCTTCGACTATGAGATTATGCAACTCCCGAATACCGGAGGAATGCCTTGTGTGCTATCAAACGTCACAATGTAACTGGGTGATCATAAAGATGCTCTACAGGTATCTCCGAAGGTGTTTGTTGAGTTGGCATAGATCAAGATTAGGATTTGTCACTCCGAGTATCGGGGAGGTATCTCTGGGCCCTCTCGGTAATACACATCATAAGCTTGCAAGAAAATGACTAAGGAGTTAGTCACGAGGTGATGTATTACGGAACGAGTAAAGAGACTTGCCAGTAACGAGATTGAACTAGGTATAGAGATACCGATGATCGAATCTCGGGCAAGTAACATACCGATGGACAAAGGGAATTACGTATGTTGTCATAACGGTTCGACCGATAAAGATCTTCGTAGAATATGTAGGAGCCAATATGCGCATCCAGGTTCTGCTATTGGTTATTGACCAGAGAGGTGTCTCGGTCATGTCTACATAGTTCTCGAACCCGTAGGGTCCGCACGCTTAACGTTCGATGACGATATAGTATTATATGAGTTATGTGATTTGGTGACCGAATGTTGTTCGGAGTCCCGAATAAGATCACGGACATGACGAGGAGTCTGGAAATGGTCGAGAGGTAAAGATTGATATATAGGACAATAGTATTCGGACACCGGAAGTGTTTCGGGGGGTACCGGGTACTTATCGGCTCCCACGGCGCGGATGAAGGAAATATGCCCTAGAGGAAATATGCCCACAAGGGGCTGGTGCGCCCCCAAAGCAGGCCGGCTTATGAGGAGGAGAGGGAAAGAGGGGAGGGCAAGGAAAGTGTGGAGTAGGACTCCCCCTTCCTTCCCTCTCCCCCCCTCTTTCCTTCCCCCTTCTTCATACAAGGGGGGGGGGGGGGGCGCAGGAGGGCAGGAGCCCTAGGGCCGGCGGCCAGCCCCTTGGGGCGCGCCCTAGCTGCCTCCTCACCCCTCCCACCTATATATATGTGGGGAGGGGGCGCCACACAAGGACACGACATTGTCTTAGCCGTGTGCGGCGCCCCCGTCCATCGTGTACTCCCTCGGTCATATTTTCATAGTGCTTAGGCGAAGCCCTGCGGAGATCACATCACCATCACCGTCACCACGCCGTCGTGCTGCCGGAACTCATCCACTACTTCACCCTTCTTACTGGATGTGCAGAACGTGGAGGTGCCGTACGTTCGGTACTAGATCGGTTGGAGCGCGAAGAAAGTTCAACTACATCAACCGCATTGTGAAACGCTTCCGCTTACGGTCTACGAGGGTGCGTAGACACACTCTCCCCCTCGTTGCTATGCATCTCCATAGATAGATCATTGCGTGTGCGTAGAATTTTTTTTGTTTTCCATGCAACGTTTCCCAACAGTGGCATCAGAGTCAGGTCTATGCGTAGATGATATGCACGAGTAGAACACAAAGAAGTTGTGGGCGGTGATGTTCATACTGCTTACCATCAACGTCTTATTTTGATTCGGCGGCATTGTGCGATGAAGCGGCCCGGACCAACCTTACATGTCCACGTACATGAGACCGGTTCCACCGACTGACATGCAACTAGTTTTGCATAAAGGTGGCTGGCGGGTGTCTGTTTCTCATACTTTAGTTGAATCGAATTTGACTGCGGCCGGTCCTTGAAGAAGGTTAAAACAACAAACTTGATAATTCACCGTTGTGGTTTTTGCCGTAGGTAAGAACGGTTCTTGCTAGAAGCCCGTAGCAGCCACGTAAAACTTGCAGCAACAAAGTAGAGGACGTCTAACTTGTTTTTGCAGGGCATGTTGTGGTGTGATATGGTCAAGACATGATGTGATATACGTTGTTGTATGAGATGATCATGTTTTGTAAAAAGTTATCGGGAACTGGCAGGAGCCTTATGGTTGTCGCTTTATTGTATGAAACGCAAACGCCATGTAATTGCTTTACTTTATCACTATGCGTTAGCGATAGTTGTAGAAGCAATAGTTGGCAAGACGAACACGACGCAACGATGGAGATCAAGGTGTCGAGCCGGTGACAATGGAGATCATGACGATGCTTTGGAGATGGAGATCAAAAGCACAAGATGATGATGGCCATATCATATCACATATTTTGATTGCATGTGATGTTTATCTTTTATGCATCTTATTTTGCTTAGATCGGCAGTAGCATTATAAGATGATCCCTTCACTAAATTTCAAGATAAAAGTGTTCTCCCCGAGTATGCACCGTTGCTAAAGTTCATCGTTTCAAAGCACTTCATGATGATCGGGTGTGATAGACTCTACGTTCACATACAACGGGTGTAAGCCAGTTTTACACAAGCAGAATACTTGGGTTAAACTTGATGAGCCTAGCATGTACAGACATGGTCTCGAAACACTGGAGACCGAAAGGTCGAACGTGAATCATATAGTAGATATGATCAACATAGAGATGTTCACCATTGATGACTACCCCATCTCACGTGATGATCGGACATGGGTTAGTTAATTTGGATCACGTATCACTTAGATAACTTGAGGGATGTTTATTTAAGTGGGAGTTCATTAGTAATTTGATTAATTGAACTTAATTTATCATGAACTTAGTCCTGATAGTACTTGCATATCTATGTTGTAGATCAATGGCCCGTGCTACCGTTCCCCTGAATAATAATGCGTTCCTAGAGAAAGCTAAGTTGAAAGATGATGGTAGCAACTACACGGACTGGGTCCATAACTTGAGGATTATCCTCATTGCTGCATAGAAGAATTATGTCCTTGATGCACCGCTAGGTGAAAGGCCTGCTGCAGGAGCAGAAGCTGATGTTTTCAACGTCTGGCAAGCTTGATCTGATGACTACTCGATAGTTCAGTGTGCCATGCTTTACGGCTTAGAACCGGGACTTCAAAGACATTTTGAACGTCATGGAGCATATGAGATGTTCCAAGAGTTGAAGTTAATATTTCAAGAAAATGCCCGGGTTGAGAGATATGAAGTCTCCAACAAGTTCTATAGCTGCAAGATGGAGGAGAACAGTTCTGTCAGTGAACACATACTCAAAATGTCTGGGTATTATAATCACTTGACTCAGCTGGGAGTTGATCTTCCGGTTGATTGTGTCATTGACAGAGTTCTTCAATCACTGCGACCATGCTACAAAGGCTTCGTGATGAACTATAATATGCAAGGGATGAACAAAACAATTCCCGAGCTCTTCGCAATGCTTAAGGCCGCGGAGGTAGAAATCAAGAAGGAGCATCAAGTGTTGATGGTTAACAAGACCACTAGTTTCAAGAAAAGGGCAACGGAAAGAAATGGAACTTCAAGAAGAATGGCAAGCAAGTTGCCACTCCCGGGAAGAAGCCCAAAGCTGGACCCAAGCTTGAAACTGAGTGCTTCTACTGCAAAGGGACTGGTCACTGGAAGCGGAGCTGCCCCAACTACTTTGCGGATAAGAAGGATGGCAAAGTGAACAAAGGTATATTTGATATACATGTTATTGATGTGTACCTTACTAATGCTCGTAGCAGCACGTGGGTATTTGATACTGGTTTGGTTGCGCATATTTGTAACTCGAAACAGGAGTTGTGGAATAAACGAAGATTGGCTAAGGACGAGGTGACGATGCGCGTCGGAAATGGTTCCAAGGTCGATGTGATCGCCGTCGGCACGCTACCTCTACATCTACCTTCGGGATTAGTTTTAGACCTGAATAATTGTTATTTGGTGCCCGCATTGAGCATGAACATTATATCTGGATCTTGTTTATTGTGAGACGGTTATTCATTTAAGTCAGAGAATAATGGTTGTTCTATTTATATGAATAATATCTTTTATGGTCATGCACCCTTGAAGAGTGGTCTATTCTTGTTGAATCTCGATTGTAGTGATACACATATTCATAATATTGATGCCAAAAGATGCAAAGTTGATAATGATAGTGCAACATATTTGTGGCACTGCCGTTTAGGTCATATTGGTGTAAAGCGCATGAAGAAACTCCATACAGATGGACTTTTGGAATCACTTGATTATGAATCATTTGATACTTGTGAACCATGCCTCATGGGCAAGATGACTAAAATTCCGTTCTCCGGAACAATGGAGCGAGCCAATGACTTATAGGAAATAATACATACCGATGTATGCGGTCCGATGAGTGTTGAGGCACGCAGCGGGTATCGTTATTTTCTGACCTTCACAGATGATTTGAGTAGATATGGGTATATCTACTTAATGAAACACAAGTCTGAAACATTTGAAAAGTTCAAAGAATTTCAGAGTGAAGTGGAGAATCATCGTAACAAGAAAATAAAGTTTCTACGATCTGATCGCGGAGGCGAATATTTGAGTTACGAGTTTAGCCTTCATTTAAAATAATGTGGAATTGTTTCACAACTCATGCCACCTGGAACACCACAGCGTAATGGTGTGTCTGAACATCGTAACCGTACTTTATTAGATATGATGCGTTCTATGATGTCTCTTACCGATTTACCACTATCATTTTTGGGGTTATGCACTAGAGACAGCCGCATTCACGTTAAATAGGGTACCGTCTAAATCCGTTGAGACGACACCGTATGAACTATGGTTTGGCAAGAAACCTAAGCTGTCGTTTCTTAAAGTTGGGGGATGCGACGCTTATGTTAAAAGGCTTCAGCCAGATAAGCTCGAACCCAAATCGGAGAAGTGCGTCTTCATAGGATACCCTAAAGAAACTATTGGGTACACCTTCTACCACAGGTCCGAAGGCAAGGTCTTTGTTGCTAAGTTTGGGTCCTTTCTAGAGAAGGAGTTTCTCTCGAAAGAAGTGAGTGGGAGGAAAGTAGAACTTGATGAGGTAATTGTACCTTCTCTCGAATTGGAGAGTAGCATATCATAGAAAACCGTTCCCGTGATGCCTACACCAATCAAAGATGAAGCAAATGATAATGATCATGAAACTTCAGATCAAGTTACTACAGAACCTCGTAGGTCGACTAGAGCACGATCCGCACCAGAGTGGTACGGTAATCCTGTTCTGGAAGTCATGTTACTAGATGAAGAAGCTATGATGAGCCCAGATTCCAACAGATGGCTTGAGGCCATGAAAGCTGAGATAGGATCCATGTATGAGAACAAAGTGTGGACTTTGGTGGATTTGCCCGATGATCGGCAAGCCATAGAGAATAAATGGATCTTCAAGAAGAAGACTGACGCTGATGGTAATGTTACTATCTACAAAGCTTGACTTGTCGCAAAAGGTTTTCAACAAGTTCAAGGAGTTGACTACAATGAGACTTTCTCACCCGTAGCGATTCTTAAGTCTGTCCGGATCATGTTAGCAATTGCTGCATTTTATGATTATGAAATCTGGCAAATGGACGTCAAAACTGCATTTCTCAATGGATTTCGTAAAGAAGAGTTGTATATATGATGCAACCAAAAGGTTTTGTCGATCCTAAAGGTGCTAACAAAATGTGCAAGCTAGCAGCGATCCATCTATGGACTGGTGCAAGCATCTCGGAGTTAGAATATACGCTTTGATGAGGTGATCAAAGCATATGGTTTTATACAGACTTACGGTGAAGCCTGTATTTACAAGAAAGTGAGTGGGAGCTCTGTAGCATTTCTGATATTATATGTGGATGACATATTGTTGATTGGAAATGATATAGAATTTCTGGATAGCATAAAAGGATACTTGAATAAGAATTTTTCAATAAAAAACCTCAGTGAAGCTACTTACATATTGGGCATCAAGATCTATAGGGATAGATCGAGACGCTTAATAGGACTTTCACAAAGTATATACCTTGGCAAATTTTTGAAGAAGTTCAAAATAGATCAGTCAAAGAAAGGGTTCTTGTCTGTGTTGCAAGGTGTGAAGTTGAGTAAGACTCAAATCCCGACCACGGCAGAAGATAGAGAGAGAATGAAAGTCATTCCCTATGCCTCAGCCATAGGTTCTATAAAGTATGCCATGTTGTGTACCAGACCTATTGTGTACCTTGCCATGAGTTTGGCAAAGGGGTACAATAGTGATCCAGGAGTAGATCACTAGACAGCGGTCAAAATTATCCTTAGTTACCTAAAAGGACTAAGGAAATATTTCTCGGTTTTGGAGGTGATAAGGAGTTCGTCGTAAAGGGTTACATCGATGCAAGCTTTGACACTGATTCAGATGACTCTGAGTCTCAATCTGGATACGTATTGAGAGTGGGAGCAATTAGCTAGAGTAGCTCTATGCAGAGCATTGTAGACATAGAAATTTGCAAAATACATACGGATCTGAATGTGGCAGACCCGTTGACTAAACCTCTCTCACAAGCAAAACATGATCACACCTTAGTACTCTTTGGGTGTTAATCACATGGCATGTGAACTAGATTATTGACTCTAGTAAACCCTTTGGGTGTTGGTCACATGGCGATGTGAACTATGGGTGTTAATCACATGACGATGTAAACTATTGGTGTTAATCACATGACGATGTGAACTAGATTATTGACTCTAGTGCAAGTGGGAGACTGAAGGAAATATGCCCTAGAGGCAATAATAAAGTTGTTATTTTATATTTCTTTATTCATGATAAAGGTTTATTATTCATGCTAGAATTGTATTGATTGGAAACTTAAATACATGTGTGAATACATAAGCAAATACCATGTCCCTAGTAAGCCTCTACTAGACTAGCTCGTTGATCAAAGATGGTTAAGGTTTCCTAACCATAGACATGTGTTGTCATTTGATAATGGGATCACATCATTAGGAGAATGATGTGATGGACATGACCCATCCGTTAACTTAGCATAATGATCGTTCAGTTTTATTGCTATTGCTTTCTTCATGTCAAATACATATTCTTTCGACTATGAGATTATGCAACTCCCGAATACCGAAGGAATACCTTGTGCGCTATCAAATGTCACAACGTAACTGGGTGATCATAAAGATGCTCTACAGGTATCTCCGAAGGTGTTTGTTGAGTTGGCATAGATCAAGATTAGGATTTGTCACTCCGAGTATCGGGGAGGTATCTCTGGGCCCTCTCGGTAATACACATCATAAGCTTGCAAGCAAACGAATAAGGAGTTAGTCACGAGGTAATGTATTACGGAACGAGTAAAGAGACTTGCCAGTAACGAGATTGAACTAGGTATAGAGATACCGACGATCGAATCTCGGGCAAGTAACATACCGATGGACAAAGGGAATTACGTATGTTGTCATAACGGTTCGACCGATAAAGATCTTTGTAGAATATGTAGGAGCCAATATGGGCATCCAGGTTCCGCTATTGGTTATTGACTGAAGAGGTGTCTCGGTCATGTCTACATAGTTCTCGAACCCGTACGGTCCGCACGCTTAACATTCGATGACGATATAGTATTATATGAGTTATGTGATTTGGTGACCGAATGTTGTTTGGAGTCCTGGATGAAATCACGGACATGACGAGGAGTCTCGAAATGGTCGAGAGGTAAAGATTGATATATAGGACAATAGTATTCGGACACCGGAAGTGTTTCGGTGGGTACCGGGTACTTATCGGGTCACCGAAAAGGAGTTTTGGGCACCCCCGGCAAAGTTACGGGCCTTATGGGCCAAGAGATGGAACACACCAGCCCACAAGGGGCTGGTGCGCCCCCATAGTAGGCCGGCCTATGAGGAGGAGAAGGAAAGAGGGGAGGGCAAGGAAAGTGTGGAGTAGGACTCCCCCTTCCTTCCCTCTCCCCCCTCTTTCCTTCCCCCTTCTTCATACAAGGAAAGGGGGGGGGGGGGGCAGGAGGGCAGGAGCCCTAGGGACGGCGGCCAGCTCCTTGGGGTGCGCCCTGGCTGTCCTAGGCTGCCTCCTGCCCCCTCCCACCTAGGCGGAGACATCAAGCACGAATCAGATTAGAGTTGCATGTGCGATACATGGCATACAGTAGATCCACCCGAGCTGTTTGTGATGGAATAAGCCGTGTGTGTTGTGGGCAAACGCTTGCTGGTATACAACCGTCTGCGATTGGTGAATTCATGATCGACGGGTTCCCTAGTGTGGTCCATGTGCGATGTGATATGCTCTGTCTATAGAACACCAACATATATACTTATAAGAACAACATTGCATAACCAAATTAAGCATACAATTACATAAGTGACTACACACATAACATTTCCACATACCAAAGTAAGCAATTACATGCATACTAAACTAGGAGAAACGAGCATATCTACATCTTGTTGCGATGATGTTTGCCATTGCTCTGCTTCCGGCTGGATCCCTGGTCGTGAATGGTTAATAAAATCTAAGTCTATTGCATATTAAGGTCAAAATAGTACTACCAATATACGAGTCTCATACGATGCCATTTCAACGATTGTACCGCAAAAGCCCAAAATATTACAAGGTTCAAATTCCAGAGTTACATGGATCAAGTTCGAAGATTACAAGGTTCAAACTGATATTAGAAATGAAATTCAGCTCATTCAGCTGCAAACGCCCGTGCTAATCAGCTGAACATGGATATAAGAGAGGTTCAAACTAAAAATACAAATAGTAAGGCCGGTTTCGAAACCTCGTCATTTCTGCAAAGGGATCAGCCGCTGGCAAGTTCTATATGGGGTTGACACAATGACTTCCAATTACTCTTTCATATGCAGTTCCAATACGAAGTTTAGCTTGTTTGGAGCCTCTTCCATTGTGCAGTAGCTGCCGGCTCTGATCAACAAACCATTCATATTTCCTATTTAAATGCATGTTCAACCTGATTACCTTCAGCACCCTTGCTCTGGCAACAAAGAACCTGGCAAATATAATCTCCGGTAAGGTCCCTTGGTAGGAGTTCAAAGTAATTTTTTAGAGATACAGATCCAGGCATTCGATGTGATTGCCGTTATAAACATTATCCACCACCGGGCCTATTATTATCTGCAAAAGAAGAGAACGTGTTAGTGCCTACATGTAGTTTTGAACACTACTACAAGCCTATTTGGATGATAGGATTTGTAAAATGCACCAACGTGCCATGCATCTTCAATCTGACATGATTAACATGGGCATTTGATTACAATCCAGAAAAATGTAGCCTTCTTCACAAGAGGTTGGTGTGGATGAAAAATTCCCTAAAAAAACTAGTATAGATGAATCCAAAGGAGAAATGCTTATGGATTGTAACCATATGAATCAAGCAACCAATATGGGGTGGGGGGGGGGGGTGTATGTCCTGAAATCCTCCAAAATTCCTTCAGAAATCATAGTACATTGTCATTGTAAACTTGGGAAAAGGTGCCAAAAATTGAACTCCATTATGGTTAACATTTAATAGGAAAGGAACATCACCTCGATATACAGCTTCTTCAGGCACGTAAAGCATATCAGGAAACTGACAACTTGGTCCAGGTTGGGGCCGATAGATTCTAGTGCCAAGACCTTCACGGTGCACAGAATCTGGGTGAAGCTTTTCTGGATGATAGACGAACATACATCTTCAAAATTAGAAATAATGTTGATATCAAGAAGGAGAGGTAGAAGGCGACTGTTGTACCTGAAAGTATTTGATAGACGAGTAGCCCACCACTGTCGATTTTGGCGCAGAAATGACATTAATTCTTGTTGGACCTTGTTGATCAACTACAAGTAATCTCTCAAGTGAAGGTGTGTCCTCAATGACCATATTGTGGTCCACCTTTTGTGATCTCTCATTGCAGCACCAGCAACACACATAAATAGTACGGAGAGTCATGGAGGTGATGTGGAAGCTACTCGACCAATTCATCGCCTGAAGACGAAGGAACTCGAGTGCAGTACATCCGTGGAGTAGGCGCTCCATGTCATCCTTTGGGATGCAGACGGCGATGAGCTCGAGGTGCTTCAGTCATGGTAGAAAAAGAGTGGGCGCGTCATTAAGGGGTGGAGGGGAAATGGCAGTTCATGAACTTGGCGAGGAGTAGCGTGGGGGCGAAGCGGAGCGCGGACGTTGGCAGCGAGCGCATATGCCCATCATTAAAACTGAGCTCCTCGAGCTGATCTAGGGTGGGGGATCGGAACCACTCATCAAGCTTGGATCGGTCCTTGCCGTTGGAATGGAACTTGCCCGTGATAAGGTCTCTGATTGGGCCATGGTGACTGCCGAGGATCTGGGAGAACGCATCCAAGCATTTGCGATAGCCATGGCAGAGCTCGTGGGCGTCGAGGAGGTCGAGAGGGGTGGAGAGCCATAGGGGGCGCCACCGTCGGGAAAGGGCGGTTGTCCTCGCCCCATATTTGATTGGGAGGAGGGATATGATGACTGTCAACATATCATCAGGGAGGCTGCTGATGAAGTCTAGGCCTGCTGGAGTCGCTTGCGGTTCTTTCTCGACCCGCCTCCGCTTGTTGGTAGCCTCATTCTCCACCTCATCGGCGGCGACGGAAACCTCTGTCTCCATATTCACACCGTGCTCCGGTGCTTCAGCAGCCCCGGCGTCGCCACTCCCTCCGATGGGGCACTTCAGCGGCATCCTCATACACTGACGGCTTTGAGGGCTGAGAGCGGCGTCGAGGATGCGGGCGGAGAGAGAGGATTGTGCATGTGGTGAGGATGGGGGGTGCGGCCGCTCGGGCGCGCCATTAATACAGACCAGTGGGAGTGAGGCGGGCGGCGATTAAAGGCTGTCTCGCTTCCCGGTGAGCCTGCGCGGTGGACTTCTGGCATTCCTATACCATCATTTCCCACAACTACTTGCACGCCTCCCGGTGACACTGCGCAGCGAAAACGCCTCCCGTCAATTCACACGCCTGCACGCACGCCTCCCCGTCTGCCTGCGCGGCGGACTGCTCGCATGTGTCTCGTCAACTCATGCCTGCTCGCACGCGACATGGGGCGCGTGGCACGTTTATTTTTTTTGTTTTTTAATGATTCATTCTGCCGCTTTACTGCTTAACCGAAGCATGGCACGGTCTAACGCACACGGTCCGAATAAATATTCCGTATGAGATATTGGTTGCCAGTTATTAACAATCTCCCATTTGTAAGTAGATTATATCAAAACTTGTCTCAAATTTGACGAAAAAATACAATATCACAGTCTACTGGTGTCCATATATGACACCACGGTAAGTTTCATGCATTTCAACTAAGTTTTGGATTTACTGAATTTTAAAAATCAATATTCTCAATGTTTTGAAATTTCTTTCATGGGGAAACATGCACCGAGGGACACACATATGATTTTGCAATCCATTTTGGTGCACATGTAGCTCAAATTTGATTTTTGCACATTAAATCCCTAGGAAATCAATCAATGTATAAAACAGGTCGAAAGATCTCTGTTTTTTTCAAACTTTAACATGACACTCCTTTGGTCACATGTTCACTGCAGAAAAAATTTGACATGCCTCATAGTGGAGGTGGTGGTGCGGGATATGTGTGTGTGTGTGTGTCATAACCTCGCTCCATGTGGGGACTTTCCTGTTCCCGAGGCAGGTGCCACATCAAAGTTGTGCATTGGTATTCAAACACCACGCAATACCATGCATGCGGTGGTTACCCTATAGGAACTCACTCGCGTGCGGTGCTTCCATCTGTGGGCCCGCGAGAGGTCGTCCTCCATCACTTTGACCCAATGAGAGAGAGAGAGGCACATTTGACAAACACGGAGGATTAATTCTTTTAGGGCTGTGTTACGGTAGGAGTATATATATATAGTACGTGTC
Organism: Thinopyrum elongatum; assembly: GCA_011799875.1. Lineage (NCBI taxonomy): Eukaryota > Viridiplantae > Streptophyta > Magnoliopsida > Poales > Poaceae > Thinopyrum > Thinopyrum elongatum. The sequence continues at coordinate 506,175,506 of CM022301.1, read as the reverse complement.
GAAGGGGAGATGGGACCAACATATACTAGGTGTCACACATGAACCTCACTCTGTGTGGGGACTTTGCGGTTTTTGAGGCAAATGCCACATCAAAGGTTGTGCATTAGGTATTCAAAACATCACAACCATACACCTCTCCATATATATGTTTTGGCACACATACAAGCGATAGTGGTTGTCCTGTGGCACTAACTCACGTGGTTATCGGCGATGCTTCCATCTGTCGGCCCGCTTGGTCCATCACTTTCACCGACAACGAGAGAGGTTAATTATTTTGACTTAGGAGGGGATTAATTTTTTGCTTGTCTCACGATATAGGTGAGATTACATATATAATAAAGCATGTGTACACATGAATCCATCCCACTGGATCGAAGGGGGGAGGGGGCGAGCACACGACACGTCATGAACCTCTTGCTCTGTGTGGGGACCTGTGCAATTTTGAACGCATGCACCACATCAATGTTGTGCATTAGGTATTAATTCAACACATATGCATGCATCACGCACCTCCATAATTATGTTTGGGACACATGCATGCAATGGTTATCTTTGCACACTCTCACTCGCTTGGTTATATATGGGCAGCAAGCCTATATATATTTGTGGGCCCGCGTGGACGTCCATCATTTCGACCGACGACGAGAAAGGTTACCAGGGTGGATTCTTCTTCTTTGGTTCGTGTTACCGTATAGTAGTAGATCGATCATTCTAGGCCTAATTAAGTTTGAGTGCATGCATGCTACGCATCATGAACCCTCGATCAGTGTGGGGATTTTATGGTTCCAAAGCATAGTGCCACATCAAATTTGCGCATTGCATATTCAAACACCACACGCACCACTTCCATACATAATTGGGCCACATGCATAGAGTGGGTTTTGTCTTCAGACAGTACTCCCTCGCGAGTTTATCGGTGACAAGCTAGCCCATTTTGCGGGGTCGTGTGGACGTCCATCACTTTGACCAACAACGAGCGAGAGAGGTTGTACGATCAAGTTGGATTTTGTTTGGTCCGTGTTACAGTACGTCTTGGTGAGATGCCCTCCCCCCAACACGTGTGTGTGTGTGTGTGGGGGGGGGGGGTACTTCGCACTACCCGCAACCTCCATGGGGTCGGGGAAGTCCGGTTATTTTGCGAGGCACACGTGCCACATCAAAGTTGTGAATGGTATAGTTAAATATCACACCACACCCTTTCATACATATAGTATATGGCCACCCGCAGGTAGTTCGTATGTGGTCTCAACCATCTCCCGCCACAACACTGGTACAACGAGGTGCTATACAAACGGTTTTTAACCCCTTTCCGCGACGACATTTGGAACCGTCGCCAAGTGAGTGTGGGCGATAGGGGGGTCCTTCCCACATGACCCAGAAAACGTCGGGGATAGAAAGCCTTGATGCATACAGTTGTCCCTATATAACCATTTCCGATATCTCGAATATCCCAAACGCTTCATCCTTTCTACTCGTTTGTGCTCGCATTGCCATCGCAGTCGGAGTTTCGTGGTTTTACCTAAAACCAGGCAGATTCCAGGCACGGGAGTTTTCCACACACGTACCAAACTGGCTCTACGTTTACGATGCCTGGCACATCACAAATAGTTCATGATTATAAACCGTGTACGATAGGTAGACAATCACACACATTTAGTTTTCCCGCATCGTATGTGATAGTGTCTGGCATCACACACGCTTTGCAAACGGCAATTGTGTGCATTGTTACACACGTTTCCTCTTCGTGAACCATGTCGGATTATGATGTATATCGCACACGCTATGCTTTATTGACCGTGTGCGCCGTAATGACCTGCACACCATAATTTCACCCTAATTTAATTGCTGCTATTTAAAATTGTACCTAATTTGAACTTGAAAGTAGGCTATAGCTTTATTCATATCCATCAGGTTCAAACAACCAATGCATTATTCAATTCACAGGTACATATGTTTAAGAATTACATAAGCACCAAATAAAGAATGATGAACCAGGGTTCTATACTTGTACTATTACAGATGTTAAAGAAAGAGGCGACAGACATTCTGGTTGCTGAACAAGGTGAAGCAGAATGGCCCTATTGTGCTCTCCTAGATGCAGAAGGCATGCACGACTCTAGTCCAACCCCTTGTGATGGCCGGCCGCCAATCATGTAGTTTGAGAGGTAATCTTGGATAAACTGCTTCAGGATCCACTGCAAAGGAAAAAAGATTCAGACATTGTCATCTAACACAACTCATTACGGGCAGTAAAAAGAAGGCTACAGAGTTCTTACTTACCATCCTGCACTTCACTGTTGTCTTGCATAAAGTGTAAACAAATAGTTCGATTGACATCTTTTGACCCATTTTAATAACAATCTTTATCAATTTCCTCACTTGATGCTGGTTCATGAATATCTCATTGCCCCATACGCAGAAAGGGTCGAAGTGTGGATCTTTGGAAATGACATATGTACCTAAAAGCACCAAGTTAATATTAGAAGCTAAACAACAATTGCAAAATGATGTAGTACAACACTCCCTCCATCCCATTATATAAGATTTTATTACATGTATATCTAGACATCATCAGAACATTAAGGTAACACTCTTCCTTGTTGCTATGTAGCCTGGGATTGCATATTTAGTCATTCAGTACAATGCATGTTGCTATGTAGCCTTAGATATATTAAATATGGTCCTAGTTAACCTACTGATAAATGGGTTACTGATATATTCAGTGAAATGCCCGATTCGACGATTAATCCCTTATCAGCCCCCAGGCTATATGGTACCAGCTACCGATATCCTGAACAGTGAGTACATATAAGCAATGCGATGAAACTAACCTCGATGGAAAACATCACTGTTCTCAATGTTGTCCTGTATGAGTACATATAAAGGCATGTTAAGCACATCAGGCTAAGCATCAACAAAATATATCCATGGTAGAAAACATAATCTACAAATGATAGCTTCAGTGTGCAGGCTTAAGCATGCCAGTTAAGCAAAACAAGAAGTGGAAAGGTGTGTTAACTGCATCAGGCATAACATTTAAAAACAAGCAAATAGTCATTCAAACTGGTATTGTGCAGGTCTAAAGTACACTAGTTATTGTTAAAAAAATGAAAAGGCATGTTAACTACAACATCCTTAACAGCAACCAAATATCGTAATTCATAGTGGTATTGTTGAAACTGTTATTGATGAAATTGAACTGCACGGCAAATAGTTGCACATATAGAGCATCACATTGTGAAGAACTGAAATAAACAAGGCATAAGGCCATCTCTATCCGATCCTTTAAAAGTTAACAGACTAAAACCCTTAGTGGATATATATATATACTCCAGCAATTTTTGGCCATTTCTGGTCGATCCCCTAAACTTAACGTTGTAAACTTCAATTTGATCAAGTTCAAAGCAGGTTCAACCAAAAGTAGCATGCATTCAAACCTAAACATAGATAGTTTTGCATAACCGAACATAAAACATAAATTTAAAATAAGCTAAACTACTTTCGGTCGAAGTGGAAGTCAAGCCAATCCTTCCTCGTCAGGTACGGTGTGCCGCGAGCCGGGTCCGGGCCGGTGCCGTCGTCGGGGTCATTGGGGAAGACACTCCTCCACTCGTCGATGTTGATCTCCTCGTCCTCGCCGCCCACCTCGACACCCTCCGCGCCACCATCCTTGCCGCCTTCGACCTCATCATCAGAGGAGAGCACGATAACCTCGTCGCCCTCCGCGCCAGCAAAGATCACCCGCTTCGCCTCCACGAGCTCCGGGTGCTGCCGGCGGAGCTCTTGCATGTAGGCCTCGTTGGCGGCCTCGGCCTCGAGGCGCTCCCATGCCTCGCGGTCCTCCCGCGCCATAGCCGAGCTCACCACCCCTGGCTCCGGTGGAACAAGGTCGACTGGATGTGTGCCGAAGGGGAAATTGAGCCTAGCTGCCGCGCCGTGGTAGCGGACTTGCCAGCGGTCGTACTCCATGGCAGCGAGCTCGGCCGTGTGGAAGCTACCGAGCCACCGGCGGGTGTGGGTCTCCCGATCCGTAATCTCGGTGACCCACGTCCCCCACCGCTGTTGCCGGACCCCGAGGTAGGACCTCGTCGGCGGCGGGGCCCGAGGGAGGATGGGGAAGTCCTCGAACTGGCGTAGGGGCGCAGCAGCGGGCGGATCGGGCGACCGGCCGTGGCGGATCGATAAAGAGCCCACGGAGGACGACGGGGACACCTCGGTAGCCACCTCACTGGCATCAGGCGAAGAGGCCGCGATAAACCTCTTTTTGGCCATTGGCTCCTCGAGCTCCCCGGCACACAGGCAGAGGTTGAGGATGGAGGCGGCGGTGGCGGCGATGGTGGTGACCTACCAATGGTTTCGAGCGAGGGAGGGGTGGTGTGTGTCTGTGTGAGCGGAGGTTTTGGGGAGCGTGTGGTGTGTGTGGAGGGGGGGGGGGCAAGGTGGTGTTTGAGGAAATACCACGGCAACTGAAAATTTTACTAGGCGGGAGTAACAAGGCGGGGCTACTGAAAATTTGGATCAAGGGCGAGCAGATATTTTTGAGATTGCGAGGGATGCAGAGGCGGGAGTAAAATGCTGGGGCAATTGAAAGTTTGAATCAAGGGCGAGCAGATATTTTTGAGATTGCGAGGGATGCAGAGGCGGGAGTAACAAGGCGGGGCAACTGAAAATTTGAATCAAGGGCGAGAAGATTTTTTTGAGATTGCGAGGGATGCAGAGGTGGGAGTAAAATGTCGGGGCTACTGAAAATTTGAATCAAGGGACTGAAGCAGAGCGGGAGTAACAGACATCGCACACGGTCCGCACATACTAATCGTGTGCTATCAAACATTAAAACCTTCCAGGTGGTAGATATTTTCGAGATTATGAGGCAGTAGATATTTTCGAGACCGGGAGGCAAGCCACGTGGAGCCCAATCTATTGTGCTGATGTGAGGGACTGCAGGGCACGGGCGTGGCACACGGGTAGTCTGACCGAACCGTGTCTGTTGCGTACCCAATCGCAGACGGTTTCTACATCCAACTCGTGTGCTGTTTATAAATTTGGCAAAAAGAATAACATGGGAGAGGGTCAGAACACGAAATCACTTGCATGTGGACCAAATATATGTATGAAAAGGGTGGTTTGATGTTTGAATACCCAATGCACAACTTTGATGTGGCACCTGTCGCACAAAAGCACAGTATTGCTAGTTAGCCACCCCCTACGAACCGCACTTCGTGTCGGCGGTAAGGGAATCCTAGCTACGAATGCAAGCCCCCAAATAGCTAGGTCTGAAATCTCACCCTACCGTCACACAAAACCTATAGGAGTCCATCATATATATATGGTCAAACTTCCCCTTTCGCTTCCCGACAAAGGTGGACCGTGTGCCGACCCACAAATGTGTGCTTGTGGCGCGAGATGGGTGAGACCACATACGAACCACATGCGGGTGGCCCTACTATATGTATGAAAAGGGTGTGGTGTGTGATATTTAACTACCATTCGCAACTTTGATGTGGCACGTGTGCCTCGCAAATTAACCGGACTTCCCCGACCCCACGGAGGTTGCAGGTAGCACGAAGTAGCCCCCCCTCCCACACACACACACATGTCGGGGGGAGGGCATCTCACCAAGACGTACTGTAACATGGACCAAGAAGAATCCAACTTGGTCGTACAACCTCTCCCCACTCGTTGTTGGTCAAAGTGATGGACGTCCACACGACCCCGCAAAATGGGCTAGCTTGTCGCCGATAACCTCGCGAGGGAGTACTGTATGAAGACAAACCCACTCTGTGCATGTGGCCCAAATATGTATATGGAAGTGGTGTGTGTGGTGTTTGAATACCCAATGCGCAAATTTGATGTGGCACCATGCTTTGGAACCATAAAATCCCCACACCGAGCAAGGGTTCACGACGCGTAGCATGCGCTCAAACTTAATTAGGCTTGGAATGGGTCGACCTACTATACGGTAACTCGATGCAAAGAAGAAGAATCCACCCTGGTAACCTTTCTCGTCGTTGGTCGAAATGATGGACGTCCACGCGGGCCCACGAATATATATAGGCTTGCCGCCCATAACCAAGCGAGTGAGAGTGTGTCCAAAGACAACCATTATTGCATGCGTGTGTCCCGAACATATTTATGGAGGTCTGTGATGCATGCATATATGTTGAATACCCGACCCAATGCACAACATTGATGTGGTGCATGCATTGAAAATAGCAGAGGTCCCCACACAGAGCAAGAGGTCGTTCATGACGTGTCGTGTGCTCGCCCCCCCCTCGATCCAGCGGAATGGATTCATGTGTACATATGCGCTATTATATATATGTAATCTCACATCATGATCTATATCAAGACAAAACAAAAAATTAATCCCCTCCTAAGTCAAATTAGTTAACCTCTCTCGCGCTGTCGGTGAAAGTGATGGACCAAGCTGGTCACCCCTCCCTTCGACACGTACTATATATACACCTAGTAACACAGCCCTAAAAGAATTAATCCTCCTTGTTCGTCAAACGTACCTCTCTCTCGCTGGGTCAAAGTGATGGACGACGAACTCACGGGCCCAACATAGAAGCGAAGCGTACGTAGCACGCGAGTGATCATCCTATATAGGACTACGTACCACCGTCTGCATGTGGCCCAAAGAGGTGTTTCTATGATGTTTGAATACGCAATGCACAACTTTGATGTGGCACCACATATATAGGAAACCAAAAAGTCTCCACAGAGAGCACGAGGTTCATGACGCGTGGTATGTGCTATATGTACGCCCCCATTCGACGCATATATGTACTTCTACTGTATAGCACAAACCAAAAAAGAATCATTCCTTGATGATCAAATTAACCTCTCTCTCTCGTTGGGTCTAAGTGATGGAGGACAATCTCGCATGCCCACGGATGGAAGCACCACACGCGAGTGAGTTCCTATATATAGGGCAACCACCGCCTGCATGGTATTGCGTGATGTTTGAATACCAATATAATGTACAACTTTGATGTGGCACCTGCCTCGGGAACCAGAAAGTCCCCACATGGAGCGAGGTTATGACACGCATATATATAGAGTATTCATGTTGCCCCCTCTTTGACATGTACATACTCCTATACCGTGCATATACGTAACACAAACCAAAATAGAACCATCCTTGTTGGTCAAATTAACCTCTCTCTCGTTGTACGTTCAACTGGTCGATGACGACCTCGTGGGCCCACAGAGAGAGGCACACGCGAGTGATATCATAGGACAATACCACCGCGTGAATGCGCCCGTGTGTTATGTGATGTTTGAATACCCAATGCACAACTTTGACGTGGCACATGCTTCGCAAACCGGAAACACACTACACCATGATGCGTGTAGCCCCCTCACTTCAAGCCGGTGGGAGTGTGTACGCATGTGCTCGAACTTTGATATGGAATCCCACCATGATCCACACCACACACATGCCAAGATAAATCCACGTTTTGGTCAAATGCCTCTCATTGTCGGTGGAAACTGAAAACCTTTGCGGGCTAACGAATGGGCACGTCCCTGATAACCGCACGGGGGAGAGTGTCTGAGAGGACCACCAATGCATGCATGTGGCCTGAACATTATGTATGAAAGGGCTGTGTAATGCTTTAAATAACCAATTCACGACTTTGATGTGGCATATATGAATCACAAAATGATCAATAATCCCACACGAAGGTTCACGACTCGTAGTGTACTGCCGGACCCCTCCCCCCCACCCCCCCACACACACAGACACACACATCCCGCACCACCACAGCCATTCTGAGGCATGTCAAACTTTTTCTGCAGTGAACATGTGACCAAAGGCGGAGTGTCGTGTTAAAATTAAAAAAAAACAGACATCATTCGACTGTTTTTATACATTGATTGATTTCCTAGGGATTTAATGTGCAAAAATCAAATTTGAGCTACATGTGCACCAAAATGGATTGCAAAATCATATGTGTCCATGGATGCATGTTTCCCTGTGCAAGAGATTTCAAAATATTGAGAATATATATTTTTAAAATTCAGTAAATCCAAAACTTAGTTGAAATGCATGAAACTTATCATGGTGTCATATATGGACACCAGTAGACTGTGATATTGTATTTTTTCGTCAATGAGACCCGTTTCGATATAATCTTCTTCCAAACGGGAGATTATTAAAAACTGGCAACCAATATCTCATACGGATTATTTATTTGCACCGTGTGCGTTAGACCGTGCCATGCTTCAGTTAAGCTGTAAAGCGGCAGAATGAATCATCAATAAACCAAAAAGTATACGTGCTGCCACACGCCCCGTGTGTCGTGCAAGCAGGCGTGAGTTGACGGGACGCATGCGAGCAGTCTGCCGCGCAGGCATACTGGGAGGCGTGCGTGCAGGTGTGCATATTGACGGGAGGTGTGCGAGTAGCTGTGTGAAATGATGGCAGGAATGGCAGAAGTCCGCCGCACAGGCTCACCGGGAGGCGAGACAGCTTTTGACCGTCGCCTGCCTCGCTCCCACTAGTCCATATTAATTGCGCGCCCGAGCCGCCGGCCATAATAGGCGGCCGCACCCCCGGTCCACTGTGGTCACCAATGTCTGGACTCTGGAGTGTATGAGGATGCCGCCGAAGCGCACCGTCGGAGGGAGTGGCGACGCCGGGGCTGGTGAAGCACCCGCCCAACGCGTGAAGCTGGGCACTGATACGTCTCTAATGTATCTATAATTTATGAAGTATTCATGCTGCTATATTATCATTCTTGGATGTTTTACAATCATTTTATAGCAACTTTATATCATTTTTTGGGACTAACTTATTGACATAGTGCCCAGTGCCAGTTGCTGTTTTTTGCTTGTTTTTTACATCGCAGAAAATTAATACCAAACGGAGTCCAAACGTAGCGAAACTTTTTGTGGATTTTTTATGGATGAGAAGACATCCAATGGGCCAGAGCAGCACCTGGGGGGTGCCCCGAGGGGGGCACAACCCACCAGGGCACGCCCCGGTGGGTTGTGCCCACCTCGGTGGCCTCCCGCACCGCCTCTTAGCCCTATAAATTCCCAAATATTCCAAAAACCCTCGGGGCTGAGGGTTTGTACCAGTAGCTATGTGTTTAATCTCTCTCTCTCTCTCTCTCGTGTTCTTGAGATGCACAATCTTGATGTATCGTGGGCTTTGTTAATATAGTCGGATCATATGGTGTTTTCCTCTCTTTATCTTGTTGTGATGAATTGAGTTTTCCCTTTGAGATTTTGTTTTATCGGATTGAATACTTTTATGTATTTGAGAGCACTTGATATATGTCTTGCATAAGAATACCCGTGGTGACAATGGGGTATTATATTGATTCACTTGATATCTGTTTTGGCACTCAACTTGCGGAATCCCGAGGTGACATTGGGGTAATCTATGCATAGGGGTTGATGCACGTTCTTGTCTTTGTTTCTCCGGTAGAAATCTTGGGGCACTCTTTGAGGTTCTTTGTGTTGAATTGAGCATTACGAATCTAAATTTGCTTTGGTGTTATTTTAGTACGAACTCTTGGATAGATCGATCGGAAAGAATAGCTTTGAGGTGGTTTCGTACCCTACAAACAATTTATTCTTATGTTCTCCGCTAGATAGGAACTTTGGAGTGATTCTTGATCGCACTTTGAGGGATGGTTATATGATCCAATTATATTAGCATTGTTGAGAGGTTGCACTAGTGAAAGTACGGACCCTAGGCCTCATTTTCAAGCATTGCAATACCGTTTGTGCTCCATTTTATCAATTGCTACCTTGCTGTTTTTTATTGTTCCTATTACAAAAATCAATATCTACTATCATTACTACACTTTTATCACCATCTCTTCGCTGAACTAGTGCACCTATACAATTTTCCATTGTATTGGGTGTGTTGGGGACACAAGAGACTTTTTATTATTTGGTTGCAGGGTTGTTTGAGAGAGACCATCTTCATCCTACACCTCCCACGGATTGATAAACCTTAGGTCATCCACTTGAGGGAAATTTGCTACTATCCTACAAAACTCTGCGCTTGGAGGCCCAACACGAGTCTACAAGAACAAGTTGTGTAGTAGACATCAGGCACAGAGGTTGCCGTCGCCGCCGACGAGGTCTCGCGCGGGCAGCAGCACGACCTTGACTTCGTCGGCGTCGTCGTGCCCCCCCAGCCGGAGCCGGAGGTCAACAGCAACTCCGGCAACGACTGCGACTCCGATGGAAAACCGGTTAGTCATCTATATACCCATTTGTGCGGCAAACATATCATGTGTTTTCTCTGGTTACTCCCCCCCCTCTATAATTTTTTTGGAATACAAATCCTATGGTTATGTTCTCTCAGTCCATGAAATCAGAGTAATTAAGATCCGTTAGATGCACGTAGTGTATTGATTGTTTGAATGTTATCCGTATAGAGTTAGTGATTAATTGTTTGTTCTGTACAAATGTTTTTTGCTAATAATCCGACTAGGGTTAGCTTGCGTGCTAATAATTCATGGCTAGATCATGAGAATTGATTTTGAATGTCCTACATATATGTTTATGCCTTTTTTCTTCCAAATCTTGAGAATTGATTTTGAATGTCCTACATGTATATTTCTGCCATTTTTTTTTCTTTCAGATTGGTATGTACACAGATGAGGCTCCGGCCAGCGCCGCCGCCGGATGTAGATCTTGGACCCGGCTGCGCGGCCAGAAGCGGCCACATCCCCTGGACCTGAGGAACCAGTAGAATCTCCGGCGGACCGCATCAGCGATCTCCCGGACGGCATCCTTGGGGAGATCATCTCCCTTCTCCCCACCAAGGATGGCTGCTGCACACAAGTCCTCGCATCTCGGTGGAGCACTCTGTGGCACGCCGCGCCTCTTAATCTCGACTATCGTCAGCTATCTGTCGATGATGATTTTGAACTCACCGGAGCCATCATCTCCTCCCACCAGGGCTCCGTTCGACGCATCTGCATCCCGGCATGCTACCTGCTGGACATACCCTGCACAGTGTCTGCCTGGCTGACATCCCGTCAATTCGATAAACTCCAGCAGCATGAGTTCTACCATTACTACAGTGATAGGTTACCACCAATAGCTGCATTTGTGCCCTCACCACCGATTCCCATCTCATGGTTTTCCTGCTCTCTCCACACCGCCACCTTGACTCGGTGCCATCTAGCAGACAATCTGGTACAAATGCTTCGACTGCCACTGCTAAAAAAACTTGCGCTTGTGTTGGTTCATCTGTCGGAGGCCTCACTCCACAGCATCATCCACTCCAGCTGCCCTGCACTGGAGTGTTTGGTGCTTGTTTTTGGAGCAGGAATCGATATCCCTTGTCTCAAAATAAAGTCGCCTCACCTTGTAAGTATTGGAATTAGTTTTGAAGGACAGGAGCTCATCATCGAAGATGCCCCTTCACATCAAAGGTTGGTCCTTGATTGTTGTTATAAACATTCACAAATAACTGTGGTATCTGCGCCTAAACTGGTGACCTTGGGTGCAATTCGTGATCCGTTTAAATGGTTCGAGATGGTGTTTGCCTCCACACCTATTGAGGTACTGTATATTATTCATGTACACTTTTGTAATTTGCATTTTTCATTTGTGCGCATAAGTTAAGTATCATCTTGGAGTACACTTTCAGTGTTAATATTTGTTGGGGAACGTAGCATGCAATTTCAAAATTTTCCTACGCTCACGCAAGATCTATCTAGGAGATGCATAGCAACAAGAGGGGGAGAGTGTGTCCACGTACCCTCGTAGACCAAAAGCGGAAGCGTTAGCTTAACGCGGTTGATGTAGTCGAATGTCTGCGAGTTCTGCATACGTTCAGCTCGATGACGTCCCTCGAACTCTTGATCCAGCAAAGTGTCGAGGGAGAGTTTCGTCAGCACGACGGCGTGGTGACGGTGATGGTGAAGTGATCCGCGCAGGGCTTCGCCTAAGCACTACGACAATATGACCGGAGGAGTAAACGGTGGAGGGTGGCACCGCACACGGCTAAGAACAATTGGTGTGTCCTTGGAGGCGCCCCCCGCCCCCGTATATAAAGGAGGGAGAGGGGAGGAGGCCGGCCTAGGGGCGCCCCAAGTGGGAGGAGTCCCACTTGGGCTCCTAGTAGGATTCGCCCCCCCTTTCCTTTTACCGGAAGGGGAAAGGGGGAAGGAGAGGGAGGAGGAGAAGGAAAGGGGGGCGCCGCCCCCTCCCCTTGTCCAATTCGGACTTCCCATGGGGGGCGGCGTGGCCACCCCTTGTGGGCTGCCTAGCCTCCCTCCTATGGCCCATATGGCCCATATCTTTCCCCCCGGGGGTTCCGGTAACCCCCCCGGTACTCCGATACGTACCCGATACATTCTGAAACACTTCCGGTGTCCGAATACTATCGTCCAATATATAAATTTTTACCTCTCGACCATTTCGAGAGTCCTCGTCATGTCCGTGATCTCATCCGGGACTCCGAACAATCTTCGGTCACCAAAACACATAACTCATAATACAAATCGTCATCGAACGTTAAGCGTGCGGACCCTACGGGTTCGAGAACTATGTAGACATGACCGAGACACATCTCCGGTCAATAACGAACAGCGGAACCTGGATGCTCATATTGGTTCCTACATATTCTACGAAGATCTTTATCGGTCAAACCGCAATGACAACATACGTCATTCCCTTTGTCATCGGTATGTTACTTGCCCGAGATTCGATCGTCGGTATCTCCATACCTAGTTCAATCTCGTTACTGGAAAGTCTCTTTACTCGTTTCGTAATGCATCATCCCGTAACTAAATCATTAGTCACATTGCTTGCAAGGCTTATCATGATGTGCATTACCGAGAGGGCCCAGAGATACCTCTCCGATACTCGGAGTGACAAATCCTAATCTCGATCTATGCCAACCCAACAAACACCTTCGGAGACACCTGTAGAGCATCTTTATAATCACCCAGTTACGTTGTGATGTTTGATAGCACACAAGGTGTTCCTCCGGTATTCGGGAGTTGCATAATCTCATAGTCAAAGGAATATGTATAAGTCATGAAGAAAGCAATAGCAATAAAACTTAACGATCATTATGCTAAGCTAACGGATGGGTCTTGTCCATCACATCATTCTCCTAATGATGTGATCCCATTCATCAAATGACAACACATGTCTATGGTTAGGAAACTTAACCATCTTTAATCAACGAGCTAGTCTAGTATAGGCTTACTAGGGACTCAGTGTTTTGTCTATGTATTCACACATGTATCAAGTTTCCGATTAATACAATTCTAGCATGAATAATAAACATTTATCATGATATAAGGAAATATAAATAACAACTTTATTATTGCCTCTAGGGCATATTTCCTTCAGTCTCCCACTTGCACTAGAGTCAATAATCTAGATTACATTGTAATGATTCTAACACCCATGGAGTCTTGGTGCTGATCATGTTTTGCTTGTGGAAGAGGCTTAGTCAACGGGTCTGCTACATTCAGATCCGTACGTATTTTGCAAATCTCTATGTCTCCCTCCTTGACTTGATCATGGATGGAGTTGAAGCATCTCTTGATGTGTTTGGTTCTCTTGTGAAATCTGGATTCCTTCGCCAAGGCAATTGCTCCAGTATTGTCACAAAAGATTTTCATTGGACCCGATGCACTAGGTATTACACCTAGATCGGATATGAACTCCTTCATCCAGACTCCTTCATTTGCTACTTCCGAAGCAGCTATATACTCCGCTTCACATGTAGATCCTGCCACAGCGCTTTGCTTGGAACTGCACCAACTGACAGCTCCACCATTCAATATAAATACGTATCCGGTTTGTGACTTAGAGTCATCCGGATCAGTGTCAAAGCTAGCATTGACATAACCATTTATGATGAGCTCTTTGTCACCTCCATAAACGAGAAACATATCCTTAGTCCTTTTCAGGTACTTCAGGATGTTCTTGACTGCTATCCAGTGATCCACTCCTGGATTACTTTGGTACCTCCCTGCCAAACTTATGGCAAGGCACACATCAGGTCTGGTACACAGCATATCATACATGATAGAACCTATGGCTGAAGCATAAGGAATGACTTTCATTTTCTCTCTATCTTCTGCAGTGGTCGGGCATTGAGTCTTACTCAACTTCACACCTTGCAACACAGGCAAGAACCCTTTCTTTGACTGATCCATTTTGAACTTCTTCAAAACTTTATCAAGGTATGTGCTTTGTGAAAGTCCAATTAAGCGTCTTGATCTATCTCTATAGATCTTGATGCCCAATATATAAGCAGCTTCACCGAGGTCTTTCATTGAAAAATTCTTATTCAAGTATCCTTTTATGCTATCCAGAAATTCTATATCATTTCCAATCAACAATATGTCATCCACATATAATATTAGAAATGCTACTGAGCTCCCACTCACTTTCTTGTAAATACAGGCTTCTCCAAAAGTCTGTATAAAACCATATGCTTTGATCGCACTATCAAAGTATATATTCCAACTCCGAGATGCTTGCACCAGTCCATAAATGGATCGCTGGAGCTTGCACACTTTGTTAGCACCTTTAGGATCGACAAAACCTTCTGGTTGCATCATATACAACTCTTCTTTAAGAAATCCATTAAGGAATGCAGTTTTGACGTCCATTTGCCAGATTTCATAATCATAAAATGCGACAATTGCTAACATGATTCGGACAGACTTAAGCATCGCTACGGGTGAGAAGGTCTCGTCGTAGTCAACTCCTTGAACTTGTCAAAAACCTTTTGCAACAAGTCGAGCTTTGTAGACAGTAACATTACCATCAGAGTCAGTCTTCTTCTTGAAGATCCATTTATTCTCTATGGCTTGCCAATCATCGGGCAAGTCAACCAAAGTCCACACTTTGTTCTCATACATGGACCCCATCTCAGATTTCATGGCCTCAAGCCATTTCGCTGAATCTGGGCTCATCATCGCTTCCTCATAGTTCGTAGGTTCGTCATGGTCTAGTAACATGACTTCCAAAACAGGATTACCATACCACTCTAGTGCGGAACGTACTCTGGTTGACCTACGAGGTTCGGTAGTAACTTGATCTGAAGTTTCATGATCATCATCATTAGCTTCCTCACTAATTGGTGTAGGCGTCACGGGAACCGTTTTCTGTGATGAGCTATTCTCCAATTCGAGAGAAGGTACAATTACCTCATCAAGTTCTACTTTCCTCCCACTCACTTCTTTCGGGAGAAACTCCTTCTCTAGAAAGGATCCATTCTTAGCAACAAAGATCTTGCCTTCGGATCTGTGATAGTGTTGGGGAACGTAGTAATAATTCAAATTTTTCCTACGTGTCACCAAGATCAATCTAGGAGATGCTAGCAACAAGTAAGAGGGAGTGCATCTTCATACCCTTGAAGATCGCTAAGCGGAAGCGTTACAAGAACGCGGTTGATGGAGTCGTACTCGCGGCGATTCAAATCGCGGAAGATCCGATCCAAGCGCTGAACGGACGGCGCCTCCGCGTTCAACACACGTACAGCCCGGGGACGTCTCCTCCTTCTTGATCCAGCAAGAGGAGAGGAGAAGTTGAGGGAGAACTCCGACAGCACGACGGCGTGGTGGTGGAGCTTGCGGTTCTCCGGCAGGGCTTCGCCAAGCACTACGGAGGAGGAGGAGGAGTTGGAGGGGGGAAGGGCTGCGCCAGGGGAAGGGTTGCAGCTCCCATGCACCTCCCCACTATATATAGGGGTGGAGGGGGCTGGTTTCTTGCCCTCCAAGTCCATTGGGGCGTTGGCAAAGGTGGGAGGAAAGAAATCCCATCCTTTCCCTTCCCCACCGATTGTTATCCCCCCTTTTGAGGGATCTTGATCTTATCCCTTCGGGATATGATCTTATTCCTTCTAAGGGGGATCTTGGTGCGCCTTGACCAGGGGTGTGGGGCCTTGCCCCCACTACCCACGTTCATGTGGGTCCCCCCATGCAGGTGGGCCCCACTCCGGAACCTTCTAGAACCTTCTCGGTACAATACCGAAAAATCCCGAACATTTTCCGGTGGCCAAAATAGGACTTCCCATATATAAATCTTTACCTCCGGACCATTCCGGAACTCCTCGTGACGTCCGGGATCTCATCCGAGACTCCAAACAACTTTCGGTAACCACATACAATTTCCCATAACAACTCTAGTGTCACGGAACCTTAAGTGTGTGGACCCTACGGGTTCGGGAACCATGCAGACATGACCGAGACACCTCTCCGGCCAATAACCAATAGCGGGATCTGGATACCCATATTCGCTCCCACATGTTCCACGATGATCTCATCGGATGAACCACGATGTCGGGGATTCAATCAATCCCGTATACAATTCCCTTTGTCCATCGGTATGTTACTTGCCCAAGATTCGATCGTCGGTATCCCTATACCTTGTTCAATCTCGTTACTGGCAAGTCTCTTTACTCGTTCCGTAACGCATGATCCCGTGGTTAACTCCTTAGTCACATTGAGCTCGTTATGATGATGCATTACCGAGTGGGCCCAGAGATACCTCTCCGTCATACGGAGTGACAAATCCCAGTCTCGATTTGTGCCAACCCAACAGACACTTTCGGAGATACCTGTAGTGCACCTTTATGGTCACCCAGTTACGTTGTGACGTTTGATACACCCAAAGCATTCCTACGGTATCCGGGAGTTGCACAATCTCATGGTCTTAGGAAATGATACTTGACATTAGAAAAGCTCTAGCAAACGAACTACACGATCTTGTGCTATGCTTAGGATTGGGTCTTGTCCATCACATCATTCTCCTAATGATGTGATCCCGTTATCAACGACATCCAATGTCCACGGTCAGGAAACCACAACCATCTATTGATCAACGAGCCAGTCAACTAGAGGCTCACTAGGGACATGCTATGGTCTATGTATTCACACATATATTACGGTTTCCGGTTAATACAATTTTAGCATGAACAATAGACAATTATCATGAACAAGGAAATATAATAATAACCATTTTATTATTGCCTCTAGGGCATATTTCCAACAGTCTCCCACTTGCACTAGAGTCAATAATCTAGTTCACATCACCATGTGATTTACATTGTTATGAATCTAACACCTAGTGAGTTCTGGGGTTCGATCATGCTTTGCATGTGAGAGAGGTCTTTAGTCAACGGGTCTGCGACATTCAGATCCGTGTGTACTTTGCAAATCTCTATGTCATACTGTAGACACTGCTACCACACTCCACTTGGAGCTATTCCAAATGGCTGCTCCACTATACATATCCGGATTGCTACTCAGAGTCATTCGGATTGGTGTTAAAGCTTGCATCGACGTAACCCTTTACGACGAACTCTTTATCACCTCCATAACCGAGAAATATTTCCTTAGTCCTCTAGTTACTAAGGATAATCTTGACCGCTGTCCAGTGATCCATTCCTGGATCACTCTCGTGCCCCTTGACAGACTCATGGCATATTATACAGAGCCTATGGATAAAGCATAGGGGACGACCTTCGTCCTATCTCTTTGATCCACCGCGGTCGAGCTTTGAGTCTCACTCAACTCCACACCTTACAAATCAGGTAAGAACTCCTTCTTTAACTGATCAATTTTGAACTCTTTCAAAATCTTGTCTAGGTATGTACTCATTGAAAGTCTCATCAAGCATCTTGATCTATCTCTATAGATCTTGATGCCCAACAATTAGGTAGCTTTATCCAGGTCTTCCTTTGAAAAACTCTTTTCAAACAACCATTTATGCTTTCCAGAAATTCTACATCATTTCCGATCAACAATATGTCATCCACATATACTCATCAGAAATTCTATAGTGCTCCCACTCACTTTCTTGTAAATACGAGTTTCTCATAAACTTTGTATAAACTCAAAAACTTTGATCACCTCATCAAAGCGTATATTCCAACTCCGAGATGCTTGCTCCTGTCCATCGAAGGATTGCTGGAGCTTGCATACTTTTTAGCATCCTTAGGATCGACAAAACCTTCTGGTTGTATCACATACAACCTTTCCTCAAGGGAAAGATGTTTTGAAATCCATCTGCTAGATTTCATAATCGAAAAATGCAGCAACTGCTAACATAATTCCAACAGACTTTAGCATCGCTACGGGTGAGAAAGTCTCATCGTAGTCAACTCCTTGAACTTGTCAGAAACTTGTTTGCGGCAAGTCGAGCTTTGTAAATGGTAACATTTACCATCAGTGTCTGTCTTCTTCTTAAAGGTCCATTTGTACTCAACGACCTGCCATTCAACGGGCAAGTCTACCAAAGTCCATACTTGGTTTTCATACATGGATCCTTTCTCGGATTTCATGGCCTCTAACCATTTGTTGGAATCCGGGCCCATCATCGCTTCTCCATAGTTTGTAGGTTCATTGTTGTCCAACAACATGACCTCCAAGACAGGGTTGCCGTACCACTCAGGAGCAGTACGCATCTTTGTCGACCTACAAAGTTCGATAGTAACTTGATCCGAAGCTTCATGATCATCACCATTAACTTCCTCTTCAACTGACGTAGGCTCCACAGAAACATCTTTCTGTGATGCGTTACTCTTTAGTTGAAACAAAGGTTCAACAACCTCATCAAGTTCTATCTTCCTCCCACTCAATTCTTTCGAGAGAAACCTTTTCTCGAGAAAGGACCCGTTTTTAGCAACAAATACTTTGCCCTCGGATCTAAGATAGAAGGCATACCCAAATGTTTCCTTAGGGTATTCTATGAAGATGCACATTTCCGCTTTGGGTTCGAGCTTATCAGACATAAGTGTCGTATTCCCAAACTCTGAGAAATTACAGCTTAGGTTTCTGCCAAACCATACGGTGTCATCTCAACGGAATTAGATGGTGCCCTATTTAAAGTGAATGTAGTTGTCTCTAATGCTTAACCCCAAAATGATAGTGGCAAATCGATAAGAGACATCATAGTACACACCATATCCAATAGAGTACGACTACGACGTTCGGACACACCATCACACTATGGTGTTCCAGGTGGCGTGAGTTGTGAAACAACTTTCACATTGTCTTAAGTTGTATACAAAACTTGTAACTCATATATTCACCTCCACGATCATATCGTAGACATTTTTATCTTCTTGTCACGATGATCTTAGACTTCACTCTGAATTTGTTTGAACTTTTCAAACGTTTTAGACTTGTGTTTCATTAAGTAAATATACTCATATCCACTCAAATCATCAGTGAAGGTGAGAAAATAATGATATCCACTGCATGCTACAACACTCATTGGACCGCATACATCAACATGTATTATCTCCAATAAGTTACTAGCCCGCTCCATCATACCAGAAACGGGGTCTCAGTCATCTTGCCTAAGAGGCATGGTACGCATGTCGCAACCGATTCAAAATCGAGTGAGTCCAAAGATCCATCAGCATGGAGTTTCTTCATGCGCTTTACACCAATATGACCTTTAGCGGCAGTGCCACAAGTATGTGGTAGTATCATTATTAATTTTGCATCTTTTATGAACATGTGTATTACTACGATCGAGATTCAATAAACCATTCACATTGGGTGCATGACCATTGAAGGTATTATTCATGTAAACAAAATAACCATTATTCTCTAACTTAAATGAATAACCGTATTGCAATAAACATGATCTAATCACGTTCATGCTCAACACAAACACCAAATAACATTTATTTAGGTTCATCCCTAATCCCGAGAGAGTGTGCGATGGTGATCACATCAACCTTGGAAACACTTCCAACACACATCGTCACCTCACCCTTAGCTAGCCTCCGTTTATTCCATAGCTTTTATTTCGAGTTACTAACATTCAGCAACCGAACCGGTATCCAATACCCAGGTGCTACTAGGAGTACTAGCAAGGTACACATCAATAACACGTATATCAAATATACTTCTGTCGACGTTGCCAGCTTTCTTATCTACCAAGTATCTAGGGTTGTTCCACTTCAGCGACCGTTCTCCTCATAACAGAAGCACCTAGTCTCAGGTTTGGGTTCAACCTTGCGTTTCTTCACTGGAGCAGCAACTGACTTGCCATCCATGAAGTTTCCCTTCTTGCCCTTGCCCTTTGTGAAACTAGTGGTCTTACTAACCATCAACACTTGATGCTCCTTCTTGATTTCTACCTTCGCGGTGTTAAACATCGCGAACAGCTTAGGGATCATCTTATCCATCCCTGGCATGTTATAGTTCATCATGAAGCTCTAGTAGCTAGGTGGCAGTGACTTGGAGAACTATATTAATCACTATCTTATCTGGAAGATTAACTCCCACTCGATTCAAGTGATCGTAGTACCCAGACAATCTGAGCACAAGCTCACTGATTGAGCTATTCTCCTTCATCTTGCAGGCAAAGAATCTTGTTGGAGGTCTCATACCTCTCAACGCGGGCATGAGCCTGAAATCCCAATTTCAGCTCTTAGAACATCTCATATGTTCCATGACGTTCAAAACATTTTGGAGCCTCCATTCTAAGCCGTAATGCATGACGCACTGAACTATCAAGTAGTCATCAGAACATGCCTGTCAGATGTTCAAAACATCTACAGACGACCCTTGAGGGGTGGCGCATCGAGCGGTGCATTAAGGACATAAGCCTTCTATGCAGTACTGAGTACAATCCTCAGATCACGGACCCAGTCCGTATTATTGCTACCATCATCTTTCAACTTACTTTTCTCTAGGAACGTATCAATAAAACAGGGGAGCTACAGCGCGAGCTATCTACAACATAATTTGCAAAGACACTTTGACTATGTTCATGATAATGAAGTTCATTTGACGAACTCCCACTCAGATAGACATCCCTCTAGTTATCTAAGTGATACATGATCCGAATCGACTAGGCCGTGTCCGATCATCACGTGAGACGGACTAGTCATCAACGGTGAACATCTCCATGTTGATCGCATCTACTATACGACTCATGTTCGACCTTTCGGTCTCTCGTGTTCCGAGGCCATGTCTGTACATGCTAGGCTCGTCAAGTCAACCTAAGTGTTTCGCATGTGTAAATCTGGCTTACACCCGTTGTATGCGAATGTTAGAATCTATCACACCCGATCATCACGTGGTGCTTCGAAACAACGAACCTTCGCAACGGTGCACAGTTAGGAGGAACACATTTCTTGAAATTTTAGTGAGGGATCATCTTATTTATGCTACCGTCGTTCTAAGCAAATAAGATGTAAACATGATAAACATCACATGCAAATCATAAAGTGACATGATATGGCCAATATCATCTTGCGCTTTTGATCTCCATCTTCGAGGCGCGGCATGGTCACCATCGTCACCGGCATGACACCATGATCTCCATCATCATGATCTCCATCATCGTGTCTTCATGAAGTTGTCTCGCCAACCATTACTTCTACTACTATGGCTAACGGTTAGCAATAAAGTAAAGTAATTACATGGCCTTTTACATTGACTCGCAGGTCATACAATAAATTGAGACAACTCCTATGGCTCCTGCCGGTTGTCATATTCATCGACATGCAAGTCGTGATTCCTATTACAAGAACATGATCAATCTCATACATCACATATATAATTCATCACATCCTTTTTGGCCATATCACATCACATAGCATACCCTGCAAAAACAAGTTAGACGTCCTCTAATTGTTGTTGCATGTTTTACGTGGCTGCTATGGGTTTCTAGCAAGAACGTTTCTTACCTACGCAAAAGCCACAATGGTGATATGCCAATTGCTATTTACCCTTCATAAGGACCCTCTTCATCGAATCCGATCCTACTAAAGTGGGAGAGACAGACACCCGCTAGCCACCTTATGCAACAAGTGCATGTCAGTCGGTGGAACCTGTCTCACATAAGCGTACGTGTAAGGTCGGTCCGGGCCGCTTCATCCCACAATGCCGCCGAATCAAGATAGGACTAGTAACGGTAAGCAAATTGAACAAATCATCGCCCACAACTACTTGTGTTCTACTCGTGCATAGAATCTACTCATAGACCTAGCTCATGATGCCACTGTTGGGGAACGTAGTAATAATTCAAAATTTTCCAACGTGTCACCAAGATCAATCTAGGAGATGCTAGCAACAAGTAAGAGGGAGTGCATCTTCATACCCTTGAAGATCGCTAAGCGGAAGCGTTACAAGAACGCGGTTGATGGAGTCGTACTCGCGGCGATTCAAATCGCGGAAGATCCGATCCAAGCGCCGAACAGACGGTGCCTCCGCGTTCAACACACGTACAGCCCGGGGACGTCTCCTCCTTCTTGATCCAGCAAGGGGAGAGGAGAAGTTGAGGGAGAACTCCGACAGCACGACGGCATGGTGGTGGAGCTTGCGGTTCTCCGGCAGGGCTTCGCCAAGCACTACGGAGGAGGAGGAGGAGTTGGAGGGGGGAAGGGCTGCGCCAGGGGAAGGGTTGCAGCTCCCATGCACCTCCCCACTATATATAGGGGTGGAGGGGGCTGGTTTATTTCCCTCCAAGTCCATTGGGGCGTTGGCAAAGGTGGGAGGAAAGAAATCCCATCCTTTCCCTTCCCCACCGATTGTTATCCCCCCTTTTTAGGGATCTTGATCTTATCCCTTCGGGATATGATCTTATTCCTTCTAAGGGGGATCTTGGTGCGCCTTGACCAGGGGTGTGGGGCCTTGCCCCCACTACCCACATTCATGTGGGTCCCCCCATGCAGGTGGGCCCCACTCCGGAACCTTCTAGAACCTTCTTGGTACAATACCGAAAAATCCCGAACATTTTCCGGTGGCCAAAATAGGACTTCCCATATATAAATCTTTACCTCCGGACCATTCCGGAACTCCTCGTGACGTCCGGGATCTCATCCGAGACTCCGAACAACTTTCGGTAACCACATACAATTTCCCATAGCAACTCTAGCGTCACGGAACCTTACGTGTGTAGACCCTACGGGTTCGGGAACCATGCAGACATGACCGAGACACCTCTCCGGCCAATAACCAATAGCGGGATCTGGATACCCATATTGGCTCCCACATGTTCCACGATGATCTCATCGGATGAACCACGATGTCGGCGATTCAATCAATCCCGTATACAATTCCCTTTGTCCATCGGTATGTTACTTGCCCGAGATTCGATCGTCGGTATCCCTATACCTTGTTCAATCTCATTACCGGCAAGTCTCTTTACTCGTTCCGTAACGCATGATCCCGTGGCTAACTCCTTAGTCACATTGAGCTCGTTATGATGATGCATTACTGAGTGGGCCCAGAGATACCTCTCCGTCATACGGAGTGACAAATCCCAGTCTCGATTTGTGCCAACCCAACAGACACTTTTGGAGATACCTGTAGTGCACCTTTATGGTCACCCAGTTACGTTGTGACGTTTGATACACCCAAAGCATTCCTACGGTATCCGGGAGTTGCACAATCTCATGGTCTTAGGAAATGATACTTGACATTAGAAAAGCTCTAGCAAACGAACTACACGATCTTGTGCTATGCTTAGGATTGGGTCTTGTCCATCACATCATTCTCCTAATGATGTGATCCCGTTATCAACGACATCCAATGTCCATGGTCAGGAAACCACAACCATCTATTGATCAACGAGCCAGTCAACTAGAGGCTCACTAGGGACATGCTGTGGTCTATGTATTCACACATGTATTACAGTTTCCGGTTAATACAATTTTAGCATGAACAATAGACAATTATCATGAACAAGGAAATATAGTAATAACCATTTTATTATTGCCTCTAGGGCATATTTCCAACAGATAGAAGGTGTACCCAACAGTTTCTTTTGGGTATCCTATGAAGACGCACTTCTCCGATTTGGGTTCGAGCTTATCAGGCTGAAGCTTTTTCACATAAGCATCGCAACCGCAAACTTTAAGAAACGACAGCTTAGGTTTCTTCCCAAACCACAGTTCATATGGTGTCGTCTCAACGGATTTAGATGGTGCCCTATTTAACGTGAATGCAGTTGTCTCTAATGCATAACCCCAAAACGATATTGGTAAATCGGTAAGAGACATCATAGATCGCACCATATCTAATAAAGTACGGTTACGACGTTCGGACACACCATTACGCTGTGGTGTTCCAGGTGGCGTGAGTTGTGAAACTATTCCACATTGTTTGAAATGAAGGCCAAACTCATAACTCAAATATTCACCTCCGCGATCAGATCATAGAAACTTTATTTTCTTGTTACGATGATTTTCCACTTCACTCTGAAATTCATTGAACTTTTCAAATGTTTCAGACTTGTGTTTCATTAAGTAGATATACCCATATCTACTCAAATCATCTGTGAAGGTTAGAAAATAACAATACTCGCCGCGAGCCTCAACACTCATCAGACCGCATACAGCGGTATGTATTATTTCCAATAAGTCAGTGGCTTGCTCCATTGTTCCGGAGAACGGAGTCTTAGTCATCTTGCCCATGAGGCATGGTTCGCAAGCATCAAATGATTCATAATCAAGTGATTCCAAAAGTCCATCCGCATGGAGTTTCTTCATGCGCTTTACACCAATATGACCTAAATGGCAGTGCCACAAATATGTTGCACTATCATTATCAACTTTGCATCTTTTGGCATCAATATTATGAATATGTGTATCACCATGATCGAGATTCAAGAAAAATAGACCACTCTTCAAGGGTGCATGACCATAAAAGATATTACTCATATAAATAGAACAACCATTATTCTCTGATTTAAATGAATAACTGTCTCGCATTAAACAAGATCTAGATATAATGTTCATGCTCAACGCTGGCACTAAATAACAATTATTCAGGTCTAAAACTAATCCTGAAGGTAGATGTAGAGGTAGCGTGCCGACGGCGATCACATCGACCTTGGAACCATTCCCGACGCGCATCGTCACCTTGTCCTTAGCCAATCTTTGTTTAATCCGTAGCCCCTGTTTCGAGTTGCAAATATGAGCAACAGAACCAGTATCAAATACCCAGGCGCTACTACGAGCATTAGTAAGATACACATCAATAACATGTATATCAAATATACCTTTGTTCACTTTGCCATCCTTCTTATCCGCCAAATACTTGGGGCAGTTCCGCTTCCAGTGACCAGTCCCTTTGCAGTAGAAGCACTTAGTTTCAGGCTTAGGTCCAGACTTGGGTTTCTTCCCGGGAGTGGCAACTTGCTTGCCATTCTTCTTGAAGTTCCCCTTCTTTCCTTTGCCCTTTTTCTTGTAACTAGTGGTCTTGTTAACCATCAACACTTGATGCTCCTTCTTGATTTCTACCTCCGCAGCTTTGAGCATAGCGAAGAGCTCGGGAATTGTCTTATCCATCCCTTGCATGTTGTAGTTTATCACGAAGCCTTTGTAGCTTGGTGGCAGTGATTGAAGAACTCTGTCAATAACACTATCATCCGGAAGATTAACTCCCAGCTGAGTCAAGTGATTATGATATCCAGACATTCTGAGTATGTGTTCACTGACAGAACTGTTCTCCTCCATCTTGCAGCTATAGAACCTGTTGGAGACTTCATATCTCTCAACTCGGGCATTTGCTTGAAATATTAAATTCAACTCCTAGAACATCTCATATGGTCCATGACGTTCAAAACGTCTTTGAAGTCTCGATTCTAAGCCGTAAAGCATGGCACACTGAACTATTGAGTAGTCATCAGATTGAGCTTGCCAGATGTTCATAACATCAGCATCTTCTCCTGCAGCAGGCCTTTCACCTAGCGGTGCATCAAGGACATAATTCTTCTGTGCAGCAATGAGGATAATCCTCAAGTTACGGACCCAGTCCGTGTAGTTGCTACCATCATCTTTCAACTTAGCTTTCTCTAGGAACGCATTAAAATTCAAGGGAACGGTAGCACGGGCCATTGATCTACAACATAGATATGCAAAAACTATCAGGACAAAGTTCATGATAAATTAAGTTCAATTAATCATATTACTTAAGAACTCCCACTTAGATAGACATCCCTCGAGTTATCTAAATGATCACGTGATCCATATCAACTAAACCATGTCCGATCATCACGTGAGATGGAGTAGTCTTCAATGGTGAACATCTCTATGTTGATCATATCTACTATATGATTCACATTCGACCTTTCGGTCTCCAGTGTTCCGAGGCCATGTCTGTACATGCTAGGCTCGTCAAGTTTAACCCGAGTATGCCGCACGTGCAAAACTTTCTTGCACCCGTTGTATGTGAACGTAGAGCTTATCACACCCGATCATCACGTGGTGTCTCGGCACGACGAACTATCGCAACGGTGCATACTCAGGGAGAACACTTATATCTTGAAATTTTAGTGAGGGATCATCTTATAATGCTACCGCTGTACTAAGCAAAATAAAATGCATAAAAGATAAACATCACATGCAATCAAAATATGTGACATGATATGGCCATCATCATCTTGTGCCTTTGATCTCCATCTCCAAAGCACCATCATGATCTCCATCGTCACCGGCATGACACCTTGATCTTCATCGTAGCGTCGTTGTCGTCTCGCCAACTATTGCTTCTACAGCTATCACTAACGCATAGTGATAAAGTAAAGCAATTACATGGCGATTGCATTTCATACAATAAAGCGACAACCATAAGGCTCCTGCCAGTTGCCGATAACTTTTACAAAACATGATCATCTCATACAACAACGTATATCACATCATGTCCTGACCATATCACATCACAACATGCCCTGCAAAAACAAGATAGACGTCCTCTACTTTGTTGTTGCAAGTTTTACGTGGCTGCTACGGGCTTCTAGTAAGAACCGTTCTTACCTACGCATCAAAACCACAACGATGTTTCGTCAAATTTGCTGTTTTAACCTTCAACAAGGACCGGCCGTAGTCAAATTCGATTCAACTAAAGTTGGAGAAACAGACACCCGCCAGCCACCTATATGCAACAAGTTGCATGTCTGTCGGTGGAACCAGTCT
This sequence comes from Thinopyrum elongatum, assembly GCA_011799875.1. Lineage (NCBI taxonomy): Eukaryota > Viridiplantae > Streptophyta > Magnoliopsida > Poales > Poaceae > Thinopyrum > Thinopyrum elongatum. The sequence goes on along the minus strand of CM022301.1, from coordinate 506,148,613 downwards.
CATGAACGCGGTCATGTAAGGTTGGTCCGGGCCGCTTCATCCAAAAATACCACTGAATCAAAATAAGACGTTGGTGGTAAGCAGTATGACTATCACCGCGCACAACTCTTTGTGTTCTACTCGTGCATATCAACTATGCATAGACCTGGCTCGGATGCCACTGTTGGGGAACGTAGAATGCAATTTCAAAATTTTCCTACGCTCACGCAAGATCTATCTAGGAGATGCATAGCAACGAGAGGGGGAGAGTGTGTCCACGTACCCTCGTAGACAGAAAGCGGAAGCGTTATATTAACGTGGTTGATGTAGTCGAACGTATTCTCGATTCAACCGATCAAGCACCGAACGTACGACGCCTTCGAGTTCTGCATATGTTCAGCTCGATGACGTCCCTCGAACTCTTGATCTAGGAAAGTGTCGAGGGAGAGTTTCGTCAGCATGGCGGTGTGGTGACGGTGATGGTGAAGTGATCCGCGCAGGGCTTCGCCTAAGCACTACGACAATATGACCGGAGGAGTAAACGATGGAGGGGGGCGCCGCACACGGCTAAGAACAATTGGTGTGTCCTTGGAGGCACCCCCCGCCCCCGTATATAAAGGAGGGAGATGGGAGGAGGCCGGCCTAGGGGTGCCCCAAGTGGGAGGAGTCCCACTTGGGCTCCTAGTAGGATTCGCCCCCCCTTTCCTTTTACCGGAAGGGGAAAGGGGGAAGGAGAGGGAGGAGGAGAAGGAAAGGGGGGCGCCGCCCCCTCCCCTTGTCCAATTCGGACTCCCCATGGGGGGGGGCGGCCACCCCTTGTGGGCTGCCTAGCCTCCCTCCTATGGCCCATATGGCCCATATCTTTCCCCCCGGGGGTTCCGGTAACCCCCCCGGTACTCCGATACGTACCCGATACATTCCGAAACACTTCCGGTGTCCGAATACTATTGTCCAATATATCAATTTTTACCTCTCAACCATTTCGAGAGTCCTCGTCATGTACGTGATCTCATCCGGGACTCCGAACAATCTTCGGCCACCAAAACACATAACTCATAATACAAATCGTCATCGAACGTTAAGCGTGCGGACCCTATGGGTTCGAGAACTATGTAGACATGACCGAGACACATCTCCGGTCAATAACCAACAGCGAAACCTGGATGCTCATATTGGTTAATACATATTCTATGAAGATCTTTATCGGTCAAACCGCAATGACAACATACGTCATTCCCTTTGTCATCGGTATGTTACTTGCCCGAGATTCGATCGTTGGTATCTCCATACCTAGTTCAATCTCGTTACCGGCAAGTCTCTTTACTCGTTCCGTAATGCATCATCCTGTAACTAACTCATTAGTCACATTGCTTGCAAGGCTAATCATGATGTGCATTACCGAGAGGGCCCAGAGATACCTCTCCGATACTCGGAGTGACAAATCCTAATCTCGATCTATGCCAACCCAACAAACACCTTCGGAGACACCTGTAGAGCATCTTTATAATCACGCAGTTACGTTGTGACGTTTGATAGCACACAAGGTGTTCCTCCGGTATTCGGGAGTTGCATAATCTCATAGTCAAAGGAATATGTATAAGTCATGAAGAAAGCAATAACAATAAAACTTAATGATCATTATGCTAAGCTAACGAATGGGTCTTGTCCATCACATCATTCTCCTAATGATGTGATCCCATTCATCAAATGACAACACATGTCTATGGTTAGGAAACTTAACCATCTTTGATCAACGAGCAAGTCTAGTAGAGGCTTACTAGGGACTCAGTGTTTTGTCTATGTATTCACACATGTATCAAGTTTCCGGTTAATACAATTCTAGCATGAATAATAAACATTTATCATGATATAAGGAAATATAAATAACAACTTTATTATTGCCTCTAGGGCATATTTCCTTCAATATTATGTTCTATGCTCAATGAAGCGCTTGTCCATCCTATCAGTGGTGGTGGATTCTGTCAAGACCTTATATATCAGTATGTGGTGTTTTGATCTCAACACCATTATTGCCTTGCTGCAATACTTTCCATGTCTGGAGAATTTGTATATAAAGGTGATGATTTCAGGCACATTGAAAGCCCATATATAATGTACTATAATTAATCATTCAGCTATCACTCTTTCAACATAACCTTTTTAGACATTAACTGTTTTCAATCTTCATCTCTATTTAGGCAACAACACATGGAGAAAACGGTATAACCAATCGATGGTTGATGAAGCACGGGGATTTTCTCAGATCTCGTGACATTCGTTTGAAGACAGTAACGCTAGAACGATATTCATCCAACAGTGCAAACACTAGCTTTGTCACATTCTTCATGTTGAATGCGAGGGCACTATTGTCCGTGAGGATTAAGTTTTTCAACAAGAAATTACCCACGACTGCAAGTGTTGAACAACATAAAAAGAAGTTTCAGGTGGACCTAAGGGCTTCTGATCGTCTTCGGCTTCTATTTACAACAGCTTGTGGTCATCATGGAGCAGTAGAATTATTGTACTGGCATCTTGATTTTATGGATCAGACTGATCCATTTGATTGTAACTGCCGAAAACTTTGGTTGAGTTAGATGTCATTGTCCTGTTCAATCCGGGTTATGTGTAAACCTGATGAACAATTAGTCCTCGTGCTTTTGTACCTTTTGTAAGCTGGAGTTAGACATTGTCGCCCTTTTCAACTAGGGTTTGATCCACATTTTCTTTCATACTGGGCATCTGTGTTCCTATAGGTACTACCTCTGTCGTGGTTCATTCTTTATTGGCCCCCTTCGTATTTTGTAGTACCAAACTTTAACCTTAGATTTAACTAAGAATATATTAATGCATGTCATCGAAAATAATATTGTTGGACGGCTATTCCCGACTATGTTCATCTGCTATATGCAATAATTAACTCTAGTACCCACATAATCGCACACGAATTAACTCTAGTAACCATTTGTGTTATATTTTCTCATCGCAAATAGTTCATCTGAGTGGGCTGTTTGTCGCGTATCACACACATCTTGTTTACATGAATCGTTTGTGTTTTTTTGGCTCATCGCAAATAGTTCATCTATGTGAACTATCTGCCGCATATCACACACATCATGTTAAGTTGAACCATTTCTGTTGTGTTCCCTAATCGAAAACAGTTTGTCCGAGTGAACCGTATGCCATATATCACACACACCTTGATCTGGCTGACCGTTTCTGTTGCATTCCCTAATAGCAAACAGTTCATCGGAGCGAACTTTATGCCGTATATGGCACACACATTGATATGGCTGCCCGTTTCTATTGTTCTGTCTAATCGCAAACAGCTCGTATGGATCAACCATATGCGCCTCATCGCACACGTAACTAAAATCTGAACCGTGTTTGATGTCTCCGCCATCGCAAACGTTTTGCATCTTTTTTGACGGTTTTTTTACATCCCCATTTGCGATTAATGCATCACACACAGTTTCGTCGAAGGGTCTCTGATCATAGTGTCGCGTTAGCAACATCCTGCAGTAGTGCAAGCACATATTTGTGGGTCGGGACACGGTCCACCTTTGTCCGGAAGCGAAAGGGGAAGTTTGACCATATATATGATGGACTCCTATAGGTTTTGTGTTACGGTAGGGTGAGATTTCAAACCTAACTATCTGGGGGCATGCATTCGTAGCTAGGATTCCCTTACCGCCGACACGAAGTGGGGTTCGTAGGGGGTGGCTGACTAGCAATACTGTGCGCTTTGTGCAACAGGTGCCACATCAAAGTTGTGCATTGGGTATTCGAACATCAAACCACCCTTTTCATACATTTATTTGGTCCACATGCAAGTGTGTTTGTGTTCTGACCCTTTCCCGCGTTATTCTTTTTGCCAAATTTATAAACAGCACACGAGTTGGATGCAGAAACCGTCTGCGATTGGGTACGCAACAAACACGGTTCGGTCAGACTACCCGTGTGCCACGCTCGTGCCCCTGCAGTCACTCACATCAGCACAGTAGATTGGGCTCCACGAGGCTTGTCTCCCGCTCTTGAAAATATCTACTTCCTCGTAATCTCAAAAATATCTACCCGCGTAGAGGGTTTTTCTATTTGATAGCACACGATTCGTATGTGTGGACCGTGTGCGATGTCTGTTAGTCCCGCTCTGCTTCAATCAGTTGATCCAAATTTTCAGTAGCCCAGATTTTTTTTTGAACTGGAGCCCCGACATTTTACTCCCGCCTGCATCCCTCGCAATCTCAAAAATATCTGCTCGGCAGGAGTGGTTTTCTGTTTGATAGCACACGACTATTATGTTTTAACCGTGTGTGATGTTCGTTACTCCCGCCCCGCTCTGCTTCGATCCCTTGATCCAAATTTTCGGTAGCCCCGCCATTTTACTCCCGCCTAGTAAAATTTTCAGTACCCATGGTATTTCCTCAAACACCACCTTGGACCCCCTCCACACACACACCCCAAATCCTTCGCTCACCCCAAATCCGCCGCTCACACATATACACACCACCCCTCCCTCGCTCTAAACCTAGCTAGGTCGCCGCAGCCGCCGCCGCCGCCGCGCCGCCTCCATCATCAACCTCTGCCGGTATGCCCTTGCAGTTTACCCACCGATATATATACCCTCGCTACCCTGAGTTTCTTAGATGATGCCTGCGAAATGCCCCCTTTCCCAGAGATCCCCATCCCCAGCCCCCTCCCCCACTCCATAGCGTCGCAGCCTAAGCCCGGCTACGCTTCCCGAGGAGCTCGAGGAGCGAATGGCCCAAAAGAGCTTTACCACAGCCTCTTCGCCCGACGTCGGCGAGGTGGCCGCCGAGGAAGCTCACGACGATGACTGGACCTAGATTGAGCCTTTCAATCAGCGGGCTAGAGTATTCTGGCATGTCGCGAATGCCGGCTACGACATCGAGGTCGTCGACACCGACGGCTTGACGCGGGCTATGTCACAGGTTAAGTTGCCTACCCCCAAACCTTTGGATTCGACAGCCGTCAATCTCATCGATGGCCCTGCCGCTGATCTCCTGCGGCTCGTTATGAACAATTTGCCATCCTTCATTGCCATGGAGCCCCTTTTGTCATTTATGAAGGACACGTTATGCGACGCTGGCTTGGGATCCTCAGATGGCAAGCCAGACCTCATCGACAGCGACCACGAGGAGGAGCCAATCTGTCACAAGTGAGGAAACCCATGATTTTTTTCTCGAACCCCTTTTGTAGTGAGAACCTGTCCAGTATTTATTGCTATATTTGGTTGTTTGCATTACGCCTTGTTTATTTCTACAGTTTATGGTTGTTCGGTTCTTTGTAGTTAGCGTATGTCCAGTTTCAATTGCCATCTTTGGTTGTTTGTAGTATGCCTTGTTTATTTCAGCTATTAACAGTGTGATGTTCTATATGTGCTAGTATGAACTGTGCAGTTCAATTTCATCAATACCAATTTTAACAATAGCTCTAGGAATGACTATATTTGGTTGCTGTTAAGCATGTTGAACTCCCTCTGAATCTTTTTAGTTCGCATATAAGATTTGTCTAAAGTAAAGCCTCGTAAAGTTTGACCAACTTTATAGAAAAAAAATACCAACATTCACAATATGAAATCAATATCAGTACATGTGTCATGACTTAAATTTTCATATTGTATAACTTTAGCATGGTAGATGTTGATATTTTTTCATATAAATAAGGTCAAACTTTATGAAGTTTGACTTCAGACAATTCTTATATGCAGAGTAAAAAGGACTGGAGGGATATTTACCACGCCTTTCCATTTGATTTAACAATGGCACTGTTTGGATACTCTAACTTAGCTAGAAGTTAGAGTTAGTTTCTAGCTCATGATAGTTAAAAGGGAGAGAGAGAGATTGGTGGAATAGTTGATTGTATTGCTTGAGCCTCGTGGGCATATATATAGGAGTACATGGTCATCTTGGAGTACAAGTCAAGGTAGAATAAATCCTACGCTATCCTACATTTCCTAAATAACAATGATACTCAACAATGACTAACCCTGAACTAACTCTAGCCAAAGAGGTGTTTGGATGACAGTGTTAGATTGACAATAAATGCACTAGGAGAACTAGCCCCAATCAGCACCTCTTGGGTGGGATAGTCGTTTTGGGTGGGTTAGACGCAACTAGCTCAAACTAGCCCTCATGTTTGGATACTTTAGGGCTATTTGAGCCCAAACTAGCTCAAACTAACTCTAACCCATGGATCCAAAATAAGGCCAATAACTAGTGTACTTAGACCTGCACAATACAAGTTTGAATGACTATGTTTGCTTGTTTTTAAATATTAGGCCTGTTGCAGTTAATAACACACCTTTCCACTTCTTGTTTTTAAATATTAGGTTTTTAACAATTTGGTCTTGCACATGTAGGTCCTGCTGTCAGAGGTTTTGACCCACTGTTTGACCCTTTTTGCATATGTGGAAATGAGTTGTCCATGAATATCAGTCAAGTCAAGAAACTCAGAAAGATTGTTACGATAAAGAAATTAGCGACAAAAAACAACAAGATCTTTGTCTGCACAATGAAGAAGACATCAGTTCACTACAGGATGGTACTAACTGTTATACCTTGTCTTTTTAATTCCTTTGCGCCATTTCAAATCTAGAGAAGATATTTATGCATATCCTTGTTTTCAGGCCTTTCCAAAGCAGTTCACTGATGATTACCTCTCAAACCACCTGTATGGTCAGGAGGCGAGGAAGGTATTCATACAACACCCACGGTTCAATATTGAAGGGTTCCTGAAGAGGACGAAGGATGGATACGCACTGGCCTAAAGTTGCAAAGACCTTCAATATCAATGAAGGCCCAATATTCGCCTTCCGCTTCAGCAGTTTTCCAGATGAGATCCATCTGTCTATGTACTGTATATGATTCTAATTTTGAAAGGTTATAGATATTGCATGTGAAACTTGGTGCTGGTGCAGTTGTGTAATGGGGTAGCTGAGTGTTGAAGCTATATGATGTTGTACTCTGATGTATTTCAATTATGAAATCCTGCTTCCTTAATATGAAAATGAAATATATTGTGTGCTTAATATGAAATGTCAATTAGATTAATAAAATGGATTATTAATAATTGGGCAATTAGCCTGCTAATTGGGTTTTTCTATTGCAAACGGTTATTGAGAAAACACCGTGGGCGATGACCTCAGGCAATGCACGCAGTTTCTAGGAATAAACCGTGTTGGATCAATGAACAATCACACACGACATCCTCTTCAAAACTGTTTGCGTTAGGCCACCTTGCGCAAATGTTTACCACATAAAAAGTGTGTGTGATGGACAGCCTTTGCCACACAGTTTCTTCTACACACCGTGTGTGATGCATTCAATAACACAAACGATAAAATTGTTAATATCGTGTGCAATGGCAACGCTATCACAAACGATTTAATGGGGAAAATTATGTGTGATGTACCTGTGAATGGAAACGTTTTCCTTTGAGTGACTTTGTGGGATGTATATACGAACGGAAACGTACTTCTTGGATTAACAGTGTGGGATGTACATACTAACGAAAACGTATTCCTTGGATTGACTATGTGGAATGTACATACCAACGAAAACGTTTAGCCGGAACTGACTGTGTGGGATGTACTTACGACCGGAAACGATTTGGCCAGTATAATTGTATTTTTTTAGCACAACTGTACGTATAACCGTATTTGATCGCTCGTCCGTCACACACGACCTCATTTTGCCGAGCGTGTGTGCCAGGAGGGCCTATCCCCGACGGTTTCTGGGTCATGTGGGAAGGACCCCCCTATCGCAGTCACTCACTTGGTGACGGTTTAAAACACCATCGCGGAAAGGGGTTAAAAACCGTTTGTATAGCACCTCGCTGTACCAGTGATGGAGGATGGTTGATGCTGACAACGGCGATGAAGCCCCCTCTCCGGATCCCTGAACGGACTCTCGAACAACGCCCTCGATGAAGAACAGGAGGTGGCGGCAGCTCCGTATCGTAAAATGTGATGGAACTTCTTCTCCCTTTTTTTCTCGGGGAAACGGACTTTATAGCGCTGGAATTAGGTCAGACGGCCGCCTGTGGGCCCCACAAGGTAACAGGGCACTCCCAGGGCTGGTCGTGCCCTGTTGCCTTGTGGGCAACAGGTGGCCGCTCTCCGGTGGATCTTTGTTCCAGTATTTTTCATATATTCCTGAAAAATCTCCAAAAAGTTTTGTTCGATTCCGAAATTTTTTATTTCTGCACAAAAAACAACAACATGGTAGTTCTGCTGAAAACAACATTAGTCTGGGTTAGTATCATTCAAATCATGCATATTAGAGTCCAAAGTAAGAGCCAAAGTGTTTGGAAAAGTAGATACGATGGAGACGTATCACTCCTTCCCTCACACTTCGCCACAAAGCGGATAGTCGAGCAGCTAATCCACACCACCGATGACATTTTTTGGGCGATGTTCCTGTAAGTGCATCTAGTGCCCCTTAGTGATTTTGGTGTATTGAAGACTTATAGGTTAAGGGACTAATGTGTTTGTGAGTGTACACAGAATCTATAAGTCTATGAGGAGTTTGATATTTACGATGAAAGTTGACCCCTAAAAATGAATATCTTCATTTGAAGATTTTGGTTTTCTTGAAGACTTTGAAAATGAGGAAATTGGTGTGACCTTGAAGACTTTGATATTGATGCGAGGATTATGAAGCATGAAGACTTTTGTTTTCGTAGTTTCATTTTCTCTTTCTTGAGTCATAGGAAACACCGTACTGTTAAAGGGGGTCGAGGTAAAACTAAGGAAAAGTTTCCAAGTGATGCTCATCTCAAATCCTACACCTACCCAATCCTTTCGAGTGAAGCCATTGGAAATCTCATACAGTTTAGTCAATTTCTTCAGTGACAGAGACGAAGATCCTCTGTTCTCTGAGGATTTTGTTCTGACTGAGGAGTTAGGAATTTGCCAGTGCGGATTGCCTACAAGTGAGGAACATGATAGCCCTGAGGAATTTGAGAGCTCAAATTTCCGACCGTTGCTGTGCTACGTGCCAGCTGTCCCAAAAATCTTATCCACCTAACGGTCATATCATTGAAGGGCATTTATGTCTTATCATGTCGGGCTGCTCCCAGGCTATAAATAGCCACCCCCTACAACCACTAGCTGGTTGTCTGCTCCGAGAGAAACTGACACTTGTCATTTAGAGCATCCCATCCTCCGAGGACTTTGAGAGAAAATCATCAGTGAGGAAAAACCCAAACCCAACACCTAAAACCCAAAGTGATTGAGCATCACTGAAGAGATTGTTCTTGTGTGGAACCGACGCTTGTTACCTTTGAGGACTGTGCATCCTCCAGACGGTTAGGCGTCATGGTCTAGAGCATCCAAGAGGAATTGTGGATCGCTGAGTGACCAAGTCTGTGAAGGTTTGGAAGTCACCTGTGAAGACTTACCACGAGTGATTGGGCGAGGTCTGTGTGACCTTAGCTCAAGGAGAATACGGTGAGGACTGTGTGTCCTTAGGTTTAAATACCTAGCCGCTCCAGCCAGACGTACAACTATCACAGCAGTTGGAACTGGTCTACCAAATCATTGTCTTCACTGAGCTACTAGTTCTATTTCCTCAACCCTTTCATTTCCTCATTCATGTGTTGATGAAATTGATTGTTACTGTTTGAAGACTTTCTCAATTTCCTCAATCCTATTTCTTCAGTCATCTAGTCTTTTGCCTGCTTATCCTGTTTACACGCTACCTGTGCTCTGTGCTTGTTTCATATCATCATGATGACTGTGTTACTACCATGTTATGCTTGCACCTGAGTACTTATTCCGCTGCTTGTAGTTCATCACTTAGCAAATTCCTCAAGTAGTATTTCCTCAGTGACGATTTTGTAAAAATCGCCTATCCCCCCCCTCTAGTCGATATAACGCACTTTCAATTGGTATCAGAGAAAGGTACTCCCTTGTTCTGTGTGATTTTGGTTTAACCACCTGGAGTTTTAGTTATGTCGACTGCAGGCATGATCAAGGTCTCGGCTGGGTGTCCTACCTTTGATGGGATGGACTACCCCTATTGGAAGAATAAGAGGCGCATGCATCTTGAGGCAATTGACAATGATCTCTGGTACGTTGTGGAAAATGGCGTTTCCTCTGTCACTCATTCCGTGAATGCTGCTGATGTGAAGAGATTCAAGCAACTCGACTCTCAAGCAAAGAATATCATATGTGGCCATCTGAGAAAAGGACAGTATGGCAGAGTGAGTGCTTTGGAGTCTGCAAAGCTTATCTAGGACAGGCTGTCCAAGGTCAACGAAGGAATCTCAACTCAACGTGATTCTTGAGTTGACGTTCTTCGCAATCTCTTCAACCGCTTCAAAAGACTCGACAATGAGAATGTCCAGCAAACCTTTGATCGCCTCACTGACATTTCAAACGAGCTTCAAGCACTTGGTGCCAGTAACATCACCGACCATGAGGTGGTGAAGAAATTGCTGAGGTCACTCGATTCTTCATTCGATACATTGGCACTGATGATTCAAGAACGTGGAGACTACAAGTCACTAGATCCTGCTGATATCCTTGAGAGGATGAACACTCATGAATTCCAACAAGCTGAGAAGAGAGATCTCTACGGGCCAAGCTATGGAAGATCACATGCACTGAAGCCCAAGGCAGTTTCCTCATCCGAAGGAGAAGATTCTGATAGCAGCCTTGGTGACCCTGAAGAACTAAGCCAGGAGCTAGCAATGCTCGTGAGGAAGTTCCAAAAGTTCTCAAGGCGTGGTCGCTTTGTAAAATCTTCAAAAGGTGATGACATGAGATCAGATTCCTCATCCCGTGATTACAAGAAGAGGACTTGCCACAAATGCAAGAAACCTGGTCACTACATAACTGATTGTCCTTAGTAGGCAAAGGAATCAAAGAAGAAGAAATACAAGGATGATAGTTGAGATGACGCAAAGAAGAAGAAGAAATCTTCAAAGTCCTCATCATCAAAATCTTCAAAGTCTTCATCTCACAAGAAGAGCAGTTCCAAGAAGGCTCGGGCATTCATTGGCAAGGAAATGGACTATGAAGCTGAATTTGAGGAAAATGAGGAAGAGGAGGCAGACTCTGGTGTGGCGAGCCTAGCCCTCGCTACTGCTTTCATCAGCAAGTCCATCTTCAACACTGAGGAAAATGGCTTCCCCAACACTGCTGATGACAACAACGATGACTATGCTCCCACCTATTGCTTCATGGCAAAAGGTGCCAAGGTACTCAAATATCCCTCATCTGAATCAAGTGAGGATGAATCTGATGAAAATCTCAAACCCAGCTATTCCAAACTTGCTAATATTGTTGTTAAACAACAAAAGGCTTTGGAAAGGGTTCAAAATTTGCTAGACAAAAGCGATGATCTGATGGGTGAGGAAATGGATCGAACTCAAACTCTGACTGATAATCTTCAGCGACTACAGTCTAAGTTTGATAACCTTCAAAGTCGTCATGAAACTCTCTTAGCCAATCATGAGAAGCTTTCTTATGAATTTCTTCAAAGAAAGCAAGATCTTGAGAAGCTAAGGGTGGGTCATGAAGATCTTCAGAAGGAAAATGATTCATTACTTGCTCAACAGATCAGTTCCGCTCAGGAAGAATTTATTCCACCTTGTTTGAAATGCATTGAACGTGAAACTGCTAATTCTTCACCTGAAAGTTCAAATGCTTCTATTGCTGCAAATTCTTCAACTATTTCTGTGGTCACAAATTCCTCATCTGAGGATACCACTAGTATCACTGACGAAAATGCAGGGTTGAAGGAATTGTATGTGACAGGCATGTACAAAAGCCTCAAAGGGCATCAGACTCTTTGTGATGTGCTCAAAAAGCAGATCTTGATCAGGAACCCAAGGAAAGAGGGTATTGCCTTTGAGAGGAAACTCAATGCTGATGGAACCTACTGGAAACCTGAGCAGTATCCCAAAACCTCATGGGTTGCTATGAAGGGACCTCCCGTAGATCCATCCACTTTATCTGGCTTTACTTGTAAATCCTCATATTCATCTGATGAGTCATTTGACTCCAACTATAAACTGTTCAAAAATCAGAATGGTGAAGTATTTGCTAGATATGTTGGAACTAACTACAGGAACGGTCCCCCTATGAAGAAAATCTGGGTTCTCAAAAGGTGCCTTGAAAGTCTTCAGGTGAATGTCATCATGACACCACCTGTGAAGAATAGGAACCCCAGATCGAATTCTTCATATGGACCAAAGGCTTCAAATGTATCCAAGTCCTCATATGGACCAAATTCCTCATATGGATCAAATTTCTCACGTAGATCCAAATCCTCATATGAACATCATTGTGCCAACACTTCTGTTTCGCAGGGAAAATCTAAGAGCTATGAATATGTGCATTATTCTTTAAATAATTATGTTCATAAGTCCTCGAAGAATTTCTCTGCTTATTCATATGCCTACTCAAACCCCTCTTATGTGAAATGAAGCGCATTGGCTTCAATGCCACCTTTCTCTTATGGAGCTCGCAGAATGATGAACTCTTTGCCACCCCTCCAGATGTGGGTGGTGAAGAAAAGAACTAATTTCTTATGCAGGGTCAGGTCTCCAGACGAACTTAATCGTCTGAAGAATTTGCTGGAGACCTAAAGATGCTTGAAAGGATGCAAGCTAATTATGAAGAAATGATTCATTCATTTCTCACGTCCTCATACTGCTATATATACATATGTTGCATTAATTGATGAAATTCTGTCTGATGAATTTGATGTCATATTCTTCACTCTGAAGTATATGAGTTCGTAAGAAGCACTAATTCAACTGCAGGATGATTTACCCAAAGCTACTGAGTGGGTCCTCGACAGTGGATGTACAAATCACATGACCGGTGACAAGAGCTTACTGATGGACACTCCTTTATCTCCATCACATTTGAAGCACATCACCTACGCTGACAAAGGCAAAAGCAAGGTATTGGGTCTAGGTAGGGTTGCAATCTCAAAGGATCGACACATCGACAAACTCATGCTTGTCGAGTCCCTCGGATTCAACCTCATGTCTGTCTCAATGCTTTGTGATCCTGATATGGTTGTTGTCTTTGGCAAATATCGCTGCTTAGTGCTCATGGAATCTGACAATTCCAAAGTCTTCGAAGGCTTTAGGAGAGGAGACTTGTATATTGTTGATTTCTTTGCAGGACCACAGCTTGCCACATGTCTACTTGCAAAAGCTTCAGAAGGCTGGCTATGGCATCGACGACTGGGTCATGCTAGCATGAGAAACTCACACACGCTTGTGAAGAAGAAGCACGTCATTGGCATTGAGGGTGTCAAATTCCTCAAAGATCATCTTTGTGGGGCTTGTGAGGCTGGAAAGATGACCAGAGCCAAGCACCCCTCGAAGACTATCATGACTACCTCTCGTCCTTTTGAATTGCTTCATATGGACCTCTTTGGCCCCACTCATTATGCCACACTAACAAATACAGCTTCTCTATATGGCTTTGTCATTGTTGATGATTATTCTCGTTACACATGGGTGCATGTCATTACTTACAAAACTGAAGTGCAGGAAGTCTTCAGACGATTTTCCTCAAGGGCTTCGACGAAATTTGGTGTGAAGATCAAGCATATACGTAGTGACAATGGGACCGAGTTCAAGAATACTGGTCTTGATGACTATCTTGATGAACTTGGTATTACTCATGAGTTATCTGCCCCATACACTCCGCAGCAAAATGGCGTTGTGGAGCACAAAAACATGACTCTTGTTGAGATGGCTCGCACTATGCTTGATGAATACAAAACACCTCGTCGCTTCTAGCCTAAGGCAATTGATACTGCATGCCAAATCATCAACAGGGTATATCTTCACAAATTCTTCAAGAAGACCTCATATGAACTCCTCACTGACAAGAAACCCAATGTGAGTTATTTCAAAGTCTTTGGTGCTAAATGTTGGATTAGAGATCCTCGTCACAATTCTAAATTTGCACCGAAAGCACATGAGGGTTTTATGCTTGGTTACACAGAGTCTTCAACACCCATCACCACAAGGTTGTTGAAACTGTAGATGTGCGGTTCGATGAAACTAATGGCTCGCAAAGAGAGCACCTACCTCTGGTGCTAGATGAAATGTCTCCTGAGGAATCCATCAAGCTGAAGGCTACTGAGGATGTCATACCTACTGAAGAATCTGATAAAGAAGTCATTCCAGATCGTGAAGAAAATCATGCTAGTGCATCTGAAGAAAATGGCTCTGAAGAAAATGCTGAGCCCAATCAAAGTCGTCAACCTGCTCATCCTCGCATTGCAAATGAAGTGCAGATTGAGAGAATCATCAACGACATCAACGCACCAGGTCCTCTCACACGCTCAAAAGCTTCACATTTATCCAACTTTTGTGGGCATTTTGCTTTCGTCTCTATCACAGAGCCCACCAAAGTTGATGAGGCATTTCTGGAGCCTGAGTGGATTCAAGCTATGCAAGAGGAATTGCATCAATTCGACCTCAACAATGTGTGGGAACTTGTCAAGCGACCAAATCCTCGCAAGCACAATGTCATTGGTACCAAATGGATCTTCCGCAACAAGCAATATGAAAATGGCCTAGTGGTGAGGAACAAGGTTTGTCTCGTAGCTCAAGGCTACACATAGGTTGAAGGAATTGATTTCGATGAAACTTTTGCACTTGTTGCTAGACTTGAGGCTATTCACATATTGCTTGCTTATGCTAACCATCATAATATCATCTTATATCAAATGGATGTGAAAAGTGCATTCCTCAATGGTAAGCTTGAGGAAGAAGTACATGTGGCTCAACCCCCAGGTTTTGAAGATCCTAAGCATCCTGACAAAGTCTTCAGACTCAATAAGGCCCTCTATGGCCTCAAGCAGGCCCCTCGGGCGTGGTATGATACACTGAAGGAATTCCTCATGAAGAAAGGCTTCAAACCCTGTTCACTTGATCCGACTCTTTTCACCAAAACATATGATGATGAATTATTCATGTGCCAAATATATGCTGATGATATTATCTTTGGCTGTACTAACCAACGTTACAGTGATGAATTTGCCTATATGATGAGTGAGGAATATCAAATGTCTATGATGGGGGAATTGAAATTCTTCTTAGGTCTTCAAATTCATCAACAACGCAATGGCATTTTCATTTCTCAAGAGAAATACCTCAAGGACGTTCTGAGGAAATTCGGCATGCAAGATTGCAAAGGCGTCAAAATCCCTATGCCCACAAATGGTCATCTATGCACTGATGAAAATGGTATAGACTTTGATCAAAAGGTATACCGCTCCATGATTGGCTCTTTGTTGTATCTATGTGCATCTAGGCCAGATATTATGCTTAGTGTTTGCATGTGTGCTCGTTTTCAAGCTACACTGAAGGAATCACACCATAAGGCTGTGAACCTATTCTTTGATATCTAGCTCACACTCCAACACTTGGATTATGGTATCCCAAGGGCTCGGCTTTTGATCTCATTGGATATCCTGACTCTGACTATGCTGGCGATCGAGTGGATCGCAAGTCAACATCAGGCACATGCCATTTCCTCGGACGGTCCTTAGTATGTTGGTCCTCGAAGAAGCAGAACTACATATCACTGTCTACTGCTGAAGCTGAGTACATTGCTGTTGGTTCTTGCTGTGCTCAATTGCTATGGATGAAGCAAACCCTCAAGGACTATGGCATCAACATGAAGAATGTGCCACTCTACTACGACAACGAGAGTGCCATCAGGAATGCTCATAACCCAGTTCAGCACTCGAAGACAAAGCACATCCAAATTCGTCATCATTTTCTTCGAGATCATGTGTTGATGGGTGACATCTCTATTGATCACGTGAAGACTAAAGAACAACTAGCGGATATCTTCACAAAGCTCTTGGATGATAAGAGATTTAGCAAGTTGCGGTGTGAGCTAAATATCTTAGAATCTTCGAATGTTCTTTGAAAGGACACACATCCTAACACTTATGCAAAATTGATGACTTAGATGTGCAACACACGAAGTAACATTTTTCTTCAATCAATGAAGACTAACCCTCTAAGTGTGAAGAAATTAATGAAGAATTTGATTCTCAGAGCCCTACGACAATAGTATGCGGTGTCTGAAATCATCATTCTTATACGGTGGGTCACGCCACCAGCAAAAAGTTGAAAATCTTCATAATAGAGTTTTTCTTCATTTTGCAAATTCTTCAAATTTTCAAATTCTTCAACTATATATATATATATATATATATATATATATATATATATGAGTTTTCATGTCCTCAACAACATTCACATATTGCTAATTCTTCAAATTGATTTTCATCTAAGTGAATGTGATCGGACCCGTTCCCCCTCTATGCTAAACTCAACCCAGTCTGTTCACAAATTCTTCATGTGCGTTCTATTTGAAACCCGTTCAAAGTCTTCACTGTGTCCTTGACAACTGAAGATTTGCGAACAAAACTTTAAAATTTTCATATCTGAATTTTTGGCTTTTGCCGCTCAAACTGTTCCGCATCCCACGATGGATTAAAATATTCACCCACGATCGCCCACGATCTCCACCACTCTGTACGTGGGTGACACATGTCGTTAGAAGAGTAAGGGTCAAGGGCATGTTCGTCCAAAAAATTTGGATGGGCAGTTTTTCACCGTGGCTATAAATACCCCTCCCATTCCTCTGTCCTTATTTACTTCGCTCGACCTCCATCTCGCTCGAGCTCTCAGACCTAGCGCCGTCGCTACTCTCCATCGTCACCGGTGAGGAAGAGCTTCACTGCCTCGACCTCATCGCCGTCATACTCGCGCCGGCCGCGGAAATCTTCACTCCGCCGCCGCCGTAGCTGTCTCTCACCGCCAAGTTAGGGCGTGAGAGAACTGAAAGGACGAACTTCTCCAACTCCACTCCCAGTTCATCGTGTTCTTCATCCAGGGTAAAAAAACTCTAATTTTACTGCCCTGCTTTGATTCTTATGATTTCCACAAAATCTTCAAAAGGTGTTTATTCTTCAACTTCCCATTCCATAAACACCCAAATGCTTCTGTATCTTGATTTGTTTCTCTAAGCTATGTTTTTCTTCAAGATTCCTCAATTGTGTGGATTTTCAAAATCTATACAACTCTGGAACCTAAGTCAAGAACGCTTAGTGAAATTCCGCAAGACACCTATGGTCAAATTCCTCAAACTTGATACTTTTTGAAAAATTTCTGAGAACGCATATGACCTCTCCAAATTCTTCGCACCTATACTCTGTTCATAGGTACAAAATGTCTGCTGCTGAATCACTAGGTTCTCATCAACTTAATTCATTTGTAGCGTTCCTCGAAGATAAGTTGCATACTTCCTCAGAGACATCCATTGTTCAAAATCCTCAAGTGAGGAAAATGGCAGATGGGAAGAGACCACAGAAGGGAGGTAAGAGGCCTTAGACAAACACTGCTTTTGAGATCCCTGACGATATCTATGCTGATTACTGCACACCTGATGAAGCGAAATACGGCAAAGAGAACAAAAATCAGCGCAAAGTGCGCATACAGAGGATTGAAAGGAGATGGGCTAAGGAATGGAGGGAATACCGATACGTCACTCCAAAGTACATGAAGAAATTCGCCGTAAACCCTCCATGTCCAAGACCTCCATTGGCAGCTGGCCAAGTTGCTGATCCCACCAGCATCAGGCATGGTGAGGAATTTCCAAAAGAATGGGCCAAGCGCCAAGCCAAACTGGCCAAGCTTGCTAAAGAAGCAGTGAAGAAATTCAATGAAGATTCTCAAGCTGCTGCTGCTGAGGCCTCTGCCAGTAAGCCCAAGAAGGCTATGCCGAAGAAATCAGATGTAAAGCCGAGTTCCTCAAGAACAATGCCCTCACTGACAAGTTCCTCAAAGCCCTCAAAGCAAATTCCTCAGATAACTTCTTCAAGGGCTATGCAAATTCCCTCTGTTGCCACAAAGTCCTCAGTTGCTGCTGCAAAGTCCTCAATACCAGTGCATCTTGCAACGTGCCAACGGACTGCAGGTTTTTCAATTGCTTCTGGAGCATCTGCAAGTTCCTCAGCTCCACCACGGTCCTCAACTGGTCCAACTCTGCTGAAGAAAAAGGCCACTGCTGGACGTGGAACGAGGCCAAGTCCTCATAAGAAGCAAGTGGAGTTCCAAGTTCCGTCAGATGACGATGAAGCTGATGATGAAGAACTTGCTGAAATCATCAGGGACAGGCAAGAAAGGGCCGCTAGAGCCAAAGGGAGTTCTGTGCCTCTCATGCTGGATCTGAAGAAGGTCCTCGATTTCTGGCACATAGATCCAAACACTCCACTGCCTGAATTGAACCTCACTCCTAGTCAAAGTCACATGTTGACGGCATTCATCAGTGAAGAAAAATAGAAATTTGAAAAGGGCAGGCAAGTCAAGAAGGCTCAGTATAAGAAGGAGCGTTATCTGAAGAACAATGTTCTGAACATGTCTCCTGAAGAACTTGTAGCTCTACAAACAGAAATCAAAAGTCTCAGTGATGAATTTGACAGATACTATGCCGATTGGCTAGGAGCCAAAGTCAGATTTGTAAAGCTTGCCAAGACCCTCAAGCCTAACATTACAGCACCATCGCAATGACAAAATCCTCAGGCTGATACTACTGCTCAGTCTACTGAAGAAAATGAAAGCGCGCCTGATGAAAATCAGGCTGCTGAAGAAACTGAGAATACCAGGGCTGATGAAGAAATTCCAGCTCCTGAAGACTCTGCCAGGGCAACCACCAATGTTGTGCCAGAAGATCAACCCAGGCCTGTTGAAGCATTTGCAGCGCCTGAAGAAACTGAACATGCCAGGGCAACTGCATCAGTTGTGCCTGAAGAAATTGAACCCACTTCATCTGCTCCCCTTACCAAAGTTGCGGAGAAGGCAGCTGTGAAAAAGAGGAAAGCATCAACCTCTGCAGAGTCCTCAGCTCCCAAGAAAGTGAGGACTTTGACAAGCTCTTTCAATAACCCAATTGATGTTGTTCCAATCTCAATAGTGCCATCAAAGGAGCTCATTCCTTTTGGTGAAGAATATGTCATTACAGATGACACAGATGAAGAGAATCCTTCTGCTGCTTCTTCAGAGCAGTTGGATGAAGAAATTGAAGTGGAAGATATCCCTTTAACCCCATTGGTATCATCACCCATGCCTCAGTTCACAGCTGAAGAGGCAGGCGTTGAGCAAATTGAAGAAGACGTGGACATTGGTTCAACTACTCCTGTGCTGAATGATGATTATTGGGAGAATCTTCACCCCAATTGATCACACCTCTGCATCCAATTCCCCAGTCCCCTGTGCAAACCCAAGAAATTCAAACGGGATCTGAAGGACATCAAACTTCTCTTCTGTCCATTCCTGAGGAAGTTCCAGCTACTACTACTGAAGAAATAGTGACTCAAACAACTGCTGAAGAACCTAAACTTTCTCATCATATGATGCAAGTGCTAATGAAGCCTTTGAAGTCTGGCCAAGCTCCAAGAGCCACCTTCCTAGTGAAGGATTTGTTTTATGTGCCTAGGGTAATCTACCGCATTCTGACCAAAACCCTCAGTCCGATAAAAGGCCACAACTCTGAAGAAGAGGAAGTTGTTGGAATCATGAAGAATCTGATGTTCAACATTATACATGGCATTCCCATTAACTACCACGATTTCTTCATGAGGACTTTGGCAAATGTTGCACTGTCACCATTTGAGTTGAAGCCTTATGCTCCATGGATTATGAAATTCATCAGAACCAGGTCTTCAATTCACTACAAGGCAGATTGTCAGAATCACCTCAGCTATTTGCCACCCATTGAAGTCCTCAAACGGACTATTTCCTCAATTGATGAAAAAGGCAAGGCTGCTATTATTGATGAAGGCACTCCTCCATTGGATGGTCAGTTTCGCAAAGCTGCATCTTATTCCACCAATGATGACTCTGCAACTCAAGACTCTGCCGCAAAAGCTTCAAAGCCAATTCCTCAAGCCACTACCCCACGTGTGATGACTGATCGTGAGCTTCTACTAAGTCTTCATCAGAAGGTCGATCGCAATCACAAATGGGTCAAGCATCAATTTGGCTCAACTCTTTAGAACATGACTGTCATGCAAAACACTGTGAAGAAGAATCACTACTATGCTCATGAAATCTTTGATCGCACTTGGGCCATATTGTCTCACCTCTATGGTGATGAGGACCTCAAGCAGATGGGATTTCAATAGCACTTTGAATGGTCTAAGCCTCCTTCGAAGAAATTCAAGAAGGTCAAAGTTCCTCAGCTCGTCACAAGTTCATATTCTTCATCGCGTGAGACGGATGAAGCTAAAGATCTCAACGACACTGCCGCAGGCCCTACCTCAACGGACGACCCCAACAACGCTGGCGCTCCTCCATCGACATCATGATGATATTCTTCAGGGGCGTTAGTCCTCATTTTTCGTCCCTTTTGGGTCATTCGATGACAAAGGGGGAGAAATTTGAGTTAGTCTTCAAGCGGGTCTTATATATGGGCTGTTTTTTTAAGTTGCAACTCTTGCTTTTCTGAGGTGTTTGCTCTGATAAGTTGTAAACTTAAGTCCTATGGTGGTCTCATACTTTTGAACTGCTTTCTGCATGCTTATTTCCTCAAGTACTTTAATGCACACATGCTGAATTTCTTTAGACACCATATTTCATCATGCATTATAAATTCTTCATATCATATGATTAATGCGTGTATGAATTACAAGATATAGGGGGAGATCTCCATGATATTACTCTACAATGTGCATTTGCAATCCAAAGCAAATTCCTCATATGCACATCTTCAGGGGGAGTTCTTCTATATCTTGCAATCAAATTCCTAAATATCAGTATTTACACTTCATATGTTTTATCCCCGTTGAAAACTTAACCTATTTGTCATCAATCACCAAAAAGGGGGAGATTGTAAGTGCATCTAGTGCCCCGTAGTGATTTTGGTGTATTGAAGACTTATAGGTAAAGGGACTAATGTGTTTGTGAGTGTACACATGTTCTATAAGTCTATGAGGAGTTTGATATTTACGATGAAAGTCGACCCCTAAAAATGAATATCTTCATTTGAAGATTTTGGTTTTCTTGAAGACTTTGAAAATGAGGAAATTGGTGTGACCTTGAAGACTTTGATATTGATGCGAGGATTATGAAGCATGAAAACTTTTGTTTTTGTAGTTTCATTTTCTCTTTCTGGAGTCATAGGAAACACCGTACTGTTAAAGGGGGTCGAGGTAAAACTAAGGAGAAGTGTCCAAGGGATGCTCATCTCAAATCCTACACCTACCCAATCCTTTCGAGTGAAGCCATTGGAAATCTCATACAGTTCAGTCAATTTCTTCAGTGACAGAGACGAAGATCTTCTGTTCTCTGAGGAATTTGTTCTGACTAAGGAGTTAGGAATTCGCCAGTGCGGATTGCCTACAAGTGAGGAACATGATAGCCCTGAGGAATTTGAGAGCTCAAATTTTCGACCGTTGCTGTGCTACGCGCCAGCTGTCCCAAATATCTTATCCACCTAATGGTCATCTCATTGAAGGGCATTTATGTCTTATCATGTCGGGATGCTCCCAGGCTATAAATAGCCACCCCCTACAACCACTAGCTGGTTGGCTGCTCCGAGAGAAACTGACACTTGTCATTTAGAGCATCCCATCCTCCGAGGACTTTGAGAGAAAATCATCAGTGAGGAAAAACCCAAACCCAACACCTAAAACCCAAAGTGATTGAGCATCACTGAAGAGATTGTTCCTGTGTGGAACCGACGCTTGTTACCTTTGAGGACTGTGCATCCTCCAGACGGTTAGGCGTCATGGTCTAGAGCATCCAAGAGGAATTGTGAATCGCCGAGTGACCAAGTCTGTGAAGGTTTGGAAGTCACCTGTGAAGACTTACCACGAGTGATTGGGCGAGGTCTGTGTGACCTTAGCTCAAGGAGAATACAGTGAGGACTGTGTGTCCGGGACTGTGTGTCCTCAGGTTTAAATACCTAGCCGCTCCAACCAGACGTACAACTGTCACAACAGTTGGAACTGGTCTACCAAATCATTGTCTTCACCGAGCTACTGGTTCTATTTCCTCAACCCTTTTATTTCCTCATTCATGTGTTGATGAAATTGATCGTTACTGTTTGAAGACTTTGACTAAAGACTTTCTCAATTTTCTCAATCCTATTTCTTCAGTCATCTAGTCTTTTGCCTGCTTATCCTGTTTACACGCTACCTGTGCTCTGTGCTTGTTTCATATCATCATGATGACTGTGTTAGTGCCATGTTATGCTTGCACCTGAGTACTTATTCCGATGCTTGTAGTTCGTCACTTAGCAAATTCCTCAAGTAGTATTTCCTCAGTGACGATTTTGTAAAAATCGCCTATCCCCCCCCCCCTCTAGTCGATATAACGCACTTTCAGTTCCTCCACGACAAACTACCCAGTTCTTGGCGGAAGCCCTTCACATCGCCAAATATGTTCTCAACAAACGGTCCTCCTCTTTTGTCCAATTCCAAACCTGGTATTTTTGTCTTTTTGTCCACCACCCCACCTACGATCACCTGTGAGTATTCTATTACCTATGTTGTCCTAACACCTATGTCGCCATCACAAACAAACTCTCCCCAAAATCCCCGTGATGTGTATTCCTCAGTTTCCCTCTTGAGCACACAAGATACTAGTGTTTGTTGATCTCCAAACTCACAAAGTTACCATATCATGGTATGTCATATTTTACGAAACAAACTTCCCCTATTTTTTTTATTTCCGCACTTCCATTAGTTCCTCATCGCCCACAGAAAAAATCCTAGCATAGAAATATTTCCCTAATGTCACACCCTACCTACCTCGTACCACTCTTGTCCCATATCTCCACCAGGATCTACAGGCCTCAGATCTGTAGTTGCGTCAGCTGCCAGCATGGGCCGGCTACCTGAACCGCCCTCGTGATCCATGCCCCGCCCACCCGCAGCTTCTTTGCGCTCACCACTTGTCCCTCCCACCTAGCCGACTGTGTTGCCAGCTCTCTCGGACTTACAGTCACCGCATCACCCGCACGTGCGCCCCTGGTTCCAAGCTCGTCCAGCCGAGCGACCTATCCACCCTCTCCGCCTGCGAGTCGTCCCGATAGCACCACCCGACAATGTACACATCATGCACACCAGGGGTAAACTGGTTTTTTTCTTCCTAAATAGCAAGCTTATATCCATGCCTCTTCTTCTGCTATCTTCCCAATACCTTCCTCGTACCGCATAGCCGTCAAAGATTCCACCAGTACAACACAATACCCAAAGAATATAATGCACTGATGTGGAATAATACATGGTGTTTAGTGTCTCATCCTACAGGTGCTGGAACCATGTATTATTCCACTCCGACGGCACACTCGCTCGATACAAATCATGGAGGGTGCTTCGCGGCTTCACACATCAGGTCGGCATCGACTACGGCGACCTTTCAATCAGCGCCCCTCTTCTCACGTCGATCTCTATTGCTCTTGACCACCTTTTCCTTCTAAATACTCCCCATCACCATGTTCCACGTTGGTATGGGTTGGGTTCTCAAAGTAATAAGTAATAAAAAAGTTTCAGGTTCAAATCTATAAAACTTCATAATCGGACGAGGCGTCTTTGGAACACAAGCATGTGAGCATGAGCAACAAATGAAAAATATTTGTAATGACTTTCATTGTTGGCGGGGAACCAACAATGTCAAAATGCCTACTATTTGTCTTTTTTGTGAAATAAATGCTTACTATTTGTCAAACAAAATATTAAATGTACCAAATTTTCAACCTATTTCAGCAAATATTTGCAGATGGTATGACCTCCAGTAGATTAGATTGTAGGTTGTCTATTTAAAGGCCACAAGATCCTCAAGGATGGTTGTTTCCATCAAGGTCTCAGAAAACAACATACAGTAAAAAATGTACCAAAATATTTTCTTTCATAAATGGTAAAAGATATACCTGTTTTGTTTATTAGGGAGATGTGTTTGAATTATAAACTGTCAAAGGTTCTCTGGAACCAAAGCCTAGTGTCCCATCATAATATTACCCAAATATTTTCCCTAGCAACAGTCCAAAAATTCCCTTTTGTTGTACAACCCGCAATTTCCTCCCGATGCTCTATCCATGCATGGAACAATTAATGAATGCATTAATTGAGCACCATGATCCAGTTTTTCTGTACAACCCACAATTTCCTTGGTCGCAATTAATGTAGGCACATGAGAATTGGCTGCAACTCTAAGGAGGGTGGCCCGTGTGAAACTCAAACACATGGGACGTGGTCCCACAGCCAAGTGAAACTCATTTCCCCGTCATCCTCCTATAAAATCCTAGACTGCATCCTTTCTATTGTCAATTATACTAACTATTATCCCACCATACCCTCTTGTCATGGCTCTCCTACAATAACGGACAACTTATAAAAAGGCCAAAAGGGAGTTTTCTTTTCAAGGAGATGATGCATATCATAGATCGGGCTGTGCCACCGCAAGAGGAGTGTAGGTATGCCAACAATGATAACGAGGAAGACCAGGAGATGTCACCATTCAATAGTATGATCCACGTGAGTATATGTTGGTGTCCATCTTTGTCCTCATAAAGTGATTTTTCTTCTTCTTTATTTACTACTTTTAACCTCTCATTCTTTTCTAGCCACTATGCATGTAGTTGTTTGTGTGGTTGAATGGGTACCTTATTTTTGCGTTCTTGAATTCAATTAAGATATGATATCTAGGTTACTAGATATATCTCGAATTGTTTAGGAACTATACTATATATAGAAAGCAAGAGGGTCAATTCCATTATGTGTATGTGTTCTGACATTCGAGGATTTTAGGTGAGATTTTGACAAGTAACATAATGCCTATATTTCATCTACTTTGATGAAGCATGAGATTAAGTTATGTGCATTTCACATGTTCCACTACCCTCTCTCTTGTTATCATTTCAAGATCTACACGAACAATACATGGCATGTCACAGATCTGGTGTGTGGGGTTCATTAGATCTATTCAAAGAAGAAAGACAAATACCTTTTTTTTCTAACTTGCTTATAGTGGTCATCTGTGAAACAATAATCCACATATAAGCTAATCTATCATCTCTTTGTCATAAAGGTTTTCGAGGAGCATACACAAGATTAAAGGTCATGTTATCATAAAAAAAGTATAGGATTTTAGTCCTCTTAATCTATAGAATAGTGGGCACCTAAAAGGCATTGCGAAAACTATATCTAAACAATAGGATCCTCATTTCAGGTGTGAGGAATCCTGGTAATGACACAATAGTAAGCTACACCAATTCCTGAATCAAGAAAGGATCATTTGTTAGACTTGCCACCACTTATTGCATGTTTCATGTGGTTTTAGAGTGTCTCCTAGATTTCGTAACGACTTATCAAATGCTGACGCTCAGACGTCATCATTGACATACAAAGTTTGGCGCGCACGCCAACCTAGGGTGTCATTCTTTCTTCTGATAAGCACCGGTGGAAGCTCTGCCATTTGACATAAGAAGAAAAGGTAAAGTTCTCGTTTAGTTAATTGAAGGATAATAGGATAGAAACAACAGACAACTGGGCTTACAAAAACTAGGGTCGCTGTCTAGGTCTATTTTTTGAAACCCCTTTTTTTACATTAAATACGAATATACATAGATTAGCGCATATTAATTGTCTTCCAAATATACATATAGAATCCAAGTTTGTTACTATAGCAAAAATTCATGAAAATCATAATGGTGTAGTTTAATTCTACCAAAATATATGTGTGGTTTAACACAATTAGTAAATTAATTTATGAAATATTGGAGGTATCATATATTACAATCTACTAACTATATTTTATTCTTCATGCTAGATGTTTAGTTAGACATATTTTGAGGTTTGATCTGCCTCATCATATTCAAGATATGAAGTAGTGAAATGTGTATTCACTAACGTCCGATCTATGCGCATATGTGGATAAAATGTCTAGAATCTCCCCTTGCACATTAAGCACATATAGGGTTGCACACATTACTTGGTACTCCCTCCTTTTTGAATAAAGAACATTAAATTCATGTGTGTGCATACATAGGTGGACATTAGATTTCTTTCATCAATTATTTGTCAGTATAATCCTAGTTTGTTATTGTGTAAACCATCACCAAAAATAGATATGACTAGTTTATTGCTATCAAGATTGAGAAAGTATCAATCAAAATTTAAAAACTCTAGGAAAAGTACCACTTGTGTTACTGGTTTAATTTCATCCATCTAAATGATCCAAAGTTCCTATCTTGTTTAATGTGATGATCTTCTTCACGTTCTTAGGACATGTACATGAAGCAGTTTTAGTCTTCTCCTAAGTCACTTAGGATATAATAATGGTTTGAGAGGGAGAGAGAGAGAGAGGGAGAGAGGGAGAGAATGTGTGCTATATCTTCTACATAATGACGTGAAGGACAGAGAAGATGGGTAGGTTGTAAACTTATAGTCAGTTGTAGCATCATTTTAAGTTCCTAGTGTTATGTTACTTTGTATTTCAACTTTGTCATGTTTCTATGCCGATGTATTATCGTAGTTAATACAGCAATAGCAGACGAACAAAATATGTAAAAAAATGTTACAAATGAGGAAAAGGGGTCTCATATGTTAATGTCACATATGGCAAATACATGACTTTCTGTTAGGAATTTAAGTTTTTTTCTAGGATTTGTGCTTGCGTCTTTCATCAACGGACATGATGCATACACCTAACATGATGTCGTACTTGGAGTTCGAGTCGGATGTAGTGTTGTAGTGTGCACGCTAACCATTAGGATTTAATGGGGACTTTGAGTGGTTCCTTGTTACTTTTGGAAACAAATATTTATGCCTATTAACTCACCATTCTTAGGGTGTAGTCATGTACTATTATCCATATTTAATATATTGAGGGAAAGCTTGTCGGAATCACGATTCTGATTCGGATCAGGGCTCCTATGGTCGGATCGCAAATCACATAATCTTAACCGTCAAAATCTTAGAATTCTAGATTCAGTTGACAAGAATTGTAGAATCACTCCAACCAATTTAGATCGTAAAATCACATGATAGAATTGTGCTTCTGACATCCTTGTATGGGGAAGAAGTAAACTATTTTGTGATGTCTCTTCGATACTATTTTTGCCAAAATGTTTCATGTTATAGAAAATGGTCTGGACACAATTATATTTGTACTGTCTCTCTATAATAGTTTCCTTTATATTCATCACAGCAGTCAAATGGAAGTAATGATGTGACTGGGGAGCTCTTTTGTCGGCAATACACTAATGGACATGGGCCATTAGGTTTAAACTTGAAGAAAACAACCTCTGTTTTGAATTCTATACAAAAGAATCTAGTGCCATCCTCCAAAGTAAAAAGAAAGGAATCCACATCTGCTATACACACAAGAACTACTGTGATACAAGGAATGAATCCTTCAAAAAAGTTGCGAGCTTCCCATTTTCAAGCATCCATTCTAAGAATTGGGGATTGGGAGGTAAATGTTATCTCAACTTGTGTACTTTTTGTCTAATATATAGTATATGAAATACCTAAATTTTGCACATCTTAGTCTGCTATTATATGTAGATGTCACACTTGTTTTACCCTTTCAATAAAAAGAGAGTATGTTACCCTCAGTCTCACAGATGCACATGACCAATATTACACTTGGTAACTATATTTGAAAATTTTGTTTCTGTTATTATGAGTTAGCCACTTACATATTGGAAATAGTTGCCAGACACATTCATCTTGGCATCGGATTTAGTAAAATGAAATTTTTGAAAAACTTATGATGTTATAGTTTTATCAAACTAGTAAGTTTCATCCTGAAAATTTTAGCTGAGTGTTAACCATTTTCATATAATAATAGTTGAAATCAAGACTCAAAGGAGATATTGTGGCAAAATTCTACTATTCCGAGAGCAAAATGGTGTGGGAAACAATCCAAGAAGGTTTGAAGAGCAAGATGGAGATAAAATGCTCGGACATTTGTACCTTGAAGATAACTTGTCCGAAAAATTTACCCGGGATGTTTGACATTATGGTATGTGAAAGAGTGTTGCATATTATGAAAATTATCATGTATAATGTTGTTACTAGTTATACCTTGTTTTCTCCATCTAGGTTTCTACGGAACCACGGTTTTTCAGAGAAACCAAGACACTACCATACAGGAGGACTAGGTGGGTTGTAACTACGGATTTTACTGGCGGACAAGCGAGAAGGCATAGGTAATATAAGATCTATGTCTATTTACGGTTGAAGTGAATAATCCAAAAGATACAACGGATGATTTACCACTTCATGGATAGAAAATATTTTTCTGGTTAACTCGACAAAAGCGTTGCCTATTCATTAAGAAGAATGAAATTGCTTGTTGATTAGGGCAAATGGACTAAGACCTAATACAAATGTCAGAAAGCCTCCACTATCCATCGAGAAATGGCAGAACTCACAGACCAATGGTCCACCATGCACAATGGCATACCAATGAATATTGATGAAAAAGGTCCTCGATCATGCACCCTCGACCGAGTGAGCCAGATTTGGCCCGGGCTATCCAGGAATGGGATGAAGATCCTAACAGGCTTCTAAACAAGCATGGGAGACACTATGCACTACACCACCCACCCACATTGCCCTCACCATCGCCGCCGAAGGTAAAGAGAGATGAAACCTGATATCGTAAGAGCGGGTTGAGGAGCCACCATCTTTCATGGCGGTGAATGCGTCCCTGCAGAACCCTATGTCGCCTAGAACGCGCGTCCTACGCTCTCAGGACCAAGTAATGCTAGGGCCATCACCCCAACTCCCCCGTCTGTCGTGTCGTGACACGAGAAGGATGCCCCACCGCTGTCGTGCGAGCTTGGCCTGACTGTGGCCAGGGGACAGACGGGGAAGGTGGTGCGAATTGATGGTGTCTAGGATTTTCTGCCCACGTCGCCCTCGCCGACCTACACAACAAGTTTTTTTTCTCCTATTCATGTTCCCTCTTGCATTTTAGAATACCATGACCCACCATACATGCCTAATACAGTAAGTGCGGAATTTGGCAAACGACATGGTATTGCCGTGATGTCAAATTTTTAACCCTCGAAGCTTTTTCCATGTTCCCTTCAAAAACTCGTGTGCTCCTCTGGACATATTGTTCAACTCTTTTCATCTATATGAAAAGTTAGTGCTCCTGCCTTTTTTCAAGGTAGAAAATCAGTTAGTCTATTATTAATATTATCTCATATCGACTAGATAGACAAAATAGATTTTATAATTTTCATATTAATCTCGAACAGTGACATTTATGTGATTATATTTCAAATACTTATGCACTCACATGAGTAATGTGCGAAGTTAAACAAACTATATAGTGTATATATGGACTCTAAACAAATCAATATGTTGTTGACCCACAAGTTCTTCATTTTCAAATTAATAATTACGTTTTGAGGCCCGCGGGGGGGGGGGGGGGGGGGGGGTATGCCTTATATTCTCACTGGTACGGTTAATATATCCTAATAACTCTAATTCAAATTATAATATTTTATTTTATTTATGTGCCCTACTTGAGAGTCAGAATTATTCTTCTTTACATGACATGCTGTTTGGTGTTATCTACACACTAGTACACACATATCTCGCTAAAATAGTTTTGTTTGAACCCTTGTTAATTTCTATATATTTTCATTATATTGGTGGGTGAAGATTTCCCTTTTACTACTTTCAGTAGGCATGTTCTACAGTGTGACCCAGGGATAATAGACAAGCACATTGAGGATCTCCTGTCCATAGACCATCGTCTATATTTGTTAAGTCAAGAGAACAATATCAATCAGAAGAGTCCTTGCTTGGGCACATGTTGTTCAGTGCCTGGAATCCCATTGAGTCCGAGCAATGAAAACTCATATCATAGTGATGATGATAACCTGTTTGGTACTGCACCAACTGGGCAGTCGATGCCAACTGGAACAAAGACAGTAGGACTAAATGATACTGGAGCCCTGCATGGTGTACACTTCCAAAGCTCAAGTAAGCTTCAGAACTATCATTTCCTGAAAGAATACTTTTCCGGTATATCGCTAACTGTGCATGAGAGTTCTAGTAATTAGTACTCAGAATGAATTTTTTTCTCTATGCAGTATGCATCTCATTACTAAATCTGCAAGACAAAATCAAGTAAATAAACTCTTTTTGTTTTCTACAGTAGCTGTTGGTACCTCTGTGATTACAGAACGTTCAAGGGGGGGTGATCAATTGAAGAGTGACATGTTTAGCTGGGAGGAGTTCCTTGAAATGACTAGGGTGGCGCGACAACCCTTCATGTCAAATGGTGGACTCGTGAATGGCAAAGGGAAGCACATCAACAATCTAACCAATTCAGAGGACTCGCGTAGCAGGGCCGCTTATCCATCGAGAAGAGGGGCGCTGCCTGAGGTGATAAGGAGATTCCCTGGTGACCGTATGACGAGTAGGCAGGACAAATCAGGGAACCAACCAAGCCGCGCCGACCATGTTGTCCTCTACCCAAGCTTAGGTATCTAATGCTCTTCCATCTACATGTCCGAACTGTAACACTTATGCTGCTTTAGATTGAATCGGATAAATTCAGAACCACACAAGTCCAAATGTTGTATAATGCATAGTGTACTAAAAGCACTTGTCTCATTTCCTGAAATGAAACAACTACTCCCTCCGTTCACCACAAGATGTTTTAACTTCTTTCTGAATCGAATGTATATATACGCATGTTAGTTAGTTTGTTCACTCATTTCAGTCTGTATGTAATCAATAGTAAAATGTTATATATATTCGATCTCACAAAATATTGCTATATATATGCACGTTATGGCAATGAAATAAATAAATATGGATAATCCATCTCTAATATTAGGCTTAGGCAGTCGGTGATACGCGCTACAAATCTGATTAGAAAAATGGCCCTGCCTGACGACAGGAATGCATGGCTTGTTTCAGATCTGTTCAGGCAGTATGTCAAATCCAGATATTTTCTTTCAAGTTTCACGAAAAAGGGTTTCCCCCCGCTTTGTATTACAAAGCAACCAACCGATACAGCCAACGATAGGTGCTGGGGCGAAAGCAGCACAGTCACACCCAAAAGAAACGAAAGAGAAAAAAACAAAAGAAGAAATGCCGACAACGGCGGATCGACAAAAACGAAGAAGCTTCACGACCACTGCGCCCACCGGAGATCTCCCACCAAGCTCCAAGGCTCCGAAGTGCCGGTACCAATCAACACCTCCAAGAAGGACCGTGACGATGACGACGCTGCTGCCAAGGGTTTCCCCCGGGACGCGACGAGGCGAGAGGAAGCGTAGCCCCGACGCCCTCCAGGAAGGTCTGGCGGCACCCACAGGCGCCACCGCGTCGGTGTCGGCCACGCCGACAAGGGTTTCCCCCGATCCCAACCTTCACCTCGGATGCTTCGGAGCCCGCCACCAAACCGACCACCATCCTGCGCCAAAGCTGTCATGAAGCCTCCACACCGTCTCACCACGGCACCACGAGGTGAGGTCTGCACAGCGAGGAATTGGAGCCGGGACTAGGGGCAGCAGCACCGTCGGCACGCGGGAGGGCTCAACCTCCACCGTCAACCACGGTAGCCGACCGGACACAGTAGCAGGAGCATACCAGGCCGACTGGCCCACAGGCCCGGCCGGGCCCTCCACGCCCGTAAAGCTCCCGCCATCGCGCTGCAGCAGGCACGCCGTCAGCGTCGCCGCCCCCCGTCCAAGCTGCTCCGCCTCCTCACCACACAGACGACGACGAAGCCACGCCGAGGGCCGGCCCGCTAGAACCCAGATGGGGCCCGTCGGGCCCGGATCTGGGCCGGGGTCGTGCCGCCGGCCATCCCCCGCCACCACGCCGCCCCGCCGCCAAGGGCCACACCACAACCTCGCGCGCTGCCGGCCACCACCGCCGGGTGACCGGGCCGCCGCCTAGCCGAGGAGCACCGCCGCAGCCCCAAGCCCCGGGCAGGGGAGCCACGCGCGCGGGGACTGAAGGTCCCGCCGCCGCTAGCACCACCCGGGCCTGCGTCGGGGGCGCCCGCCGGCGGCGGCGGGGAGGGATGGAGGAGGGGGATGGCCGAAGGGGAGCGGGGGCGCGCGCCGCCCCGGCCACCTCCCGGGGAGGCGGCGCAGGGGCGGATCTGGGAGGGGGGGGGGAGAGGAGGGCGGGGGAGGAGGGGATACGGGGCGGGCGCGGGCGGCGGCGGGGGGGGGGGGGGGGGGCTATTGGTGGCGGCTGCGGCGGGGGAGGAGGGGTGGGGGAACCCTAGAAGGAGCGGGCGAGAAAAGTTCTTTCAAGTTTCTGAATGTAGTATGCATATTATAGTTTGAAATCATCGATCCTTTTTATCCCTGTTCTACTTTCTAGCCAGTTAGCTTCTGTCTGGTCAGTTGACATAAGACACAATATCTCCGTGAGCAATTTGCATCATTTTGTTACTTAGAACCTGATTAACTTACTACAGAAGTTGCTTGCTCAGTCAACTTGTACTGTTAGCAAATCTGATCACCTCTGTATTTCCGTACCACTACAGTCACAGAGCAACCTTCAGGGCAGACCTTGCTGCAGAACCAGCCGAGAAATGGTTACATCTCACCGGAGACAATGGCACTTGAGCAGATACGCGAAAACTTACTGAGCGATAATGAGGCTGTGAATGTGGAGCAACGGGATCTCATGAGCACGGTGAACTCCTTTTCCTGCTGCTGCTGTTGAGCCAACCCAAGTGATCAACGTAGCTGCTGCTGAAAGCAGCAGCGCCGGCGACCAGTTCGCTCCATGGATGGAGCGGCCGAGCTCACCATGGGAACCATTACCAGAAGATGCTGAGATATTGGCATCTCTCTTTCAATTATCCCCTTAAGTTGATTTCGGCCTCTCAGTTGGTGTAGCTGCATTGCGTACATCACAAGGATGATGGCTCGGCTGTCTTGACTTTTGATCTCCTCCTGATGATAAACGGGTCTGATATTATTATGTGTGTCAGTGTATTTGTGGCATAAAACCTTCAAGCTGCTGGACATTTTGTTGGTTATTGTAATGCAGACATGTTGTACTTTGTTTTGGTTCCGATAAACATCAATATGGACCTAAAACGGCAAGTGGTGATGCTCCACAGAAAAAATGACAAGTGATAATGATATCGTGGGACCTGAAAACCCAACATAGGGCATCTCTAGCAGGTCCCTTAAAACCTACATTGACCAAAAGTAGGGGCGGAAACGCAATGCGGATCGGATAGTGCTCTTGCCACTTCCATTTTCATATTTTCAAAACAAATACGAGTGCGACTAGGATGTTATCGGATACGATAGCGGATCGGATGTTATTCAAATACGGATACATATCGGATGTTTACTCAATTTGGAACAAATACGAATAATAGCGACATACTAGCTTTAATCAAACAAAAAGTATAATTTGACAACTTATTAGGCTTTTATGTTGGATAATTGGTATATTGAGGCTAGAATGGCTGAAATTAGCTCACAGAATTTTATTTGGATACGGATATATCCACTTTCATATCCATATTTGCGTCAAAATTTGGGACCACCTTTGGACTTATAGTATAAGGATCAACTAGAGATGCCCTTATGTTCCATGGGAGCATTGCTACACACTGCCAACAATAAAAAAAATGATATTGTGATGGCCGGATGCAATATTTGGTCCAAGAATGCGGCAGCCGCAGGATCCAGCGGAGGAGGAGACCCTGCCAATGTGGCCTTGGGGGAAGGGCGTGCGATAATATGGCCCGCTCACTATGAGCTCCTTTCGGTGGCCACCCATCAATCTAGCAATCTGGATGTAGATGTTGGTGCAACAGACGGTGATGGCTCTTGTCGTGCAGCCTTTAGAAGCATGTGCACGACTTGATAGTCTAGCTTCACGCAATGAGCTACCTCCTCCCCCACCGCACCGGATCGGCTCTAGGTGGCATCGACCATGTTTCGGTGATTTTTTTTAATGAAAGAAGGGCCTCCCCTTCCAATTTCTATTAAAGAAACTAACTGGTTCGATTACAGAGTAGCAGCCCCACAACCTACAAAATAACACACAAGCACTCTAACTGACTAAGGAAGACAATGCAAAATAAAGCAAACACGGCGCATTCTTAGGCATCCCGAAGAATGTCGCCAGCATCAGGATCCATTTAAGAGCAACCCAGCCGACCATCTCAACTAAACCAGCACAGGTGCCAGGGTTAGAGAGGTGAACCACAGACATAGCCACAATTTCAGATGATCGACATTTATTACATCCACAAAACCTTAAAATGAGACCATCCCACATTGGCGCAGGGGTTGGCGTGCTCCTTGCGTTGGTGTCTGCAGTGGCGGATCAGGGTGTCTTAGCAAATGCACATGGGTTTCATCCTAGTCCACAGTTTTGATGTCAATGTGATCAGCACTAGTGGCCTTCCTCGTTGATGGAGGCATGCATTCTACACAAATATAGTTCACTGGGTGGTGATGTCCATGGTCAGAACCGTGTGTGCAGGCATCTATCTCTGCGTGCCTTAGATGGGTTTGAAATTTGCAGGATCTCGGTCCATTCAACATGTGTTTTATTTCTCTTGATTGCATTGCAACAAAGATCTCTTCATGCAAGTTGGCGGCGGCAACACAGGGGGACTTCTTTCTTGGTGTTGCTTTTGACTTCCGGAGAAACACTAGGTCTGACATTTATTGGTTGTATCTCACATGTGAAGGCATTTTCTGAAAGCTACTTACACTTTCTCTATTGTGGGGAAAACGTATGATCTGGGCTATATGATTGGATCTGACGACAACAACGCTCATGCGTCATTCACTTCTTGGAGGCGTCACCTTTGGAAGATGTTACTCACAACATGGGTGCTGCCAATAGTTGTGGTAGTTGTTGATGTTCTGTTGCAGCGGGTCGTTTGCCTGGGCTTGTCATCTGTGGACCATTTTTCCCTTTTTAATAATTTGGATATGGTTGTCCTCACTGTCTCGACTAGTTCTTGATAATGTGTTGTTGTAAAGGCTGGATGTACTAGATATCAACTTAATATTAATATGTACTATTTCTTGAAGAAAGTAGAGGCACCAAAGTGGTAAAATTAACTACCAGCCCGTCAAACACATTCATGAACGCAAATTTGGATACCATTTTGATTTGGAGTCGTGACTTTAGACACAACGATAACTTTTGTTTGAATAAATTAACACGATTTAGAATGTTCTGTCACTAGTATCGTCATCGGGATAACCTATCTCCATCTACAAAGTCTTCATAATTTTCATCATCCCTTTTATTAGTTATGTCTACCTACGTAAAGAAATCCAAAACTGCCATGCCAATATCCAAGTTTTTTCCCAAATTCAACAAGTGTCCACCCAAGGTATACAACCTAGCAACGCAAACTAGAAAAGCAAGCCTAGAATTAAGGCAACAAAAAATAGCTCTCCAATCCTGCACATAAGTACAATATATGTTTTTATTATCAATATAAAACACTCAGATGCATACAAAGTATTATCATAGAGCATCGGAAGCTGACAAGTATAGCATATTTTCTCGTTGGCAAATAAACCATTTGGTTGTTTCTAGGTAATTTTTTGTGAGGATAAAAGGAGTTTTATTCCAAAATTATAGAGTTACAAATCAAGAGGCAAGAGATCTGGGGGGCCTGTGTGTAGCCAAATACCAATGCTACATTCAGTGCGGCTATAACTTGCCAAACAATCTGCTACTCTACTTTGTTCACAACGAAACTTCTGTAGAATAAACTCCCGATCACCCATTAGGGCCTTAATCTCCAAAGATAGTTGACCATATGTGGATCGATGCAATGAATGTCTAGAAAGGATTGATAACGCCATTGACGAATCTGATTGCACCAACACTGGAAGTTTTGTATGTTGTATAGCCAAAGTCATGCCTTGCATCGTCGCATGTATTTCTACTTTCAATGCATCATTGCAGTGAAACAAGTACCTGTAGGAAGCACAGATAACACTTTTGGCATGCCGTCTAAGGATCATACCGGCTGACATCGTGTTGTCTATCGCCGAGAAGGAGCCATCCACTGAGAGCCATAATGGCTGACGGTGGTGGCCAAACCGAGATCGGAGCAGTGTATGTAGTCATCTGCTTCTCCCAAGTCATAGGCATGTTCCCTTTGATGATTTCTTCATTCGTATATTTATGTGCATGCACCAAATGATCGCCAACAGCTCTGAAGGATATTCACCAAAGTCTCAACTGGACTCAATTGCCAAACTCGCCATACTAGCAGAATCACCACGATTCGTGATTCCTTGTAACACCCAGCCAATACATGCAATAACCAATCCCTCCCTGTAGCCTCTCCCTAGGTGGAATTGGCCAGACCATTCTCATCTCATCCCAGAGATTCATAGTGTGGCCAAAAATCATGAGGGCATGGAAGTTTCTCTCATCTTCAAGAGCACACAAGGAGCATGTAGCTCTTGTAGACAGGTGATGAGTAGCCTTTGCAAGAGTTGTAGCTAGAGCCCCGGCTGCTGCCTTCCAAGTTGTCACCTTCACCCTCTGTGGTACAGAAGTTTCCCATATCAAACTCCACGGTGATCTATCACCCTCTGGATTGGCGCTTGACACACCCATTGCAAACATCTTGTCATGCTCCTGAGTGGCTAGCTGATATGCGCTATGGACCGAGAACTGCCCGCTGCGTTCAGGTTGACATGCGATAATATCCTGATGTTGCCTAGGGGAGGTACGTGTCTTCATAATCTCCTGCACGCCCAGCTGCCAAAAGTGTTCACTCAACAGTTTCAAGTTCCAAGCACCATGTTCATCCAAAAAGTTAGACATATGGTTTAGTTTGCAATTTCACTTTGGTGTCAACAGTCGGAAGAATGGGCCTCTCGGGATCCAAGGATCTTGCCATCTTTTTATCATGGCACCATCACCTACTCTCCAAATGACACCTCTCTTCCGTAACTCTACACCATGCTCTATGCCTTTTCACACCGCCGAAGCAATACTAGTAAACACAATATCAATCAGGTTACCATTAGCATAGTATTTGACATGCATCAACCTTGCACACAAACTATCTGGAGTATCCAATTGTCTCCAAGCTTCTTTTGCGAGAAGAGCCTAATTGAACACTCACATATTGTGAAATCCCATGCCACCCTTAGCCTTCAAATGCATCATTTTATCCCAATTAAGCCAAGCCATTTTTAACTTCCCTTTCTCTACACCCGATTAATATTGTCTCATGAATCATGTCATATCATCACAAACCTACGCGAGTAAGTGGAACACACTCATAACATAAGTAGGGATAGCTTGAGTCACTAATTTGATCAAGATCTCCTTATTACCAGAAGACAAGTGTTCTTCACTCCAATCAACAAGACTTCTTCTCAGACTATCCTGCAGAGTTTCAAATTTTTGTTTATGCATATGTCCATCTGGGACTGGTAAACCCAAATACTTGGGTTCAAACACTTTCTGAGAAATATCCAAGGTGCTCTTCACATCCGCCGCCACAACGTCCAGACAATTATCAGAGAAAAAAAAGGATGGAACACTTCGAGGGGTAAACAAGTTGCATGGTAGCTGTCGCGCAAGTGTTCAACAAACCCTTGACAATAGACACTTGTTAATCAGAAGCCCGAAAGAACAATAAGGAATCATCCGCGAATAATAAGTGAGATATAATAGGTAATCTCTAAAAAAATAGTACTCCCAATCCGCCATGCCCCATAGACTTGTTGATCAAAGTCGATAAAGTGTCGGCAACAAACAAGAACAAAAAAGGGGACAAATACCTTGGCGAAGGCCCCTCGATGGCCTATAAGAATCAACAATTTTCCATTAAATAACACTGAGATCTCACATACTTCACACATGCCATACCCAGAGAAAATCCACTTCCGAGAGAAAACCCACTTGCTTAGGGCATCCGTCAGAAAATTCCAATACACACGATCGTTATTTTAGATAGATTCAGCTTATATGCACAGTACGCCGATGGTCCTCTCCTCAAAGACTAAATAAAGTGGATACACTCACAAGCAATGATTGAATTGTCTGAATAAGTCGCCCAGGAATGAAGGCACTTTGATTCTCCGAAATAAGTTGTGTAAGTAAAGGTCAAAGATATTAAGCACACACTTTGATTCTCCAAAATAAGTTGCACATGCTAATTGACCTAAAGTCCTTCAGTTCCTTTGGGTGTTGAACTTTGGTGATTAGGACAATAGATGTATCATTCACTTTTTCCAGCATGTTTCCGATCTCAAAAAACTTCAAGACGGCTGCAACAATTTCAGATTTGACAATATCCCAATTCCTTTGATAGAAACAGGCAGGAAACCCATCCGTACCTAGAGCCTTTAATGGATCGAGTTGAAACAAGGCATGGGACACCTCTTTTTTAGAGAAAGGCGCAATTAAGGCATCATTCATCTCATTTGTCACTTTACCCTCAACACAATCCAAAACCGTTGCTGGTGAAAGGGTAGGGTTCTTCGTGTATAACTCCTTGAAGTAGGAGGATGACATGTGTTCCATAACTGTCGGATTTGAGCACCAAGATCCGTCGACTTTACGGAGGCGTTGAATAAAATTCACCCCTTCCCTCTAAACTGCTCGATGATGAAGATACTTGGTTTTCCTCTCACCTTCTTTCAGCCAAGTGATGCGAGACCATTGGAGCCACAAAATCTCTTTCTGTAAAGCAATTCATCCAACTAATTCATCTTCTCCCTTATCCTTGACTGGTCCACATTATCTAGCTGAAGTGATGCCAACTCAGACCACAACCTTCCAATATCCCTTGTCATATGACCAAAATTCTCCGAAGTCCAAGCTTTCAGGCTATTCATCACCACTTTTAGTAACACTGCCACACACCCAAGATCTCCATCTGGTTGCGTCGCAACCCATGATGGGGATACCCATAATAGGTAGGTGCTACTTCTTGAGCTTGCGTTGATTTTTCCCTTGAAGAGGAAAGGGTGATGCAGCAAAGTAGAGATAAGTATTTCCCTCAGTTAAGAACCAAGGTATCAATCCAGTAGGAGGAACACACAAGTCTCCAATAGATGCACCTGCATAAACTAACAAACACTTGCACACAACACGAAAAAGGGGTTGTCAATCCCTTCATGGTCACTAGCAAGAGTGATATCTAATAGAGATTGATATAAAAGATAAATAAAAGTGCTAAATAAGATAAAGATAAATAAATTGCAGCAAGTTATTTTTGTATTTTTGATTTTATAGATCTGAAAATAATATGATAGAAAAAAGACCCGGGGGCCATATGTTTCACTAGAGGCTTCTCTCTTGAAGAAACCATATGGTGGGTAAACAAATTACTGTTGAGCAATTAATAAAAAAGTGCATAGTTATGACGATATCCAAGGCAATGATCATGAATATAGGCATCACGTCCGTGACAAGTAGACCGACTCCTGCCTGCATCTACTACTATTACTCCACACATCGACCGCTATCCAGCATGCATCTAGTGTATTAAGTTAACAAGAATGGAGTAACGCCTTAAGTAAGATGACATGATGTAGAGGTATAGATCCAAGCAATATGGTAAAAAATCCATCTTTTTATCCTTAATGGCAACAATACAAATACGTGCCTCGCTACCCCTACTGTCACTGGGTGAGGACACCGCAAGATTGAACCCAAAACAAAGCACCTCTCCCATTGCAAGATAGATCAATCCAGTTGGCGAAACCAAATCAATAGATCAGAGAGAAATACAAAGCTATCTTAATCATGCATAAAAGAGTTCAGAGAAGACTCAAATAATATTCATAGATAATCTGATCATAAACCCACAATTCATCGGATCTCAACGAACACACCGCAAAAGAAGATTACATCGAATAGATCTCCAAAAACGTCGAGGAGGACATTGTATTGAAGATCAAAGAGAGAGAAGAAGCCATCTAGCTACTAGCTATGGACCCGTAGGTCTGTGGTAAACTACTCACACATTATCGAAGGGTAGCAAGGTTGGTGTAGAGGCCCTCCATGATCGAATCCCCCTCCGGCAGAGTGCCGGAAAAGGCCCCAAGATGGGATCTCACGAGAACAGAAGCTTGCGGAGGCGGAAAAGTATTAGGGTTAGGGGGTCCCGAGGGGACCACAAGCCTGGGGGGCGCCCCCCTGGGGCGCGCCTCTAGGGCTTGTGTTGTGCAATATCTTCCTACCTTGTGTTTTAGAGATTGTTGACGGAAATAGGTATGGACTAATTTGTTTGCTAGTGCATACAGAGAGAAATAGTCCATACAGAACCGAAGAGAATGTTGTCTCCAGTGCTAAGTTCAAGGAACTTCACCAAAGTATATCTGCATTGCAGAGAAGAACGAGCTATATCTGATGAAGTTATATAGATGAGAAGTTTGATGTGAAGGAATTATCCCCTCTTGAAGATTTACTGCTGAAGCAAAGCATATGTTTCGGTATGGTCGTCCGAAGAAAATTGACTGCAGCGAATGGAAGTCGAAGACAATTGAAGACGTAGTATTCTTTTTGCTTTTCTTCTTTGGTTCCTTTGAGTCATAGGACCTCTGTACTATTAAGAGGGCTATAGGTTCTCGAAGCTTAGATCTGTTGTGATGCTTAGCCAAAACCTATGAAAGTTGCGAGAGAAATCTCTTTGTGTTCCGAGCAAATACTTGCCAGCAAGAGACTGTGATCTTCTTTGCTGTGAGAGATTTGTCTCAGACCGAGGAGTTAGCATTACTTGCTCCACAAGTAATGTTACCATTGTGCTCAAATCCAACCGTTGGACTCGTGTCCTTCGGCCATTGGCTGCTCCCGATGTCCAATTTGGTCTTTTCCCATCAGGGAAGGCTGCAGCTATAAATAGCCACCCCGCTCCAACGTTGTTCGTTGGCTGCTCCGCTTGAGATTTCTGAGAAGATTGATTTGAGCAACCCCTCTCCGAGTGATTTGAGTTTAAGATCCACCGAGAGAAAATCAAGAGCCCAAACTTAGACAGTGGTTTAGCGTCACAGTAGTTCTGAGTCAGAGTTCTTGTACCTATTACTGAGAGCTGCGCACTCTCTAGACGGATAGGTTTCCTCTCGAGTGTTGAAGATTCGTTGTCTTCACCATGCTAGATCTTCAGCAACCAAGAGTGATCGTGGTTCGCGAAGGTCGACCGAAGGTTTGGAGATCGCCGACAAGGATCTACCACGAGTAAATCAACTGAAGTTTGATCAGCTTCGAGTTGAAGGAGAATAGGGTGAAGAGAGTTTATCTTCCGTGTTAAGTCACATCCCCGCCAACCAGACATAGCCCTTTGGCAGAAGGGTCAATTGGTCCACCAAATCTCTCTGTCACCATCGAGCACCACTGGTTCATTCTACTTCATCGCAACCCCTTCAGCAGTTTTCATTCGTGATATGTGTCGACAGATTACTTGATCGTTATCTCTCATTGTAGTTTTCTATCATATATGTATTTGTGTTGTTCACTTGGGTTTATCATCGTATATCAATACATTGCATTTTTATCATCTTGTTTAGCCATTCTAATTTCTCCTTGGTGTACCCTCTTGCATATCGTTCACCACCCATATCATGTTGTATCTCATTCTATTGCATCTATTTGCATGTTGCATTACTCTCATCATAGTTAAACCTATCATTTCCCACGCTCATATTGTTATCACATCTTTCATCGAGGAATATGCTTCTGACGAAGAAGAGTGATTCAGTTCATTTCATCCTTTACTTTATTCCGCTGCTGTGATTGGGATCAGTTTCAATAGTTTCGAAAGAAATTTTGAATCTCCCATTCACCCCCCTCTGGTCGATATACTCTCAGTCCTAACAATTGGTATCAGAGCGGGTACTCCCTGTCTCTGTTTATTAAAGGTCTAACGTCCTTGGAGTTTTGAGTATGTCATTTGCAGGTAGATCCTCGCTCTCTGAAAGATTTCCTATCTTCAATGGAAATGACTATCTCTACTGGAAGGAAAGAATGAGAATCGGAATTCAAGCAATCAACTTTGATCTGTGGCAGATTGTGGAAAATGGATACACCATTCAGCAACCGAATGATCTGACCTCCGATGACAAAGCAAATATGCAGTTGGATGCTCAAGCAAAAGCCATTATCTGTGAAAGTATCTCAAAGAACATTTTTATTCGGTTCCAAAAGCTTGACACTGCAAAGCAACTCTGGGATGCCATTAAAAATGTTCACGAGAAATTCATTGCTAGATCAGATCCGCACACTCAAATGCTTTGTGCCATGTTTGCTGGTTTCAGAAGTCTACGAAAGGAAAGTGCTATGGAACTCACTGATCGATTAACAAACATTATTGAAAGACTTCATCAACAAGGAGTGACTGATATCACCGATAGAGATGTTGTCAACAAGCTGCTAAGCGCTCTTGATCCATCCTTCAATTCCATCATAGCAGAAATCAAGCAAAGACAAGACTATGAAGAACTTCACTATGTAGAGGTCATGACGCTATTGTCAATTCATGAAGAAAAGATGGATCTTGAAAATGCAGATCAATAATCTTCTTCAGAAGGTGAAGGAGAAATCCTTTCTCACGATGGTAGTGAACAAGAAGAAGACATTGAAAATCAACACACTATCAAAAGGGAACTTGAAATGCTCACAGCAAGGCTAAGTGATCTCAGAAGGCAAAATCTCTGCCTCACAAATGATGACGAATTTGACGTGCCTGAATCGTGAAGAAGAAGATTGCCTTAGAAAGAAATGAAGTGCTTCAAGTGCAAACAACTATGTCATCTCATTGCAGACTGTCCCTGTGATACGTCTCCAACGTATCTATAATTTTTGCTTGTGCCATGCTGTTATATTATCATTCTTGGAAGTTTTACAATCATTTTATAGCAACTTTATATCATTTTTTGGGACTAACCTATTGACATAGTGCCCAGTGCTAGTTGCTGTTTTTTGCTTGTTTTTTTACTTCGCAGAATATCAATACCAAACAGAGTCCAAACGCAGTGAAACTTTTTGGAGAATTTTTTTTGGACTAGAAGACAACACATGGGCCAAAGAAGTACCAGAGGGGACTCGACGAAAAACAATTCCAGCTGCTGCAAGTTCTAGAAGCACGAGATCCAATCTAGACACCATCACGGGGGGGGGGGGGGGGGGTCATCATCCTCATTGGTGCCTCTCCGATGATGCGTGAGTAGTTCATCATAGACCTACGGGTCTGTAGGCAGTAGCTAGATGGCTTCCTCTCTTTCTTTTGATTCTCAATACAATGGTCTCTTGGAGATCTATTTGATGTAACTCTTTTTTGCGGTGTGTTTGTTGGGATCCGATGAACTTTGAGTTTATGATCAGATCTATATCCATGAATATTATTTGAGTCTTCATTTGATCTCTTATATGCATGATTATTTATAGCCTTGTATTTCTTCTTCGAATCTTTGGTTTAGTTAGGCCAACTAGATCAATTTTTCTTGCCTTGGGAAGAGGTGCTTTGTGATGGGTTCGATCGTGAGATGTTCTTTCCCAGTGATAGAAGGGGCAGCAAGACACGCATGTATCGTTTCTATTAAGGATAACAAGATGGGGGCTATTCCTACATGAATAGATCTCCTCTACATCATGTCATCGTTCTTATTGCATTACTCAGTTTCTCCATGAACTTAATACACTAGCTGCATGCTGGATAGCGGTCGATGTGTGGAGTAATAGTAGTAGATGCAGGCAGGAGTCGGTCTACTAATCTTGGACGTGATGCCTATATATTGATCATTGCCTTGGATATTGTCATAATTATTCGATCTTCTATCAATTGCCCAACAGTAATTTGTTTACCCACCATGTGCTATTTTCTTGAGAGAAGCCACTAGTGAAATCTATGGCCTCCGGGTCTATTCTTTATCATATTTGCTTTGAGATCTATTTTTATTCGCTTTTATTTTTAGATCTATTATTCCAAAAACCTAAAAATACCTTGCTGCACTTTTTTGTTACTTATTTTATTTCGCGTTTTACCGAGATCTATTTATCCAAGCTACACAATTTTTATCCCGTCAACTTGACAATTTCTGGCGCCGTTACCTATAGAGGGATTGACAACCCCTCATAAGCGTCAGGTTGCAAGTATTTGTTCCTTGTGTGCA
This sequence comes from Thinopyrum elongatum, assembly GCA_011799875.1. NCBI lineage: Eukaryota > Viridiplantae > Streptophyta > Magnoliopsida > Poales > Poaceae > Thinopyrum > Thinopyrum elongatum. Next base: position 506,104,479 of record CM022301.1, on the reverse strand, counting down.
GGTACCATTTAGATAGTGTTGCTTGGTTCCCCTACTGGATTGATACCTTGGTTTCATAACTGAGGGAAATACCTACCATAGCTATGCTGCATCATCCGTTCCTCTTTGGGGAAATACCGACGTAGTTCAAGCGACATCAAAAAGAATTTCTGGCACCATTGCCGAGGAGACATCATTAACATCTATCAGGTTCCTAATCAAAAATCTCATCTCCTTGCAATTTACATTATTTGCCATTTGCCTCTCGTTTTCATCTCCCCCACTTCACAAAAATTTGCCGTTTTATTCGCCCTTTTTTCTTTCGCCGTTTTCTCGTCAGATCTATCTTTTTGCTTGTGATCTTGTTTGCCACTTTGTCGTTATGGCTAGTTCTTCCTCTATTGCGTGTACCACCGAGAACGAGGTTCTTAACTTTAAACAAAGGGGAGGGGAGAAACTAAAAGATGCTTGGTATAGGATTTGCAACGCTCATAATAGATCTGTTTGTAAGCAATCTACCGTAGTTCTTCTTCGCAGTTTTTATGTGGGCATTACCACTTGGTATAGATTCGTCCTTGATACGATTACCGGTGAAAATTTCTTGATGTGTCCATCTTTGGATGCTTTTAATGCCATGGGAGATCTAGTAGGTGCACCACCTATCATTATTAATGAAACAATCTTAACTCTTGAGCATGTTATGCAAAGATTAGATGCTATTGAAAAGAAGATGGTCACCTTAGAGAAAATTGAAAACTTAGATACAAAGATGCAGAATCTTGCTAATAAATTTGGGTCAAAAGCGGGCGATGTTTTCAAATTACTAAGGGAAAAGGAATCCATAATTAACGAAAGAATTGGAGAGAGTCCTTCCCGGATTGATAAGTTGGAAGAAATTTTTAGTAATTTGAGCTCAGCTTTTGCTTCTGTTAAAACTATTGAAAAAACTCCCATAAAAATTGGCAAGATCGCTCAAGTCACTAAGAACAAGGGTGCAACTTCTAATAATAACAAAGAAGGTCCTAAGATGATTAGTATTTACCCCGACTTTGTTGAAGTTGTGAGAAACCCTACTTGCAAGAATGAATTTTTCAATCTTGTTCCAAGGAGTATTGTTATTGAAAATATATAATCTAAATCTTTGAAGAATATTAGTTGTGTGATTGAGGAATTAAAAACTAAAGATGACAATACTTGAATCTATGCATTATGCATAGCTAGGGGCATAAAACGATAGCGCTTGTTGAGAGGCAACCCAATGAATAAATTTATTTTTACCCTTTTCTTTCTGTTCTTGAGTGTTTGCACAATTATTCCTCTGTTATGATTGTGTTTTTGATGTTTTAATTAGTGTTTGTGCCAAGTAAAGCCTTTGGGATAGCTTTGGTGATAGTTGATTTGATCCTGTTGAAAAACAGAAACTTTTACGTCCAGTAACAGAATTGTTTAAATTCATAGAAGCAACAAAAAATTCTGAAGTTTTTACAAAAGATTGATATACAAATTTCCTAGGTTGTCCTAATGTTTCAGAATTTTAGGAGTTACATAAGTATAAGAACAATTCACATCTTTACAGACTATTCTGTTTATGACAGATTCTGTTTTCTTTGCATTGTGTGCTTATTTTGATGAATCTATGGATTGTATCGGGGGGTATAAGCCATGGTAAAGTTATAATACAGTATATATAGTGCAATAAAAAAATTGAATGGGTTTTATACAGTACTTAAAGTAAAGATTGGTTTTCTTATACTAACGGATCTCATGAAGGTTTTGTTAAGCTTTGTGTGATTGATGTTTTCAAGTTTTGGGTGAGATCGCGATGGATGAAGGAATAAGGAGTGAAAAGCGACTAAGCTTGGGGATGCCCCATGGCACTCCAAGTTAATATTCAAGGAGAACCAAGCAACTAAGCTTGGGGATGCCCTGGAAGGCATCCCCTCTTTCTTCTAACGGCCATCGGTATTTTATTTGGAGCTATATTTTTATTCGTGACATATCATGAGTTTTGCTTGGAGCGTCTTGCATTATATGAGTCTTTGCTTGTTTTGATTTTTATTTGTCACAAGTATCCTTGCTGGACACACATATTTGAGAGAGCCAAAATTATGCTATGATTTGTTAGAATTGCTCTATATTCTTCACTTAAATTTTTGGAGCTATGGAATTGCTCTAGTGCTTCACTTATATCATTTTGAGCACGGTGTGCTTTAATATTTTTGAAGAAATTCTCTCATGCTTCACTTAGATTTATTTGAGAGTTAGTAATTTTTTGAAGAAATTCTCTCATGCTTCACTTATATTATTTTGAGAGACAAAAAAAATTTATGCACATGTTCTTCACTTAGATTTGTTTGAGCTTGTCAAAAGCAATTGCAATATATGAAAATAGTCCCAAAGTGATAGATATTCAAGAGGGATATAATAAAAACTTTCATGAAGATCATTGGACAAATAAACTTGATTCTTTGTAATAGTTTTGTGATATGATGATTGTAGCGACCCGACCTCAAACGGTCAAGCCTCTGTGTATCTGTGCCATCCCTGGATCAGTATGCTGGCACACACAGTACATCAATGTATATATCAAAGTGCAATCACATGTATAAATAACGTAAAACTGATATATACCTCATAATTGTCAGCGGAAACCAATAGTCGGGTGTGGAGTCCCATCAACGCCATCGGCAGGTTGAGTGTAGACCGTAACCCTGTACCGTACTCTTACTCGTCGGAAGAAAGTATCTGCAACGTGATACGTTGCAGCCGTGTAGGTCAGTACATTGAATGTACCGGCAAGATCACAACATGAGAAAACAAATGATAAAACAATACTATATGCAAATTGGCTTTGTGGCTCTGTGTCTGAGTTTTGTTTTGCGTAAAAGCTGGTTTTATTTTCCCTACATCAAAGGAATATCAGGAGTCTGTACTACAGAGTTTTCTATCATGACATGGTTCCGCCAACCGATGTCTCATAGCCCAGAACAATCATAAGTTGCCCACAATTAAGTTATCAGTCAGGTGTTGAGAGTTCCGAGATAGATCCAAGTCCAGAGGCTCAAGTTGTCCGTAACCGGGGACACGGCTAATCGATTAGGTTTAAACCCTCTGCAGAGGTTTGTACACTTTACCCGCAAGATTCGATCCCTCCCGTTTCGTCCTCGCACTTCATGATGTTTGAGAACAGGACGATCGAAACATGGTCTTCCGAAGAGTTCCTCTGACCACTGTCCGGTGCTCATCCAATCCTACCGTAGTTCTACATCTGCTAGCACCGTCCCAGCCAGAGTAACCACTAAGGTCAACCAAGCCAGAGCCCATAATGACTTGCGGTTGCACAGGTAAGCTTCCGGGCATGAAGTATTCTTCCGTCTCTTTGAGTCTGGGTGAAGCTTTCCGCAAGATGTCATGGCGCTTCTCCATGCATCCCGGCCATCCACTGGTTTCTCCAGGGTGCCCGTCAACTGTCCTTCACCCAGTAGTGTGTATTGAATTCTTGTCTCGAGTCTTGAAGTCTTGAGGCCTTGAAGATGCAGTCATTGCAGATTTCATCATGGAGTTGTCGTCATTGACGTAGAGTCCTCCATTCTCACACCACTCCCAAGCACTCATACCAAACCCCGTCTACATTAGCGTAGCATTAAAACTATATAACGTCCCGGGTTTGGTAACAGGGAGATGGGTTCCTACCTCATGCATTCTACTCAACTACAAGATTCAATAACACTACTGGAGGGATTGTTGAAAGGGTGCTACTACATGCAAATAAAACATAGGTATGAAAAACATGGTCAAAGTGAAATTGCCTGGTAATACTTGATGAAGATTATACCGCTCTCAGAAAACTTGATAGAACTATTCGTCACTCTCCGAAGAAAAATCTATACAAGTCAAACATAGCATTCACATAAGCAATCATTCTAGCAAGCAATACTAACACTCAAAATAACAATTAAAACAATAAATAAAAACTCAATAATAAAACTCCAACAAATTCCAAAGAAGCTTCAAATAAAACTAGAAAGAAAACTACTAACGAAAATCTATGACTTTGCTACAAACATCTAACATAGTTTTGCCCTAAGTAAAAACTTAACAGCAATTAAAACAATAAACTAATAAGTTAACAGAAAATAAAAAGTAAAACAACTGAGTTAACAGAAAGTATTTTTCATAAAATTTTATTAGCAAAAAGAAACAAATGAAAAGCTTTTGTAAAACTCTAACTATGACCTATCCAAGTTTTCCTACAAAACTAACAAAATATTTTTTTTAAAATAAGAATAAAATTGTCTACTATTAAATAATAGAAACAATACTAAATTTTTCAAAAGTGACAAAAAGAAATAATTTTAAAAACAATTAAAACTATAAAGAAAAGACTAAAACAAAACTAGAACTAAAACAGTACTGTTTTGCCTAAAACCCTAATTTAAATTAAACTAAAAATAATTCACTATATGCTACTGGATAGAGAAAATAATAACAAAACAGTAGCAAAAAGAATCAATCAAAAATATTTTATAAAACGCAAACTAGATCCAAAACAGTGTTTGAAGCATATTTGAAATAATACAAATTTAAACTACTCAAATTTGGAAACTAAGTACACAAACAGAAACTTCAACAAATGTGTGACACAATGCAAAAAGAATCACTCAATTTAGATCTAAAACATAAAAGTTATTAACAATCTAAAACAGAAACTATTTCTGAAAATAAAACAGAAATGAAAATAAACTAAAAAAACAAACGGGCAGGTGCTACGCGTCGGGCTGCTATTGGGCCAGGGAGGTGGGCGATGCGAAGCTAAATGGCACTCGGCTGCGGCTTAACAGAAATGTGCACGTGCGTTTAAAAAAAATAAAACCGGCCGGTTCACTAATTAAAAACCGGACCCAACCGAAGTGGGTACACGAGATCAAATCTACGCCGTTGATCAGATCAGACGGAGGAGAGGGCTTACAGCGGCGGTGGCAACTCCAGCGAGGTCGTCGGCGGCGGTGGTGGCTCAGGGACGACGCGGGCGAGGCCTCCGATGGTCCTCGGCGACGGGGAAGACGCCCAGGCGATGCGGAAGACAACGTCGATGACGATGGTGGTCGGCGGTGAGCTCGGGGTGCACGGGAGCTACGGCGGCGATCGTGACAGCGGCGATGGCGTACGGGTGGTGGGCGGTGTGTGGTTTGCAGGGGCGCTGGAGCGCTGGAGCTCCGGTGAGTGCACGGGAAGATGCGCACGACGACGGCGGTGGCAATGGTGGTGGTGAAGAGGCTCGGGGATGGCTGTAGGGAGCAGAGGGATGGCAATGGCGGCGACGAGCTGGGGCAACTCCGGCGAGCGATAGGCGGCGAGGGAGAGCGGTCTGGGGGTCGGGAAGGGGCGGAACGGGGTGAGGGGAGGGGTATAAATAGGGGAGGTCGACTTGGAGGAGGGGGAAGATCGGGGAGAGGATCCCGAGCGATCCGGGATACAGTGGCGTTCGGCGATGCTCTGGTCGAGCGCGTGGCTTGCGGAGGAGGAAGAAGATGGTGGGGCCCGTCGTCAGTGAGAGAAGAGAGAGAGGAAAGGTATCGGTGACCGATCCGAAGGGATTCGGTGCGGGAGCGCCGTGCTGGGCCAGTGGGCCGCAGGTGAGGGGAGGGAGAGAGAGAAGTGGGCCGCGCCGGGGTTTCCTAATTTAAAACATTTTCCCTTTTCTTTTAAACAGAGAATAAAAACAAAAGAAACAGAAATAATAAAAACATTATATAGGCATATAGTATATCAAAAAATTCAGAAAAAGATTTCCTAAAACATGAACTATTTCTCAAGCTAATATAAAATTTACACAAAAACAAAACAATTCAAACAGTGCTACTGATGCAATAAAACCTATTAAAAATCATTTTTAAAATACCAAAATTATTTCAAATTGATTTTCTCCAAATTTTCTATGGTAGGGAATCATTTTACCCTATTTTACATATATTTTAATTTTGGAGAAAATAATTTGAATAAAAACCAAATAACTCCAAATTGAAAGGGGTTTTCAAAATACTTCCAAATGACTTTCAATTTGATTCTTTTTAACTTCCAACTCATATTTCATATAATTGAAGAAGTCATTTAACTTCTCTCCTGAAAACCATTGAGTTGCATAAAGTTTTGAATTTGAAATATTTTCGGATAGAATTCAAATCTTTTCAAAACCCTTTTCATTTCAAATGGAAGAAGTCATATCATCTTCACTCTAGGGTTTTGTGATGAAATGAATTTGGATTCATGGACATCAAGTTGCAAAGATGAAAGTTTTGGGAAAGTCATTTCATTCCCTCTCATTCAATTTTCAAAAAGTTTCAAATTCCACTCAATTTCAATCAATCAATCACCCAAACAATCAAACAAACAAACATAAATATTTATTTGATATAACATTTCAAAATTTAGAATTTTGGGATGTTACAATGATAGTGATATGTGAGTCATGTTGGTGAGTAATTATGCTTTAGTAAGAATATTGGTGTTAAGGTTTTGTGATTCCCTATGCAAGCACGAAAGTCAATAGTTATGCAATAAAATTACATCCTACTTGTGGTGCATTATTCGGTGTTAGTTATGCTTAATGCTCGCTTATGTGATTTTTTGTTTCTTGGTTGGTTGCTTCTCAATCTTTTTGCTAGCCTCCACTTGTACTAAGTAGAAATACTACTTGTGCATCCAAATTCTTTAAACCCAGTTTTGCCACATGAGTCCACCATACCTACCTATATACAGTATTTCCATGCCGTTCTAAGCAAATTTTCTATGTGCCATCTCTAATTTTCAAAATGAATTTCGTTTTTGTGTGCTCGTTCCGCTCATGAAGCGGCAGGGGGTGGCCAATATTTTCCATGCTAGATGTGTTATTCTCAAGATGAGTGTTTATTCACTTGTCATTGCACGAGAGTGTGGCGGTAATAGGGATGCCCAGTCCCGAAATGAAAAATAAATTTATTTTATGTTGTCAAACAATAAATTCCTTGGAAAGTGTTGGTATGGATGGTACCCATGGGTACGACTAGCCGTGGAATGTGAAAGAATGGTGGAAATAGGCATAAACTTTATTTTCTCTTTGGGAACATGATATATCTAGCATGGAAAGTGTTGGGAATTACTCGGTCATTTTCGTTCACGGGAAAAGTATGCCTCTCAAAAAAAATTATCTCTCAATTTAAGCTTTGAGCTGTCGCACCTCTACAAATCCTTACTTCCCTCTGCGAAGGGCCTATCTATTTACTTTATGCAATTTTTATTTTTATTTGAGTCTCCATATTGTCTTATAAAGCAACAAATAACGGGCAGTATGATCATACTTGAGCATTGGATGTAGCTAATATGCGAGTGTGTTTCATGGATGGATCAATGATTGAGCATGATGGGCTAGGGATAACTTTCTTTCGTGTTGATATTTTGAAAGACATGGTTGCTTGTTGATATGCTTGAGTATTGAGATATTCATGTCAAAACTAGACCATTGCTTTGAACCATATAAAAGTCCAAATGTCCATGCTACGAAAGAAAAGAATATGTGATGAACATGTTAGGCAGCATTCCACATCAAAAATTCTATTTTTATCATTTACCTACTCGAGGACGAGTAGGAATTAAGCTTGGGGATGCTGATACGTCTCCAACGTATCTATAATTTTTGCTTGTTCCATGCTGTTATATTATCATTCTTGGATGTTTTACAATCATTTTATAGCAACTTTATATCATTTTTTGGGACTAACCTATTGAAATAGTGCCCAGTGCCAGTTGCTGTTTTTTGCTTGTTTTTTACTTCGCAGAATATCAATACCAAATGGAGTCTAAACGCAGTGAAACTTTTTGGAGAATTTTTTTGGACCAGAAGACACCACATGGGCCAAAGAAATACCAGAAGGGAGTCGACGAAAAACAATTCCAGCCGCCGCAAGTTCCAGAACCACGAAATCCAATCTAGACACCATCACGGAGGGGTTCATCATCCTCATTGGTGCCTCTCCGATGATGCGTGAGTAGTTCATCATAGACCTACTGGTCTGTAGGCAGTAGCTAGATGGCTTCCTCTCTCTCTTTTGATTCTCAATACAATGGTCTCTTGGAGATCTATTTGATGTAACTCTTTTTTGTGGTGTGTTTGTTGGGATCCGATGAACTTTGAGTTTATGATCAGATCTATATCCATGAATATTATTTGAGTCTTCTTTTGATCTCTTATATGCATGATTATTTATAGCCTCATATTTCTTGTTCGAATCTTTGGTTTAGTTAGGCCAACTAGATCAATTTTTCTTACCATGGGAAGAGGTGCTTTGTGATGGGTTCGATCATGCGGTGTTCTTTCCCAGTAACAGAAGGGGCAGCAAGACACGCATGTATCATTGCTATTAAGGATAACAAGATGGGGGCTATTCCTACATGAATAGATCTCGTCTACATCATGTCATCGTTCTTATTGCATTACTCCATTTCTCCATGAACTTAATACACTAGGTGCATGCTGGATAGCGGTCGATGTTTGGAGTAATAGTAGTAGATGCAGGCAGGAGTCGGTCTACTAATCTTGGACGTGATGCCTATATATTGATCATTGCCTTGGATATCATCATAATTATTCGATCTTCTATCAATTGCCCAACAGTAATTTGTTTACCCACCGTGTGTTATTTTCTTGTGAGAAGCCATTAGTGAAATCTACAGCCCCCGGATCTATTCTTTATCATATTTGCTTTGAGATCTATTTTTATTCGCTTTTATTTTTAGATGTATTATTCCAAAAACCCAAAAATACCTTGCTGCACTTTTTTGTTACTTATTTTATTTCGTGTTTTATTGATATCTATTTATCCAATCTACACAATTTTTATCCCGTTAACTTGACAATTTCGGGCGCCGTTACCCGTTGAGGGATTGACAACCCCTCATAAGCGTCGGGTTACAAGTATTTGTTCTTTGTGTGGAGGTACCGTTTACATAGTGTTGCTTGGTTCTCCTACTGGATTGATACCTTGGTTTCATGACTGAGGGAAATACCTATTGTAGCTGTGCTGCATCATCCCTTCCTCTTTGGGGAAATACCAACGTAGTTCAAGAGACATCACCCTGCTGTGAAGGAAAACCTAGCAACAAATAGAAATACCTTCACTGCAGTGGATTCACACGAATGGATTGTCATACTAAGCTCTCAAAGAAAAATGAACCATCCTCATCTTCTTCGACAAGACCAATCACTAACGTAAAAGCAAGAGTAACCATCGAATCAAATATGAAGAGAATATCACGGCTGGATAGAGCATGTGCTGATATAACCCTGGATTCTGAAGATGAGGCAACAGACTCTGAATCAGATGATGAAGAATTTCAAAGAAGAATAGGGAGGAGCAATTCCTTCATTGCCTATGAATCTTCAGAAGATTCACTCGATTCAGACTCTGATGATAATGCCTCAAGTGATGATGAACCAATCGCATTTTGTCTCATGGCAAAATCATCTAAGGATCAGGTATCAGCAAAACACCAAAAATCCATGAATGGATATTCTCCTGAATACACTGCCTATGCTAAACTTGTTAAGATTGCAAAATCTCAACAAGATGAGCTTGAAATGCTTGAAAGAAATCTTAGGAAAACCGAAGGATTGCTGGTAGAAGAGATGGAGAAGAATCAAAAGTTGATCGAAGAGCAAGATGCTTTGTCTTCAACTATTGATTCCCTTACAGTTGACTATGAGAGTTTATCAGATGAAATCCTTAACAGGAATCAAGAACTTGTGTCACTGAAAGAATCTCATAATGAGCTGGTGTTAGAAAAAGCTTCTCTCTTCGCCGAGCAATCTAATTGTCTTCCTCATGATTTTGATCCTCCTTGCTTAAAATGCCTAGAGCATAGTAATGCTGATTCGCATGCTGAAACCTCTAATGCTATCATCGAGAACATTGCAGCAATTACGAATGTTAACTCTAACCCCTCTGAAAGATCATGGATGTCACCTAGAGGGGGGCTGAATAGGCGCTTTAAAATAATTACAGTTTAGGCTTGAACAAATGCGAAATAAAACCCGCGTTTAATTTGTCAAGCACAAAACCTAAATCGACTAGGCTCACTTATGTGCACCAACAACTTATGCTAAGCAAGATAACAAACTAAGTGATAGAAAGATATATAACATGAAACACTATGGCTATCACAAAGTAAAGTGCATAAGTAAAGGGCTCGGGTAAGGGATAACCGAGGCACAAGGAGACGACGATGTATCCCGAAGTTCACACCCTTGCGGATGCTAATCTCCGTTTGGAGCGGTGTGGAGGCACAATGCTCCCCAAGAAGCCACTAGGGCCACCGTAATCTCCTCACGCCCTCGCACAATGCAAGATGTCGTGATTCCACTAAGGGACCCTTGAGGGCGGTCACTGAACCCATACAAATGGCAACCCTTGGGGGCGGTCACCGAACCCTTACGCTTTGGCAACCCTTGGGAGTGGTCACCGGTACCCGTCAAATTTCTTGGGGCGATCTCCACAACCTAATTGGAGACCCCGACACTTGCCTGGAACTTTACACCACAATGATTGAGCTCCGAACACCACCAACCGTCTAGGGCGCCCAAGCACCCAAGAGGAACAAGCTCTAGGGTACCAAGCACCCAAGAGTAATAAGCTTCTCAACTTGTAACTTCCACATATCATCATGGAGAACTCAAACCGATGCAATTAATGCAATGGCAAGGGCACACGGAGTGCCCAAGTCCCTCACTCTCAAATCCCACCAAAGCAACGAAAGCTATGGAGGAAAAACAGAGGAAGAACAAGAAGGAGAACACCAAGAACTCCAAGATCTAGATCCAAGGGGGTTCCCTCACATAGAGGAGAAAGTGATTGGTGGAAGTGTGGATCTAGATCTCCTCTCTCTTTTCCCCCCCCCAAAACTAGCAACAATCCGTTGAGGGATTGAGAGATAGCAAGCTCGAAGAAGGTCAACAATGGGGGCCAAATGCGAGCTCAAAGGGTAAGGCTCATTGGGGAAGAAGACCCCCTTTTATAGGCACCCCCGAATCCAACCGTTGTGCACTCAGGCCATGCACAAGCGGTACTACCGCTCGGAGGAGCGGTACTACCGCTTAGCACAGTCAAAACAGCCCAACGAGACAGAAAACACGAGCTGTAGTTTTGCCAGGGAGGTAGTACCGCTCAGGGGAGAGGTAGTACCGCTTACAAGAGGTACTACCGCTCAGAGAGGTACTACCGCTCTACTACCGCGAAACCTGACACGAAAAAATGCATCCCTAGAAGCAGCGGTACTACGCGATGTACTTCCGCTTACAAGCTGTCGCGGTGGAACACGATCACCTATGGGGCCATCAACCTCTTTGTGGTTCGGCCGGGGGGGGGGGGGAGATCACGTTGCACAAAGAGCGAAGGCCATGGGACAGCATGACAAAGGTGACGCTGGTGGTTTTTACCCAGGTTCGGGCCACTGTGAAGCGTAAAACCCTACTCCTACTTTGGTGGATTGAAGAGAGGACCGAGGTGGTCATGCGGCGCTCTAGCCCAGCAAGGTCGCCTTTGGGAGAGCAGCTACGCGCGTATGAGTGTACAAAGGTCTTAATCCTTTCTTAGGTTGCCATGGCCCTCCTTTTATAGGCTAAGGGGTTATCACAATGGTAAAACAGTCATTATCTACTGATTAGATAGCCAACAGTGCTAGCATACCTAACTCTGGCAGTTAGGACAAAGTGCATTAAATGCACTGCTAGGTGTCACACTGTGGATGCAGCCCGGCAAGCCTGCCGCACCGCTTAACCATCTTCCACCTGTCTGCATGACACGCCTCTGGACGGGTGTCATATGGAGGGAATCTTCCTTCCAAATGGCTCCCACGTGCCAAATGATAGCCACTGAATCACTTGGGGGCTCGACACCGCACTGATAAGTGACTTGCATCGCTGTGCGGTGGAGCGGTGAAGTCTTGGCAGGGAAACCCACCCTTGGCGGCCCCAGCAAGCCTGCCGGGGGGTGGTAGATCTTGGGACTTGTCCTTGGTGTGGCCTCGACCTGACCAGGCTCGCCTGCCCGGCAAGGTATGTCTTTCGTTAGTGGCATCTTGTTCTCTTGGCTTGTCTTGGTCTTCTTGATCCGCCCTTTGATTCCTCAAAGAGCTATCTCTCTGGTTTGGCCTTCTCTTGAAAACCTGGTGCTGTTGTATCTTTGCTGTTGCGCCTGTGTACAGTCTGGGCAACATACGTGAAGGTTTGTTGCACCGACAGGAGTCCCTGGGCCTGGACCGAACATGCTGCCGAGCACCGTTGGGGTAGGCCTGTCAGGTACACAGGCTGGGTGCTTGTGGTGGCTCACTTCTTGATATTTCCCCTTGCTTCTTCATTAACCTGTGTTTGAGTCAGTTTCCGGTTTTCCCGCGCGTCGCGCAAGACGTCGTGGGGAGATTTATGCCATGATCCGTGGGCCACCCACGTCCCACGTTGGCGGGGCAGTAACTGCCATTCATTAGTTCTCCTGCCTTTGCTGTTTCTGCCATGTACGCCGCATGCATTGCACAGGGTTGGTGGCGGACGCGGAGGGCACGCAATGCATGCCATGGCAGAAAGCCAGGCGCCGCGGATAGGCGCAGGAGGTCGGTCTTGATTCTGTGCGTCGTTGGTGACACAGAAGAGTCGGATTGGTGGAGTGGGGCGGTTGCCTCCTGGGTGAGGGGCCAACCCTCGGCCCTACTTGCTTATAAAAGGGGACGTGGGCTGGGGCCTGCCCACACCAACTCCTCCTTCTTTCTGACACCTCCTCTCTGCCATGTTAAGGGGGAGAGGGTGTGGTGGTACTCCAGCGGAGCCCGTCATGAGAGGGGTGGCAGAGGACGTGGATGTGGCCATCGTGGCGCCTGGGGCGAGGAGGACGGGGTGGTGCTCCGATCGCCCCTCCTCCAGTTGCTCCGGGCCTGGATGAAGGCCACGTTGGCGACCAGCCACTAGAATTCATCGTAAAGCTGCGCGGGCCTCCGCGCAGCCGTCTTCGGCTTCCAACTCCATTCACAAGGGTGATGGAGGTTGAATGGCCGCCGGAGTTGAGGCTACACATGAGGGGCTGCTGTAACGGCAGCATGCGAGCGAACGTAGAGTTCCCCGCACCTCATGTCATTCTCCTCCGGCGCGGCTGGAAAACCTTTGCTTGTGCCCACAGCTTGGCGGTAGGGCACGTCCTTCAATTCAAGTTAATGGACGCCACCTTGCTCTCCATCAAGGTCTTCGGGCATTCGGGTGCTCGCTTAGGGTGCTGCGCGGAGAGCTCGACCGACGACGAAAGCTCCTCCTCGAGCAGCAGCAACGAGGAGGATAGTGATGGTGATGACAGCAGCACCGATGGGGAGGACGACGGCTCCGACTCCGGCTGAACACCAGCCGCACCGTCACCGTCAGCGGGAGGCTGGCAGGACCAACATCTGCACCTGCATCTTCTCCCCGGCAAGGTGATTTGCCGAGGTGTTGGGTGTGGATGGCATTCCCGCCTCCTCCAGCTGTCTTCCACCTGGACCCCGGTAGGCTTCGTCTTTCCAACCGGGGTCCATGTTGTCGTGCCCTACTGGCCCTGGTGGCGGTGACCAGGGCACCGCCTAGCCGCTCTCCCCGCCCATCACCTTCGTCTGCGCCCTCTCGATGTTGTCAGGTTGCGTCCTGCGGGCCTTGACGGGGTCAGGCTGGGCTTCTGCTCAGGCACTCCTTTTGCCCTCTTCACCTCCCACCGTAGTTCCTAGGAGGAGAGGGACAAGAAAGGGATTATGGGGCACTTATCTTTTTCTAGTCTAAAATATGTAGGCATTTGCCAAATTTTAGCCTTAAATATGTAATCTCTTTTATCCATGTTTGTGTCCTAGACGAGCTGTACTTGTTTATCCGCATATTACTGAAAAAGACAAGCCGTGCCGGGTACTTTCGCATGTGTTTTATCCATGCAGAGGAGGAATGCCTCTATACCATCAGGTAAACAAATTTTCCCGTCAATTTATCTTGTCGGCGCCCCCCGTTGTTGCCTCCTGCCGGGGCTTGAAACTACGGAAGGGAACCGGCTCCTTGTCGACCCTTCTCTCTCAAATGCCACTACAACCATCTTGACCGAAGCAACGTTCCGATCAAAGGATGGGAGCACAAATGCTTTGATGGTGACAAGGTTTCTCTATGCACAAGTTTTCTTTTTACAGAGACACGTATGGCTAAAAGGAAACTTATCTGTTCGGCTTGTTGGGGGTCGATATGTAAGCTTGTTTTCCGTTCCTTCTTTCTAGGATCGAGTCCGCGGCAAGAGTCCTGTAGTTAGTGTAGGGGAAAACATAGCATCATATGACCTTATCTACATGATCATGGCAAGTTTAATCTAAACTAATCATGCATGCATGTTTTTAGGGCACCAACGCTTCGATTTTATTATCTGTGATCAGGGTCTGCGCCTGGCTTTGTACAAAGGATTACATGCGCATCGGCAAGGCTTGTACAAAAGGGTGGCTGCCGGGGTAGGGCCCGACAACCGCGGCTTATGGGTAGAACTTGCGAAGATGCTCAATATTCCATGAGTTTTGCATTTTGATGCCATCTTTGGTCTTCAGATAGACTGCACCAGGTCTGGTGACTCATACTACCCGGTAAGGGCCTTCCCACTTCGGCATCAACTTGTTGGAACCCTTGGTGGACTGAACACGCCTAAGGACAAGATCGCTTCCTCAAGGCTCCGGGAATGGACCCTGTGGCTGTGATAGCAGCGCAGGGCTTGTTGGTAGCGTGCAGCACGCATAGCGGCCCGGAGACGGTTCTCCTCAAGGAGCACGACATCGTCATGCCGGTTATGCTCTTGCTCTACTTCATCGTAGGCAAATACTCGAGGTGACTCGTATATGAGTTCCGTGGGGATCACTGCTTCTGCCCCATAGACAAGGTAGAAGGGAGTCTGGCCGGTAGCTCGATTTGGTGTTGTACGGAGGGACCAAAGAATCACTGGTAGCTTGTCAATCCAGCGTCTTCCGCATTTTTGCAGCTTATCAAAAGTCCTTGTCTTGAGCCTCGCAGCACTTCAGCGTTCATCCTCTCAGCTTGTCCATTTCTCCTGGGATGAGTAATAGAGGCGAATGAAACCTTGCTTCCGAGGGTTTGAACGTATTGCATGAAGGCGCGGCTTGTGAATTGGGTGCCATTGTTAGTGATGACTCTGGCGGGTACTCCGAATTGCACACCAATCCTTTCAAGAACTTGATAGCTGACTGTGCGGTCACCTTCCTCACAGGCTCCACTTCCGACCACTTTATAAACTTGTCGATTGCAACGTACAAGAATTCAAAGCCCCAGGTAGCACACGGGAAGGGGCCCAAGATGTCGAGCCCCCAGACCGAAAATGGCCATGACAAAGGGATCGTCTGGAGAGCTTGAGCAGGTTGATGGATATTCTTGGAGTGGAACAGAAGGGGCCCAAGATGTCAAGCCCCCAGACCAAAAATTGCCATGACAAAGGGATCGTCTAGAGAGCTTGAGCAGGTTGATGGATATTCTTTGGGTGGAACAGGCGGGCTTCACATCTGGTGACTAGCTCAATTGCATCTTGGAGGGCTGTAGGCCAGTAGAAACCTTGTCGGAAAGCTTTTCCAACCAAGGCTCTTGATCCAATAATGGATCCGCACATGCCTTTGTGTATCTCTGCCAATAGTTCCTTCCCCTCTTCCCGGCAAATGCACTTCAATTTCACACCATTGGGCCTCCTTCTGTATAATGTGTCATCGACAAACTGATACATACTGGCCCTTCGGGCTACTCTTTCAGTTTCTTCTTGCTCTTCGGGAAGTTCTCCGGTTTGGAGGTGTAGTGGACTATGTGCCGTGCCCAAGTTGGACCTTGAGGCTCGACAACAAGGACAAATGGCACCCCCTCACTCGTGGGAGCGCCTACCTCAACCGCAGGGACCTGCGGTCCTGTGGAGGAGTGCAGCTCACCAAGCGAAGTGGAGTTGTTCCCGGCAGCTTCTCTACCGGGGACCTCTGGAGGTCCTACCGGTAAAGGCTTGCCGGAGTCCAGCTTCCTCCTCTTTCTGGCCATCATTGTCGAGGATACGGAAGGTTGAGTCAGGTGGAGAACAAAAGTCCCTGGTCCCACAGGAAGCTTTTGCGCAGCACATTTTGACAGATGATCAGCGATGCTGTTTTCCACACGGGGCACGTGCTCTGTTTGAAATCTGTCAAAACACTCCTCCAACTTTCTCACTTCTTAAACGTACACCTCCATTAATGGACTCTGGTAATCCTTGTTCACTTGTCTCACTACAAGCTGCGAATCTCCACGGATGATCAACTTCTTAATTCCCAACTCCGTTGCAATCCTGAGCGCGGCAAGGAGCCCTTCATATTCTGCATTGTTGTTGGTAGCCTTCTCTCGGGAAAAATGCATCTAGACCACATACTTGAGGTGCTCTTCGGTGGACGCGATGAGGAGCACGCCAGCCCCTGCACCTTGCAATGAGAAGGCACCACCAAAGTACATGATCCATTCTTGGGGGACCTCCTTGCTGCGGATAACTGTTTCCAGCGTCTCTTCGTCTGGAGTGGGTGTCCATTCTGCAATGAACTCCGCTAGCGCTCTGCTCTGGATGGTTGACGTACTTTCATACTTCAGACCAAAACTTGACAATTCTAATGCCCATTCCACTATCTTGCCGGTGGCCTCAGGGTTCCTTAGTATGTGTTGCAAAGGGAAACGGGTGATAACTGTGATCTCATGGGCTTGGAAGTAGTCACGCAGCTTCATCGAGGCCATGATGAGGCCGAAGATCAATTTTTGTACTCCATAGTACCTTGACCTAGCCCCCTGCAACAGGGTGCTAACAAAGTAAACTGGTCGCTGTACCATCTTTTTCCTCGCCGGGGTCCTGGGATTGCCTTCAACACCCTGCTCTTTGTTCTCCTGACCTGTACTCAAGCTCGCCGCGATTGGTTCACTTCCTTCTCCAGGGAGGACAGTAGCTGAAGCTGCTCCTTCATCCACTTCCTGCTGCGCCACCAGCGCTGCACTAACCACTTGATTGGTTGCCGCTAAATATAGCAGCAATGGCTCTTGTGGTTTAGGAGCGACCAAGGTGGGTGCGGAGGAAAGATAGGCTTTTAAGTCCCACAGCGTTGCTTCTGCCTACGGGGTCCACTTCATGGGCCCTGCCTTCTTCAGAATTTTGAAGAACGGCAGGGCGCGCTCGGCAGACTTGGAAATGAACCTACTCAGTGCGGCAACACATCTAGTTAAACGCCTCACGTCCTTGACTATCTTGGATGCTTGAATCTGCTCGATCGCCTTGATCTTGTTGGGGTTGGCCTCTATCCCCCGGTGAGACACAAAGAAGCCAAGTAGCTTGCCAGAGGGAACGCCAAACACACACTTCTCAGGGTTCAACTTCAAGTTGATCTTGCGCAGGTTCACAAAGGTCTCTTCCAAGTCCTGAATGAGCGTTGATCTGTCCTTGGTTTTGACCACTATGTCATACATATAAGCTTCAATATTCTTGTGAAACTGAGGTTCAAACCCAATTTGCACTGCCCTTGCAAAGGTAGACCCGGCGCTCTTTAACCCGAAGGGCATTCGCACAAAGTAGTAGGTGCCACATGGGGTAATGAACGCGGTCTTCTCCTCGTCTTCCTTAGAGATGAATATCTGATGGTATCCGGAGTATGCATCCAAGAAGGAAAGCAGATCGCACCCGGAAGTGGAATCCACAATCTGGTCGATGCGCGGCAAGGGGAAAGGGTCCTTCAGGCATGCCTTGTTTAGATCTGTGAAGTCTATGCAAAGCCTCCATTTCCCATTCGCCTTGCGCACCACCACCGGGTTCGCCAACCATGTTGGATGCAACACTCCTATGGCCAAACCAGCTGTTTCAAGTTTCTTGATCTCCTCAGCAATGAACTGCTACCGCTCCAAAGCTTGTTTTCTGACTTTCTGCTTGACGGGCCGAGCATGAGGGCAGACAGCAATGTGGTGCTCGAATACCTCCCTAGGAACACCAGGGATGTCAGATGGTTGCCAAGCAAACACATCGACATTCGCCTGCCGGAAGGCAATGAGCGTGCTTTCCTATTTGTCATCAAGGGTGGAGCTGATGGTAAATGTACAATCAGCGCCGCCCAGCCCTTCCGGGACCTTCTTCACAGTAGGCGAAGCAACTTTGGATCTCTTACTAGTGGAACTTTCTGGCAAACCGTCGAACGGCGCAGCGCACTCTGGAGAGGCGCGCTTCCCGGATTCTTTGCTGGTATCCCCGCTAGCTTTCTTTCCTTTCTTGTTTTCCTTGGCGGGAACTGCGGCTTCAGCGGCCTCGGTGGCGACCACATCCCGGTACATCTTATCCACGCATATGATTGCGTCCTTCTGGTTCGACGGGGTGGAGATGACGCCCATCGGCCCTGGCATCTTCAGGGGATTGTAGGCATAGTGAGATGCCGCCATGAATTTTGCCAGAGCTAGACAGCCAAGAATCCCATTGTATGGCAAAGGAAGCTCGACCACATCGAACACAATCTTCTAGGTCTGGTAGTTCAACTAAATGCAACTACATGGTCATGGCACACACACACAAGTTTCATCATCTCTATCTAAACCATGATGTAGAAGAGAAGAGCGATCAGCATGAGCAAGAGCGCGACTATGTAGTACTTCTTGAGGCACCGACGGTTTCGCTCCCGCTCTTGCCGGAGCATCCACCTCAAGTAACTACTTTCTGCTTCGGCTCTACTGTTGAACCCTCTGTGATGTAACTGGGGGCTTCTTTAACGAAGCTTATTATTGAAAGCTGGTTGCTTACATTGTTTACGTCATTTGTTCTATACATCTTTTGCCATTATATGCACCACTATGACTTAAGTTTTTGACAAGCTGGGTTGCCTTGCTCCTGTGTTTATACCCTACGTTCCCGATTGTTCGGCTAGGGTGTAAAGGGAGCACCTCTGCGATTGTTACAACCGGGTACTCCGGATGTGTACCTCAGACGGGTGAAGCCGAAAGCTAGCGTTCTTAAGGGAATAATTGGTCGGCAAGCAACGACATATTATTTACATTTGTATATTTCTTCTAACAAATACGGGATAGGCTGCCCGTAACCCGGATCAAAAGCCTAGGCATGCATACTTAAGTGTGTCGACCCAAGGAAAGGAACCCTTAACGGAACTATTTTCCCTGGAAGATGTTTCTTACGTTAAAAAGTAATATAACATAACTCCCCGAACAAATTTTGTCTGTTCGAGCAACATGACCGGATTGCCTGGTTTCCGGACATAGTGAATGTTTATTACATTCTAACATGGTATCCGGAAACACTCCAACTTCTTGGTATGGAGGTTGAAGCCGAAGGCCTGCGATGACAAATTTTGACAAGTTCGGTTGGAGATAAGTTCGATGATAAAGTACATTGATACATTGAATCGAACGCCTACTCTTTATCTATGTCATCTATAACACTGCTTAAGCTACAGTCTTCTTGCAAATATTTCGCAGCTATCATCACTTGGTCATATACCAAGTTCACGGGAATCTCTTTTCCGTCCGGTCCCTGCGGTCC
This sequence comes from Thinopyrum elongatum, assembly GCA_011799875.1. Lineage (NCBI taxonomy): Eukaryota > Viridiplantae > Streptophyta > Magnoliopsida > Poales > Poaceae > Thinopyrum > Thinopyrum elongatum. Next base: position 506,084,914 of record CM022301.1, on the reverse strand, counting down.
AACTCGGGCCATACGATTCGGATCAAGCGCGGTGTAGCATGTCTTCACCATTGCCCATGCCTCTCGTGTAACTTCCTGGCATGCTGATGTCTTCCATAGCTCAAAACGGCGCCGGGCACCTTTGAACAGGTTTGCCAACCCCTCCATACTTTCTGGAGGAGCATCGGATGGCCACAAGGCCTTGGCCATACTTCTCATGGCTTTCCGGGCTCACTCATGCACTACGGACAGCTCTTTTAAAGCATCGCCTCGGAATCCGGATACCTCTTCTTCATGACGCCCGGTTAATAGACCTGCACGAGCAACATTATAACACTCTGAATTACAGGATAATATGAGCAACTTGGATGGTTCAAAGGTCATACTGAATATGCCGCCTTTTAACTTTTTATTCTCTTTTTGAGCGTCCGATAATTGAGCCTTTAAGCTATTTATCTCTTCGGCTTGCTTATCATTTTCCTCCTCCAGTTTGTTCTTTTGATCAACGATCATCGTGACCTTCTTCAGTTCTTCTAGCTCTGTGTTGGTGGTGCCTAGCTTTGTCCGGCTCGCTTCAAGCTCCTGGGATAGTGCGTTGTTCTTCGCTTTGAGGACCTGCGGTCATAAAGATCCTTAAATCGGTTGGCCTAAACTGCTTCAAGTCTCGGGGGCTACCGGCATATATCTATTAAATTTACACAAACCATTACTTGCATATCTTTTGAAAATAGGTGGGCAACTCCAGCAAGTCCGTCCCGGGCGGCCCAGATATATGCATCCACGGTGCTGAGGGCATTAAATTCTTGCTCCGTAAAAGCTAGAGTGCGCATGGTCTCTTTCAGTCATCGATGATTCATCACGCTCTCTACTTCGGAATTTGTGACGGATACGTCATCCGAATCTTCATGAGGCGGATGAGTTGGTGCTGCATCCGTATTGGCTCTTGTCCTGGTTGATGAGCATGGCTCCGAATTAGCTAATGATCGGCTAACAGGGATTTTGGACACGGTTCACCATGTGCTCCTCCTGGAATAAGATGGGAGGAGAAATATGACAATCTGGTTTTATGCCTAGGCATATATTAAAGGTTATACCTCTTTGATGAAGGAGGGGGTTCGACGGCGCTCCCGGTTTCCTTTCATTTTAAAGGCTCACCCTACACAGATGCTACCTTCCTAGGGGCCGCCCACGATGGAGTACGTCTCGCCGAGCGCCGACCCTATAAAGCACGATTCAGAGTGATGGGTGAGGTGCAAGTGGGGACTCTTCTTTCTGAGGATGATTTCTGAATACTTACCTTAGAGAAAGGGAGAAGGCCAGGGTAGTTAGCTATAATGGCCACTTCCGAACCGTCATGTCTTGCTTGATAAAAGACTCCATCATCAAACTCTATAAATATATCTGAATCCTCGCAGAGGCCGGGATCTTTGTGGCGAGCATAGTCCGCTGGTTGTGGAGAGGGGCAGTGCACATTTTTTACGACCTTCCTCTATGTCTGTTTTAAAGATGACCAGAACAATTCAATTAGTATGCCTCGACAATGAGGTAGGACAATGCTGATAATAAAAAAACTCACCCATTCAATGGGGTTATACATGGAGAAACCTTCCCGACAATTTAAACGGAGGAATTCTTCTTTCTCCCCCTTATAAAGATCTGCCAGAATGGCGGCTAGAGCGGCGGGAGTATCTGGGCTCTCGCGCCTATAGCGAGATGCATCGTCCTCCCCGTTGTAACACCGTAAAGGGGTCACTCTGGACTGAAGGGGCTGGATGCATCGCTTTATCGCGATAGCCATGACTTCGATTATCGAGAGTCCAGAATGGGCAAGTAACCTGACCTTGCTGACCAACCTCTTTACTTCCGCATTGTCTTCTTCTTTGGGGCTCTGGGGGCGCCAGTTGAGGCATTTCTTTAAAGGAGCACTGGAGAATTTGGGGAGTCCACGTCGAACTGGGTCCGGAAGGGGAACATCCTCGATATAAAACCATTCCGAAGCCCATTCTTCGGATGCCTTCTTGGGAGTTCCAATGAGGTAACCTGATCCGGCTATGCGCCATACTTCGGTGCCGCCCACTTTAAATATAGAACCCCCTTTATGACGGGGACGAGGCAAAAGAACTTTCTCCATAGGTCGAAATGAGCCTCGCAGCCTAAGAATAGTTCACAGAGAGCGACAAAACCAGAAATGTGCAGAATAGAACCTGGTGTGAGGTTGTGCAGCTGGATCCCATAGAATTCCAATAGACCTCTGAGGAAGGGGTGGATTGGGAATCCTAAGCCCCTCAGAAGAAACAAGACGAAGCACACCCTCTCCTCCTTGTTGGGATTGGGGAAGTTCTCTGCTAGCACGTCATGGCCAATCAAGGCCAATCCCGCCCGCACGGAGACTAGATCTGCGGGAGGGAGATATCCCTGCGTCTGAAGTTGATTCAGCTGAGGGTGAGACACTGAGCAGCTTCGCCAATCACCCGTTTGAGGACGCAAGGAAGAGCCAGGAGCGCTCGCCATGTTTTAATTTTTTGTGGTTTGCTTTGATGCTCTTTGCGCGATATGGGATGGCATTAGGAGATCTAACGTCCTTATATAGATACCGCCCTTGCATGATAAGGGGCTTATTTGTAAAAAATTACGGACTGTTCACATTCGCCCGACGCGTGGAAATCGAGGCGACGACAGGGAAGAATCATAAAGGTAGAACATGGAGGTCAAAGCCGTACTGTCATCAATCCGGACTATGATGAAGAACCTGCCTTGCAAAGCCGAAGACATAAGCCGGATACTATATCGTCATTGAAGGCAAGTTCGGGGGCTACTGAGGGAGTCCTGGATTAGGGGGTCCTCGGGTGTCCGGTCTATTCGATATGGGCCGAACTGATGGGCCGTGAAGATAAAGCAGAAGACTATCCCCCGTGTCCGGGTGGGACTCCTGTATGCGTGGATGGCAAGTTTGGTGTCCGGATGTACTCTTTCCTTCCTCTGTAAACTGACTTTGTACGACCCTAGGCCCCTCCGGTGTATATAAACCGGAGGGTTTAGTCCGTAGAGGCCATCAGAATAATCATAGGCTAGACAGCTAGGGTTTAGCCATTACGATCTCGAGGTAGATCAACTCTTGTAACCCCTATACTCATCGAATACAATCAAGCAGGACGTAGGGTTTTACCTCCATTAAGAGAGCCCGAACCTGGGTAAACATCGTGTCCCCATTGTCCATTGTTACCGTCGATCCTTAGACGCACAGCTTGGGCCCCCTACCCGAGATCTGCCGGTTTTGACACCGACACCCGGGTACTTGTCCACCTGGTCCTGAGCGTCTGGCCAGTGGTCGTACACTCCTGGAACCCTCCCAATGAACACGGCGTATTAGTCCTTCGCCATCTCTGATCTATGTACCTACATCGTCAGTTGATGAATTCAACGATAATATGCAACATAATGTACTTAAGAAAACAAAGAGGCATAATTAGCAAAATAAAAGCAACCTATAGTAAACATAAATAATGAAGTTCCTCATACCCAAACTAATTAACTAGAGCGATCTACGCTAGTTCAGGAGGACAGTTTAATTACATCACAGAGTTTCACCGTGCATAAATTCAAAGTTTTGCCATAGAAAGACAGTAGTGAAACATTGTCATCGACAATCAGTCCTCCATGTCGGCGGTCCAATCTTCATAGTCAGGGAGGAAGCACCCGAGCTTCTTGAAAGGCTTCAGGTCCAGACGCTGAGCGACTAGCAGTGCTCGGACATCATCCCGCATGATCGGCCCATGGTAGAACATCCCTGTTGATTCGAGGACCTGCTTCATGATCACTTGGGCTAGTTCACACTGTACCTGATAAAACTCAGCTCAGATTCGATGATCCGGTGTCTTTCCTATGCTTGTGGCCCAGTTGACAATCTCGACATTGTTGGTAGTAGCTGACATGCGAAGGCATTGATTATCCCTTCTGTACTCGAGCAGGTGATGCATGAGGTAGAATCCATCAGCCTTACTGGTGTACAGTTGCTGGATGCAGCAGAAGTCGGTCTTATGGCTGAAACCCAGCCCGTTCTTCCTGTGCTTTTTCACCTTGATATATCCACCAAACAGGCTAAAGGTGAACAGGGCACTATCGAGAACACTCTTTATGTGCGTGTAATCCTTTTTCTTGATGTTCTTCGATGAGTCCAAGTACATAGCATGGGAGTATTCTGGGTACAGAACGATTAGGATGGCGCCCCCCCCCCCCCGGTTGCGCAAAATAATTAAACCTCAAATTAGCCTCCATGATTGCAAAGGAATGATTAAAACTTATGAAAGGATATCCACGGATGACTTACGTGGGATGATAAGGCAGGAGAATTGCTTCCTTGTCCTTATTAGTGCACATGAATTCGGTGATGTACTTGCTCCCATAGTCACGGTGCTCTTTGCAAACTTCCAAGAAGCTCTCGTGCATATAGTACGGGTCCGCAACGTAGATATATTTTAAGTTCTTGAGCCTGATGAAGTAGTTGAGATACAGCGCATACATGCGGATGAACTGGAAATCCAGCTTGGTCATGTGGAACATGTCGTAGATGTAGTCAAATCACAGGATGAACTTATCCGCGGGCCATCTTTCGACGTACAACTTCCCGCCCAGGACCTGAGCCGCGTAAAGCGGGTATCCTAGTTTTTCCGACATGAGAAGGCTTTTCTCTCTGGCCAGTACATCTTCATGAAGCCTCCTTAGATCATTGTTCAGTATGTGCTCTAGGGCTTTCAGAGGTAGGATCGGGTTGCCGGTGACATGAAAACGGTCTGCACCTTCGACGGGTATTCTGTCTACCTCCCGGGGCTTCAGAGGCGGCTAGCTGCTTAAAGGAACTCTGGCGCCTTTAGGGCCTTTCTTGTCCGGTCTCCTCCTTTGCTTCTTGGCGGGTGGCGGTAGTGAGCACACCATACCTTCCCTAACCACCACCCCCAGTGTCGTCGGGCTAATCAGTGGACGGCCATCGGGTTGTTGCTGGGTAGAGGCGGCATCTGGAGGCGTCTCCTACGAGGATCGCATGAAGAGAGACTTTTTGCATTCCGCCTTAGGACGTTCTGGCTCCGGCAAATCAGGCAGCATCAAGTCATCATCTCCACGCTCATAGCCTGAGTCATAGTCCCCAGCCATCAATCCTCCATCGTCATAGGCGGTATTGATATAATTGAGAGGGTCATCATCATCCTCCTCCATGACATCATCAGCATTTGCTTCTTCGATGGGGGCGACGTTATCTGGTACTAATGGAGGCTCTCCCTCGGGTCGTCCGCTATCACCCGCCATGGCAGGCGTAAGTAATTGGGTAGGTGGGGTGGTGTTCATACCTTCTTGAGAAGCTATTGTTGGTGTGATACTGGGTGCCTCGACACGAAGAAGAGTCTTCGGCCAAGGCAAGAACCAGCTCTTGCATGCGCCAATCCGTTTAGGGGTCTCCTCGTCATCTACTGGTACTGGAGGAGGCAAATCCTCGAAGCCCGCTAAGACACTAGCCATGTTAACCTTGAAGACGCCATGGGGCATCTGTCGGTTATGGAACATGCGGTCCTTCAGCTTCACGATCGTTGCATTTCCCACGGCTACCTACTGGCCCTTGATGTCGTACAGTAGGGTGCACGGGGTATCGTCGGCCTACGAAGACATGTCTACGACATCAAACATCCGAAAGGCAACTGAAACGGAAGACTATAGACATGCTGGTGAAAAGGGTATGACGCATAATTACCCTGAGGGCGTCGAGCTCAGCCATAGACGAAGCCCCGCCGAGCATGCTGATACGTCTCCAACGTATCTATACTTTTTTATTGTTCCATGCTATTATATTATCTGTTTTGGATGTTTTATATGCATTAATATGCTATTTTATATTATTTTTGGGACTAACCTATTAACCTAGAGCCTAGTGCCAGTTTCTGTTTTTTTCCTTGTTTTTGAGTTTCGCAGAAAAGGAATACCAAACAGAGTCCAAACGGAATAAAACTTTCGCGATGATTTTTCTTTGACCAAAAGGAAACCAGGAGACTTAGAGATGAAGTCGGAGGATCCACGAGGCGGCCACAAGGATGGAGGGCGTGCCCAGGGGGGTAGGGCACGCCCCCCACCCTTGTGGGCCCCTCGTGCACCTCCTGACCTAATTCTTTCGGCTATATATACTCATATATCCCCAAACCATCAGAGGCATCCACGAAAATACTTTTCCACCGCCGCAACCTTCTGTACCCGTGAGATCCCATCTAGGACCTTTTCCGGCACCCCGCCGAAGGGGGATTCGATCACGGAGGGCTTCTACATCAACACCATTGCCCTTCCGATGAAGCGTGAGTAGTTTACCACAAACCTATGGGTCCATAGCTAGTAGCTAGATGGCTTCTTCTCTCTCTTCGATTCTCAATACCATGTTCTCCTCGATGTTCTTGGAGATCTATTCGATGTAATACTTTTTTGCGGTGTGTTTGCCGAGATCCGATGAATTGTGGATTTATGATCAGCTTATCTATGAATATTATTTGAATCTTCTCTGAATTCTTATATGCATGATTTGATATCTTTGTAATTCTCTTCGAACTATCGGTTTGGTTTGGCCAACTAGATTGCTTTTTCTTGCAATGGGAGAAGTGCTTAGCTTTGGGTTCAATCTTGCGGTGTCCTTTCCCAGTGACAGTAGGGGGAGCAAGGCACGTATTGTATTGTTGCCATCGAGGATAAAAAGATGGGGTTTTCATCATATTTCTTGAGTTAATTCCCTTACATCATGTCATCTTACTTAATGCATTACTCCGTTATTTATGAACTTAATACTCTAGATGCATGCTAGATAGCGGTTGATGTTAGGAGTAATAGTAGTAGATGCAGAATCGTTTCGGTCTACTTGACACGGACATGATGCCTATATTCATGATCATTGCCTTAGATATCGTCATAACTTTGCGCTTTTCTATCAATTGCTCGGCAGTAATTTGTTCACCCACCATATTATTTTCTATCTTGAGAGCAGCCTCTAGTGAAACCTATGGCCCCCGAGTCTATTTTCCATCATATAATCTTCTATTTTCCATCATTCAAGTTTCTAATCTACTATTTTGCAATCTTTTACTTTCCGATCTATAAAACAAAAATACCAAAAATATTTACTTTATCGTTTATCTATCTCTATCAGATCTCACTTTTGCAAATAACCATGAAGGGATTGACAACCCCTTTATCGAGTTGGGTGCAAGTTGTTTGATTGTTTGTGCAGGTATTCGGTGATTTGTGCGTTGTGTCCTACTGGATTGATACCTTGGTTCTCAAACTGAGGGAAATACTTATCTCTACTTTGCTGCATCACCCTTTCCTCTTCAAGGGAAAAACCAACGCAAGCTCAAGAAGTAGCACATGCCAGAGACGGAGGTCGGGCTGCTATGAACAGGAGCGGGACCTTTTGCGGTTGCTTGAGCAAGTGCTGGTGGTGTGATGTTCACCGAATTGTTCCCGACATAGCTGGGAAGGGGAAAATCCGCTGGCCCTTTATCTGGATTGCTCTTTGACCAACCGATAATTGCCAGAATCAAGCTGGTAATAATTGAAGATTGGAAGTGAGCCATGACGCCAGCCACCACTTCATTGACCGCTGCATTGACTACCCCGAGCAACTCTTCTTTGGTCTCAGCTTTGGTCTTATTGACCGCAATCTCGACCTTCTCGTTGATGGTCTGTTCAGTAAGCAACCGTCTCTTCCTTCTTTCCTCTAGCTGCTCATGGTAGCACGTCTTCCACGAGGCACCATCTCCGACGCCGTGCACACGTCCATAGGACATCGGTTTGTCCTCCGGGACCTTTTTCAGTATGTTCAGGGCCCGGTTGAAAGGGGTGTCCCACTTGGGCCTTGTCGACGACTGTGACGACTCATTGCTTTCGGCTGCCTTTTGGTGCTGCTCTTTCTGCAAAAGGAACGTGGATGGTTTACTAATGTGACAAAACTTATAGTCGAATTGATTGGAAGCTAATATCATAAGGTGGTAATATAACAATTACCAGAAGTTTCATGAACTCCCTCGTGTTCGGGTCCATGTAAAAGATCTTATTGACGCGGTCCTACTTGTACCGGGCCATGATCCAGTCATGCTGCAGCGGGTCAGTGAACTCCGCCAAGGGGTCTGGGATTCTGTGACTTTCACGTTCAGTGTCCTCCTTGGCCCATACGTGCTTCTTCCCCTCGTAACGACGGCTTCCGAGGCAGTGGGGAGGCTTGTTCCTGGACTGGAGCGCCTTCATTTTCTCCGACCTTTGCTTGACTTCTTCTTTAGCGCAAGTCTCCTTGAATTTTTCAAAGTCCGGTTCCTTTAGTGACGGATTGTCAGCATGAATCTTGGACCACGATTCATTCTTCGCAATCGCTTTTTTCACCCTAACTTTCCAGGCGGACAAGTCATTGGTGAACGTCACCAGCGCCTTGCTGTTTATCTTTGTCATGGCGTCGTCGTCCCATGGATGTTTGCTTTCATCCCTGCCAGGGAACAGGAACCTATTGTGCAACTTCTTTAGGAGCATGTGCTCCATATGTGGTATCTTCTTCAACTTCTCGTCGTTGATGTTGGCGGTTTCCCTGAGGATGCATCCTAGTTGATTGCCCCAGCACGAGCGCGCTTCCTCCGGCGCCGTTGGCTCTAATTTCTTGGGGTGCATCTCCGTGACCACAATTTTTCCGATGCCGAGCTCGTTTGGTCTTCGTGTCCTCTTCTGCTTCGGTGCTTTATCGGCTACGACAGCATCGTTGCCGGTCTCGGGGGTGGTGTCGGTGCCGGTGCTGGTGTCGGCGTCGGTGTCGGGGTTGGTGCCACTGCCGCCACCGTGCACCCGCAACTGATGTTCATCTAGGTAATCGAAATAATGATTTGCTGCCTCGAGGGGGTCTTCTTCGAGGCGACCAGAACCCCCGGCTTCGGCGTGGCTAGACATTTTCCTATTCAACAATTGTAAATAAAAGATATAATGAAGAGAAAAAAGCGGCTTATATTTGGTTGGAATGTTGATTCATTCCCCCCGGCAAATCCCGGGCACTCCATATGTCCTAGTTTCCATCACAAGTCATGTCGAAAATCACGGAAATTTTCGGCATGACCTTTGCTAAAAAGTGGACATCTGGAGCGCCTGAAATTTGCCGGAACGGAAATGAATCAACATTCCGGCAAAACATAGGCCACTCAGATATTTTTCGACATTCAACCAACATTGCAAAATCATATAACATCAATGACATATATCATTTGCAAAATATATCATTCAAGCAAGTACATAAAGCAAAATGACCTCACTAAACATTGCAAAATAGTGGCCTTTTCAAAAATGAAAAACCTTTGCAAAATGACCTCACTAAACATTTGCTACTGTTTTTTATTTATGGCTATTATATATACCTACAAAAACTCCTAAATGCTCTCTCTCTCTCTCTGCTACTGCCCTAACCAACTAAATTGCCCTAAACTAATTTGCTACTATTTCTTTCCCTAGCTAAATTTGCTAAAAATGCCCTAGCTAAATGTCATAGCTAATTTTCCTAGCTAAATGCTACTGTTTTTTATAGCTAAATGCCCTAGATAAAATTTTTGCCCTAGCTAAATATGCTAAAAATGCCCTAGGTAAATGCCATAGCTAATTATTTTCCCTAGCTAACTACTCTCTGTTAACTACTCTCTGTTAACTCAAAATTTTACTAATTTTGTTTAAAGCAGCAACAACATCACCTAATTGTTGCGGTTAAAGAAATTTCTATAACTTTTAACATATGAACCCTAGAACCCTAGAAATTTTCTTTGCTAATAAACGTTTTTTCCTAATAAAAATTCCTAAATTGAACCCTAAAATTGATTCCTACTGCCTACCTAATTGAACCCGAAATTCAAAACCTAGTTTCATTTCTAAAAAAACTAATTGACAGAGAGAGGGGGAGTTGGGGGGAGGGGTCGGCCAGTACCTGAAGGGAGGCAGAAGGGGACGCTGGCTACCGGGGGTGAGGTCGATGGTGGCGGCGCAGACAAGGAGGCTGAAGCGGCGGCGGCGCGGACGAGGAGGAGGTCAAAGAGGCGGCGGCGCGGACGAGGAGGACATCGGAGCGGCGGGCAGGGGCTTGGGCCGGCGTCGAGGCCGAGGGTGGGCAGGGGCTTGGGCCGGCGTCGAGGTCCAGGTCGAGGGGCGGGCGGGGGCGACGGCCGGCTGGAAGGGGTGACGGCGGCGCGTGACAGCAGAGAGGAGGGGAAGATGTGGAAGAGTGGGGGGGGGGAGGAAATGGGACTTGGCAAAATTTTGAGCCCGCGCCGTGGTTAACTCAAAATAGCAGTAGCGCTGGATTAGGATCCAGCGCTATAGCTAGCTATAGCGCTGGATCCTAATCCAGCGCTACTGCTAACTATTGCAATTTTTATTTTTTTAATTCTAAAATACAAATAGCAGTAGCGTTGTATTATGGTCCAGCACTATAGCTAACTTAGCTATAGCGCTGGTTCCCTGTCCAGCGCTACCGCTATTTTTCTTTTCTTTTTATTATTTTCCTTTTCTAGTTTTTAGTTTTCTTTTCTTTTTATTATTTTCCTTTTCTTTTCTGTTTACTTTTCTTTTTTCTTTTGTATTGCTTTCTCCCTTTTGTTTTTGTTTTTTTTCTCCCAAGGACGGTGTCTCCCTCCCACACTGTGCGAATATCACCGGAACCATGCATGTGGTGGTAATTGAAGGGGATATGATGTATACATCATTTGACCAATAACGGTTACTTGAGTGCGTACGCAAAATAGATACATATATATAAATGATGGTTTCTCAGCTATGTCGACGATGTTTCACATTGAGCTTCTTCCCTTTCTTGTTTGTTGTCGAATAATTGAGCCCCTCCTTGTGACTTTTTCGGTACCATGGAGTACGATCTTTCTTAGGTAATGTAGTATTGATTCTTCTTTTCACGTATGCTTCATCATCATCGTCATCTTCCCTCATCGGGTTGCCGTATTGGTCGTAGTCTTTCTCGTTGGCGACTCCATCCATTCCGACGATGCTCCTTTTGCCTCTCCTCATGACAACACGGCTGGGATTGGTCTGGTCGGTTATGAAGAAGCATTGTGTCACGTGCTTAGCGTGTACCCATGGCTCAGTTTTGGCGATGATGTTAACGTTCACGGTAGCGCTCTTCGCGTCGGGTATAGACATGGTAGTGAAATACTTGTTTTCTCTTACGACGTCCTTAGCCCATCTGACCCGGAACATCGTCGCATCGTGCATTCCAGCATAGTCAAGCTCCCAGAGCTCTTCGACCCTTCCGTAGAATCTTTCAGTTGTGCCGTTGGCTTCGGTCATGCATTAAATCGTCACCCCTGAGTTCTGGTAATCATTGTCCATGTCTTTGGCCTCCATGTAGAACATGTACCTGTTGATATCGTATGCCTGATAGGTCGCGAGTTTGGGCGCGGGGCCATGTGCTAAGGTGTGTATGAGCAATCCATCCGAACTGCCCTCTTCTGTGGGATTAGCAAGAACTTCCTCTTTGAACCAACGCAAGAAAGTGGCTGTCGGTGTCAAAACCGGCCGATCTCGGGTAGGGGGTCCCAAACTATGCGTTTGAGGATCGAAGGTAACAGGAGACAGGGGACACGAGGTTTACCCAGGTTCGGGCCCTCTTAATGGAGGTAAAACCCTACGTCCTGCTTGATTGTATTTGATGAGTATAGGGGTTACAAGAGTTGATCCACCACGAGATCGTAATGGCTAAACCCTAGATGTCTACCCTATGGGAATTGTGATTGCCTCTACGGACTAAACCCTCCAGTTTATATAGACACCGGGGGAACCTAGGGTTGTGTAGAGTCGGTTTACAGAGAAAGGAATCTTCATATCCGAACGCCTAACTTGCCATCCACGCAAAGGAGAGTCAGTCCGACCCGTGTCACATAGCTCGGACGCCCGGGGACCCCCTAATCCAGGACTCACTCAGTAGCCCCTGAACCAGGCTTCAATGACGATGTGTCCGGCGCGCAGATTGTCTTCGGCATTGCAAGGCGGGTTCCTCCTCCGAATACTTCAAAGTAGTGGATCAAAAGAACTATATCCGGCTCTGTATAATAGTTACAACCCTGAACCACAAGGGCAAAATACACAAACAAAACAAGTCACGACTACTGACAGCTTTTCCGTCGAGACGTTATGTTCTGGCCTTTATTATCATTTCGAACCGTTTTGCAGCCTCTGCTTTGCGCTCTGAGGCGCGGTTCTCATTGACACGTCTTGTCGAAGCAGAGATCGTGTCCCCTTATTGTGAGATTTCCATCAATGCGGGTTCGGGTAATCCAACCATGCCGCTCGCACGACCCCTTGGGAATAGGCAAATTTTAAAGCTTGAGAGGAGGAGCGCTTGATATTCACGGCTTATATAAACGGATAAAGATCCATCTTTTTACTCCACTCCTCCTTCTTCCCTCTGCCTCTCCATCCTCGAGCTCCAGCGCCCAAGTTCCAATCTTCTCCCCCCCCCTCCCACCACCAACCTCTTCGACCATGGCTGGATCCGGTTCTCAAGGCAAGTGGGTGGCCTCCTCCATGACAGAGAAGGACATCGAGGAGCTTCGGGAGGCGAGGTACTTGACTGCGGAGATTAAGCACAGACTCCCTGCTCCGAAGCAGATCATCCCCACTCCGGAGCCCGGTGAAACGGTGGTATTCATCCCCCACTTCCTCCGCGGACTAGGGTTTGCCCTTCACCCTTTTATTCGCGGTCTCATGTTCTATTACGGGCTAGATTTTCACGATTTGGCCCCGAATTGCATCCTCCACATCTCGGCGTTCATCGTTGTATGTGAGGCGTTTCTCCGCATCCCCCCACACTTCGGCCTGTGGCTCAAGACCTTAAACGTAAAGACGAAGGTGGTTGACGGGCAGCACGCGGATTGCGGCGGCGCCATGGTGAGCAAGCTCACCAACGTTACCTGGCCCAAAGGGGCCTTTGTGGAGACCATCAAGGGATGGCAGCAGGAGTGGTTCTTTATCACTGAACCCCGCGGCACCAAGTGGACGACCGCTCCCGCATTCAGATCTGGACATTCGTTGTGCCTCGCGTCGTGGACCAACAAGGGTCTGGACTGGGGATCGTCCGACGAGGTGTTGATGCTGCAAAAGTGCATCAAAAGTATCATAGAAAAGGACACCAGTCTTACCGACGTGATCCAGGTGATGCTCGTCCGCCGAACCCTTCCTTGCCAGCGAAGGCCCCACCGCCTGTGGGAGTTCAATCCAGAAGGGCCGTGGACCCTGCAACGATTCTTTGGCACGACGCACAAAGAGATTTGGAAACTACTCTTCAAGGCTCAGAAGTCATGGCCGAAGACGTCCGAGGACATCGGCCTCGACTGCACTCATCCAGCCACCCCGGTAAGTGTTAAATTTCTGAACACAACTTAGTTCATTAATCCAAGGGGATGTACTGAGGATTCAATCCTCTAAACAGGACTGGACAAAGAAGGCGGAGCGGATAAGGTGTCCGGCTCCACTCCCCGAAAACCCAGCTGATCCTTTGCTAACAAGGATGCTGGTCCCGGCGCCATACCAGGCGCCGGAGAAGAAGGCCAAGAAAAAGAGCAAGGAGGCCGAGAACGGCCCCCATCATAAAGGTACTTCGGAGGCTATGTCCGGAGGGACCGAGGCTCCCTCCTCCCACGAGGGCGACGAAGATGAAGAGGAGGAGGAGGAAGAAGATAACCCTCCTCCCAAGGGGAAAAAGAGGGCAGCTTCCGTAGATCCGGAGGCGGAGGCGTCCAAGCGGGGGAAGATATCCCTCTCGGATGACTCGGATTCAAATGCCGAAGCCATCCCTCAGCTGCGCCCCAGGGTGAAGCCCCTTGCCGAATCGTAAGTATTCGAAGATACTATGCACATATCCGACCTATCACGAATTGTGGGATAATATATCATTTATGCATTTCAGTCCGGCCCGCGTTCTCCCTCAACAATCATTGTCTTCGGGGAACTCCTTAGCGCCGGGGATGATGGAGAGCGAAACGCCTCCGCGAGCCTCTCCGCCGCCCGCCGCGGATGACACCGAGGCGTTGTCCCAAAAGACCTCCCCAGGCCACAGAGAGGTGTGGGACGCCGACAAGGCGGCGCTGGAGGGTAATACCCTGGCTGCCGAAAACATGGGGGGTAAAACCCCCATGGATACTGACGACGGTGGCCCAGACAAGTCCGGATCCCGGCCGAATACCACTCCGGAGACCCAAACGGCTCCGGAGTCGAGCGAGCAGCCCCCTTTGAAGGAGGGGAGAGTGCTGACTCCACCGGCGGCCTCCGTCAATCCTGAGGCGCCGGACACATTGAGGGAGGCACTTTGCCATGCTTCCGTCGTGGAGGAGCACCGTACCCTGATGAGTATGGTGATTGAAAAGGTTCAGTCCGCCAAAAGCGGGCTGAACGAAGGCTTCACCAGCCTATTAACAAACTTTGAGGTATACGATGTAATATTTTTAGCTGCTTTTCATACGAAAAATATGCCTGTGTATAGATAGTAGCCCCTGAGACTCTGTTTGGTTCTTAAAAAAGAGCCGAACAGAGGATCAAATATTCGCAGGATATATCAATCTTGTCTATTTTGATAAACAGGCTTCAATGTTAGCGGCAACTGCCGAGGCCGCTGAGGTTTCCGAACATAAGCGGAAACTGGAGTTGGCCGAGAAGGACATTGTCCTTATTAACAAGCGGTTCGACGAGGCACAAGGTATATACCACATATCGCATTCGTGTCTGTATTGAGACATAAACTCTGAGTGAAAACTCATGCGCTGATATGTGGATGGGTACAGGCGGCGCTGCGGATGTCGAGACCCTCAGGGGTGCTCTTACGCAAGAGAAAGAGCAGGCAAAGGTGAGCAAAGCGGCCGCTGATACAGCGGCCACGGATTTGAAGTCCGAGCAGGCCGCCCGTCACCAATACGAGGAGCGGGTGGCCAAATTGGAGCAAGAACTCAAGGACGCCGCTAGCAAGTGCAAGTCCTTAGAAGAGAAGAACAAAGCCCAGGCGGCTGATCTCGCCAAGGCCCTCCAAGAGGCCGAGGAAGGGCGGACCGAATCCCGAGCAGCTTGCGAGGAGATCCGGCAAGCCGGACAGATAGCGGCTGGTAAGCCCTTTCTTTTACAGAGTAAATTTGGCAGTCAGAAGTATGCCTTGCTTACTCGGCTGTGGAATTCTCCAGATGCCTTTGCAGATCTTTCGAGGAGTGCTGCTGACGCCGCGCAATTCTTCCAGGCCCAAGAAGGGCACACGACGAAGAAGTTGTACTGGTCACAGTTCGCGACGCGGGAGCGCCCAGCGCTGTTAAATGACCAGATGACGCAGTGGGCCGAGCTGCATAGGATGTCCGGATTGGCCATGAGGGACGTCATAGTCCGGCTGTGGCCAACCGAACCTGTGCTGAGCAGCTATTTCGGCCAAGTGCAGCGACTCATCGACGCGCTGCCCCGAATTGATGCAGTTAAGCGGTCGGCATGCATAGAGGTTGCACAGATGGCCTTCGCTCGTGTCAAGATGCACTGGGCGAAGATGAAGGCAGCCGACGTGGCAGTTGAGGGACCGCCCGGAGGTAAGGTCCACCGCAAGCCGGAGCGCTACTTCGACGATGTCCTGGAAGGTGCCCGTTTGATAGAGGGTCAATGCTCAACGGATATTATGTTCAAGTAAATGTATCAGAGTTGCCCAGACATTGTGTTATAAACCTAGGCTTTTGTAATATATTTGTGCCTGTAACCTTACATTATTTTTCCTCCTATGCGGCCGTTTTTATCTTTGAGAGTTTGCCAGTCGTCGGCTTCAGCCCCCACGTAGATACTACGGGGGTGTTCGGAATAGCACATAATCACACTTGACCCAACGTCTTGGTCCGTAAAGGAGGTGTCAGTGCGGCGAACCAGGCAATCGGACTATGTGGCTTTACCACTCTCACTTAGCCATAGGAGTTTGACAATGGGGCTGTAAGGTAGCCCCTGGTGCGTATGTGGCTATCGAACTTAGATGCCTTAGACGTGTGACTGAAAAAAAGCCAGTCCTTCGTGTAATACGGGAAAAAATCGCTAAAGATTTAATAAGTCGCCGAATTGCTGACCAGCTCTCGCCGCATCATGACAGTCAGTTTTCGGCTTTCTCTACTGAGGTGCTTGACCGGGCTAGCCAAAAACACAATTGCAGTAGTTCTCCCTTTACTACCTTAGCCGAAAACGGAACGTAAGGTAGCAAGCACAGGAGCCGGGCAACCCAACTATTGACCAAAGACGTGATTCGGAGCCGATGCATATAATGCAGTATTCGGGACGCCGAAGTGCACTCTGAGAGTGTTCGGACTTTTTATTGTTGAAGATACATATAGAGCCCCTGGCGATTAAAGTCGGACCAAGGTGTATATGCCAATTGGGACATGAAGTGGAAAAACAGAAAAAAGTAAGCCAATGCCTAACAGGGTTGGGCGAAACTGTTTCCATTATAGTCTGATTGGTACGTCAAACGTATTTATACGGAAGATGCGATAAGCATCACGGCTATTTTACATGCCGAAGACAAGGGAAAGCTGTATACGGGTCCTAAAATTAAAAATTTGATCTTGAAGATCCTTTGGACACTCTGCCGCACGTCTGCGCCGCTTGTCACCTTGGTGTATGATCCTTTGAGAGGATAAATAATTGAGTTTGCATAAGGGGCCTGGAAGGCGGCCCCTATTACCACCAGGAATTGATGTAAGTTGTAAAGAACCTGAAAAATAAAAATAAGAAGAAAAGAGGTGGAGCAATATGGAGGTCCGGATAGGGTCAAGCCGTATCGTGGACCTTATGTTTAGCATGCCTCCGTCCTTGCCCATGGTATTTTTAACGCGTAGTTATGTACACGCGGTATGTATGCCGCTATCAGGCTGGGGCATTGACGGAGGCCGAATTGCTAATCTAGCTCTGGATGAGCCAGACTGTCGTTCTGCAGGGTAGACCGGACTCATTTAGCCATGTCCCGGGGCTTGACTGCCAGTGTAGTATTCGGCTTAGCGAGGCCACCCTGCACCTCGGCTGCGATGGCCGCGGTATGCTCCTCTGTACGGAGGGAGCGCTCCATGTTTCCATTGACTGTTATAACGCCTCGTGGTCCAGGCATCTTGAGCTTTAAGTAAGCATAATGCGGGACTGCATTGAAGCGGGCGAAGGCAGTACGTCCGAGCAGTGCGTGATAACCACTGCGGAAGGGGACGATATCGAAGATCAAGTCTTCGCTTCGGAAGTTGTCCGGCGAACCAAAGACTACTTCCAATGTGATTGAGCCCATGCAACGGGCCTCTACACCTGGTATTACTCCTTTGAAGGTGGTTTTAGTAGGCTTGATTCTTGACGGATCAATACCCATTTAGCGGACAGTGTCCTGATAAAGCAGGTTAAGGCTGCTACCACCGTCCATGAGGACTCGCGTAAGGTGGAATCCGTCGATAATTGGATCGAGGTCCAAAGCTGCCAAACCTGCATGACGGATACTGGTCGGGTGATCCTTTCGATCGAAGGTGATCGGACAAGCCGACCATGGGTTGAATTTTGGGGCGACCGGCTCTACGGCGTAGACGTCCCTTAGCGCCCGTTTGCGCTCCTTCTTGGGAATATGTGTAACGTATATCATACTCACCGTTTTTACCTCGGGGGGAAATTTCTTCGGCCCCCCTGTGTTTGGTGGGCGAGGTTCTTCGTCGTCGTCCTCGCTGGGCGACCCTTTCCCCTTATGTTCAATGTTTAGCTTACCGGCCTGTTTAAAAACCCAACAATTTCTGTTGGTATGATTGCCAGGCTTGTCGGGTGTGCCATGGATCTGGCATGGTCGATCAAGTATTCTGTCCAGACTGGATGGACCATCTTTGTTTCCTTTGAATGGCTTCTTCCGCTGACCGGGTTTAGAGCCACTGAATCCGACGTTGACCGCCGTATCTTCAGTATCTGCATTGTTGCTTCGACGCTTGTGTTTGTTGCGTCGTGGCCTACCGTTGCCGTCTCTAGCTTCGGAGGTGCCAGGGTCGCTGGTGCTATTGCTTCGACGGGCTTGCCAGCTATCTTCTCCCACGCAAAAGTGGGTCATGAGTGCGGTAAGGGCCGCCATGGACTTCGGTTTTTCCTGGCCGAGGTGTCGGGCGAGCCACTCATCCCGGACGCTGTGCTTAAAGGCCGCGAGGGCTTCGGCATCCGGACAGTCGACAATTTGGTTCTTTTTAATTAGGAACCTAGTCCAGAGCTTCCGGGCTGACTCTCCGGGTTGCTGGACTATATGATAAAGGTCGTCGGCGTCTGGAGGCCGGACATATGTGCCTTCGAAGTTGTCTCTACAGGCATCTTCCAAATCTTACCAGCTGCCAATGGAGTTTTCTGGGAGGCTGTTTAGCCAGTGCCGAGCCGGTCCCTTTAATTTTAGTGGGAGGTACTTGATGGCGTGGAGATCGTCACCACGGGCCATGTGTATGTGGAGAAGAAAGTCCTCAATCCATACCGCGGGATCTGTCGTTCCATCATATGATTCGATGTTTACGGGTTTAAACCCTTCTGGAAATTGGTGTTGCATTACCTCATCGGTAAAGCACAAGGGGTGTGCGGCGCCTCTGTATCGGGCAACGTCATGATGGAATTCGGACGATATCCGTATTCGGTTTTTAGCCCGGTTGAGGTTGTGCTTACCACGCCAGGCTTGATGGCTGTCGTCTCTTGTTGGAGCATGTCCCCTTGATCCATAGATTGATCTGGTCTGGCCGGCTCTATTGTCCAGCTCCTGTCGTAGGTCATAGGTGTAGTCCGGAGCAGCTACCCCCCTGCTTTTACGGCGAGGTGGCGCGGGCTGGTGTTCGGCATGTGTAGCCGCTCTGTCCCGACCGCGTGGTGGTCGGTCGGGTTCGTCAGCAGGATTATACCTTGGCGGTATTGGCTCAAGGGCCTCGTTGTCAAATTGTGGTAGTAGCCTGCACTTCGGGTAGCTCTTTGTTGGGCGCTCGAGGCCGTATTCTTTGGCCGCTAGGACTTTAGTCTATCTATCGTTGAGCGTATCCTCTTCGGCTTGAAGCCGTTGCTGTTTCTTTTTTAGGCTCCTCGCTGTTGCGATGAGCTGTCGCCTAAAGCGTTCTTACTCGAGGGGTTCCTCTGGCACGATGAAATCTTCGTTGCCGAGGCTGACTTCCTCCTCGGAGGCTGGTAAGTAGTTACTGTCCTCTGAATCATCATTCTCGGTCGGTTCGTCTAGGTTGACTTGTTCGTCTTCCCCGTCATCCTGTTCTACGGCAGGCTCGATGGGGTGCTCCGAGTCTTCAGCATTCTCCGGAGTGTGATTACCTCCAGAGCCGGTATTACTTTCCTTTTCTCGCCGCGATCTTGAACGGCGTCGTTGACGTCGTCGCTTTGGTGGAACTTCGACGGGCTTGTCCTTGATCATATCCTGATTGCCATCGTCGTCCTCTTTGGGTGTATCCACCATGTACACGTAGTATGTAGAAGTGGCAGTCCAACGCCCGGTGATGTCGGGTTTTGAGCTAGTTCGGCTCCGGCATCGTCGTCCATACCGTCGATGTCTTCGGAAGCGTAATCGAGCATGTCGGTTAAGTCTTCGACAGTGGCTATCAAGTGGGTGGTGGGTGGGACGTAAAATTCCTCGCTCTCAGCCCCTAGACAGGGCTGGGCGTAGTTCGGAAGTGATTCCTCTATAATGGCGAGGGATCGCATTAAGTCCAGAGCCTCGCTTAAGGGCGAGGATTGGACGGGGAGACCAAAGTCTTTTGGCGCTAGGTGAGGCGAAAGGCTCCTGGCCATGCTTACTTGTCGTGGAGCTTAAGAGTTCGGATTTCGAGTCCGGGGACGAGTCCGGCTCTCCGGTGATAAAGGGAATCCGGTTTGACTCCGGGCTAGCCGATGACGCGGTCTCCTCTGGATCTCCGGTAGTAAGCTCCATGATTGCGGAGAGTCCGGCGGGTTCCAAACTCCCATCTCCGGACCCAGTGATTTGCTCTGGATCTAAGGCAAGAACTTCCCTCTTCCGGGGGATTAGCAAGAACTTCCTCTTTGAACCAACGCAAGAAAGTGGCTGTCGGTGTCAAAACCGGCCGATCTCGGGTAGGCGGTCCCGAACTATGCATTTGAGGATCGAAGGTAACAGGAGACAGGGGACACGATGTTTACCCAGGTTCGGGCCCTCTTAATGGAGGTAAAACCCTATGTCCTGCTTGATTGTATTTGATGAGTATAGGGGTTACAAGAGTTGATCCACCACAAGATCGTAATGGCTAAACCCTAGATGTCTAGCCTATGGGAATTGTGATTGCCTCTACGGACTAAACCCTCCGGTTTATATAGACACCGGGGGAACCTAGGGTTGTACAGAGTCGATTTAAAGATAAAGGAATCTTCATATCCGAACGCCTAACTTGCCATCCACGCAAAGGAGAGTCCCCTCTGGACATGGGAGAAGGTCTTCTATCTTCACAGCCCATCAGTCCGGCCCATGTCACATAGCTCGGACGCCCGGGGATCCCCTAATCCAGGACTCCCTCAGTGGCGTTGTGCTCTACAGTAACTTCGTCGTCCATCTTGAGCATCCCCTTATCACAGTACTTCTTTGTGATGGTTTCTTTGTGCTGCGTCACATAATCATCTACCACATCTAGGTGTTGTAGCACTACTAAGTTAGCCCTGTCAAAGTCATTCCGTCAATCAGAGTAGTCCACGTGCAATTCCCTCTGGCCGTTGTCGTGACCTTCTCCTCCGAGCCTCCCATCGTGCTTCTTGACGGGCAAACCAACAACATGGTCTCCGACGCCTATATAATTCTCGCAAAAGGAGATGCACTCATGCGTCAGATACCCCTGGACGATGCTCCCATCGGGACAGGACATGTTATGAACGAATGCTTTGATGACCCCATTCATCCTCTCGAACGGCATCATGCTGTGAAGAATTGTCGGCCCGAGGTCGATGATGTCGTCCACGATGTGGACACACAAATGCACCATGACATCAAAGAACGCGGGCGGGAAGTACATCTCAAGCTCACATAGTATGACAATGATCTCTTCCTGTAGCCTTCGGAGATGCTTCACACTGATGGACTTTCGATAGATAACGTCGAAGAAGTTGCAGAGACCAGTAAGCGTGTCACGGACATGCTTGTCCATTATCCCTCTAATGGCAACCGGGAGTATCTGTGTCATCATCACGTGACAGTCATGAGACTTCATCCTGCTGAACCTTTTCTTCTTGGTGTCTAGAAATCTGCTTATCTTCCCACAGTAACTGGAACTGACTTTGATTCCCGTAAGGCACTTGATGAATTGATTGATCTCCTTCGCACTTAAGGTGAAGCAAGAAGGGGGGAAATAATTCTCCTCCATCTTGTTGACTTTTCTGCCCCTTTCCCCCTCCTCCGTCTCCGTCTCCGTCTCCTCTGTCGACTTTTTACGGGGCGGCATGTGGAGATCTTTCCTGATCTTCAAATCTTCCAAGTCTTTCCTTGCCTTCGGCACATCCTTGGTCTTCTCCAGCATGTTCATCAGTGTGCCAAGCAAGCTCTTGAGGACATTCTTCGTGATATGCATTTGATTAAGGCAATGAGGCATGTCGTGATTGGGCCAGTACTCCAAGTCCCAGAAAACAGACCTCGTTTTCCATACCTTCAGCTGCGGCTCCGGCGCCTTTTTCATCTTTCCCGGCGCAGGGCACTGTTCCCAGTTTTTCAACAGCTCATTGATTTCGGTGCCGCTCCTCTTACGTGGAGGTCCTCGATGCTCAGCCAACCCACTGAATAGATCTCCACGCTTTCTTCACGGGTCATCCTTCTCGAGCCATCTACGATGCCCCATGTACACGATTTTCCCAGACCTGCCATCTTTCATTGACGTAAGTTGCTGAGACGTTGTATCATCCATGCACCTCGTGCATCTGCAGTATCCGTGGCACACCTGGCCTGAGGTGTACCCGTAATTGAGATAGTCGTGCACCGTCGTCATCAACGCGGCTCTCATATAGAAATACTCTCCTTTGCTGGCGTCCCATGTCCATGCCGGTGTTTTCCATAACGTGTCTAGCTCCTCTTTCAGAAGCCCCATATACCGGTTAATATTTTTTTCCCGGTTGTTTCGGCCCTTGAATCAGCATGCTCATGTGTATGTACTTTGTCTTCATGCACTTCCATGGGGAGGTTGTACATCCATACAAAGACGGGCCATGTGCTGTGGTTGGTGTTCTGGTTTCCAAACGGATTCATGCCATCGGTACTCGCACCAAGCACGATGTTCCTTGGATCTTCTGTAGCAAATCCATATACGGCGTTGAATGCTCTCCACTGGCTACCATCTACGAGGTGTCTCAGCTTCGGATCATCTCCATCGTCGGGCTTCTTCCTCTCCGCGTGCCAGCGCATGAGCTTTGCTTCCTTAGGATCTACGAAATACCGCTGCAGACGGGGAGTGATCGAAAAGTACCATACAACTTTCTGAGGAGCTTTCTTTCCTGCCTTCTTGTATCGAGAAGCATTGCACACTGGACAGCTGGTTTTTTCTGCATGCTCCCCCCGATAAATGATGCAATCGTTGATGCATGCGTGGTACCTAATGTGCAGCAAATCAAAAGGGCAAACGATTTTCTTCATCTCCTCGACACTAGTAGGAAAAAGGTTCCCTGCGGGGAGAACTTTATTATGTAGATTCTTCAAATGATCATCGAGGCTTTTGTCTATCCATTTGTTTTTGGCCTTCGTCTTTAGAAGTTCGAGTGTGAAACTCAAGCGGGTCACCTCGTGATCGCAACCGTCATACAATGGAGTCTTCGAGTCTACTTCAAGTTGCGCCAGCTTGGCCTCCTGTCTAGAAGCAGCAATCTCGCTAGTCATACTCTTGCGAAGGAGGTCTCGAACATGAGGGTCCTGCATGACTGCACTTAGTAGCGTCAAAGACTGCGGCGTGACTGCCGCCTCTTCTCCGCCATGTCTGGACTCTTCTTCGCCGTGTCCGGAATCTTCTCCGCCGCCGTCATGTCCGGACTCTTCCCCGCCGCCTTGTCCGGCACCATCGTCTTCGTGTCGATCGGTCATCTCTTCGTCTAGCCCCATGTCGTTATTCCCTGCCATGTGGACGTCCTCATCATCATCTTCACTTATCCATCGAGTATAGCCATCCATGAAACCATTCATCAGCAGGTGCGCCTTCAAACTGCCACGATCAAAAGGGTCCAAAAGGACTCCTTCTTTGCATCTTGTACACGGACATCTAATCCTAGTCCAATTATTTGCATACATGTCCATCACCGCGGATTGCAAGTATCGCTCCACCTTCCATCCACTCACCTTCATGACCGAGACTGCATGGTATAACAAGCAAAAGGGTTCTAAACAAAATGCATGCATGCATCAAAGTAATATAAAAATTTGGCATGACCTTGCCTAAAAATAGGACATATCGAGTTTGCTCGAAATTCACCAAAACAGAAATAAATCGACATTTCGGCAAAACATAAGCAACTCGGGCGCATGTCAGTCGCACAAATCTCTCCATATCCCAAACACACATATTCCCATTCTTGAAATGCACAACTTTTTACTCACCTATCTCCCGAGAGAGACCTAGCACGGTTAGATGAGGCCTTTTGCTACCTATAGGGATCGAAAGTGTGGATGGATAAATAGCTAGCTAGATCTAGTTGTTGGGGAGGAGAGATGACTCTACCTAACTAATGGAGAGGGAGAGAGATGAGCTAGCTAGATCTATATCTATGGAATGGAGGGAGAGCCAAATAAATGAGGTAGCTAGATAGAGATGAGAAGGCCATTTATGGAGAAGAGTTATGGTGGAGGGGGGCATTAATGGGGAGAGAAGAGAGGTAGGAGGAAGAGAGAAGAAGGGCAACAATGGTGGAGAACTAACTTAGAGAGGGGAGAGGGGAAAGGAGGGGGAAGGGGGAGGAGGGGGAGAGGGGGGGTGAAAAGGTGGCACCAGCCGCAACTAGCAGTAGCGCTGTTTCCCAGAAAGCACTGCCGCTATGATACTTAGTAGCAGCGCTTCCCAGGAAAAGCGCAACTATTAAGTGGGGCCCATTAGCAGTAGCGGTGCTGCCAAATAAACCGCTACTGCTAAAATCTTAGTAGTAGCGCTGTATTCTGGACAACGCTGCTACTACAGCTAGCGTCGGTGGGCTCGTTGGGTCCCACTTAGTAGTAGCGCTTTTTACTTTTCCAGCGCTACTACTAACGAGTTCCTTGTAGCGCTGCCCCAGAAAAGCGCTACTGCTAATTAGCAGCAGCGCCTGCTATTTTACAGCACTACTACTGATGTCCTACCTATAAGCATTTCCCTAGTAGTGTCCAAACGTCACCGGTAGTGTGATCTTCCCCTTTGGACGACTCCTACCGGGGTTGATCCCTAGAAACGTGCCAGTAACCCTGAGCTCTTCATCTGATATTTGTAGTTTGCTGAGTACTTTGGGGGAAATCAGATTCAACCCTGCCCTGCCATCAACCAACATCTTTGTAAACTTGAGGTTGCGGATTGTTGGTGAGACCAACAACGACAAGCACCCTACCGCGGTGATGCGGTCGGGGTGGTCCTCTTCGTCAAAGATGATGGGCGTGCGGGACCATTTGAGTGGTTTTCGGGAGTATGCCGCTGGCTCTACGGCATTGATCTCATGCGCCCACTGTTTAAGTTGGCAGTGAGAGGAGTGCAAAGATGCGCCTCCGTCAATACACAGGGCCTCAGTGGCCTTCTAGAATTCTTGCTCACTGGTTTCCTCTTCATCCCCTTCATCACTTTCATCATCACCTTCCTTCTTCTCACGGCCTCTAGCAGGTTTCTCTTGATGCTGGGGAACCTTGCCGCGGTGGCCTCCTCTGCCGCCTCGGCCCTTCCCGCCAGCACCTTCCAGGTCTCTTTCCTTGTCATGCTTCTTGTACTCAGCCTTCTACTTCTTGACAAGTTGCTCAACTTGGTGACACTCTTGGAGGTCATGGCCCTTGGTCTGGTGGATCTTGCAGTACGGTCCGTCAGCCTTCCCAGCCTTTTCGGCCGCCGCAGCCCCCCGGCAATCAGTGCACGCGGCAACTTCCTTGCCGGGGGCGTCGGTCTTGGCCTTCTTGCCGGTACTAGGAGTGCCAGAACCCTCAACAGCCAGTACTTCCTTTTCCTTGCGCTTCTTGTCGCACTCTTTGTTCTTCCTCTTTCGGTTAGTGGCATCATCGTCGTCTTCTGAGTCAACTTCGATGCCATCCCCTTCTCCGGGGAGTCGCCTCCCTTCCTCCATACGGGCATACTTATCCGCCAAGGTGTACAGCTCATTCACAGTCTTGGGCAACCGGACGTTCATCTTGGAACGTATCCTCCGATTGAGCATGTTGGACTGGAATGCGGCAATCACAGCTGCTGGATGGATATCTGGAATGTTCCTGTGCACCCGGCTAAACCTCTGCATGTACTTCCGCAAACTCTCCCCTTCCTTTTGTGGAAGGAGCTGCAAATCGCTGGGTCATCCTGGTTCTTGATGGCCACCCGTGAAGGCACCAACAAACTCATTGCACAGGTCAGCCCAGGTTGAGATGGAATTCTTTGGTAGGTGCATCAGTCATGACCTCACGTTTGTCTTGAGTGCCAAAGGTAAGTAATTGGCGAACACCTTCTCGTCTCTTCCTCCGGCAACTTGAACAGGGATGGTGTAGATGCTCAAGAACTCTGCCGGGTTCAGTATTCCATCATACTTTTCTTGTATCTCCGGTTTGAAGACGCGAGCAGATGGCCAACGGAGTTGCCGCAGCTCACGAGTGAAGGCAGGGCAAACAACCTCGAAAGGCAAGTACCCGCCTCCACTGGGCGCGGGTTCATCGACGTCTGGGCCGTTGCGCCTGTCAGATTGGCGACGGGTTTCGCAGCGTCGTTCTATGGTGACGCGCGCGGCTTCCCTCTGCCGATCTTCCTGGACCTGCCGCTGATCTCGATGAGCCCAAGGATCAGATGAAGCCATTGACGCCTCGTCGGGCTCCTGGTCGCGTGGTTCGGGTTGCGGCCTCTGCGCTGGCTATCGTGGAGGGGACTGCACCGTTGGAGTGGCCCCCTCGACTTGGTCAGCGGCTCGGGCCGTGGCTGTTGCTTGTGGGCGTCGTGGCGGTCCTGCCCGCTGTGATCCTCCCGCTTCAGCAAAACAGATCATAGTTTGGATGGTGGCTCTCCACTCATCCATTTGATCGGCCGCTGGAGGGAATCTCAGCAGGAGTTGGGCTCGTGCCATGGCTTCCGAAGCAGTGCTTGGCATAGATGATGAACCAGACCGTGACGTTGTTCGACTCCCAACGGTACCGATGGTGGCTGCACCTTGCTCTCGTCGGCGCGAGCCAGTCGCCACGGCGGTATGATGGCGAGAACGGAGCACCTGGGGGATGACGACCCCGTTTGGCGCTTTGTCTTGGTTGTCCTGCCCCGGGGAAGGTGCGTGCCCCGCAGCTGCGCCAGTAATTGGAACAGCCAAGGGGTCGCGACTCGTACCAGGGCGGGCATTGTCGCTGCGGCTGCGCCCTCCGGCGCGGTGGGGAGATGGAGACTGAGCGTTCTCCTCGCCCACGCCTTGTGGAACACGGCCGTTGGGATGCTGTTGATGTCGCCCTCCCCCGGCATCTTCTGCTCCTACTTCGACCGCAGGGGGAACGGTGATAGCGCCGCCTGCACCGGTCACGTTCCCCACGGCGTCCGCGTCCCCCAACGCCGCCGCAGTATCCACGACGTCGGTGGCTGCATGCGAGGGGGCCTTCGAAGTGGAAGGGTGAGCTGTCGCGCCGGACTTTTTCTTGGGAGCCATGGATGATGATTATGATGTAGATTGACGCGCTGATCACGACCTTGGGTTCGCGCAAGCGCTTCCCCCTACCTGGCACGCCAGAGATGTCGTGGTGGAACACAATCACCTATGGGGCCATCAGCCCCTTTGTGGTTCGGCGGGGGGAGGGGAGATCACATTGCACAAAGAGCAAAGGCCATGGGACAGCACGACAAAGGTGACGCTGGTGGTTTTTACCCAAGTTCAGGCCGCTGTGAAGCGTAAAACCCTACTCCTGCTTTGGTGGATTGAAGAGAGGACCGAGGTGGTCGTGCGGCGCTCTAGCCCGGCAAGGTCGCCTCGGGGAGAGCAGCTACGCGCGTATGAGTGTACAAAGGTCCAAATCCTTTCTTAGGTTGCCATGGCCCTCCTTTTATAGGCTAAGGGGTTACCACAGTGGCAAAATAGTCATTATCTACTGATTAGATAGCCAACAATGCTATCATACCTAACTCTGGCAGTTAGGACAAAGTGCATTAAATGCACTGCTAGGTGTCACGCTGTGGATGCTGCCCGGCAAGCCTGCCGCGCCGCGTAACCATCTTCCACCTGTCTAGATGACACGCCTCTGGACGGGTGTCA
Source organism: Thinopyrum elongatum (assembly GCA_011799875.1). Taxonomy (NCBI): domain Eukaryota; kingdom Viridiplantae; phylum Streptophyta; class Magnoliopsida; order Poales; family Poaceae; genus Thinopyrum; species Thinopyrum elongatum. Next base: position 506,057,500 of record CM022301.1, on the reverse strand, counting down.
TATGAAGGGAATATTCCTTCCAAATGGCTGCCACGTGCCAAATGACAGCCACTTAATCACTTGGGGGCTCGACACCGCACTGATAAGTGACTTGCGTCGCTGTGCGGTGGAGCGGTGAAGTCTTGGCGGGGAAACCCGCCCTTGGCCGTCCCGGCTAGCCTGCCGGGGAGGGGGGATCTTGGGACTTGTCCTTGGTGTGGCCTCGACCTGACCAGGCTCGCCTGCCCGGCAAGGGAGGTCTTTCCTTAGTGGCATCTTGTTCTCTTGGCTTGTCATGGTCTTCTTGATCTGCCCTTTGATTCCTCAAAGAGCTATCTCTCTGGTTTGGCCTTGTCTTGAAAACCTGGTGCTGTTGTATCTTTGCTGTTTCGCATGTGTACAGTCTGGGCAACATACACGAAGGTTTGTTGCACCGACACAAGCGGTACTATGACTCGAGAGAGCAGTATTACCGCTTGAGGCTTTCCAGAACACAACAGAGAAAACAGAGGATGCAATAAAGCCTAAACTGCCACAACTTCTGCAAGTGAACTCTGAATTGAGCAAACTCGAGCTTGTTGGATAGATGATGACGAGAAGCATCCAAACAGCGACTAGTTAAAGTAAGAAGAGGCAGGGGAGGTGTTGGGGATATTACTACTGGGTATAAACCGGCCAGGAGAGGCCAGGTTATCCCCATAATGAGTTATTATACTTGAAGCCCACTTGGACAAAGATGGAGGCGCTTTATGAAGGCCCGGGGCCCAACGGCGGATTAAGGCCTGTAGACATAAACCGACATTGATATGTAAACTTGTGTTATAAGATAGAAAAAGTAGAGACCGAGCCGGAGAGGTTCATGAGCCGGCCTCGGGATCCTGTAAACCGACAGGCGTCAACCCATGTATATAAGGGGACGACCCAGCGGTGGTTTGAGGGGGACAGACAACAACTCGAGAGCCAGGCATAGCGGATTCGCTCCCTGGTCATCGAAACCCTAGCAATTCCACAACAACTGGATTAGGCCTTTACCTTCACCGCAAGGGGCCGAACCAGTATAACTCTCTGCGTCCCTTGTCCGCTTTAACCCCTTTAAGCTAACCCGTCGCGATGGCTCCACGACTAAGTCCTTTCTCTAGGACATCTATCGTGACAAAACCACGACAGTTGGCGCCCACCGTGGGGCTATCGCACGATGGTTTCAAGTTCTTAGAGGGCAGCTTCGAAGGACTCAAGGGATACGCTGTGGGCCGGATGACCAAAAGTCATCGCGGCAAGCTCTACATCGACGAGGCAGGCTGGGGCCCCGAGGCCGGCTTGATTGAGTACGGGTACCGGGTCCCCTTCGGCGGCATTCACGTGTTCATTGGCAAGATTGGCGAACCGGGCCCTGAGCCGGACATCTGCACCGACATCGTCGAAACGGCTCAGCGTGCGAGGTCTGCCCGGGTTAAGCCTGTCATGAAGCATGCCTTCGTGGGAGTCATCCACAGAGTGGAATCTGAAGATGGATCGGAGTATGATGGCGAAACCATTGTTTATTCCGGTGACGAGTCATCTACTGGAGAGACCGAGTCATTGTACCAGCTGCAAGATGGCCGGTTTGGTGGTTGTTCCGATGGCGACAGTATTCCAGACTCTCTCGACCCGCCAAGCCGGGTTGCGATCTTCATGGCCGGTACGCAGTCAGCGCCACAATCTTCGACCGCTGCGGCGATGATCTCCGGTTCAGCAGCGGCGATGGCCGCTGGGGCAGGAGGCCCTGCGCCATCACTGGCTCAGGCTCTGTCCGATTTGTTCGACACCTTGGCAGCACTGTTAGTGGCCGAAGTCCGCCCGGCGGATCAGGAGCGGCACAACGCAGAAGTGGCAAAGGTGAAGGATCAGATAGCCCAAGCCAAGGTGGATTTGGCGGCTGAAAACACCAGGATGGCTGCAGAGCGGGCTGAGTTAGATGCACAGGCCTATCAGCTTACGTTGGATCAGAACACGTCAAATGATGTAATGAGGAGAAGGTACCGGTCTCACCTGCCCCCGGTTTACGAAGCCAGGAATCTCTTCAACACGCCAGGGGCCGGAACCAGCAACCAGCCAGTAGTAAACCGGGTAGAAGCGCCTGGAATGGGGACGCCGGTTCAGCCACACGCAATGGATCCGCCTCTTCAGAATATCCCATCCCAGCATGTGCTCACGCCTCCGGGTCATTACTCCAACCCCTTGGATAACATAGTCGCGGCCGCTTCACGATTGGCGGCCCTTCCAGTCGATGGTGAGTCCCCTGTAGCGGTGGAGATGCGACGGGCTAGGGAGCTCCTTCAGACAGCTTTAACTCAGCAACAGGCTTATTCGTACAGTCGCGAGAGGATTCATTCCACCCCCCGCCCAAGCCGAAGTTACAGCAGGCACGTTGATGAACCGGTTGTGTCTAGCAGCGCCCGCAATCGTAATCTGCTACGAGGCTATAACCCGGCGGGTGGCGGTGTTGATGCTCAGGATGTGGTGGACCTTGCTAGGGCACGTCGAGAGGCTGAGTTAGCAGCACAGAACGCGGCCCGTCAGCTTACTCCGTTTCGTCCAACAACTCCGGTGGAACCAGGGGTTACCTCCAGCTCTTTGGGGGTGCCGTGTCTTGTCCCAGCATTACGCAATGTACGGCTGCCCAAGGACTTCAAGGGCCCACGTAAAGTGCCGAATTACACTGCCGATTTATCCCCCGAGTCATGGGTGGAGAGTTATGAGATGGCGATGGAGATGCTGGACGTAGATGATGCGGCATGTGCTAAGTACTTCACCATGATGTTGGAAGGGACAGCTGGCACTTGGTTGAAAAACCTACCAGCTAACTCCATTGGGTCATGGGCCGAGCTAAGAGCCCGGTTTATTCAGAATTTCAAAGACACGTGCAAGCAGCCCATGTCAATTGTTGATTTAGCTGCCTGTGTCCAGGAGGAAGGAGAATCAACAACCCATTGGGTGCGCCGGGTTTCAGAGATTTTGCATTCATCGGACCGCATCAACGCTGATACGGCCGTTTTGACGTTGGAAGGCAATTGCCGGTTTACGCCTCTTAAATTGAAGCTGGGACGGCTCAAACGCCATTGCAATGACATGGGGACACTTATGGCAACTCTGGTGAAATACGCCGACTCTGATTGTACCAAGGACCCTGAATCTGATGATGACAAGACAGGAAAGGGAAAGAAGGGGGGCAGCACCAAAGGGCAGCAGCATAACTCGGTGGGGCATGGAAACAGCGGTAAGCGTAAAGCGGATAACAGTTCAGATTTTGTAGCTAATACCACCGCACAGGGTAATGGCCAGCGTCGGAAGGGTAAACCGCCCCCGCGTGGAAGAGAACCAAGTCCCAATCCGGAGCGCCTGAATTACCTGTTGAACCAGCCCTGCCCAAAGCACGGATCGCGGGACAAGCCGGCCACGCACCTCTGGAAGGATTGTTACATTATGCGAGAATTCAAAGATTCAGATTTTTTCCGGAATGATAATGGACCGGCTGGAGGTTCAGGCCCCGGGTCTCATGGGCCGGGTTATGGTGGAGGCAGTTCCGATTCAGGATTCCATGGTAATCAAAGCGGACATAGCAATCAAGGCAATCAAGGCAACCAAGGTGGTTATAATCATCAGGGGAACCAACAGCAGCAGCAGCAGTCGGGTTACCAGAGCAACCCGAAGCAGTTAAATAGTGGACAGTACCATGTTTTCACCACCAGCCTGTGCAAGCGCGATCAGAAGCTTCATAAAAGGGCAGTGAACTCCGTTGAACCAGCGGTGCCCCATTACTTGCGCTGGTCTGAACAGCCCATTGTGTGGAGTCGAGAGGATCATCCACCTCGGGTTGATAATCCAGGTCATCTGGGGCTGGTGGTGGCACCTCAGGTGGGAGGTTACAAATTCACTAAAGTACTCATGGATGGGGGGAGTAGTATCAATATCCTTTATTATGAAACCTTCCGTCGCATGGGGTTAACAAATAAAAATCTTAAACCTTCCAGCACGGTCTTCCATGGTGTGGTACCTGGTAAATCGGCGTATCCGGTCGGTAAGATAGCTCTGGAGGTTGCTTTTGGGGATGAGCATGATTCAAGATCAGAAACATTGACCTTTGAAGTGGTGAAAATCAAGAGCCCGTATCATGCCCTGTTTGGACGGCCAGCTTATGCTAAATTCATGGCGAGGCCCTATTATGTCTATCTGCAGCTCAAGATGCCGGGTAATAAGGGGACCACCATGGTACATGGGAGTCGTAAGATCGCTTTGGAATGCGAAGAAGGTGATGCGGCTTATGCGGAGTCGGTTTGTGCAACAGAGGAGTTGAAGTTTTACAAAGACAATGTTGATCCGGCAGATATGACTTCCTTGAAGAAGCCAACTACGGAGCATGATCCGGCCTTGATATTTAAGTCGGCTGATGAGACTAAGCTGGTTGATTTCGTTCCTGGCGATTCATCTCAGCAGTTCAGCATCAGCGCTACCTTGGATACGAAATAGGAAAGCGCGCTCATTGAGTTCATCCGTGAGAACCGGGACATCTTTGCGTGGAAGCCTTCTAACATGCCAGGTGTACCGAGGGAACTCGCTGAGCACACTCTTAATGTTGATCCCAAGTTTAAACCGGTCAAGCAGTTTCTCCGCCGGTTCAATGAAGAAAGACGCAAGGCTATTGGTGAGGAAGTGGCCAGGCTCTTGGCAGCTGGCTTTATTGTGGAGGTATTTCATCCTGAGTGGTTGGCTAATCCGGTGCTAGTACTTAAGAAAAACGGCACTTGGCATATGTGTGTGGACTACACAGATTTGAACAAGGCTTGTCGAGCGGATCCTTTTGCCCTCCCTCGTATTGATCAAATCATTGATGCTACGGCGGGTTGCGAGCGTTTGAGTTTTCTGGATGCGTATTCTGGCTACCATCAGATCAAAATGGCAGTTAAGGACCAGGAGAAGACAGCTTTCATAACTCCCTTTGGAGCCTTCTGCTATGTGTCCATGGCCTTTGGGCTAAAGAGTGCCCAGGCGACTTATCAGCGCTGCGTGCAGAACTGTCTTCATGATCAGATCGGCCGCAATGTTCACGCTTATGTGGATGATATTGTGGTGAAATCCAGAGAGAAGAAGACATTGATAGATGACTTGAAGGAGACCTTTGATAACCTCCGGGTTTATAAGATGATGCTTAATCCGGCCAAATTGTCTTTGGTGTACCAGCAGGCAAGCTTTTGGGCTTTTTGGTGTCTAACAGGGGCATTGAAGCTAATCCGGAGAAAATCAAGGCCATAACTTCTTTGGCTAAACCGAAGTGCATCAATGATGTTCAACGCTTGGCAGGCCGGATTGCAGCCTTGAGCCGGTTTATCAGTCGCCTCGGGGAGAAGGCTATCCCTTTATATCAGATGCTGAAGAAGACGGACAATTTCGTCTGGAGCGACACCGCCAATGAAGCGTTTGAGGATTTAAAGCGGCAGCTAGCCGAGCCGCCTGTCCTTGCTGCTCCTGTTGATAAAGAGCCTTTGCTGTTATATGTGGCTGCCAATGCCCGGGCAATTAGCGTGGCTATTGTGGTGGAGCGCAAGGAGACCGGAAAGGAATATCCGGTTCAACGGCCGGTTTATTACATCAGTGAGGTACTCATTGAGTCTAAGCAAAGGTACCCACATTGGTAGAAGCTGGTGTATGGAGTTTTTATGGCAAGCCGGAAGCTTAAGCAATATTTCCAGGGTCATCCCATCACTGTAGTCAGCTCTGCTCCTTTGGGGGAAATAATCCGGAACAGGGAAGCAACTGGCCGGATTGCTAAGTGGGCCATTGAGCTTGGACCGCACGGGTTAAATTATGTGCCTCGGACGGCAATCAAATCACAAGCACTGGTGGATTTCATCAATGATTGGACAGAGTTACAGGCGCCAGAAGAGAAGCCGGATCATACTTATTGGACTATTCATTTTGATGAATCCAGGCAATTGGAGGGCTCGGGGGCTGGAGTTGTATTAACTTCCCCACGAGGTGATAAGTTTTGTTATGTTCTCCTTTTAATGTTCCCTTGCACTAACAATGTTGCTGAATATGAGGCCTTACTCCACGGTCTTCGGATGGCTAAGGAGATGAATTTGAGCCGGGTTAAGTGCTTCGGTGACTCGGACCTAGTGGCTCAACAAGTGTCTGGTACTTGGGATTCTAAGGATCCGCTCATGGCTGCATATCGTCGAGAGGTGGATATTGTTGCAGGTCACTTCAAAGGCTATCAAGTTGATCATGTGGACCGGCGGAAGAATGAAGCGGCGGGCGCTTTAAGCCGTTTGGGTTCCCAGCGTAAGCCGGTTCCACCCAACGTCTTTTTGGATGTGCTGCATAATCCGTCGGTTAAACTTCCCACAGAGGAGGATCTGGCTGTTCCTGATCCGGAGGCTCAATTGGTGGCAGCACTTCATGCTATTCCGGACTAGACCGTCCCATATCTGGCGTACATGAACCGGGGCGAGTTACTAGATGATGAGACTTTGGCCAGACAGATAATCCGGCGATCTAAGTCAATGACTATTATCAATGGCGAATTACATCGCTGCAGTGTAACAGGGGTGTTTCAACGTTGTGTATCTGCTGAAGAGGGCCATGAGATCCTGTGTGAGATCCACGAAGGGGATTGTGGTCACCATGCCGGTTCAAAGTCCCTGGTAGCTAAAGCTTTTCGTCACGGTTTTTATTTGCTGACGGCTCATGCTGATGCAGAGGACTTGGTGAAAAAGTGCGATGGTTGTTAGAAGTTTTCATGCCGAGCTCATGTTCCGGCCCAGGAATTGAGGATGATTCCAATTACTTGGCCGTTTGCAACTTGGGGGCTGGATATGGTTGGGCCCTTTAAGAGGTCCAAGGACAAGAAGACCCACCTTTTGGTGGCGGTTGATAAGTTCACTAAGTGGGTGGTGGCAGAGCCAGTCAGTAAGTGTGATGCAGCTACGGCGGTTCAATTCATCAAGAAAGTGATTTTCCGGTTTGGCTTTCCACACAGCATTATAACTGATAATGGTACTAATCTGTCCAAAGGGGCTATGAAAGAGTTCTGTCAGCGTGAGCACATCCGGCTTGACGTATCTTCAGTGGCTCACCCCCAATCTAATGGTCAAGCGGAGAGAGCCAATCAGGAGATCTTGAGAGGCATCAAGCCCCGGCTTATGGTTCCTTTGCAACGGACGCCAGGTTGTTGGGTGGAGGAGTTACCTTCTGTGTTATGGAGTATCAATACCACGCCCAACAGGTCTACGGGTTACACACCTTTCTTCATGGTCTACGGAGCAGAGGCGGTTCTCCCGAGTGACATCCGTCATGACTCGCCTCGTGTGGCGGCTTATGTTGAAGCGGATAATGAGAAGGCATGGCAGGAAGCACTTGACCTGTTAGATGAGGAGCGTGACATTGCAGCAGCTCGATCGGCGATTTATCAGCAAGATCTGTGTTGTTATCACAGCCGCCGGGTTAGAACCAGAACTTTCCAAGAAGGCGATCTGGTGCTCCGACTCATCCAGGATCAGACGGATATGCACAAGGTATCCCCACCTTGGGAAGGACCCTTTGTGGTCAGCAAGAACCTGCACAACGGGTCATACTACCTAATCGATGTCCGAGAGCACAAAGACTCACGTAAATCAGAGGAGGAGACCCACCGGCCGTGGAATATCACTCATCTACGGCCTTACTATACCTGAGCCCTAGGTTCTGCCATGTACATAGTTATGACAATGTATATATTATGATCAATTTAGTAAACTCGAGCCTCAGCTAAAGCGAGGTATCTATTGTTTTTTACATCAGGTGTGGTTACATGGAGATTTCTGCTTATAAAGCGGCGTCCTGTTTATCCCTTGATTCGGCTTATCAAGCCATATATATAAATCACTTGGGGGCTTGGTCGTATTCGAACCTTAGCTACACCTCTTGATAGGCGCAAGGCCACCAGATAAATCACTTGGGGGCTTGGTCGTATTCGAACCTTAGCTACACCTCTTGATAGGCGCAAGGCCACCAGATAAATCACTTGGGGGCTTGGTCGTATTCGAACCTTAGCTACACCTCTTGATAGGCGCAAGGCCACCAGAAAAATCACTTGGGGGCTTGGTCATACTCGAACTATAGCTACACCTCTTGATTAGCTCAGAGCCAAAAAGAAAAATTACTCAGGGGCCAAAGAGAGTGTTCCAGAAGAGCAACTCAAACATAGGCACCCACTGAGCACAACTCCAAATATTGCTTGGGGATTCTTTGCTATCTCAATGAACAAAGAATCTACACTTGTAATAGGCTATCAAGCCACGGCTTGGAAGCCTGGTGTATACACCTAAAACCCCGGGTTAACTTGCCTTTTTAAGTAAGTCACTCCGTCCAGGTAAACCTGGTATGACCCGTCGAACTTCGACAAGTCAATCTCATAAGACCCTGAACTTGTCAAAGTTAAAACGACGATTGGTTAAAGATTGAGGTCCATCTTAAAAGGCATTGTAAAATGGTTTAACTCAGCGGCCTGGCAGCCCATGAAAAGCCTCGGATTTGGGGCCTGGCAGCCCGTGAAAAGCCTCGACTACAAGTTTTCATATGCGTTTATTTGCCAAGTTTTTTCGCCTTTGATGAGATTTATGATGATTTTGGTAAACTGGCGTTAATCAACCCGGCTCGGCTTTCAAATACAAGTTGTCAGTACATGATTAGTCGTATTCCGGTGCTTATTAACCCGGTCTGGTTTTGACTATAAGTCGCCAGTATTATATGAGTAATCCGGTGTTTTTCACAACCCGGTATGGGTTTGTCATAAACCGGCACAATATGGAAGGAGTTATCAATACTCATGTTTGGGGTATCGCCCTTACTACAAAAGTTGGCCAACCTACGATGTGATTCAAAGTCGTAGGTATCATTTATTTTCATATTTGATTATTTATAAACAGCCTTGTTTATAAACCTAGGCTATATGCTTGGGCATCATGACCCGTCCGGTGGTAAACCGCCAGGACAAGTTCAACTTTTTGTGTGCAGGAACAGACTGAATAAATCGCTCTGGATTATGAACATCATATATCTTAAGCATGGTGAATTAACAATATCAAGCAAAGAAAATATGCACGATGGCATAGCAGACCAAGTGTTTAAACTAGTCTATTACAAGGTGTTTCAGTGCCCAAAAGAATAATTGTTTTTTGGCAAGTATTGCAGCACGCGGAAGGTTAAATCGGCCTCCGGATCATGACTCGTCACCAGGGTGCCCTGACGGTTGTGGATTGCCTTGCGCCGGTTCATCCTCTTCCTCTCTACCCAGCGGCTGGAAGTCAATGGTGGCCCAATCGATCCCAGTTAACGCTCGGAACACAGCTTCATCGCTTATAAGTGTGGACGGTTCAACGTCAGGGGCATAGGTGTGCTTACGGATTGGTGGGATAAGATTTTGAGCCTCAGGGGTTGGTGCAGCAACCCGTTTGTTGTTGACATCATAACTCGCCTGGTAATAGGAAAGATCAGTTTCTTCAGCCAGTTGGCAAGCCAGTGGACGTACTTCCCGGTTTATTGCTCGGAGGTCCTCATGGCCAAATTCTGATCCGTCTTCTTTTAAGCTTGGATAGCCTTTAGCCACATCCACCGGATCAAGATCAGGCACCCATGCTTTTGCCCGGGTTAGTGCGGTCAGAGCACCAGCCCTGGTAGCAGATCTCTTTAGCTCTTCTACCCGGACAGGCAGCATTGACAACCTTTCTAAGGTCTCCTTGATTAAAGTTGGGGGCGGCTTGTTGTGAGAAGCAGTGCAGATGATCCATTGCGCACCGGTATATAACAGCTCTATAAGAGTATAGGCAGCCTTCAGCTTCTTCTGTACGTTAGAGCCCAGATGACTAATGCGAGTTCCTGCGCCATTATAAACATCAGTAAACCGGCAATGTATGGGATGATATGTTGAAAATTTAAAGCCAGGATATTTACCAAACACAGCAGCAGTCATGGCATGTATTTGCCGCTTTACACCAGTTAGCTCATCCACCACCGGTTTGAGAGCTGCTTCTGCGTCCTCGGCTCTTTTTTGCAATGCGGATTTTTCTTTGTCCCAATCCGCCCGCTCCTTTTTGAAACTCTCCTTCAGCTTTTCCATAGCGGCTAAGGCACTGGTAAGCTCATCTTTGGTTTTGGAGGTTTCTACCTGCTGGGACTTGATGTTTTCTTGCAGATCAGCGGTTTGAGTTTCCTTTTTGCTCAGCTCAGCCTATAAGAGAAAAATATATCATGAATTGGCAGTGCATATTTGAAGTACCAGGCACATAACAAGTCATGCACCTGATACTTGGGGGCTAATGCATATTTGCTCGTAATCAGAAATTTCTGCAAGTCCCAAGTGCAATACAAGTATTACTCTTGGCACTTGGGGGCTAATGTATGCTAGTTCAAAGTGACATTATGAGTATTCTTCTAAAAGTCCCGGTTCATCTTCATCAGTTAAACCGGCCCTTCGGGACTATACCGGCGAAAGTTGTAATATTGCAATTCTAAGGTACCGTTTCATCTTAGAAAGATAACCCGGCCCTTGGAGGCTAAGCATGCAAAGTTGAAATATTACAAAGTCCCAGTTTAGATGACTATCATAAACCGGCACTTGGGGGCTACTGGAGTTAATATTTGGAATTGAACACAAGAGAGAAGCAGTTATGCAGTTACCTCATACCGCTCCTTCATTAGATTCACTAAACCGGCTTCAAAGTCGCGGCTTGTGTACAGGCGGTTTAAAAAACCAGAATGGATGTCTTGGGCGTTGAGGTGAGCATAGGTTGACAAATCTATGTTCCATTTGCCTTTGCCCATAGCAGAAACCTCGTCCTTGGCACTATGCTTTGATAAAGCAACAGGATTGCCTGGAGCGGTGTGGCCGACGCCAGTAATCATAATATCATCTTCTTTATCATCAGCAGCCTTCACGGGAGTTGATGGTTTATCAGCAGCCTTAGCTGGGCTGGCCAACTTATCATCCACGCGAGCCGGGCTAGTCGGTTTATCAGGGTGGCCTGTGGTGTCAACTTCTGTTTGTTCAACTATGAAGTTATAATCTTGAGGCGGTGGATCATCATGTGTAACATCAGTATTTGTTCTTTCCAGTTCTGGAGTCTTCTCCGGTTCAATACCCACATCGTCATCAGACGGTCTATTTAACCGGGCCTTCTTACTAGGCCTAGGCTTGGCACTGAGAAGAACAAGCATAAAGATCAGTACGGTATGCAAACATAACACATTAAGGATAAGATTAAAGCATAACCTACCCAGGGACTGTCTTGAGGGTTGGAAGTTGTGTGGCCGTTGATTCACCAGAGGACGAATTAGGTGTTCCCTGATAATTTGAATCAGACGGATTAAGGGGCTGTCGAAAACAACCCGCCTTGGGGCAAGAAATATCAGGATTATAAGAGACCTCTGTTTGACGTTTCCGGACTGGAGTGTTCGGTAAACCGGCAGAGGTAACTACTTGGCCACTGTGCCGGGTTGTGCGGCGGGCTTCCTGTTGTTGTTTCTTCAAAAGAAAGTTTGGGTCCAAGTGAGCTAAGGGGTGAGAAAATTTTATTTTCCGGTTTGCTTGACGGAGTTTCTGTGTTGGCAGAGGGTCTGAACCGGAAGAAAGGATAGTTACCTCTGCATCGTTAGCCTGGCTGCCTTCAGCGTCGTCCTGATAACAGTCATTGTCAATAAGGTGTATGAAGAAAGAACCGAGAGAGTCAAGTTCTACCTCTGAGTCCGGATTAGCCGGATCCGCGTCAGCATTTGGTTCAGAAGATTCAGTGATCCTCTTCTTGGCAAGTTTCTTGGTGACCTTTGTCTTCGGGCGAAGTGGTTTGGCCGGTTTATCCTGTGGTTTTTTCTTCCAGAATGGGTCATCGCCCTGTGAAAGATGAACAAAATTTTGAGACTATTTGAAAAGGGGTAAGATAAAACAAGAAGGTTGTGATTCTTACAGTGGGCGGCCTGTTGGAGACACAGAAAGGGCTTAACCCGGTCTGGCTACAGACAGCTTCCAATTCATTCAGTATTTTCTTGACAGCCTCAGTAATTTCGGCTTCTGTTAGCGGAATGTCGATGTGTCGTTGAGGGTCTTTCAAATACCCTGTGTATTCACACATTAAACCGGGGCACCGGCTTAAGGGCAGAATACTCCAAGTTATCCAACAGCGAACAAAGTCGACACCTGTCAAACCGTTTGCCATAAAGGCTCTGAGCTTTGACAGTTGTGGTGCATAGTTGGACCGTTCCTTGGCAGTCAGCCTTTGGGGGAAGGGATGAGTGTTGCTAAGCCGATGGGGACGGTAACCCGGCAGAGGATTTTCATCAGTTGGAGATGTGTCTTTGCAGTAAAACCAAGTCTGATTCCAGTCCTTGGGGTGACTATGAAGCTTGGCATGAGGGAAGCTGACATCCTTCCTCTTTTGAATTGCCATTCCACCAAGCTCAGTGTTGGGTCCGTCTGTGAACTCTGTGCGATGGTTTAAGTAAAAGAAATCCCTGAACAGTTCAACTGTGGGTTCCTCTTGAAGATAGGCCTCACAAAATACTTGGAAATTGCAAATGTTGGACACAGAGTTTGGTCCAATATCTTGAGGGTGGAGTTGGAAGCTGGCCAGCACATCCTGGAAATTTTTTGAACCGGGAGGGATAAAGCCTCGACCCAGATGGTCAGTGAATACAACTACTTCTCCGTCCTTGGGTTCAGGAGGATTTTCCGGACCAGGGACCCTCCAGTGGATGACTTCTTTCTTGGCTAAAGCTCCAGTTGTGACACATATGTTTAATTGCTCTTCAGTAACCCGGGAAGGAACCCAGTTGCACTCGTAAACTTGTTTGGCCATTTCAACGGGAAGTTGAAACACATTTATTGCCGGTTTAAGATTTATGACGGGCTAGCATAAAGCAATGCAAGATAAGCAGAAGCAGAGGTATATACATATTGTAAAACCGGAGTTTGGTATTACTAAATCGGAGTCTGACAGCGGAGAAGGTGCAAAGATCAATGAATCGGCGGTTTAAGAGGGGACTAATGATGCCTACCGGATTATTGTTCCATGACAAAGCTAAACCGCCTATATTGGTGTGAAAGATACAGATCTAAAATACCTAAGTGAGGGAAAAACAAGTTTCACAAAGTGATATGATAATTTCAGATCTGCAGTGCGACAGAAAACTAGAATATATTCAGACCTAAAATACAGGTGCTTCAACAGTTCATCGGATTCAGATGAGTTTGTTTATACGAAGAGGATGCTCTAATGAGGAGAAAAGGGGCTATCACTACGAACGCACAAGAAATATCAGATCCATTTATGGTACTAAGAGAAACAAGGACGAACAGCGCCGGAGCTTTTATGAACTCCGACGAACGCCGAAACCCTAATGGTGAATCTGGAGAAAGAGGAAAGGGACTTACAGATGCGGACGGAGCAGCGAAGGAGCGCCGTGTTTTTCCGGTCCGTTCAGGTTGATGCAGCGGCCGGAGTTGAGGGAGAAGGCGGAGCTTGACGACGACGGCTGCAAGTGACGGTCGAGTCGGTGCGTGGAAGGAGAAAGACGAAGAGGCAAGGGGAAAAATGAAGCGGACCCTTCGGCTTTGTAAAGCGGGATATGTGGCAGAGTTGTCGCCTCGATTGTCGGAGGCTCATTAATGAAGGTGAGAGACATACCATTTTTAATAACAGGTGATGTCATGGCGGTTTATCAAGATACTGGGAGATGACGTCGTGGCGGTTTACAAGATTTATGCGAAGATGCTGAAAGAGGAATTTTTCTCAAGTTGAAGATTGACATGAACCAGTTCAAATCAATCTGGGGCCTAATGTTGGGGATATTACTACTGGGTATAAACCGGCCAGGAGAGGCCGGGTTATCCCCATAATGAGTTATTATACTTGAAGCCCACTTGGACAAAGATGGAGGCGCTTTATGAAGGCCCGGGGCCCAACGACGGATTAAGGCCTGTAGACATAAACCGACATTGATATGTAAACTTGTGTTATAAGATAGAAAAAGTAGAGACCGAGCCGGAGATGTTCATGAGCCGGCCACGGGATCCTGTAAACCGACGGGCGTCAACCCATGTATATAAGGGGATGACCCGGCGGCGGTTTGAGGGGGATAGACAACAACTCGAGAGACAGGCATAGCGGATTCGCTCCCTGGTCATTGAAACCCTAGCAATTCCACAACAACTGGATTAGGCCTTTACCTTCACCGCAAGGGGCCGAACCAGTATAACTCTCTGCGTCCCTTGTCTGCTTTAACCCCTTTAAGCTAACCCGTCGCGATGGCTCCACGACTAAGTCCTTTCTCTAGGACATCTGCCGTGACAAAACCACGACAGGAGGTATGACTAAGATATAGAGGAGTGAAACCTCCAACCGAGAAAAACCAGCATAACCTCCAACATCGAAAACATCATAGAAGATGCATGTGAACTCCATTTTTGATGAACTCCAGCTTGTCATGAAGATGACAATAAGCTCTAAAACTCACCAAGATAAATACCAAACAAGAACCAAGAAAGATGATGCAATGGTTTGAGCTCTCTACGAACGATACGATCAAGCTACTCATCGAGAGCCCCCCTTGATAGTACGACAACTGATCCTCTAACCCGGTCTCTCAACTACCACCATGAGACCAGTAAAACATAAACCAATCAAGGGCAAACCTTTGCTTTGCACATAATCCACTTGAGCTAGATGATGACGATCTTGACTCCCTCAAGTTGGACCACCTTTCTTGATCGCGTTGGCTCGAGGAAGACTAGTTGATTGCTCCTCCATACTCCACTATGGGTGAGCCACTCTTTGGCACATCTTCACAAGTCTGTTGACACCACAATGGGCGGCAAGCTTCAAGGATGATCTCTTTGTTATGCTCCACTTGAACTTGCACACAACAATCTTGATGACGATCACCACTTGATTTCATCCTCCATGGGTTTTATGAGAACTTCATCTTGACGCAAACCCATGGAAACATACCTAACCCCACATAGAACTCCCACGTAGATGATGACAATCTTGACTCCCTCAAGTTGGACCACCTTTCTTGATTGCGGTGGCTCGAGGAAGACTAGTTGATTGCTCCCCCATACTCCACGATAGGTGAGCCACTCTTTGGCACATCTTCACAAGTCTATTGAGACCACAATGGGCTGCAAGCTTCAAGGATGATCTCTTTGTGATGCTCCACTTGAACTTGCACACAGCAATCTTGATGAGAATCACCACTTGATTTCATCCTCCATGGGTTGTATGAGATCTTCATCTTGACGCAAACCCATGGAAACATACCTAACCTCACATAGAACTCCCATGTAGACCATGGGTTAGTACACAACGCGTAATGGACAATGCTTACCATACCATGGGATCACTTGATCCCTCTCGGTACATATTGTGTGCTTTGTGTGTTGATCAACTTGATTCACTCTTTGACTTAGTCTTGATCAACCTTGTATCATGTCTTCTATATGACCACTCTTTGGATAATTCCTTGAATAACACCTTGGTCATCTCATAAACTCCTTGAAACCAACACAGGGACTTCAAGAAAAGCCTATGGAAAAATCTTTCAAATATAACTCAAGGCAACCATTAGTCCATAGAGATTATCATCAATTACCAAAACCAAACATGGGGGCACCGCATGTTCTTTAAATCTCCCCCATTTTGGTAATTGATGACAATCACTTTCAAGAGAGTTTATATAAGGAATTATGCATCAATTATGCAATGCAACAACCAATAATGAATGCGTATGAGATGCAAATGCTAAGGAACAAAACCAAAGCAAGAGGAAATAACTATCTAAGCTTCTCCACAAAACTCTCTGAAACTTCTCCGCCATTGGCATCGATTGCCAAAATGGGTGAAAAGCTTAGAAGGCCAATATAAAATGTGTTCCTCTATAAATTGTGTATTTCTCAAAAAGAGTGGAATGCAATACACATATCCAAAGATAAATACTTGGAGGAAGACAAACTATATTGAGGATCCAAAGATTGCTAAAGGATGATATGCCACAAAGACATAACAACAAGAGAAACAAGCAATCAAGCAATCAAAAGATAGCAATTGAAACAAGTAATCAAAAGATACCAATTGAACCAACTAAATCAATGATCCTACGAGCCACATGAAAAAGGTATTATGATAAGAGCAAAGAAGTGTTTTATAGAAACTAGAGAAGCTCCCCATGATTTGTGCATTATTTAGTTTTGTATTTGGATTCAACGAGCACAAAATAGGATCATCACTCCCCCAAAATCAATAGAAACCCACGACAAGTGCAGCTAAACAAAGATAAGAAACTAATCATCGCACTTGCAACAAACATAAGGTTGAGCAACATGTAAACAACACCACTTGAGAAATGGCTCAACCAACATGATGTGTGTGAGTCATGGCAAAGCACTTGAGAAGACTAATATAAGATGAGCTTAAGCATCAACCACTACTGGAATCCACTTCTTTGCCGTCTGCTAATTCTTTGCCGTCCGCTTGCTGACGGCAAATAAGGTCTTTGCCGTCAGCCACAAGAAAACGGACGGCAAAGATGTGGCTGATGACAAACAAAGTCTTTGCCATCAGCCTGTTCTTTGCCGTCCGCTGGCTGACGGCAAAGAATCTTTGCCGTCCGCTAGCAGACGGCAAAGAGGTGGGTGGGTCCAGTTATTGTTTAACCAACTCAAGCCCACCGCCCCCACCTCTTTGCCGTCCGCAAGCGGACGGCAAAGAAACTTCTTCTTCTTCTTCTTCTTCTTCTTCTTCTTCTTCTTCTTCTTCTTCTTCTTCTTCTTCTTCTTCTTCTTCTTCTTCTTCTTCTAGTTTTCTTCTTCTTCTTCTTCTCCAAAATGAATTAAGCTCTAAGTTATATCTCATAATATGCTTAGTTAGGTCAAAAATGGCATAATTAGCTAGGTATGCTCAAAAATGGCATTTTTCTTCTTATTTAGCCTATTT
This sequence comes from Thinopyrum elongatum, assembly GCA_011799875.1. NCBI lineage: Eukaryota > Viridiplantae > Streptophyta > Magnoliopsida > Poales > Poaceae > Thinopyrum > Thinopyrum elongatum. The sequence continues at coordinate 506,040,524 of CM022301.1, read as the reverse complement.
AGTCCATTTATGACATAATTTCCTTTTTAGTCCACAAATGACATAATAGATGAAGAAAATCCGGAGAAGAAAAAGGGGAGAAAAGAAGAAGAAGAAAAAGAAGAAGAGAAGAAGAAGAAGAAGAAGAAGAAGAAGAAGAAGAAGAAGAACTTCTTCTTCTTCTTCTTCTTCTTCTTCTAGTCCTCTTCTTCTAAGTTTCTTCTTCTTCTTCTTCTTCTTCTTCTTCTTCTTCTAGTTTTCTTCTTCTTCTCCAAAATGAATTAGCTCTAAGTTATATCAAATGGCATAATATGCTTAGTTCCCTCAAAAATGGCACAATTAGCTAGGTTAGCTCCATTTTACCTAAGTATCTTACTTCTTCTTCTTCTTCATTTTCTTCTTCTTCTTCTGCTCTGTCTTCTTCTTCTAACTTTCTTGTTTCCATTTTGCAGATTTAATTCACTATATGGAAGCTTGCATGGATGCATGGAGTGCTTGTTTCCCTTATCTTTTTTTCATTTGTATCGATGAAAAATGTGGAACTTGTTATATGGATGCATGGAACAATGTGTAGGATGAACATTGTGATATGTAATATGTATATATGGATGGAACTATGTTTCTTATGTATATATGTATGTTGTCATGGATGGAGATAGATATGTATATGTATATCTGTGTGTTGGATACATCATATATGTATATCTGTGTGTGCCTGTGAAAAAAAAAATATGTATATCTGTGTTTGAAACCCTGTCAAATTAAATGGATTCAAATAAAAACAGGGGATACATAGCCTCTTTGCTGTCTGCTAGCGGACGGCAAAGAGGACACGTGGTAGCTACCTGTGAAACCTGGGAACACTGGCTGCCTATTTGGTCACTTTGCCGTCTGCCAGCGGACGGCAAAGATTCAAATCACTTTGCCGTCTGCCAGCGGACGGCATAGCTGGCCACGTGGCAGCTTCCCAGTACTGCCTAGTTGAGCTGTTTGCCGTCTGTTAGCGGACGGCAAAGAGCTTTGACTCTTTGCCGTCCGCTGGCAGACGGCAAAGAGCGCCGTTAACCCCCTAACAGCTCTCACGCCACCACACTGCTGTCCGTTGTCTTTGCCGTCTGCTGGCCTCGAATGGCAGACGGCACAATCCTTTGCCGTCCGTTTCCAGGAAGCGGACGGCAAAGAAGGCCTTTGCTGGCACGTGTTCAGCTAGAAAGTTTGCCGTCTGCTGGCGGACGGCAAAGATGTTTGCCGTCCGTGATCTATGACGGACGGCAAAGAAGCTGATTCCAGTAGTGAACATAGTCTTGAATAAATGAGATACAAGGTGCATGCCATGTCCTTCCCACACACACAAAAAAAGGCAAATAGGTTCACAAGCTTACTAGAATGCAAATGAATAACCAAAGCTTGTGACAACCCATGGTGAAGATAGAAAATGATAGCTTTGTCAAGAGGAGGGATACCAATAGACATGGCAAAAGCCTTGTCAAGACAAGCATGAGGAAAACAATCTTCACCACAAAAAAGTGCATCAAGATGCAATGATATAAGACCCGTACTCAAGATAAATCCTTTCAGGGAACCACCAAGGAAAAAGGTGGACGTGAAAGAATAGGGATATCAACTAGATGTGTAACTTCTCTCTAGTGTATAAGATTCTAGGTAGATGAAAATCATGATGATATCAATCCACAAAGAAAGATGTACACAAGAAATAGTTACAAAAAGGAAAGAACAAGATATCCACAAGGAAGTCATAAATACACCAATAAGATATTTGCTTGAAAGCATAGCACATGGCTAGATATGGTCTTATTGTATATAAATGAATTCCTACCACACATCCATCAAAGACATCACCATTAGCAACATAAGATCATCGTTGAGATGCTTTGAGAAAGGAACCAAGTATCACAAGATGGAATGGATATAATGCCAAGATGCAACCTACACAAGGTTGAATGCAAGAAAAGAATGCATGAATAGATGCTTGTTACCGAGATAGCATTGGAAGGATGTAGAAGATACCAATTGAAGGTAGTAGCTAGTAGTTCATTGAACATCCTAGCTTGACTCCAATAAGCACATGGTGACACCACCTTCCTTGTGAGTGAGTCGAGCATCCAATGCATCTCCAATTGTTCCTAGAACAACAACACAAACAAAATGGTACCCAAACTCATTGGGACCAAAGAGTTAGCAACACCAATACATAGGACAAACTCCACATAAATATGTGCATATAGATATGAAAATAAATTTCATGCATATCTCATCCAATTTGAGACTTGGTGGAGTTTTCCCTATATATTGGGTCAAAGAAAGAAAGCATGCCAAAGAAAATACATGAAGTAAATATGCATGCTAAAGACTTTCAAGAACCGACACCAAATGAAAAAGAAATACCAAGTGAAAAGGATACCAAATGGAGAAATCATCACTTGAAGATATCAATTAAAAGATACATCAAGGAATGAGATATCCATTGATACACGCGAAATGAAAGATATCAAACTCCCAAAAGAGAGAATGGTTCCAAACAAACCAAGCCCTCTACAAAGTTTCATGATGGCACAAAGTACCAAAACAAAATGGTTTGCGTTCCACCAACACACACTTGATAAGGATCACAAGGAGAGTGTTCTAAATAAAATAGGATAGCTCCCCCAAGAGTTGTGCATTATAGAAAATTTGCATTTGAATACAAAAAGCACAAGATGGGATCACCACTTTCACTATATCTATAAAAACACTAGAAAAGATCAAGAAATTAACAAGATCCACAAGTGGTATGAAAGACAAGGGAGTTGACACAATCCTTGGCAAGAGATAAGGCAAATAAAAGCAAAATCCAATGTAAAGATGATCAATAATTTCTACCACACATAAGTGAGTACCAATTGTCAAAAGACCAGAAGTATTTGGAAATAATTCCCGATGGTAGATAGCAAGGATATCCAACATCATCTTCACACCAAACACAAGCAAATTGCAACTGGTAGAGCTAACATGCCACCAAGGAACAAGATAATTTAGAATATCAATTCTAGGTGACAATATCTCAAATGTACACATTTTCTAGGCTTGTAATATGCACAAAGCACACTACTCCCCCATAATGTGATACCAAAGAAACCTTAACAAGAGGCAATAAGGATCCAACATGAGATAATTAATGGACTATGTAGAATTTGAATTTCTCAGGAGAAGACATACCACATAGAGACAAGATAATCTTGTAATATCAATACTAGGTGGTATTCCTCATGTACACACATTTGTAGGATCGTGAAATGCCCAAGGCACATCACTACCTCAAAATGGGATGTTCCATTAATCTCTCACAAGAGCCAACTAAGATAAAAACAAGAAGCATAAAGGCTCAACGCACGACACATACGTACATGATGTGCAAACCAACACACACATACTTGATTGCCCAAGATCCAAATTGGAAGCACAACATATACAAACACATGCAAGGTACAAAACCGAAACATGCAAAGGAGCAAGTAACTTTCAATGTAAACAATTTAAGTACAAGTTACCGCAAGGAGGCACATTGGATATAAGATAGTAACTTGATAACCCAATTGACTTGGCTTGAGACAATAAGAATGATGAAGTCCCCTTAATTCTTTGTAATGTAGCCAAGTCTCCAATGCCCTCCAACAACACCTATTGATCAAGTTTGAGCTAGTTTGTCCCCAACCAAGTTGGGTCCTAAGAGGTTAGTCATAATAGGCTTGGCTATCCAAATGGTTCTTTTCTTGACAGCACTTTGAATACCAACAAATTTGGAAAACACATTGCCAACCTTATCCTTCCCAAGAGAATAGATATCATCAATTAGAATAGGTTGGGATAAGGTACCATTCATGCATGAAGAAGTGACGTGACCTTTCTCACAACATAGGTAGCAATGTCTACTCTTCACTTTCTTCTCACTTGATTTCTCAACTTGAGAAGCATTAGCTTGAGTCTTCTTGGGAAGAGGCCTTTCTTCAACTTGAGGTTGAGCAGGAGAATGAACTTGTAGGCGCTTCCCTTGTTGCTTGTCACTAATGGTCGTCTTCTTCCATGGGCAAGATCTAACATGATGAACTTCAATTTTGCTCTTGAAGCAAATAATATTGGCCGAATTCTTGACTTGTTTTTTGCCCTTCTTCTTGTTCATCTTGGACTTCTTCTTATTGGAGTTGAATCCAAGTCCACCTTTGTCATTGGGGGATTTTTGCACACTCAAGATATTGTTGAGTGTGGACTTCCCTTCATGACACTTTTGCAAGTCAATCTTCAAAGAAGTGACTTGGGCCTTGAGCTCTTTGATTTCCTCTACATGGTAAGTCTCAACAAAAGTACTAGAGGAAGTATAAGCTTCAACGTTAGAGCAACAATGCAAGGAAAGTAATTCATCACAAGATGTAGCAACATTATGAGTGGATGAATTATGAAGACTAGCACAAGGCAATATAGAAATTTGACTTGAAGTAGTGCTAGTATCCACATGAGGATCACTAGATGTTACCTTAGTAGTCATAGCCTCATGAGCTATCTTTAGCACATTATGGGATACTAGAAGATCATCATGAGCGCTTAAGAGCTTTTCATGACTTTCAATCAATTTCCCATAATTGCTAGATAGCAACTCAAGTTGAGCCGTTAGCTCAACATTCTCCTTCAAAATGGATGCTTCACAAGAAATAGAGTTAGTAGCACAGGCATCATCATTAACAACAAGTGAAGAAGGCAACTTGGCAAGCTCTTTTGAATATGAAGATTTAAGTTGTGCATGAGACTCGGTGAGTTTGATGAGCTCACCCTTAATGACCCTTGAGCCATTTTCAAGGTGCCCAAAGTCCTCAAGGAGTTTAGTATGCGCAACTTCAAGCTTCTCACTTTTAGTTTCAAAATCATTGGCCACCTCAAGAGCTCTATCATGATCCCCTCACTCTAGATAATTCTAGAGCAAGTCTCCTCAAGAGATTCCTTGGTGGTTTGTTCAAGTTCAAGAGCTTGAGAGAGGTCCGCAATCTTATTAGCGTAGTCACGCTCATGACCTTCCATTTTATCAATGGTGGCTCATGCTCCTCGAGATGATATTCCAACTCCTTAATGTATTTCTTACCCTCAATGGCAATAGACATGATTTCCATGAAGTTGGAACAAGCAATTTTATTTTTATGAAGAGCTTTAAAAATCATTTCCCCCTTAATTTGTAAGGAGGCAACATTATCATTCTCTTCATCATTATCAACATCATCATCATTCTTATCATCATCAACATCATCATCACACGATATATTGGGATTCAAAGTGGGAGATACCTTTGAAGCCTTAGCCATAAGGCAAAAGTGAGAAACCATAGATGATGATGTTGGATCCCTTGAAGCATCATTTAAGACCACATTTTGTTCCATGGAGTGTTGGGTTTCCTCTACATTGTTAGCACAACAACTCGAGGAAATACATGCATTTTTATCCTGGCAACAAGACATAGAAAGCATATCATCATGAGATTCAGTCAAGCAATTTCTACATGATATGCAAGGACTATCAACACAAGCATGAGAAACATTTAGAGAGTTCGAAGTGTTGAAGTCCAAAGAAAGAGCATTGCAATAAGATAGTGATGAAGGATCATCAACAACAAGCACACTATCATCATTGCAATGACCAATACTACTCACCATATCATTACCTTGTGGCAATCCACATGTAGGTGAAGTAGAAGAAGTTGAGAACAGCACGCGGCCAGAGGTGGAGGGAGAACAATCATCCCCACAAATCTTGGACACACCATATTTATCTTGAAGTTTTGTCCACAACTCATGAGCATCCCGAAACGGCATGAGTTGAAATATAACTACATTGCTCAAAGCATCGAAAAGCACATTAGAAGCTTGAGCATTGAGATAAGAGTTTTTCTCATCCTCTAAAGACAATCTTTGGGGATCTTTTGGAGGAGAAAAACCCATATCTACAAATCGCTCTAAATTTGGGTCGATGACCCTAAAGAGATTGCGAATAACCCAAACATCAAAATTTGTGCCATTGAAACTAAGAGTGTCAGAGAATCCTAATCCCCTAGTCGACATCTTTACTCTCTAGGCGGTTAAGCCTAATAAAGAGAGACGAGGCTCTGATACCAATTGAAAGTGGATGTTGCCTAGAGGGGGGTGAATAGGCATTTTAAAATAATTACGGTTTAGGCTCGAACAAATGCAGAATAAAACTAGCGTTTAATTTGTCAAGCACAAAACCTAAATCTACTAGGCTCACCTATGTGCACCAACAACTTATGCTAAGCAAGATAACAAACTAAGTGATAGCAAGATATATAACATGAAACACTATGGCTATCACAAAGTAAAGTGCATAAGTAATGGGCTCGGGTAAGGGATAACCGAGGCACGTGGAGACGACGATGTATCCCGAAGTTCAGACCCTTGCGGATGCTAATCTCCGTTTGGAGCGGTGTGGAGGCACAATGCTCCCCAAGAAGCCACTAGGGCCACAGTAATCTCCTCACGCCCTCGCACAATGCAAGATGCCATGATTCCACTAAGGGACTCTTGAGGGCGGTCATCAAACCCGTACAAATGGCAACCCTTGGGGGCGGTCACCGAACCCTTACACTTTGGCAACGCTTGCCCGGAGCTTTACACCATAATGATTGAGCTCCGAACACCACCAACCGTCTAGGCCGCCCAAGCACCCAAGAGGAACAAGATCTAGAGTACCAAGCACCCAAGAGTAATAAGCTTCTCAACTTGTAACTTCCACGTATCATCGTGGAGAAATCAAACCAATGCAACTAATGCAATGGCAAGGGCACACGGAGTGCCCAAGTCCCTCACTTTCAAATCCCACCAAAGCAGCGAAAGCTATGGAAAAAGAGAGTAAGAACAAGAAGGAGAACACCAAGAACTCCAAGATCTAGATCCAAGCGGGTTCCCTCACATAGAGGAGAAAGTGATTGGTGGAGGTGTGGATCTAGATCTCCTCTCTCTTTTCCCCCGGAAACTAGCAAGAATCCATGGAGGGATTGAGAGATAGCAAGCTCGAAGAAGTTTAACAATGGGGGGCAAATGTGAGCTCAAAGGATAAGGTTCATTGGGGAAGAAGACCCCCTTTTATAGGCACCCCCGAATCCATCCGTTATTCACTCAGGTCATGCACAAGTGGTACTACCGCTCGGAGGAGCGGTACTACCGCTTAGCATGGTCAAAACATCCCAACGAGATAGAAAACACGAGTTGTAGTTCTACCAGAGAGGTAGTACCGCTCAGGGGAGAGGTAGTACCGCCCGGAGAGGTAGTACCGCTTATAAGAGGTACTACTGCTCGGAGAGGTACTCTCGCTTATAAGAGGTACTATCGCTCGCTACTACCGCGAAACCCGACACGAAAAAACACATCCCCAGAAGCAGCGGTACTACATGATGTACTTCCGCTTACAAGCGATACTACCGCTCGAGAGAGCAGTACTACTACTTGAGGCTTTCAGGAACACAACAGAGAAAACAGAGGATGCAATAAAGCCTAAACAACCACAACTTCTGCAAGTGAACTCCGAATTGAGCAAACTCAAGCTTGTTGGATAGATGACGACAAGAAGCATCAAAATAGTGACTAGTTAAAGTAAGAAGAGGCAGGGGAGGTATGCCTAAGATATACAGGAGCGAAACCTCCAACCGAGAAGAACTGGCAGAACCTCCAACATCGAAAACATCATAGAAGATGCATGTGAACTCCGTTTTCGATGAACTCGAGCTTGTCATGAAGATGACCATAAGCTCTAAAACTCACCAAGAGAAATAACAAACAAGAACCAAGAAAGATAATGCAAGGATGCAATGGTTTGAGCTCTCTACGAACGATACGATCAAGCTACTCATCGAGAGCCCCCCTTGATAGTACGACAACTGATCCTATAACCCGGTCTCTCAACTACCACCATGAGACCGGTAAAATATAAAGCTATCAAGGGCAAATCTTTTCTTTGCACATAGTCCACTTGAGCTAGATGATGACGATCTTGACTCCCTCAAGTTGGACCACCTTTCTTGATTGTGTTGGCTCGAGGAAGACTAGTTGATTGTTCTCCCATACTCCACTATGGGTGAGCCACTCTTCGGCACATCTTCACAAGTTTGTTGACAGCACAATGGACGGCAAGCTTCAAGGATGATCTCTTTGCGATGCTCCACTTGAACTTGCACACCGCAATCTTGATGACGATCACCACTTGATGTCATCCTCCATGGGTTGTATGAGACCTTCATCTTGATGCAAACCCATGGAAACATACCTAACCCCACATAGAACTCCCACGTAGACCATGGGTTAGTACACAACGCGTAATGGACAATGCTTACCATACCATGGAATCACTTGATCCCTCTCGGTACATATTGTGCGCTTTGTGTGTTGATCAACTTGATTCACTCTTTGACTTAGTCTTGATCAACCTTGTATCATGTCTTCTATATGACCACTCTTTGGATAATTCCTTGAATAACACCTTGGTCATCTCATAAAGTCCTTGAAATCAACACATGGACTTCAAGAAAAGCCTATGGACAAATCCTTCAAATATAACTCCAGGCAACCATTAGTCCATAGAGATTATCATCAATTACCAAAACCAAACATGGGGGCACCCCATGTTCTTTCACCCTCCTCCGAGGAATATGTTGCCATTGCTGATGAAAATTACAGGCTAAAGGACTTACTTGAGACAGGAATGCTAAGAAGCCTAAAAGGGCATAAAACACTATGTGATGTGCTCAAGAAGTCAATACTGCATAGAAATCCTTGAAAGGAAGGATTGGGTTTTGAAAGGAAACTCAACGTTGATGGAACTTACTGGACTCCCGAGAAATATCCTCGAACGAGTTGGGTTCTTGCTACAAGCAAAACACTTGAACATGTAACTCTGTCAGGATATGATTCTTCCATTCCTGCCATTTCTGATGAGTCTGATGACTCGAATTACAAATTGTTCAAACAACAGAATGGTAAGGTTTTTGCTCGATATATTGGGACTAACTGCAGGTCTGGCTCACCCAAGAAGCAAATCTGGGTGAAGAAATGCATCATTGAAAATCTGTCTGTCACTGCTAACTTGAACATGCAGTGCAGTTCGCTTCGAGAGAATGATTATCATTCACAGAATGGTTCAAGAAAATTCTCGAATGGGTATCGATCAAACCATCGACAGAAGGAGTACATGCATACCTATTCAAATCATTATACTCATGTCTCTAGAAATAACTTCAATGCTTATGCATATGATTACTCTCGAAGTGCACAGGTGTCTCACAGATCTCGCCGAAAGAATGCTACTGCTCAAACGAAGAAAATGAGATCCACATTACCCACGCAAGTGTGGGTTGCAAAAAAAGAACTAACCCCTTCTTGTAGATGTTATCTCAGGGATTTTCATCGTCCTTCTTTTAACCTGACATCCATTGTTGGTGCTAGTTCATTGTGTTTTCTTTCGTATCTTTATGTTCGTTTGCGTTTGCGTTCTGTCCGTATGTCAACTCACTCAGAGCTCTTCGGTTTTGTGTTATCCTTCATTTGGCTGAGTGTTTTGATTCGGACTCTGCTCTTTCTCGTCAATCCCTGTTTTTCCTCATAAACATCCAACTTGATCTGAAGAAGATTTCAATCTGATATCCTTGGTCATGAATGAAATTAACTTCGAACATTTATCTATTTTGGCGCTTGCCCTTCTTCAAACCCTTTGGCCTTCTGTTTATTTACAGAGATTTTCTCAGGAAAAGGCTGACACGTGCCCATGATCTCACGATCATGATCTCGTTTATCGAATGTGGAGCATCCCGTGCTTCTCGGCCATAGATCTTGGAGGAAGCGGTTTCTCCTTCGGGCTATATAAACCCCCCTCCAGGCGTCTTCTTCCTTTGTTCTTTCTCTGTTCGTTCTCAACTCCCCCCTCGCTCTTTGCCCGAGTCCGAGCTCGAAGTAGTGCTAATGTCACTTGAACTACGTCGGTATTTCCCAAAAGAGGAAGGGATGATGCAGCATAGCTACAGTAGGTATTTCCCTCAGTTATGAAACCAAGGTATCAATCCAGTAGGAGAACCAAGCAAGACTATGTAAACGGTACCTGCACACAAATATCAAATACTTGCAACCCGACGATTAGGAGGGGTTGTCAATCCCTCTATGGGTAATGGTGCCATAAATTGTCAAGTTGACGGGATAAAAATTGTATAGATTCGATAAATAGCTCTTGATAAAATGCAAAATAAAATAAATAGCAAAAAAGTGCAACAAGGTATTTTTGGGTTTTTGGAATAATAGATCTAAAAACAAAAGCGAATAAAAATAGATCTCGAAGCAAATATGATAAAGTATAGACCCGAGGGCCGTAGATTTCACTAGTGGCTTCTCTCAAGAAAATAACATACGGTGGGTAAACAAATAACTGTTGCGCAATTAATAGAACATCAACTAATTATAACGATATGCAGGCAATGATCATTATACAGGCATCACGTCCAAGATTAGTAGACCGACTCCTGCCTGCATCTACTACTATTACTCCACACATCGACCGCTATCCAGCATACATCTAGTGTATTAAGTTCATGGAGAAACGGAGTAATGCAATAAGAATGATGATATGATGTAGATGAGATCTAATCATGTAGGAATAGCCCCCATCTTGTTATCCTTAATAGCAACGATACATGCGTGTCTTGCTGCCCCTTCTGTCACTGGGAAAGAACACCGCACGATCGAACCCATCACAAAGCACCCCTTCCCATGACAAGAAAAATCAATCTAGTTGGCCTAACTAAACCAAAGATTCGAAGAAGAAATATGAGGCTATAAGTAATCATGCATAAAAGAGATCAAAGAACTCAAATAATTTTCATGGATATAGATCTGATCATAAACTCAAAGTTCATCGGATCCCAACAAACACACCGCAAAAAGAATTACATAAAATAGATCTCCAAGAGACCATTGTATTGAGAATCAAAACGAGAGAAGAAGCCATCTAGCAATTGCCTACGGACCCGTAGGTCTACAATGAACTACTCACACATCATCAGAGAGGCACCAATGAGGATGATGAACCCCTCCGTGATGGTGTCTAGATTGGATCTTGTGGTTCTGGAACTTGCGGCAGTTGGAATTGGGTTTCGTTGCCTCCCCTAGTGTTTTTGGAATATTTATCTATTTATAGGGCGAAGAGGCGGTGAGGGAGGCCACCGAGGTGGGCATAACCCACCAGGGCGCGCCCAGGTGGGTTGTGCCCCCCTCGGGGCACCCCTTTGGTACTTCTTTGGCCCAAGTTGTTCCTTCTGGTCCATAAAAATTCTCCAAAAAGTTTTGCTACATTTGGACTCCGTTTGGTACTGATATTCTACAAAGTAAAAAACAGCAACTAGCACTGGGCACGATGTCAATAGGTTAGTCCCAAAAAATGATATAAAGTTGCTATAAAATGATTGTAAAACATCCTAGAATGATAATATAATAGCATGGAACAAGAAAAAATTATAGATATGTTGGAGACGTATCAGCATCCCCAAGCTTAATTCCTACTCGTCCTCGAGTAGGGTCAATGATAAAAACAGAATTTTTGATGTGGAATGATGCCTAACATGTTCCTCACATATTCTTTTCTTTTGTAGCATGGACATTTGGCTGTTTATATGGTTCAAAGCAATAGTCTAGTTTTAACATGAAGATTTCAATACTCAAGCATATCAACAAGCAACCATGTCTTTCAAAATATCAACACTAAAGAAAGTTATCCCTAGCCCATCATGCCCAATCATTGATCCATTCATGAAACACACTCGCATATTAGCTATACCCAATGCGCAAGTACAATGATAGCGCCCCTTAGTTGGTGCTTTATAAGAGAAGATGGAGACTCAAATAAAAATAAAAATTGCATAAAGTAAATAGATAGGCCCTTCGCAGAGGGAGGTAGGGATTTGTAGAGGTGCGAGAGCTCAAAGCTTAAATTGAGAGATAATTTTTTTTGAGAGGCATACTTTTCCCGTCAACAAAAATGACTAAGTAATTCCCAACACTTTCCATGCTAGATATATCATAGGCGGTTCCCAAACAAAAAATAAAGTTTATTCCTTTTTCCACCATTCTTTCACAATCCATGGCTAGCCGTATCCACGGGTGCCCTCCATACCAACACTTTCCAAGGAATTTATATTTGACAACATAAAGTAAATTTATTTTTCATTTTGGGACTGGGCATCCCTATTACCGCCGCACTCTCGTGCAATGACAACTGAATAAACACTCATCTTGAGAATAACACATCTAGCATGGAAAATATTGGCCACCCCCTGCCGCTTTATGAGTGGTACAGGAACACAAAAAGGAAATTTATTTTGAAAATTAGAGATGGCACATACAAATTTGCTTAGAACGACACGGGAATACCGCATATAGGTAGGTATGGTGGACTCATATGGCAAAACTGGGTTTAAAGAATTTGGATGCACAAGTAGTATTTCTACTTAGTACAAGTGGAGGCTAGCAAAAAGATTGAGAAGCAACCAAACAAGAAACAAAAAATCACATAAACGAGCATTAAGCATAACTAACACCGAATAATGCACCACAAGTAGGATGTAATTTCATTGCATAACTATTGACTTTCGTGCTTGCATAGGGAATCGCAAACCTTAACACCAATATTCTTACTAAAGCATAATTACTCACCAACATGACTCACATATCACTATCGTCATATCTCAAAACTATTAGAAAGAATCAAGTTTATTTTGTCCAATAATCTTCATAAAAGTTTTTATTATATCCCTCTTGAATATCTATCACTTTGGGACTAGTTTCATATGTTGCATTTGCTTTTGACAAGCTCAAACAAATCTAAGTGAAGAACATGAGCATAAATTTTTTCTGTCTCTCAAAATAATATAAGTGAAGCATGAGGGAATTTCTTCAAAAATTTACTAACCCTCAAATAAATCTAAGTGAAGCATGAGAGCATTTATTCAAAAATATTAAAGCACATCGTGCTCAAAAAGATATAAGTGAAGCACTAAAGCAATTCCATAGCTCAAAAAGAATTGAAGTGAAGCATAAAGAGCAATTCTAACAACTCATAGCATAATTTGGCTCTCTCAAATAGGTGTGTCTAGCAAGGATACTTGTGACAAACTAAAAAGCAAAATAAGAAAAGACTCATATAATACAAGACGCTCCAAGCAAAACTCATGATATGTGACAAATAAAAATATAGCTCCAAGTAAAATACCGATGGTTGTTAGAAGAAAGATGGGATGCCTTCTAGGGCATCCCCAAGCTTACTTGCTTGGTTCTCCTTGAATATTAACTTGGAGTGCCATGGGGCATCCCCAAGCTTAGGCTTTTCTTACTCCTTATTCCTTCATCCATCGTGATCTCACCCAAAACTTGAAAACTTCAATCACACAAAACTTAACAAAACCTTCGTGAGATCCGTTAGTATAAGAAAACCAATTTTTACTTTAAGTACTGTAGAAAACCCATTCAAATTTTGTTATTGCATTATATCTAATGTATTCTAACTTTACCATGGCTTATACCCCCCGATACAATCCATAGATTCATCAAAATAAGCACACAATGCAAAGAAAACAGAATCTGTCAAAAACAGAACAGTCTATAAAGATGCGAATTGTTATCATAATTCTGTAACTCCAAAATATCTGAACACTTAGGAAAGCATAGGCAATGTGTATAAAAATCTTCTGTAAAATACGCAGAATTTTGTGTCGCTTCTGTGAATTTATACAATTATATTACTGGACGCAAAAGTTTCTGTTTTTCAACAGGATCAAATCAACTATCACCAAAGCTATCCCAAAGGCTTTACTTGGCACAAACACTAATTAAAACATAAAAACACAATCATAACAGAGGCATAATTGTGAAAACACTCATGAATAGAAAGAAAAAGGCAAAAATAAATTTTATTCATTGGGTTGCCTCCCAACAAGCGCTATCGTTTTATGCCCGTAGCAAGGCATTGATAATTTTGATGATGCTCGCATGAAAGACAAGAATTGAAACATAAAGAGAGCATCATAATACATGTGACAAACACATTTAAGTCTAACATACTTCCGATGCATAGGGATTTTATAAGCAAACAAATTATCAAGACAAGAAATATATAGCATGTGCAAGGAAGAAGAAAGAAACAATAGCAGTCTCAACATAACGAGAGGTAAATTAGTAACATGAAAATTTCTACAAACATATTTATCTCTCTCATAATAATTACATGTAGGATCATAATAAAATTCAACAATATAGCTATCATATAAAATTTTCTCTTTATGATCCACATGCATAAAAGTATTATAATCTTCCAAGATAGTGGGATTAACATCAACTAAAGTCATGACCTCTCCAAACCCACTTTCATCAAAAAAATTGTTAGATTGAACACTCTCCAAATATGTGGGATTATTTATACCTAAAGTTGACGCTCTTCCAATCCCACTTTCAATATTATTGTAAACATTATTATCAATATCATATTCATCGCGAGGCTTAAATAAATTTTCAAGGTCATGAGAAGAATCACCCAATCATGATCATTGCAATAAGTAGTGGACATAGCAAAATTATCATCCCCAAGCTTGGGGTTTTGCATATTATTAGCACAATTGGCATTAATAGAATTTATAGTAAAATCATTGCAATCATGCTTTTCATTCAAGGAGCTATCATGAATCACTTCATAAATTTTTTCATCACAATTTTCAGATTCACGAATCTCAAGCAAAACTTCATAAAGATAATCTAGTGCACTCAAATCAATAGCAATTGGTTCATCATGATTGGATCTTTTAAAAAGATTAGAAAGTGGATGGGGATCCATATCAATAGATTTTTAGCAAGCGAAGATGCAAGCATATAGAAGGCACATGGCAACACAAGCAGAGAAAAGATCGAACGAGAAAAAGGAGAACAAAAAAGAAGGCAAATTTTTGTGAAGTGGGTGAGATGAAAATGAGAGGCAAATGGCAAATAATGTAAATTGCAAGGAGATGAGATTTGTGATTAGGAACCTGATAGATGTTGATGATGTATCCCCGGCAACGGCGCCATAAATTCCTTTTGATGTCGCTTGAACTACGTCAGTATTTCCCCAAAGAGGAAGGGATGATGCAGCATAGCTACGGTAGGTATTTCCCTCAGTTATGAAACCAAGGTATCAATCCAGTAGGAGAACCAAGCAACACTATGTAAATAGTACCTACACACAAATAACAAATACTTGCAACCCGACGATTAGGAGGGGTTGTCAATCCCTCTACGGGTAACGGTGCCAGAAATTGTCAAGTTGACGGGATAAAAGTTGTATAGATTGGATAAATAGCTCTCGATAAAACACGAAATAAAATAAATAGCAAAAAAGTGTAGCAAGGTATTATTGGGGTTTTGGAATAATAGATCTGAAAATAAAAGCAAATAAAAATAGATCTCGAAGCAAATATTATAAAGAATAGACCCGGGGCCCGTAGATTTCACTAGTGGCTTCTCTCAAGAAAATAGCATACGGTGGATAAACAAATTACTGTTGGGAAATTGATAGAACATCAAATAATTATGATGATATCCAAGCAATGATCATTATATAGGCATCACGTCCAAGATTAGTAGACCGACTCCTGCCTGCATCTACTACTATTACTCCACACATCGATCGCTATCCAGCATGCATCTAGTGTATTAACTTCATGGAGAAACGGAGTAATGTGATAACCCACAAGTATAGGGGATCGCAACAGTTTTCGAGGGTAGAGTATTCAACCCAAATTTATTGATTCGACACAAGGGGAGCCAAAGAATATTCTCAAGTATTAGCAGCTGAGTTGTCAATTCAACCACACCTGAAAGATTTAATATATACAGCAAAGTATTTATTAGCAAAGTAGAATGGAAGTAACGGTAATGGTGGCAAAAGTAACAGTAGTAGTTTTGTAGCAATTGTGACAGTGGCAACGGCAAAGTAACGAAGCAAAGATTAATATGTGAAAAGCTCGTAGGCAATGGATAAATGATGGATAATTATGTCGGATGGCATTCATCATGCAACAGTTATAACCTAGGGTGACATAGAACTAGCTCCAATTCATCAATATAATGTAGGCATGTATTACGAATATAGTCATACGTGCTTATGGAAAAGAACTTGCATGACATCTTTTGTCCTACCGTCCCGTGGCAGCGGGGTCCTAATGGAAACTAAGGGATATTATGGCCTCCTTTTAATAGAGAACCAGACCAAAGCATTAGCACTTAGTGAATACATGAACTCCTCAAACTACGGTCATCATCGGGAAGTGTCCCGACTATTGTCACTCCGGGGTTGCCGGATCATAACACGTAGTAGGTGACTATAACTTGCAAGATTGGATCAAGAACACAAATATATTCATGAAAGAATAATAGGTTCAGATTTGAAATCATGGCGCTCGGGCCCTAGTGACAAGCATTAGGCATAGCAAAGTCATAGCAACATCAATCTTAGAACATAGTGGATACTAGGGATCAAACCCTAACAAAACTAACTCGATTACATGATAAATCTCATCCAACCCATCACCGTCCAGCAAGCCTACGATGGAATTACTCACCCACGGCGGTGAGCATCATGAAATTGGTGATGGAGGATGGTTGATGATGACGATGGCGATGATTTTCCCTCTCCGGAGCCCCGAACGGACTCCAGATCTGGCCTCCCGATGAAGAACAGGAGGTGGCGGCGGCGGCTCCGTATCGTAAAACGTGATGAATCTTTCTCTCTCATTTTTTTCTTCCCGAACATGAATATATGGAGTTGGAGTTGAGGTCGGTGGAGCTTCGTGGGATCCACAAGCCAGGGGGTGCACCCAGGGGGGTAGGGCGCGCCCCCCACCCTTGTGGACAGGTGGTGAGTCCCACTCCGTTGATTCTTTCACCAATATTTTTTATTTATTCCAAAAATATTCTCCTGAAGTTTCAGGTCATTCTGAGAACTTTCATTTTTGCACAAAAATAACACCATGGCAATTCTGCTGAAAATAGCGTCAGTCCGGGTTAGTTCCATTCAAATCATGCAAATTAGAGTACAAAACAAGGGCAAAAGAGTTTGGAAAAGTAGATACGATGGAGACGTATCATAATGCAATAAGAACGATGACATGATGTAGATGAGATCTATTCATGTAGGAATAGCCCCCATCTTGTTATCCTTAATAGCAACGATACATGTGTGTCTTGCTGCCCCTTCTGTCACTCGGAAAGAACACCGCACGATCGAACCCATCACAAAGCACCTCTTCCCATGGCAAGAAAAATCAATCTAGTTGGCCTAACTAAACCAAAGATACGAAGAAGAAATACAAGGTAATAAGTAATCATGCATAAAAGAGATCAAAGAACTCAAATAACTTTCATGGATATAGATCTGATCATAAACTCAAAGTTCATCGGATCCCAACAAACACACCGCAAAAATAATTACATCAAATAGATCTCCAAGAGACCATTGTATTGAGAATCAAAAAGAGAGAAGAAGCCATCTAGCTACTGCCTACGGACCCGTAGGTCTACAATGAACTACTCACGCATCATCGGAGAGGCACCAATGAGGATGATGAACCCCTCTATGATGGTGTCTAGATTGGATCTCGTGGTTCTAGAACTTGCGGCGGCTGGAATTTTGTTTCGTCGCCTCCCCTAGGGTTTTTGGAATATTTGGGTATTTATAGGGTGAAGAGGCGGTGCGAGAGGCCACCGAGGTGGGCACAACCCACCAGGGCTCGCCTGGGCCCCTAGGCGCGCCCAGGTGGGTTGTGCCCCCCTCGGGGCACCCCTCTGGTAATTCTTTGGCCCAAGTTGTTCCTTCTGGTCCATAAAAATTCTCCAAAAAGTTTCACTGCGTTTGGACTCCCTTTGGTACTGATATTCTACGAAGTAAAAAAACAAGCAAAAAACAGCAACTGGCACTGGGCACTATGTCAATAGGTTAGTCCCAAAAAATGATATAAAGTTGCTATAAAATGATTGTAAAACATCCAAGAATGATAATATAACAGCATGGAACAAGAAAAAATTATAGATACGTTGGAGACGTATCAAGCGCCGTCGTCACGTCTCGCCGTGCAACTCCGGTGAAGCCTCACCGTCGTTGGTCGCGCCAGTGCGGTACTTCTTCTTCTCCACATTGCCGTAGTCGATCGTCGCTGCCAACTTAGGGCACACAGATCTGGAGCTAGCCCTGTCTATTCCTCTATTCTAGGGCTGTTCTTACCGACGCGATTTCTCGTTATTTATTTCTCTTAGGCCTCTCCAAGTTATAACTAGTGCGGTTTGTAGTTTCCCCTCGTGCTAGTTATCCTGGATCTAGGGTTCCTGTGTATTTACTCGAAAGATTAGATAGGTTGTCACTTTGCCTTAGGTCATGTTGTAGATCTGTCAATGATATCTTGCATACATACATACCATGGATTCCTTCGCTGCTTCCGAAAAATTTGTTCTTTTCAGTCAAAAATGCTTCTGTGCATGTTTATGACACCTTCCTATTTTTCCTTGCTTTGTTGCTTTCCTCTCAGGAGTGGTCATGCCTCATAGTTTGGAAGAGCAGTCTGGGTCCAAAGAAGAAATAACTCAGCTACCGCGTGTGGCTGAAAGAGCAAAGTTGGCTGGTGAAAGAAAAGCATCTAAATCGCCAAAGATTCCGAAGAAGAAACCTGAATCTGAGTCTGAAGATGATGAAGAAGATGATATTCCCTCGGCTCATAGTCAGCCTAAGGATGAACAAATCACTGATTCAAAGACCCTGTTCTCTAATGGAAATCCCAAGAAGGGTGGCCACGGTAGAGAAAGGAACACCGCCGCTGAGATGTCTGATCCCGAGCCTTACAAAACTCCACCTGGAGTTGAAACAGCCACCGACAGAAATAACAGGTTGCAAAGGATTCGTCGCCACTGGGCGAAGAAGTGGTTCAATCGTGAAAATGTATGAACGAAATATCAAATATTGTTCGCTTTCCCTCCACCCTGGAATGACTACATAGCTGAAGGTTGCCTCGGTCCAGATGACAAAAAAGTCAGGCCACCTCCTCATGTAAATGCTCATGCTGATTCAATGAAAACCATTGCTGATTTTCCCGAATAAGTGGAACAGAGAGCTAAGGCCAAGGCCACGAAGAAAAATCAAGTGGAACAAAGAAATGTTGAGTTGACTCAACAAGATGTGCAAGAGAAAAAGCAATGGGCTTCTGCCCGAAAGGAAAAGAAGAAGAGAAAGTCTGTTTCCCCTCGAGCTTCGAGAAGTAAATCAGTTGCCAGAAAATCAAAGAAGGCAGCTTCTGCCTCATCTGATGATTCTTCCAATGATAATGTTGCCGAAGAGATTCCAATGAATGATCAACGAGCTCTTCTGGCCAAGCCGTATCAAACTCCCTCACCAGAAAAAGTTTCACCTCCGTTGAGGATGTCACCAAGACTTGCAGCTGCTCCAGTCTCTGATAAACCTTCGGGTTCTACTGCCCCATCTGTGAAGAGAAAGCTATTGCCCGAAGAAAAAGCGTCTGCTTGTGTTAAGAAAGCCAAATCAAGTGTTCCTGCTCCCACAGAGGAACTAAAGTATGACTTTGATCTTATAATTGATCTCATTGAAGGTGCTTCCTATGATACAAAATCAGCTGATCTGAGCAGTTTTGGTCTTCCTGATGATGTTACCAAGATGGTAGAAAAACACTTTGCTAAGCTGGGAGAGATTGCCAAGGAACTGAACCAAGCTGTCGAGGACAAGAAACTCATTGAGCAAATGAGGAAGGATGCCAGCATTGATTCTGAAAGGAAAGAGCTGAACAAGGAGATCCTTGAGATTACCAAAGACCTCACTGTTATGAGGAATAATAAGATTGAGTGGCACTCAAGGCTGAAGATGGATGTTTCTCAGCTTTGTGATTGAAGAAATGATGAGATTAAGGGTCAAGCAGATCTTGCTCGACGAAGAGAAAAAGAAGAAAAACGCCAGAAAGCTAAGGCAAGAACCAATAAGCCAAAGGCTTCAAAGATCGCCGTATTCAAACTGTAGCAACTGATGTGCCTGTCGACGCAAGTGCTCCACTACAACAGATACCACCATCCCCTCTTCACGAGGAAGACACCATGCAACAAACTGAGCCTGCGGTAGTCATCATTCCTACCACAGTTGCTCAAGAACCTGATGTGGTGGATATTTTTCTGAACAAGAATGATGAAGAAAATGTCGTGCACAAGCAGCAAACCCCTGAAGAGGAAGTTGAGGAAGAGATTGAGGAAGAGAAGGCAGTTTCATCGCCACCGAAGGATATGCAAGTTGAGCCCTCCAGATCCACCAAGGAGGATGATAAGGTTGAGGGGGCACAAGATTCTTCCCGAGAAAATACCACCCCAGTCACATCATCTGGTGCTCCCACCCAGATGGAGGTTGATCTTGCTCCTAGTTCTTCAGCTTCACAGCCAGACAGGAAGAAAAGAAATTTGAAGAGCCCATGGCTCACTAACAAGTTGTACCACCAGTTGTGCCCCAGGAGACCAAAGGAGAAGCTGTTGTGACCCAAGTGTCCGAAGATGTTGTCGTGCCTGCTACTGTTGAGAGTTCACCGAAAGAAAAGGCCCTAGTGCCTGAGAACTAGAAAGGCGCTGAAGGAGTTCCAGCAAAATAAATTGAAGGTCAGACTAGTGCCCCAATGCCATCAGCACCAGAGAAAGTGAAAAGGCCTCTTTCTCCACTAAAGCCAATCGATGAAAATTTCCCAGCTTCTGATGATGTTCAGCCGATGGAAATTAGCAATGAAGAGAATCGGAAAAATCCCGAGGAATCATTTCCCTTGTTTCCTGCTGAATATGGCCCAAATGGTCCTGTGTTCAATGAGCATCTTCATCTCTTGAAGCTAGCATTCTTTGGGACAAGCCCTTACAAAGGAGAAAGAACTTCACTGTCACCGAGGTTTTGGACTGAAGAACAAGCTGTTTATTATGCTCTGATCCTGTTTGGCAAGAATAGAATTTTCAATCACAAGATATTAAACTTCGCTGAGCTCGAAGAAATGCCCTGTTTCCTCCATGCAATAGAGCATATTGAACATGCCCTCCTGAAAGGATTCATGCGCTCCAATCATGGCTGAAACAGAGAAATTATCCTTCAGTTCTATGCCACTTTGTATATCTTAGGAGACCTTGGAAACACCTCAACCTGGATTCTCGAATGGATAACATGCAGAGAAAAGATCAAATGTTCAGCAGATCAGTTTTTGGCCAGGATAAATCTTCCTCGATGTGAGTTTGAAAAAGATAGAGAGCACAGGCTGCATTATTGGGAAGTATCCGAGGCACAACTCCACATTCTGATGGATCCCAACTTGGTTGGTGATGAATGCATTGATGTTGATCCCAAGAAGTTGGCCTATGACAACAAAGTGATATTTCACATTCTGTGCAATACTCTCACGCCAACGAACAGACCAAATTCAATCAATGGCATTGTGGGAAATGCACTTCTAGCCATCTCTCAAGGAATTAAGTTAGATATTCCTAATCTCTTCATTCGAAACTTGGCTTGTGCAGCTGACAGCCCTCAATCATTGAAGCCATATGCTCCATGGATCATGTTTGCAATCGAGCAGCTCATCAATGAGAAAATCTTCCGGGCTTATATTCCGAAAGTTTTCATGCCACTAGTATGTGATACTCCCCGTATGGTGAAGGATATTGGAAAAGGGAAGGAACCTCTTGATGCTGCTGCCACTACGTCTGCGTCTGAAAATGCTCCCAAGGTTAAAAAAGCCAGGGTTGTAATCCCTCATGAGGAAAATCCATCTCTTTATGAGATTTGCTTTCACACACAGCAGACATTAGAGAGCCACATCAACCTGGATCGAAAGGAAAAGCTGGAATTGATGACTAAGCTGAATTTACTTCATAATCATACTCGCCAAATTCTTCTGTATGAGAAGGAAGCAAAGAACCGCTCCTGGACTCTGCTGACACAACATTATTCTCACAAGTGATAACCCACAAGTATAGGGGATCGCAACAGTTTTTGAGGGTAGAGTATTTAACCCAAATTTATAGATTAGACACAAGGGGAGCCAAAGAATATTTTCAAGTATTAGCAGCTGAGTTGTCAATTCAACCACACCTGGAGATTAATTATCTGCAGCAATATGATCAATAGCATAGTAATATGATAGTTTTGATAGTAGTGTTAACATTAACGTTAACGGTGACAGTGATAGCAATAATATTGTAGCAGTTGTGACAGCTGCAATAGCAATAGTAACTTAGCAGAAACAATATGTGGAAAATTCGTAGGCATTGGATCAGTGAATTCGTTGGATGATATTCATCATATAACAGTCATAACCTAGGGCGATACGGCACTAGCTCCAATTCATAAATATAATGTAGGCATGTATTCCGTAAATAGTCCTACGTGCTTATGGAAAGAACTTGCATGACATCTTTTGTCCTACCCTCCCATGGCAGCGTGGTCCATAAGGAAACTAAGGGATATTAGGGCCTCCTTTTAATAGAGAACCGGAACAAAGCATTAGCACATAGTGAATACATGAACTCCTCAAACTATGGTCATCACCGGAAAGTATCCCGACTATTGTCACTCCGGGGTTTACGGATCATAACACGTAATAGGTGACTATAACTTGCAAGATCGGATCTAGAACATAGATATAATGGTGATAACATAAACGGTTCAGATCTGAAAGCATGGCACCCGGGCCCAAAGTGACAAGCATTAAGCATGGCAAAGTCATAGCAACATCAAGCTCAGAACATAATGGATACTAGGGATCAAGCCCTAACAAAACTAACTCGATTACATGATGAATCTCATCCAACCCCCTCACCGACCAGCGAGCCTACGAAGGAATTACTCACTCCCGGTGGGGAGCATCATGGAATTGGTGATGGAGAAGGGTTGGCGATGACAAAGATCGAAGATTCCCCTCTCCGGAGCCCCAAACGGACTCCAGATCTGGCCTCCCGATGAAGAACAGGAGGTGGCGGCGGCTCCGTCTTGTGAAACGCGATAATTCTTTCTCCCTAATTTTTTTCTCCGAAAATAGGATTTTATAACGTCGGAGATAGGGTCAGCGGGGCCACCAGGTGGGCACAACCCACCTGGGCACTCCAGGAGGGGGGCGCGCCATGGTGGGTTGTGCTCCCCAGGGACCCCCCCCCCCTCCGGTGGTTCTTGGCTCCAGTATTTTTCTTTTATTGTATAAAAATTCACCAAAAAGTTTCATTCCATTCTGAGAACTTTTATTTCTGCAAAAAAACAACACCATGGTAGTTCTGCTGAAAACATCGTCAGTCCAGGTTAGTTTCATTCAAATCATGCAAATTAGAGTCCAAAAGAAGAGTAAAAGCGTTAGGAAAAGTAGATATGACGGACACGTATCAACTCCACCAAGCTTAAACCTTTGCTTGTCCTCAAGCAATTCAGTTGATAAAATGAATGTGAAAAAGAAAAACTTTTACGAACTCTTTTGCTCTTGTTTAAATAAATAAGCTTAAGTAGCACCCAGGTTTTCAGCAAGGATTATAACTAACCATATCAACAATAACTCTTAGAAATTATATTAACTCATATCAATGGCATAAGCAACTAGCGAGCTATAATAAGATATCTCGAATGACAACACTTTGTCAAAATAATCATGATATAATATGACAACGGTGGTATCTCGCTAGCCCTTTCTGAGACCACAAAACATAAATGCAGAGCACCTCCAAAGTTCAAGCAGCAACTAAACATTGTAATTCATAGTAGAAAAGATCCAGTCATGATGCATCCAACATTAGCTATACACAATGCATGAAGACGACAATAGTGCTCTCAGAACTGGTGCCTATTTGAGAAGGTGATGACACAACATAAAATTAACTAGATAGTCCCTTCACAGAGGGAAGCAGTGATTTGCAGCGGTGCCAGAGCTCAAATTTTTAAAACAGAGATAAATGAAATTTTGAGAAATGCACCCTTCCTGTTTACTTCGTGACCATTGGTTATCGATATCTTCCATGCTAAACACATTAGTGGCGGTTCCCAAGCGATAAAAGTAAAGGTTTACTCTCCCTCCACCAACAAAGACGCTCCACGGCTAGCCGCATCCATGGGTACCGTCCATACCAACATCAAACCTGGGGGAGTTTTGTTTAATTATTTGCAATTTTTGAATTCGGGACTGGGAATCCCTATTACCGCCCCTCTCGTGCGAGGACGAGTGAATAAACACTCATCATGAGAATAACCCGCTTAGCATGGAAGATATTGACTACCTCCTGTCACTCCATGAACAATCCAAGCACACAAAAACGGATGATTATTTGAAGTTTTTAGAGGTGGCACATGCAAATTTACTTAGAACGGCAGGGTAATACCGCATATAGGTAGATATATGGTGGACTCATCTGGAATAACTTGGGTTTTAGGATTTTGATGCACAAGCAGTTTTCTGCTTAGTACAGGTGAAGGCTAGCAAATAGGTTGAGAAGCGGCCAACTAGAGAGCGAAAACGGTCATGAACATGCATTATGCATAAGTAACATTGGATACTAGCATGAGTAGGATATGAACACCATGAACATAAATATCATAGAGGCTGCGTTGGTTTTGATTGAACTACATGCATGAATATGTGCCAAGTCAAGCCACTCGAACATTCGGAGGAGGATACCATATCATCATATACCACATCACAATCATTTTAATGCATGTTGACATCCAAGATAAATCATTATCCACTCCTAGCTACTTAAGCATGGCATGAGAAAGTATAATCTCTAATTGTCATTGCAAACATGTTTGATCATAATAGGCTGAATCATGGATACTAGGTTAAACATATTTACAAAAATGGAACAAGTTGAGTTCATACCCGTTTCTCTCTGCCGCAGCCAGTTCATCAAATATCGTCATTATTGCCTTTCACTTGCACGACCGAATGATATGAAAATAATAATAGTGCAAGAGTGTCGTGAACTAAGCTGGAATCTGCAAACATTTTATTGAAAAGGAGAAGACAAGGCAAATTGAGCTCTTTGTTAGATCAACAATAATGCATATGAGAGCCACTCAACATTTTCATCGTGGTCTTCTCCTCGGTTTAACTCAATAAAAGGAAAATAATTTCAGAGAAACACACTGAAATATTTTTGGAGTTTTTAGTTTTTCTTGAACAAAGCAAATTAAAGAGAAAAACAAAAACGAGAAAAACTATTTACACGGGAGAGCTCCTAACAAGCAAAAGAAGAACAAGGAAATCTTTTTGGGTTTTCTTTTAAATACTACAACTAACTAAACTAGAAAGAAAAACCGAAAAGAAGCAAACAACATTTTTTTGTGATTTTCTTAAAGTTTTTCAAACACACAAGAAGAAAGCGATAAAATAAATCAAGCATGGATAATACAATGAAAAAGTGTGAACACCGACAACTGGATGAAATGTGTGAACATGAATGAAATGTTGGTGGGCATACGTACTGCCCCAAGCTTAGGCTTTTGGCCTAGCTTGGTAATCACCGTCTGTAGCCTGCGCAATAGGCTCCTGGTGCAGCCTCCTCAGCCCGTCGAGCCGCCACAACCTCGGTGTTGTGTGCGCGGGCCTCGCTCTCAAGACACGGCCATAGGCAGGATTTGGTAGCATCTTCCTTTATTGAACTTGTGTTTGGTTCAACATAAGATTGACGGGTTGAGCCCCTACTAGAAGATGCCTCCGAGGACCTCCGCCTTGAAGAACTCCTTTCAAAGAAGTTCATCATATTTGCGTACAATTTTCTAAAAAAATTTGGGTCACAATAATTTTTTGTCAACAAAACTTCTCAAGATTGATAGCAACTACTCATAGGGATGTATAGAGGCCATATTAACCATTCAAACTACTTATAACTCTAAGAATTCAGCATGCAAGCTCATCTACAGCAGCACCAAGAGTAGCTAATTATTCGAAATATAATCCACTAAAGCAAAAACTAATTGGACCAATGGAGGAGTCACATACCAAGTTGCAATCCCCCAAAACAGTTTCGGAAATGGACCTTCGAGCGAAGAGATCGAAATTTGCGGGTTTGGGAGCAAGAACACAAGAGAGAGAGTGCAATGGTGATTTTTTTTCTGCAGGTAGGTGATGACATGGGCTAAAGAGATAAGTGAGGGGGCCCACATGGGGACCACAACCCACCAGGGTGCGCTTGGGGCTGCTGGCGCGCCCAGGTGGGTTGTGCCCACCTGGTGCGCCCCATTCTGATGTTATTTGCATCAAAAATTCTTAAATATTCAGAAAAAAAATCAAATTAAATTTTCAGGGCATTCTGAGAACTTTTATTTTTGGGTCATTTTTTGTTGCCCGGGAAATTCAGAAAACAGACTAAACATGGCATTTTATTTTATTTAACTAAGAAAAACAGAAAACAAATGTTGGAAATAGAAAGTTGTGCTTACTAAATTCATCAACTTCATACCTCTCAAAAATGATCCATTAATAAGGTTGATCAAGTCTTATTAACAACCACTTTTGATTAGCATGAAACCGAAGAACTTTCGTAAAACACTAAGTTACCTCAATGGGGATATGCATGCCCCCAACAATAAGCATTTCATATTTATTTTTGGGAGTAGGTAGAGGTAGTTGAAATCTTCCAATAGTGAGTGTTGGAGATTTTTCAATAACATTAATACCATTCACTTGGAATTATTTCTTCGGAAAGTGTACCGTATGCTCATTACCATTGATATGAAAACTGACCTTGCTTTTATTGCAACCAATAACAGCCCCTGCAGTATTCAAGAAGGGTCTACCATGGATAATCGACATGTTGTCGTCCTCGGGCATCTCAAGTATAACAAAGTCAGTTAAGATAGTAACATTTGCAAGAACAACGGGCACATCCTCACAAATACCGATAGGTATGGCAGCTGATTTGTCAACCATTTGCAAAGATATTTCAGTAGGTGTGAGTTTATTCAAATCAAGTATTTTATATAAAGAGAAAGGCATAACACTAACACCAGCTCCTAAATCACACAAAGCAATTTTGACGTAATTTCTTTTTATGGAGCAAGGTATAGTTGGTATTCCCGGATCTCCATGTTTTTTAGGTACTCCGTCCTTAAAAGAATAATTAGCAAGCATAGTGGAGATTTCCGCATCCGGTATTTTTCTTTTATTAGAGATGATGTCTTTCGTATATTTTGCATAAAGGGCCATCTTTAATATATTAGTCAAACGAGTGCACAAAAAGACTGGCCTAAGCATTTCAGCAAAGCGTTCAAATTCATCATCATCTTTCTTCTTAGTTGATTTAGGTGGAAAGGGCATGGGTTTTTTAACCCATGGTTCTCTTTCTTTTCCATATTTTTTAGCAACAAAGTCTCTTTTATCATATCTTTTATTTTTAGGTTGTGGGCTATCAAGATCAAGAGCTGGTTCTATCTCAACATCATTATCTGGTTGTTTATCATTGTCTGGTTGAGTGTCTTCATGAGCATCATCATTATCTTTTTATTATCACTAGGTGAATGTTCATTACCAAATTGAGTTTCAGCATCAGAGATAGAAACATCATTATCATTATCAGGAGGGTTTTCTATTTCTGGTTCACTGGAGGCATGCAAAGTCCTATCATTTTTCTTTTTCTTCTTCTTTTTAGAAGGACTAGGTGCATCAGTGTTAATTCTTTGAGAGTCTTGTTCAATTCTTTTAGGATGTCCCTCAGGATAAAGTGGTTCCTGAGTCATTTTACCTCCTCTAGTTGCTACTCTAACAGCAAAGTCATTTATATTATTATTCATTTCATCTAGCAACTCTCTTTGAGATTTAGCAACTTGTTCTAGTTGAGTTTGAACCATAGAGGCATGTTTTCCTACACCTCTAACATCATTGGAGATTCTAAATAACATGTCACTCAAGCAAGCAATCATATCAGAATTATATTTCAACTGTTTCATAACATTTTCATTGAAGTGATCTTGCTTTCTAATGTAATTATCAAACTCATAAAGGCATTGACTCGGATGCATATTATAAGGATTGTCCCTTTCATTAAATTTCATTAAAGAATTTACCTCTACCACCTTGGGTGGTGGTGTGTCAAGTTCATGTATCTCTTAAATAGGAGGTAAATTTTTAACATCCTCTACTTTAATACCTTTTTCCTTCATAGATTTATTTGCCTCTTGCATATCTTCTTGACTGAGATATAAGATACCCCTCTTCTTTGGAGTGGGTTTATGCGGTGCTTCAGGAAAAGTCCAATCATCATAATTTTTCAATATATTATTCACTAATTCCTCAGCTTGTTCAACAGTTCGTTCCTTGAAAACACAACCAGCACAACTATCTAGGAAGTCCCTAGAAGCATCGGTTATTCATTATAGAAGATATCAAGTATTTCATTTTTCTTAAGAGGATGATCCGGCAAAGCATTCAGCAATTGGAGAAGCTCCCCCAAGCTTGTGGGAGACTCTCTTCTTTAATTTGCACAAAGTTAAATATTTCCTGTAAGGCAGTTTGTTTCTTATGAGCAGGAAAATATTTCTCAGAGAAGTAACAAATCATATCCTGGGGACTACGCACACAACCAGGAGCAAGAGTATTGTACCATCTCTTAGCATCACCCTTTAATGAGAACGGAAGTAATTTGAGAATATAGTAATAGCGAATTTTATCCTCATGAGCAAAAAGGGTGGCTATATCATTCACTTTGGTAAGGTGTGCCACAACACTTTCAGTTTCATAACCATGGAAAGGATCAGATTCAACCAAAGTAATCAACTCTGGGTCGACAAAGAATTCATAATCCTTATCATCAACAAAGATAGGTGAAGTAGCAAACTTAGGATCACATATCATTCTAGCATTCAAAGATTTCTCTTTCAGTTTGCATAATAATTTCTTAAGATCATCTCTATCATTGCAAGCAAGAAAATCTCTAGCTGTCTCCTCATCCATAACTGTCGCGGTGGAACACGGTCACCTATGGGGCCATCGGCCTCTTGTGGTTTGGAAGGGGGGAGATCACATTGCACAAAGAGCAGAGGCCATGGGACAGCACGACAGAGGTGACGCTGGTGATTTTTACTCAGGTTTGGGCCGCTGTGAAGCGTAAAACCCTACTCCTGCTTTGGTGGATTGAAGAGAGGACCGTGGTGGTCGCGCAACGCTCTAGCCCAGCAAGGTCGCCTCGAAAAGAGCAGCTACGCGCGTATGAGTGTACAAGGGTCCGAATCCTTTCTTAGGTTGCCATGGCCCTCCTTTTATAAGCTAAGGGGTTACCAAAGTGGCAAAACAGTCATTATCTACTTCTTAGATAGCCAACAGTGCTATCATACCTAACTCTGGCTGTTAGGACAAAGTGCATTAAATGCACTGCTAGGTGTCACGCTGTGGATGCAGCCCGGCAAGCCTACCACGCCGCTTAACCATCTTCCACCTGTCTGCATGACACGCCTCTGGACGGGTGTCATATAGAGGGAATCTCCCATCTGAATGGCTGCCACGTGCCAAATGACAGCCACTTAATCACTTGGGGGCTCGACACCGCACTGATAAGTGACTTGCGTCGCTGTGCAGTGGAGCAGTGGAGTCTTGGCGGGGAGATCCACCCTTAGCGGCCCCGGCAAGCCTGCCGGGGAAATCTTGGGACTTGTCCTTGGTGCGGCCTCGACCAGACCAGACTTGCCTGCCCGGCAAGGGAGGACTTTCCTTAGTGGCATCTAGCTTCCTTGGCTTGTCTTGGTCTTCTTGATCCACCCTTTGAGTCCTCAAAGAGCTATCTCTCTGGTTTGGCCTTGTCTTGAAAACTTGGTGTTGTTGTATCTTTGCTATTGCGCATGTGTACAGCCTGGGCAACATACATGAAGGTTTGTTGCACCGACAGGAGCCCGAGGGCCTGGCCCAAACTTGCTGCCGAGCACCGTTGGGATAGGCCCTGTCAGGTACACAGGCTGGGCACTTGTGGTGTGATACGTCTCCAACGTATCTATAATTTTTTATTGTTCCATGCTATTATATTATCTGTTTTGGATGTTTTATATGCATTAATATGATATTTTATATTATTTTTGGGACTAACCTATTAACCTAGAGCCCAGTGCCAGTTTCTGTTTTTTTTCCTTGTTTTTTAGCTTCGTGGGAAAGGAATACCAAACGGAGTCCAAACAGAATAAAACCTTCGCGATGATTTTTCTTGGACCAGAAGACACCAAGAGACTTGGAGATGAAGTCGGAGGAGCCACGAGGCGGCCACAAGGGTGGAGGGCGCGCCCCCTGCCTTGTGGGCCCCCCGTGACTCCCCTGACCTAATTCTTTCGCCTATATATTCACATATGTTCCCAAACCACCAGAAGCATCCACGAAAAGACTTTTCCACCGCCGCAACCTTCTGTACCCGTGAGATCCCATCTAGGGACCTTTTCCGGCACCCTGCCGGAGGGGGATTCGATCACGGAGGGCTTCTACATCAACCCTATTGCCCTTCCGATGAAGCGTGAGTAGTTTACCTCAGACCTACGGGTCCATAGCTAGTAGCTAGATGGCTTCTTCTCTCTCTTTAATTCTCAATACCACGTTCTCCTTGTTGTTTTTGGAGATCTATCCGATGTAATATTCTTTTGCGGTGTGTTTGTCGAGATCCGATGAATTGTGGATTTATGATCAGCTTATCTATGAATATTATTTGAATCTTATCTGAATTCTTATATGCATGATTTGATATCTTTGTAATTCTCTTCGAACTATCGGTTTGGTTTGGCCAACTAGATTGGTTTTTCTTGCAATGGGAGAAGTGCTTAGCTTTGGGTTCAATCTTGCGGTGTCCTTTCCCAGTGACAGTAGGCGCAGCAAGGCACGTATTGTATTGTTGCCATCGAGGATAAAAAGATGGGGTTTACATCATATTGCTTGAGTTTATTCCTCTACATCATGTCATCTTACTTAATGCGTTACTCTGTTCTTCATGAACTTAATACTCTAGATGCAGGCAGGAGTCCGTCGATGTGTGGAGTAATAGTAGTAGATGCATCGTTTTGGTCTACTTGACACGGATGTAATGCCTATATTTCATAATCATTGCCTTAATTATCATCATAACTTTGCGCTTTTCTATCAATTGTTCGACTGTAATTTGTTCACCCACCATATTATTTGCTATCTTGAGAGAAGCCTCTAGTGAAACCTAATATGGCCCCCGAGTCTATTTTCCATCATATAGGTTTCCGATCTACTATTTTCCATCATATAAGTTTCCGATCTACCATTTTCCAATCTTTTACTTTTCGATCTATAAACCAAAAGTACCAAAAATATTTACTTTATTGTTTGTTTAGTTTCATCTATCTCTATCATATCTCACTTTTGCAAGTAACCGTGACGGGATTGACAATCCCTTTATCACGTTGAGTGCAAGTTGTTTGATTGTTTGTGGAGGTGCTAGGTGATTTGTGCGTTGTCTCCTACTAGATTGATACCTTGGTTCTCTAACTGAGGGAAATACTTATCTCTACTTTGCTGCATCACCCTTTCCTCTTGAATGGAAAAACCAACGCAAGTTCAAGAAGCAGCAGGAAGGATATCTGGCGCCGTTGCCAGGGAGATCTACGCCAAGTCGAGACATACCAAGTACCCATCATAAAACTCTCATCTCTTGCATTACATTATTCACCATTTGCCTCTCGTTTTCCTCTCCCCCACTTCTAAAATGATTTTCGAAAAGATTTGCCTTTTTCTTCGCCCCTCTTCCGTTCGTCTTCTTCGTTCGCTTTCGGTTTGCTCGTTTGCTAGATTGGTTTGTTGCCACCATGTCTGAATCTGGGGAGCTTATTGTTGAAAATCTTGCGGAAAAACATGGATCTTGTTCTTTGGATCATGAAACTGAAACTCCTCCTAATTACAAAACAAAAACTTTTCGTGTGGCGGATGGTAATATTATTGGGAAAGGTGTTATTCAAGAATTCTTTGATTGTACGGGATCTATGCCCATTAATAAAAGATCTATTCTTCTCAATACAAATTGCTGTGAGGATGCCATTGTTTTGCTCATTGAGAAATTAGAAAGAAAATTTGCGCACATTCATCCTGCCTTGCAAAAGGTGTTTCACGAACTTCCCAACATTAATCATCCTATATCTACAAAGATTGCCACCATCATCCTTATGCGAGAATTTGATTTTATAATAAAAGAAGCTAGGGATATTTTTGCTTTCTATAATAAAGATGTTGCACACCCTCCAATTGAAGATATCCTCCATGATAAAGAAACTATGCGTAGTTTGGAATCTAGGGATTATCAATCTTAGAGCGAGAATCTTAGGAGGAGAGTTCCCTATTAAAAAATCTCTCAAGCTTTGTACCTTGAGGCTTATGAGGAGTTTGATTGGATTACAAGGGGAATTTATGTAGGATTTAATAGGGATTGGTTGAATAAGATAATGAAGGAACCCGTTAGAAACGAGATACGTGTTTTATATAATGATATATATGGTGATGATCCTGACTATGGGTTGATGAATGTTAAAATTACCAATCAAAGTCCTTTCCATGATTTAAGTTCATCTACTAGAAAGGAAATAAAGGAAAGGATAGATTTGCTAAGACGAGTTTTATAGGATTTGATGAGAAAAGAATTGCATACCAAAGATGACAATACCTAGATCTATTCGTGTTTTTATGCCTAGCTAATGGCGTTAAGCAATAGCGCTTGTTGGGAGGCAACCCAATTTTATTTTTCTTCTTTACTTTTGCTCCTGTTTTGCTTTGAATAATTCATCTAGCCTCTGGTTAGATGTGGTTTTGTGTTTTAATTAGTGTTTGTGCCAAGTAAGACCTTTAGGATGGCTTACGGTGATAGTTGATTTGATCTTGGTGAAAAACAGAAACTTTTGCGTCCAGTCACAGAATTTAATAATTCACTGGAGCGTTGCAAAAACCTAAATTTTTTACACGAGATTGATACACAAATTGCCTCTGTTTTCCTGATGTTTCAAAAGATTTGGAGTTACAGAAGTATTAGAACAATTCGGATCTTCGCAGACTGTTCTGTTTTTGACAGATTCTGTTTTCTTTGTGTTGTTTGCTTATTTTGATGAATCTATGGGTAGTATCGGGGGGTATGAACCATGGAAAAGTTGGAATACAGTATATATTACACCAATATAAATAAAGAATGAGTTCACAACAGTACCAAAAGTGGTGATTTATTTTCTTATACTAACGGAGCTTATGAGATTTTCTGTTGAGTTTTGTGTTGTGAAGTTTTCAAGTTTTGGGTAAGGATTTGATGGACTATGGAATAAGGAGTGGCAAGAGACTAAGCTTGGGGATGCCGAAGGCACCCCAAGGTAATATTCAAGGACAACCAATAGCCTAAGCTTGGGGATGCCCCGGAAGGCATCCCCTCTTTCGTCTTCGTCTATCGGTAACCTTACTTGAGGCTATATTTTTATTCACCACATGATATGTGTTTTGCTTGGAGCGTCTTGTATGATTTGAGTCCTTGCTTTTTAGTTTGCCACAATCATTCTTGCTGTACACACCTTTTGAGAGGGACACACATGAATCGTGATTTATTAGAATACTCTATGTGCTTCACTTATATCTTTTGAGCTAGGCAATTTTGCTCTAATGCTTCACTTATATCTTGTTAGAGCACGGCGGTGGCTTTATTTTGTAGAAATTATTGAACTCTCATGCTTCACTTATATTATTTTGAGAGTCTCTAAACATCATGGTAATTTGCTTTGGTTATAAATTTAGTCCTAATATTATAGACATCCAAGAGGATATAATAAAAACTTTCATATAAAGTGCATTGAATACTATGAGAAGTTTGATTCCTTATGATTGTTTTGAGATATAAAGATGGTGATATTAGAGTCATGCTAGTGAGTAATTGTGAATTGGAGAAATACTTGTGTTAAGGTTTGTGAGTCCCGTAGCATGCATGTATGGTGAACCGTTATGTAACGAAGTTGGGGCATGAGATATTTTTTGATTGTCTTCCTTATGAGTGGCGGTCGGGGACGAGCGATGGTCTTTTCCTACCAATCTATCCCCCTAGGAGCTTGCGCGTAGTACTTTGTTTCTATGACTAATAGATTTTTGCAATAAGTATGTGAGGTCTTTATGACTAATGTTGAGTCCATGGGTTATACGCACTCCCACCCTTTCATCATTGCTAGCCTCTCTAGTGCCGCGCAACTTTCACCGGTACCATACACCCACCATATACCTTCCTCAAAACTGCCACCATACCTACCTATTATGGCATTTCCATAGCCATTCCGAGATATATTGCCATGCAACTTTCCACCGTTCCGTTTATTATGACACGCTTCATCATTGTCATATTGCTTTGCATGATCATGTAGTTGACATCGTATTTGTGGCAAAGCCACCTTTCATAATTCTTTCATACATGTCACTCTTGATTCATTGCACATCCCGGTACACCGCCGGAGGCATTCATATAGAGTCATATTTTGTTTTAAGTATCGAGTTATAAGTAAATAAAAGTGTGATGATCTTTATTATTAGAGCATTGTCCCATGTGAGGAAAAAAAAGAGGCCAAAGAAGCCAATTCAAAAAAATTGAGGGAAAAGAGAGAAGGGGCAATGTTACTATCCTTTTTCCACACTTGTGCGTCTAAGTAGCACCATGATCTTCACGATAGAGAGTCTCCTATGTTGTCATTTTTATATGCTAGTGGGAATTTTTCATTATAGAACTTGGCTTGTATATTCCAACGATGGGCTTCCTCAAATTGCCCTAGGTCTTCATGAGCAAGCAAGTTGGATGCACACCCACTTAGTTTTCTTTTGAGCTTTCATACACTTATAGCTCTAGTGCATCCGTTGCATGGCAATCCCTACTCACTCACATTGATATCTATTGATGGGCATCTCCATTGCCCGTTAATACGCCTAGTTGATGTGAGACTATCTCCTTCTTTTTGTCTTCTCCACAACCACCATATTCTATTCCACCTAGTGCTATGTCCATGGCTCACGCTCATGTATTGCGTGAAAGTTGAAAAGGTTTGAGAACATCAAAAGTATGAAAACAATTGCTTGGCTTGTCATCAGGGTTGTGCATGATTTGAATATTTTGTGTGATGAAGATGGAGCACAGCCAGACTATATGATTTTGTAGGGATAAGCTTTCTTTGGCCATGTTATTTTGAGAAGACATAATTGCCTTGTTAGTATGCTTGAAGTATTATTGTTTTTATGTCAATATTAACTTTTGTTTTGAATCTTATGGATCTGAACATTCATGCCACAATAAAGAAAAATTACATGGATAAATATGTTAGGTAGCATTCCACATCAAAAATTCTGTTTTTATCATTTACCTACTCGAGGACGAGCAGGAAATAAGCTTGGGGATGCTTGATACGTCTCCAACGTATCTATAATTTTTTATTGTTCCATGCTATTATATTATCTGTTTTGGATGTTTTATATGCATTAATATGCTATTTTATATTATTTTTGGGACTAACCTATTAACCTAGAGCCCAGTGCCAGTTTCTGTTTTTTTCCTTGTTTTTTAGCTTCGTGGGAAAGGAATACCAAACGGAGTCCAAACGGAATAAAACCTTCGCGATGATTTTTCTTGGACCAGAAGACACCCAGGAGACTTGGAGATGAAGTCGGAGGAGCCACGAGGCGGCCACAAGGGTGGAGGGCGCGCCCAGGGGGGTAGGGCGCGCTCCCTGCCTTGTGGGCCCCCCGTGACTCCCCTGACCTAATTCTTTCGCCTATATATTCACATATGTTCCCAAACTACCAGAAGGATCCACGAAAAGACTTTTCCACCGCCGCAACCTTCTGTACCCGTGAGATCCCATCTAGGGACCTTTCTCGGCACCCTGCCGGAGGGGGATTCGATCATGGAGGGCTTCTACATCAACCCTATTGCCCTTCCGATGAAGCGTGAGTAGTTTACCTCAGACCTACGGGTCCATAGCTAGTAGCTAGATCGCTTCTTCTCTCTCTTTGATTCTCAATACCATGTTCTCCTCGTTGTTTTTGGAGATCTATCCGATGTAATATTCTTTTGCGGTGTGTTTGTCGAGATCCAATGAATTGTGGATTTATGATCTGCTTATCTATGAATATTATTTGAATCTTCTCTGAATTCTTATATGCATGATTTGATATCTTTGTAATTCTCTTCGAACTATCGGTTTGGTTTGGCCAACTAGATTGGTTTTTCTTGCAATGGGAGAAGTGCTTAGCTTTGGGTTCAATCTTGTGGTGTCCTTTCCCAGTGACAGTAGGGGCAGCAAGGCACATATTGTATTGTTGCCATCGAGGATAAAAAGATGGGGTTTACATCATATTGCTTGAGTTTATTCCTCTACATCATGTCATCTTACTTAATGCGTTACTCTGTTCTTCATGAACTTAATACTCTAGATGCAAGCAGGAGTCGGTCAATGTGTGGAGTAATAGTAGTAGATGCAGAATTGTTTCGGTCTACTTGACACGGACATGATGCCTATATTTCATAATCATTGCCTTAGATATCGTCATAACTTTGCGCTTTTCTATCAATTGCTCGACAGTAATTTGTTCACCCACCGTATTATTTGCTACCTTGAGAGAAACCTCTAGTGAAACCTATGGCCCCCGGGTCTATTTTCCATCATATAAGTTTCCGATCTACTATTTTCCATCATATAAGTTTCCGATCTACTATTTTCCATCTTATAAGTTTCCGATCAACTATTTTGCAATCTTTTACTTTCCGATCTATAAACCAAAAATACCAAAAATATTTACTTTATCGTTTGTTTAGTTTCATCTATCTCTATCAGATCTCACTTTTGCAAGTAACCGTGAAGGGATTGACAACCCCTTTATGGTGTTGGGTGCAATTTGTATGATTGTTTGTGCAGGTGCTAGGTGATTTGTGCGTTGTCTCCTAATGGATTGATACCTTGGTTCTCTAACTGACGGAAATACTTATCTCTACTTTGCTGCATCACCCTTTCCTCTTCAAGGGAAAAACCAACACAAGCTCAAGAAATAGCAGGAAGGATTTCTGGCGCCGTTGCCGGGGAGATCTACGCCAAGTCAAGACATACCAAGTACCCATCATAAAACTCTCATTTCTTGCATTACATTATTCGCTATTTGCCTCTCATTTTCCTCTCCCCCACTTCTAAAACGATTTTCGAAAATATTTGCCTTTTTCTTCGCCCCTCTTTCGTTCGTCTTCTTCGTTCGCTTTCGGTTTGCTCGTTTGCTAGATTGGTTTATTGCCACCATGTCTCAATTTGGGGAGGTTATTGTTGAAAATATTGCGGAAAAACTTGGATCTTGTTCTTTGGATCATGAAACTGAAACTCCTCCTAATTACAAAACAAAAACTTTTCGTGTGGGGGATGGTAATATTATTGGGAAAGGTGTTATTCAAGAATTCTTTGATTGTACGGGATCTATGCCCATTAAAAATAGATCTATTCTTCTTGATACAAATTGCTATGAGGATGCCATTGTTTTGCTCGTTGAGAAATTAGAAAGAAAATTTGCGCACATTCATCCTGCTTTGCAAAAGGTGTTTTACGAACTTTCCAACATTAATCATCCTATATCTAAAAAGATTGCCACCATCATCCTTATGCGAGAATTTGGTTTTATAATAAAAGAAGCTAGGGATATTTTTGCTTTCTATAATAAATATATTGCACACCCTCCGATTGAAGATATCCTCCATGATAAAGAAACTATGCGTAGTTTGGAATCTAGGGATTATCAATCTTATAGCGAGAATCTTAGGAGGAGAGTTCCCTATTCAGAAATCTCTCAAGCTTTGTACCTTGAGGCTTATGAGGAGTTTGATTGGATTACAAGGGGAATTTATGTAGGATTTAATAGGATGGCTTACGGTGATAGTTGATTTGATCTTGCTGAAAAACAGAAACCTTTGCGTCCAGTCACAGAATTTAATAATTCACTGGATTGTTGAAAACCCCTGAATTTGTTACACGAGATTGATATACAAATTGCCTCAATTTCCTAATTTTTCAGAATTGTTGGAGTTACAGAAGTATTAGAATAATTCGGATCTTCGCAGACTGTTCTGTTTTTGACAGATTCTGTTTTCTTTGTGTTGTTTGCTTATTTTGATGAATCTATGGGTAGTATCGGGGGGTATGAACCATGGAAAAGTTGGAATACAGTATATATTACACCAATATAAATAAAGAATGAGTTCACAACAGTATCAAAAGTGGTGATTTATTTTCTTATACTAACGGAGCTTATGAGATTTTCTGTTGAGTTTTGTGTTGTGAAGTTTTCAAGTTTTGGGTAAGGATTTGATGGACTATGGAATAAGGAGTGGCAAGAGACTAAGCTTGGGGATGCCGAAGGCACCCCAAGGTAATATTCAAGGACAACCAATAGCCTAAGCTTGGGGATGCCCCGGAAGGCATCCCCTCTTTCGTCTTCATCTATCGGTAACCTTACTTGAGGCTATATTTTTATTCACCACATGATATGTGTTTTGCTTGGAGCGTCTTGTATGATTTGAGTCCTTGCTTTTTAGTTTTCCACAATTATCCTTGCTATACACACCTTTCTAGAGGGATACACATGAATCGTGATTTATTAGAATACTCTATGTGCTTCACTTATATCTTTTGAGCTAGGCAACTTTGCTCTAGTGCTTCACTTATATCTTTTTAGAGAACGGCGGTGGCTTTATTTTGTAGAAATTATTGAACTCTCATGCTTCACTTATATTATTTTGAGAGTCTCTAAACATCATGGTAATTTTCTTTGGTTATAAATTTAGTCCTAATATGATAGACATCCAAGAGGATATAATAAAAACTTTCATATAAAGTGCATTGAATACTATGAGAAATTTGATTCCTTATGATTGTTTTGAGATATAAAGATGGTGATACTAGAGTCATGCTAGTGAGTAATTGTGAATTGGAGAAATACTTGTGTTAAGGTTTGTGAGTCCCATAGCATGCATGTATGGTGAACCATTATGTAACGAAGGTGGGGCATGAGATATTTTTTGATTGTCTTCCTTATGAGTGGCAGTCGGGGACTAGCGATGGTCTTTTCCTACCAATCTATCCCCCTAGGAGCTTGCGTGTAGTACTTTGTTTCGATGACTAATAGATTTTTGCAATAAGTATGTGAGTTCTTCATGACTAATGTTGAGTCCATGGATTATACGCACTCTCACCCTTTCACCATTGCTAGCCTCTCTAGTGCCGCGCAACTTTCACCGGTACCATACACCCACCATATACCTTCCTCAAAACTGCCACCATACCTACCTATTATGGCATTTCCATCGCCATTCCGAGATATATTGCCACGCAACTTTCCACCGTTCCGTTTATTATGACATGCTTCATCATTGTCATATTGCTTTGCATGATCATGTAGTTGACATCGTATTTGTGGCAAAGCCACCTTTCATAATTCTTTCATACATGTCACTCTTGATTCATTGCACATCCTGGTACACCACCGGAGGCATTCATATAGAGTCATATTTTGTTTTAAGTATCGAGTTGTAAGTAAATAAATGTGTGATGATCTTCATTATTAGAGCATTGTCCCATGTGAGGAAAAAAAAGGGCCAAAGAAGCCAATTCAAAAAAAATGAGGGAAAAGAGAGAAGGGGCAATGTTACTATCCTTTTTCCACACTTGTGCTTCAAAGTAGCACCATGATCTTCACGATAGAGAGTCTCCTATGTTGTCATTTTCATATGCTAGTGGGAATTTTTAATTATAGAACCTGGCTTGTATATTCCAACGATGGGATTCCTCAAATTGCCCTAGGTCTTCATGAGCAAGCAAGTTGGATGCACACCCACTTAGTTTTCTTTTGAGCTTTCATACACTTATAGCTCTAGTGCATCCGTTGCATGGCAATCCCTACTCACTCACATTGATATCTATTGATGGGCATCTCCATAGCCCGTTAATACGCCTAGTTAATGTGAGACTATCTCCTTCTTTTTGTCTTCTCCACAACCACCATATTCTATTCCACCTATAGTGTTATGTCCATGGCTCACGCTCATGTATTGCGTGAAAGTTGAAAAGGTTTGAGAACATCAAAAGTATGAAACAATTGCTTGCCTTGTCATCAGGTTTGTGCATGATTTGAATATTTTGTGTGATGAAGCTGGAGCACAGCCACACTATATGATTTTGTAGGGATAAGCTTTCTTTGGCCATGTTATTTTGAGAAGACATAATTGCCTTGTTAGTATGCTTGAAGTATTATTGTTTTTATGTCAATATTAAAATTTTGTTTTGAATCTTATGGATCTGAACATTCATGCCACAATAAAGAAAAATTACATGGATAAATATGTTAGGTAGCATTCCACATCAAAACTTCTGTTTTTATCATTTACCTACTCGAGGACGAGCAGGAATTTAGCTTGGGGATGCTTGATATGTCTCCAACATATCTATAATTTTTTATTGTTCCATGCTATTATATTATCTGTTTTGGATGTTTTATATGCATTAATATGCTATTTTATATTATTTTTGGGACTAACCTATTAACCTAGAGCCCAGTGCCAGTTTCTGTTTTTTTCCTTGTTTTTTAGCTTCATGGGAAAGGAATACCAAGCGGAGTCCAAATGGAATAAAACCTTCGCGATGATTTTTCTTGGACCAGAAGACACCCAGGAGACTTGGAGATGAAGTCAGAGGAGCCACGAGGCGACCACAAGGGTGGAAGGTGCGCCCAGGGGGGTAGGGCGCGCCCCCTGCCTTGTGGGCCCCCCGTGACTCCCCTGACCTAATTCTTTCGCCTATATATTCACATACGTTCCCAAACCACCAGAAGCTTCCACGAAAAGACTTTTCCACCGCCGCAACCTTCTGTACCAGTGAGATCCCATCTAGGGACCTTTTCCGGCACCCTGCCGTAGGGGGATTCGATCACGGAGGGCTTCTACATCAACCCTGTTGCCCTTCCGATGAAGCGTGAGTAGTTTACCTCAGACCTACGGGTCCATAGCTAGTAGCTAGATGGCTTCTTCTCTCTCTTTGATTCTCAATACCACGTTCTCCTTGTTGTTTTTGGAGATCTATCCGATGTAATATTCTTTTGCGGTGTGTTTGTCGAGATCCGATGAATTGTGGATTTATGATCAGCTTATCTATGAATATTATTTGAATATTCTCTGAATTCTTATTTGCATGATTTGATATATTTGTAATTCTCTTCGAACTATCAGTTTGGTTTGGCTAACTAGATTGGTTTTTCTTGCAATGGGAGAAGTGCTTAGCTTTGGGTTCAATCTTGCGGTGTCCTTTCCTAGTGACAGTTGGGGCAGCAAGGCACATATTGTATTGTTGCCATCAAGGATAAAAAGATGGGGTTTACATCATATTGCTTGAGTTTATTCCTCTACATCATGTCATCTTACTTAATGCGTTACTCTGTTCTTCATGAACTTGATACTCTAGATGCAGGCAGGAGTCGGTTGATGTGTGGAGTAATAGTAGTAGATGCAGAATCGTTTCGGTCTACTTGACACGGACGTGATGCCTATATTTCATAATCATTGCCTTAGATATCGTCATAACTTTGCGCTTTTCTATCAATTGCTCGACAGTAATTTGTTCACCCACCGTATTATTTGCTATCTTGAGAGAAGCCTCTAGTGAAACCTATGGCCCCCGGGTCTATTTTCCATCATATAAGTTTCCGATCTACTATTTTCCATCATATAAGTTTCCGATCTACTATTTTCCATCATATAAGTTTCTGATCTACTATTTTCCATCTTATAAGTTTCCGATCTACTATTTTGCAATCTTTTACTTTCCAATCTATAAACCAAAAATATTTACTTTATTGTTTGTTTAGTTTCATCTATCTCTATCAGATCTCACTTTTGCAAGTAACCGTGAAGGGATTGACAACCCCTTTATAGCGTTGGGTGCAAGTTGTTTGATTGTTTGTGCAGGTGCTAGGTGATTTGTGCGTTGTCTCCTACTGGATTGATACCTTGGTTCTCTAACTGAGGGAAATACGTATCTCTACTTTGCTGCATCACCCTTTCCTCTTCAAGGGAAAAACCAACGCAAGCTCAAGAAGTAGCATGGTGGCTCACATCTTGATATTTTCCTTGCTTCTTCCTTAACCTGTGCTTGAGTCAGTTTCCAGTTTTCCCGTGCGTTGCGCGACACCAAACCCGGTGGGGCCATCTCTGTAATAGCCCGTGAATGACTTTTATTCACGGGGAGGTAACCGCCACATCACTCTTCCCACCGCGCATGTCCCTTTCGCCACGTACGCCGCATGCATCGCGCGGGGTAGGTAATGGATGTGTATGGTGTAGGAAAAGGGCGTTGGGGCAGAAATCCGACTGACCCGGATTGGTGCAATAGGGCGGTCGACGAGTCCAGCCGCTGTGTGGTGGCATAAACGGGTCGGATTTGAAGGAGCCCCTAGGGGGGAGGTGGAGTACCAGCCTCCGGTCCCAGCTCGACTATAAAAAGGGAGCTCGAGGGGGAACGGATGCATTCATCCTCGCATCTTCTCCTTCTCCTTGCTTGCTTTCTTCTTCTTTATGTCGAGGAAAATAGGCCAAGGCCTGGCTTCGGGCTTCAGCTTTGGAGCGGTGATCCCGGAGGCTCATGTTGACACTCGGGGAGTGAGTCTGGTCCACAGCCGTGGGAGACGTAGTGGCAGTGCTTGGGGCAATCGTAGCTGGTGGCAGTGCACCTATGACCGCCGTATCCACTCCGGTATGGAGGATGCCACATTGTTCCGTAATGGCAGAGTGCTCGCGCCCTTCACACTAGTTATCCGTCCGGGGAAGGGGTGTTGCCTCTGCCACGAGCTGCTGGGGTTCGAAGGCCCGTTGGTGGAGCCTTCAGGGCCTCTGGTGCCCGCCTGTGGTGCCGTGCTCAGGATCTTTAGTGATCCCAGCGCAGCCCTCTCCGGTGAGGTCGGGGGCAATGCTGAAGATGGTGACGCCTTCCTGCCTGCCAAGGTGGGGGCGGTGTCCTTAACGCGCCTTGGGCACTGCCACCACCATCAGCAGCCTCTCCGAGGGAAGCGACGGGCCAGGGGCCCGGCGTCCTCCCGCAGTGACAGTGATGAGGAGGAAACCGGCGAAGACGAGGAAGGCGGGTGGCAGGCCGTCAGGTCGAAATAGGATGGCACCGACGCCTTCATCTCGTATTGCCTGCCTGTTGCTCCCTTCTGTGATTCTTCCCCGCCCCGGCACCATCATCACCAGCCTCTTCCGGACGATTGCCGGGGGGAGCTCTCTTGGTGCCTTCTGCCGCGCACACCACGCCTAGGCGCTCCTTTTGCCCTTTTTCGCACTCGAGATGAATCCTGGGAAAAGGAGGGCAATAAGGCATTACGGGGCATCTGTCCTTATATTCGAAAGGATGTATGTGCTCGCCAAATTTTAGTCTTAAATATGTAATCTCTTTTATCCATGTTTGTGTTCTGTAAGGTCTGTACTTGCTTATCCGCATATTAATGAAAAAGACAAGCCTTGCCGGGTACTTGTGCATGTATCTTATCCATGCACAGGAGGAACGCCTCTATACTTTTAGGTAAACAAGATTCCTCGGCAAGCTATCTTGTCGGTGCCCTCCGTTGTTGCCTCCTAGCCGGGGCTTGAAACTACGGAAGGGAACTGGCTCCTTGTCGATCCTTCTCTGTCAAATGCCACTACAACCATCTTGATCGAAGCAGCGTTCGGATCATAGGATGGGAGCACAAAAGCTTTGAAGGTGACAAGGTTTCTCTATGCACAAGTTTTCTTTTTACAGAGACACGTATGGATAACAGGAAACTTATCTATTCGGCTTGTCGGGGATCAATATGTAAGCTTGTTTTCCGTCTCTTCTTCCCAGGATCAAGTCCGTGGTAAGAGCCCTGTAATTAGTTGCAGGGGAAAACATATCAGCATATGACCTCATCTAAATGATCATGGCAAGTTTAAGCTAAGCTAATCATGCATGCATGTTTTTAGGGCGCCAGCGCTTCGTTTTATTATCTGTGCTCAGGATCTACG
Organism: Thinopyrum elongatum; assembly: GCA_011799875.1. NCBI lineage: Eukaryota > Viridiplantae > Streptophyta > Magnoliopsida > Poales > Poaceae > Thinopyrum > Thinopyrum elongatum. Next base: position 505,996,407 of record CM022301.1, on the reverse strand, counting down.
CCTGGTTTGTACAAAGGGTTACATGCCCATCGACAAAGCTTGTACAAAAGGGTGGCTGCCGGGGCAGGGCCCGACAGCCGCGCCTTATGGGTAGAACTTGCGAAGATGCTCAATATACCATGAGTTTTGCATTTTGATGCCATCTTCGGTCTCCAGACAGACTGCGCCAGGTCTGGTGACTCGTACTACCCGGTAAGGGCCTTCCCACTTCGGCGTCAACTTGTTGGAATCCTTGGCGGACTGAACACGCCTAAGGACAAGGTTGCCTTCCTCAAGGCTCTGGGCATGGACCCTGCGGCTATGATAGCGATGCAGGGCTTGCTGGTAGCGTGCAGCACGCACAGCAGCCCGGAGACGGTTCTCCTCAAGGAGCACGGCATCGTCATGGCGGTGCTGCTCTTGCTCTACTTCATCATAGGCAAATACTTGAGGTGACCCGTATATGAGTTCCGTGGGGATCATTGCTTCTTCCCCATAGACTAGGGAGAAGGGAGTCTGGCAGGTAGCTCGATTTGGTGTCGTACGGAGGGACCAAAGAACCATCGGCAGCTCATCGATCCAGCGTCTGCAGCGCTTCGGCAGCTTATCAAAAGTGCTTGTCTTGAGCCCACGCAGCACTTCAGTGTTCATCCTCTCAGCTTGTCCATTGCTCCTGGGATGAGCAACAGAGGCGAATGAAACCTTGCTTCCGAGGGTTTGAACGTATTGTATGAAGGCGCGGCTTGTGAATTGGGTGCCATTGTCAGTGATTACTTTGGCGGGTACTCCAAAACGGCACACCAATCCTTTCAAGAACTTGATAGCTGATTGTGCGGTCACCTTCCTCACAGGCTCCACTTCCGGCCACTTTGTAAACTTGTCAATTGCAACGTACAAGAATTCAAAGCCCTCGGTAGCACGGGGGAAGGGGCCCAAGATGTCGAGCCCCCATACTGAAAATGGCCATGACAAAGGGATCGTCTGGAGAGCTTGAGCAGGTTGATGGATATTCTTGGAATGGAACTGGCAGACTTCACATCTGGTGACTAGCCCAAATGCATCTTGGAGGGCCGTGGGCCAGTAGAAACCTTGCCGGAAAGCTTTTCCAACCAAGGCTCTTGATCCAATATGGGAGTCGCACATGCCTTTGTGTATCTCTGCCAACGGTTCCTTCCCCTCTTCCCGGCAAATGCGCTTCAATTTCACACCGTTGGGCCTCCTTATGTATAATGTGTCATCGACAAGCTGATACATACTGGCCCTCCGGGCTACTCTTTCAGCTTCTTCTTGCTCTTCGGGAAGTTCTCCAGTTTGGAGGTAGTGGACTATGTGTCGTGCCCAAGTTGGAGCTTGAGGCTCGACAACAAGGACAAATGGCACCTCCTCACTCGTGGGAGCGCCTACCTCGACCGCAAGGACCTGTGGTCCTGTGGAAGAGTGCAGCTCACCAAGCGAAGTGGAGTTGTTCCCGGAAGCTTCTCTACCGGGGACTTCTGGAGGTTCTGCTGGTAAAGGCTTGTCGGAGTCCAGCCTCCTCCTTTTTCTGGCCATCGTTGTCGGGGATACGGACGGTTGAGTCAGGTGGAGAACAAAAGTCCCTGGTTCCACAGGAAGCTTTTGCGCAGCGCATTTTGATAGATGATCAGCGATGCTGTTTTCCGCATGCGGCACGTGCTATGTTTGCAATCCATCAAAACGCTCCTCCAACTTTCTCACTTCTTCAACGTACACCTCCATCAATGGGCTCTAGTAATCCTTGTTCACTTTCCTTACTACAAGCTGCGAATCTCCATGGATGATCAACTTCTTAATCCCCAATTCCCTTGCAATTCTAAGCCTGGCAAGGAGCCCTTCATATTCTGCAGTGTTGTTGGTAGCTTTCTCTCGGGGAAAATGCATTTGGACCACATACTTGAGGTGTTCTCTGGTGGGCGCGACGAGGAGCACGCCAGCCCCTACACCTTGCAATGAGAAGGCACCATCAAAGTACATGACCCATTCTTGAGGAGCCTCCTTTGCCGGGGATAACTGTTTCCGGTGTCTCTTCGTCTGGAGTGGGTGTCCATTCTGCAATGAACTCTGCCAACACTCTGCTCTGAATGGTTGAGGTACTTTCATACTTCATACCAAAACTTGACAACTCTAATGCCCATTCAACTATCCTGCCGGTGGCCTCGGGGTTCCTCAGTATGCGTTGCAATGGGAAATGGGTGACAACTGTGACCTCGTGGGCTTGGAAGTAGTGACGCAGCTTCCTCGAGGCCATGATGAGGCCAAAGATTAATTTTTGTACTCCACAGTACCTTGACCTAACCCCCTGCAACAGGGAGCTAACAAAGTAAAATGGCCGCCGCACCACCTTTTTCTTTGCCGGGGTCCTGGGATATCCTTCACCACCCTGCTCCTCTTTCTCCTGATCTGTACTCAAGCTTGCCGCAACTGGTTGATGTTTGTGAAAGCACAAGTGCTCCCTGGGTGATTTAGGTAATTAATGTCAACATATCTCTTGTTGGACTAATACTTTCATCTAGTATATTTCAGATGAGTTCAACAGTGGAGTGGCAGGACAAGAGGATGTGGAACCCCTTCAAGATGCTAAGGTCACATATTGGCAAAAGCTCAAGACTCTACATTTTCATTTTAGTGATCCAAGATCACATTGAGTCCATAGGAAAAGCCAATACTATTAAAAAGGGATGAGGTGTTGCTTAATGGCTTGCTTGCTCAAAATGCTTAGTGATATGCTCCAAAAGCCCTCAACCACTTTCTCATTTCCACATATGTCCTAAACCTAAAGTCAAACTCGTCCCCACCGATTTGATCTATCCAGCGCCACTGAGTTCAATTGACATAGCCACTGCCAGAAACCCTAATCAGTTCGGTCTTACCGATGGGATCTAGGTCTCACCGAGATGGGCTTGCAAACTCTCTGTTACCTACTGCAATTATTTCGGTCTCACCGAAATAGGTAGTCGGCCCCACCGAGTTTGCTTGGCCAACTCTCTATTTGCTTATTACTAAAATCGCTCTCACCGAGTTTGTGTAATCGGTCAAACAGAGATGAGGTTTTACCCTAACCCTAGCACATCGGTCCCACCGAGTTGACCTTGTCGGATCCACCGAAAATCCTAACGTTCACATTTTGAACTGAATCGGTTTAACCGAGTTTCACTATTCGGTCCCACTGAGTTTGGTAAATTGTGTGTAACGGTTAGATTTTGTGTGGAGGCTATAAATACCCCTCCACCCCCTTCTCCATTTGTGAGAGAGCCATCAGAACGTGCCTACACTTCCAGTACTCATTTTCTAAGAGAGAACCACCTACTCATGTGTTGAGACCAAGACATTCCAATCCAACCACTAGAATCTTGATCTCTATCCTTCCCCAAGTTGATTTCCACTCAAATCATCTTTCCACCATATCCAAATCTGTCAGAGAGAGTTGAGTGTTGGGGAGACTATCATTTGAAGTACAAGAGCAAGGATTTCATCATCAACACACCATCTATTACCTTTTGGAGAGTGGTGTCTCCTAGATTGGTTAGGTGTTACTTGGGAGCCTCCGTCAAGATTGTGGAGTTGAACCAAGGAGTTTGTAAGGGCAAGGAGATCGCCTACTTCGTGAAGATCTACCCAAGTGAGGCAAGTCCTTCATGGGCGATGGCCATGGTGGGATAGACAAGGTTGCTTCTTCGTGGACCCTTCGTGGGTGGAGCCCTCTTTGGACTCGCGCAACCGTTACCCTTCGTGGGTTGAAGTCTCCACCAACAAGGATGTACGATAGCACCACCTATAGAAACCACGCCAAAAATCTCCGTGTCTCCAATTGCGTTTGCACACTCCAATCCCATCCCTTTACATTCTTGCAAGTTGCATGCTTTACTTTCCGCTGCTCATATACTCTTGCCATGCTTGCTTGAAATGTATTGTGAATGTTTAAACTTGTGCTAAAACTCCACCTTAACTTGAAGAACTTAAAAACAGCTACTTTTCTTTGTTGAGGGTCTAATCACCCCCCTCTAGACACCTCTTCTCGATCCTTTCAATTGGTATCAGAGCATTGGTCTCCATTGCTTTGGTTTAATCACCATTGGAGGAAGATGGATGAGTCTACGATGGGGAGTTTTAGACATAGAGTGCCCATACTTGATGGAGAGTTCTTTATTGCTTGGAAAAATGAGATGCTTGATATTTTCAATGAATATCACTTGAACAAGTATATTACTAGCCCTTGTGCGCCTCTTGTTGATCCTTTGCATCCTACCCCCGATGAGTCTCTCGACATGATTCGCAATCTTAGAACTGTCAATCTTATCACTAGAGGATTGCCTAGAAGCTTGATAGCTCGCTTGCCAACTCTTGATTGTGCCTACACTATATGGAGATTTCTTGAGGAACGATTTCCAAACTACTCCTTGAAAAACTTAGATGAGATTCTTCATAAGTCCATTGCTTTAAATAAGATGAGCCCTAATGATCATAAGTTTGGTGATTGTCTATTTGAGCTTCGTGACCTTATGCGTGCCAAAGGAGATGTTGGAATCATTAGCAATATCATTTCCAAAGTCGTTAGAATTCATAAAGATGCACATTGTCATGGTCATAAAGCTAATGAATCACTCTCTCTAGGTAATGATCAATCACAAGACGATGTTGAACATGGATACTATGATGAGGATGATGATAGTGACTTTGATCTCGATGAGTCTATGAGGCACTTTGGTCTTATGGCTAACCTTCGCGGCTACATGGCTGGAGGAAATGAATGGGTTCTTGATAGTGGATGTACCGATCACATGACCGGAGACAAGGATATGTTTCGTGAGCTCGCTGAAAACAACGGCCCTCGAAAGTATGCCACTTTTGGTGATAACTCAAAGGGTAAGGTGGTTGGCCTTGGTAAGGTGGCCATCTCACATGACAGCTCTATCTAAAATGTTATGCTCGTTGAATCTCTTGGCTATAATTTACTTTCTGTATCTAGACTAGCCGATTTCGGTTTCAATGTCCTATTTACTGAAGTAGATTGCCAAGTGTTTCGAAGAGATAATCATAAAATGGTCTTTACCGGCATACGCAGAGGTGATCTATACATTGTTGATTTCACTAAAAAGGCTCAACCTAGAACTTGCTTAATTGCTAAATCTTCTAAAGGTTGGTTGTGGCATAGAAGGTTAGGTCATGTGGGCATGCGAAATCTTGATAGGCTTATTAAAGGTGATCACATCCTTGGAGTGAAAGATGTTATATTTGACAAGGATAGATTGTGCGGTGCTTGTCAAGCAGGAAAACAGGTTGGAGGAAGCCACCCCATGAAGAACATCATGACCACGAGAAGACCACTCGAGCTACTTCATATGGATCTTTTTGGTCCAAACGCCTATAAAAGTCTCGGTGGAAATTCGTTTGGTTTAGTCATAGTCGATGATTTTTCAAGATTTACGTGGGTGTTCTTTCTTGATGATAAGTCGCAGGTCCAAAAGATCTTCAAGAACTTCGCTAGGAAGGCCCAAAATCAATTTGAAGTGAAGATCAAGAAGGTTCGTAGCGACAACGGAACGGAGTTCAAGAACGCCAATGTGGACACCTTTCTTGACGAAGAAGGGATTTCACATGAGTTCTCGGCTACGTACACGCCTCAACAAAATGGAGTTGTTGAGAGGAAGAACTGGACGCTCATTGAAATGGCAAGAACGATGCTTGATGAATACAAGACGCCAAAACTTTTGGGCGGAAGCGGTTGAGACAGCTTGTAATGCGACAAATCGTCTATATCTTCACAAGCTACTCGGCAAGACGGCATACGAGCTTCTCACCGGTAACAAACCCCAAGTTCGATACTTTCGAGTATTTGGCTCAAAGTGCTACATTCTTGATAAGCATCGTCGTTCGAAATTTGCTCCTAAATCTCATGAAGGTTTCCTACTCGGTTATGGCTCAAACTCTCACACTTACCGTGTCTACAACAATTTCACCCGAAAGGTTGAAGAGACGGTAGATGTGAAGTTTGATGAATCTAACGGCTCGCAAGTAGAGCAATTGCCAATTGATGTAGGAGACAAAGACCCTTCGGAAGCAATCCAAGACTTGTCTATTGGCAAGGTTTGTCCAACGAAGGTGAAGGAGAGTACCTCGTCCGTCCAAGTGGAAGCTTCTACCTCACGACAAGGTGAACCACGAGTTGACCCGGAGGCATCCACAAGTGGGACACGCCAAAATGAAGAAAACAAGGAAGTACACCAAGATGAACCACATCGACCTCCCTCACTGAGGGGGTCCTGGATTAGGGGGTCCCCGGGCGTCCGAGCTATGTGACATGGGCTGGACTGATGGGCTATGAAGATACAAGATAGAAGACCTTCTCCCATGTCTAGATGGGACTCTCCTTTGCGTGGATGGCAAGTTAGGCGTTCGGATATGAAGATTCCTTTCTCTGTAAACCGACTCTGTACAACCCTAGGTTCCCCCGGTGTCTATATAAACTGGAGGGTTTAGTCCGTAGAGGCAATGACAATTCCCACAGGCTAGACATCTAGGGTTTAGCCATTACGATCTCGTGGTAGATCAACTCTTGTAACCCCTATACTCATCAAATACAATCAAGCAGGATGTAGGGTTTTACCTCCATCAAGAGAGCCCGAACCTGGGTAAACATCGTGTCCCCCGTCTCCTGTTACCTTCGATCCTCACAAGCACAGTTCGGGACCCCCTACCCGAGATCGGCCAGTTTTGACACCGACATTGGTGCTTTCATTGAGAGTTCCACTGTGTCGTCAGCAGAAGGTTCGATGGCTCGTTCGATCATCAACAACGATGCTGTTTCCGGGGAGACCTTCCTTCCCGGTTAAATTTTTGTGTTCGGCAGCTTCGCTCTGCATGCCAACTCAATTGGCCGCTTCGAGTAGATCGACAGCTACGCCCCTGGTCATCAGATCAGTTTTGGGAATCTGAATCATGTCGCTGATATCCGAGGAGACCTGATCTTCGAAGGATTCGCGGCTCCGACCACCGCTCTGGCATTAGATCTAGAGCAAATCACTGGGTCCGGAGATGGGAGTTTGGAGCTCGCCGGACTCTCTGCAATCATGGAGCTTACTACCGGAGATCCAGTAGAGACCACGTCATCGGTTAGCCTGGAATCAAACCGGATTCCCTTTATCACCGGAGAGCCGGACTCGTCCCTGGACTCTAAATCCGAACTCTTAAGCTCCACGACAAGTAAGCATGGCCAGGAGGCTTTCGCCTCACCCAGTGCCAAAGACTTTGGTCTCCCCATCCAATCCTCGCCCTTAAACGAGGCTCTGGACTTAATGCGATCCCTCACCATTACAGAGGAATCACTTCCGAACGACGCCCAGCCCGGACTAGGGGCTGAGAGCGGGGAATTTTACGTCCCACCCACCACCCACTTGATAGCCACTGTCGAAGACTTAACCGACATGCTCGATTACGCTTCCGAAGACATCGACGGTATGGACGACGATGCCGGAGCCGAACCAGCTCAAAACCCGCCTATCACCGGGCGTTGGACTCCCACTTCTACATACGACGTGTACATGGTGGATACACCCAAAGAGGACGACGATGGCAATCAGGATCCGATCGAGGACAAGCCTGTCGAAGTTCCACCAAAGCGACGACGTCAATGACGCCGTTCAAGATCGCGGCGAGGAAAGGAAAGTAATACCGGCATCGGAGATAATGACACTCCAGAGAATGCCGAAGACTCGGAGCACCCCATCGAGCCTGCCGTAGAACAGGATGACGGGGAAGACGGACAAGTCAACCTAGATGAACCGACCGAGAATGATGATTCAGAGGACAGTAACTATTTACTGGCCTCCGAGGAGGAAGTCAGCCTCGGCAACGAAGATTTCATCGTTCCAGAGGAACCCCTCGAGCAAGAATGCTTTAGGCGACAGCTCATCGCAATAGCGAGGAGCCTAAAACAGAAACAGCAACGGCTTCAAGCCGAAGAGGATACGCTCAACGATAGATGGACTAATGTCCTAGCGGCCGAAGAATACGGCCTCGAGCGCCCAACAAAGGGCTATCCAAAGCGCAGGCTACTACCACAATTTGACAACGAGGCCCTTGAGTCAATACCGCCAAGGTATAATCCTGCTGACGAACCCGACCGACCACCACGCGGTCGGGACAGAGCGGCTACACACGCCGAACACCAGCCCGCGCTACCTCGCCGTAAAAGCAAGGGGGTAGCTGCTCCGGACTACACCTATGACCTACGACAGGAGCTGGACAATAGAGCCGGCCAGACCAGATCAATCTACGGATCAAGGGGACGTGCTCCAACAAGAGACGACGGCCGTCAAGCCTGGAGTGATAAGCACAACCTCAACCGGGCTGAAAACCGAATACGGATATCGTCCGAACTCCATCATGACGTTGCCAGATACAGAGGCGCCGCACACCCCTTGTGCTTTACCGATGAGGTAATGCAGCACCAATTTCCAGAAGGGTTTAAACCCGTAAACATCGAATCATACGATGGAACGACAGATCCCATGGTATGGATTGAGGACTTTCTTCTCCACATACACATGGCCCGCGGTGACGATCTACACGCCATCAAGTACCTCCCACTAAAATTAAAGGGACCGGCTCGGCACTGGCTAAACAGCCTCCCAGAAAACTCCATTGGTAGCTGGGAAGATTTGGAAGATGCCTTTAGGGACAACTTCCAAGGCACATATGTCCGGCCTCTAGATGCCGACGACCTTAGTCATATAGTCCAGCAACCCAGAGAGTCAGCCCGAAAGCTCTGGACCAGGTTCCTAATTAAAAAGAACCAAATTGTCGACTATCCGGACGCCGAAGCCCTTGCGGCCTTTAAGCACAGCGTCCGGGACGAGTGGCTCGCCCGACACCTCGGCCAGGAAAAACTGAAGTCCATGGCGGCCCTTACCGCACTCATGACCCGCTTTTGCGCAGGAGAAGATAGCTGGCTAGCCCGTCGAAGCAATAGCACCAGCGACCCTGGCACCTCCGAAGCCAGAGACAGCAACGGTAGGCCACGACGCAACAAACACAAGCGTCGAAGCAACAATGCAGATACTGAAGATACGGCGGTCAACGCCGGATTCAGTGGCTCTAAACCCGGTCAGCGGAAGAAGCCTTTCAAAGGAAACAAAGATGGTCCATCTAGTCTGGACAGAATACTTGATCGACCTTGCCAGATCCAAGGCAGCCCCGACAAGCCTGCCAATCATACCAACAGAAATTGTTGGGTTTTTAAACAGGCCGGTAAGCTAAACGCCGAACATAAGGGGAAAGGGTCGCCCAGCGAGGACGACGATGAAGAACCTCGCCCACCGAACACAGGGGGGCATAAGAAATTTCCCCCCGAGGTAAAAACGGTGAGTATGATATACGTTACACATATTCCCAAGAAGGAGCTCAAACGGGCGCTAAGGGACGTCTACGCCGTAGAGCCGGTCGCCCCAAAATTCAACCCATGGTCGGCTTGTCCGATCACCTTCGATCGAAAGGATCACCCGACCAGTATCCGTCATGGAGGTTCGGCAGCTTTGGTCCTCGATCCAATTATCAACGGATTCCACCTTACGCGAGTCCTCATGGACGGTGGTAGCAGCCTTAACCTGCTTTATCAGAACACTATCCGCAAAATGGGTATTGATCCGTCAAGAATCAAGCCTACTAAAACCACCTTCAAAGGAGTAATACCAGGTGTAGAGGCCCGCTGCACGGGCTCAATCACATTGGAAGTAGTCTTCGGTTCGCCGGACAACTTCTGAAGCGAAGACTTGATCTTCGATATCGTCCCCTTCCGCAGTGGTTATCACGCACTGCTCGGACGTACTGCCTTCGCCCGCTTCAATGCAGTCCCGCATTATGCTTACTTAAAGCTCAAGATGCCTGGACCACGAGGCATTATAACAGTCAATGGAAACATGGAGCGCTCCCTCCATACAGAGGAGCATACCGCGGCCATCGTAGCCGAGGTGCAGGGTGGCCTCGCTAAGCCGAATACTACACTGGCAGTCAAGCCCCCGGACAGGGCTAAACGAGTCTGGTCTACCCTGCAGAACGACAATCCGGCTCATCCAGAGCTAGATTAGCAATTCGGCCTCCGTCAATGCCCCAGCCTGATAGCGGCATACGTACCACGCATACATAACTACGCGTTAAAAATACCATGGGCAAGGACGGAGGCATGCTAAACATAAGGTCCATGGTACGGCTCGACCCTATCCGGACCTCCATATTGCTCCACCTCTTCTCTTCTTGTTTTTTTTAGGTTCTTTACAACTTACATCAATTCCTGGTGGTAATAGGGGCCGCCTTCCAGGCCCCTTATGCATACTCAATTATTGATCCTCTCAAAGGATCATACACCAAGGTGACAAGTGGCGCAGACGTGCGGTAGAGTGTCCAAAAGATCTTCAAGATCAAATTTTTAATTTTAGGACCTGTATACAGCTTTCCCTTGTCTTTGGCATTTAAAATAGCCATGATGCTTATCACATCTTCCGTACAAATACGTTTGACGTACCAATCAGACTATAATGGAAACAGTTTCGCCCAACCCTGTTAGGCATTGGCTTACCTTTTTCTGTTTTTCCACTTCACGTCCGAATTGGCATATACACCTTGGTACGACTTTAATCGCCAGGGGCTCTATATGTATCTTCAACAATAAAAAAAGTCCGAACACTCTCAGAGTACACTTCGGCGTCCCGAATACTGCATTATATGCATCGGCTTCGAATCACGTCTTTGGTCAATAGTTGGGTTGCCCGGCTCCTGTGCTTGCTACCTTACATTCCGTTTTCGGCTAAGGTAGTAAAGGGAGAACTACTACGATTGTGTTTCCGGCTAGCCCGGTCAAGCACCTCAGTAGAGAAAGCCGAAAACTGATTGTCGTGATGCGGCGAGAGCTGGTCAGCAATTCGGCGACTTATTAAATCTTTAGCGATTTTTTCCGTATTACACAAAGGACTGGCTTTTTTCAGTCACGCGTCTAAGGCATCTAAGTTCGATAGCTGCATACGCACCAGGGGCTACCTTATAGCCCCATTGTCAAACTCCTATGGCTAAGTGAGAGTGGTAAAGCCACATAGTCCAATTGTCTGGTTCGCCGCACTGACACCTCCTTTACGGACCAAGACGTTGGGTCAAGTGTGATTATGTGCTATTCTGAACACCCCCGTAGTATCTACGTGGGGGCTGGAGCCGACGACTGGCAAACTCTCAAAGATAAAAACGGCCGCACAGGATGAAAAATAATGTAAGATTACAGGCACAAATATATTACAAAGGCCTTGGTTTATAATACAATGTCTGGGCAGCTCGGATACATTTAGTCGAACATAATATCCTTTGAGCATTGACCCTCTATCAAGCGGGCTCCCTCAAGGACATCGTCAAAGTAGCGCTCCAGCTTGCGGTGGGCCTTGCCTCCGGGCCGGCCCTCAACCGCCACATCGGCTGCCTTCATCTTCGCCCAGTGCATTTCGACACGGGCAAAGGCCATCCGCGCACCTTCTATACACACTGAACACTTCATAGCTTCAATTCGCGGCAAGGCGTCGCCGAGCCACTTGACCAGGCCAAAGTAGCTACTTGGTATGGGTCCGGCCGGCCATAGCCGGACTATGATGTCCTTCATGGCCAAACCAGACATCCTATGCAGCTCCGCCAGCTGCATCATCTGGTTGTTTAGCAGCGCTGGCCGCTCCGGCGCCAGGTACTGCGACCAGAAGAGCTTTTCCGTCATGTTCCCCTCTTGGGCCCAGAAGTACTCTGCGGCATCAGCTGCACTCCTTGGGAGATCCGCAAAGGCGTCTGGAGCACTCCATAATCGATTTAGCAAAGTATATCTTCGACCACCAAATATAGTCTGTAAAAGAAAAGGCTTACCAGCCGCTATCTGTCCGGCCTGCTTGATCTCCTCGTGAGCTGCTCGGGACTCGCCTCGCGCATCCTTTGCCTCTTGAAGAGCCTTGTTGAGTTCGGCCGCTTGGGCTTTATTACTCTCCTCTAGGGCCTCACACTTGTTGGCGGCGTCTTGAAGCGCCTGCTCCACTTCGGTCACCCGCTCTTCATACTTGCGACGGGTCGCCTGCTCGGCCTCTAAATCCGCAGCCGCTTTATCAGTGGCCGCCCTGCTTGCCTCCGCCTCCTTCTTGGCCTCGGCAAGGGCACTCTTGAGGGTCTCGACCTCGGCCGTGCTACCTATATTCATAAACATAGCAGCACATGAGCTTCAGCTCTGATTTTGTATTGCAAATTCGGCTCGTCAGGAGACGTTCAAAAGCATACCTTGGGCCTCATCGAACCGCTTGTTGATACGGTCGATTTCATCATCAGCCAGCTTCAGTTTCCGCTGGAGTTCGGAAACTTCAGCGTCCTTGGCTGAAGCCGCTAACAATGAAGTTTGTTCATCAAAATAGATAAGTACATTATCTCCAGCGAATTTTTGATCCTCTGTCCGCCCTCTTTCTTCCAAAGAGCCGAACAAAGTCTCAGGGGCTACTATCTATATGCAGGCATCCTTTTTATATATGAAAAGCAACTACAGATATTACATCACATACCTCAAAGCCTATTAGCAGGCTAGTGAACGCTTCGTTCAGTCCGCTTTTGGCGGACTGAACCTTTTCAACCACCGTACCCATTAAGGCACGGTGTTCATCCGCGATGGAAGCACGTCGAAGTGCTTCCCTCAAGGTGTCCGACGCCTCCGGATTGATGGAGGACGCCGGTGGAGTTGGCACTCCCCCCTCTTTCGAAGGAGGCTGCTCGCTCAAGCCCGGAGCCGTGTGGGTCTCCGGAGCAGTATTCGGCTGGGGGCCGGACTGGGGTGCCACTCGGGGACGGCCTCGGTGTCTGATTCCGAATCGTCCGAAAGGGTGATCTTTCCCTTTTTGGACGCCTCCGCCTCTAGGTCCGCAGAAGCCCCCCTTTTCTTCTTTCCCCCCTTAAGGGAAGAATTTCTCTCCTCCTCTTCCTCTTTGTCTTCATCAACCTCATGGGAGGAGAGAGCTTTGGTATCTTCGGACGCTATGTCCGAAGTACCTTTACGGCGAAGGCCACTCCTGGCCTCCTTGCCCTTCTTCTTGGCCTTCTTCTCCAGCGCCTGGTACGGCGCCGGAACCAGCATCTTCGTCAGAAGAGGAATAGCTGGGTCTTCGGGCAGCGGAGCCGGACACCAAATCTGCTCCACCTTCTTCATCCAGCCCTGAAGGATAAGAGGAAGGTTTAGCATACTCCGTGGATCTACAAGTTGAGGATCTTTTTATCTGAGCAACTTACTGGAGAAGCCGGATGAGCGCGGTCGAGGCCGAGGTCTTCGGTCGTTTTTGGCCACGACTTCTGGGCCTTGAAAAGCAGCTTCCATATATCTTCGTGCGTTGTGCCGAAGAACCACTGCAAGGTTCGGGGACTGGCCGGATCGAACTCCCACATTTGGAGAGTCCGGCGTTGGCAGGGGAGAATCCGGCGAAAAAGCATCACCTGAATCACGTTGGCAAGACTGGTGTTCTTTTCTGTCATGCTCTTGACGCGCTTCTGCAGCGTCATCACCTCATCAAACGATGCCCAATCCAGGCCCTTGTTAATCCATGATGCAAGCCGCATTGGAGGACCAGATTTGAACTCAGGAGTGGTGGCCCACATGGCGTCACGGGGCTCCGTGATGTAGAACCACTCCTGTTGCCATCCCTTCACGGTCTCTACGAAGGTCCCCTTTGGCCAGGTGACATTGGGGAGCTTGCTCACCATGGCGCTGCCGCACTCCGCGTGTTGACCCTCGACCACTTTCGGCTTCACGTTGTAGACCTTGAGCCACAGGCCGAAGTGAGGGGGGATTCAGAGGAATGCCTCACACACGACGATCAACGCCGAGATGTTGAGGAAAGAATTCGGGGCTAGATCGTGGAAATCTAGCCCGTAATAAAACATGAGCCCGCGGACGAAAGGGTGTAGCGGAAACCCTAGCCTGCGAAGGAAGTGAGGGATAAATACTACCCTCTCATTAGGCTACGGGGTGGGGATGATCTGCTTTTTGGCAGGGAGCCGGTGGGCGATTTCCGCGGCTAAATACCCCGCTTCCCAGAGTTCCTTGATGTTTCCCTCCGTGACGGAGGAAGCCATCCACTTTCCCTGCGCTCCAGATCCGGACATGGCTGGAGTGTTTGCTGGGGACGGAAAGGATTGAAGCTTGGGCGCTGGAGCTCGAGGGTGGGTGGGCTGGGGAGGAAGAAGGCGTTAGGTGAAAGATGGATCCTTATCTTCTTATAAAGGCAGTGAATATTGAGCGTCTCCCCACGAGCCTTAAAACTCACCTATTCCCAAGGGGTCGTGCGAACGGCACGGTTGGATTACCCAAACCCGTATTAATGAGAATCCCGCAATAAGGGGACACGATCTCTGCTTCGACAAGACGTGTCAATGAGAACCGCGCCTCGAAGCGCAAAGCGGGAGGCTGCAAAACGGTTCGAAATGATAATAAAGGCCAGAACATAACATCTCGCCAGAAAAGCTGTCAGTAGACGTGACTTGTTTTGTTTGAGTATTTTGCCCTTGTGGTTCAGGGTTGTAACTATTATACAGAGCCGGATATAGTTCTTTTGATCAACTACTTTGAAGTATTCGGAGGAGGAACCCGCCTTGCAATGCCGAAGACAATCTGCGCGCCGGACACATCGTCATGGAAGCCTGGTTCAGGGGCTACTGAGGGGGTCCTGGATTAGGGGGTCCCCGGGCGTCCAAGCTATGTGACATGGGCCGGACTGATGGGCTATGAAGATACAAGATAGAAGACCTTCTCCCGTGTCCAGATGAGACTCTCCTTTGCGTGGATGGCAAGTTAGGCGTTTGGATATGAAGATTCCTTTCTCTGTAAATCGACTCTGTACAACCCTAGGTTCCCCCGGTGTCTATATAAACCGGAGGGTTTAGTCCGTAGAGGCAATGACAATTCCCACAGGCTAGACATCTAGGGTTTAGCCATTACGATCTCGTGGTAGATCAACTCTTGTAACCCCTATACTCATCAAATACAATCAAGCAGGACGTAGGGTTTTACCTCCATCAAGAGGGCCCGAACCTGGGTAAACATCGTGTCCCCCGTCTCCTGTTACCTTCGATCCTCAGATGCATAGTTCGGGACCCCCTACCCGAGATCGGCCGGTTTTGACACCGACACTCACCACCTACACAAGAGAACAACAACACCAACAACGATGAAAGCCAAGAGGAAGAACAAGATGTTGAAGAGGGTGTTCCACCCCGACCTAAACAAAAGCTCTCACGAGTTAGAGCAAGAGTCTCAAGAGATCATCCCGTCGAACAAATCTTTGATGATATCCAAACAGGGAGAATTACACGCTCTAAAACACGCTTAGCTAACTTTTTTGAGCATTACTCATTTGTCTCTAGCATTGAACCTATGAAGGTTGAAGAAGCTCTAGAAGATCCAGATTGGATAAATGCCATGCACGAAGAGCTACACAATTTCGAGAGGAACCAAGTTTGGACATAGGTTGAGAAGCCCGACAACGACCACAACATCGTCGGTACCAAATGGGTGTTTTGCAACAAGCAAGACGAAGATGGACAAGTCGTTCACAACAAGGCACGTCTCATCGCCCAAGGATACACTCAAGTCGAAGGTATGGACTATGGTGAGACATATGCCCCCATTGCTAGACTTGAGTCCATACGAATCTTACTTGCCTATGCAAATCATCATGATATTACCTTGTACAAAATGGACATCAAAAGTGCTTTTCTAAATGGTGAAATTCAGGAGGAAGTTTATGTTAAACAACCTCCCGGCTTTGTCAATCCTAAGAAACCTAATCATGTTTACAAACTTCACAAAGCTCTTTATGGTCTTAAACAAGCTCCTAGAGCGTGTTATAAATGCTTGACCAAGTTCCTTATTGAAAAAGGCTTTGAGATTGGAAAAATTGATTCGACACTTTTTACTAAAAGGGTTAATGGTGAATTATTTGTGTGCCAAATTTATGTGGATGATATCATATTTGGTTCAACTAACCCTTATTTTAGTGAAAAGTTTGGAAGGCTAATGTCGAAGAAGTTTGAGATGTCTATGATGAGTGAACTCAAGTTCTTTCTTGGTTTGCAAATCAAGCAAACTAAGGAGGGTACCTTTGTCTCTCAAACAAAGTACACCAAGGACTTATTCAAGAAGTTCAACATGCAAGAATGCAAAGGTATGAGTACACCCATGCCTACTAGTGGACATCTTGACTTGACCAAGGATGGCGAACCGGTTGACCAAAAGGTTTACCGCTCTATGATTGGTTCATTGTTATATCTATGTGCCTCTCGTCCCGATATTATGCTAAGTGTGTGCATGTGTGCACGATATCAAGCGGCCCCCAAAGAATGTCATCTTAAGGCTATGAAAAGGATAGTTAGATACCTAATTCACACACCAAACTTTGGCATTTGGTATCCTAAGAGGTCTTCTTTTGATCTTGTTGGCTACTCCGATTCGGACTATGCTGGAGACAAAGTTGATAGAAAGTCCACGGTACTTGTCAATTTCTTGGTAGATCTCTTGTGTCTTGGTCTTCCAAGAAACAAAACTCGGTATCCTTATCGACCGCCGAAGTGGAATACATTGCCGCTGGTTCATGTTGTGCTCAATTACTTTGGATGACCCAAACTCTTAAAGATTATGGGATCTATGTGAGACATGTTCCATTGCTTTGTGATAATGAGAGTGCTATTAAGATTGCTCACAATCCCATGCAACATTCTCGAACTAAGCATATTGAAGTTCGTCATCATTTCATTCGAGATCATGTTGCTAAAGGAGATATCGATCTTAAGCATGTGCGTACCGATAAGCAATTGGCTGATATATTCACCAAACCGCTTGATGAGAAAGTATTTTGGCGTTTGAGAGATGAATTGAACATCATTGATGCCTCAAACTTGGAGTAGAAACTCCATCGGGATGCATGCAAGGCATGAACCTTTATATGACTAATCCTTGATATTTCTCTTATGAAGATGATCATATATCTTGGACCTACTTGTACCCTTGCATGTTATCTAACCCTTGTAGGTACTTGTATGAGCCCAACTCTATGAGATTGCAACTCACTCACATCCTAAGCAATCCCTACATCGCCAAGTCTCTACAATATGGTGGTTGAAGGCAAGGAAGCATGAATCCATTCAATATATCCTTTGACAATATATCAAATTTCATTTGGTATCAAGTTTCATTATTATCATTTTGGACACACAAGTGCTCTTCCTTGCAAGACTAACCCATGTAGGAAGGTGAACTCAAACTACAAGTGGTGCTCCCAACTCTTGATGAACTACATCAACCTTGAGCATCCAACACAAGTTCAACTACATGATCAAGATCAACACCATCACCCAAGGTATGTTATTCTATCTTAGAGAAGCTTTACCCCAAGACATGGGTTAAAGCAACTCAACAAGATGTGAATACATCAAAATGCTTAAATGAAAAATGGCAACCCCATTTTGAGCTTAAACGATGAGTATGACCTATGATCAAGTGACTTCACTTGGCTCCTACGTCAATATACTCTAACATAGGTGACTTTGTCACCGACCAATTCTAGATGAAGCTCTCTAGCGTTTTTCTGTGTTTTTGCATTTGTTTCTTGCATACATATTCCCCTTTCAAAAAAATCATCTAGATTCCTTTTCTTTTCTCTGATTATTTTCTGCATTCCCTGCATCTAATTCTTTGCAAATCTTTCAGTTAATTCCCTGCAAATCTTTGTGAGATCTTATTTGCCTAGTGAGCTAAGATGACAAAAGTTTTCTCTGTGCTGAACTCGGCCTCACCGATCTTTTCTTCTCGGCTAGACCGAACAAACTCGGTGTCACCGACTAAAACGATTCGGTGTTACCGATTTCATCACTAAGGAAACACTTTGCCATTTGCATCCTGCATATCTGTTCTAGCATCCACTCGATGATTCTTGTCCTCTACCAGCATCCGAAATTACATAATGCTTTGTAATGTGACTCAAGGACCAAACCTACTTGACTCATGCTCCAGAAGATCCCTTCTTGGAAATTGATGTCAAAGGGGGAGAAAGAGAACATCAAAGCTCAACCATATCTAAGGGAGACTTCTTAGCCATCCCAGATGCCTGGTAATTCAAAGAGGAGAGAAGCCACATGTCTTTAAGAGGGGAAAGACATGTTAGTAGATGTTTCTTTGAGTATGTTGTTCTGTCTTTCTTTGCTCCGATTTTCTGTTACCCTACCTTCTCCCATTATCCAGTATCAGATTCAGGGGGAGTAAGATATCTAAGGGAAGAAAATCTTTGGAATTCATTGCACATCTTTATCTCTTGGGGACATGTCAATATCCAAATAGAGTACTAAGTACTTACTCACTACATGTCATCCCAGCCTTCGTACTCTTGTGGTTTCCTGTTCTTGCTCTGCTTAGTAGATGTTCCTGTGTTATCTAACCCTGTTTTCTTAGGTTCATCTCTTCCAAAGTCAGCTCAAGACCACAAGGTAAGTATATGCATCACACTCATGTGCATGAGGATCTCTTGCTGATGTACATATTGTTTGCAAGAAGGACTCATGAACATGTAGGTACATTTTCTGCACTTTACATCATTTGCTCTGATGCATATAGCCAAGATACATGTAACTCATTACTTGCTCTGACATGCTTATGCACTCACATGGTATTATATTCTATCTTCACATGATTGCATACATGTAGGGGGGCCAATGCATGTTGCATGTTCTTCCAAAGCTTTACTTGTTACACTTCATATCTTTATCTAAAAGCTTTGATGTATGTTGTCATCAATTACCAAAAAGGGGGAGATTGAAAGCACAAGTGCTCCCTGGGTGATTTTGGTAATTAATGTCAACATATCTCTTGTTGGACTAATACTTTCATCTAGTATATTTCAGATGAGTTCAACAGTGGAGTGGCAGGACAAGAGGATGTGGAACCCCTTCAAGATGCTAAGGTCACATATTGGCAAAAGCTCAAGAATCTACATTTTCATTTTAGTGATCCAAGATCACATTGAGTCCATAGGAAAAGCCAATACTATTAAAAGGGGATGAGGTGTTGCTTAATGGCTTGCTTGCTCAAAATGCTTAGTGATATGCTCCAAAAGCCCTCAACCACTTTCTCATTTCCACATATGTACTAAACCTAAAGGCAAACTCGGCCCCACTGATTTGATCTATCCAGCGCCACCGAGTTCACTTGACATAGCCACTGCCAGAAACCCTAATCAGTTCAGTCTTACCGATGGGATCTCGGTCTCACCGAGATGGGCTTGCAACCTCTCTATTGCCTACTCCAATTATTTCGGTCTCACCGAAATAGGTAGTCGGCCCCATCGAGTTTGCTTGGCCAACTCTCTGTTTGCTTATTACTAAAATCGGTCTCACCGACTTTGTGTAATCGGTCAAACCGAGATGAGGTTTTACCCTAACCCTAGCACATCGGTCCCACCGAGTTGACCTTGTCGGTTCCACCGAAAATCCTAACGTTCACATTTCGAACTGAATCGGTTTGACCGAGTTTCACTATTCGGTCCCACCGAGTTTGGTAAATTGTGTGTAACGGTTAGATTTTGTGTGGAGGCTATAAATACCCCTCCACCCCCTTCTCCATTTGTGAGAGATCCAACAGAACGTGCCTACACTTCCACTACTCATTTTCTGAGAGAGAACCACCTACTCATGTGTTGAGACCAAGACATTCCAATCCAACCACTAGAATCTTGATCTCTAGCCTTCCCCAAGTTACTTTCCACTCAAATCATCTTTCCACCATATCCAAATCTGTCAGAGAGAGTTGAGTGTTGGAGAGACTATCATTTGAAGCACAAGAGCAAGGAGTTCATCATCAACACACCATCTATTACCTTTTGGAGAGTGGTGTCTCCTAGATTGGTTAGGTGTTACTTGGGAGCCTCCGCCAAGATTGTGGAGTTGAACCAAGGAGTTTGTAAGGGCAAGGAGATCGCCTACTTCGTGAAGATCTACCCAAGTGAGGCAAGTCCTTCGTGGGCGATGGCCATGGTGGGATAGACAAGGTTGCTTCTTCGTGGACCCTTCGTGGGTGGAGCCCTCTTTGGACTCGCGCAACCGTTACCCTTCGTGGGTTGAAGTCTCCACCAACGTGGATGTACGATAGCACCACCTATCAGAACCATGCCAAAAATCTCCGTGTCTCCAATTGCGTTTGCACACTCCAATCCCATACCTTTACATTCTTGCAAGTTGCATGCTTTACTTTCCGCTGCTCATATACTCTTGCCATGCTTGCTTGAAATGTATTGTGAATGTTTAAACTTGTGCTAAAACTCCACCTTAACTTGAAGAACTTAAAAACTGCTACTTTTATTTGTTGAGGGTCTAATCACCCCCCCACCCCCCCCCCTCTAGACACCTCTTCTCGATCCTTTCAGTTTGCTTGAACTTCGTTGGTATTTCCCCAAAGAGGAAGGGATGATGTAGCATAGCAAAGGTAGGTATTTCCCTCAGTGATGAGACCAAGGTTATCGAACCAGTAGGAGAACCAAGCAACACTTCATAAACAGCACCTGCACACAAAGAAGAAATACTTGCAACCCAACGTGTTAAAGGGGTTGTCAATCCCTTTCGGGTAACGGCGCCAGAAATTGGCAAACGGACGTGAGAAAGTTGTAATAAATTGATAGATGTGAATAAAAGCAAATAAAATTTAGCAAGGTATTTTTGGGTTTTTGATAATATAGATCTGAAAATAAAAGTGGCAAATAAATAAAAAGGCAAATAGCAAATAGATCTGAAAATATATGATGAGAAAATAGACCCGGGGCCGTAGATTTCACTAGTGGCTTCTCTCGAGAAAAATAGCATACGGTGGGTAAACAAATTACTGTTGGGCAATTGATAGAACTTCAAATAATTATGACGATATCTAGGCAATGATCATTATATAGGCATCACGTCCAAGATTAGTAGACCGACTCCTGCCTGCATCTACTACTATTACTCAACACATCGACCGCTATCCAGCATGCATCTAATGTATTAAATTCATGGAGAAATGGAGTAATGCAGTAAGAACGATGACATGATGTAGACAAGATCTATTTATGTAGAAATAGAACCCATCTTGTTATCCTTAATAGCAACGATACATACGTGTCGGTTCCCCTTCTGTCACTGGGATCAAGCACCCTAAGATCGAACCCATCACAAAGCACCTCTTCCCATGGCAAGAAAAATCGATCTAGTTGGCCTAACTAAACCAAGGATTCGAAGAAGAAATACGAGGCTATAAGTAATCATGCATATAAGAGATCAAAAGAGTCAAATAACTTTCATGGATAAAAACATAGATCTGATCATAAACTCAAAGTTCACCGGATCCCAACAAACACACCGCAAAAAGAGTTACATCAAATAGATCTCCAAGAGACCATTGTATTGAGAATCAAAAGAGAGAGAGGAAGCCATCTAGCTACTACCTACGGACCCGTAGGTCTACAATGAACTACTCACGCATCATCGGAGAGGCACCAATGAGGATGATGAACCCCTCCGTGATGGTGTCTAGATTGGATCTGTGGTTTCTGGAACTTGCGGCGGCTGGAATTGTTTTTCATCGACTCTCTAGGGTTTCTGGAATATTGGGGTATTTATATAGCAAATAGGCGGTGCGGGAGGTGGCCGAGGTGGGCACAACCCACCTGGGCGCGCCTGGGCCCCAGGTGCACCCTGGTGGGTTGTGCTCCCCTCGGAGCCCCCCTCAGGTACTTTCTTGGCCCAACTTGTGTCTTCTGGTCCAGAAAAAATCACCAAAAAGTTTTGCTGCGTTTGGACTCCGTTTGGTATTGATTTCCTGCAAAGTAAAAAACAAGAAAAAAAATAGCAACTGGCACTGGGCACTATGTCAATAGGTTAGTCCCAAAAAATGATATAAAGTTGCTATAAAATGATTGTAAAACATCCAAGAATGATAATATAACAGCATGGAACAATCAAAAATTATAGATACGTTGGAGACGTACCACTGGTTCACTTCCTTCTCCGAGGAGGCAGTAGCTGCAGCTGCACCTTCATCCACTTCCCGCTGCGCCACCAGCGCTGCACTAACCACTTGATTGGTTACCGCTAAATATAGCAGCAATGGCTCTTGTGGTTTAGGAGCGACCAAGGTGGGAGCAGAGGAAAGATAGGCTTTTAAGTCCCGCAGCGCTACTTCTGCCTCCGGGGTCCACATGATGGGCCCTGCCTTCTTCAGAATTTTGAAGAACGACAGGGCGCGCTCGGCAGACTTGGAAATGAACCTACTCGGCGCGGCAACACATCTAGTTAAACGCCTCATGTCCTTGACTGTCTTGGGTGCTTGAATCTGCTCGGCCGCCTTCATCTTATCGGGGTTGGCCTCTACCCCCCGATGAGACACAAAGAAGCCAAGTAGCTTGCCGGAGGGAACGCCAAACACACACTTCTCGGGGTTCAACTTCAAGTTGATCTTGCGCAGGTTTGCAAAGGTCTCTTCCAAGTCCTGAATGAGCGTTGATCTGTCCTTGGTTTTAACCACTATGTCATCCATATAAGCTTCAATATTCCTGTGCAACTGAGGTTCAAACCCAATTTGCACTGCCCTTGCAAAGGTAGACCCGGCGCTCTTTAACCCGAAGGGCATCCACACAAAGCAGTACATGCCACATGGGGTAATGAACGTGGTCTTCTCCTCGTCTTCCTTGGACATGAATATCTTATGGTACCCGGAGTATGCATCCAAGAAGGAAAGAAGATCGCACCCAGAAGTGGAATCCACAATCTGGTCGATGCACGGCAAGGGGAAAGGGTCCTTCATGCATGCCTTGTTTAGATCTGTGAAGTATATGCAAAGCCTCCATTTCCCATTCACCTGGCGCACCACCATCGGGTTCGCCAACCATGTTGGGTGCAACACTCCCCTGACCAAACCAGCTGCTTCAAGTTTCTTGATCTCCTCGGCAATGAATTGCGGCCGCTCCAAAGCTTGTTTTCTGACCTCCTACTTGACGGGCCGAGCATGAGGGCAGACAGCAAGGAGGTGCTCGATTACCTCCCTGGGAACACCGGGGATGTCAGATGGTTGCCAAGCAAATACATCAACATTCGCCCGCAGGAAGGCAACGAGCGCGCTTTCCTATTTGTCACCAAGGGTGTAGCTGATGGTAAATGCACCGTTAGCGCCGACCAGCCCTACCGAGACCCTCTTCACAGCAGGCAAAGCAACCTTGGATCTCTTGCTAGTGGAACTCTCTGGAAAATCGTCGACGGGCGGGAACTGCGGCTTCTGCGGCCTGCTAGCCTTCTTTCCTTTCTTGTTTTCCTTGGCGGGAACTGCGACTTCTGCGGCCTCGGCAGCGATGCCTCCCGGTACATCTTATCCACGCATATGATTGCATCCTTCTTGTTTGACGGGATGGAGATAACGCCCATTGGACCTGGCATCTTTAGAGTATTATAGGTATAGTGGGATGCCCCCATGAATTTTGCCAGAGCCGGACGGCCAAGAATCCCATTGTACAGCAAAGGAAGCTCGACCATGTCGAACACAATATTCTCGGTTCGGTAGTTCAATTCTCCTCCAAACGTCAACGACAGTGCGATCTTCCCCTTAGGATGACTCCTGCCGGGGTTGATCCCTTGAAACGTTCCAGTAACCTTGAGCTCTTCATCTGATATTTGCAGCTTGCTAAGTACTTTGGGGGAAATCAGATTCAACCCTGCCCCGCTGTCAACCACCATCTTCGTGACCTTGAGGTTGCGTATTGTTGGTGAAACCAACAACGACAAGCACCCTACCGCAGTGGTGCGGTCGGGGTGATCCTCTTTGTCAAAGATGATGGGCATGCGGGACCATTTGAGTGGTTTCTGGGAGTCCGCCGCTGGCTCCACGGCATTGACCTCACGCGCCCACTATTTAAGCTGGCGGTGAGAGGAGTGCAAAGACGCACCTCTGTCAATGCACAGGGCCTCAGTGGCTCTCTGGAACTCTTGCTCACTTGTTTCCTCTTCATCCCCCTCATCACCTTCGTCATCACCTTCCTTCTTCTCGCGGCCTCTAGCAGGTTTCTCTTGATGCTGGGGAATCTTGCCGCGGCGGACTCCTCTGCTGCCTCGGCCCTTCCCTCCAGCACCTTCCTGGTCTCTTTCCTTGTCACGCTTCTCGTACTCCACTTTCTGCTTTTTGACAAGTTGATCAACTTGGTGACACTCTTGGAGATCATGACCCTTGGTCCAGTGGATCTTGCAGTACGGTCCGTGATACGTCCATTTTGCATCATGTTTTCCTACTGTTATTTATATTGTTTTTAGGTATAATAATACTTTTTGGAGTAATTCTAATGCCTTTTCTCTCATAATATGCAAGGTTCACACAAAGAGGGAGAATACTGGCAGCTGGAATTCTGGACCTGAAAAAGCTACGTCAGGCCACCTATTCTGCACAACTCCAAATGAGCTGAAACTTCACGGAGAATTTTTATGGAATATATAAGAATTATTGGAGCAAATAAGTACCAGAGGGGGCCCACCAGGTGGGCTCAACCCACCTGGGCGCGCCAGGGAGCCCAGGCGCGCCAGGGAGCCCAGGCGCGCCCTGGTGGATTGTGCCCTCCTCGGCCCACCTCCTGTGCCCCTCTTCTGGTATATAAGTCATTTTGACCTAGAAAAAATAAGGATAGTACTTTCGGGATGAAGCGCCGCCGTCTCGAGGCGGAACTTGGGTAGGAGCACTTTTGCCCTCCGGCCGAGCGATTCCGCTGGGGGAACTTCCCTCCCGGAGGGGGAAATCATCGTCATCATCATCACCAACAACTCTCCCATCTTGGGGAGGGCAATCTCCATCAACATCTTCAACAGCACCATCTCCTCTCTAACCCTAGTTCATCTCTTGTGTTCAATCTTTGTACCGGAACCTTAGATTGGTGCTTGTGGGTGACTAGTAGTGTTGATTACATCTTGTAGTTGATTACTATATGGTTTATTTGGTGGAAGATTATATGTTCAGATCCATTATGCTATTTAATACCCCTCTGATCTTGAGCATGATTATCATTTCTGAGTAGTTACTTTTGTTCTTGAGGTCAAGGGGGAAATCTTGTTGCAAGTAATCATGTGAACTTGATATGTGTTCGATATTTTGATGGTATGTATGTTGTGATTCCCTTAGTGGTGTCATGTGAACGTCGACTACATAACACTTCACCATATTTGGGCCTAAGGGAATGCATTGTGGAGTAGTTATTAGATGATGGGTTGCAAGAGTGATAGAAGCTTAAACCCTAGTTTATGCGCTATTCCATAAGGGACCGATTTGAATCCAAAAGTTTAATGTTATGGTTAGATTTATTCTTAATACTTTTCTCGTAGTTGCGGATGCTTGCGAGTGGGTTAATCATAAGTAGGAGGCTTGTTCAAGTAAGAACAGCACCTAAGCACCGGTCCACCCACATATCAAATTATCAAAGTAGCGAACACAAATCAAACCAACATGATAAAAGTGACTAGATGAAATTCCCGTGTACCCTCAAGAACGCTTTGCTTATCATAAGATACTGTTTTGGCATGTCCTTTGCCTCAAAAGGATTGGGCTACCTTGCTGCACTTTTGTTACCATTACTGTTGCTTGCTTGTTACAAATTACCTTGCTATCAAACTACTCGCTACTTATAATTTCAGTGCTTGCAGAGAATACCTTGCTGAAAACTACTTGTCATTTCCTTCTGCTCCTCGTTGGGTTCGACACTCTTACTTATCTAAAGGACTACAATTGATCCCCTATACTTGTGGGTCATCAAGGCTCTTTTCTGGCGCCATTGCCGGGGAGTGAAGCGCTCTTGGTAAGTGGAAATCGGTAAGGAAAAATTATTACTACGTGCTGAAATTTATTGTCACTTGTTACTATGGAGAACAATTCTTTGAGGGGTTTGTTCGGGGTATCTTCACCTCGGCCGGAACCACAATTAGTTACCCCTAAAACTACTGCACCTACTGAAAATATTGGTTATGAAATTCCTTTGGGTATGATAGAACAACTGCTAGCTAATCCTTATGCAGGAGATGGAACCGAACATCCCGATATGCATTTGATATATGTGGATGAAATTTGTGGATTATTTAAGCTTGTAGGTTTACCTGGAGATGAAGCTAAGAAGAAGGTTTTCCCTTTATCTTTGAAGGGAACAGCATTGGCATGGTATAGGCTATGCGATGATATTGGATCCTGCAATTGGAATCGATTGAAATTTGAATTTCACCAAAAAAAATTATCCTATGCATCTAGTTCATCGTTATCGGAATTATATATATAATTTTTGGCCTCGTGAAGGAGAAAGTATCGCTCTAGCTTGGGGGAGGCTTAAGTCAATGTTATATTCATGCCCCAATCATGAGCTCTCAAGAGAAATTATTATTCAGAATTTTTATGCTCGGCTTTCTCGTGATGATCAATCCATGCTTGATACTTCTTGTACTGGTTCCTTTATGAAGAAGACTATTGAATTCAGGTGGGATCTTTTAGAAAGAATTAAATGCAACTCTAAAGATTGGGAACTCGACGAAGGTAAAGAGTCAGGTATTAAGCTTAAGTATGATTGTGTTAAATCTTTTATGAATATCGATGCTTTTCAAAAGTTTAGCACTAAATATGGACTTAACTCTGAGATATTAGCCTCCTTTTGTGAATCATTTTCTACTCATGTTGATCTCCCTAAGGAGAAGTGGTTTAAATATCACCCACCTATTAAAGAAGAAATTAAAGAACTGGTAATAGCTAAAGATGAAACTATTATTTATAATGTTGATCCAGTTGTTCCTACTGCTTATATTGAAAAACCACCTTTCCATGTTAGGATAAAGGAACATGCTAAAGTTTCAACTGTGGTCAACAAAAGTTATATTAGAGCATCCAAACTTGCTAAACAAATCAAAGTAGAACCTAGTGTTGCTATGGTTAAAGATCTCCTGGTTGAAAATATAGATGGGCATGTTATTTACTTCTGTGATGAAGCTGCTAGAATTGCCAAACCCGATGAAAAAGATAAACATAGACCTGTTGTTGGCATGCCTGTTATCTCAGTTAAAATAGGAGATCACTGTTACAATGGTTTATGTGACATAGGTGCTAGCGTGAGTGCTATTCCTTTTTCCTTATATCAAGAAATTATGAATGATATAGCACCCGCTGAAATAGAAGACATAGATGTTACTATTAAACTTGCTAATAGAGACACCATCACACCACTTGGGATTGTTAGAGATGTTAAAGTTTTGTGTGGGAAAATAAAATACCCTACTGATTTTCTTGTTCTTGGTTCCCCACAAGATGACTTTTGTCCCATTATCTTTGGTAGACCTTTCTTGAACACCATTAATGCTAAAATAGATTGTGAGAAACAAACTGTCGGTGTTAGTTTTGGTGATGAGTCTCATGAGTTTAATTTTTCTAAGTTTAGTAGAAAACATCATAAGAAAGAATTGTCTAGTAAGGATGAAATAATTGGTCTTGCCTCTATTGCTGTGCCTCCTACTAATCCACTAGAACAATATTTGCTAGACCATGAAAATTATATGCATCTGCATGAAAGAAATGAAATAGATAAAATTTTCTTTGAACAACGACCTCTGCTTAAACACAATTTGCCTATTGAAACTCTAGGAGGTCCTCCTCCACCTAAAGGTGATCCTGTGTTTGAATTAAAACAATTGCCAGACACTTTGAAATTGCTTATCTTGATGGGAAAAAGATATATCCTGTTATTATTAGTGCTAACCTTTCAGAACATGAAGAAGAAAGATTATTGAAGGTTCTGAGGAAGCACCGAGCTGTTATTGGATATACTCTTGATGATTTAAAGGGCATTAGTCCCACTCTCTGTCAGCATAAAATTAATATGGAACCTGATGCTAAACCCGTTGTTGATCACCAATGACATTTAAATCCTAAAATGAAAGAAGTGGAAAGAACTGAAATATTGAAGCTTCTGGAAGCAGTTATAATCTATCCTATAGCTGATAGTAGATGGGTAAGTCCCGTTCATTGTGTCCCTAAGAAGGGAGGTATT
This sequence comes from Thinopyrum elongatum, assembly GCA_011799875.1. NCBI lineage: Eukaryota > Viridiplantae > Streptophyta > Magnoliopsida > Poales > Poaceae > Thinopyrum > Thinopyrum elongatum. Next base: position 505,968,313 of record CM022301.1, on the reverse strand, counting down.
ACTGTTGTTCCTAATGATAAAAATGAACTTATCCCACAAAGAATTGTTACTGGCTACAGAATGGTAATTGATTTTAGAAAATTAAATAAAGCAACTAGAAAAGATCATTACACTTTGCCTTTTATTGATCAAATGCTAGAAAGATTATCTAAGCACACACACTTTTGTTTTCTCAATGGATATTCTGGTTTTTCTCAAATACCTGTTTCACAACCTGATCAAGAGAAAACCACTTTTACTTGTCCTTTTGGAACTTATGCTTATAGACATATGCCTTTTGGTTTATGTAATGCACCTGCTACCTTTCAAAGATGTATGACTGCTATATTCTCTGATTTTTGTGAAAAGATTATTGAGGTTTTCATGGATGATTTTTCCGTTTACGGAACTTCTTTTGATGATTGCTTAAGCAACCTTGATCGAGTTTTGCAGAGATGCGAGCAAACTAATCTTGTCTTAAATTGGGAGAAGTGCCACTTTATGGTTAATGAAGGTATTGTCTTGGGACATAAAATTTCTGAACGAGGTATTGAGGTGGATAAAGCTAAAGTTGATGCAATTGAGAAAATGACATGTCCTAAAGATATCAAAGGTATTTGTAGTTTCCTCGGTCATGCTGGTTTCTATAGGAGATTTATTAAAGACTTCTCTAAAATTTCTAGGCCTCTTACAAATCTTTTACAAAAGGATGTTCCATTTGTTTTTTATGATGATTGTGTAGAAGCCTTTGAAACACTTAAGAAAGCCTTAATTTCTGCACCTATTGTTCAACCACCTGATTGGAACTTGCTTTTTGAAATTATGTGTGATGCTAGTGATTATGTTGTTGGTGTTGTTCTAGGACAAAGAGTTGATAAGAAACTAAATGGCATTCATTATGCTAGTAAAACTCTAGACAGTGCCAACGCAATTATGCTACTACTGAAAAACAATTTTTAGCAGTTGTGTTTGCTTGTGACAAATTTAGATCTTACATTATTGATTCTAAAGTGATTGTTCACACTGAGCATGCTGCTATAAAATATCTTATGGAAAAGAAAGATGCTAAACCTAGACTTATTAGGTGGGTTCTTTTGCTACAAGAATTTGACTTACATATCACTGATAGAAAGGGAGCTGAGAACCCCGTTGCTGATAACCTGTCTAGGTTAGAGAATATCCTTGATGACCCACAACCTATTAATGATAATTTCCCTGATGAACAATTAGCTGCAATAAATGTTTCTCATAACACTCCTTGGTATGCTGGCTATTCTAATTACATTGTTGCTAAATACATACCACCTAGTTTCACATACCAACAAAAGAAAAAATCTTCTATGATTTAAGACACTACTTTTGGGATGACCCACATCTTTATAAATAAGGAGTAGATGGTATTATTAGACGTTGTGTACCTGAGCATGAACAGGGACAAATCCTACGGAAATGTCACTCCGAAGCTTATGGAGGGCATCATGCGGGACACATAACTGCTCAGAAGGTATTGCAATCTGGTTTTTATTGGCCTACTCTCTTCAAGGATGCCCGTAAGTTTGTTTTATCTTGTGATGAATGTCAAAGAATTGGTAATATTGGTAAGCATCAAGAAATGCCTATGAATTATTCACTTGCTGTTGAACCATTTGATGTTTGGGGTTTTGATTACATGAGACCTTTTCCTTCCTCTAATGGGTGTGAACCACTAGAGCAACTATCTAGCTCAAAAGATATAAGTGAAGCACATAGAGTATTCTAATAAATTCACGATTAATGTGTGTCCCTCTCAAAAGGTGTGTACAGCAAGGATGACTGTGGCAAACTAAAAAGCAAAGACTCATATAATACAAGACGCTCCAAGCAAAACACATATCATGTGGTGAATAAAAATATAGCCTCAAGTAATTTTACCGATGGATTGAAGACAAAAGAGGGGATGCCATCCAGGGCATCCCCAAGCTTAGATGCTTGATTTTCCTTGAATATTACCTTGGGGTGCCTTGGGCATCCCCAAGCTTAGGCTCTTTCCACTCCTTATTCTGTAGTCCATCAAAACTTTACCCAAAACTTGAAAACTTCAAAACAGAAAACTCAACAAAAAACTCGTGAGATCCGTTAGTATGATAAAACAAATCTCCATTTTAGGTACTGTTGTGAACTCATTACAATTTTATATTGGTGTTATATCTACTGTATTCTAACTTCTCCATGGTTCATACCCCCGATACTACCCATAGATTCATCAAAATAAGCAAACAACACATTGAAAACAGAATCTGTCAAAAACAGAACAGTCTGTAAAGACCTGAATATTAGTCATACTTTTGTAACTCCAAAAAATTTGAGAACTTAGAAAAACAGAGGAAATTCATATATAAATCTTGCGTAAAACGTTCAGAGTTTTTCCACACTCCAGTGAAATTTAACAATTCTTCTACTAGACGCAAAAGTTTTTGTTTTTCAGCAAAATCAAATCAACGATATACCAAAGCATCCCAAATATCTTGCTTGGATCAAACACTAATTAAAACACTAAAACACAATTATTACAGAAGTAATATTGCATATTCTCATAAAAACAGTAAAGAAAAATATTGGGTTGTCTCCCAACAAGCGCTTTTCTTTAAAGCCTTTTAGCTAGGCGTTGATAATTTTAATGATGCTCACATTAAAGACAAAAAATTGAAGCACAAAGAGAGCATCATAAAGCATGTGAAAAAAAAGTTTAAGTCTAACATACTTCCTATTCCTAGGGAAAAGATTTATCAAGACAAGTAAAAACTAGCATATGCAAGGAAGAAGAAAAAACAATACCAATCTCAACATAACGAGAGGTAATTTAGTAACATGAAAATTTCTACAACCATATTTCCCTCTCTCATAATAATTACATGTAGGATCATATTCAAATTCAATAATATAGCTATCATATAAAATTTTCTCTTCACAATCCACATGCATAAATAAATTATAATCTTCCAAGATAGTGGGATTAACATCAACTAAAGTCATGACCTCTTCAAACCCAATTTTATCAAAAAATTCATAAGATTGAACACTCTCCAAATATGTGGGATTATTTTTACCTAGAGTTGACACTCTTCTGAACCCACTTTCAATATTATCGCAAACATATTCATCACGAGGCTTAAATAATTTTTCAAAATCATAAGAAGCATTATCACCCCAATCATGATCATTGCAATCAAGTAGTGGACATAGCAAAATTAGCATCCCCAAGCTTGGGGTTTTGCATATTATTAGCACAATTGACATTAATAGAATTTATAATAACACCATTGCAATCATGCTTTTCATTCAAGGAGCTATCGTGAATTACTTCATAAATTTCCACTTTTAGCACTTCATCACAATTTTCAGATTCACGAATTTCAAGCAAAACTTCATAAAGATAATCTAGTGCACTCAACTCACTAGCAATTGGTTCATCATAATTGGATCTTTTAAAAAGATTAGCAAGTGGATGAGGATCCATAAACATTTTTCTTTCTGAGTTGGAATAAATATGCAATTATGCCAAGCGAACAAACAAACAAACAGCCCAGGTAAAACATAAAGGCAAATGAAAAAAAAAAGAAAAAAAAGGGCAAATATTTTTGTATTTTTATGAAAACGTTTTAGAAGTGGGGGAGATGAAAACGAGAGGCAAATGATGAATAATGTAATGCAAGAGATGAGAGTTTATGATAGGTACTTGATAGGCTTGATGTAGAACCTCCCCGGCAACGGCGCCAGAAATTCTTCCTGCTACTTCTTGAGTTTACGTTGATTTTTCCATTGAAGAGGAAAGGGTGATGCAGCAAAGTAGGGATAAGTATTTCCCTCAGTTAAGAACTAAGGTATCAATCCAATAGGAGGAACACACAAGTCTCCAATAGATGCACCTGCACAAAATAACAAACACTTGCACACAACGCGAAAAAGGGGTTGTCAATCCCTTCAAGGTCACTAGCAAGAGTAAGATCTAATAGAGATTGATATAAAAGATAAATAAAAGTGCTAAATAAGATAAAGATGAATAAATTGCAGCAATGTATATTTTATTTTATAGATTTGAAAATAATATGATAGAAAATAGACCCGGGGGCCATATGTTTCACTAGAGGCTTCTCTCCTGAAGAAAGCATACGGTGGGTAAACAAATTATTTTTGATCAATTGATAGAAAAGCACATAGTTATGACGATATCCAAGGCAATGATCATGAATATAGGCATCACGTCTGTGACAAGTAGACCGACTCCTGCCTTCATCTACTACTATTACTCCACACATCGACCGCTATCCAGCATGCATCTAGTGTATTAAGTTAACAAGAACGGAGAAACGCCTTAATCAAGATGACATGATGTAGAGGGATAGATCCAAGCAATATGGTAAAAAAAACATATTTTTATCTTTAATGACAACAATACAAATACGTGCCTCGCTATCCCTACTGTCACTGGGTGAGGACACCGCAAGACTGAACCCAAAGCAAAGCACCTCTCCCATTGCAAGATAGATCAATCCAGTTGGCCAAACCAAATCAATAGATCAGAGAGAAATACAAAGCTATCTTAATCATGCATAAAAGAGTTCAGAGAAGACTCAAATAATATTCATAGATAATCTGATCATAAACCCACAATTCATCGGATCTCAACAAACACACCGCAAAAGAAGATTACATCGAAAAGATCTCCAAGAACATCGAGGAGAACATTGTATTGAAGATCAAAGAGAGAGAAGAAGCCATCTAGCTACTAGCTATGGGCCCATAGGTCTGTGGTAAACTACTCACACATCATCGAAAGCACAGCAAGGTTGGTGTAGAGGCCCTCCGCGATCGAATCCCCTCCGGCGGAGTGCCTGAAAAGGCCCCAAGATGGGATCTCATGAGAACAGAAGCTTGTGACGGCGGAAAAGTATTTTTGGTGTGCCCTTTGGTATACGGGGAATATTTGGGTATTATGGAGCTGAGATTAGGGTTAGGGGGTCCCGAGGGGCCCACAAGCCTGCCCCCCCCCCTGGGGGGCGCGCCTCTAGGGCTTGTGGCCCTCTCGTGGCTCCTCTGGCCTCCTCCTAAAGCTTCGTGGTTGTCTTCTGGTCCAAGAAAAATCCTCAAAATGTTTTGTTCCGTTTGGACTCCGTTTGGTATTGATTTTCTGTAAAAGACAAAAACAAGGGAAAAAACAGCAACTGGCACTAGGCACTAGGTTAATAGGTTAGTCCCAAAAAATGATATAAAATAGCATATTAATGCATATAATACATCCAAGATGGATAATATAATAGCATGTAATAATCAAAAATTATAGATACGTTGGAGACGTATTAGTAGGCCCGCGAAGGATCAACATATCACAAAGCATGGGTCTAGCCCAAATCTCAAAACCACCGTAAAAGTTACTCGGACGATATCTGAGTCGCCACTGCTCGGACAACAGACGTATCGGCTACTCGGACGGACGAGACTCACGTGACCACATGGAATACTCGGATACACGAAGTTGAACAGACAGCAGAAGCATCTGAAACGCCAAAACATTCAAGGCCTAGTACATTACTAGTGTTTTTTCGTTAGTTACCCCTTGTGGTAGGTTTAATTAATGCAATCCATTACTTTTCCTTTAACAGCAGAAGCTAAGTGTCGAACGCACTTTATATAAGTCATCCCTTAGCACATAGATAGGGGTTCACATTCTATTGTATCCAGACACACATAGACAGAAAGAAAGCTCCAAGAGCACAAGACGTAGGGCTTGTTACACTCCGGAGAAGGTTCTAAACCTTCTAAAATTCATCCGGGTCACACTTGTGCCTAGCTAGATCCAGACTCGTTCTAACCCCCTCCCACGATGTCAGAATTATCCCCGGACAGCCCATGCGGAAGCAATTACTTCTATGAGACATGCACCCCTTTCCACATAATCTTGTACATCGACGTGCGTCGGTGCTTGATATTACCTTCCTTGGCTAGCAGCTACACCCCTAGGTGTCCACCCCACGCGAGAGGGTGGAAGACCGGGAGGCCTGTGAGCGTATCATGGCGGAGCAAGACGGCGAGGTATACATGGAGGAGCTCCGCCACTGCTACCACGAGTGCGTCGAGGCAGAGTGTCGGTTGTACGCGGAGTACGCGGCGGGGAGGATATATGTCAATGACCTCTCCAGCGACAAAGGAGGCGACGTCGACGACCCCAACCCTATGATCAAAGGGTTGAGTAGAGCGGATTGGAAGAGTATCGAAGAAGAATCAGATAGCGACTAGGTTTAAAATTCTAGCCTAAAATTTGAATTTTTTTAGATAATTTTATGTAAAATATTTTGAATTTGCGCCGAAATAAATTATAGGAAGTTTTATGTAGTAGTTTGAACTTTAGTTTAGCACCGAATTTGTGCTTATGTGCCTTTCGGTATTTATTTATTTTTGCGCCATTAAGTTTTGAGGTTCGGTTAGAAACGGTGTTTTTCTAGAGGAGCAAATGTGATCATCTAAAGTATATTCGGTGGTTTACTCTAAAAGTTAGGAGAACGGTTAGAGTTGTTCTTAGATGTGAGGAAAGAAGGCAAGGGGCGAAAAAATGAATATTGTATATGTTCTGACAAATTATATATATTTTACTTCTTTTGCGTACTTTTCTTCAAACTAGCAAATCATCAATATTTCCTCAAACTTTGATTCAGATCTCCAGAATACGATGACTAATCTATAATACTTAAATAGTTTATCCCCACTATTCTATTTCTCTTAAAATACAAGCTATCCACGTCAGCAACCTAACCACATCAGCGTTTTATTACCCACTTAAGGCCGGACCCACCACAGATTGAACAGCCTACAAATGGCCACGTTAGTGTTCCATTACCAGCAGGTTGACCCACCACTTCTTTAGCACACAGCTATCCACCTCAGCAATTTACTTCTCCACACCAAGGGAAAAAATCAACAAATTGTGTGATTTAATTTTTATTTTGTACTCATCCATGCCCTGGTCACCGAGCGAGTGATTCTCTTTCGCTTCCATAACCGAGAGATGAACTAGGCAGTTTCCTTCTTCCACACAAGCGGTTCACTCCCGAACCATAAAACCGCACCACCGGCCGCAGTCTGCATGTGGCCATTGGGGTCACCACATCCTTATCATGTCTCCACTCCTCTCCCGATCCATCTATCCATATAGGAAAAAGTTCAAAATAAATCTTGAACTTGTAGACCAAAGATAAATCGAACCCTGAATTTTAAATCCTGGAAATTAGCACTCTGAACTTGTCAATCCCGGTCTATTTCGGACCCTAGACCTATTTGACACACTGGGAATACTCAATCACGGCCGGAATAACCTGCTACTCAGACTAACGAGAATTTGGGCCAGCCCACTACACATGTTTTTTTTAAATCAACATTTCAAAAAATGTTTGTGTTTACATTTTTTTCATAAATTAGGAAAATGTTTCAGATATAAAAATATATGTTCAAGTATTTTAAAAAATGTTCGCCTTTCCGGAAAATGTTCTGAAATTTCAAAAAAAAAATCATGTTTTTAAAAATTTGTACAAATTTCCAAAAAATGTTCGTCTTTTCAAATTTGGTTCATAAATTCAATAAAAATTCTGGAATATTCGAAAATGTTCATACATTTTAAAAATTGTGTTTTCTAATATATGTTCGTCTTTTCAAAAAATGTTCACACATTTCCAAAAAATGTTCTTCTTTTCAAATGTGTTTTCTCATATATGTCATGTTGTGTATCATGTATGCGTCCCTTCAGTGTGAGGTCCCGAGTTCGAGTCCTCGCAAGCTCCCTAGTTTCGTTATAGAAGAAAAGTGGCTTCATGGATTTCAAAAAATATGACAGTGCATTCAAAAAAGTGTTGAAAACGTGCATTTAAAAAATGTACATTGTATTTAAAAATATGCAAAGTATGTTAAAATAAAGTTGAAAGTGTGCGCTAAAAGTGTACATTGCATACTGAAAAAAATAGACACGTGTCAAAAAAAGGAAACCGATTAAAACCGGCAAAGTAACAAAAATAAAAGCAAAAGAACCAAACAATACAAAAAAACCAAGAAAGAAACAAAAGAACAAAAATACAACAAAGAAAAAATCCAAAGAAAACTAGTTTAAAAAAAGGAAAACCAATGAAAAAAGAAAACCCAAAGTAAAAGTGGAAAAAAAAAGAAAAAAAAAAAGTAAAAACGAAAAAAGAAAGAAAAACCAGAGAAGAGCGAGACAACCTACATTTAAGCACTAGCGGCACGAGCGCTGTGCTAATGGGCCGGCCCAATTTGTCTTGATGTACAGCAAATACCATGTAAACGCTTTGAAGGTTTAAAATAGACCGGGATTGACAAGTTCAGAGTGCCAATTTCCGGGATTTAAAATTTAGGGTTTGATTTATCTTTCGTCTACAAGTTCAACGTTTGTTTTGGACTTTTCCCATCCATATATCTCCCATCTTTCTCTCCTCAAGCCATCGATTGCATCACGGTGCACCGCGGCTCTGCCCTCACCTCCTTCTGCCACCTGCATGCGCCTCGCCGCTAGGTTAGTGGTCACCCACGAACTACCGATGTGCCGCGCCATCGACCTACCATTGCGGAGAAGATGCAGATCCTGGGAGAGTGGCCACGCTCTGCCTAGCGAAGTCACCAGTGGTGCCATCTTCTTGCATCGCTCGTGTGGAAGTTGGAAGGACGCCGATTTGGCCTTTCTTTTTGGATTTGTGGGTTCAAAATTAAGCAGGTGAACCTTCCATCATATTTCTGTTAGTGAGTTTAGTGATTGTTATCCTTTAATTCATTAAGCTCCCTAGACTAGAAGCTCCCACAATCAATTGAGCTATCCGATTTAGAATTTGCCTCACGATTTTGACCAATTGTAGACTGCTGCACCTCCGAAAACACAATGGACAGTTTTACCCTCCCACCAAAGTGCATACAAATGCCATCACACCGGCGGTCCGAGCCCCTCCCGTCGCGGAGCCCCCGAGCTGCTCCTGCAAGGACGTGCCAGAGCTCCTCCCGCCACCGGTCGCCGCCCCAGTCTAGCTTCTCCTACGACGCCGCAGACTCCGTCCTGCAACGCCGACGAGTGTGTGCATACGTGCGTGGAATGTGCCGGACTGGCTGGGTGCGTCGGCGGCTGGAGTGCGTGCGTGCGTGGAGTGTGCCGGCCGGCTGGGTACGTCGTGTGCGTGTTGTGCTTCAGCCTTCGCCGGCTGCGTGCGTGGTGCTCGCTTGCGTGATTGCGTCCGGGCGGCTGGGTGCGTGTCCTGTGTTGTGCGCGTGTTTGTACAGATGCTCGCGGCATATCTACTTTGTGGCCATCCCCTATACGGAGCTAGGTCAACCATAGATCTTTGTACGTGTGAAATATATGCGACATACGTATACCGATTTGCTGATATGGCTGCTAGGCGCCATCCGGATGCATCCGGTGGAAAAACATCCGCCTAGTCAGCCGTTGGATGCACATAATCACAGCCATTCGTTTCTGCATCACGCGCAAGTCGTCGTCTTCCACTAGTTGTGTTTGTTCAAAACAAACAGCAGCCGTGAGTCTGACATGCATACACAACAAGATAGCATCCCAAGCGGCACTAGATCGGAGCTCCGTCGGAGCGTCGCCGGAGTGTTGCTGCACGGTTTGATCGGCCTCGCAGCACGTCACCGGGTCATCGCAGCACCACCTCGCAGCATGGCAGCGCCGTCGCAGCACCATCGCAGCACGTCGCCGGTCATCGCAGCACTGCCTCGAAGCACGTCGCCGGTCGTCGCAGCACCGGCTCGAAGCACCGCAGCGCCGTCGCAGCATCGGCACGAAGCACGGCGATGTGTCGCAGCACTGCCTCGAAGCATGGCGACGCCGTCGCAGCACGTCGCCGGTCGTCGCGGCACCGGCACAAAGCACGGTGGCGGCGTCGCGGCACCGGCTCGAAGCACGGCGGTGGCGTTGCAGCACCGGCTCGAAGCATGGCGGCGCCGTCGCAGCACGTCGCCGGTCATCGGATCGTCGCAACACCGGCTTCACGCACGGCGGCGGTGTTGTGGCACCGCCGACTGTCGGGGCATTGATGGCTTGTCGGAGTGCTTGCTCGCTGCTCACAGTGCGGTGCCCCCACCCCCCGCGCGCGCGCGCAACTCTGCCTTGTAGCCAGTGGCGGAGCTACATTCAAAAGCATGGGCGGGCCAGTTTAAAGAGAAGCGCAGTATCTTTGTTAATTATGACCCACATTTACCCTTAGCCCAATCTGTTGCAGAAAATTTTGGGCGGGCCATGGCCCTTTTTACTACTCCCTCCGTTCCTCTTTCTAGAGATTCCAATGCGGACTACATACAAAGCAAAATGAATGAATCTACACTCTAAAATATGTCTATATACATCTGTATGTAGTCCTTATTAAAATCTCTAAAAAGACATATATTTAGGAACTGAGGGAGTACAACGTAGCTCCGCCAGTGCTTGTAGCACGGCGGCGCCCCCGCATCTCCGCCTCGCAGCGCAGCGAGCTGCATCTGGTCTGTCTTGCTGGAGCAGAAGAGGGATTAGAAATGAGAGAGCACGAAGGAAGGGATAAGGTGTTCCCAGTCAAAAAAAAGGAAGGGATAAGGTAGGAGAGGGGCACGGGGAGGAGATAAGGAAAGAGAGGGGGCCCCACGTGGGTGGCCACAAGGAAATGGCGGATGCGCGATGCGGCTGTTTGCGTCCGACTGTTTTGAAATACTTTCCAATTATTTACCCGTATTTGCATACAAATCGGAGGGACTAGAAATCAGTCTGATTTTATCCAAGTCTCAGTCGACGTCTCCATTGAATATTTTTTATGCTAGCTACTTGTCAGGTTTAAATTGGCCTGTTAGGATGATGCGTCCAGCCTGTTTCTTTTTGTTTGTTTGTTGGGCTGTGGTTAGAAATAGACCGTGCAAAGTGCAAAGAGGAAGCGTGCTGTCTTGTTTTTTCTCATTTTTTCTACTAGACCAGCATGTGTGTCCTCCACGCTCAGTATCTTTCCCTATATCTTTTAGCATGTCATGATCAATGCACACTCTTAATTTTTCTCCACGTTTTTTTATTTTCCTCCATGCTGTATGTCAAGGTCTGCTCATATAAGATTTGGTTATACGATAAATCGTTTAATCTATGCGCCAAGATTGGTGCAAATTTGTGTTGCATTTCCTTTTTCCGGTCGCAACATTGTTTATAATTTTTTTCAAAATGGCTTGAGCCAATTCATTTTGGATTTCAAGGATAGTTTTTCTTTTGAATTTTATTTTTGTCGTTTCTTTTGAAATTATTACCTATTTCTATTCTTTTCTTGTTCTCTTTTCTCTCATAATTCTTTCTTTGAAGTATGTTTGTGTGTTTTTTCATTTTCATTTTTTATATTTTATTAATTCTTAATTGTACACATTTATTTTTGTCATTTTTAAAATCATATCATCAGCTACATGTGCATCCATCCACATGTGACTGCACACATCGTATCGGCGTGTAACTATGTTTTTATTTATTCTTTACTTTTTAGCCTCAAAGGAAACATTGATTGTATGTAAGTTCGTTTATCCATGCACAAGTACACACGTCTTACTCCACATGCAATTGATGAAGGACTGGCTTTTGCGTATATTTCCTCCTTTTTTTATCGGGAGAAGGGGGCAGTTGCAGCTCCGACACTAGGCTTGCAACTGTAAGTGTTAGTGGGCGGTGGGGAGAGGCGGGGGTAACACTAGGCATGCAGCTGCAAGTGTTGCCCCCGACTAAAACTGCATGCTCACACACCTAGAATGCAATTGACCTTTGTTTTGTAAGTGGGCTGTTGGAGAGGAGGGTGAGTTGCATGTCCAATACTAGACATGCAACTATAAGTGTCACCCCCGACTGATTGTCTCCCTCTCAACTGCAACTAGCCTTGTGTTTTTGTCGGAGGACAGTGGGAGAAGGGGGCAGTTGCATGTCCGACAATAGGCTTGCAACTGCAAGTGTCGCCCTCGAGTGCAACTGCATGTACATACATCCGACCGCAATAAACCTTTTTTTATGGTGGGCAGCGGGAGAGGGGGCGGTAGTTAGATGTCCGACACTAGGCTTGCAACTGCAAGTGTCGCCCTCGACTGTAACTGCATGCCTACACACTTGGCTGCAACTGACTTTTTTTTTTGCAAGTAAGCGGCAAGAGAGGTGGGCAATTGCATGTCTAACACTAGGCATGCAACTGCAAGTGTCACCCCAACTGCAACTTCATGTCTCCCAAAATGACTGCAACTACAAGTGCCACCCTCAAATGCAATTGCATGCCTCCGTCCTGACTGCAGTTGGCCATGTGTTTTTGTTTGAGGGCGGAGGGAGAGAGGGGCAGTTGCATGCCAAACACTAGGCTTGTAACTCAAGTGTCGCCTTCGACTGCAACCGCATGTCAACACACCCAACCGCAACCAACCTTTTGTTTGGTTGGTGGGCAGCGTGAGAGGGGGGGGGGGGGGTAGTTGTATGCCTGACACTAGGCTTGCAACTCCATGTGTTGCCCTCGACTGCAATTGCATGCCTCCCTCCCAACTGCAACTGTCCTTTGTGTTTTTGTCGGAGAGCGGCGGAGAGAGGAGGGGGTAGTTGCATGCCCGACACTACGCATGCAACTACAAGTGTTGCCCCAGACTGCAGCTGCATGTCTTAAACGCGACTGCAACTCTGTGGTGTTTTGTCGGGGAGGGAGAAGTTGCATGTCCGACACTTGGCATGCAACTACATGTGTCGCCCACGACTGCAACTCCTGGTGTTTTGTCGGGAGATGGACAATTGCATGCCTGCCATGATGCCAGCTGACTGAGACTTCTTTCTAAGTCTCAATCGACCGAGCCGTATCCACATCCTATTATTAAATTTATTTTATATTTTGTTTTATTTTGTTTTTTATCTAAAAAGTGATGTTTGGAATTTTTTTAAAGCACGCCACACAAACCTAGGATGCACGTGAAACAACATACGATGAGCTCTCTTATTTTTTGTTAGTACCATTTTTTAATTTGTGGATGATAGCGAAATTACAAACAGACGAGTAAAATGATGTCCGACTCGACCCAATGAAATAAAGAAAATGCAAGCTAAAAACCAGCGTTAACTAACATTGAACATTTTTCTAATGGTATGATGAATATTTTTAAATAATATTGAATATTTTCTAATAGCACGTTAGATATTTTTCAAATACACGATTAGTATTTATGAAAATGCATGAAAAAATATTGACTAATGTTTACAATTTTTAGAAACAAAATATGAAAATGTAAATAAAAATGAAAAAGAAATCCAAACAAAACAAAAGAAATAGCATGTTAAGAAAATTGTAGGAACAACAGCTAATATAGCTGGCCGGTGCACCACACAGCTAATATACTCAAACAATAGCTAAAAGTTTCAGAAAAAATGCTCAAACAATATACATAATCAACGAGCAGCAGCACCGAACAAAAAAAAACTGCCCAAAATATCTGGCGCAGCACAACTTGATAAACGCATAGACCAAAGACAAAAAATGGGGCCAGCCAAAAAGCCACAAGATGCAACGACGGGGATATGGGTTGGACATAAACGAAAAAAATAAACAGGTGACATCAACCGACTAAGACTGCACGAAGTCTAAGTTGACTGAGTCCTAGACAGTCCCTATAAACATGTATTACATCGGTCCCGATTTACTTGTCTTAGATACAATTCATAAGACAAGTAATTTGAGACGAAGGAAGTATGTAGTGTATGACAAAATCCTCAAAAATTATGTGGTAAGCAATCCAAACAATTCAGAAGAAAAAATCCTCAAAAATCATTTTACAGTATTTTTTAGCATTTCTTTTATAATCATAGATGACTAACTTACAACCAGGTTGTTCTTTTAAATCAACATCAAAACCATGTATTTTAACTCTCTAATTTTTAAGACCCCACAAGCAATCGAAGTCTCCACTTTGAAATTGAATCAACCGAGACAACAATTTTTTAAGGAGCTCTCTCATTCAATTCTTATAATTCGCAATGCTCCCTAATTTGGGGCTCTCCTATTCGATTGCATCATTCAATTTTTGACCGGGTCAATGATTTTTCAAATCAATCGGTAGCAACCGGCCTATAAAAACATATTAGTCTCGCGAACGCTCTCATCACCTAGAAAATAAAATCACGAACATGTGATAATGTAGCATTAATATAGTAAGTGCAGTCACCGACACATAAAACGTCCCCACATAATATGGATTGATTAGTAGATAATACATATTACATCGCTAAAGGCTGAACAAAACACCACATTATTATAAATATAAATAAATCATAATCCATCACCCCCCTACTCGCCAAACCAACTATTCCCCCGGTTCCAAAATATATGGTGTATTAGTATTTTGAAAAGTTTTTTATTTTGATCAAGTTCAGAGTCAAAAACATCGACATCCACAATACTAAATATAAAGAAGATGGAAATTCATTTCATGATGAATCTAACGATTTCTGGTCAGGTTTGACTTTTGAAAAAACAAATACACAATATTTTGAAACATATAGAATAAAATGATTGCGAAAACCCAACAACCCAAACGGCGCAGCAAAGCGCGTTCATCCCTTCTAGTGTTATTCCTAAATGTCAACCTTTACAACTGAGTGCTGCTAATAAACAAACATGTTGAAACATCCAGTCTAGATCAAAATTTACAAAGTTGCAAACCTATATATCTTTGATATGTCCTGAAATAAACAAATCATATATAGTGGACCGTGTTTCTCGAGACGGGCCTGTTGCTGCTCCGCACCGTGGTGAGGATGGCATCCAGGACCCTGAAGCGGCCTTCCTTGACCTTGAGCTCCTTGGCCAGCACCCGCAGCTTCTCCTCGTGCATCTCGTACGTCCTCACGGCGACCCTCCGCTGGTCCTCGGCCTCCCGCTGGCGCCTCTCCGCACTGGACGCGGCCGCCTGCGCCGCTGCCGTCTCGCGGACCACGTCGTCGATCTTGCGCTGCAGCGCGTCAGCTCGCTCCGTCAGGCGCTGCACGGCCGCGCGCTGGGACGCCCCGGCCTCCTCCTGCTCCAGCAGCTGCTCCCGCAGCGCCGCCTCCCGCGACGTTGGGTTTGCCGGCAAAACGGCCGAGGTGATCGACTCCCAGCACGACGGCGACGACGACATCACGATTGTTAATCCACGCGGGTACCGACGATCGATCGCTTGGCCTTCTGGAAACTTAATTAGGTGCTTGATTGACGCAAGCGTGTGCGTACGTGCAGAGGAGTTCGTGTGGACGCCGGCTCGATTAGAATCCGAACACCGGGACGGTGTCCGCGCGTTCGTAAACTGGTGAAAAGCTCGGGGGGCTTTGTTCTGGACGATCACGATTCTTCGTAAAAAAAAAAATTGAGTTGACGATTCTTCGTGCTTTGAATGAAACGTAAGGCATATCAAAGACTCGACAGCGCACGTTGTTGCATAAGGCCGAGACCAAGCTAGTGGGCCGGCCCATAAACTGCTTTTCCTTCTTCTGATGTTTTTTACCTCTGGCTTTCCTGGTTTTTTTCAATCTCATCACTGCTAACGCGAATGGAATCAGGCAAAAGAAAAAAGAAAAAGAAAAAAAGAGCTGAGGTTTATCCTTGATGCGGATGCTATCCGATAGATCCCATTATGCACTGGACAACTGAATGACTTTTGATCATGGGTTCATGAGAATAATGGATTTTTTATGGTGTACCAAATGCTTGTGGCAACTAAGCTTAGGTGTGAAGCTTGGCTCGAAGGGCGCCCCGCCACGTCGAACTCTGAGGGGGACATAAAATGCAGACTAAGATGTGGAAGTTTGATGTCCCTTCAAAGGTCAAAATATTTCTCTGGAGGCTTGCACAACAGTCCCTCCCAACAACCGACTTATTACATCACAGAAACATGTTAACGGTCTCTAGCTGTGGTCTTTGTGGCGCGGATGACTCTTGGCAGCATTTACTGCTATTGCAATGTGGCTCGGTGTGTATGGGCGTTACAAGACGCTGACCTGGTGGAAGTACTAAATGGAGTTATGGAACCAGACGCCAAAAGATGGATTATCTCGCTAATGGAAGAGCTCCCACATGACAACTTTGTCCACGTTCTTGTCACTGTGGGGTATATGGTATGGTGGACGGCAAGCACTCCATGAACATATTTTTCAGAATGCACATGCTACGCATAGCTTCACAATGAAATATACAAGGGAGCTAGATGATTGTAAGCCTTGTTCAAGAATTCATCCGATTAATCAGTTAACTTGCCGATTAATTCGTACTCGTAGGGTCACCGAGTAGCCGATAAAATGATAAATCGGCTGATTGATTGATTAATTCACCGATTAACTGGCCGATTAGCTTATTAATCCCTACTCGCCAGCCAACCGAGCAACTATCAGTTAACAATTGCCTCAACAATGATTGTAAGCCCAAGAATACACAGTCCACGGCTCCCCATGTGGCAAGCATCAACAAGTAAGATGGATCCCGCCCGTGCAAGGTGTTGCCAAGGCAAGAGTTGACGGTGCCGTATCGCGTGAATTAAATGAAGGATCAAGAGGGATATAATCAAAACTATTACTAAGAATCAAGTTTATTTTGTCCAATGATCTTCATGAAAGTTTTTATTATATCCCTTTTGAATATCTATCACTTTGGGACTAATTTCATATGTTACCATTGCTTTTGACAAGCTCAAACAAATTTAAGTGAAGAACATGAGCATAAAAAATTTCAACTCACAAAATAATATAAGTGAAGCATGAGAGAATTTTCTTAAAAAAATTACTAACTCTCAAATAGATCTAAGTGAAGCATAAGAGTATTTCTTCAAAAATCAAAGCACCACCGTGCTAAAAAGATATAAGTGAAGAACTAGAGCAATTCCATAGCTCAAAAATTTTAAGTGAAGCACATAGAGCAATTCTAACAAATCATAGCATAATTTTGGCTCTCTCAAATAGGTGTGTCCAGCAAGAATGATTGCGAAAAACTAAAAAGTAAAACAAGCAAAGACTCATATAATACAAGACGCTTCAAGTAAAACTCATGATATGTGACGAATAAGAATATAGCTCCAAGTAAAATTACCGATGGTTGTTAGAAGAAAGAGGGGATGCCTTCCGGGGCATCCCCAAGGTTAGTTGCTTGGTTCTCCTTGATTATTGCCTTGGGGTGCCATGGGCATCCCCAAGCTTAAGTTCTTTTCACTCCTCATTACTTCATCCATCAAGATCTCACCTAAAACTTGAAAACTTCAATCACACAAAACTTAACAAAACCTTTGTGAGATCCGTTAGTATAAGAAAACCAATCTTTGCTTTAAGTACTGTTGAAAACCTATTTATATTTTGTTATTGCATTATACCTACTGTATTCTAACTTTACCATGGTTTATACCCCCCGATACAATCCATAGATTCATCAAAGTAAACACACAATGCAACAAAAGCAGAATCTGTCAAAAATAGAACAGTCTATAAAGACTCGAATTTTACTCATACTTGTACAACTCCAAAATTTCTAAACATTAGGACAACATAGGCAATTTGTATATCAATCTTGTGTAAAAAATTCAGAATTTTTCGTCTCTTCTGTGAATTTTAACAATTCTGTTATTGGACGCAAAAGTTTCTGTTTTTCAACAGGATCAAATCAACTATCACCCAAAGCTATCCTAAAGGCTTTACTTGGCACAAATACTAATTAGAACATAAAAATCACAATCATAACAGAGGCTTAATTGTGTGAACACACAAAAACAGAAAGAAAAAGGAAAAAATATTTTATTCATTGGGTTGCCTCGCAACAAGCACTTTTCTTTAAAGCCTCTTAGCTAGGCATTGCTAATTTTGATGATGCTTGCATGAAAAACAAGAATTGAAACACAAAGAGAGCATCATAATACATGTGACAAACACATTTAAGTCTAACATACTTCCGATGCATAGGGATTTTATAAGCAAACAAATTATCAAGACAAGAAATATATAGCGTATGCAAGGAAGAAGAAAGAAACAATAGGAATCTCAACATAACGAGAGGTAAATTAGTAACATGAAAATTTCTACAACCATATTTTCCTCTCTCGTAATAATTACATGTAGGCTCATAATCAAATTCAACAATATAGCTATCATATAAAATTTTCTCTTCATGATCCACATGCATAAAAGTTTTATAATCTTCCAAGATAGTGGGATTAACATCAACTAAAGTCATGACCTCTCCAAAGCCACTTTTATCAAAAATTTCATAAGATTGAGCACACTCCAAATATGTGGGATTATTTTTACCTAAAGTTGATGCTCTTCCAAACCCACTTTCAATACTATTGCAAACATTATTATCAATATCATATTCATCATGAGGCTTAAATAAATTTTCAACATCATAAGAAGCATCACCCCAATCATGATCATTACAATGAGTAGTGGACATAACAAAATCAACATCCCCAAGCTTGGGGTTTTGCATATCATTAACACAATTGACATTAATAGAATTTATAGTAAAATCATTGCAATCATGCTTTTCATTCAAGGAGCTATCATGAATCACTTCATAAATTTCTTCATCATAATTTTTAGATTCACGAACCTCAAGCAAAACTTCATAAAGATAATCTAGTGCACTCAACTCACTAGTTATTGGTTCATCATGATTGGATCTTTTAAAAAGATTACCAAGTGGATGGGGATCCATATCAATAGATTTTTAGCAAGCGAAGATGCAAGCATATAGAAGGCACATGGCAACACAAGCAAACAAAAGATCAAACAAGAAAAAGGCAAACGAAAAGAAGGCATATTTTTTGTGAAGTGGGGGAGATGAAAACGAGAGGCAAATGGCAAATAATGTAAATTGCAAGGAGATGAGATTTGTGATTAGGAACCTGATAGATGTTGATGATGTCTCCCCAGCAACGGCGCCAGAAATTCCTTTGACGTGGCTTGAACCTGCGTTGGTATTTCCCCAAAGAGAAAGGGATGATGCAGCACAGCTATGGCAAGTATTTCCTCAGTTATGAAACCAAGGTTATCAATCCAGTAGGAGAACCAAGCAACACTATGTAAATGGTACCTGCACACAAAGAACAAATACTTGCAACCCAACGCGTAAGAGGGGTTGTCAATCCCTCTATGGTAAAAAGATAGATTAAATTGTATGATATTAGATAAATAGATCTAGCAAAAACACAAAATAAAATAATTAAAGAAAAAGTGCAGCAAGGTATATTTGGGTTTTTGGAATAATAGATCTGAAAACAATATGATAAAAGATAGACCCAGGGCCGTAGATTTCACTAGTGGCTTCTCTCGAGAAAATAGCATACGGTGGGTAAACAAATTACTGTTGGGTAATTGATAGAAGAGCAAATAATTATGACGATATCCAAGTCAATGATCATGTATATAGGCATCACTTCCAAGATTAGTAGACCGACTCCTGCCTGCATCTACTACTATTACTCCACACATCGACCGCTATCCAGCATGCATCTAGTGTATTAAGTTCATGGAGAAATGTAGTAATGCAATAAGAACGATGACATGATGTAGACAAGATCTATTCATGTAGGAATAGACCCCATATTTTTATCCTTAATAGCAACGATACATGTGCGCCTCGCTACCCCTCCTGTCACTGGGTGAGGACACTGCAAGATCGAACCCATCACAAAGCACCTCTTCCCATTGCAAGAAAAATCAATCTAGTTGGCCAAACTAAACCAAAGTTTCGGAGAAGAAATACGAGGCTATAACAATCATGCATATAAGAGATCAAAGAAAACTCAAATAATATTCATAGATAGATCTGATCATAAACTCGCACTTCATCAGATCCCAACAAGCACACCGCAAAAAGTCATTACATCAAATAGATCTCCAAGAACATCGAGGAGAACATTGCATTGAAAATAAAAAAGAGAGAAGAAGCCATCTAGCTACTGCCTACGGATCCGTAGGTCTATGGTGAACTACTCACGCATCATTGGAAGAACACCAATGAGGATGATGAACCCCTCCGTGATCGTGTTCCCCTACGACAAAGTGCAGGAATAGGGCTCTAGATTGGATCTCGTGGTTATGGAACTTGTGGCAGCTGGAATTGTGTTTCATCAACTCCCCTAGGGTTTCTGGAACATTTGGGAATTTATAGAGCTAAGAGGCGGTGGAAAGGACTCCCGTGAACCAAAAAATGATATAAAGTTGCTATAAAATGAAGTTAAAACATCCAAGAATGATAATATAACAGCATGGAACAATCAAAAATTATAGATACATTGGAGACGTATCAGTGGACAGCAAGGACATCGAGGACGCCATATTCAAGCTCAATGATCGAATTAACTATCTTCAGGCCCAAGTCTATGATCTCCAAAATCAAAATTTTGAGTATGAAGCCAAATTTAAAGGTATGAGCTTAGCTGCAAGTTTCAATACTCCGGAGACTCGTTCATCCTTTTATGATGGAGAACCTATGCCGTGGAAGACGGAGGACAAGCCCACCACATCTATATCTCCATCATCACCGAAGAAAGAGACTTGAGTACACTGGTATGGGCACCACCCTAGGCTTCTGCCAAGCTTGGGGAAGGTGCCCCGGTATCGTATCACCATCACTTTTACCATCTTTATCTATCTTAGTTCGATCTGCAATTATATCAGGATTTAGAAGAATAAAAATTAGTATGATTTTTCGAGTGCTTGATTCGTGATCTATCTATCTATCTATCTATGTAATCGAGGTTAAGAGTTATATAATAAAGAGTAGTTTGAGTTTTGCTACTTTACTTTTATGTTTCAATCTTAGCAATGAAAATAATGAAAAGATCATATGCTAATCCCATGGAAAGTAATGACTTTACATAAAAGAAAAGTATACTTGATAAAATTTGTTGGGAGTAAACAAACATAGTATTGGTCAAAGATGCAATTCATGAAAGATTAGTAAAGGAAGAGAGGATTCACATATAAATATACTATCTTGGACATCCTTTATGATTGTGAGCCCCCATTAATATTTTGTGTCAATTAGTTGACGTTGGACAAGGAAGACAACATAATGAGTTATGTTTGCTTATATTCACATAGAAGTTATATTGTCATGGTGTTGGGGAACGTTGCATGGAAAACAAAAAAAATTCTACGCACACGCAAGATCTATCCATGGAGATGCATACCTACGAGAGGGGAGAGTGTGTCTACGTACCCTCGTAGACCATTTAGCGAAAGCGTTTATCAACGCGGTTGATGTAGTCGTACACCTTCACGATCCGCCTGATCAAGTAACGAACGTACGACACCTCCGTGTTCAGCACACGTTTAGCTCGATGACGCCCTCGCCTTCTTGATCCAGCAAGACGGGCGAAGTAGTAGATGAGTTCCGGCAGCACGACGGCGTGGTGACGGTGGTGATGCAACTATCTCCGCAGGGCTTCATCGAGCACAACGAAAATATGACTGAGGATGAACTAGAGGGAGAGGGGCGCCGCACACGGCTTGGGGATCGTGGTGTGTGTTGCCCCTCTCCCTCCACACATATATATAGGTGGAGGGGGGAGAGGAGGCAGCCTTAAGGAGCCCCCAAGTGGCCGGCGACTGCCCTAGAGGCCTGCCTAGCCACGCCCCCCCTCCATATTTGAACATGGGGGAAAGGAAAGGGGGTTGGCTACCTTAGGGCGCCTCCCCCTTCCTTCCCTCCCTCCTTGGTGCATGGGCAGGGGGTGGAGGGGCGCACCAGCCCCCTTGTGGGATGGTGTGCTCCCCCCTTTGGCCCATAAGGCCCACTACTACCGGTGGCCTCCCGGAACCCCTTCCGGCACTCCGATGACTACCCGATACATTTCGAAACCTTTCCGGTGACCAAATAGCATCGTCCTATATATCAAACATTACCTCCGGAGCTCCTCGTCATGTCCGTGATCTCATCCGGGACTCTAAACAACATTCGGTCATCAACTCATATAACTCATATAATACTATATCGTCAATGAACGTTAAGCGTGCGGACCCTACGGGTTCGAGCATGATGTAGACATGACCAAGACACCTCTCTGGTCAATAACCAATAGCGGGACCTAGATGCCCATATTGGTTTCTACATATTCTACGAAGATTTTTATCGGTCAAACCTTATGACAACATACGTAATTCCATTTGTCTGTCCATATGTTACTTGCCCGAGATTCGATCGTTGGTATCTTCATACCTAGTTCAATCTCGTTACCGGCAAGTTTCTTTACTCGTTCCGTAATACATCATCTCATAACTAACTCCTTGGTTACTTTGCTTGCAAGCTTCTTGTGATGTTGTATTACCGAGAGGGCCTAGAGATACCTCTCCGATACACGGAGTGACAAATCCCAATCTCGATTCACGCCAACTCAACAGACACCTTCGGAGATACCTGTAGAGCATATTTATGATCACCCAGTTACGTTGTGACGTTTGAGAGCACACAAGGTATTCCTCCGGTATCCGGGAGTTGCATGATCTCATGGTCGAAGGAATATGTATTTGACATTAAGAAAGCAGTAGCAATAAACTGAGCGATCATATGCTAAGCTAACGGATGAGTCTTGTCCATCACATCATTCTCCTAATGATGTGATCCCGTTATCAAATGACAACTCATGTCTATGGTTAGGGAACCTTAACCATCTTTGATCAACGAGCTAGTCTAGTAGAGGCTCACTAGGGACACAGTATTTGTTTATGTATTCACACATGTATTTAAGTTTTCGGTCAATACAATTCTAGCATGAATAATAAACCTTTATCATGAATAAGGAAATATAACAATAACAACTTTATTATTGCCTCTAGTGCATATTTCCATCAGTCTCCCACTTGCACTAGAGTCAATAATCTAGATTACATTGTAAATCGCCATGTGACTAACACCCAAAGAGTTTACTAGATTCAATAATCTAGTTCACGTCGCCATGTGATTAATACCCAATGAGTACTAAGGTGTGATCTTGTTTTGTTTGTGAGAGAGGTTTAGTCAACGGGTCTGTCATAATCAGATCCGTATGTATTTTGTAAATTTCTATGTCTATAATGCTCTGCATGGAGCTACTCTAGCTAATTGCTCCCACTTTCAATATGTATCCAGATTGAGACTCAGAGTCATCCGAATCGGTGTCAAAGTTTGCATCGACATAACCCTTTACGACGAACTCTTTATCACCTCCATAACCGAGAAACATTTCCTTAGTCCTCTTAGGTAACTAAGTATAAGTTCGACCGTTCTCTAGTGATCCACTCCTAGATCACTATTGTACCCCCTTCCCAAACTCATGGCAAGGCACACAACAGGTCTGGTACACAGAATGGCATACTTCATAGAACCTATGGCTGAGGCATAGGGAATGACTTTCATTCTCTCTCTATCTTCTGTCGTCACTACAACAGGAACCCCCCTTTAGCAACGCATCGATGGGTTGTCGTATGTCCATATATGCGTTGCTAAGGTCTACACCAACGGATTGTTATGTGTTGTCGTTCGTGGCGTTGCTAGGGTCTACAACAACGTATATACATGCGTTGGTAAACGACATGTAGAAGCATTGTAAGGTAGCAACATATAGAGTTAGAGCCTAACAACACTTCTTATGCGTTGGTGGGTACCCTGCACAATGATATAGCATATCATTGTAACGACTAATGCTTTGCTACATAGCATTAATAATGGGTGATATTTTGTACGTCACCATCCAGAATTATTAGGTCAATATACACGGTTTATAGGAGTCACAATGTAATAAATAGAAACATCTCATATATTAAATCAACTATGTTGCATTACAAAGAATATGATTGAAAGATTACAAGATGTGAAACTATTTATAGTGGTAGCCAAATTCTCAACCTAGCAATCGCTATAATGTTTTTATCTAGTACTAGCCAAATTCTTGACCTTACAATCAACTATTGAAACATTGCCCTGAAAATGACAACTCTAATTATCTAATAGTAGCCCATTCTCAGCCTTGCAATCAACATCCGAGCCATGCACAATCCATTTATGTTGCAATCTACAAAAAAAAATGAGATGAGTAACTTACGGTAGAGAAAATTAGGTTAATAGAGCAGCAAAATGTAAAGGAGGAGCAACATAAAAAGGTTGAAGGCCATGACAGTAGGTGCTTTGCATGAAGAGGAAAATAATAACCTACATCTGACAAGCGCTTTTGATACTTGTTTTCTTATGAACAAATCTGCTATCTGTCAATTGAGTTAACATAAAACTTAGAATAGTATACAAGAGATGACATACTTCGTTTGAAAAAACATGTGCTGAGATACCACACATCATTCTTTTTCAAAGAAAGATTTGCAGTTCTCTAGAAAATACAAATAGATGCAATGTTTCAAAAATTTAAAAATACTTTAGGTTCAAAGAAAATGATTCATATGTCATGCAAAATTTGGATGTACCTAAATTAGGTACTGTGTTACATGCTCACAAATATGATTTACCAAGACTTCTATTAAATATACTAGGAAATTGCCCGTGTGTTGCAACTGGGGTGTAATTATTCTAGTGGTTCAACATTAACTATGTCAAACATATATAATTCAGACCAAACCAGTTTCCCGAACAAGTTTAAGAGGAACAATATAGGCATCAAGTACAATCTACTATAGACAGTTATGTAACTGGATGTCATGTGTCTGGTGCAATTGTATCATGAATCATGCACTGGTTATGATTTCTGAGTTATTTGAAGGTCATATCCTAAGTGGATTTTGAGTTATGTTCTCCTGAGTACTTGTTTCTCATTATTTGGCTCCCATGAGCTATTCCTGCCTACTCATGGTTAAATTTTAGTACAACAACAAGGCAAATTCAAGTACAATAATGCAAAAATGTAGTAACAACGTAATTTAGTAAAACAAGGTAAATTTTAGTAAAAAGTAATAAACTATAGTACAAGAAGTCTAAATATCTTGACAAAATGGGGTATTAGCCTCTCCAAGCAACAAGACCCTTAGAAACTATGTATTCAGTTATACGGATCAGTTTAGTACAATATTTACATCAGTATAAAATCTACAGGGAATGCTAGAAGATATCAGGCATAGCATTGCATCAAAATAGCATTAGTAGTAATGTAGAATGGGAAATTACACACCTTTTTGCTCAAATATCATCAACACTTGATCTATAAAAAGATATGTGCACTACTAGAAAAAAGGCTGTTAGTGGCGCACCTATTTTGGCTACTAATGGCGCACTATAGGTGCGCCACTATTATCACGCCACTACTAATAAATAGTAATGGCGCACGCCTGGTGCTCCACTATTAATCTACATAACAGTGGCCCACCACCTGGTGCGCCATTACTATCTCAGGTAGTAATGGCGCACCACATGTGCGCCATTACTACCTTTTCAGGTGCGCCACTGGTAACTTTTTTAATTATTTTTTGTCGATTTTTTTTGAATTTGGAAGCGGGAAAATAGTAATGGCGCACATTCTAACCCCCACGGTGCGCCATTACTATTTTGAATTTTGAATCTGGATCTGGATCGCGATTTTTTTGCCCTTTTTTTTTGCTCATTTTTTTGCTCGTTTTTTTGCACGATATTTTTTCAAATTTTGTTCTCATTTTTGGATCTTGTACGTTCTTTTGCCGGAGAGGAGTTCGCCGGAGAGGAGGGCCGAGGAGAGACCGTGAGGAGGAGAGGAGGGAGGAGGAGGAGGTCACCGGAGAGGAGCTCGCCTACATCATCGGAGAGGAGGAGGAGGAGGTCACCGGAGAGGAGCTCGCCTACATCACCGGAGAGGAGGGAGGAGGTGCCGGAGAGGAGTTCACCAAGGGAGAGAGGAGGGAGGAGAAACCATGAGGGGAGGGGAGGAGAGGAGGGAGGAGGAGCTCACCAGAGAGGAGGGAGGAGGAGATCACCGGAGAGGAGGGAGGAGGAGCTCACCGGGAGGAGGGAGGAGACAGAGGCGGGAGGGGAGGAAGGGAGGGCGAGGAGATGGAAGGACGGAGCAGGGAGAACGGCAGAGGATGGGGGAGCGAGGGAAAAGAGGAGAGGAGGAGGAGGAGGTCGCCGGAGAGGAGGAGGGGAGTATGGTGGAGGAGAGGAGGGGAGATGGAGTGGAGGAGAGGAGGAGATGGAGTGGAGGAAAGGACCCCGCCCAGCCATATATACGGCATAGTAATGGCGCACCGTGGGCATGTGCGCCATTACTATCTTTTTCTTTATTTTTTTTGATTTATTTTGAATTTTGAAGGCGGGAAGATAGTAATGGCGCACCTTGGGCAGGTGCGCCATTACTAACTTTTTTTTTATTTTTTATACAGTTTGAATTTTGAAGGCGGGAAGATAGTAATGGCGCACCATGGGCAGGTGCGCCATTACTGAGTTTGATTTTTTTTTATTTTTTTGCCTCTCCAGATCTTGAAAGCCCCGTAACTTTTTTTCTGTTAGGTTTTTGAGGATTCTAAAAATCTTCAACGGGGTTCAGCCCGTTGAATTCGGATATAACTTTTCGAGTAGATGATTTTTCATATAGAAAACTTTTTCATCGGAGTTCGTATGCAAAAGTTATGCCCATTTTATAAATTCTCGAGAGATTTTGCAAAAAAGTCGAAAATTCATGTTTGTAAATTTTGCTAACAACTAGACCACATATCACATGGGAATCTTATTTTCTTTTATTTTTTTGACATTTCTATCATTTTCTTTTATTTTTTTTGAAATTGAAAAGGCGGTCCACTTGGGGGGGGGTGCATTTGGTGAATTTTTTGGCCACCTCAGAAAGTTAGTAGTGGCGCACTAGTTAAAACTAGTAATGGCGCAATATCCCCAGGTGCGCCATTACTAGTTTTGAAAAAAAAAAATGTTAGTAGTGGCGCACAGAGGGTGTGGTGCGCCATTACTAGTTAAAACTAGTAATGGCGCACTTTCCCCTTGTGCGCCATTACTAGTTTTGAAAAAAAAAATTGTTAGTAGTGGCGCACAAAGGGTGTGGTGCGCCATTACTAGTTAAAACTAGTAATTGCGCACTTTCCCCTGGTGCGCCATTACTAGTTTTGAAAAAAAAAATTGTTAGTAGTGGCGCACCGTGGGTGTGGTGCGCCATTAGTAATATGGCCATTAATGGCGTACCTATATCTGGTGCGCCACTGGTGCACCACTGCTATATAGCAGTGGCGCACCACATACATGGTGCGCCATTAATGTCCATATTAGCTATAGCCGTTTTTCTAGTAGTGATGAGACATTTGAGAGATGGTCAGAAGAACGTACACAAACTTTTCAGCATCGCAGCTGCATAGATCACACGACTGTTCACCTTGGCATCATATTTTCTTTTCTAGACTAGGAAATTTCTCTGTAATCTATAAGCCAAAGTAGGTCGTGACATCATCTTTAGTTTATCAAAGATGCTTTGCATTCAAAATAGCTCTATATGGTTTATTATGCAAAGTAGGGTGTATTACCTTTAGCATATTGATGTTTATCTCAACTCCTAATCTGAGAAATTAGCCAATGGAGAACCTGTGAGACATAATGATGTCATGGTCTTGTGAAGAATCAGATGCTGATTGAAGGAAGTTGAGAGCCAACAACATGTAGAATACCGTGAGTTCTGACTGAGCAATTGGAGCAAGGTGAAATCGTACAAGTTTCTGACTCGAGCACTGAAGTTCTTACTGAAACAAATCAAGAAACAACAAAAGGTGTTACAATCATAGTAAACCATAGTTCCTACAACCAGTAACTTCACCATCTTAAATTCTATGGGAACACAAAAGCTTACAACCTAAGAAAGCAGTACCATAGTTTTCTCTCACGTAGTTGGCACTGATCGGGGGCGGCTCAGGCAGGTCGGTGGCTCCACAGCGTGTGGGCACGATGAATAGATCTGCAATTTTGCTCGTCGTCACTGGTTAATTGTGCAGTTCTGCGGCTACACCATTCTACAAGCACCGCAATGAAAAGGTCAAACCAAAACTCCACGCTGAACTTAGCAGGCGGATCAACAATTAAAATGAGCCTGCGATTAGTTAATTAAGGGAAACATTGTCTTTGCAACTCACAACCATCCTGCAGCCTCGCGTGGATGTTCATTACAATAGATTGAATTACTACTACGATGAGTATGCAATCAAACAAACAGAGACACACTTTGGCTGAAGCGAGGTCGGTTTCAGACGTTGTAAGGAAAGATCAAATTAAGGATTATATATACAATAAATAGGAATATTAGGACGGACGGAAACATGTGAGACATATTCCTATAGTATTACACAATGTGTGACAAGGAAATCAGTAAGGATTCATCCATGAACATAGCAGCAAGAAAGAACTATTGAGAAAAAAGAAGCGCATTCTTCCAGAATTAACACATATGTGCAAGTGGTAGATCACTCAACAATACATCCAAATAGATCAACCCAACTAGAAATAACTTGCCTGCAAGCACAAAACTTCCTAGAATGGTGAAGTGAATTTTTGAGCCTCCAGCAAGGCCGCTGATCATGATGGGGTTTTATTGTGTTATCCAGCCGTAATGTACGACATTACGACAGCTAACAAGTAACAATAGGTAGCGTAGATCACAATCGCCATTTCTGACAAAGAATTGACCATGGCACGAAGGCCATGTCACCACAAAGCATCAGAGAGGGTATGAGCAGAGGAGAGAAGTGTCTTACTAATCAGTCGGTGACGGAGGCGGGGTAGCCGAGGGGGAGCAGCACCTTCGAACCTATCCGGCAGCGGCGCGCACGGAGACATGGGGTAGAGGACCTACGCGGCAGTCGCACCGGCCACCCGTGGTGGCTAGATGCAGGGGCATGTGCAGGGGTCCGGAGGAGGCCGTGGTGGCGGAGGATCGGAGGAGAGGCCGAGGGGCAGCAGGGTTGGTGAGTGACGTCTGGGAGAGCGCCGGAGCTAGCAGCAATCGGCGGTGCCGGTCAGCGTCATGCCATTGAGGTCGGGTGAGAGGGGAATCACGGAAGGAGGGGGAGAGAGACGGCGGATAGGAAAATCTGGATGGAGAGGTGGGTACGGTCATACGGGGAGATTAGATTTTTTAGGGAGAGGAGGTTAGCGCTAAGTAGGAGGGGTGGGATAAGTAGGGGAAGTGGGATGCTTTTTTTTCTTTTGACAACTAGGAGAAGTGGGAGGCTGAAATAGACAACACATATTTTCATATCGTTGGTAGATATGTGTTGCTATAGGTGGGTTCTTATTGTAGTGCGTGGTCGGGTTTTGAGTCTTACTCAACTTCACACCTTGCAACACAGGCAAGAACCCTTTCTTTGACTGATCCATTTTGAACTTCTTCAAAACTTTGCCAAGGTATGTGCTTTGTGCAAGTCCTATTAAGCCTTTCAATCTATCCCTATAGATCTTGATGCTCAATATGTAAGTAGCTTCACCAAGGTCTTTCACTGAAAAATTATTATTCAAGTATCCTTTTATGCTATCCAGAAATTCTATATCATTTCCAATCAACAATATGTCATCCACATATAATATGAGAAATGCTATAGAGCTCCCACTCACTTTCTTGTAAATACAGGCTTCACCATAAATCTGTATAAAACCATATGCTTTGATCATCTCATCAAAGCGTATAATCCAACTCCGAGATGCTTGCACCAGTCCATAGATGGATCGCTGTTGCTTGCACACTTTGTTAGCACCTTTAGGATCGACAAAACCTTCTGGTTGCATCATATACAACTCTTCTTTAAGAAATCTGTTAAGGAATGCAGTTTTTGACATCCATTTGCCAGATTTCATAGTCATAAAATGCGGCAATTGCTAACATGATTCGGACAGACTTAAGCATCGCTACGGGTGAGAAAGTCTCATCGTAGTCAACCCCTTGAAATTATCGAATACCTTTTTCGACAAGTCGAGCTTTGTAGACAGTGATATTACCATCAGCGTCTGTCTTCCTCTTGAAGATCCATTTATTTTCAATGGCCAGCCGATCATCGGGCAAGTCCACCAAAGTCCACACTTTGATCGTATACATGGATCCTATCTCAGATTTCATGGCCTCAAGCCATTTATCGGAATCTGGGCTCATAATAGCTTCTTCATAGTTCGTAGGTTCGCCGCTGTCTAACAACATGACTTCCAGGACAGGATTACCGTACCACTCTAGTGCGGAACGTGTTCTGGTCGACCTACGAGGTTCAGTAGTAACTTGATCTGAAGTTTCATGATGATCATCATTAGCTTCCTCTCTAGTTGGTGTAGGCATCACGGGAATGGTTTTCTCTGATGTGCTACTTTCCAATTTGAGACAAGGTACAATTACCTCATCAAGTTCTACTTTCCTCCCACTCACTTCTTTCGAGAGAAACTCCTTCTCTATAAAGGACCCATTCTTGGCAACAAAGATCTTGTCTTCGGATCTGTGGTAGAAGGTGTACCCAATAGTTTCCTTAGGGTATCCTATGAAGACGCACTTCTCCGATTTGGGTTCGAGCTTATCAGGCTGAAGCCTTTTGACATAAGCGGCAGTGCCACAAGTATGTTGCACTATCATTATCAAATTTGCATCTTTTGGCATCAATATTATGAATATGTGTATCACTACGATCGAGATTCAACAAGAATAGACCATTCATCAAAGGTGCATGACCATAAAAGATATTACTCATATAAATAGAACAACCATTATTCTCTGACTTAAATGAATAACCGTCTCGCAATAAACAAGATCCAGATATAATGTTCATGCTCAACGCTGGCACCAACTAACAATTTTTGAGGTCTAAAATTAATCCCGAAGGTAGATGTAGAGGTAGCGTGCCGACGATGATCACATCGACCTTGGTACCATTCCCGACGCGCATCGTCACCTCGTCCTTAGCCAATCTTCGTTTATTCCACAGCTCCTGTTTCAAGTTACAAATATGAGCAACCGAACCAGTATCAAATACCCAGGCGCTACTACGAGCATTAGTAAGGAACACATCAATAACATGTATATCAAATATACCTTTGTTCACTTTGCCATCCTTTTATCTGCCAAGTATTTTGGGCAGTTCCGCCTCTAGTGACCATTCCCTTTGAAGTAGAAGCACTTAGTTTCAGGCTTGGGTCTAGCTTTGGGCTTCTTCACGGGAGCGGCAACTTGCTTGCCATTCTTTTTTAAGTTCCCTTTCTTTCCCTTGCCCTTTTTCTTAAAACTAGTGGTCTTGTTAACCATCAACACTTGATGCTCCTTCTTGATTTCTACCTCCGCGGCCTTAAGCATTGCGAAGAGCTCGGGAATCGTTTTCGTCATCCCTTGCATATTATAGTTGATCACGAAGCCTTTGTAGCTTCGTGGCAGTGATTGAAGAACTCTGTCAATAACACTCTCAAGTGGAAGATCAATTCCCAGCTGAGTCAAGTGGTTATGATACCCAGACATTTTGAGTATGTGTTCACTGACAGAACTGTTCTCCTCCATCTTGCAGCTATAGAACTTGTTGGAGACTTCATATCCCTCAACCCGAGCATTAGCTTGAAATATCAACTTCAGCTCTTGGAACATCTCATATGCTCTGTGGCGTTCAAAACATCTTTGAAGTCCCGGTTCTAAGCCGTAAAGCATGGCACACTGAACTATTGAGTAGTCATCAGATCGAGTCTGCCACACGTTCATAACATCTGCAGTAGCTCCTGCAGCAGGTCTGTCACCTAGCGGTGCATCAAGGACATAATTCTTCTGTGCAGCAATGAGGATAATCCTCAAGTTACGGACCCAGCCTGTGTAGTTGCTACCATCATCTTTCAACTTAGCTTTCTCTAGGAACGCATTAAAATTCAAGGGGACGGTAGCACGGGCCATTGATCTACAACGTAGATATGCAATAACTATTAAGACTAAGTTCATGATAAATTAAGTTCAATTAATCAAATTACTAATGAACTCCCACTTAAATTAACATCCCTCAAGTTATCGAAGTGGAGGGGGAGAGAGGAGGCAGCCCTAGGGCGCCCCCAAGTAGTCGGCGGCTGCCCTAGAGGCCTGCCTAGCCGCCCCCCCCCCCTTCCATATTTGAACATGGGGGAAGGAAAGGGGGCTGGCTGCCTTAGGGCGCCTCCCCCTTCCTTCCCTTCCTCCTTGGTGCGTGGGCAGGGAGTGGAGGGGTGCGCCAGCCCCCTTGTGGGCTGGTGTGCTCCCCCTTTGGCCCATAAGGCCCACTACTTACCGGTGGCCTCCCGGAACCCCTTCCGGCACTCCGATGACTACCGATACATTTTGGAACCTTTCCGGTGACCAAATAGCATCGTCCTATATATCAATCTTTACCTCCGGACCATTCCGAAGCTCCTTGTCATGTCCGTGATCTCATCTAGGACTCCGAACAACATTCGGTCATCAACTCACATAACTCATATAATACTATATCGTCAACGAACGTTAAGCGTGCGGACCCTACGGGTTCGAGAATGATGTAGACATGACCGAGACACCTCTCCGGTCAATAACCAATAGCGGGACCTGGATTCCCATATTGGTTCCTACATATTCTACGAAGATCTTTATTGGTCGAACCTTATGACAATATACGTAATTCCCTTTGTCTGTCGGTATGTTACTTGCCCGAGATTCGATCGTCGGTATCTTCATACCTAGTTCAATCTCGTTATCGTCAAGTCTCTTTACTCGTTCCGTAATACATCATCTTGTAACTAACTCCTTAGTTACTTTGCTTGCAAGCTTCTTGTGATGCTATATTACCGAGAGGGCCCAGAGTTACCTCTCCGATACACGGAGTGACAAATCCCAATCTCACTACAACAGGACCCCCTCTGTAGCAACGCTTTTTTCGTATCTAAAAGTCCATATATGCGTTGTTAGTGTATTTACCAACGGTTTGGGATGCATTGCCTTATCCAGTGTTGCTAGCGCGTAATGCAACGCTTACATAGCCGTTGGTAAATGGACCGTTGCAAGAATGCAACACATAAAACAGACTTGTGCAACACTTTTATACGTTGGTGATTAGTGTACAATAATCAAAATCCCATTGCTTGTCAACAAAAAGAGGTCATCTATCTATTGTGTGCACTGAATTTTTCCCTTGGGAATGCACTCCTGTGATGTGTGCTTTCCAGTCCAAAGGGCAGGGATTCTTTTATATTCCTGATTTTGGTGTTGATAGGCAGCCTAGAGAGCAAGTTTACAATGTTGGGGTGACCATTACTGAGGGTTCTACTCAAACCAAAGATATTGAGCATGAGCTCAGTGTTTATGTTGGCCAAGGGTGGCGATGCTCTACTAGATTCTTTGCTCCTCAGAAATTTGTCATGAGAATGCCAAACCCTAGAGAGGTTGACAGAGCTCTTTTTGTTGAACATCTTACACTTAAAAAATGTGGAGTCATTGTCAAATTCTCTCCCTGGTCCGAGGATATTGATTCTGAGGGGCTTCTGGAAATGGCATGGGTTAGAATTGGTAAAATTCCACTTAACAAAAGATCTGATAAGGTCGTTGCCTATGTGGGGGGCTTGGTTGGGATCACTCTGGAAGTTGACATGTCTACTATAAATCGCCCTTCTTCTGTCAGAGCCAGGATTGGGTGCAGATCTGTGGATCAACTTCCTGCTACTGCTGAGGGAGTGTTGGGGGAACATTTTTACAAGTTCACCTATGAGATTGAAGAAATCCTGGTAAAAAATCATGTTGATGAAGAAGCTGTGGATCCTGTTTCTGATGATAAAACTAAACCTGAGTACACTCCTAAAAGAAAATGTACTGATCAGGAGAAAAAAGGGAGTCCCCCTGGTGCTCATAGATCTGGAAAATTTGACAATTCATATCGTGGGGGCAAGGCCTGTCGCCTGCTGCCTACTGATAAAGATGAGAAAGTGGAAGATATCTCGTCCGAAAGTGAGGCAGATACCTCCCTTCTTATTGAAACAATGCAGAGAGAAATTGATGAATCTGCTCGTGGGGAGAAGCTGAATTCCTCTCAGTGGATTGTTCCAAGGGAGACTGTTGCCATTGGGGCTTGTTCACAAGAAGTTCAGGTGAATTGTGACTTACATAACGAAAAACATTTGAATCCCTCATCCATGGTTACTAACTTTGCTCAGGTCATGGAGGTAATGGGTGAAACAGATCCTGGCTTAAAGACTTCAAGTGATTATGTGGTACAGCTCCCATCCCCAGATCGTTTTGAGGAAATCATTCTTACTCCCCCACTAGCACCTGAAGCCGCGCTTAAGTTCAGCAAGCGTAACGCCTCAAGAATGCAGGACAAGATGGAGGACAGGGCCATTAAGCTGGCTAACAAAAAAGACCTAGAAGATAACCTCATTCCTGCCTGTAAAAATTCATTTGAAGTTCTGTCCAATTATGAACTTATTAGTAGGGCTAATAAAATGGGGGTGGATATACCTGATGATGAGTTTACCTCTGTGGAAATTATCAGAGAATTAGAATATGTTAGAGGAGAGTTAGATAACAAGAGTAAAACAGAAACTCTAACTCAGGGATTAGATGAGGGAGTTATTATTGATGGGCTGGGCAAAAGCAGTCCTATTAATCTAGATTGGCTTGATCAAGAGGAGCATGTTTTTGAACAGATTTCCTCTAGTAAAACTAAAAAGAAGAAGCAGCGGAAAGTTAGTATCAAAACTCTTAGGCCTGTGACTAGGAGCCAAAAGAACAATATTTCAGAGATAGATCTGATTGGTAACCCTACATCGCCTCCTGGTAGGGTTACTCGTTCCAAACTTCACAAAAAACGTTCCAAATGAGAGGTCTCATTTGGAATTGTCGGGGTGTAGGCAAGAAAGGGATGGCCACCTGCCTCTCAGACATGATTAGTGACCATACCCTTGATTTCCTGGGTTTGCAAGAGACTATGAAAAAAGATTTCTCCCCTAATGCTTGAGGAGAATTGATCCCTTTGGTATCTTTCATTGCAACTGGACTCACTCTGTGGGGAAATCTGGTGGCATATTATGTGGTGTTAGGAAGGATAACTTGGAGGTAGTTTCCTGTTTTAAGGGCAAACATATACTGCAACTGGTGTTGCATGATAAACACAAAAAAATCAAGTGGGACCTGCTTGTGGTATATGGGCCAGCTCATGAAGAATTAGAGGGAGAATTCTTGACTGAGCTGGCTGCCATTTGCAATGGAATGCAAGTGCCTTACATTGTTGGAGGTGACTTCAACATCCTGAGACACTCTGGGGAGAAGAACAAGAAAGTGAAAAGTCATAAGTCTACTGATCTGTTTAATTCTATCATTAGTACCCTAGCGCTACGTGAGATCCACATTAATAGAGGGAAGTATACATGGACTAATAACCAGGCTCACCCCACGCTAGAGAAACTAGACCGTATCCTCATGTCAGAAGATTGGGAAGACATGTATCCTCTTGTCTCTATCTGAAAGCTAGTCCGAGAGATTTCTGATCACAATCCCTTGCTGCTCTCTTCGGGTGATGAGGGAAGAGAAGCCCCTAAGCCGAGATAATTCCGTTTTGACCTTTCCTGGATCAAAGATGATAGATTCCTGCCACTAGTCAGACAAATCTGGACTAGGAAAGTTAAATCATCTAATCCTATAGATATCCTGAATATTAAGCTCAAAAGATTTAAAACTTACTTCAAAGGCTGGGGGTCCGACAGATATGGTCATGATAAGAAAAAAAGGAAGACCTTAGGTTGGAACTTTCCATGCTCGAAGAACTTGAAGAGGATGGGCCACTTCCTCCTGAGCTTTATAGTAGGAAGATGGATGCCAATTTTGAGCTGCATGAACTGCTTGTGAATGAAGAGATTTTCTGGTTACAACAATCCCACGAGCGTTGGCTCCTTAAAGGGGATTTGAACACGGATTACTACCATAAGATTGCCAATGGGCGGAAACGCAAAAATACCATCCACTCACTTAAGGTGGGTGAGGAGGTAACAATTGAGGGCACGGACAATTTGATTGCTCATGCCACTAATTTTTATAAAGACCTATTCGGCCCAGCTCCTGGTAATCAATTCCATCTAAGCCCAGATACATGGACTGACGATGAGAAGCTTACTGAGAGTGATAACCTAAATCTCTGTTGTGAGTTTACGGAGCTACAAGTTAAAGAAGCTCTATTTGACATGGCCCCCAATAGAGCCCCCGGACCTGATAATATTCCTGTTGAATTTTATCAGGTCTGTTGGGATATCGTAAAAGATGATATCATGGCCCTGTTTGATCATTTCCATCAAGGAAAACTTGATGTTAAACGCCTTAATTATGGGATCATTACCCTTCTCCTGAAAGTGTCTAGTGCTGAGAGAATCCAGCAATTCAGGCCTATATGCCTCCTTAGATGTCCTTACAAACTCATCACTAAGGTGCTCGATCGCAGAGTGGTTGTGTATGCAGACAAACTAATTAGTCTCACTCAAAATGCCTTTGTGAAAGGAAGAAATATCATGGATGGAGTGCTTTCACTCCATGAGATACTCAACTACACGCACGTTAAGAAGAGAGTGGGGGTTGTTCTTAAACTAGATTTTGAAAAGGCATACGACAAAGTTAACTGGGAATTCCTCCTTGAGTGTCACAAAATGCGGGGGTTTAACGAAACATGGTGTGGATGGATTAAACAAATCCTGTATAATGGGACAGTTAGTATCAAACAGAATAACTGCACCGGTCCCTATTTTCAGAATGCCAAAGGGGTTCGCCAAGGGGATCCCCACTCCCCTTTCTTGTTCAACCTGGCTGTTGAATGTCTTACCAAAATGATCAAAAATGCCCAAAAGAACAAACTGATCACGGGCTTAGCATCTGATCTCATCCCTGATGGGGTGGCTGTCTTGCAGTATGCAGACGATACCATCATATGCTTGGAGGATGATGTAGAGAAAGCAATTAACCTGAAGTTACTGCTATACTTGTTTGAAATGATGTCAGGGTTAAAAGTAAATTTCCAAAAAAGTGAGATTCTTACAGTGGGGGGGGGGGGGGGGGAGGATGAGAATGTTGTCAAAAAATACGCGGAGTTGTTTAATTGTGAGATAGGCATTTTCCCTATTAAATATCTAGGTATGCCTGTTAGCTATACGAACCTGAAAACTTCTAATTGGGAATTTATTGTGAGCAAGTACCTGAAGAGAATTGAGGCCTGGACGGGCAATGCGGCGTCAATGGGGGGAGGCATACCTTATTAGACTCTGTGGTCACACAGATCTCTTTGTATCATATGTCGATGTGGCTTATGAATAAAACCTTCATAGAAAGGCTAGATAAACACAGAAGGAGATTCTTCTGACAGGGATGCAACAAAAAAAGGAGGTACCACCTTGTAAAATGGAGCAGAATCTGTAGATCCAAAGAAAAAGGTGGGCTGGGGATTAAAGATCTCCGGAGACAAAACATCAGTTTGATGGTAAAATGGTGGTGGAAACTTGAAACTCAAAAAGGGCTTTGGCAGGATATTGTTCGTGCCAGATATCTCCGCAACAAAACTGTTGCGGATGTTACTCCCAGGTTCTCCAATTCACCATGCTGGAAAGCACTACTAAAAGTAAAAGAGGTGTATATGATGGGCAGGAAGATTGAGACTAAATCTGGGAACATCACTAGGATGTGGAAAGAGTCGTGACGGGGGGATGACCCTCGGGTATGCCCAAGACGGCGAAACGACGCTTCAAAACATTACCAGGGGAGTGCCCCCTGGCTGGCTGGAACTTGGCTGGCTGGAATCTGGCTGGGTTGACATGGCCGGGTTGACCTTGGCCGGGTTGACCTTGGCCAAGTTGACCCTGGCCGGGTTGACCTTGGCCGGGTTGACCCTGGCCGGGTTGAGCCATCCGGGTTGACCAACCGGGTTGACCTTGGCCGGGTTCTCCCTGGCCGGGCTCTCCCCATCCGGGTTCTCCCTGTCCGGGTTCTCCCCATCCGGGTTCTCCTGTCCGGGTTCTCCCTGTCTGGGTTCTCCCTGGCCGGGTTCTCCTGTCCGGGTTCCCCCTGTCCGGGTTCTCCTTAGCCGGGTTCTCCCTGTCCGGGTTCTCCCTGACCAAGTCAACCAGACATTCCGTCGGACCTGCGCAGACGTGACGGCCATGCTCTACAGTGGAGCACTGTGGATGAGCGTCTGGCGCTGTAGATGAGCAGCTGGCACTGTTCCTGCATCATGTGACACCTCCAACAGTGCATAGTTGGTCATATGTCCACTTCAACAGTGTAGTTAGGCCTTGTGGGCCACCTCTTGTCCCCTGGGCACCCCTTTATAAGGTGACCCAGGGAGCCCATTTTACCAATCAGACACACAGGCTCACATCTCTCTGGCTCTCACGCCACACACTCACACATGAGGCTGGGAAGAGGAGCGCTCCCAGGCTCCTTCTTCCCCCTCCAGATACAGCTCCAGGGGCAACTTTGTGCTGCTAGACATGTACGCCGCATATATATTCAGACATGCAGGAGTAGGGTATTATCTCTCCGGAGAGCCTCGAACCTGGGTAAATCACCGCGTGCTGTTTACCCAATCCCGTCCCTTGATCTCCACTGCAGCCTAGCCCTCACCTCAAGCCACCCCGTGGCATCTGTCGTCTCGCGAACCCGCCCGCGAGATAACCACGACAGTTGGCGCCCACCGTGGGGCATGCTGATGCTGGAACCGTGGTCCGGGCGGGACCCTTTTCGTCATCCTCACCGCTGCGGCATCGCCGTCGTCTCTCCGGCAGCGTTCGGGGGCTCGACATCGACACTCCCTGGGCAGCCGTGCGATACGCCGCGTCCTCGCCGTAGGCCTCGGCATCGTCCGCCTCCACTTTCCACGGGCGGGCCGTTCGCCTCGTCGCCCGTTTCGCTCTCTTCTCCTGGG
Source organism: Thinopyrum elongatum (assembly GCA_011799875.1). NCBI lineage: Eukaryota > Viridiplantae > Streptophyta > Magnoliopsida > Poales > Poaceae > Thinopyrum > Thinopyrum elongatum. The sequence continues at coordinate 505,929,483 of CM022301.1, read as the reverse complement.
GCTTCGTCTCCATCTGCTGCAGCAGCAGCTGCCTATTTGCTGCCCATAGCCAAACCATCTCATACGCAACATGTACACTAGCCAGATAATGCTCCTACACTGATCAAACACTTCCCAGATAAAAGCCATGCATTCCTCGTACACTAGCCAGATGCAAGTTGGTCAGACAATAGTCGGACATTGGTCAGATGCTAGCTCCTCCTCTGCTCCGACAGCGTCGCTGCGGGCCGCTTCCTCCGCCCCGGGGCTGCGTGCTCCGCGCGCCGGTCGCCCTCCGCGGCACATCTTCCCACCCTACCGCAGCACCCTACTCCACCTCGCTGCTACGCCCGTCGCCGGCGAGCACGCGGCCTCCTCTCCCGCAGTGCGCACGTCCGGTCGCCCCCGTGCCCAGCCGCTTCCCCGGCACGTGCCTGCTCGCCCCCCGTGGCTGCCGTCGCGCTCCTCCGCCATCCCCGCGCTCGGCGGGGTCCGGCCCCACGCCGGCGCCGCGGCCCCGTCTCCGACCCGGCTGCTCGCCTGCCGGCTCCGTGCGCGCCGGCTGCTCGCCTGCGACCCGTGCCCGGCCGCTTCCCGCGTCGTGACGCCCGCCGCCTCCGCGCGCCCGCGCCCTCGCTGGCTCCTGCGTCGGCCGCCTCGCCGTCGGCTTCGCGCCGCTGCTCCGGCCGGCTCCGCACGCCCCCTCGCGCCGGCTCCCGCCCGCGCGCGCCGCATGTGTCGGCCCTGCCTGCTCGCAGAGTCGGGCTGCACCCCGCTCCGGCCTCCTCCGCGCGTCCGCCTCCTCGTCCGCTGGCCCCGCCCGCACCCAGGCTGCGCCGCGCCGGCTCGCCTCGCGCCCGAATGCGGCGCCCCTCCCGTGCGGTCGCGCTACTGCCCTCCCGGCGCTCCTCTCTGCGTCCTGGCGCACCTCCACGCGAAGATCCTCTGCGCCGGTCGCCGGCCTTCTTCCCCGTGCGCGGGCGCCGCTCCCCCCAGTCGCGCCTGGCTCCGCTTCGGCCTCCTCCTCCGACCGGCTTCCGCCCCGCGGCCGGCCTCCTCCTCCGACCGGCTTCCACCCCGTCGCGTCCCCGCTCCGGCCGGCTCGCCGCGTCGGTGGCCCTGCCGGGTCACCATGCCCTGGCTCTGCCCGCGCCTCCCTCGCCTGCGCGGCTCCGTCGGCCTCCGCCCCCTCCGCATCCAGGCCGCCGGCTCGCCGGATCCCCGGCGCCACCCCGCGCCTAGCCGGGTCCGGCTTCGCCCGCCCCTGGACGGCTCCGGGTCACCGCACGCGCCCCGCACTGTGGCTGCCCAGCTGCCCGGGCAGGAAAAAGAGAAGCGGCCGGCTGAAAAAAAAAGAGAAAGAGAAAGAAAGAAGAGAAATACAGAGTGAAAAAGAAAAAAAAAAAAAGAAGGCTGGCAGATGCCTCCACCCGCCCGCGTCGCTGTGACGACCCCGGCTTAATCGTGCACTAATCATACACGCAAATGCACACGATCAAGCCTAAGAACTCACTTGAAAATATGACAACACAACTCTAAAACATAAATAAAGTCATACAAGCTTTATATTACAAGCCAGGGCCTCGAGGGCTCGAATACATAGCTCGATGGCATACAACTGTTAGCGGAAGCATCAGATATCTGGGTACAGATATTACAGAGAAACAGATAGGCCTTTAACAAGGCGGGGCAAAATGAAACACTACGATCGAAAGGCGTAGGCCTCCTGCCTAGGACCCTCCGAACCTACTCCGGGTCGTCGGTCGCCTCCTCGTAGTAGTACTCGCCGGGAGGGTAGTAGTAGTAGCCGTAGTCGTCAACAGGGGCGGCGGTCTCAGGGGCTCCGCCATCTGTTTGCGTCAAATGGATATGGAAAGAAAAAGAAAGCAAAGCAAACGTGAGTACTCATCCGAAGTACTCAGCAAGCAAGGATCTACACTACTTATGCAGCATTGTCAAAGAAGGGCTGTATATGTGGACTGGGCTGCAGAAATGCCAGAATAGAGAGGAAAACCTAGTCCTATCGAAGACAAGCATCTTCATCGGTCTTGCAGCATTAGAAGAGTGCAGATTAACATAATGTAAAGTAGTAGTAATGTCATCAACCTCGCCCAGAGATCCTTCCTCGACTCCCTGCGAGAAAGCAATCCCAGAGCCATACTATCCAGTTATCATCTCAAGTCACCAGTTCTAGTTGTACCGATCGGGATATAACTCTGAGTGTCCGTTACCGTAGGACAGGCTATCGATAGATTAGTTCTTCCCTGCAGGTGTGCACCAACTTACCCACCACGCTCGCTTAACTCCGGCCGGACACACTTTTCTGGTTCATGCCCGGCCTCGGCCAAACGATACGCCGCAACCCGACCAAATACTTAATAGAGAGGTTAGCACGCCGGACTAAACCAATGCGCCCAGGGGTCTTGGGCCTTTGCCCCGGGAACTCCTGTGCGTTGCGAGGGCGGCTGAAAGCAGACCTAGCCCCCTTAATACAAGCGCGGGCTTAACCAGTCCAATCCAGCGCGCGCCGCTCCTTGCTGACGCCTATTAAGCTTCGGCTGATGTATACGACGTAGAACGCCCATACTATGCGCACGTGATGGTTAGTGCTATCAGGCCGGAGGCCCATCGGATCAAATATCCAAACCGTTAGTGTGTTGGTAGTGCGGTAACGAGCAGAGACTCACGAAAGATGTGACCCCATCGCCCCGTCTCGAGGACTTGCGGCAAGGGCTAAGAATGCCCGGCCATGCCTCATAGTTGTCTCACGGGCACCTCCCAGGTCAACCCGACTCCATATCACTCTCATCATAATCTCGTGCGGGTACCCCTCAGGGCCAACCCGTCTTTATCCAGAATAAACAGTAACAACAATAATGTAAAGGCATCCGTGTGGCTACCCTATCAAGAAGGAATCCAAGGCATCACCCTCATTGGATACCCACCTGACGTAAACATCAAGGTGAACGAAGGAGGAATCACCCTCGAGGTCCACACTTGAGCAGTTGTACGACAACGTCGTTATCGGGGGTGGTGTAGGAGGAATCACCCTCACTGACCACGACCGAGTAACTAACCTACAAGGTTATCATCAGAAGTGCTGACAAGGTATCATCCTCAGCACTCGATAGTAACCCAGTAGTGTCGAGCAACTAAGGGGAAGTGAAGTGCGATGTCGGGGCCTGGTCTTCGATCCCGTTGATCGGGTCTTCTGATGATCCACCGGGGCAGTCGGGATAAAGTGGGGTCTCTGCTGGGTCTCTACCCAACCTATACTAAACAGTTTAGGATAAGCAGGTAGGTAACAATAGCAGGTTACAATAAACATGCTATGCAGCAGAAATAGGACAACAGCAGCAGCAGTAACTTCTAATGCAAGCATAAGAGAGAAAAGAGTAGGCGATATCGGAATGCTCAAAAGGGGGGTGCTTGCCTGGAAGCTCGGCGACAAGGGTCTGATCGTCAGGAGCGTAGTCGACCTCCGGAGCTGTGTCGGTCTCGAGAGCTACGTCGGTGTCGGGGTCTACCGAGAGAGAAGAGGGGAGGAAACAAATAAATACACAGCAATATTGCAACACTGAGCATGCCATGCCTAGGATGCAGTGTAGGGTTGCCTAAAGATTTGTCTAAGTCATTATAGTTATTTTAGGATTTCAGTTGGATTTATTATCCAGTGTATATGCACTATTCATCTACCGGAAATGGACGGAAAGTTATGGGTTCTCCTATGTAGGGGATTCCGGCATCAAAACAGACGACACAATTAGATTCGTCTCGTCGTTCTGATCAACTTTCATGTAGAAAGTTTTTCGATCTGAGCTATGGTTTATTTATTATGAATTTTCAAAGTTTAAACTATTTTCTGAAATTATTTTTATTAACAGAAAAGGAAATATGACGTCAGCATCACGTAGGAGTGACATCAGCAGTTAACAGGTCGGCTGACCAGGGTCAAACCTGACCTGTGGGTCCAGTGGGACCCACATGTTAGCCTCTGTTATAAAACAGAGTTTATTTTAAACTAAACTGAATCTAATTGACAACTGGACTCCACCTGTCATAGACTAATTAACTTAATTAATCTATTTTTATTTATAAAACTTTTTAGTTAATTAAAAGGGCGGTGGGGCCCGCGTGTCAGTGGCACAGTGGGCGCCCAGTCAGCACGTTGACTGGTCGAACCAGTCAACGGGGCCCCCCAGACCCACTGGTCAGCGACCCAAGGGCGGGGCCCACCGAGCCACGTCGGCGTCGGTGCCGGAGACAACTCCGGCGACCAAAATCGCGGCGGCGTGTCGCCGAAGCGCGTCGGGTTTCATCTATGGTGGGTAGTTTCGCGCGTGCTTGGGCGCGTTCGAACGAGCAGCGAGTGCCATGTCCATCTGTGCTAGCGTGAGGCGTCGGGATCGACCAAAACGGTGCCGGCGACGAGCTAAAGCAGTGCCGGAGTTCGGGAGTTAGGGGTTGCAGCGCTAGGGGGCACGGGGAAGCTCGCGCTCGAGCTCGTTGGGCTCCTGGGAGCACCAGGAGCACGGTCGTGGGCTCGGGCGAGCGTGACTGGTGTTCTGGCCATGGCCACGAGCTCGTCGGCGGCGAGCAGAGCTCGGGCACGACGGCAGCTAGCTATGGCGCATGAATGGGCTAATGGAAGGGAGCAGGAGACGGGGGAGCTCACCTAGCGGCACGCACGAGGGCCCTTGGCAGCTTAGTAGCAGCAGAGGCCGGCGCCGGAGACGAAGAAGACGGCGGCAACCGGAGATGGGGACGGAGGAATTCCGGCGTTGCGGTGCCTCCAGGCTCTAGCTGCGACCACTAGACATCGAGGAAGACGACGACGAAGACGACGGATGCGTCGACGAAGCGATGCGGTGGCTGTGGCCGCGGAGATGAGCGAGGCATGACGGCAACCGCGTCGGGCGTCGGTGGATCTGAGGGGAAGAGGTGAGGAGCGAGCTAGAGAGAGGGAGAGAATGATGAGGAGGAGGCCAGGGGGGAGGAACGGGCCGGCCTTATCCCCTCGCGGCGTCGGTGGCTGTCACCGTGCCGGCGCCTCGCCGGCGCGGCGCGCGGTGTCCATAGGCGCGGCGACACGCAGGGGAGAGAAGGGAGAGATGGGCCAGTGGGCTGGTTTCGGGGCACTGTGCACAGTGCCTCAATTCCTTTTATTTTCTGCTTCTTTATTTTCTTTTCTGTTTAGGTAATTGTTAGGCCACTTTTGCACTTTTGTAAAATAATATTCTTGGCCAAAATATTACAGTGCATTATTACCTTTCACCAAAAACTAGTTTGGGGAAAATATGATTTCATTTGGATTTGATTTAATTATAAATGAATCAAATACTTCTGTTTTGATGTTGCTTCATGTTGTTAGAATCATTTAGCTAACTCAATTATCTTTGTTTATAATTTTATAATTGCTTCTGGATTATTTGTTATTTAATGAACATTTTTCCAACAGGATTTGAACAACTTTATTTTGCACTTTTGAATTTGAGTTGATTTACAGAATAGAATTTGAATTGAATATTTAACCAAAGTGGCTAGGCACTGCAAATGAAGATGACTTGGCATACTTAGCAGAGTGTCACAGTGCTTAATACATAGGGGTGTTACAAATTCTCCTCCCCTAAAAGAAATTCCCGTCCCGAGAATTTAGGAGGTAGCAGGGAAGAGGTCGGGATATTCTTCTCGAAGATGATCCTCTCGTTCCCAAGTGGCTTCATCTTCAGTGTAATTCGACCACTGCACTTTCAGTAACTTGGTTGTCTTCTGACGGGGTCGACATTCAGCTTCGTCGAGGATGCGGATGGGATGCTCCTTATAAGAAAGATCATCTTGCAATTCAAGCATTTCATGATCCACTGCTCGGTGCGGGGATTCCTTAAAGCATTTACGAAGTTGCGACACATGGAAGACGTCGTGGATATGAGAGAATTGCGGTGGCAACTCCAATTTATATGCCACCTATCCACGTCTGTCAACGATGCGAAAGGGGCCGATGTAGCGCGGAGCTAGCTTGCCCTTGATTCCGAAACGACGGGTGCCCTTCATAGGAGTGACACGAACATAAGCTTGATCACCTCGTTGATAGGTTAAGCCCCATCGTTTGCGATCATAGTTGCTCTTCTGGCGGTCCTGAGCCGCCTTGAGATTTTCTCGGACAATTCAAACTTGTTCTTCGGCATGTTGAATAATGTCCGGTCCCACGAGTGGTCGTTCCCCAGTTTCTGACCAATTCAGAGGGGTTCGACACTTACGTCCATAAAGCACTTCGAAGGGGGCCATTTTCAAGCTGGCTTGATAGCTGTTGTTATATGAGAATTCGGCAAACGGGAGAGAATCTTCCCACTTCTTACCGAAGGAAATAACACAAGCCCGAAGCATATCTTCAAGTACTTGATTAACTCGCTCAACTTGGCCTTGGGATTGTGGATGATATGCTGAACTCCAGGTAATGTGAGTTCCCATAGCTTCTTGGAAACTTTCCCAAAACTTGGATGTGAAAAGACCGCCACGGTCTGAACTGATCTCCTTCGGAATACCGTGGAGAGAAACAATTCTAGAGATATACAATTCTGCTAGCTGGCTAGTGGTGATAGTCTCCTTGACAGGCAGAAAATGTGCAACTTTGGAAAGTTGGTCGATGACGACAAGAATAGCATCGTGACCTTTCTGAGACTTGGGAAGACCGGTTATGAAATCCATTTGAACCTTATCCCATTTCCACAAAGGAATAGGAAGTGGTTGAAGAATTCCAGCAGGCTTTTGATGTTATGCTTTCACGCGACGGCAAACGTCACATTCAGCAACATATCTAGCGATATCCTGCTTCATTCTGGACCACCAGTACCTTTGACGAAGATCGCGATACATCTTGGTGCTACCCGGATGGATGGACAGCGATGTATCATGTGCCTCCTTCATGACTTTGTCAGTCATAAGTTCGAAGCGAGGTACCACAATTCGATCTCTGAAATACAAGGTTCCGTCTTCAGCAATTGAGAAATCCCTGTACTTCTTGAGGTGAAGTTCTTTCTTCATTAGATCTACTTCGGCATCTTTGGCTTGCGCAATCTTTACAGCTTTTTCAAGATCTGGCTGTACCACAAGGCAATGCTGGGGATATCGCTTATCGGGAACTTATCGGTCGACCCATGATAAGGGGTAAGTCGGCCAGTTTATCGGCATATCGGCCAATTTATCGCCATATCGGCTGATTTATCAGCCGATTTATCTTATCGGTCAGACAACGGTAAGCGATAAATCGGCCGATTTATCGGAATATCAGAAGATATCTTGAACAGTGCCACAAGGTTATTAAGAGAACCCTGCGGAACGATACAGAGGTTCAGCTTGCGCAGTTCTTCATAGAGGTGGGGTTGAGCTTGCTTAACCATGAGGTTGTTGCAATAGGACTTGCGGCTCAAGGCATCCGCCATTACGTTAGCTTTGCCAGGGGTATAAGAAATACCACAGTCATAGTCCATAATTATTTCCAACCATCGCTGCTGACGGAGATTGAGATCCGGCTGAGTAAACAAATACTTCAGACTCTGATGATCGGTATGGATCTCACACCGATTACCAAGGAGGTAGTGTCGCCACTGCTTCAAAGCATAGATCACAGCAGCGAGTTCGAGATCATGCACTGGATAGTTTTCTTCATGCGAACGCAATTGTCGTGAGGCATATGCAATTACTTTTCATTCTTACATTAGGACACAGCCTAATCCTTGACGAGAGGCATCGCAATAAATTACAAAGTCTTTGCGAGAATCGGGAGGAGCAAGCACTGGAGCAGAAGTAAGCTTGTCCTTGAGGGTCTGGAAACTCACCTGACATTTGTCTGTCCACTCAAACTTAACGCCTTTGTGAAGCAGATTAGTCAGGGGTTTGGCAATCTTGGAAAAGTTCTTGACAAATCGACGGCAATAACTTGCAAGGCCGAGAAAACTTCTCACTTGCTTCGCATTCTTCGGAGGAGTCCAGTCAAGAATAGCCTGAACACGCTCCGGGTTAACGGCGATACCGTCCTTGGAAATCACATGTCCAAGGTAGGTCACTTCAGAAAGCCAGAATTCGCATTTGGAGTACTTGGCATACAACTTATGTTCTCGAAGTCTCTCCAGAACAAGGCGAAGATGTTCGGCATGTTCTTCCTTATTCTTCGAATATACTAGAATGTCATCCAGATATACCACGACGAACTTGTCGAGGTAATCCATGAATATATAATTCATCAGGCGGGAGAACGTTGCTGGAGCATTTGTTAAACCAAACGACATAATGGTGTACTCGTAGGAACCATAACGAGTAACAAATGCAGTCTTCGGAATATCCTCTTCGCGGACACGGATCTGGTGATAACCCAACCTCAAGTCAAGTTTGCAGAACACCGATGATCCAGCAAGTTGATCATATAAATCATTGATCCGAGGAAGCAGATATTTATTCTGAATGGTTGCCTGGTTGATAGGACGGTAATCTTGGACCAGCCTATTCGTACCATCTTTCTTCTTGACAAAGAGAGACGGTGCTCCCCAGGCAGAAGAACTGGGACGGATGAAGCCCTTCTTAAGAGACTTTTCAATTTCTTCCTTAAGCTCGAGAAGGTGGTGCGGAGGCATCTTGTAAGGACGCTTCGCAATAGGAGTGGTGCCAGGCTTCAAGTCGATAACAAACTCGACAGCTCTAGCAGGGGGTATTCCTGGAAGTTCTTCTGTAAAAACATCCTGGAAGTCACAGACGACTGGAATGTTTTCGATCCCCTCAAGCGGAGAGGCGTTCAACTAACTCATCTGATGGGTGTAGGAGGTGTACAACTTTAGTAGCGCAATTGATTGAGGCATAGTGAGCCTTCAACCAATCCATACCCAAAATAAGATCAATTTTGGAAGATCTCAGGATAATTGGGAATGCTTGGAACTTCAACCGCTCAATTTCAATAGTGACTTCGGGGCTAAATAGGGAGGCTCGGCACTGGCCCGCGGGAGTGTTTACCGCTAGTGGATGTTGCAAGTTTTCACACTTAATGCCATGCATGAATGCAAAATCTTCCGACATGAATGATGCGATGCTCCTGAATCAAATAAAACAGATGCAGGTACTGAATTAACAAGGAGTGTACCCATCACAATTTCTGGTTGATCCTGAGCTTCAGTCATGTTGACGTGGTAGTACTGTCCACGACCATGAGAAGGCCTGACATTGTTGTTACACTGTTGAGGAATTCCACGGCCATTACCACGGCAAGCAGGAAGAGGCACCAGCTGATTCTGACTCTGAGAACAATCTCTGGCACGATGACCTGGCTGGCCACACTTGAATCAGAGTCCACTATCTGGACATCGTGAAGGAGCTCGCGATGGTGGAGCTCGAAGAGGCTGCCTCGGTGGTGGAGGAGGCAGACGAGGTGCGGCATAAGCAGGTCTGTACACTGGAGCTGTTGGACGGTACATGCTTTGTGGAATCCAGATGCGGCGCTTTTGCGAAGTCGAGCCAGAAGATGAGCCCACTTCACGGGTGCGTCTGGTCGCTTCCTTGTGCTTCTTCAGACCAGTCTCGACCATAATAGCCTTGTTCACCAAGGTGGCGAAGTCAGGAAAATCTTGGACGAGCAGGGCTAGTTGAATGTCATGGTGTAGCCCTTCACGGAACTTCTCCTGCCTACGAGCATCAATGGGGATGTCTTCTTCAGCATAGCGAGACTAATCAAGGAACTCTCACTGGTAGACTTCTACAGTCTTGTTGCCTTGAACGAGGCTGCGGAACTCGGCCTTATTCCGATCTATAACCCCTTGAGGAATATACCGGGCACGAAAAGCAGCCTTGAATTCCACCCAGGTGACGATAGTTCCAGGAGGTAAGGTCTGTCTGTGAGTTGCCCACCATTGTGCTGCGGGTCCCTTCAGGAAGTATGTTGTGAAAGTGACATAGCTGACAGGGGGAACATCAGCTGACTCCATCTCATAGAAGATGTCACGCAGCCAGTCATCGGCATCCAGCAGATTAACTGTGTTGCGGAATACCGATGGGTTGAGACGCACAAACTCTGGCAGCGTGATTGAAGCTGGCTGCTGGTTGGCATTGGGACGGGGGAATTGATCCATAATCCTCGTCATGAACTGACGGTTGAGTTCAAATTGTTGCATCATAGCAGCCATATAGTCAGGTGGTGGCGGCGGTGGTGGATTGTTATCGCCCATCCTGCTAGATTCAACAGGGGTAGTTTAGCAGAAGCTATTGTGAGTGTTTGGCAACAAGCATGATGTAGCACATTGGAATTTAAGTAGTGTAACAGATGCTTAACAGTAGTCATTAAGACATACAGATCCATACACAGGCGGTTACAAACGGACAGCATAACGGCGCAAATTCAAAAGCTAGACATGCTAGGCGGCACGCAGGCACACGGTTAAGAAGTACACAACGAGACATAGCAAAGGCTACATCAACGTCGGAGAAAACCACTGAAACGGGGTAGCTACAAGTGCGGACGATGAATGTTTATCGCAGAAGGATCATGTGCTCCATGTGCACTCTGATGCAGAACCCGGTCTCGAACTGAAAGAAGAGGTCCACGTGCAGGTGTGTGACCTCCCACACCAGGCCAATCAATCCCTGGTGGCATCTCGGTCCTGCGCGGGTAAAGGATATGCTCCGGATGTATCCCTGCACGAACAGCTGGTAGCAACTGCATCATAGCATCGTAGAGTCGTGCTCGAGTGGCAAACAACTCGACGGCAAGAGCCCGAACAGTACGATCCAGAGCCTGAGTGCACTGAATCAGAACCCGCGGATCGTAGCGACGAGGCTCGTACGGGGCACAGACAGCTGTGTAGTATCCAGTAGCATCTCTAGCAGGGGCATACGAAAAGTATCGAAACTCAGAAGCATGCAAATAAACGCTGAGCTCCCCTCGGAGACGTGTGACAGCAGAGTAGGCGGCATCATGGACTGCCATCTCAATCGTCACGCCGATACCGTGGAAAAGGTACAGCTAAGTGTCTGAGTCATCCTGATGATCATAGATACGAACATCAGCATAGTACTGCTCCTGGTTGAACTCGCGGTAAACCTCGTAGACCATGTACTCAGGGTACCAGCGGTAACCCAGTCTGGTCAGGAGGGCGATCAGGACAGCTGGAAAACCAGGGGCATCTCGAGACCAAGTACGAAGCACAAGCTGCGTCGTAGGGCGTGGTGGAAACAGACGATCCATCTGAAATAAAGGAAATTCAGGATTGTCATTTGACGATGAGAAGTATATCAGATCTTGAAGAGAAAGGTTAAACAAAACAATGGAAACGAAAATGATTATCAGACTAATCAGATCAATGACAGGGAAATCGCATAGATATCCAACTCTCCGGGTGGACGGAATTTACGAGAGCCTAAGTGTCGGAGTTAGTAAATTTATTTAACCCGAATAGAAGAGAGATCAGAGTCCCAGAGTAAAGACAAGGAATAAAAGATCCTATTACCACCCAGTTGGCGACGTGGGCCCATAAGCCACACAGCCAAGTTAGTAAAACAGTTTTCGGTTTCTAGACTCACTTCGGCCAAGGAGTTGGAGAGGGGGATTCCTAGAGATAGTCGGCTCTGATACCAACCTGTGACGACCCCGACTTAATCATGCACTAATCATACACGCAAATGCACATGATCAAGCCTAAGGACTCACTTGAAGATATCACAACACAACTCTAAAACATAAATAAAGTCATACAAGCTTTATATTACAAGCCAGGGCCTCGAGGCTCGAATACATAGCTTGATGGCATACAAGTGTCAGTAGAAGCATCAGATATCTGGGTACAGATATTACAGAGAAACAGATAGGCCTTTAACAAGGCGGGGCAAAATGAAACACTACGATCAAAAGGCGTAAGCCTCCTGCCTAGGACCCTCCGAACCTACTCCTGGTCGTTGGCCGGCTCCTCGTAGTAGTACTCGCCGGGAGGGTAGTAGTAGTAGCCGTAGTCGTCAACAGGGGCGGCGGTCTCAGGGGCTCCGCCATCTGTTTGCGTCAAATGGATATGGAAAGAAAAAGAAAGCAAAGCAAACGTGAGTACTCATCTGAAGTACTCAGCAAGCAAGGATCTACACTAATTATGCAGCATTGTCAAAGAAGGGCTGTATATGTGCACTGGGCTGTAGAAATGCCAGAATAGAGAGGAAAACCTAGTCCTATCGAAGACTAGCATCTTCATCAGTCTTGCAGCATTAGAAGAGTGCAGATTAACATAATGTAAAGTAGTAGTAATGTCATCAACCTCGCCCAGAGATCCTTCCTCGACTCCCTGCTAGAATGCAATCCCAGAGCCATACTATCCAGTTATCATCTCAAGTCACCAGTTCTAGTTGTACCAATCGAGATACAACTCCGAGTGTTCATTACCGTAGGACAGGCTATCGATAGATTAGTTCTTCCCTGCATGGGTGCACCAACTTACCCACCACGCTCGCTTAACTCTGGCCGGACACACTTTTCTGGTTCATGTCCGGCCTCGGCCAAATGATACGCCGCAACCCGACCAAATACTTAATAGAGAGGTCAGCACGCCGGACTAAACCTATGCACCCAGGGGTCTTGGGCCTTCGCCCCGGGAACTCCTGTGCATTGCGTGGGCGGCTGAAAGCACCTAGCCCCCTTAATACAAGCGCGGGCTTAACCAGTCCAATGCAGCGCGCGCCGCTCCTTGCTGATGTCTATTAAGCTTCGGCTGATGTATATGATGCAGAACGCCCATACTACGCCCACGTGATGGTTAGTGCTGTCAGGTCAGAGGCCCCTCGGATCAAATATCCATTCCGTTAGTGTGTTGGTAGTGCGGTAACGAGCAGAGACTCACGAAAGATGTGACCCCATCGCCCCGTCTCGAGGACTTGTGGCAAGGGCTAAGAATGCCCGACCACGCCTCGTAGTTGTCTCACGGGCATCTCCCAGGTCAACCCGACTCCATATCACTCTCATCATAATCTTGTGCGGGTACCCCTCAGGGCCGACCCGTCTTTATCCAGAATAAACAGTAACAACAATAATGTAAAGGCATCCGTGTGGCTACCCTATCAAGAAGGAATCCGAGGCATCACCCTCGTTGGATACCCACCTGACGTAAACATCAAGGTGAATGAATGAGGAATCACCCTCGAGGTCCACACTTGAGCAGTTGTACGACGATGTCGTTATCGGGGGTGGTGTAGGAGGAATCACCCTCGCTGACCACGACCGAGTAACTAACCTACAAGGTTATCATCAGAAGTGCTGACGAGGTATCACCCTCGGCATTCGATAGTAACCCAGTAGTGTCGAGCAACTAAGGGGGAAGTGAAGTGCGGTGCCGGGGCCTGGTCTTCGATCCCGTTGATCGAGTCTTCTGATGATCCAGCGGGGCAGTCGGGATAAAGTGGGGTCTCTGCTGGTTCTCTACCCAACCTATACTAAATAGTTTAGGATAAGCAGGTAGGTAACAATAGCAGGTTACAATAAACAGGCTATGCTGCAGAAATTGGACAACAGCAGCAGCAGTAACTTCTAATGCAAGCATAAGAGAGAAGAGAAGGCGATATCGGAATGCTCAAAAGGGGGGTGCTTGCCTGGAAGCTCGGCGGCAAGGGTCTGATCGTCAGGAGCGTAGTCAACCTCCGGAGCTGTGTCGGTCTCGGGAGCTACGTCGGCGTCGGGGTCTACCGAGAGAGAAGAGGGGAGGAAACAAATAAATACACAGCAATATTGCAACACTGAGCATGCCATGCCTAGGATGCATTGCAGGGTTGCCTAAAGATTTGTCTAAGTCATTATAGTTATTTTAGGATTTCAGTTGGATTTATTTTCCGGTGTATATGCACTATTCATCTACCGGAAACGAACGGAAAGTTATGGGTTCTCCTACGTAGGGGATTCCGGCATCAAAACAGACGACACGATTAGATTCGTCTCGTCGTTCTGATCAACTTTCATGTAGAAAGTTTTTCGATCTGAGCTACGGTTTATTTATTATGAATTTTAATAGTTTAAACTATTTTCTGAAATTATTTTTATTAACAGAAAAGGAAATATGATAATAGCATCACGTAGGAGTGACATCAGCAGTCAACAGGTCGGCTGACAAGGGTCAAACCTGACATGTGGGTCCAGTGGGACCCACATGTCAGCCTCTGTTATAAAACAGAGTTTATTTTAAACTAAACTGAATCTAACTAACTATTGGACCCCACCTGTCATAAAATAATTAACTTAATTAATCTATTTTTATTTATAAAACATTTTAGTTAATTAAAAGGGCGGTGGGGCCCGCGTGTCAGTGGCACAGTGGGCGCCCAATCAGCACGTTGACCAGTTGAACCAGTCAACGGGGCCCCCCGGACCCACTGGTCAGCGACCCAGGGGCGGGGCCCACCGAGCCACGTCGGCGTCGGCGCCGGAGACAACTCCGGCAACCAAAATTGCGGCAGCGGGTCGCCGGAGTGCGTCGGGTTTCATCTACGGTGGGTAGTTTCGCGCGCGCTTGGGCGCGTTCAAACGAGTAGCGAGTGCCGCGTCCATCTGTGCTAGCGCGAGGCGTCGGGACCGACCGGAACGGCGCCGGTGACGAGCTAAAGCGGCGCCGGAGTTCGGGAGTTAGGGGTTGCAGTGCTAGGGGGCACGGGGAAGCTCGCACTCGAGCTCTTTGGGCTCCTGGGAGCACCAGGAGCACGGTCGTGGGCTCGGGCGAGCGTGACTGGGGTTGTGGCCACGACCATGAGCTCGTCGGCGGCGAGCAGAGCTCGGGCGCGACGGCAGGTAGCTATGGCGTGTGAATGGCCTAATGGAAGGGAGCAGGAGACGGGGGAGCTCACCTAGCGGCACGCACGAGGGCCCTTGGCAGCTTAGTAGCAGCAGAGGTCGACGCCAGAGACGAAGAAGACGGCGGCAACCGGAGATGGGGACGGAGGAATTCCAGCGTTGCGGTGCCTCCAGGCTCCAGCTGCGACCACCAGACGTCGAGGAAGATGACGACGAAGACGACGGACGCGTCGACGAAGCGATGCGGTGGCTGTGGCCGCGGAGACGAGCGAGGCACGGCGGCGACCGCGTCGGGCGTCGGTGGATCTGAGGGGAAGAGGCGAGGAGCGAGCTAGAGAGAGGGAGAGAATGACGAGGAGGAGGCCAGGTGGGAGGTACGGGCCGGCCTTATCCCATCGCGACATCGGTGGCTGTCGCCGTGTCGGCGCCTCGCCGGCGCGGCGCGCGGCGTCCATAGGTGCGGCGACACGCAGGGGAGAGAAGGGAGAGATGGGCCAGTGGGCTGGTTTCGGGGCACTGTGCACTTAGGCCCAGTGCACAGTGCCTCAATTCCGTTTATTTTCTGCTTCTTTATTTTCTTTTCTGTTTAGGTAATTGTTAGGCCACTTTTGCACTTTTGTAAAATATGATTCTTGGCCCAAATATTACAGTGCATTATTACCTTTCACCAAAAACTAGTTTGGGGAAAATATGATTTCATTTGGATTTGATTTAATTATAAATGAATCAAATACTTCTATTTTGATGCTGCTTCATGTTGTTAGAATCATTTAGCTAACTCAATTATCTTTGTTTATAATTTTATAATTGCTTCTGGATTATTTGTTATTTAATGAACATTTTTCCAACAGGATTTGAACAACTTTATTTTGCACTTTTGAATTTGAGTTGATTTACAGAATAGAATTTGAATTGAATATTTAACCAAAGTGGCTAGGCACTGCAAATGAATATGACTTGGCATACTTAGCCGAGTGTCACAGTGCTTAATACATAGGGGTGTTACAGTCGCCGCCCGGCCGGTTGCGCCTGCGTATCCGCATCGCCGCTACGCCGGCGGTCCTGCCTGCCCGCTTCAGCGCCCGGCCGGCTGTGCCAAACCGGCCCGGCAGCTCGTCCGCCTCGACGCTTGGCCGGTCGGACCCGACCGGCCGGGACCCCCCTTCGAGCACCCGGAGGCTCGAAGGCTACACCCAGTGGGTGTGCTGGCGCGCTTCGCGAGCGCCAAGCCGCGCCGGCTGTCATCGACAACCTCTGCCTCGTCCACGAAAAAGCAATGTGAGCTCCTCACCCGCATACTTTCGCACCACGTGCAAACACGGATAACCCCGAGTGACCCTCGGGGGCCACCTCCGCCTTTTTACAGTTGCACTACTGTTCGCCCCGGCGCCAGCTAGTCTCGGCCCGGAGGCTGGCCGCTCGGCCCGATACGTTCGTTCCCACAGATGGCTTAGTAGCGCATACGGTACCGAAGGCCCACTCTCAGCCACAGACTGCCACGCGGCTGTCCGGCAAGCGAGAGCGAAAGCTAGAGGTCACCCTACGCGAAAAACGTCCGGGATAAGACGGCTTGGGCAACCCGGTCATTTCCTTTATGAGTATCTACTCGGTCGAATCTGCTCCTGTAGTCTGCGTACTGTACGCTCCACTCCGCGGTCACTCTTCGTAACAGCTACAGACCGGCTCCCGGCTGTCTAGCTAACAAGAGGCAAAGCCAAAGAGCAGAGGGGACATGAAAAAGATTGAAGGGGGCTCGGACGAAACTGAGTCGGCACCCTCCTCACAAAACCTGCAATGCTAAAAGCAAATATTTGATATATCTGCGCGGACTAACCTTGTCTTTTGCATGATCATCTCTGTGGGGAACCCCCTCCTCGCCCGGAGGCTACAAGCGGGTCGCAGGCCCGACGCCGGCTGCAACCGGCATTTCCGTCGCCGTCGGCTTCATCATCAGCAGCAGCAAGGCCCTCCGCCCAACTTTTCCAAGTTGCCCGGAGGCTCGGAGGCTACACCCAGTGGGTGCGCTTGTGCGCCCCCACTCAGAACACGCCGCACCTGTTGCACGCCCGCTGCCGGTTGCAAACAGCACCCTCGATGCCATCGTCTGCTCCAACAACCGCGAAGACCCTCCGACCAACTTCTCCAAGTTGCGCGGAGGCTCGGAGGCTACACCCAGTGGGCGCGCTCGCGCGCCCCCACTCAGCCGGTGGACTCCGCATCCGTGTCCGACAGGGCCCCGCGCCCTCCAGCCGGCGGACTCCGTGTCTGCGCCCGGCACCCTCGACGTCATCGTCGGCTTCTTCATCAACAACAAGACCCTCCGCTTAACTTTTCCAAGTTGCCCGGAGGCTCGGAGGCTACACATACTGGGTGCGCTTACGCGCCCCCACTCGGAACACGCCGCACATGTTGCACGCCCACTGCCGGCTGCAACCGGCATCTTCGACACCATCTACTACATCGACACCCACTAAAACCCTTCGCGCAACTTTTCCAAGTTGCCCGGAGGCTCGGAGGCTACTGACGGGGGGATGACCCCCGGGTATGCCCAAGACGGCGAAATGACGTTTCAAAACATTCCCAGGGGAGATCCCCCTGGCTGGCTGGAATCTGGCTGGGTTGACCTGGCCGGGTTGACCTTGGCCGGGTTGACCCTGGCCGGGTTGACCATCCGGGTTGACCTTGGCCGAGTTTACCCTGGCCGGGTTGAGCCATCCGAGTTGACCAACCGGGTTGACCTTGGCCGGGTTGACCTGGCCGGGTTCTCCCTGTCCGGGTTCTCCCCATCCGGGTTCTCCCTGTCCGGGTTCTCCTGTCCGGGTTCCCCCTGTCAGGGTTCTCCCTGGTCGGGTTCTCCTGTCCGGGTTCCCCCTGTCCGGGTTCTCCTTGGCCGGGTTCTCCCTGTCCGGGTTCTCCCTGGCCAAGTCAACCAAGACATCCCGTCGGACCTGTGAAGACGTGACGGCGATGCTCTACAGTGGAGCACTATAGATGAGCGTCTGGCACTGTAGATGAGCAGCTGGCACTGTTCCTCCATCAGGTGACACCTCCAACAGTGCATAGTTGGTCATATGTCCACTTCAACAGTGTAGTTAGGCCTTGTCGGCCACCTCTTGTCCCCTGGGCACCCCTTTATAAGGTGACCCAGGGAGCCCATTTTACCAATCAGACACACATGCTCACATCTCTCTGGCTCTCACGCCACACACTCACACATGAGGCAGGGAAGAGGAGCGCTCGCAGCTGTAACACCCCCAGTGTTTAGCTACAGTAATTCCCCTTTTGATTTTGCCATATCAGCAAGTTCAACAGTACCAAATTATCATTTGCATCATATTGCATTTCAACTCCTAACTCAAATATTCAAATTAAATAAAAGTGGAAAATAAGAGTTGTTCAAACACAGAAACTAAAATGTTCATTAGATAGCAAATATTACAGAGACTATTCTAAAATTGTAACCAACAATTAATAAATTAATTAAGTGACTCTAACAATATCAAAACATCACTATTTAGTGCCTTTTTGATTAAATAAAACCCCAAATGAAAACCTTTGTACGCAAAACCATTTTATTGCAGTGGCATATAATGCACTGTATTTAATAGAGCAAGTCACATATTTTACCAAAAGTTATTTGAGTTAAAAAGAAAAGGGCAAAAGATGAAACAAAACAGAAACAGAAAAAGAAAAAGAAAAAGAGAAAGAAGCCCACCGCCGCCTGGGCCTAAGTGCACAGGGATGCCCAACCCATCCCGCACCGTCTCCTTACTACTGCTCCTCCCCCGCGCGCGCTGTCGCCTCCGCCGCACTTGCCGCCCTGGGCCCCCCCCCTTCCCCTGATCGACAGCGGCCACCGCGCGCCTCTGGAGGGGATAAAGAATCCCCCTCGACCCCTCTGGCTAACCCTAGCCACTACTCCCCCTCTCTCCCTTGCTCCCACCTCACCAAACGCAGCCGCCGCCGTACGCCCGTCGACCCCGCGGCCACCGGCCGCCCCTCGCCTCGCCGTAATGCCCTAAAGCTCCGCCGCCGTCCGCTGCTCTGTCCCATGCCACTGGGAGGAGTCGAGCCCCTCCGCATCGACGCCTCCAAGCTCTCCTTCGTCCCCGATCCCGACGGCCGTCGCCGGACGAACAACTCGACGCCGGCCTCCCTCGCGCCTTCCCCGCGCCCGCTCTGAACGGCTACGCCCCACCGTGAGCTCCCCCTTCCTCCCCTGCTGCTCTAATAGCTCGTGCAGTCACCGTAGGATAGCTCACCGCGCGGCCGCGCTAGGCCCTCCGCCGCACCTCATCGTCCGGCCATCTCCGTCGCCTGTTTGGCCTCGCTTGGGTTCGGTTCGTCGCCGCTGCGTCCGCTTGTTCGAATGGCGTGGCTCCCGCGCGCAAAAACCCCCTCGCCTTGCCGTTCCCCCCCCACTCACCGGAGCACATCTCCGCCACGCTCGTCGCCGGCACCTTTTCCGGTCACCACTGCCCCTGCCACCACCACCGTTCGAACCACGGCGGCCGTGCGGTTCAAACGCGCCCGACCGCACCCCAAACGGCCACCCACAGCTCGTTTCCGAGCATCGCCGGCGTTCGGCCGCCGTTCTGGCCCGCGCCGGAGGCTCTCCGGTGACCCTACCGACGTGGCGCAGGTGGGCCACCACCCCTGGGCCCTTCCCTGGCCCGCTGACGTGTGGGCCCGTGGGGTCACTGTGGACCGTTGACCTGGTCAACTGGTCTGACTAGTGGGCCCCACGGCCCTGTTAATTAACTGCTAATTAAAATGACATGTGGGCCCCCTGATTAGATTTGTTAATTTAACTCTGTTAATTAGTCCAGTCTATGACACGTGGGCCCCACATGTCAGGTTTGACCTGGCCGGCCCCCTGTTGACTGCTGACGTCAGTTTTACATCATGATGACGTCACCCTGTACTGTTCTAGATAATGTTGAATTAAAATAATTAAATAAATTTAGAGAATGATTAAAACTTTAGAAAATCATATAAAATAATCCGTAGCTCAGATCGAAAAACTTTGTACATGAAAGTTACTCAGAACGACGAGACAAATCTGAATACGAGGTTCGTTCATCCGCCACACGTCCCTAGCTACCCGAACATGGAACCGTTCCCCTCCGGTCATCTGTGTGACAAATGTCTGGAACCGGGAAAACATTCCCGGATGTTTTCCCTCTTCACCTATATCGTGTAGCACCGCGTCAGAACACCCCTAGCTCTGCGTATTGGCATGTCGTGCTCTTGTTTGCTTTATATTTACTGTTTCTTCCCCCTCTTCTCTCCGGTAGACCCCGAGACCACTGCTGATGCCACTGTGATCGACTATGTCACCGACGACCCCTCCTTCTTGCCAGAGCAACCATGCAAGCCCCCCCCCCCTTTGATCATCCCGATATCGCCCATTCTAATTTCTCATGCTTGCATTAGAATTGCTGCTGCTACCGCTTTACCTATTCGGATGCATAGTCTGTTTATTGTATCCTGTTGTTGATAATTACCTGCATATCCTAAACTGCTTAGTATAGGCTGGGTAGAGACCTATCAGTGACCCCACTTATCCCGATTGCCCCGCTGGAATTATCCGAAGACCCGATCAATGGGATTGAAGACCAGGCCCCGGCACCACACATCACCCCCCCCCTTAGTTGTAACGACACTGCAGCGTTACTATCGAGTGCCGAGGGTGAAACCTCTTGTAGCACTTCTGATGTTAACTCTGTAGAGTAGCTATTCGGTCGTTGTCATCGAGGGTGATTCCTCCTTCACCGCTTCCGATAACGACGCCGTCGTACAACACCTCAAGTGTGAACCCAGTGAGGGTGATTCCTTTGAGTTCACCTTGACGGATACATCGAGTAGGAATCCAACAAGGGTGATACCTCGGATTCCCCTGATGTTATGGACACACGGATACTTGGACTTTACACTGTTACTTGGATAGGCGGGTCGACCCTGAGGGGTACCCGCGTGCGCCTGAGAGGCGAGTGTTGTGAAGACGGGTTGCCTATATGGTGCCCGAGTGATGAATACGAGGCGCGACCGGGCATTCTTAACCCTTGCAGCAAGTCCTCGAGACGGGGCGACGGGGTCACATCTTTCGTGAGTCTCTGCTCGTTACCGCAAGCCCTAGTCCACTAACGATTTGGATATTTGATCCGAGCAGGCCTCTGGTCTGATAGCACTAACCATCACGTGGGCATAGTATGGGCTTTCTGCATCGTAGCATCAGCCGAAAGCTTTGTCAAACGTCCAGTTCAGCATTGTGGCCGGGTCGAATCGTGCCGTTGGCGCTGGTATCCACCCTGCTCACAACGACCCGGAGTGCACAGGGCGACGGCCCAAGACCCCTGAGCGCTTAGGATGTAGACCGGCGGGGACCTCTCTGCTGAGCTCTAGGTAGGGCTGCGGTGTGTCGTTTGGCCGAGGCCGGGCATGACCCAGGAAAGTGTGTCCGGCCGGAGTTAATCGAGCGTGTTGGGTAAGTTGGTGCACCCCTGCAGGGAAGAAAACTTCTATCGATAGCCTGTCCTACGGTAAAGGACACTCGGAGTTGTATCCTGATTGATACAATTTAGAACTGGATACTTGGATACTATGGATCTGGGATTGCTTCTCGCAAGGAGTCGAGAAGGGATCTCAGGACGAGGTTGATGACTGCATGGCTCTGGGATTGCTTTCTCGCAGGGAGTCGAGAAAGCATCTCTGGGTGAGGTTGAGACTTAATGATACTGCTACATTATATGGTACTGTCTACACTCTTTTAATGTTGCAAGACCTCTGAAGATGCTAGCCTTCGATAGGACTAGGCCTTCTCTCTATTCTGGCATTTCTGCAGCCCAGTCCACATATACAGCCTTCTCTTTGAAAATGTTGCATATGTAGTGTAGATCCTTGCTTGCTGAGTACTTCTGAGTACTCACGGTTGCTTTGTTTTCCTTTTCTCCCCATATCAGTTTGACGTGACCAAGATGACGGAGCCCCTTGAGACAGATGCCCCGTCGATCGACTACTACTACTACTACCCAGAGGATGGATACTACTACGAGTTGACTGACGACCAGGAGTAGGATCGGAGGGTCCCAGGTAGGAGGCCTGCGCCTTTCGATCATAGTGTTTTATTTTGCCCCGCCTTTCTAAAGGCCTTTCTGTTTCTCTTTTAATATCTGTACTCAGATATCTGATGCTTCCGCTGACGCTTGTACGCAAGCTTATGTATTCGAGCCCTCGAGGCCCCTGGCTTGTAATATAAAGCTTGTATGACTTTATTTATGTTTTAGAGTTGTGTTGTGATATCTTCCCGTGAGTCCTTAGGCTTGATCGTGTGCATTTACGTGTATGATTAGTGCACGATTGAGCCGGGGGCATCACAAGTTGGTATCAGAGCCAGGTTTCGATCCTGGGACCTGTGGGTTAGGAGTTGAAATGCAATATGATGCAAATGATAATTTGGCACTGTTGAACTTGCTGACATGGCAAAATCAAAAGGGGAATTACTGTAGCTAAACACTGGGGGTGTTACAAATCTCCTCCACTAATAAGAATTCTCGTCCCGAGAATTAAGAGGTAGAAGGAAAAAGATCGGGGTATTCCGCACGAAGAATATCCTCGCGTTCCCAAGTGGCTTCATCTTCAGTATGATTTGACCACTGCACTTTGAGGAACTTGGTAACCTTCTGACGGGTTCGACGTTCAGCTTCATCGAGGATGCGGATCGGATGCTCCTTATAAGATAGATCATCAGGCAATTCGAGCACCTCGTGATCCACTGCTCGGTGCGGAGACTCCTTGAAGCATTTACGAAGTTGCGACACATGGAATACGTCATGGATATGAGAGAATTGCGGCGGCAACTCCAATTTATACGCCACCTGACCACGTCTTGCAACAATGCGGAAAGGACCAATGTAGCGTGGAGCTAACTTACCCTTGATTCCAAAACGATGAGTGCCCTTCATAGGGGTGACACGTAGATAAGCTTGATCACCAGGTTGATAAGTCAAACCCCATCGTTTGCGATCATAGCTACTCTTCCGGCGGTCCTGAGCCGCCTTGAGATTTTCCCAAACAATACGAACTTGTTCTTCGGCGTGTTGAATAATATCGGGACCCACGAGCGGTCGTTCCCCAGTTTCTGACCAATTCAGAGGGGTTCGACACTTACGTACATAGAGTACTTCAAAGGGAGCCATTTTCAAGCTGGCTTGATAGCTATTGTTGTAAGAGAATTCGGCATATGGAAGAGTTTCTTCCCACTTCTTACCGAAAGAAATAACACAAGCTCGAAGCATGTCTTCAAGCACTTGATTGACTCGCTCGACTTGGCCTTGGGATTGGGGGTGATAAGCTGAACTCCAGGTAATATGAGTTCCCATAGCTACTTGGAAACTTTCCCAGAACTTGGAAGTGAAAAGGCCGCCACAGTCCGAACTGATCTCCTTCGGAATACCGTGGAGTGATACAATTCTGGAGATATACAACTTTGCTAACTGACTAGCAGTGATAGTCTCTTTGACGGGCAGAAAGTGTGCAACTTCAGAAAGTTGGTCGACGACGACAAGAATAGCATCGTGACCCTTCTGTGACCTGGGAAGTCCTATAACGAAATCCATCTGAACCTTATCCCATTTCCATAGAGGAATAGGAAGTGGTTGCAGAATTCCAGCCGGCTTCTGATGTTCTGCTTTAATGCGACGACACACATCACATTCAGCAACATATCGACCAATATCCTGCTTCATTTTAGACCACCAATACCTTTGACGGAGATCACGATACATCTTGGTGCTACCCGGATGAATAGACAGCGGGGTATCATGTGCCTCCTTCATGACCTTGTTAGTCATGAGTTCGAAGCGAGGTACCACAATGCGGTTTCTGAAATACAAGGTTCCATCTTCAGACAGCGAGAAATCCCTGTGCTTTTGAAGGTGAAGATCTTTCTTCATGAGATCAATTTCAGCATCTTTAGCTTGCGCATCCTTAACAGCTTTCTCAACATCTGGATGTATCACAAGGTTATTAAGAGAGCCCTGTGGAACAATACACAGATTCAGCTTGCACAGTTCTTGATAAAGACGAGGTTGAGCTCGCCTAACCATGAGGTTGTCGCAATAGGACTTGCGGCTTAAGGCATCAGCCAACACGTTAGCCTTGCCAGGGGTTTAGGAAATACCCAAATCATAGTCCGCAATGGCCTCCATCCATCTTTGCTGATGGAGGTTTAGAGATGGTTGAGTAAACAAGTACTTCAGACTTTTATGATCCGTGTAGATCTCGCAACGATTACCGAGACGGTAATGTCGCCACAACTGCAATGCATAGATCACAGCAGCTAGTTCTAGATCATGTACCGGATAATTCTCTTCATGTGGGCGCAACTGACGAGAGCCATAAGCAATCACTTTACGCTCTTGCATTAGGACACAACCTAATCCTTCACGGGGGCGTCACAAGTTGGTATCAGAGCCGACTGCCTGTAGGAATCCCCCTTTCCAATTCCTTGGCCGAAGTTGAGTCTAGTAACCGAAAACTGTTTTGCTAACTTGGCTGTGTGGCTTACGGGCCCACGTCGCCAATTGGGTGGTATTAGGATCTTTTACTCCTCGACCTATACTCTGGGACTCTGATCTCTCTTCTATTCGGGTTAAATAAAGTTTACTAACGCCGACACTTAGGATCTTGTAATTCTCGTCCACCCGGAGAGCTGGATATCTGTGCGATTTCCCTGATATTGATCTGATTAGTCTGATAATCATTTTCCTTTCCATTGTTTTGTTTAACCTTTCTCTCCGAGTTGTCATTCGATAAGACCGGATTCTGCATCAGAGTGCACACGGAGAGTAGGATCCAGCAAGTTGATCGATCATCGGTGTTTTCTAAACTCGACTTGAGGTTGGGTTACCATCAGATCCGTGTTCGTGAAGAGGATATTCCGAAGACTGCATTTGTTACTCGCTATGGCTCTTATGAGTACACTGTAATGTCATTTGGCCTAACAAACGCTCCAGCTACGTTCTCCCGCCTGATGAATTATATATTCATGGATTACCTCGACAAGTTCATCGTGGTTTATCTAGATGATATTCTGGTATATTCGAAGAATCAGGAAGAACATGCTGAACACCTCCGTCTTGTACTGGAAAGACTCCGAGAACACCAGCTGTATGCCAAATACTCCAAATGTGAATTCTGGCTTTCTGAAGTAACTTACCTTGGTCATGTGATTTCCAAGGATGGAATTGCTGTTAACCCGGAACGAGTTCAGGCTATTCTGGACTGGACTCCTCCGAAGAACGTCAAGCAAGTGAGAAGTTTTCTCGGCCTTGCAAGTTATTGCCGTCGTTTTGTTGAGAATTTTTCAAAGATTGCTAAGCCTTTGACTGATCTGCTTCACAAAGGCATTAAGTTTGAATGGACAGACAAATGTCAGGAAAGTTTCCAGGCACTCAAAGACAAGCTGACATCTGCCCCCGTACTATCTCCTCCAGATACCCGCAAAGACTTTGTGATTTATTGTGACGCATCCCGTGAAGGATTAGGCTGTGTCCTAATGCAAGAGCGTAAAGTGATTGATTGTGGCTCTCGTCAGTTGCGCCCACATGAAGAGAATTATCCGGTACATGATCTAGAACTAGCTGCTGTGATCTATGCATTGCAGTTGTGGCGACATTACCTTCTCGGTAATCGTTGCGAGATCTACACGGATCATAAAAGTCTGAAGTACTTGTTTACTCAACCATCTCTAAACCTCCGTCAGCAAAGATGGATGGAGGCCATTGCGGACTATGATTTGGGTATTTCCTATACCCCTGGCAAGGCTAACGTGATGGCCGATGCCTTAAGCCGCAAGTCCTATTGCGACAACCTCATGATTAGGCGAGCTCAACCTCGTCTTTATCAAGAACTGTGCAAGCTGAATATGCGTATTGTTCCACAGGGCTCTCTTAATAACCTTGTGATACATCCAGGTCTTGAGAAAGTTGTTAAGGATGCGCAAGCTAAAGATGCTGAAATTGATCTCATGAAGAAAGATCTTCACCTTCAAAAGTACAGGGATTTCTCGTTGTCTGAAGATGGAACCTTGTATTTCAGAAACCGCATTGTGGTACCTCGCTTCGAACTCATGACTGACAAGGTCATGAAGGAGGCACATGATACCCCGCTGTCTATTCATCCGGGTAGCACCAAGATGTATCGTGATCTCCGTCAAAGGTACTGGTGGTCTAAAATGAAGCAGGATATTGCTCGATATGTTGCTGAATGTGATGTGTGTCGTCGCGTTAAAGCAGAACATCAGAAGCCGGCTGGAATTCTGCAACCACTTCCTATTCCTCTATGGAAATGGGATAAGGTTCAGATGGATTTCGTTACAGGACTTCCCAGGTCACAGAAGGGTCACGATGCTATTCTTGTCATCGTCGACCAACTTTCTAAAGTTGCACACTTTCTGCCCGTCAAAGAGACTATCACTGCTAGTCAGTTAGCAGAGTTGTATATCTCCAGAATTGTATCACTCCACGGTATTCCGAAGGAGATCAGTTCGGACCGTGGCGGCCTTTTCACTTCCAAGTTCTGGGAAAGTTTCCAAGTAGCTATGGGAACTCATATTACCTGGAGTTCAGCTTATCACCCCCAATCCCAAGGCCAAGTCGAGCGAGTCAATCAAGTGCTTGAAGACATGCTTCGAGCTTGTGTTATTTCTTTCGGTAAGAAGTGGGAAGAATCTCTTCCATATGCCGAATTCTCTTACAACAACAGCTATCAAGCCAGCTTGAAAATGGCTCCCTTTGAAGTACTCTATGGACGTAAGTGTCGAACCCCTCTGAATTGGTCAGAAACTGGGGAACGACCGCTCGTGGGTCCGGATATTATTCAACACGCCGAAGAACAAGTTCGTATTGTTCGGGAAAATCTCAAGGCGGCTCAGGACCGCCAAAAGAGTAACTATGATCTTAAACGATGGGGTTTGACTTATCAACCTGGTGATCAAGCTTATCTATGTGTCACCCCTATGAAGGGCACTCACCGTTTTGGAATCAAGGGCAAGTTAGCTCCACGCTACATTGGTCCTTTCCGCATTGTTGCAAGACGTGGTCAGGTGGCATATAAATTGGAGTTGCCGCCGCAATTCTCTCATATCCACGACGTATTCCATGTGTCGCAACTTCGTAAATGCTTCAAGGAGTCTCCGCACCGAGCAGTGGATCACGAGGTGCTCGAATTGCATGATGATCTATCTTATAAGGAGCATCCGATCCGCATCCTCGATGAAGCTGAACGTCGAACCCGTCAGAAGGTTACCAAGTTTCTCAAAGTGCAGTGGTCAAATCAAACTGAAGATGAAGCCACTTGGGAACGCGAGGATAATCTTCGTGCGGAATACCCCGATCTTTTTCCTTCTACCTCTTAATTCTCGGGACGAGAATTCTTATTAGTGGAGGAGATTTGTAACACCCCCAGTGTTTAGCTACAGTAATTCCCCTTTTGATTTTGCCATGTCAGCAAGTTCAACAGTGCCAAATTATCATTTGCATCATATTGCATTTCAACTCCTAACTCAAATATTCAAATTAAATAAAAGTGGAAAATAAGAGTTGTTCAAACACAGAAACTAAAATGTTCATTAAATAGAAAATATTACAGAGACTATTCTAAAATTGTAACCAACAATTAATAAATTAATTAAGTGACTCTAACAATAGCAAAACATCACTATTTAATGCCTTTTTGATTAAATAAAACCCCAAATGAAAACCTTTGTACGCAAAACCATTTTATTGCAGTGGCATATAATGCACTGTATTTAATAGAGCAAGTCACATATTTTACCAAAAGTTATTTGAGTTAAAAAGAAAAGGGCAAAAGATGAAACAAAACAGAAACAGAAAAAGAAAAAGAAAAAGAGAAAGAAGCCCACCACCGCCTGGGCCTAAGTGCACAGGGAGGCCCAGCCCATCCCGCACCGTCTCCTTACTAATGCTCCTCCCCCTCGCGCGCTGTCGCCTCCGCCGCACTCGCCGCCCTGCCCCCCCCCTTCCCCTGCTCGACAGCGGCCACCGCGCGCCTCTGGAGGGGATAAGGACCCCCCCCTCGACCCCTCTGGCTAACCCTAGCCACTACTCAACCTCTCTCCCTTGCTCCCACCTCACCGAACGCAGCCGCCGCCGGACGCCCGTCGACCCCGCGGCCACCGGCCGCCCCTCGCCTCGCCGTAATGCCCTAAAGCTCCGCCGCCGTCCGCTGCTCCGTCCCATGCCACTGGGAGGAGTCGAGCCCCTCCGCATCGACGCCTCCGAGCTCTCCTTCGTCCCCGATCCCGACGGCCATCGCCGGACGAACCACTCGACGCCGGCCTCCCTCGCGCCTTCCCCGCGCCCGCTCTGAACGGCTATGCCCCACCGTGAGCTCCCCCTTCCTCCCCTGCTGCTCTGCTAGCTCGTGCGGTCACCGTAGGATAGCTCGCCGCGCGACTGCGCTCGGCCCTCCGCCGCACCTCATCGTCCGGCCATCTCCGTCGCCTGTTTGGCCTCGCTTGGGTTCGGTTCGTCGCCGCTGCGTCCGCTCATTCGAATGGTGTATCTCCCGCGCGCAAAAACCCCCTCGCCTCGCCGTTCCCCTCCCCCCCCACTCACCGGAGCACATCTCCGCCACGCTCGTCGCCGGCACCTTTTCCGGTCACCACTGCCCCTGCCACCACCACCGTTCGAACCACGGCGGCCGTGCGGTTCGAACGCGCCCGGCCGCACCCCAAAAGACCACCCACAGCTCGTTTCCGAGCATCGCCGGCGTTCGGCCGCCGTTCTGGCGCGCGCCGGAGGCGCTCCGGTGACCCTGCCGACGTGGCGCAGGTGGGCCACCACCCCTGGGTCCTTCCCTGGCCCGCTGATGTGTGGGCCCGTGGGGTCACTGTTGACCGTTGACCTGGTCAACTGGTCTGACTAGTGGGCCCCACGGCCCTGTTAATTAACTGCTAATTAAAATGTTTAATTTAATTAATTTTAGTTAGATGTCTCAATGACATGTGGGCCCCCCTGATTAGATTAGTTAATTTAACTCTGTTAATTAGTCCAGTCTATGACACGTGGGCCCCACATGTCAGGTTTGACCTGGCCGGCCCCCTGTTGACTGCTGACGTCAGCTTTTACGTCATGATGACGTCACCCTGTACTGTTCTGGATAATGTTGAATTAAAATAATTAAATAAATTCAGAGAATGATTAAAACTTTAGAAAATCATATAAAATAATCCGTAGCTCAGATCGAAAAACTTTGTACATGAAAGTTACTCAGAACGACGAGACGAATCCGAATACACGGTCCGTTCGTCCGCCACACGTCCCTAGCTACCTGAACATGGAACCGTTCCCCTCCGGTCATCTGTCTGACAAATGTCCGGAACCGGAAAAACATTCCCGGATGTTTTCCCTCTTCACCTATATCGTGTAGCACCGCGTCAGAACACCCCTAGCTCTGTGTATTGGCATGTCGTGCTCTTGTTTGCTTTATATTTACTGTTTCTTCCCCCTCTTCTCTCCGGTAGACCCCGAGACCGCTGCTGATGCCGCTGTGATCGACTACGTCACCGACGACCCCTCCTTCTTGCCAGAGCAACCAGGCAAGCCCCCCCCCCCCTTTGATCATCCCGATATCGCCCATTCTAATTTCTCATGCTTGCATTAGAATTGCTGCTGCTACCGCTTTACCTATTCTGATGCATAGCCTGTTTATTGTATCATGCTGTTGATAATTACCTGCATATCCTAAACTGCTTAGTATAGGCTGCGTAGAGACCTATCAGTGAACCCATTTATCCCGATTGCCCCGCTGGAATTATCCGAAGACCCGATCAATGGGATTGAAGACCAGGCCCCGGCACCACACATCACCCCCCCCCCCCTAGTTGTAACGACACTGCAGCATTACTATCGAGTGCGAGGGTGAAACCTCTTGTAGCACTTCTGATGTTAACTCTGTAGAGTAGCTATTCGGTCGTGGTCATCGAGGGTGATTCCTCCTTCACCGCTTCCGATAACGACGCCGTCGTACAACACCTCAAGTGTGAACCCAGTGAGGGTGATTCCTCTGAGTTCACCTTGACGGATACATCGAGTAGGAATCCAACAAGGGTGATACCTCGGATTCCCCTGATGTTATGGACACGCGGATACTTGGACTTTACACTGTTACTTGGATAGGCGGGTCGACCCTGAGGGGTACCCGCGTGCGCCTGAGAGGCGAGTGTTGTGAAGACGGGTTGCCTGTATGGTGCCCGAGTGATGAATACGAGGTGCGACCGGGCATTCTTAACCCTTGCAGCAAGTCCTCGAGACGGGGCGACGGGGTCACATCTTTCGTGAGTCTCTGCTCGTCTCTGCTCATTACCGCAAGCCCTAGTCCACTAACGATTTGGATATTTGATCCGAGCAGGCCTCTGGTCTGATAGCACTAACCATCACGTGGGCATAGTATGGGCGTTCTGCATCGTAGCATCAGCTGAAAGCTTTGTCAGACGTCCAGTTCAGCATTGTGGCCGGGTCGGATCGTGCCGTTGGCGCTGGTATCCACCCTGCTCACAACGACCCGGAGTGCACAGGGCGACGGCCCAAGACCCCTGAGCGCTTAGGATGTAGACCGGCGGGGACCTCTCTGCTGAGCTCTAGGTAGGGCTGCGGTGTGTCGTTTGGCCGAGGCCGGGCATGACCCAGGAAAGTGTGTCCGGCCGGAGTTAATCGAGCGTGTTGGGTAAGTTGGTGCACCCCTGCAGGGAAGAAAACTTCTATCGATAGCCTGTCCTACGGTAAAGGACACTCGGAGTTGTATCATGATTGATACAATTTAGAACTGGATACTTGGATACTATGGCTCTGGGATTGCTTCTCGCAGGGAGTCGAGAAGGGATCTCAGGACGAGGTTGATGACTGCATGGCTCTGGGATTGCTTTTTCGCAGGGAGTCGAGAAAGGATCTCTCGGTGAGGTTGAGACTTAATGATACTGCTACATTATATGGTACTGTCTACACTCTTCTAATGCTGCAAGACCTCTGAAGATGCTAGCCTTCGATAGGACTAGGCCTTCTCTCTATTCTGGCATTTCTGCAGCCCAGTGCACATATACAGCCTTCTCTTTGAAAATGTTGCATATGTAGTGTAGATCATTGCTTGCTGAGTACTTCTGAGTACTCACGGTTGCTTTGTTTTCCTTTTCTCCCCATATCAGTTTGACGTGACCAAGATGATGGAGCCCCTTGAGACAGATGCCCGTCGATCGACTACTACTACTACCCAGAGGATGGATACTACTACGAGTTGACTGACGACCAGGAGTAGGATCGGAGGGTCCCAGGCAGGAGGCCTGCGCCTTTCGATCGTAGTGTTTTATTTTGCCCCGCCTTTCTAAAGGCCTTTCTGTTTCTCTTTTAATATCTGTACTCAGATATCTGATGCTTCCGCTGACGCTTTTACGCAAGCTTATGTATTCGAGCCCTCGAGGCCCCTGGCTTGTAATATAAAGCTTGTATGACTTTATTTATGTTTTAGAGTTGTGTTGTGATATCTTCCTGTGAGTTCTTAGGCTTGATCGTGTGCATTTGCGTGTAGGATTAGTGCATGATTGAGCCGGGGGCGTCACAGCAGCCTCCTTCTTCCCCCTCCAGATACAGCTCCAGGGGCAACTTTGTACTGCCAGACATGTACGCCGCATATATATTCAGACATGCAGGAGTAGGGGTATTATTTCTCCGGAGAGCCCCGAACCTGGGTAAATCACCGCGTGCTGTTTGCCCAATCCCGTCCCTTGATCTCCACTGCAGCCTAGCCCTCACCTCAAGCCACCCCGTGGCATCTGTCGTCTCGCTAACCCGCCCGCGAGATAACCACGACAACTCGATTAATGGGTTACCTCCTCTTCAGGAGCAATACCCTCAAATGTTTGACATCTGTAACTTCCCTGACTGCACCTTGAACAAAGTGAATGGTGATGACACCAGTTCATTCTTTAGACGCAGACTTACCCCTGAGCTGCTTAGGCAGTGGGAAGAACTGCTATCTATAGTCAGAAAAATCCCCCTTGTCAGGGGAGGTGATTGTGACAGAATCTTCTGGGGACTTAACCAGAATGGCAAGTTCACTACCAAATCCGTGTACAAACTGCTGGAAAAACCCCTTGCTGGATGCAACTATAAGTGGGTATGGAAAGCTAAGATCCCTCTTAAAATTAAAATCTTCTTATGGCAGTTATCTCAGGATGCGGTGCTTACGAGACAAGTGATGAGGAAGAAAAAATGGCCAGGGAATCCTTGATGTTCCTTCTGCAAGGAGGTACAAACCTCTAAACATTTATTCTTTACATGCCCAGTTGCTAGGGTGGTCTGGAGATCTATTGGGGTAGTTTTGGGCACTGACAAGTGCCCCAACAACTACTGGCAGTATTTTGTTTGGTGCAATAAGTTTCTTCCTGGAAAAGAAGCATTCTATACTGTGGGATTAGCTGCTACCTGTTGGGCCATTTGGCTGGCGCGTAATCGGGTCACCTTTGAGAAAAAAACAGATAAAGACTCCTTTTGAGATTGTTTTCTCTCTTTGTTCGTTTCTTTTATATTGGACAGGATTGCGGCTGGGGAGCTACGCGCTGGCGCGGAAATGATCAGGACCAGCACGATGCAACTGATGAGGCTGTGCGACGCTGCCAAGCAACCGATCCAAAGCTCGTGAAAGATCAGGGGTGCTTCAGCATAGGCGTTCCAAGACCCATGCATTCCAAGAAGAAAGAAGCGTCTTCAGTCAAAAAGCTCTTCGGCGTCTAGTTCCATTTCTAGCTGATCAGATCTTTAGTCCGCTAGTTGTTTTGTGTTGCCTCGGCCTTTCCTTGGTTGGTTTTGGCTTGTAATAGACCTTACAAAGTTGGTGTTATCAGGTTTTCACCCCACGGCATCCGTTTCAACGGCGAGCGGATGTGGTGGGTTTCCTGGTAGTGCTTGAACTCGCTCTACCCACTTTCCCTCCTCCTGACAACTTGAACTGGTTTGTATTTCCGTTCTCTTGCAATGGAAAGGGGTAAAGCCCGGTTAAAAAAAAACGATTTCGATCGCTTCTAAGTGTTGGTACATATATAATGTGAATTGTATTATTAGTGTCAACAATTAAATTAATGCTCCACGTAATTGGTGATAATTATGTATTTGAAGTGAAGGAGAAACAAGAGAATATTACTCACGGGAGGAAGAAATCATATATTTGATAAAACTGTTGGATTACAATAGTGGATATTACAAGAGGAACATATCCAAATATGATGCATAATCTAAATATTTTCTTCACAGCTAAACTTCAACCGAAAGCATCCATCAACATCTCTACAACTTATCTAAAACTTAACCGAGGAACATCATCCAACATGAACATCATCCCTACAACTTAACAAAAACTGAAAGCATCCATCATCATCATCATCATGAACAGGAACATCATCATCATCATTGTAGTGTAGTATACTTGGCACGCACCCATATACTCATCCATTTATTTTTTGCATCTACAAACAAAAAACAAAATGAACTGCTAACACACAATGCATTGAC
The DNA here is from genome assembly GCA_011799875.1 of Thinopyrum elongatum. NCBI lineage: Eukaryota > Viridiplantae > Streptophyta > Magnoliopsida > Poales > Poaceae > Thinopyrum > Thinopyrum elongatum. The sequence goes on along the minus strand of CM022301.1, from coordinate 505,896,132 downwards.
ATGATGGATGTCAATGGAAGTAGTGATAGAGGCAGGATATTAGTCATTGTGTTTGCTGGTATATCTATATGCAAACTCCAGAAATTCATCTACACAAGCTGACTAGGCTTGATGGCACATATATTTTCACATCCATTGACAAAGCTATAAAGAAACTGACCTTATCGGATCAAATATGAGGTAGAATTGGTAATTGTCAAGTTCATCCTCTCCTCTGCTTGCATGCCACATACCTGCACTGGTACATGTGCTAATTAATTAGCTCAAGTAAATATTTATTTTCTTTGAAACTGAAAACAAACCATGATAATTTGTGTGCTGCAAATACAATAGAACACATGTTTTTTGTGATACATAGTGACATCCATTTTACAAATGGCACAAATAATGATGAGTAAATAACTAAATATATTGTGGGCAACGAACAAAAGCGAGAGTTCAAGCTCTGGACCCAAAAAAGGATGGTTGCAAATCGATAGTGTGTATACTGTTCTAGCCTTCTAGGAACATGTTATTGGGCAAAACCAACAAATTTTTATTGAAATTGCTAAAAGAGTAACTAATTTATAGTGGAATGGCTATAAGAGTACCATAATTTTATAGGGACAACTTGTAGGCGCTTATGTCCTTGGAGTGTATTTCATGAGTACAGGCTCATAGTACGGAAAAATAGTAATACATCACAGGTTAATCCTTTTATCTAGTTTGTTCTTTCCCTTCCCGTATGGAATTTGCAAGACAAACCCATTTGGTCTTTCCATCATTCATACATATAATACGCAGAATAGAACTTGTTCCTGATTTTTAGTGCGGAATAGTATCCAAAAAAATACGTCTATAGGAGCACCGTGTCCTGAACTCATGATAACCACAATACTAATATCCTTTTTAGTTGAAAATGCAAACTTCTAATGTTCAAATATTTCTCATGATTTTTTAAGAGGATACATCGTGATACCATGTTACCATGAAAGCAGTCAAAAGATAATACAATTACGCTTTATTTGGTCTGAAAGTGCATATGAGTATAGAATATAATTTGTATTGGCCACCATACAGAGATAACAATACATCAACTCCCAACTGTAACAGAGTACCTATATTATTTTTGGAAAGTAAGGGATCTAACTTACCGCCAAATAGTGGTTGAAATATTCATGGATGAATCACTATTGAGATTGGGTGCTACTTTGCAAGCTTAATCATTTGTTCATGAACAGTTGAAGAACCTGATCTTACTTTTACAGAGAAAAAATAGATGTAGTAACAGAATACGGGGTCACATACCTACAATGAGATCTGTGGCAGGAGTATCCATCCAGTCCTATTAGTAAGCGTGCTCAGGTCCTGCTCTGCTTTCCTCTCCAACTCGTCATGCCAATTCGGACGGCGCCTACATGCATGGTACCGGACAGGTCAATTTAGCAAAGCAGATTTGTGAGGCAGTTATTTTGGGCGTGGCCTGCTGGTTACATCGGCAGCAGTGGCGAGTTGGATAACGGCAAGGACGGATCGCACGCTAAGAACAGGTCATGCGCCGTTGGTACATAAGATTGGCTTGGGGGTGGGGGGAAACTTGGTGGGCAGGCCTGAGACTGTCCATGGCCGTACCTTGGATTCGCCGTTGGTCGCAGGGGTGCCATGACGAGCGGCGTCGCGCCAGGATGCAGGGCCGTAGGGGAGTGGTGACGAGGGACGGCGCGCCGGGATGGAAGATCGCAGGGGAGCGGTGAGGGGCGGCGCGTCAGGACAGAGGATCGCAGGGGAGTGGTGAGGGGCGGCGCGTCAGGATGCAGGTAGGTCGCAGCCGTGCAAAGGAGTTGGTCGCACGGGAGCGGTGACGAGTGGCGGCGGCGGCGTGGAAGGCTCGAGAGGAATAGAGGATGCTGGGGTCAGGGAATGACCTAATCGTGAAAGCCAACAACTTGGGCTGGGCTGGGTTAGTGCATTGGGCTTTACTTAGTTGTGGCCGGTTGCAATCTACGTGCTACAATGGGTCACTACAACACATATGCTACATTTTTTTTTTGACTTGGGCTCTGAAAGATAGCTTCATAGCCTGCTTTCCGTCTTGTGTACCCTATAGACCATAGGGTAACAACCATAGTTGTAAACTGGTCATGGCTCAACGACTCCTGCATGTCGAAGAGAAAGTTCTTGGCGCCTGGCTCCTGATTATCTCCTATACGCTGCACCACCTCTGAATCTGACAAGGCCCAAATACAACGCGCCATGGTGCAACTGATTAGTGCGTGTCTCCAAGAGTCTTCCCTCCCACACAAAGGACATGCATCAACCGTAGACATGTTCCGTTTCTTTAGCACATCTGTTGTCGGCAGTGAGTGGTGTGCCAGTCTCCACAGGAATTTTTTCACTTTAGATGGAACCGAGAACCTCCAAAGCGTAGTCCAATCTTCCTCCTGTCTTGAGTTATTCGACGCACCACTTCTCCTTTCGAGCCAGTCTTCCCGCTGGATTTTGGTTTTGATAATGAATTTGTATGCAGAGCTAACAGAGAAAACACCCTTCCTATCTGGGTGCCACACCCAAAAATCCTCCATATTCCGTGTGCACACCGGAATTTTCAAAATAGTATCCGCATCAACAGGCAGAAATACACTACGGATGTAGTGCACATTCCATTGTGTTGTAGCTGGAATTAACAACTCTGAAACTTTAGATGGATTTGCGAGGACTGCATAAACCAGCAACAAGTAGGGTTCCTGGTGCGAGCTCGGGTCCTAGGGTGGCAGAAGTCCAGAGGTGGCTACCTCCGATGGGGGACAAAGCAAAGATCAATGTCAACGGAGCTATAGCTCAGCATGGCCATTGTGGAGTGGCAGCAGCAGTAGGCAGGGATAGCACCGGCCTTTACCTGGGCTCTTCTCTTGTTGTGTATGCAGGTATTACTGACCCGACTCTTCTCGAAGCATTTGCGTGTAGAGAAGCTCTTGCACTTGCAGAGGACCTGGGAATTCAGATGATGCACATTTCTTCAGATTGTGAGGAAGTGGTGAAGGACATTAAGCAAGGGTCGGGAGGATATCATGGTGCCATCATCCAGGAAATAATTGCTAGGAAAAATGATATGATTTCATGTACTTTCACTCATGAACGTAGAGTTTTTAATTTCGAAGCGCATAATCTCGCCAAGTTTGGTTGTAATTTAGGTGTAGGTCGTCATGTTTGGTTGGGGTCTCCTCATGACCAAAACATTGTACCTTTAATTATTGAGCAGTAAAGAAGGCGAGATTTCTCAAAAAAAACATATGCTACAATGGTTATATGTGTATCTATTGTGAATTTCACAGCATATAATCAAAATGTTGTACAATATGTGTTGCTTTATAGGGGGCATCCTTGTAGTGTCTCAATTCACGCCAACTCAACAGACACCTTCGGAGATACCTGTAGAGCATCTTTATGATCACCCAGTTACGTTGTGATGTTTGATAGCACACAAGGTATTCCTCCGGTATCCGGGAGTTGCATGATCTCATGGTCGAAGGAATATGTATTTGACATTAAGAAAGCAGTAGCAATAAATTGAACGATCATATGCTAAGCTAACGGATGGGTCTTGTCCATCACATCATTCTCCTAATGATGTGATCCCGTTATCAAATGACAACTCATGTCTATGGTTAGGAAACTTTAACCATCTTTGATCAACGAGCTAGTCTAGTAGAGGCTCACTAGGGACACGGTATTTGTTTATGTATTCACACATGTATTTAAGTTTCCGGTCAATACAATTCTAGCATGAATAATAAATCTTTATCATGAATAAGGAAATATAATAAGAAGAACTTTATTATTGCCTCTAGGGCATATTTCCATCACATGTATCCTTCAACATGTGGTGCTTGCCCAATATCTTTTGCTAGCCGAAAACCCGCACTAAGTAGAGATACTACTTGTGCATCCAAAACCCTCGAACCCTATTTCATGTCATGAGAGTCCACTATATCTACCTATGATTGAATAAGATCATTCAAGTAAGTTGTCATCGGTGCATAAAGCAATAAAAAATGCTCCTAAATATGTATGATCTTTTATTGTAAGGGAAAATAATCTTTGTACGATCTTGTGATGGTGAAGGAATAAAAGCTACAGACTACATAATAAAGGTTGCTATCACAAGGGGCAATATAAAGTGACGTTCCTTTACATTAAGAGCTTGCACATCCAAAAATAAAAAGCGCATGACAACCTTTGCTTCCCTCTGCGAAGGGCCTATCTTTTACTTTTCTGTATTTACCTTTTATGCAAGAGTCAATATATAGTGTTCTTCTCTATTCCTTTTTCATTTTTTTCTCTTTGCAAGCATCATGTGGCGGGGAAAGATCTAGGCACATATATCCAGTTGATATGAGTGATCATGAGTTATTATTGTTGACTTTACCCTTGAGGTAAATGAGTTGGAAGGCGAAACTATAAGCCCCTATCTTTCTATGTGTCCGACTAAAACATTTGCTCTATTAATATGTCGTGACTGTCAGCAATCATAGAGGACGAAATGACAGTTGAGTATGTGGACTTCCTAACAAAAAGCTCTTACATAAGATTCTTTTTGAGAATATGATGAATTGTGATTGTTTCACTGACTAAGAACAAAATTTGTTAGTTTTCAAGAAAGTTTATGCTTTATACTTCGATATTGTGATGAATTGTTACTTGTTCATGAGAAGTTTTATGATGATATATTGCTGTTATGATAATGATCATGATGCTACTCTGTTCGACACCTCTCTCTCTAAACATGTGGTCATGATTATCGATTTCGGCTTTCGCTTGAGGACAAGCGAGGTCTAAGCATGGGGGAGTTGATACGTCCATTTTGCATCATATTTTCCCACTGATATTTATAATGTTTTTAATCATTATAAAACTTTGTGATGCAATTCTAATGCCTTTTCTCTATTAATTTGCAAGCTTTACATGAAGAGGGAGATTGCCGGCATCTGGAATTCTGGACCTGGAAAAGCTACATCAGAGATACCTAAACTGCAGAACTCCAAATGACCTGAAATTTCACGGAGAATTTTTATGGAATATATAAAAAATACTAGAGCAAAGAAGTACCAGAGGGGGGCCACTAGTTGCCCAGAAGGTAATAGGGCACGACCACCCCCCTGGGCGCCCCCCTGATGCCTTGTGGGGCCACTGGCAGGCCTCCGGCCCCCATCTTCTGCTATATGAAGGGTTTTAACCTAGAAAAAAAATAAGGAGAGGACTTTCGCGACGAAGCGCCGCCGTCTTGAGGCGATACCTGGGCAGGAGCACTTTTGCTGTCCAGCGGAGAGACTCTGCCGGAGAAACTTCCCTCCGGGAGGGGGAAATCGAAGCCATCGACATCACCAACGATCCTCTCACTGTGGGAGGACCAACCTTCATCAACATCTTCACTAGTACCATCTCATCTCAAACCCTAGTTCATCTCTTGTATTTAATCTTTGTCTCAAAACCTCAGATTGGTACATGTGGGTTGCTAGTAGTGTTGATTACATCTTGTAGTTGATGCTAGTTGGTGTATTTGGTGGAAGATTATATGTTCAGATCCTTAATGATATTCAATACCCCTCTGATCTTGAACATGAATATGATTTGTGAGTAGTTACTTTTGTTCTTGAGGACATGGGAGAACTCTTGTTATAAATAATCATGTGACTTTGGTATTCGTTCGATATTTTGATGATATATATGTTGTTGCTTGCTTTAGTGGTGTCATGTGAACGTCGACTACATGACAATTCACCATACTTGATCCTAAGGGAAGGCATTGTGGAGTAATAAGTACATGATGGGTTGCTAGAGTGACAAAAGCTTAAACCATAGTTTATGCGTTATTCTATAAGGGGCTGATTTGGATCCATATGTTTCATGCTATGGCTAGATTTATCTTAATTCTTCTTTCGTAGTTGCGGATGCTTGCGAGAGGGGGTAATCATAAGTGGGAGTCTTGTTCAAGTAAGAACATCACCCAAGCACCGTTCCACCCACATATCAAATTATCAAAGTAGCGAACGCGAATCAATTAAACATGATGAAAGTGACTAGATGAAATTCCCATGTGTCCTAGAGAACGCTTTGTTTACTATAAAAGAACATTCTGGCATGTCCTTTTCTATAAAAAGGATTGGGCTACTTGTTGCACTCTTGTTACTATTGCTACTTTTCACTTGTTATGAATTATCTTGCTAACAAACTATCTATTACCGATAATTGCAGTGCTTGAAGAGAATACCTTGCTGAAAACCGCTTGTCATTTCCATCTGCTCCTCGTTGGGTTCGAGACTCTTACTTATCGAAAGGACTACGATTGATCCCCTATAGTTGTGGGTCATCAGGAGACTATTGGAAATACACCTAGAGGCAATAATAAATGTGTTATTATATTTCCATGTTTATAATGAAATTTATATTTTATGTGCTATAATTGTATTGATTCATGATGAAATTCAGAGGGAACTTCAATTGCATGTGTGTACACATAAACACCAATATGATCCCTAGTCATGGCTTTGAGACTAGATCATGTATTGATAATGATCTTGTTTTCCTGATCATGAACATTGTTATAGTAACAACGATGTTATCAATAATGAGAACACATTGTTAGAGGAACAATTGTGTTGGATAGACCCAACTTATGAATCATTAAGAGATCACTTTGTTATTATGTTGTCTTATTTTCATATAAACTATTGTGATTACTTAGTTCCTTGGACCATGAGAATATTGTATACCAGCATATCGGATGGTTATTTTGGGGTTGCCAAACATCGCGACGTAATTGGCTGACAATAAAACCAACTTGCAGGTATAAACGTATCTCTTGATATCGACAATTCAAGACTGGGATTTGCTTCCCTCACAATGGAGAGGTACTCTTTGGGCCCACTTTATATTACAGTATCATCATCGTCTGGCTAGACACATGTGATTTAGATCATAGGGATACCGTAGTACGGATACGAGTAAAGAGAACAAAACCCTTATCGAGGATAACCAGTATAGTGATCAAAGAGTTAATCACGGGGATACTGATAATATCTCACCTTGGGTTTGGTAACATATCGCGAAGCAAAGGGAATATTATTCAAGAACAAAAGGTTCAGTCGAGAACTTCATGAATATATGGGAGTTAACAAGGGTGTCCAGATCCCACTGTTAACTATTGTCCGGAAGGTATTTCAGGTCATGTCCACTTATTTCTGAGCCTGTAGGGTCACAGGCTTAACAACTAGTAATATTTATAAGAACTAAAGGATGAGAGAATGATCACTGAAAGCGTTTCTGAGAGATCTGAAAGTGTTTCGGATGGTGCCGGAAGGATTTCATGAATTCCGGAAGGTATGATATGTGTCAGAAAAAGTTCTAGTCCATGTATGAAAAGTTTTGTATGGTTCTAGTAAGTTCTAGAAACTTCCAGAAATATCCAGAATAATATTTAAGTGAAAAGTCCCTCTAGGCTTGGCCCAAGGGGGCAGCCCCACAAGGGCCTAAGGAGATCCAAAGGGGGAGCCACCTATTGATGGTATAGGGGACCGAATTGGACTAAGGGAGGAATCCATTCCTCCCTAGTTCGGTCAAACTAGGGGATAGATTCCTCCCCAAGACGACTTCCCCTTCACTAGTGCAGAAAAGACTGGCTATGGCATGGCAAAAAATGGCCTTGCTGGCATGGACACCCAACGCCAGCAATATGGCGTCACTGTTAAAAAATAGTGGTGGTGTTGGAGCCCACATCAGCAGTATTTCACATACTCATGGCGTCCCATGTATCCAACTCCAACAAATTGATTTTTTTGGTAACAAAAAATGCATTTAAACCATTAATTATTTTAAGATGTAATGCTGCATCAACTAGTTCAACTCCACAAAACTGCATATAGGTACCCCTCAACTTAACTAGTTCAACTCCATAAAACTACATAGGTACTCATGTGCTAGCTAGTTCAACTTCACAAAAGTTACTAGTTAAAATAACTAAATAATTATTCAACTTCACAAACTACATCATCGTTCCATAGCGAGCCTGGCAGTTGGTCGATCATATTTCTTGATTTAAGAACAACTTCAACTGACGAATCTTGTGTCTATCGTTCTCTCCATGTTTTTTGAAATGAGCTACCTCCATCTTGAGCTCATTCCTCTCAGCCCTGAGGAGTTTTCTCTCATTCTTCAGCTTATCCCTCTCCTCGATCAGCTGGCCTCTCTCGTCCCTCATCCTATGAGTCTTCCTTAGGACATCAACCCTCTTGTTCAGTAGCTGACCCCTCTCCGCCTTCAGCGAGGCATTCGCCTCCTGTAGGGCCTTGATGGTTTATTAGTGGGACTCTAAGAGCTCGCAGTTAAGGATATCCACATCATATAGCCCCTCCTAGTTTCCTCCAGCATTGGCCATGACAAGTCAGCGCCAACTACAAAGTAATGACATATCTCAGCGTGAACTACAAAGTAATGACAATTGAACTATATATGAAGTTTAGTACCTATTCATGTCATTTACATGCATTTGACAATTGAACTATATATGACAACAATATGCATAGCTTTGGCAAACAAAAGAAACCATGTCAACTAGTGCAATGTTTAATTGTCCATCATACCAAAAAAATCAACCCTAAGTACAAAAACGGTTTCTACATAGAAACCATGTCAACAAGAAGTATACGAGTATATTTACCATAGGTGTATATTTAACAAGTATACGAGTATAATTAACAGAGCAACTTGGTAAACTAAGAAACTATCCTAACTTTCGTTTCTATTTACAATCGTTCGTCCTGTTTCAGAAAACCTTGGAGTAATTTATAGGAATTCAGCTTATTTATTTGCCAGCATTACTTTCAAGTTAACATACAAAGATCACAAGTCATCAGGTATCTACACTACACTAATAAATCAATTTCTACCCTAAGTAGAAAATTGGTTTCTACACTACACTAATAAATCAATTTCTACCCTAAGTAGAAAATCTAATTGGTTCCTAGATGACAAACTCATCAATTTCTACATTACAAACTAATTGGTTTCTACCCTACACAAATCTGATTCTACACTACTAATATTATACACAAATAAACCAAATCCAAGGATTACATGGAATCCATGGCATCCGCGGATGAGGGAGACGCTAGAGGAGGGGAAGAAGATGTGTTGGGGAGGGGGCCGGGATCTCACCTGCTGACCCGGAGGTGGCGGCGGTGGCGTTTGTGACGACCCCGGCTTAATCGTGCACTAACCATACACGCAAATGCACACGATCAAGCCTAAGGACTCACTTGAAGATATCACAACACAACTCTAAAACATAAATAAAGTCATACAAGCTTTATATTACAAGCCAGGGCCTCGAGGGCTCGAATACATAGCTCGATGGCATACAAGTGTCAGCAGAAGCATCAGATATCTGGGTACAGATATTATAGAGAAAAAGATAGGCCTTTTAAGAAGGCAGGGTAAAATAAAATACTACGATCGAAAGGCGTAGGCCTCCTGCCTAGGACCCTCCGAACCTACTCCTGGTCGTCGATCGGCTCCTCGTAGTGGTACTCGCCGGGAGGGTAGTAGTAGTAGTAACCGTCGGCGGGGGCAGCAGGCTCAGGGGCTCCGTCATCTGGCGACGACAAATGGATATGGGGAGAAAAAGAAAGTAAAGCAAACGTGAGTACTCATCCGAAGTACTCAGCAAGCAAGGATCTACACTACATATGCAACATTATCAAAGGGTGGTTGTATATGTGGATTGGGCTGCAGAAATGCTAGAATAGAGGGGAGAGCCTAGTCCTATCGAAGACTAGCATCTTCAAGCATCTTCATCGGTATTGCAGCATTAGAAGAGTGCAGATTAACATAATGTAAAGTAGTAGTAGTAGTGTCATCAACCTCGCCCTGAGATCCTTTCTCGACTCCCTGCGAGAAAGCAATCCCAGAGCCATACTATCCAGTATCATCTCAAGTGTCCAGTTCTAGTTGTACCGATCGAGATACAACTCCGAGTGTCCGTTACCTCAGGATAGGCTATCGATAGATGTTTTCTTCCCTGCAGGGGTGCACCAACTTACCCACCATGCTCGCTTAACTCCGGCCGGACACACTTTTCTGGGTCATGCCCGGCCTCGGCCAAACGATATGCTGCAACTCGATCGAATACTTAACAGAGAGGTCAGCATGCCGGTCTAACCTATGCGCCCAGGGGTCTTGGGCCATCGCCTTGGGGACTCCTGCGCGTTACGTGCACCGCGGGTGAGCAGACCTAGCAACCCCTTAATACAAGCGCGGTTGCGTTCCCAGTCCAACCCAGCGTGTGACGCTCCTCGCTGACATCAATTAAGCTTTGGCTGATGTAGATGACGCAAAACGCCCATACTATGCCCACGTGATGGTTAGTGCTATCAGGCCAGAGGCCCCTCGGATCAAATATCCAAACCGTTAGTGTGTTGGTAGTGTGGTAACGAGCAGAGACTCACGAAAGATGTGACCCCATCGCCCCATCTCGAGGACCTGCGGCAAGGGCTAAGAATGCTCGGCCACGCCTCGTGTTCAACTCTCGGGCACCATCCAGGTCCACCCGACTTCACATCTCTCGCAATTAAGCTCGCGCGGGTACCCCTCAGGGCCGACCCGTCTTTATCCAAAATAAGCAGTATCAACAGTAATGTAAAGGCATCCGTGTGGCTACCATATCAAGAAGGAATCCGAGGCATCACCCTCGTTGGATTCCCACCTGAGGTAAACATCAAGGTGAACGAAGGAGGAATCACCCTCGAGGTTCACTCTTGAGGAGTTGCGCGACGGTGTCGTTATCGGGGGTGGTGTAGGAAGAATCACCCTTGCTGACCACGACCGAATAACTAACCTACAAGGTTATCATCAGAAGTGCTGACAAGGTATCACCCTCGGCACTTGATAGTAACCCAGTAGTGTCGAGCAACTAAGGGGAAAGTGATGTGCGGTGCCGGGGCCTGGTCTTCGATCTCGTTGCTCGGGTCTTCTGATGATCCAGCGGGGCAGTCGGGATAAAGTGGGGTCTCTGCTGGGTCTCTACTCAACCTATACTAAACAGTTTACGATAAGCAGGTAGGTAACAATAGCATGGTACAATAAACAGGCTATGCAGCAGATATAGGATAACAGTAGCAGTAGCAACTTCTAATGCAAGCATAAGAGAGAAGAGAATAGGCGATATCGGAATGCTCAAAAGGGGGGATGCTTGCCTGGAAGCTCGGCGGCAAGGGTCTGATCGTCAGGAGCGTAGTCGACCTCCGGAGCTGCGTCGACGTCGGGGTCTACCGAGAGAGAAGAGGGGGAAGAAACATATAAATACACAGGAACAATGCAATACAGGGCATGCCATGCCTAGGATGCAGTGCAGGGTTGCCTAAAGATATGTCTAAGTCATTATAGTTATTTTAGGATTAAAGTGGAATTTATTAACCGGTATGCATGCACTATTCATTTACCAGAATCGGGCTCAAAGTTACGAGTTCTCCTATGTAGGGGGTTCCGACATGGAAACTGACGACACAATCAAATTCGTCTCGTCGTTCTGATCAACTTTCATGTTTTAAGTTTTTCAATCTGAGCTATGGTTTAAAAGTTATGAATTTTCAAAGTATTAAATCATTTTCTGGAATTATCTAATTTAACATAAAAGGAAATATGAAATCAGCATGATGCATTGCTGACAACAGCAGTCAACTGGTCGGTTGACCAGGGTCAAACCTGACCTGTGGGTCTAGTGGGACCCACATGTCAGTGACAGTGGCTTTAACAGGGAATTATTTTATCTAAACTGAGTTATTTAGCAGATAGGCCCCACCTGTCATAGACTAATTAGTATCCCTAATTAGTTTTAATTAATAAATTGATTTAATTAGTGGATTAAGTGGCAGGGCCCGCACGTCAGTGGGTCAGTGGGCGCCCAGTCAGCCCGTTGACTGGTCAAACTAGTCAACGGGGGCCCCTGGGCCCACGGGCAGTGTCACTGGGGGTGGCCCCACCATGCCACGTCGGCGGTGGCCGACGGCACGCCAGCAGCGATGAAAAACGCGGCGGAGGCCTCGGGACCTCACCGGAAACGCGCTATACTACGCCGTTTGGCGCGCGGCTGGGCTCGTTCGAACGAGTCGAACGAGCCGCGTCGACTGGTCGTGGTGGCACAGCCGAACTCGCCCTGAATCAAAGCCGGCGACGAGGTCAGCGGTGACGCGGCTGCGTGCGATGGTGAAAACGGCAAGGCAGCACGCTACGGCTCAAACTAAAAGGGTAGGCATGCTCTACGCACGCGTGCGAAGACGGTGGACACAGCCCCTTAACCTGTTGGTCACCGGAGGCACGCCGGCGACGAGCTCGCGCGGCATCGTGTTAGGCCACGGTGAAGCAAGTAGCTAGGAGGTGCGCGAGAGAGAACAGAGAGATGGGAGAGGATTAGAGGCTCACCCTGCGGCACGCACGGTGGCCCTCGGAGGTTTAGTAGCAGTAGAGACGGCACCGGAGACGAAGAAGGCGGCGGCGATCGGAGATGGGGACGGAGGAGGCCCAGTGCTGCAGCGCCTCCCGGCTCCAGCTGTGACCACCAGACGACGAGGAAGACAACGACGAAGAAGACGGACACGTCGGCGAGGCGATATAGGGACTGTGGCCGCGGCGATGGGCGAGGCACGGCGGTGACCGCGTCGGCTTCGATGGATCTGGAGGGAGAGAGAGGAGGGGCGAGTGAAGGAGAGAGGGGAGAATGACGGAGGAGACTAGGGGGATGGACAACTTCGGCCTTATCCCCCTAGCGCGTCGGTGGGCATCGAGGCCGTCACCGTGTCGCCTCCCGGCTGGCACGCGCGCGCGGCCATGGCACGACCGACACGGGGAGGAGGGAGATGACGTGGGCTGGGCCGTGCCACTGTGCACTTAGGCCCAGCTCACAGTAGCTGCTAGGATTTTTATTTTTCTTTTGCATTTTCTTTTCTGTTTTCATTATTCTTTTTATTCCAATTGACTTTTGCAAAATACGAGACTTGCCAAGTTAATTATAGTGCTTTATTTACCACTGTTATAAAACAGTTTGAAGGCAGCTGGATTTCATATAAAGTTTATATTAAATAAAATGGATCAACCTTTGCTATTTTGGTGCTGTTTCTTACTGTTTGAGTCACTCAACTTATTTTGCAAATGTTAATTCTAATTTTAGAATTGCCTCTGGATTATTTGCTATTTAATGAACATTTTTCCAACAGTGTTTGAGCAACTTCATATTTCACTTTGAATTTTGAGTTGATTTTCGGAGAGAAATTTGAATTGTTTTGAATAACCACTATGACTACGCACTGCAAATGAAGTGACTTGGCATTATTAGCAGATGATCATAGTGGCTATTACACAGGGGTGTTACAAATTCTCCTCCTCTAAAAGAAATTCTCGTCCCGAGAATTTAGGAGGTAGAAGGAAAGAGGTCGGGATATTCTTCCCGAAGATGATCCTCGCGTTCCCAAGTGGCTTCATCTTCAGTGTGATTCGACCACTGCACTTTCAGGAACTTGGTTGTCTTCTGACGAGTTCGACATTCAGCTTCATCGAGGATGCGGACGGATGCTCCTTATAAGAAAGATCATCTTGCAACTCGAGCATCTTGTGATCCACTGCTCGGTGAGGAGATTCCTTGAAGCAACGACGAAGTTGCGACACGTGGAAGACATCGTGGATATGAGAGAATTGCGGTGGCAACTCCAATTTATATGCCACCTGTCCACGTCTAGCAACAATGCGAAGGGGGCCGATGTAGTGTGGAGCTAGCTTGCCCTTGATTCCGAAATGATGAGTGCCCTTCATAGGAGTGACACGAAGATAAGCTTGATCACCTGGTTGATAAGTCAGACCCCATCGTTTGCGATCATAGTTGCTCTTCTGACGGTCCTGAGCTGCCTTGAGATTTTCTCGGACAATTCTGACTTGTTCTTCGGTGTGTTGAATAATGTTCGGTCCCATGAGTGGTCGTTCCCCAGTTTCTGACCAATTCAGAGGGGTTCGACACTTACGTCCATAAAGCACTTCGAAGGGGACCATTTTCAAGCTGGCTTGATAGCTGTTATTATAAGAGAATTCTGCAAACGGGAGAGATTCTTCCCACTTCTTACCGAATGATATAACACAAGCCCGAAGCATATCTTCAAGCACTTGATTAACTCGCTTGACCTGGCCTTGGGATTGAGGATGATATGCTGAACTCCAGGTAATGTGAGTTCCCATAGCTTCTTGGAAACTTGGATGTGAAAAGATCACCACGGTCCGAACTGATCTCCTTCGGAATGCCGTGGAGTGAAACGATTCTGGAGATGTACATTTCTGCTAGCTGGCTAGCGGTGATAGTCTCCTTGACAGGCAGAAAATGTGCAACTTTGGAAAGTTGGTCGACGACGACAAGAATAGCATCGTGACCCTTCTGAGACTTGGGAAGGCCAGTAATAAAATCCATTTGAACCTTATCCCATTTCCACAAAGGAATAGGAAGTGGTTGAAGAATTCCAGCAGGCTTTTGATGTTCTGCTTTCACGCGACGGCATACGTCACATTCAGCAACATATCGGGCGATACCCTGCTTCATTCTGGACCACCAGTACATTTGTCGAAGATCGTGATACATCTTAGTGCTACCCGGACGGATAGACAGTGGTGTATCATTAGCCTCTTTCATGACCTTGTCAGTCATAAGCTCGAAACGAGGAACGACAATTCTATCTCTGAAATACAAGGTTTCGTCTTCAGCAATTGTGAAATCCCTGTACTTCTCGAGGTGAAGCTCTTTCTTCATCAGATCTACTTCGGCATCTTTGGCTTACGCAATCTTTACAGCTTTCTCAAGATCTAGCTGTACCACAAGGTTATTAAGAGAACCCTGCGGAACGATACAGAGGTTCAACTTGCGCAGTTCTTCATAAAGATGGGGTTAAGCTTGCTTAACCATGAGGTTGTTGCAATAGGACTTACGGCTCAAGGCATCAGCCATCACATTAGCTTTGCCAGGGGTATAAGAAATACCACAGTCATAGTCCGTAATTGTTTCTAACCATTGCTGTTGACAGAGATTAAGATCTGGTTGAGTGAATAAATACTTCAGACTCTGATGGTCGGTATATATCTCACACCGGTTACCAAGAAGGTAATGTCGCCACTGCTTCAAAGCATAGATCACAGCAGCGAGTTCGAGATCATGCATTGGATAGTTCTCTTCATGTGGATGCAATTGTCGCGAGGCATATGCAATTACCTTTGGCTCTTGCATTAGGACACAGCCTAATCCCTGACGAGAAGCATCACAATATATCACAAAGTCCTTGCGAGAATCGAGGGAGCAAACACTGGAGTAGAAGTAAGCTTGTCCTTGAGGGTCTGGAAACTCTCCTGACATTTGTCTGTACACTCAAACTTAACGCCTTTGTGAAGCAGATTAATCAGGGGCTTGGCAATCTTGGAAAAATTCTCGACGAATCGGCGGCAATAACTTGCAAGGCCGAGAAAACTTCTGACTTGCTTGGCATTCTTCGGAGGAGTCCAGTCAAGAATAGCCTGAACACGCTCCGAGTTAACGGCGATACCGTCCTTGGAAATCACATGTCCAAGGTAGGTCACTTCAGAAAGCCAGAATTCGCATTTGGAGTACTTGGCATTCAACTTGTGTTCTCGAAGCCTTTCTAGAACAAGGCGAAGATGTTCGGCATGTTCTTCTTTATTCTTCGAATACACTAGAATATCATCCAGATATACCACGACGAACTTATCGAGGTAATCCATGAATATATAATTCATCAAGCGGGAGAACGTAGCTGGAGCATTTGTTAGGCCAAATGACATGACAGTGTATTCATAAGAGCCATAGCGAGTGACGAAGGCAGTCTTCGGAATATCCTCTTCGCGGACACAGATCTGGTGGTAACCCAACCTCAAGTCGAGTTTAGAGAACACCGAAGATCCAGCAAGTTGATCATATAATTCATTGATCCGAGGAAGCGGATATTTATTCTGAATGGTTGCCTGGTTGATAGGACGGTAATCTTGGACCAACCTATTCGTACCATCTTTCTTCTTGACAAAGAGAGACGGTGCTCCCCAGGCAGAGGAACTAGGGTGGATGAAACCCTTCTTAAGTGATTTATCGATTTCTTCCTTAAACTCGAGAAGGTGGTGAGGTGGCATCTTGTAAGGACGTTCGCGATAGGAGTGGTGCCAGGCTTCAAGTCGATGACGAACTCGACAGCTCTAGCAGGGGGTATTCCTGGAAGTTCTTCTGGGAAAACATCCTGGAAGTCACGAACGACTGGAATGTTCTCGATCCCATCAAGCGGAGAGGCGTTTAACGCATTCAAGGCATAAATTTGAGCCTCGGCATTTTGAGTGAGGTGAGCATGGTAATTCACTATCTGACCTGATGGATGCAGGAGATGTACAACTTTAGTGGCGCAATTGATTGAGGCATAGTGAGCCTTCAACCAATCCATTCCCAGAATAAGATCAACTTCAGAAGAGTTGAGAATAATGGGTGACACTCGGAATTCCAATCTTTCAATATTAATTACGACATCGGGACTGACCAACGAAGTGTGGCAATGACCCGCGGGAGTGTTCACTCGTAATTTATGTGGTAGTGTATCACATCTAACTTCATGCATGAGTGCGAATTTATCTGACATGAATGAATGCGATGCTCCTGAATCAAATAAAACAGATGCTAGTACTGAATTAACAAGAAGTGTACCCATCACGGTTTCAGGTTGATCCTGAGCTTCAGCCATGTTGACATGATAGTTCTGTTCATGACCATAAGAACGTCTGACATTATTGTTACGCTGCTGAGGAATTCCACGGCCAATACCACGGCCAGCAGGAAGAGTCACTAGCTGATTCTGAGAACAGTCTCTGGCACGATGACATGGCTGGCCACACTTGAAGTAGAGTCCACTGTCTGGATGTGGTGTGGGAGCTCGAGGTGGAGGGGCTCGAAGAGGCTGCCTCGGCAGTGGAGGAGGCAGAGGAGGTGCAGCATATGCAGGCATGTACATTGGAGCTGTTGGATGGTACATGCTTTGTGGAATCCAGATGCGGCGCTTCTGGGAAGACGAGCCCGAAGATGAGCCCGCTTCACGAGTGCATCTGGTCGCTTCTTTGTGCTTATTCAGACCAGTCTCGACCATAATAGCCTTGTTCACCAAGGTGGCGAAGTCAGGAAAATCTTGGACGAGCAGGGCTAGCTGAATGTCATGGTGTAGCCCTTCACGGAACTTCTCCTGCCTACGAGCATCAGTGGGGATGTCTTCTTCAGCATAGCGAGACAAATCAAGGAACTCACGCTGATAGACTTCTACATTCTTGTTGCCTTGGACGAGGCTATGGAACTCGGCCTTCTTCCGATCTATAACTCCTTGCGGAATATACCGGGCACAAAAAGCAGCCTTGAATTCCACCCAGGTGATGACAGTTCTAGGAGGTAGGGTTTGTCGGTGAGTTGCCCACCATTGTGCTGCGGGTCCCTTCAGGAAGTATGTCGCGAATGTGACATAGCTGACAGGGGGAACATCAGTTGACTCCATCTCATAGAAGATGTCACACAGCCAGTCATCGCCATCCAGTGGATTAACTGTGTTGCGGAATACCGATGGGTTGAGACGCACAAACTCTAGCAGTGTGATTGAAGCTGGCTGATGGTTGGCATTGGGACAGGGAAATTGATCCATAATCCCCGTCATGAACTGTCGATTGAGTTCAAATTGTTGCATCATAGCGGCCATATAGTCAGGCGGTGGCGGCGGTGGTGCATTGTTATCACCCATCCTGCTAGATTCAATAGGGGTAGTTTAGCAGAAGCCATTGCGAGTGTTTAGCAACAAGTATGATGTAACATGATGGAATTTAAGTAGTGCAACAGATACTTAACAGTAGTCATTTAAGACATACAAATCCATACAAAGTCGGTTACATTCGGGCAGCATAATGGCGCAAATTCAAAAGCTAGACATGCTAGGCGGCACGCAGGCACGTGGTAAGGAAGTACACAACGAGACATAGCAAAGGCTATATCAACATCGGAGAAAACCGCTGAAATGGGGTAGCTGCAAGTGCGGACGACAGATGTTCGTCGCGGAAGGATCCTGTGCTCCATGTGCACTCTGATGCAGAACCCGGTCTCGAACTGAAAGAAGAGGTCCACGTGCAGGTGTGTGACCTCCCACAGCAGGCCAATCGATCCCTGGTGGCATCTCGGTCCTGCGCGGGTAAAGGATGTGCTCCGGATGTAACCCTGCACGAACAGCTGGTAGAAACTGCGTCATAGCCTCGTAGAGTCGTACTCGAGTGGCAAACAACTCGATGGCAAGAGCCCGAACAGTGCGATCCAGAGCCTGAGTACACTGAATCAGAACTCGCGGATCATAGCGACGAGGCTCGTACGGGGCACAGATAGCCGTGTAGTACCCAGTAGCATCTCCAGCAGGGGCATACAGAATGTATCGAAACTCAGAGGCATCCAAGCTGGCGCTGTGCCCTCCTCGGAGATGTGCGACAGCAGAGTAGGCGGCATCATGGACTGCCATCTCAATCGTCATGCCGATACCGTGGAAAAGGAACAGCTCAGTGTCTGAGTTATCCTGCTGATCATAGATACAAACATCAGCATAGTACTGCTCCATGTTGAACTTGCGGTAAACCTCGTAGACCATGTACTCGGGGTACCAGCGGTAACCCAGTCTAGTCAGGAGGGCGATCAGGACAGCTGGAAACCCAGGGGCATCTCGAGCCCAAGTGCGAAGCACAAGCTGCGTCGTAGGACGTGGTGGAAACAGACGATCCATGTGAAATAAAGGAAATTCAGGATTGTCATTTGACGATGAGAAGTATAACAGATCTCGAAGAGAAAGGTTAAACAAAACAAAGGAAAGGAAAATGATTATCAGACTAATCAGATCAATGACAGGGAAATCAAACAGAAATCCAGCTCTCCGGGTGGACGGGATTTACGAGAACCTAAGTGTCGGCGTTAGTAAATTTATTTAACCCGAATAGAAGAGAGATTAGAGTCCCATAGTAAAGATGAGGAATAAAATATCCTAATACCACCCAGTTGGCGACGTGGGCCCATAAGCCACACAGCCAAGTTAGTAAAACAGTTTTCGGTTTCTAGACTCAACTTCGGCCAAGGAGTTGGATAGGGGGATTCCTAGAGGCAGTTGGCTCTGATACCAACCTATGACGACCCCGGCTTAATCGTGCACTAATCATACACGCAAATGCACACGATCAAGCCTAAGGACTCACGTGAAGATATCACAACACAACTCTAAAACATAAATAAAGTCATACAAGCTTTTTATTACAAGCCAGGGCCTCGAGGGCTCGAATACATTGCTCGATGGCATACAAGTGTCAGCGAAAGCATCAGATATCTGGGTACAGATATTACAGAGAAACAGATAGGCCTTTTAAGAAGGCGGGGTAAAATAAAATACTACGATCGAAAGGCGTAGGCCTCCTGCCTAGGACCCTCCGAACCTACTCCTGGTCGTCGGTCGGCTCCTTGTAGTAGTACTCGCCGGGAGGGTAGTAGTAGTAGTAACCGTCGGCGGGGGCAGCAGGCTCAGGGGCTCCGTCATCTGGCAACGACAAATGGATATGGGGAGAAAAAGAAAGTAAAGCAAATGTGAGTACTCATCCGAAGTACTCAGCAAGCAAGGATCTACACTACATATGCAACATTATCAAAGGGTGGCTGTATATGTGGACTGGGCTGCAGAAATGCCAGAATAGAGGGGAGAGCCTAGTCCTATCGAAGACTAGCATCTTCAAGCATCTTCATCGGTCTTGCAGCATTAGAAGAGTGCAGATTAACATAATGTAAAGTAGTAGTAGTGTCATCAACCTTGCCCAGAGATCCTTTCTCGACTCCCTGCGAGAAAGCAATCCCAGAGCCATACTATCCAGTATCATCTCAAGTGTCCAGTTCTAGTTGTACCGATCGGGATACAACTCCGAGTGTCCGTTACCGTAGGACAGGCTATCGATAGATGTTTTCTTCCCTGCAGGGGTGCACCAACTTACCCACCACGCTCGCTTAACTCCGGCCGGACACACTTTTCTGGGTCATGCCCGGCCTCGGCCAAACGATACGCCGCAACTCGACCGAATACTTAACAGAGAGGTCAGCATGCCGGTCTAACCTATGCGCCCAGGGGTCTTGGGCCATCGCCCCAGGGACTCCTGCGTGTTACGTGCACCGCCGGTGAGCAGACCTAGAAACCCCTTAATACAAGCGGGGTTGCGTTCCTAGTCCAACCCAGCGTGTGCCGCTCCTCGCTGACGTCAATTAAGCTTCGGCTGATGTATACGACGCAGAACGCCAATACTATGCCCATATGATGGTTAGTGCTATCAGGCCAGAGGCCCTTCAGATCAAATATCCAAACCGTTAGTGTGTTGGTAGTGCGGTAACGAGCAAAGACTCACGAAAGATGTGACCCCGTCGCCCTATCTCGAGGACCTGCGGCAAGGGCTAAGAATGCCCGACCACGCCTCGTGTTCAACTCTCGGGCACCATCCAGGTCCACCCGACTTCACATCTCTCGCAATTAAGCTAGCACGGGTACCCCTCAGGGCCGACCCGTCTTTATCCAGAATAAGCAGTATCAACAGTAATGTAAAGGCATCCGTGTGGCTACCATATCAAGAAGGAATCCGAGGCATCACCCTCATTGGATTTCCACCTGAGGTAAACATCATGGTGAACGAGGGAGGAATCACCCTCGAGGTTCACTCTTGAGGAGTTGCGCGACGGTGTCGTTATCGGGGGTGGTGTAGGAGGAATCACCCTCGCTGACCATGACCGAATAACTAACCTACAAGGTTATCATCAGAAGTGCTGACGAGGTATCACCCTCGGCACTCGATAGTAACCCAGTAGTGTCAAGCAACTAAGGGGAAAGTGATGTGCGGTGCCGGGGCCTGGTCTTCGATCCCATTGCTCGGGTCTTCTGATGATCCAGCGGGGCAGTCGGGATAAAGTGGGGTCTCTACTGGGTCTCTACTCAACCTATACTAAACAGTTTAGGATAAGCAGGTAGGTAACAATACCAGGGTACAATAAACAGGCTATGCAGCAGATATAGGATAACAGTAGTAGTAGCAACTTCTAATGCAAGCATAAGAGAGAAGAGAATAGGCGATATCGGAATGCTCAAAAGGGGGGGTGCTTGCCTGGAAGCTCGGCAGCAAGGGTCTGATCGTCAGGAGCGTAGTCGACCTCCGGAGCTGCGTCGGTCTCGGGAGCTACATCGACGTCGGGGTCTACCGAGAGAGAAGAGGGGGAAGAAACATATAAATACACAGCAACAATGCAATACAGGGCATGCCATGCCTAGGATGCAGTGCAGGGTTGCCTAAAGATATGGCTAAGTCATTATAGTTATTTTAGGATTAAAGTGGAATTTATTAACCGGTATGCATGCACTATTCAACTACCAGAATCGGGCTCAAAGTTACGAGTTCTCCTACGTAGGGGGTTCCGACATGGAAACAGACAACATGATCAAATTCGTCTCGTCGTTCTGATCAACTTTCATGTTTTAAGTTTTTTAATTTGAGCTACGGTTTAAAAGTTATGAATTTTCAAAGATTTAAATCATTTTCTGGAATTATCTAATTTAACAGAAAAGGAAATATGATGTCAGCATGATGCATTGCTGACATCAGCAGTCAACTGGTCGGTTGACCAGAGTCAAACCTGACCTGTGGGTCCAGTGGGACCCACATGTCAGTGACAGTGGCTTTAACAGGGAATTATTTTATCTAAACTGAGTTATTTAGCAGATAGGCCCCACCTATCATCGACTAATTAGTATCCCTAATTAGTTTTAATTAATAAATTTATTTAATTAGTGGATTAAGTGGCAGGGCCCGCACATCAGTGGGTTAGTGGGCGCCCAGTCAGCCCGTTGACTGGTCAAACCAGTTAACGGGGGCCCCTGGGCCCATGCGCAGTGTCACTGGGGGTGGCCTCACCATGCCACGTCGGCGGTGGCCGGCGGAAACACGGCGGAGGCCTCGGGACCTCGCCGGAAACGCGCTATACTGCGCCGTTTGGCGCGCGGCTGGGCTCGTTCGAACGAGTCGAACGAGCCGCGTCGACTGGTCGTGGTGGCGCAGCCGGACTCGGCATGAATCGACGCCGGCGACGAGGTCAGCGGCGACGTGGCTGCGGGCGATGGTGAAAACGGCAAGGCAGCACGCTACAGCTCGAACTAAAAGGGTAGGCGTGCTCTACGCACGCGTGCAAAGACGGTGGACACGGCCCATTGACCTGTTGGTCACCGGAGGCACGCCGGCGACAAGCTCGCACGGCGTCGCGTTCGGCCACGGTGAAGGTAGTAGCTAGGAGGTGCACGAGAGAGAACAGAGAGATGGGAGAGGATTAGAGGCTCACCCTCTGGCACGCACGGTGGCCCTCGGAGGTTTAGTAGCAGTAGAGATGGCGCCGGAGACGAAGAAGGCGGCAGCGATCGGAGATGGGGACGGAGGAGGCCCAGTGCTGTAGCGCCTCCCGGCTCCAGCTGTGACCACCAGACGACGAGGAAGACGACGGACACGTCGGCGAGGCGATATAGGGACTGTGGCCGAGGCGACGGGCGAGGCACGGTGGCGACCGCGTCGGCTTCGACGGATCTGGAGGGAGAGAGAGGAGGGGCGAATGAAGGAGAGAGTGGTGAATGATGGAGGAGACCAGGGGGGATCGACGGCTTCGGCCTTATCCCCCTAGCGCGTCGGTGGGCATCGAGGCCGTCGCCGTGTCGCCGCCCGGCTGGCGCGCGCGCGGCCATGGCACGGCCGACACAGGGAGGAGGGAGATGACGTGGGCTGGGCCGTGCCACTGTGCACTTAGGCCCATCTCACAGTAGCTGCTAGGATTTTTTTTCTTTTGCATTTTCTTTTCTGTTTTCATTATTCTTTTTTTTCCAATTGACTTTTGCAAAATACGAGACTTGCCAAGTTAATTACACTGCTTTATTTACCACTGTTATAAAACAGTTTGAAGGCAGCTGGATTTCATATAAAGTTTATATTAAATAAAATGGATCAACCATTGCTATTTTGGTGCTGTTTCTTACTGTTTGAGTCACTCAACTTATTTTGCAAATGTTGATTCTAATTCTAGAATTGCCTCTGGATTATTTGCTATTTAATGAATATTTTTCCAACAGTGTTTGAGCAACTTCATATTTCACTTTGAATTTTGAGTTGATTTTCGGAGAGAAATTTGAATTGTTTTGAATAACCACTATGACTAGGCACTGCAAATGAAGTGACTTGGCATTATTAGGAGATGATCATAGTGGCTATTACACAGGGGTGTTACAGCGTTGGTCCAGATGCAACGACCGGCATGGTCGGGAGGTAGTGGTGGTGGCAGTGGTCGAGAGGGGGACGAAGCAGTGAAACAGATGGGGGTGAATCAGGCTTAGGTTTTTTGATTGGATTATGTAGTTATAAGATGGACTAGTGCTGGCATGGGCCTAATGGGCTACACCATAATTAATTGTAGGAAACAGAAAAAAATTAGCAAGTACCTATGGCATGACAAAAGAAACCTATGGCAACACTAATGTCGTATCAATGTTGCAACAAATATGCCGATGCCAGCACTCTTTGAAAAAAATAGTGCTAGCTTTGATGGAAAATGCACGCCACCAACAAAAGTTGTGGCTAGCCGTTTTTCCACTAGTGCTTGGCCCTCCTACACCTATATATATGTGGGGAGAGATCCCCCAAGGGCACATCAACTCATAGGACGATCTCTGCCACATAGCTACGCTCTAATCTCGGTCTAATTGTCCAATACTTTAGATGCCTAATTAGACGGGCGATCTCCCGATCTAATGGTCTAATAAGATTATACTCCAAATTAGACGAGAGCATCGCTAAGCTTTCTCTCTCTATCTAGTTTTCTTGGAGCTCTTCTTTCTATACGTCAAAGTGTTGCGGGATTACTACTTCGGAACACGTGGATACCTCGGAGGGTCGTCTACTTCGACTCTTGATCACGGGATCATCTTAGATAAATTGTCTAGGCTCGGAGGTTAACCTAGCTGCAAGAATCATCATGATTCACTGACAGACTACGCTTTCGCTACTTTGCTAGTCGGCGAGAATATTGTTACCCGCCATTTTCATAGTGTTCCTGTTGGAAAATTAGGCAAGTTCATGATTAATTCCAGTAAATAATTCATGACTAGAACAGATACTAGCATGCAACAATCTAACAAACTAGAAGAACAACAAGACATGCATAACAGCAGCGAACACGAAACAATAGCTGTAGAGACAGACATGAACAGATGATGTTGGACGTATTGTTCGTTAGCTATTGTTGGTGCGACGGTGTTGATGACGATGTTGGCGAAGATCTGCTGCTGACGGCGATGAAGACGACGATGAGTAGCACCGCCCGACTTGGACGGAAGACGAGCCGTGATGACGAATTTGAGCAGTCGCGCAGAGTGCTTCCCAAAAACCTAATTCGTCCTCTCCTGGTGCTGGATCGCAAGGACGAACGGTTCCGGAGACCTGCTCTCCCACGCGCCGATGCACGCCGGCGTTTGGGATGAAGTAGACTACGACGGCGGCGCAAGTTGCGAGATGAGGCAAAACCCTAGGTGTTTTTCGGTGTGTCTTTGGCCGCAACCGGTAGCTGTATATATATTAGGACCAGAGGCGGTATTGTGTCGCGATCACAATCCCAAACCGACTCGGTTTCTAATTCGTATACTTACTGGACAAGAAATCAAAAACTTGTCTGCCAAGACATAAAAAATAAAACGGCAAAAGGAAGCTGCGCCCCTGCAAGGAGACGGATCGGATTTCGGCGGACCATTCACGCGCATGTCGCACGTACGCGCCGCCTCGCCTCGCCACGCCACGCCACGGCCCGGCCCGGCCAGGCGAGGCGAGCGAGCGCGCGCGTGTGGTCTTTCCTTTCTCTTGTCACACACCACTTAGAGTGGTGGAGAGAACCCACTATATAAAGAGGTCCAACTCTTCTTAAACTTCCGGGGTGGGACTAAACTTTAGCACCACCACTTGCCATTTTACACATGGGGTTTGAGATTTCAGAAATTGCTATGGGCCTAGCCCATTAATTCTAACAATCCCCCACCAGATCTCAAATACCCATTTAGAGATTTGCCTTCTCTCACCACTTGTTTAATATACCAGTGTTTCAGCAGAGACTATTAAGTTGAACTTCTGCCTAGAACTTTAAGCTACATCCATTCACAACTTGACAATGGACTATGCCTTGAATTGCTAGTTTTGTGTGAACAGGTTTCACTCAAAGTCTTAACCAGTACTTGACCGCCAGTAGGCTACCCCGTGGTTTGGAGCTTATACGTCATACTCCCTGGTCTCTTCGTGAGCTTACTAGAGATCACCCAAATCTCATAGGCTGCGACATTTACAGTCAGAACTCATATAGGTGTGTTCTTTCAAGACTGCTCTGTAGGACAACATCTTTGCTAATTATAGCCAATAGAACCACATTAAGGCATGTTGCCAACCTGCCTTACAGCTCTGAGCCTTACAACTCTGAGAGTTTTGCATCTTCACTTAGAGACGGTCATTAGTTATTACTCTCCTCAGTTAACCAATAGCTTGTTCTTCCCAGATTCTAATTCACGGGATCTCCGATCACAAAGGTTGGGTTACTACTATGGTGTAACATCTATGGGTCTCATACCCATCTCCCTCGATGCAATATCTATCACATTTCGTGATAGTCCCTTTGTAAAGGGATCTGCCAGGTTTTTGTCTGTTTGAATATACGTAACAGTTATTACTCCGGAGTTTCTCAACTTCCTGACAGACTTCAAACGTCTCTTCACGTGTCTTGATGACTTCGCATTATCTTTAGAATTGTTTACTTTAGTGATAACTGTTTGGTTGTCACAATTCATAAGAATAGCCGGTACAGGTTTTTCAACCACAGGCAAGTCCATTAAGAGCTCACACAGCCATTCTGCCTCAACAGTAGCTGTGTCTAAAGCAGTTAATTCTGCTTCCATAGTTGACCTCGTCAATATGGTTTGCTTGCAAGACCTCCATGACACTGCGCCACCTCCATGAGTAAATACATACCCACTTGTTGCATAGAGTACATCAACATCGGAGATCCAGTTTGAATCACTATATCCTTCTAGCACAGCAGGATGCCCTGAATAAGTAATTCCGAAACTCATAGTACCTCTCAGATAGCGCAAGACCCTTTCTAGTGCATGCCAATGATCATCACCCGGGTTGGACATGAACCTACTCAGTTTGCTCACAGCAAAAGAGATATCTGGTCTTGTAGCGCTAGCTAAGTACATGAGTGAACCGACAATTTGAGAGTATCTTAATTGATCTATTGTTTCTTTCTTATTCTTTCTGAGTGTCACACTGGGATCATAAGGTGTTGGAGAAGGCTTGCTATCCATAAATCCGAACCAGCTCAAGACCTTCTCAACATAGTGAGATTGTGTTAGAGTAATCCCACTCTCATCCTTAATAAGTTTGATGTTTAGAATTACATCGGCTTCTCCCAGATCTTTCATGTCAAAACTTTTTGATAGAAAAGACTTGACCTCATTGATCGCATTAATGTTTGTACCAAAGATCAGTATGTCATCCACATACAAACATAATATGACACTATTGCCCCAACCATGGCGATAGTAAACACACCTATCAGCCTCGTTAATGACAAATCCTGCGGAAGTCAGAGTTCTTTCAAACTTCTCATGCCATTGCTTAGGTGCCTGTTTCAGGCCATACAAAGATTTTAACAACTTGCACACTTTTCTCTCTTCACCCTTTACCACAAGCCTGTCAGGCTGATCCATATAGATTTCCTCTTCCAACTCTCCATTGAGGAAAGCTGTGTTTACATCCATTTGATGAATGATAAGACCATAAGAGGCAGCCAAGGAAAGTAACACTCGAATGGTGGTCATTCTAGCAACGGGTGAATAGGTGTCAAAGTAATCTTCGCGTTCTTTCTGAGTGTAGCCCTTGGCCACTAGCCGCGCCTTGTACTTATCAATAGTACCATCAGGCTTTAGCTTCTTTTTGAACACCCACTTATAGCCCACAGGTTTACAACCATATGGTCTATCAGTTAGTTCCCAAGTTCCATTAGAAAGAATTGAGTCCATCTCATTATGAATAGCTTCTTTCCAATCATCTACATCCGGAGATGCATATGCCTCTACAATCGTCTTGGGTGTGTCGTCCACAAGGTATACAATGAAATCATCACCAAAGGATTTTGCAATCCCTTGTCTCTTGTTCCTTATAGGAACTTCATAGTTATCCTTCTCAAGGACTTCCTCATGTGATTGTTCGAAATATTCATCAGTTGTACTAGATTCAGGAATTATCTCAGAAGAAAATCTAGCAATGCTATGCATATCTTTCATAGGAAATATGTTCTCAAAAAATCTTGCGTCATGAGATTCCATTATAGTATCAACATGCATATCAGGTACTTCAGATTTTACCACTAAAAATCTATAAGCAATGCTCCGTTGAGCATACCCTAGAAAGACACAATCCACTGTCTTTGGTCCAACTTTGCGTTTCTTAGGAATAGGAATATTGACCTTTGCCAAACATCCCCAAGTGCGCAAATAAGAAAGTGATGGTTTTCTCCCAACCCACTCCTCATAAGGGGGTTTCTCCTTATTATTGTTAGGAACTCTATTCAGGACATGACATGAAGTCAATAGAGCCTCCCCCCACCATGCCTTAGATAAACCAGCAGTGTCTAACATGGCATTCACCAAGTCAGTCAATGTGCGGTTTTTCCTCTCGGCAACTCCATTTGATTGAGGTAAATAAGGAGGCGTCCTCTCATGAATAATACCATGTTCCTCACAAAATTCATCAAATACTTTGGGAAAATACTCTCCACCACGATCGGACCTAAGACGCTTGATCTTTCTCTCTAGTTGATTTTCAACTTCAACTTTATAGATTTTAAAGTAGTCTAATGCTTCATCTTTAGTTTGCAACAAATAAACATAGCAAAATCTAGTCGCATCATCAATCAAAGTCATGAAATATCTCTTTCCACCTTTTGTCAACACACCATTCATCTCACAAAGCTCAGAATGTATGAGTTCTAGAGGTGCCAAGTTTCTCTCCTCGGCAGCCTTATGAGGCTTTCGAGGTTGCTTCGATTGCACACAACTATGGCACTTAGAACCTTTGGCAACAGTGAAATTCGGAATTAAACTCATACTGGATAGCCGAGACATTAAACCAAAATTAATATGACATAAACAAGAGTGCCAAATACTTGCATCATCATTAACACTAGCACAAATTTGGTTTACTGACTTATTGCAAAAATCTGAAAGGGAAAAGCGGAACAAGCCTCCGCACTCATAGCCTTTGCCTATAAATTGTCCAAATCTTGACACGATTACTTTATTCGACTCTAAAACTACCTTAAACCCATCTCGACATAGAAGGGAGCAGCTAACTAGATTCTTGTTCATAGTAGGGACATGCTGCACGTTCCTTAATTGCACGATCTTTCCCGAAGTAAACTTCAGATCCACCGTGCCAATGCCACGAACAGAAGCATGTGACCCATTCCCCATTAGGACGGAAGAATCCCTTGCGACCTGATAAGAAGTAAACAGGGAGACGTCAGCACACACATGAGCGTTAGCACCCGAATCAATCCACCATGAAGATGATTGAAATACTGAAAGCACAATAGGTAAATTACCATACCCATCAACATTGCTAGCGGTCACCATGTTGACAGTCTTGGAGCTCGTTTTCCCTCTGCGGTCTGCACGTTCAGGGCATTCCTTGGAAAAGTGTCCGGGCTTCCCACAGGCGTAGCACTCTAGCTCAGCCTTGTTGAACTTCTTCTTCTTGAAGGTAGTAGTCTTGGTAGGCTTGTTGAAAACAGGTTTGTTTTTCCCTTTGTTCTTGTTCTGTGGGTACCTCTGCACCATATTGGCGGTAGGCTGAACCTCACCTCCTTTCTCAGTAGTGTCTTTAGCCCGAGCTTTTTCTTCAACATCAAGAGATGCAATCAGATTTTCAACTGATATCTCCTGTCTCTTATGTTTCAGAGTTGTGGCAAAAATCCTCCATGAAGGAGGCAACTTTGCAATCATGCACCCAGCCACGAATTTGTTGGGTAGAACACACTTAAGGAGTTCAAGTTCTTTCACAATGCACTGTATATCATGAGCTTGTTCAACCACAAAACGGTTATTCACCATCTTGTACTCATGAAAACTCTCCATGATGTACAGTTCACTGCCTGCATCTGTTGCACCGAATTTTGCATTCAGTGCATCCCACAGAGTCTTTCCGTCATCTATGTGCATAAACACACACTACTAGGAAAAGGCCTGTTAGTGGCGCACCTGTTTTGGCCATTAATGGCGCACTATAGGTGCGCCACTATCATCACGCCACTAGTAACAAATACTAATGGCGCACCCCTGGTGCGCCATTAGTATACCAGACAATAGTGGCGCACCTGGCAGTGCGCCATTAATATGTCAAACGGTGCGCCATTACTATGCCTCCTAGGGGGCCATATTTACCTTGTGCTCTGGGTTACTAGTGGCGCACTTCTAGATAATGTGCCACTAGTGTGTTTATTGCAGTGCGCCACTAAAGTGCAGTATGGTGCGCCACTAGTATGAATATTAGGATTTTTTTTTCTTTTCTGATATTTGCACATGTTACAAAATATATTACTGCACAGAATATAGACAGCACAACATATAAACAGCAGATTTATCGAATACAATAGAAGATTAGTCTCCGAAAACAATTCATCATATTAGTCTCCGAATTCAAAATACCGAACAAAGTTAGAACATTACAAGTCTCGAGACCGCGAGTAGCGAGTTTGTCTTCACATTACAAGTCGATATTGATCATCTAAACTACCATCACATAGAAGAGAGCTGCGGTCACGATGAGCATCATCGCAATGAAACTGGTCTTCATCCGGTTCCTCCTCCGCTCCCTCCTCTCTCCCGCTAGATAGCGCGTGTATCTAGCTTCCGCCTCCGCCCTAGTGGTGTACCCTTTGTAACTGTTACCGCTGAAACGGTGAACCTGTCTCTGACACTCCTCCCAGTCGTCGTAGACTCCGGGAACCTTACCCTTGTACACGACATACGACGGCATCTCTATGCACTAGACAAACAAAACGTTAGTAGCAATTCACAGACAATACATAAGCAATATATAAGTATGCAACAAAAGGATCGGAAGAGAAAAGCAACACATTAATAGCACGATTCATGGTCCTACTAATAAATAGCATCGATTACATATAAGTTGAACGACTGTCCAAACTAAAGAGACATACAAGTTCATTAAAGTTTAATTACAACATGAGCTAATCGATATTTCAGAACTACATAGCATCACTACTTTCGACTCCACTCAGGGACCGGAGCGTGGATGAAGCCGCCATCTTTCGTGATGGTCATGAAATCGCGGGCGTTGTCAGCCTGCATTTGTAGCGTTGTTTCTATCTCACTGTTGGACGGTTGATATCTGAGGTAGAACTGCCCCGAGGTACGAAGGACATCTTGATGGATGATTTCCACAAACTCTGACTGGATGCGAAAGAATTCTTGTCTGATGTCAGCGTCCTGGATTGCCGACAAGTGTGCGGCCCAATATTTGAGATTATTTGGTAGCAGAAGGTGATTATGGTCCCGTACGATCGCCCGCATGTGATGGAGGGCGTAGTAGGCATCCTTCTGACCGCCAGGCGGCTGCTTGACGCAGGGGAACATCGTATTGTGGGTGAACACGTGCTTGCTGTACCTACGAATTGGCCTGCTGAAGGTGCCTCCAGATCTGGCGTAGCCGGGAAGAGCTTCATCAAGAACTTTCTTGATATTTGTGTAGTCTTTCTTCGACTGACGGTCCGAGTCAAAATACGTGGCCGTGGAATATTTCGGGCTTAAGAGGATGAGTGTGCAATGTGTGTCACTGCACAAAACACGGAATGTTAGAAAAAAAAAGAACGATCGAAATCTAAGAAATCATATGTTACGAGGCGGTGAGGGGATGACTTACTCGGGAAAGTAAGGCACGAGGAAGTTATCCTTATCTGGGTTTGCCAGAATGACGCCTTCGAGGTATGAACTCGCGACTTGCCGGTCCCCAGCGCTGCCCAAGATCTTGGCACACATGTAGAAGGGGTCGACTATCACGATGTTCGGGGTCTTGTCTCTAATGATCCGCATCTCCATACTCAGCGAAAATAGCCGAATGAAGATGTAGTGCAGCGGATGAAGGTTAAACATAGAGAAGATGTCATCAAACCGCAGGACGATCATACCCCCGATGGTGCTATCGACAAAGCCCTTGCCCTCTGGCACCTTGGCCACGAAAACCGGGTATGCCACATCATTCTCGGAGAGACGCCGCTTCTCCAAAGAAAGAACACTGTCATGCAGACTCCGCATAGCACCGGTTGCAGCATTGAGCAGATTAGTCGGTAGCATCGGCCTACCCGCTACATGCACCCTTCTCGAGATATCCTTAGGTAAAGGTGGCCCGTCCTGAGCACGGATCGTACTCGGTGCCGGCTGGCTCGCACCCTTGTTATTTTTTCTTTTCCGTCCCTTCTGCTTCTTCTGCTGTAATGGGATCGAGTTCTGCTCAGAGACCACCTTCTTGAGTGTGTTGGGGCTGATAATATTTCACACCTCGGCTATCTGAGGCTCGGTGAAGGCGGCAGCTGCAGGCGTCTCCTGAGAACTGAACGCCAGATGACGCCTATTGCAATTGGGTTTCTCCGTGGTACCAGCTAGATCGCGATCGTCTTTTGCAGGGTTGGGTTCTTGAGAAGGAGGCCCCAAGAATTCGTCATCGTACCCATGTTCGTTGAAGTACTTATCGACGTTGGTAAATGTACCGTCGTCGTCGTCCGGATCCTGTGCC
Source organism: Thinopyrum elongatum (assembly GCA_011799875.1). Classification (NCBI taxonomy): domain Eukaryota; kingdom Viridiplantae; phylum Streptophyta; class Magnoliopsida; order Poales; family Poaceae; genus Thinopyrum; species Thinopyrum elongatum. The sequence continues at coordinate 505,864,119 of CM022301.1, read as the reverse complement.
ATATGCATGTCCGGATCAGCTGACGCTGGTAGCGTTGCGGCGGTCTTGCCATGGCTCGGTGCCGGCAAGACTGGCGGTGTTGTCTGTGGGGTGGTGTCCCCCGCCCCCAAACGAATCTGGCTCTTCGGCCAAAGCATGGACCAGCTTATGCAGGCGCTGAGGGTCATCACATCATCTTCGTCGGCCCCAGGGGGTCGATACGGAGGTAACAAGTCGTCGCAGCCCCGCAGCACCCGAACCAGTTGAACCCTATACACGGTTGGTGGCATCGGATTACCGTGGAACACGTGGTTGCCCGGTTGAACGATTTTGGCCTTGGCGACATCGATCAACTCACCGTCCACGAAGTGCAGGAGAGTGCATGGAACATCGGCGGCGCCCTGCGAAAACATGTAGGTCGTCAGGGATGCCCAGTCAAAGGCAAGGAGATGAAGTCATCGGCCGAGAGGCTTAGTTACCGTGATGGCATCGAGCTCGGCTAATGTCGAGGCACCGCCAACGGTGGGCGTGCAAGTGACGGAGGGGCCGCTTGCTGCCGAGGTGCCGGCTGGCGTATTCTTCCCACACCCGGGTGCATTAAGCTCCAATGTCGGCGCCGACGCCGGAGACACCAATGCCGCCTCCGCCGGAGACACCAATGCCGCCACCGGCGCGTTGTGCGAGTTGCTGCCCGTGAAGCTGGGAATCGGGGGCGGCCCCTGTTGGCCGCCCGCAATCCACGCCTGCAGCCCCTCAATCAAGGTAGGCACAATGGCGGTAATCGTCGCTCCCAGTTGGTCTCGCACTTGCTCTTCGACTATCTCCGGAATCCGCGCCACTTGTGCCTTGAGTTCTTGAACCTCGCGCTCCTGGCTTTCCGAGCTGGCCGTCTTTCTCTCCTTTCGCCCAGCGTTATAGTATTCCGACCATTTCGTGGACAAGCCTTTGCCGGCCACACGACCAGCTGACGACGGCTTACTGAACTTATCCTTGTGTTTCATTATGTTTAACGCCCTATTTAAAGTGGTGTCCCAAGGGGAGCTCTGAGACGACCCCGCGCTACTGCTTTCAGTGTCCTGCGGAAGGAACGTGAACCATTTAGAAATTTGGCTTCATTAATTAGAATGCAACCATATGGAGCTAATTACGCGGGGGTGTATTCCTTACCAGAACAAGCTCAAGCGCATTGGTCTTCGCATCCGTGGTAAGCTCCTTTGTTACCGGGTCCACCTTGTACCGGGCCCTGACATAGTTCCTGGTCTGCTTGTCACGGTATTTATCGAAGCAGGGCGGTAGGCCTTGCTCGGCACGCTCCGCGTCCTCCTTGTCCCATATAGGTTCCGCCACTCTGTAACCGCCAGGACCGAGTGTGTGGACCCCTAAGTTCAAGTCCCGCATATCTTTCCCCCACTGACTTGATTCCTTGGATGCGTTGCTCTCGCACTTGATCTTGAACTCCAGGTAGTCAGCTTCGCTGATCGAAGGATTTTTCTCCTTGATCTTCTCATAACTATCACCTCTTAGAATCCCTCTCTTCACCGCGGCTCTCCAAGTAGCCAGGGCCGTGCTCATCTTCGTGAGGGCAGCACTGTTCACTTTATTCCCTGAGAGGCGTGTGTTTGCGAACTCACCGGGGAACTTGTATCGTTCGTGCAGCTTTGTGAAGAGGAGGTTGCGCAAATTCCCTCGGTCATGATGCCTTAGGTTCTCGGTGTTGATCGAGACGGTGCTCCGGAGAATGCACCCGAGTTGTCCCGAGTACTCCTTGACTAATTCTTTGGGCGCCCTTGGATGCCCACTGGAGGACACTTCAGTAAATTCCTCCTTGACGGTGCCGAGCATGTTCGGGCGCCGGTCCTTCCGTTGCCTCTTCGGTTGGCTGCCATCTGTGTGTGCGCTGCCATCATCAGTGGTGGCATCCTCGGCGGCACCATCAGTGGTGTCATCCCCGACGCCACTAGGGGTTGTGTAGTCGGGATCGGTGTCTTCCGCGGCATCCTCATAGCGGTGAGGTTCTTCCTCCATCTCCTGGGACAGCTCCCAGAATGCCTTGCCTGAACCGCCGGGCTCATCGTTGTGGGCCATGTTTCGCTCTAAATAGGAAAAAAGTTTGGTCAAAAAGTTGGTTATTGTCAAGGAACAAGATCTCTAAGTTGACCAAATAACCTAATTCTCGAGGAATGTCGCCAAAAAGTTGGTTATTGTCAAGGAACAATTGAGAGATGTTTGTGATATTGCCTAGGTGTTTTGGGATCAATTGAGAGATGTTTTGTGATATTGCCTAGTTACCCCTGGTCTTCTTCTACAAATATTTTTGCTATATCAATCTCCAAAAAAGCATGTGATGCTGAATCAATATTCAATATATATATAGGTGGTGCTCTCTTTATCACATTTTTATTGGAATATGCAACATTAATCTTCTTTTACTTGAATCAGGTGCACATATTTACATTCCTATTTCATGCTTACTTGTTTGGAACTACAAAATCTACCTTGGAATCTGCAAATCTCTTAGAATGTACTAAGAGATGCCAGATTTGTTGGGGGACTCCTATACTTAAGGCATATAAGACCTGGCATTGCCTATGCCGCAAGTGTGGTAGACAGATACATGCTTGATCCTAGGAGTGGACATATGGATGCAGTATAGCCTATTTTGCCGTATCTAAGATGTAGTCCTGGGAAGGGGTTTAAGAAGAATGGCCATCTTAATATGGATGGTTATTGCGATGCTGATTGGGCGAGTTGTCTTGATGACAGAAGATCTGCTTTAGGCTATTGTGCATTGGTTGGAGGGAAACATGGTGTCATGGCTTAAATGTATCAGGTCCTACTCTAGTTTACTCCAGTTTAGGTTGCAGTAAACATGGTGTCATACAGCTAGTTGCCAATAATTGTCAAGGAACAATTTTGGAAATCTACAGAAATTGTTAGGAATTGTCTTAGTCAAGAAGTGCTAGCAAATGGCTTAAATGTATCAGGTCCTACTCTAGTTTACTCCAGTTTAGGTTGCAGTAAAAATGCACCACTATGGAGTATCAGGTCCCTAGCAAAAATGTGCTACAGAGCAAGCAATAATGATACTCCAATTTTCACAGATTAAAGCAATACTGACTGCAAGCAATATTGCAAAATTACAGAGAACCAAAATTGCAAAATTCAGTACTCCATAACATTACTGAAACTTTACTGTGCTTGGAACTATACTGAAACTTTACTCCATATATATATGATCATTTTTGTTTGAAAAGTTTCATTTAATTTTGTGTGGAGTAGTTTTAATTAAATAAAGTTTTTAACTGCTTGAGATGAGAGAAATGAGAAGAAGAGAGAAGGGCTACTGCTTGCAAGCACAGCTGCTTGCAAGTCCTACAGTAAATGGTTTCAGTTAAACATCTATTATTTATTCCATAAGAACAACAAATCAACTGCATTAGTCGCAAGTACCCCATATGTCCTATTTTTAGCAAAGTCATGCTAAAATTCACGGAAAATTTCAGCATGACCTTTGCTGAAAATAGGACATATGGAGTACCCGAATTTGCCGGAACGGAAGTTAATCGACATTCCGGCAAACTCAAGGGCCTCTCGGGGTACCTGCAAAATCATTATCCCACCCCCGCCCCGCTGCAACCCCACAACACCCAACTTCAGTATGCAAGAGATATTAAGTTGCAGTCATTCTAAAGAGTAGAGGATGAAACAGATTAGAAACAGAGGACTTATATTTACCAGTCTTAACAGATGACTTATATTCACCCAAAACAGAGGATTTTTTGAACTAGGAGATCTACATATACATACACATATGTGCACCGATAACACTGTTGCGCATTAATATTATTTGTACTCTATGGAGAAAGGGGTACAAAAGAAATAAAAAATGCAATCAAATTATACCTGATTCTTAGGTAGCTCTTTGGTATCTGAGGCAAAATGGGCTCTCTACCTCTGCAAAGCATGGCAAGAAGAGTAGTTAAGTACTAGAGCTCCACACTGCAGCTTGAAAATTATAAATTAAATCCAATCTAAGGCAGCTTTGTTGGCATATGTGCACTTGCAAAACTATGTAATTTGTCAATTAAAAAAGATATGCAACATGCAAGGGGATTTTTTTTCCGAAAAGGGCATGAAATGATGCAAGGGGGTTGCATTGTTATCAGATGCATATTCGTGATGTGCATATATATAGACATTGCTATGAGTAATTAATTCAATATGATGAAATTCAAAAAAAATCAGAAGATAATCAAATTGAATATGTGTGTACATTTATGTAGAGTTGTTGTGTATGTAGAGATTAATATGCTTACTGGTTGGGAGCTGCCTGAAGAGTTAGCCACAAGCCGGCGGCCTCCTGACTTGCTAATTTGACCAAAATTAGCAATTTTTTGAACCTAATTTGACCTAAATTCGAGAGGGATTTGACCTAAACCTAGCAAAAGAGAGAAGAAGAGGGCATGGCCGGGAGGGAGGAGAGGAGGAAGAGAGGAGAAGAGAGGCAGAGGGAGGAGGGCAAAGAAGATTACCTGACCACGATGAGGTGGTGGCCGGAGCGGAGACGACGGAGGGCGGAGACGGCGAGCTTGGGGGAGGCGGGGATAGACGGCGGGGAGGTCGCGAGGTGCTCGGGCCTCCTCTCGTGGTGGACGCGGGCCTCCTCCTCCTAGTGCTCCGGCGGCGACTCCGGAGCGGAGCGGGCGCGGGGGTCGTCGGGTGCGGGGGGTCGTCGGCGGCTGTGGAGCGGGCGCGGGGGGCGAGGGGGATCTGGCGAGGGAGGGACAGCGAGATGGACATAACACCTACATAGAGGGGGGAAGGTTAGTAATGGCGCACCTCCTAGGGGTGCGCCATAAGTACCTTGATAGCAATGGCGCACCTTCTCCTGGTGTGCCATTACTAACTTTATTATTATTATTTTTAGTTGCATCTAATAATTTTTTAGAAAATGGCAATCAAATTTGAAAACATTTATGAATGTGAAAAAATATCATCAAATTTGTTATTTGAAAATATTTATGAATATGAAAAAATATCATCAAATTTGTTATTTGAAAATATCATCAAATTTTTTTTTGGATTTTTAATTGCATTCATTTGTGAATTGGTAAAACATTTATGAATATGAAAAAATATCATTAAATTTGAAAAAATATTCATGAATTCAAAATGTGCCCATGAAATTTAAAAATATTCATGAGTTCAAAAAATATCATCAAATAAAAATTGGTATACCAGAATAAACATAAATAAATATTCATGAGGACTAGAATAGAAGAAATATCATTTCAATATATCGAAATACAATCGAGAAATGAAGACTACAATTTAAATACAATCGATCTTAGCTAGCTATCTTTTCACAATCTTCTTGCCCTTCTTTTTCGCAAATGGAGTTCTTCTCTTGAACGGACGTCCTTTAGGTAGGGTGGTCCTGCTTCTTCTTGTGGTGTATGGCACTTCATCGTCGTCGTCATGTTCCATCTTCGGGTCGCCGTACTTGTCGAAGTCTTGCTCATTGGCGACTCCATCCATTCCGATGATCTTCCTTTTGCCTCTCCTCACGACAACACGACTGGGCTTTGACGGGTCGGTAATGAAGAAGCATTGGTCCACTTGGGAAGCCAGTACCCATGGCTCATTTTTCACGGTGACGTTTGCACCCGCGGTCTTGGATTTGGCTTCGGGTATAACCATGGTGGTGAAATACCGGTCTTCTTTTAGGAGGCTCTTGGCCCATCTGACACGGAACATCGGGACCTTCTCTCCAGCGTAGCTCAGCTCCCAGATCTCCTCGATCCTTCCGTAGTATTTGTCCTTGTCGTTACCGGTGTAGGATTCCATCGTTACCCCGGAGTTCTGATAACCATCGCTCTTCATGTCCTTTTCCTCGGTGTAGAATGTGTAGCCGTTGATATCGTACGCCTCATAGGTCATCAGGTTGTGCTCGGCACCCTGTGACAAGGCGAATATGAGTTTTTCTTCCGCAGAAGAATCCTCATGTAAAGGGTACGACAGAAGCTTCTCCTTGAACCAACGCGTGAAACATGAGTTGTGCTCTTTGATTATATCTCCGTCCGTCCTCTGTTGGCCTCGGTCATTGTACGTCTTCTCAATAAAGGTTTTGTGCTCTACCACCCAAGGATCGACCACGTCTATGTGTTGTAGCGCGACTAGGTTTGCTCTTTCAAAGTCGGCGAGTCAACCCTCGAAGTCGACATGCATTTCGCGGCGACCCTCGCGGTGACCCCATCCAGCGAGCCTGCCGAGGTGCCTGTTGACGGGCAGACCAACGGGGTTCTCGATGCCTAGATAATTCGTGCAGTAGGAGATGCACTCTTTGGTCAGAAAGGCCCTGGCTATACTTCCCTCTAGACGTGACATGTTGCGAACGTATCCTTTGATGAAACCATTCATCCTTTCGAACGGCATCATGCTGTGCAGGAACGTCGGCCCGAGTTGGATGATATCCTCCACGATATGGACCAGCAGATGCACCATAACGTCGAAGAATGCGGGCGGGAAGTACATCTCAAGCTCGCATAGTATCACCACGATCTCTTCCTGTAGCCTTCTGAGTTGCCTCACGCCAACCGACTTCCGAGAGATGACGTCGAAAAATTTGCATAGGCCAAATAGCATTTCACGGACGTGCACGTCCATGATCCCACGGATTGCAACTGGAAGTATCTGCGTCATCAGCACGTGACAGTCGTGAGACTTTATCCCGCTGAACTTCTGCTTCGCTGAGTCTAGGTATCTGCTTATCTTCCCCGCGTAACCGTAAGGAAGTTTTACTCCTACTAGGCAGGTGAAAAACTGCTCGATCTCCTCCTGACTTAGAGTGAAGCACGCGGGAGGGCAGTCATTTCCGATCTTCTTGGCCTTTTTGCCTTTGCGACGACTTTCCGTGTCCTTCGCCTCATCATCATCATCATCATCATCATCATTAGCGTGAAGCTCCTCCCTGATGCCCATTGATTTCAAGTCCGCCCTTGCTTTCGGCCCATCTTTGGTCCTCTCTGGCATGTTGAGCAGGGTACCAAGCAGACTCTCGCACACGTTCTTCGTGATAAGCATGACATCAAGGCTGTGAGGCACACGCAGGATCTTCCAGTACGGCAAGTCCCAGAAAACCGACCTCGTTTTCCATACCTTCAGCAGCGGCTCTGGCGCCTTTCGCTTCTTTCCCGGCGGTGGGCACTCTTTCCAATTTTTCAATAGCTCGTCTATTTCCTCGCCGCTCCTCATACGCGGGCGTCTTCGGGGTTCGGTTTCACCATTGAACAGATCCTTGCATTTTCTCCATGAGTCATCGTCGCGAAGCCACCTTCGATGTCCCATGAACACGGTTTTCGAAGACCCGGGATCTCTATCTAGCTGGCGATACGTTGTGTCATCCATGCACCTGACGCATGCACGAAATCCGTGGACCACCTGCCCCGCGACATATCCGTAACCGAGATAGTCTTGCACCGTCGTGAGCAGTGCGGCTCTCATAGGGAAATATTCTTTCTCTGCGGCGTCCCACATATTGGCTGGCGTTTTCCACAGCGTGTCTAGCTCCTCTTTCAGCAGCCCCAGATACTGATTGATGTCGTTCCCTGGTTGTTTCGGCCCTTCAAGTAGCATACTCATGTGAATGTACTTCCTCTTCATGCACTTCCAGGGGGGAAGGTTGTACATCCACACAAACACAGGCCAGGTGCTATGTGTGCTTCTCTGGCTGCCAAACGGATTGACTCCATCGGTGCTCGCGCCCAGCACGATGTTCCTTGGATCGTTCCCAAATTCTGGGTGTTCGAAGTTCAACGCTTGCCACTGGCTCGCATCCTTAGGGTGACTCAGCATCTTGTCTTTTTTATTTATCTCCGGATCATTTCCGTCATCTTCTTGCATCTTCTCCTCCCTATCCGCGTGCCAACGCAGGAGCTTTGCTGCCTTAGGGTCCGCGAAATACCGCTACAGACGAGGAGTGATCGGAAAGTACCACACCACTTTTCGAGGAGCTTTCTTCCTCTTCTTGTATCGAGTGACGCCGCACACCGGACATATGGTAGACTCCGCGTGCTCGTCCCGATAAATGATGCAATTGTTCATGCACACATGGTATTTCACGTGCGTTAAATCCAGAGGACACACGATTTTCTTCGCCTCCTCGAAACTGGTCGGGCACTTGTTCCCCTTGGGAAGACGTTCGTGCCAGAATGACATGTTCTCGTCGAAGCATGCGTCGGTCATTTTGTGTTTTACCTTCATCTCCAGAGCCATGAGCGTTACTTTCAGGCGGGTATCCTCGGGCCTGCATCCTTCATACAATGGAGTAACCACGTCTATCTCCAGTTGATCCAGCTTGGCTTTCTCTCGGGCGGCAGCTCTTGCGTTATCCGTCTGCTTGAGAAGCAGCTCTTGAATATGAAGGTCCTGCACCCAGCCCATCGATGGTCCATCGTCGTCTGCTCCGGCATCTTCATCTTCATGATCATGCCCTTCGTCTTGATCTTCCTCATCATCATGTCCGGCATCTTCTACATGATGACTGTGTACTGCATCTACTTCGTGATCATGTCCTGGAGATTCTTCGTCTTCTCGCCCGCCCTCGCCGCGGTTGTCTTGCTGCCCTTCCTCATTTCTTGCCCAGCCCCCATGGATGACTTCATAATCATCTTCATCACCTTGCCACCGATAGCCATCCATGAAACCACGCAAGAGCAGGTGGTCCCGCACCTGTACGGAATCCGGGTCCATAAGGCTCTTCAGCTTGCATCTTCGACACGGACATCTTATCTCCGTCTCGTTCTTTTGAAGCATCTCGGCCTTCACGGAGCTCAAAAACCTATTCACGATGCCTTCGGTCATCGTGCGGACCATGGTCGCCTGCGGGGTAGAGCAAAACGATATTTTAGAACCAAAAAAAATTTTGGCATGACTTTGCCTAAAAATAGGACCAAAAAGAATGCATAGTGCCAAATTCTCGCCGAAACGGAAATGAATCAACATTCCGGTAAAATATTGGCAACTATCGCATTTCAAATACCGGTACCTGCAAACACAAACATATGCAACACCACAAACATACATAGATCTAGGCCATAAAAAGTGCATGTGCACGTTGTTGGAGGGAGAAAAAAGTAGATCTACAACATAAAGAAAGCTTTCCCCTTACTTACCTATCAAAAAAAGGAAATTTAACCACTTAATTTGGGTGAATCTATGGTGCAAATGAGGTGAGGAGGAGGAGGCAGCCGAGACAAGCTTGGAGGAGGAGGTGGAGAGAATGAAGTGGGGAAAGTAAGTGTGGTAGGTGGCTGTCCAAAATATTTAGCTGCTCTCAGGTTACCAATGGCGCACCACCTAACAATGCGCCATTAGTAACCCTGGTTACTAATGGCGCACCTGTTACGTGGTGCGCCATTACTAGTTTTGCAAAAAAAATAAAAAAAATAATTGTTAGTAGTGGCGCACCGTGGTTGTGGTGCGTCATTACTAGTTCAAACTAGTAATGGCGCACTATACCCGATGCGCCATTACTAGTTTTAAAAAAAAAGTAAAAAAAAAAATTGTTAGTAGTGGCGCACTGAGTGTGTGGTGCGCCATTACTAGTTAAAACTAATAATGGCGCACTATGCCGTGGTGCGTCATTACTAGTTTTGGAAGAAAAAAATTGTTAGTAGTGGCGCACCGTGGGTGTGGTGCGCCATTAGTGATATGGACACTAATGGCGCACCTACACATGTTGCGCCACTGCTATATAGCAGTGGCGCACCACATATGTGGTGCGCCATTAATGTTCATATTAGCTATAGCCCTTTTCCTAGTAGTGACATCACACAGACGGTCAGCAAGAACACTCAGAATGCATCCCACAAACATAGTATTGGCTTCCTGGAATTTTCTCTGATCTTCATCAGACATTCCCTCTGGAGCACCAACACTAACGTGGAAAACTTTCAGAGCAGTAAGCCAGAGCGTGGTCTTCACCTGCCACCTCTTAAAGTGCACACCGGTAAATTTATCCGGCCTCAGTGCATCAGCGAATCCAGCCATAGTTAACTCAGGAAATTGCCTACAATTAGGTTTTTGGATTGTTGGAAAATTAGGCAAGTTCATGATTGATTCCAGTAAATAATTCATGACTAGAACAGATACTAGCATGCAACAATCTAGCAAACTAGAAGAACAACAAGACATGCATAACAGCAGCGAACATGAAACAATAGCTGTAGAGACAGACATGAACAGATGATGTTGGACGTACTGTTCGTTAGCTATTGTGGGTGCGACGGTGTTGATGACGATGTTGGCGACGATTTGCTGCTGACGGCGATGAAGACGACGATGAGTAGCACCGCCCGATTTGGACGGAAGACGACCTGTGATGACGAATTTGAGCAGTCACACAAAGCGCTTCCCAAAAACCTAATTCGTCCTCTCCCGGTGCAGGATCGCAAGGACGAACGGTTCCGGAGACCTGCTCTCCCACGCGCCGATGCACGCCGGCGTTTGGGATGAAGTAGACTACGACAGCGGCGCAAGTTGCGAGATGAGGCAAAACCCTAGGTGTTTTTCAATGTGTCTTTGGCCGCAGCCGGTAGCTGTATATATATTAGGACCAGAGGCGGTATTGTGTCGTGATCACAATCCCAAACGGCACGGCACGGCACGGCACGGCACGGCCCGGCCAGGCGAGCGAGCGCGCGCGTGTGGTCTTTCCTTTCTCTTCTCACACACCACTTAGAGTGGTGGAGAGAACTCACTATATAAAGAGGTCCAACTCTTCTTCAACTTCCGGGGTGGGACTAAACTTTAGCACCACCACTTGCGATTTTACACATGGGGTTTGAGATTTCAGAAATTGCTATGGGTCTAGGCCATTAATTCTAACAGTTCCTTGGTGGCGTTCCTGTAGCATAATTGTTTAGTTGCGTAACGCATTCCCTTACAACAACTACACCACTGGATCGAGCATTAGCTCTGTCTGGCATGGCACATCCCCACAACCTATTGTGCACCCCTGGATGGGGTACTTTGCCGCATGGGGGCACACCCTTACCTCCCCAAAAGCCACTGTGGTGCGCACCATAGACCATTCCCAATGCAGCGGTGCGCTAGGGGGTCGGCCACCACCCCTTAGGTGTACCCCATTGTTTCTCATGCTCCACCACCTGCCAACACGCCTTCCTAGGGAGCTGTACAACCAGCTCAATGCTTCCCTCAACAACCTTTTGATGAGTAGCAAGTCGGGCAATGGGCAGGACTGGTTCCTTGACATGGGAGCTACCTCCCGTGTGGCTGGTAAGAGAGACACCATCACCTCGTATTCTTCCCCTTCATTGTGTTGTTCCTAGGGCATCGTCGTTGGTGATGACACCCGCATTCCCATGACCATTGTTGGCTCAACCAGACTCTACTCTTTCATGCTCAATGGCATTCTTGTTTTTCCAACTATCATCAAGAATTAAACTTACGTTCGTTGTCGTACTCATCAGAACTCATGTACCATCGAATTGACCTGTTTGGTTTTACTATGAAGGACCTAGTGACTTGAAAATCATCATGAGGTCCAATAACCATGGCGACCTCTATCCTTTCTTCAAATACACCTTCATGCAACATTCTCATTCCATCATCGATGATTTGTGGCATCAACGTTTACAGCACCCTGGCAATTAATCTATTTAAGTTTAAGTCATGGTTTTCCTTCCATCATGAAATAAAGACATTGCCAAATTTACTATTTCTGAGTCATGTCAATTAGGTAAGCAGCCCCATTTAGATGTATCTGGTTCAAATTCCCTTACTAGAGTAGAATTTCAATTAATACATTGTGATTACTGGACTTCTCCCATACATACTTTCTCTTGGTTTCAATATTATCTTGTGATACTCAGATGATTTTATGCACTACTAACTGAATTTATTGCACAAAAATCTGACACTACTAACACTACTCTTCGTTTCTTAACTCTAGCCATGGTGCCTCCTCCAGTGTCTCCTTCCCTCACACTTCGCCAGAAAGCAGAAGCCGAGCGGCTAATCTACACCACCGATGACGTTCTTTGGGCAATGTTCCTCCACGACAAACTACCTCCTCAGTTCTTGGCAGAAGCCCTCCACATCGCCAAATACGTTCTCAACCAACGGTCCTCATCTTTTGTCCAATTCCAAACCCCGTATTTTTCTCTTTTTGTCCACCACCCCACCTACAATCACCCGTGAGTATTCTAGTACCTATGTTGTCCAAACACCTATGTCACCATCACGAAGAAACTCTCTCCAAGATCCTCGCGATGTGTATTCCTCAGTTACCCTCTCAAGCACACAAGATACTACTGTTTGTTGATATCCAAACTGACAAAGTTATCATCTGGTGGTATGTCATATTTTACGAAACAAACTTCCCCTATTTTTTGTTGATTCCCGCACTTCCATTAGTTCCCACAAAAAATCGTGGCATAGAACGTAATGTCGCACCCTACCTACCTAGTACCAGTGTTGTCCCATATCTCCACCAGGATCTGCGGGCCTCAGATCCGTAGTTATGTCAGCTGCCAGCATGGGCGGGCCACCTGAATCGCCCTCGTGTTCCATGCCCTGCCCACCCGCAACTTCTTTGTACTCGCCAGTTGTCCCTCCCTACCTGCTGACCACGTTGCCAGCTCTCTCGGACCAACAGTCACCTCATCACCCGCACGTGCGCCCTTGGTTCTAGCTCGTCCACCTGAGTGACCTATCTACCCTCTGCGCCTGTGAGTCGTCCCGATAGCACCACCCGGCAACGTACACATTATGCACACCAGGGGTAAGCTGGATTTTTTCTTCCTAAATAGCTAGCTTATATCCATGCCTCTTCTTTTGCTATCTTCCCAATACATTCCTCGTACCGCATAGCCGTCAAAGATTCCAACCGGTACAACACAATACCCAAAGAATATAAAGCGTTGATGTGGAATAATACATGGTGTTTAGTGTCTCATCCTATAGGTGCTAACATGGTTCCAATGGATAGATTTCCAGCATAAATTCAACTCCGACAGCACACTCACTCAATACAAATCATGGAGGGTGCTTCGCGGCTTCACACATCAGGTCGGCATCGACTGCGGCGAGCTTTCAATCAGCGCCCCTCTTCTCACGTCAATCTCTATTGCTCTTGACTACCCACTAGTAGAAAAAGGCTCATTTGTCCCGGTTTCAGAGGCCCATACGTCCCGGTTCTGGAACCGGGACTAAAGGGTCGGGACTAAAGACCAAAACCTTTAGTCCCGGTTCGCTTACGAACCGGGACAGAAGGTGCTCCACGTGGCCGCCGCGGGGAGCCCGGGCAGGAGGGCCTTTAGTCCTGGTTGGTAACACCAACCGGGACCAAAAAGCATCCACGCGTCAGCAGCTCAGGAGCTGGGGTTATTATTATTATTTTTGAAAGGGGGGGGGGGTTTGGGGGTTTTGGAGGGTTAATTTAGGGATTTCATATATTGTGTTAGCTAGCTAATAGAGAGAAGTGACCTCTCTTATCTCCGTGCTTGGTTGACGCTAGGTACTATACGTATAGAGAGAACTCGACACGCTAGCTAGTAAGCAAATGAAGGAACCATTAAGTACACAAGATCGTCATGAACATATACAGAGAGAAGTGATCGTCCTCTCCTTCTCCGAAAGATTGGTCGAACAACAAGTTTTCATATATCTATCCGACGCTAGTAGCTACATATATACAATATAAGATCTCTTACAATCCCTAACATCTAAAGTCAATTTCCACATGGTATTCTCCGGCTAGATTGATGACATGGTCAAGAAAGAATCCCGCCAAATCCTCTTGAATTGCTCATATGCGATCTTGTGGTAGGAGTTCATCCCGCAGCTTATGAATGAAACTCAACACAAATGATGGTAATAAAATAAAATTGTGAATATTTTTGCTTATGCACATCATAATGTTTTTGAGAGTACCCCCGCTTATTAAAGGCCGTCGCGTTGTAGATGAACTCGCAAACGTAGTATCCACATAAATCATTCCCGGCTTCCTGCCACAAGCACTTTACGAGAAATAGAAGTCAATCAAACTGATAAGCAAGCATGCTAAATGGTATTGATGAAACTAGCTAGAATCAATGGAAGATGCGCGGAACTAGGTAGTAGTACTTACTTTCAGGTATGTAAATCGCAGCTCGGTCGGCTGTCCCGGAGCTCTTGCGGTGAACTCTTTCCAAACCCTGCCAGACAAAGAAAATAATTACTTGATATCAAGAAATGAACAAAGTTGCCGATCTGGTGCCATAATGATCGATTGAACTTACTTCTGGAGCATTTCTATCATGTCCGCATACTCCTGGGGATCTTTTCGTCTCGAGTCTAAGACAGTTACTACTCCCCGCTCAATCTTAATCTCTAGCAGAATAAAGTGAAAGCTGCGCACGCATGCATAACTCATCAGTTACATTACTATAATCTCGAGTAATAAGGGAAACCGAATATGCAGAAGACAGTAACACTCACTTGAAGTTGTAAGGAAAGAGTATTTTATCTTTTTTTGATTTTTGAGCAACGATTGTAGCAAGTTGGCCTCGGTTTCTTCGACATTCTTTTTAACCGTCCATTCATGTATGACATTTGGATTAATAATATCATAGATTTGTGCTTTTCTGCATTCGACGATCTTCAATCTGCATAATATAGTGAGGACAATTATATATACATGCAATGAAAGAGCTGAGCTATATATAGCGATTTAATTACAGAAGTAGTACTTACAGACAGTAGCAAGTCACGAGTGATTTGTCGAGGGCCTTTTGATTGTATAACTGGAAAAACTCATCAAAATCAACAGTAATATAATCCAATCCAACGAAGTCGTGCTCCTCTTTAATTCTCATCGTCAAAGCATCCTTCCCAGAGTTGCTGCAGGTTTTCATGTACCATTTATGGAATTTTCGCATCATCGTTGTTAGAGCATGACTTCCATCTTTGACGAGAGGCTTCCCGTACTGGTATCTGAATTCGTCCACATCTAACATATCAAACACTACATCATCGCCCAAGTAATCATCAGGATTGGTACTGGGCACCATCCCAGGCAGATTAGCAACGATATCGCTAGACACCTTGAGCGGAGGGCATGATTGGTTCGCCTATTCGCCGAGCTGGGGAATTTTTTCGCACTTCTTCATTCTTCTAACCTTTTATCACTGGAAGTAGTTCCCGACCGGCGCGCATCTCCATATGTCTTCTTAAGAGCGTGGAGATAGTTGTCATCCGGCGGAGGCCGTGGTGATCGCTTCAGGGCATCGATAGTGCGCTTCGCTTTCACCGGATCTATCGTCTCCTTCGGAGGTGGAGGTTTCTTTGCAAAAAAGTCCCTCAGTTCGGCAGCACAGATTTCCTTGCTTTCCTTGTCGGTCCTCTCATATGGTAACTTTTCTAGAGGCTTGAGAGATGGACCGTATCTGAATTGCCTCCCGCCTCTGCTTGTACTGCTAGCCGCCGGAGCGGCGGCGTCTCTCTTCCGCCGTGGCTGACGCGGCAGAGAAGGAGGCGGAGTGCTCCGACGCGTCGGATGAGCCGGAGCGGCGGCGTCTGTCTTCCTATGTTGCTGACGAGGCGGAGGAGGAGGCGGACTGCTCCGACATGCCGGAAGAGGCGAAGGAGGAGGCGGAGTGCCGGCCTTACGCGTCGGAGGAGCCGTAGAAGGAGGCGGAGTGCCCTGACTCACCGGAGGAGGAGGAGGAGGCGGAGGCGTCCAGTTCGGAAGCTTGACGTTGGTCGGCATAATTGTCATAAACACTAAATGAACCAAATAGTTATAAAAGATAATATATACCACATCCGAATCATAGACAGGACGAGGGCCGACGGAGGCGGATACCAAAACCATCGCACTATATAATAACAAACAATAATAAAAGTAAGAAAATTACACAAGTATCTATCTTAATCATACAAGTAAGAACTTTTTTCTTTTACAAAGAAGATAAGACCAAGAGGCTCACCACGGTGGTGCCGGCGACGAGATCGACGCGGGCGATCGACGGCGGTGAGGATGGGGACAGGACATGATGGACCGCCAAACCTAGACAAATCTCGAGGAGAATGGAGCTTGGACAAGGAGCTTCGAGAGGAGAAAGCTTAAGTGTGGCTCGGGCATTTCATCGAACACCTCATGTGCATAGGAGGTGAGCTAGAGCACCACAAAGCTCTCCCACGGCCGGCCCAAAAAACAGAGCACTCCACTGCTCTGCTCGCGGGCAAGGGGGTATATATAGGCAACTCATTGGTCCCGGTTCGTGGCTGGAACCGGGACCAAAGGGGGTCCTTTGATCCCGGTTCCAGTCACGAACCGGGACCAATGGTTGTGGGCCAGGAGCGAGGCCCATTGGTCCCGGTTCGTGGCTGGAACCGGGACCAAAGGGTCCAGACGAACCGGGACCAATGCCCCACGAGGCCCGGCCGGCCCCCTGGCCTCACGAACCGGGACCTATGCCCCCGTGGGTCCCGGTTCGTGACTGAACCGGGACTAATGAACTGGCCCGGCCTGGACCAAAGCCCTGTTCTCTACTAGTGACATTTTCCTTCCAAACACTCCCCATCACCACGTTCCACGTTGGTATGGGTTGGCTTCTCAAAGTAATAAGTAATAAAAAATGTTTCAAGTTCAAATCTATAAAAGTTCATAATCGGACGAGGTGTCTTTGGAACACAAGCATGTGAGCATAAGCAACAAATGAAAAATATTTGTAACGACTATTTGTCATTGTTGGTGGGGAACCAACAATGTCAAAATGCTTACTATTTGTCTTTTTTTGTGAAATAAAATGCTTACTATTTGTTAAAAAAATATTACATGTACAAAATTTTCATCCTATTTCAGCAAATATTTGCAGATGGCATGATCTCCAGTAGATTAGATTGTAGGTTGTCAATTTAAAGGTCACAAGATCTTCAAGGATGGTTGTTTCCATCAAGGTCGCAGAAAACAACATACTGTAAAAAATGTACCAAAATATTTTATTTCAAACATGGTAAAAGATATACCTTTTTTGTTTATTAGGGAGACGAGTTTGAATTATAAAGTGCCAAAGGTTCTCTGGAACCAAAGCCTAGTGTCCCATCATAATATTACCCAAATGTTTTCCCTAGAAACAATCCAAATTCCCTTTTGTTGTACAACCCGCAATTTCCCCCGATGCTCTATCCATGCATGGAACAATTAATGAATGCATTAATTCAGCACCATGATCCAGTTTTTGTGTACAACCCGCAATTTCCTCGGTCACAATTAATGTAGGCATATGAGACTTGGTTGCAACTCTAAGGAGGGTGGCCCATGTGAAACTCAAACACATGGGACGTGGTCCCTTTGCCAAGTGAAACTCATTTCCCCGTCATCCTCCTATAAAATCCTAGGCTGCATCCTTTCCGTTGTCAACTACACTAACTATTACCCCACCATACCCTCTTGTTAAGGTTCTGCTACAATAACAGACAACTTATAAAAATGCCAAAAGGGAGTTTTCTTTTCAAGGAGATGATGCATATCATAGATCGGGCTGTGCCACCGCAAGAGGAGTGTAGGTATGCCAGCAATGATAACGAGGAAGATCGGGAGATGTCACCATTCAATAATATGATCCACGTGAGTATATGTTGGTGTACATTTTTGTCCTCATAAAGTGATTTTTCTTCTTCTTTATTTACTACTTTTAACCTCTCATTCTTTTCTAGCCACTATGCATGTTGTTGTTTGTGTGGTTGAATGGGTACCTTATTTTTGTGTTCTTAAATTCACTTGAGATATGATATCTAGATTGCTAGATATATCTCGAATTGTTTAGGAACTATAGTCTATATAGAAAGCAAGAGGGTCAATTCCATTATGTGTACGTGTTCTGATATTCAAGGATTTAGGTAAGATTTTGACAAGTAACATAATACCTATATTTTATCTACTTTGATGAAGCATGAGATTAAGTTATGTGCATTTCACATGTTCCACTACCCTCCCTCTTTTTATCGTCTCAAGATCTACACGAACAATACATGGCATGTCACAGATCTGGTGTGTGGGGTTAACTAGATCTATTCAAAGAAGAAAGAAAAAAAATACCTTTTATCTAATTTGCTTATAGTGGTCATCTGTGAAACAATAATCCACATATAAGCTAATCTATCATCTCTTTGTCATAAAGGTTTTCGAGGAGCATCCACAAGATTAAAGGTCATGTTATGATAAAAAAAAGTATAGGATTTTAGTCCTCTCAATCTATAGAATACTGGACACCTAAAAGGCATTGTGAAAACTATATCTAAACAATAGGATCATCATCTCAGGTGTGAGGAATCCTGGGAATGACACAATAGTAAGCTACTCCAATTCCTCAATCAAGAAAGGATCATTTGTTAGACTGGCCACCACTTACTGCATGTTTCATGTGGTTTTAGAGTGTCTCCTAGATTTCGTAACGACTTATCAAATGCTAACGCTTGGACGTCATCATTGACATACAAAGTTTGGCACGCACGCCAACCTAAGGTGCCATTCTTTCTTCTTATAAGCACCGGTGGAAGCTCTGCCATTTGACATAAGAAGAAAAGGTAAAGTTGTCGTTTAGTTAATTGAAGGATAATGGGACAGAAACAACAGACAACTGGGCTTACAAAAACTAGGGTCGCTGCCTAGGTCTGCTCTATCATTCTAGTCACGGACTAGCATGAATTTTTGAAACCCTTTTTGTACATTAAATACGAATATACATAGATTAGTGCATATTAATTGTCTTCCAAATATACATATAGAATCCAAGTTTCTTACTATAGCAAAAATGCATGAAAATCATAATGGTGTAGTTTAATTCTACCAAAATACATGTGTGGTTTAACACAATTAGTAAATTAAATTAATTTATGAAATACTGGAGGTATCATATATTAGAATCTACAAAGTATATTTTATTCTTCATGCTGGATGTTTAGTTAGACATATTTTGAGGTTTGATATACCTCTATCATATTCAAGATATGAAGTGGTGAAATGCTTATTCACTAACGCGCATATGTGGATAAGATGTCTAGAATCCCCCCTTGCACATTAAGCACATATAGGGTTGCACGCATTACTTGGTACTCCCTCCTTTTTGAATAAAGAACATTAAATGCATGTGCTTACATAGGTGGACATTAGATTTCTTTCATCAGTTATTTGTCTGTATAATCCTAATTTGTTATTGTGTAAACCATCACCAAAAATAGATATGATCAGTTTATTGCTATCAAGATTGAGAAAGTATCCATCAAAATTTAAAAACTCTAGGAAAGTACCACTTGTGTTACTGGTTTAATTTCATCCATCTAAATGATCCAAAGTTCCTATCTTGTTTAATGTGATGGTCTTCTTCACGTTCTTAGGACATGTAAATGAAGCAGTTTTAGTCTTCTCCTAAGCCCTCCTTCCCCCTGCGATACTTGGGGCTCCCTCTCTTAGTTTGGCAATTAAAGTTGGTGGATCTTCAGTTTTTAGTGGACAAGGTTGCGAGCAAGCTAACAACTTATGAGGGCAAAAACATCACCACCATCGGTCGAACGGCTCTTGTCAAGTCCTTGATCACCTCTTTGGTGGTCTACCCCGCCACACCGTTGGTCATCCCGCCAACCATCCTTCTCAATGTCAACAAGCTTGAGAGAGCTTTCCTTTGGTCTGGTGCAGACAAGACGACGGGAGCAAAATGTAAGGTGAATTGGGAGATTGTTTGCCGGCCACTTCAATATGGGGGACTCGGGGTTCTCAACACCAACAAGTTTACACGTGCCCTACGGTTGCGATGGCCGTGGTATGAATGGAAGGATCCCACCAAGATGTGGGTGGGGATGGGAAACCCATGTGACGAGGAGGACCTAGAGTTTTTCTATGCATCCACCACTATCATCGTTGGTAACGGTGCAAAAAACCCCTTCTGGGACTCACCTTGGCTCCTTGGGCGCAAACCGAAAGACATTGCCCCGCTCATTCACGAAGTGTCCACGAGAAAGAATTGGAAGGTTCGAGAGGCCCTCAAACACAACGCGTGGATTCTCAAGATCAAACCTCCCGCCAACGTCTCCGCGGAGCACATCACACAATTCTTCACACTTTGGGCGCTTCTGCATGAGGTCCAACTCGATGAGCTCACCGAGGACGACATCCTATGGAAGCATACGGCTAGTGGGCTCTACTCGGCGGCATCCGCATACAAGGTGCAATTTTTAGGGATGGTTCTCTCACCCATGGATAAAATGATATGGAAGGCTTGGGCTCCTCCAAAGGTCAAGTTCTTTACTTGGTTGGCTCTACAAGATAGAGTTTGGACCGCCGATAGATTGGCGAAGCGTGGGTGGCCCAACTGTGGTCTTTGCCCTCTCTGCAAGAGAATGCAAGAATGTGGGTCTCTTCTCTTCTTCAAATGCCGCTACACTCGAAGGCTTTGGTCTTTGATCATTGACAAATACCACATTCTCGGACTTGACGCCTCCGGTTGGCCCTTGTTCGACTCGGTTGAGGCTTGGTGGGCAAGTACCTGCAACAACGACACGCCAAACCGCCAAGCTAAGGCGTCCCTAACCATGCTTGTTTCATGGACTATCTGGAACGAGCTAAACGCAAGAGTCTTCAAGCTAAAGAGCGCACCGCCGACCATATTGCTTGCCTCCATTGAGACCGAGGCCAACCTTTGGGTCATCGCCGGTGCAAATAAATTAGGGTCCATTATTTTGCAAGAGTAATCTAATGTCGTGTATTCGGGTTACTTGTAACAAACTCTATTCTCCCTTATTTAATGGATGAGGCAAAGCTTTTGCCTCCGTTTCAAAAAAAAAGTCACTTAGGATATAATAATGGTTTGAGAGATAGAGGGAGAGAGAGAGGGGGGGAGAGAGAATGTGTGCTATATCTTCTACACAATGACGTGAAGGACAGAGAAGAGGGGTAGGTTGTAAACTTATAGTCATATGTAGCATCATTTTAAGTTTCTAGTGTTAAGTTACTTTGTATTTCAATTTTGTCATATTTCTATGCCGATGTATTATCATATTTAATACATCAATATCAGAAGAAGAAAATACGTAAAAAAATGTTACAAATGACGAAAAGGGGTCTCATATGTTAATGTCACATATGGCAAATACATGACTTTTTGTTAGGAATTTAAGTTTTTTTTGTAGGACTTGTGCTTGCGTCTTTCATCAACGGACATGATGGTTACACCTAACATGATACCATACTTGGAGTTCGAGTCGGATGGAGTGTTGTAGTGTGCACGCTAACCATTAGGATTTAACAGGGACTTTGAATGGTTCCTTTGTTACTTTTGGAAACAAATATTTATGCCTATTAACTCACCATTCTTAGGGTGTAGTCATGTACTACTATCCATATTTAATATATTGAGGGCAAGCTTGTCAGAATCACGATTCCAATTCGGATCAGGGCTCATATGGTCGTATCGCAAATCACAGAATCTTAACCGTCAAAATCATAGAATTGTAGATTCAGTTGACAAGAATTGTAGAATCACTGCAACCAATTTAGATCGTAAAATCACATGATAGAATTGTGCTTCTAACATCCTTGTATGGGGGAGAAGTAAACTATTTTGTCATGTCTCTTCGATACTATTTTTGCCAAAATGTTTCATGTTATAGAAAATGGTCTAGACACAATTATATTTATACTGTCTCTCTATAATAGTTTCCTTTACTATTCATCACGGCAGTCAAATGGAAGTAATGATGTGATTGGGCATCTCTTTTCTCGGCAATCCACTAACGGACATGGGACATTAGGTTTAAACTTGAAGAAAACAACCTCTGTTTTGGATTCTATACAAAAGAAGCTAGTGCCAGCCTCCAAAGTAAAAAGAAAGGAATCCACATCTGCTATACACAAAAGAACTACTGTGATAGAAGTAATGAAGCCTTCAAAAAAGTTGTGTGCTTCCCATTTTCAAGCTTCCATTCTAAGAATTGGGGATTGGGAGGTAAATGTTATCTCAACTCGTGTACTTTTTGTCTAATATATAGTATATGAAATACCTAAATTTTGCACATCTTAGTGTGATATTATATGCAGATGTCACACTTGTTTTACCCTTTCAATAGAAAGGGAGTATGTTACCCTCAGTCTCACAGATGCACATGACCATTATTACACTTGGTTACTATATTTCGAAATGTTGTTTCTGTTGTTATGAGTTAGCCACTTACATATTGGAAATAGTTGCCAGACAAGTTCATCTTTCATCGGATTTAGTAAAATGAAAATTTTCAAAAACTTATGATGTTATAGTTTTATGAAAATACTAAGATTGATCCTGAAATATTTAGCTGAGTGTAAACCATTTTCATATAATAATAGTTGAAATCAAGACTCAAAGGAGATATTGTGGCAAAATTCTACTATTCCAAGAGCAAAATGGTGTGGGAAACAATCCAAGATGGTTTGAAGAGCAAGATGGAGATAAAATGCTCGGACATTTGTGCCTTGAAGATAACTTGTCCGAAAAATTTACCCGGGATGCTGGACATTACGGTATATGAAAGAGTGTTGCATATTATGAAAATTATCATGTTAATGAGTGCAGATTATGTTGTTTGGTAAAATAAATTGAAGCATGTGATGCATTTCACCCTATACAACGTACAACATAGAAAAATAAGGAACAAATTCTTATGGTAACCAATGTAGATTTTCGTTCTCTATTATTGTACAGTTGCATATTATTCGGTTTCTCGATTGTTACTAGTTATACCTTGTTTTCTCTATTTAGGTTTCTGCGGAACCATGGTTTTTCAGAGAAACCAAGACACTACCATACATGAAAACTAGGTGGGTTGTAACTACGGATTTTACTGGTGGACAAGCGAGAAGCCATAGGTAATATAAGATCTATGTATATTTATGGTTGAAGTGAATAATCCAAAAGATACAAAGAATGATTTACCACTTCATGCATACAAAATATTTTTTTGGTTAACTCGACAAAAGCATTGTCTATTCATTAAGAAGAATGAAATTGCTTGTTGATTAGGGCAAATTGGACTAAAACCTAATACAAATGTCAGAAAGCCCCCACTGTCCATCGAGAAATGGCAGAACCCACCAGACCAACGGTCAACCATGCACAATGGCATACCAATGAATATTGATGAAAAAGGTCCTCGATCATGCACCCTCCACCGAGTGAGCCAGATTTGAGGAATGGGACGAAGACCCTAACAGGCTTCTAAAGAAGCATGGAAGATACTATGCACTACACCACCCACCCACATTGCCCTCACCATCGTCGCCGAAGGTAAAAAGAGATGAAACATGATATCGTAAGAGCGGGTTGAGGAGGCACCACCTTTGACGCCGGTAAATGTGTCCCTGCAGAACCCTATGTTGCCTGGAACTTCCTACACTCTCAAGACCAAGTCATCCTTGGGCCATCACCTCAACTCCCCCGTCTGTCGTGCCGTGACCCAAGAGGGAGGCCCCACCGCTGTCGTGCCAGCTTGGCCTGACCGTGGCGAGCGGACAGGCGGGGAAGGTGGTGCGAGTTGATGGTGTCTAGAATTTTCTGCCTACGTCGCCCTCGCCGGCCTACACACCAAGTTTTTTTCTCCTATTCATGTTCCCTCTTGCATTTTAGAATACCATGACCCACCATACATGCCTAATACAGTCAGTGTGGAATCGGCAAACAACATCGTATTGCCATGATGTCAAATTTTTAACCCTCCAAGGTTTTACCATGTTCCCTTCAAAAACTCGTGTGCTCCTCTGGACATATGTTCACCTCTTTTCATCTATGTGAAAAGGTAGTGCTCCTGCCTTTTTTTCGAGGTAGAAAATCAGTTAGTCTATTATTAATATTATGTCATATCGACTAGATAGACAAAATAGATTTTACAATTTTCATATTAATCTCAAACAGTGACATTTATGTCATTATATTTCAAATACCACTAGTAGAAAAAGGCCCATTTGTCCCGGTTCCAGAGGCCCATTTGTCCCGGTTCTGGAACCGGGACTAAAGCCCAATACCTTTAGTCCCGGTTCGCCTACGAACCGGGACAGATGGGGCTCCATGTGGCCGCTGCGGCTTGCCCAGGCAGGAGGGCCTTTTGTCCCGATTGGTAGCACCAACCGAGACCAAAAAGCATCCACGCGTCAGCAGTTCAGGGCAGTTCAGGGCCTGGGGTTTTTTTTGAAGGGGGGGGGGTTTGGGGGTTTTGTAGGGTTAATTTAGGGGTTTCATATATTGTGTTAGCTAGCTAATAGAGAGAAGTGTCCTCACTTATCTCCGTATTTGGTCGACGCTACGTACTATACGTATAGAGAGGACTCGACACGCTAGCTAGTAAGCAAATGAAGGAAACCATTAAGTACACAAGATCGTCATGAACATATACAGAGAGAAGTGATCGACCTCTCCTTCTCCGAGAGATTGGTCGAACAACAAGTTTTCGTATATCTATCCAACGCTACTCGCTACATATATACAATATAAGATCTCTTAAAATCCCTAACATCTGATGTCAAGTTCCACATGGTATTCTCCGGCTTTATTTATGACGTGGTCAAGAAAGAATCCCGCCAATTCCCCTTGAATTGCTCGTATGCGATCTTGTGGTAGGAGTTCATCCCGCATCTGCCACATCTAATTTGAAGAAGGGGGTCAATACATATATATGAATGAAACTCAACAGAAATGATGGTAATAAAATAAAATTGTGAATATTATTGCTTACGCACTTCATATTGTTTTTTAGAGTAGCTCCGCTCACAGGTCGTGTGGCGGATGAACTCGCAAATGTTGTATCCACAAAAATCATTCCCGCCTTCCTGCCACAACCACTTTACAAGAAATAGAGGCCAATCAAACTGATAAGCAAGCATGCTAAATGGTATTGATGAAACTAGCTAGAATCAATGGGAGATGCGCGGAACTAGCTAGTAGTACTTACTTTCGGGTGTGTAAATCACAGCTCCCCCGGCAGTCCCGGAGCTTCTGCAGTGAACTCTTTCCAAACCCTGCCAGACAAAGAAAACAATTACTTGATATCAGGAAATGAACAAAGTTGCCGATATGGTGCGATAACGATCGATCGAACTTACTTCTCGAGCATTTTAGTCATGACCGCATACTCCTTGGGATCTTTTCGTCTCGAGTCTAAGACGGTTACTAGTCCCTGCCCAAGCTTAATCTCTAGGAGAATAAAGTGGAAGCTGTGCACGCATGCATAACTCATCAATTACATTACTATAACCTCGAGTAATAAGGGAAACCGAATATGCAGAAGATAGTAACACTCACTTGAAGTTGTAAGGAAAGAGTATTTTATCTTTGTTTTGATTTTGAAGCAACGATTGTAGCAAGTTGGCCTCGGTTTCTTTGGCATTATATTTAACCGTCCATTCATCTATGATATTTGTGTTAATGAACCCAATATCATAGATTTGTGCTTTTCTGCATTCGACGATCTTCAATCTGCATAATATAGTGAGGATAATTATATGTACATGCAATGAAAGAGCTGAGCTATATATAGAGACTTAATTACAGAAGTAGTACTTACGGACAGTAGCAAGTGACGATTATTTTATCGAGGGCCTTTTGATTGAAAAACTAGAAGAACTCCTCAAATGGAACAGACAACAGATCAATTCCAATGAGGTCGTGCTCCTCTTTAACTCTCAGCGTCAAAGTATCCTTCCCAGACTCGCTGCAGGTGTCCATGTACCACTCATGGAATCTTCGCATCATCGTTGTTAGAGGAGGATGACCAGGTTTGACGAGAGGCTTCCCGTACCGGTATTTGTGTTCGTCCACCTCCATTGTATCAAAATGTGCATCGTCGGGCAGGTAATCTGCAGGATTGGTACCGGGCACCATCCCCGGATGATTAGCGATGATATCGCTGGACACCTTGAGCGGGGGCCACGATTGGTTCGCTTGTTCGCCGAGCTGGGGAATTTTTTTCCCACTTCTTCGTTCTGCTAACCTTCGATCACTGTAAGTACTTCCCGACCGCTCTGCTTCCTGATATGTCCTTTCAATAATGCGCTCATAGTTGGTTTGCGGCGAAGACGGTGGTGGTCGCTTCAGGGCATCGAGAGTGCGCTTCCCTTTCACCGGATCTATCGTCTCCTTCGGAGGTGGAGGTTTCTTTGCAAAAAAGTCCCTCACTTGGGCACGAGAGATGTCCTCGTTTTCCTTGTCGGTCCTCTCATATGGTAACTTTTCCAGAGGCTTGAGAGATGGACCGTATCTAAATTGCCTCCCGCCTCTGCTTGTACTGCTAGCCGCCAGAGCGGCGGCATCTCTCTTTCACCGTTGCTTACGAGGTGGAGAAGGAGGCGGAGTGCTCCGACACGCCGGAGGAGCCGGAGTGGCGGCATTTGTCTTCCGCCGTTGCTGACGAGTCGGAGGAGGAGGCGGACTGCTCGGACGCGCCGGAGGAGACGAAGGAAGAGGCGGAGTGGCCTCACGCGCCGAAGCAGCCGGAGAAGGAGGCAGAGTGCCCTGATCACTCGCCGGAGGAGGAGGAGGAGGCGAAGGAGGAGGCGGAGTGGCCTCACGCGCCGGAGCAGCCGGAGAAGGAGGCAGAGTGCCCTGATCACTCACCGGAGGAGGAGGAGGAGGTGGAGTGCCCTGACTCACCGGAGGAGGAGGAGGAGGCGGAGGCGTCCAGTTCGGAAGCTTGATGAGCTCCTTCCGCCATAGACATGGAGTCTTCAGAGCAAGACATAGCTGAGTCTCCCCTTCACCGGTAGGGTGGTCAAGCTCGAGCTCCTCAAATCCCTCCGTTATTACATCCACCATCACAACAGCATGGCCTTGTGGAATCGGATGGCAGTGAAAAGTTGCGTCGGGTTCAGGAGGTGCAACAGAGCCGACAGCCGCTTTGACTTTGAGGTTCTGCCATTGCGCCATAAGGTGGCAATGTTGAGCCTCTGTGATAGCATCCACGGGGTAGCTAGGAGCCATGAAGTCAGGCTGCTGAAGGAGCTCGGTGGAAGCCACGCTGCTTCTCCGCTGAGATGGCGGGGTAGCTTCTAGGGTAGCTCCGGCAGGTCGCTGGCTGTCAACTGCTTGTTCCTCTAGCTTTCGTACCCTTTCATTCAGCTTTTGCAGTTCACTCAGCTCCTGTTTCCTCTTCCTCTCCCGGGTTTTGTAACCGCCTACGCCGGGAAACCCAACCTTCCACGCAACGGAGCCTGTCGTGCCTCGTGTTCGTCCTGGGTGCCCAGGATTCCCGAGGGCCTGTGTGAGCTCGTCGTTCTCTCCGTCGGGAATGAACGTCCCTTGCTGCGCTGCCGCGATATACTTCTGAAGCTTCTTGACCGGTATTTCAAGTTGCTCATCCGTCCAAACGCACTTCCCTGTTTCAGGGTCCAAGGTTCCCCCAACCCCGAAGAACCAAGTCCTTGAACGGTTTGGCCAGTGCAATGTCTCTGGTTCAACCCCTTTATCAAGCAGGTCATTCTCAGCCTTGTCCCACAACAGTCGGGCATTGAGGTAGCCACCTGACCCCGTGCGATGGTGATGCTCCTTCTTTGCAGCATTTAACTTGTTTTTCGCTGACATCTTCTTACTCTTCTCCGATGTCTTGTAGGCCACAAATGCGGGCCAGTGATCTCTTATTCTCAAATCGGCCGGTGAATTTTGGAGTCTTCCCTTTGTTGACAAACATTGATTTCAACTCATTCTTCCACCTCCTGAATAGATCTGCCATCTTCTTAAGAGCATGAGCCTTGGCCAATGGCTCTATAACTGGCTTATCCGGATCCTCCTCTAGCGGTAGGGTGAAATTTGCCTTCAGCGTGGTCCAAAGATCATCTTTCTGTCTATCATTGACATAAGACACTTGAGGGTCTTCCTTCTTAGGCTGATTCCATTGGTGGATGCTGATCGGGATCATGTCCCTAATAAGAACCCCGCACTAAGCAGAAAATGCTTGCTTGGTCCGCCTGGGTTCAATCGGTTGGCCATCGCCCTTGATTGCTGTGATCGTGAACCTTTCATCCTGGCACAACCTTTTCTTCGGGCCTCGTCTCGTTACCGAAGTTTCACTCAATCCGGAGGGCTAGAAAACAAGAAAGAAGAGATTTAATATGTGTACATACCAAAACAATTAATGCATCAATTAGCTAGTCAGCAAAGGCTTAATTAATATATATACCTCGCCGGACTTTGCAACAGCTCCTTCCTCCATTCGGTCACCGGAGCCGTCATCACGGTCTCCTTCTTCCACCGGCATTCGGTCACCGGAGCCATCATGATCATGTCCTTCCACCTCCATTGTTCGATCACCGGAGCCTGCTTCACCCTCTCCTTCCAAACCATCGGTGTCGTTGAGATACGACATGACATCACCTCCTCCGCGGATGATGTCCCCCAACAACTCTTCTTCTTTGAAGTCTCTTTGATGATCCATAGTTTCTGCAAATATTACAACATGGCAATTAATATACAAACATGAGAGATGGATATATTAGTGGCAAACGTAGACCTAGCTAGCTCGACGCTTATACGGTTTGGGGTGGCCCTCGACAACGCTTCTAGGGTTTGGGCCGGACCGCCTCTCTCATGAATGTCCGACGTCCGGACCGACAAGGGATTTAACAAAATGGCGCCATTCTGGATGTGCAGAAAATGGTCCATATTTTTCCTGATCTCATCTACCCTTCTATATGTCACGTTGTCTAGTGTCAAAGGATTCAAGAAAACCATGGCTTCATCATTAGCCGGAAGTAACAGGCGCATGATGGTATGAAGCTCTCCAAAATTATTTTGGAACGGAGTCCCGGATAGGATAATTAGTTTTTTGGTACGAAGTTCAGCAAGAGCCTTCCGAATATCACTATTTGGAAGGCCTTTGCTGAAATTAGTACCAAAAAGCGAATTATTCTATCCGGAACTCCGTTCCAAAACAACTTTGAAGAGCTTCGTAGCATCATACGCCTGTTACTTCCGGCTAATGATGAAGCCATGGATTTCTTCAATACTTTGACAGACAACGTGACATATAGAAGAATATATATATAGATGAGATCAGAAAAAAATTGGATCAACTTGTGCACATCCATAATGGGGGCATTCTTGATAAATCTATATATGTCAAAATTCAAACTTTGACATATGATCAAACTTTGACATATGATCAAATGTTGCATATGTCAAAATTCAAACTTTGACATATGATCAAACTTTGATATATGATCAAATGTTGCATATGTCAAAATTCAAACTTTGACATATGATCAAACTTTGATATATGTCCAACGCGATATAAAATGATACATAGACTTGTTCGGGCGAGAGGGGGTTGATCGACGTCCCCCCTCATGTCGAAGTTACCGGAGTTATCTTCTAGTGGTTTGGGTGGCCTCGAGAGTTTGTCGGGTAGGGGCGGGAGGGGGTAGGAGATCGACAACGCTTTTTTTCTAGGGTTTGGGTGGCCCCGAGAGTTGGTCGCCCGGTATATCGAGAGGGGGGGTGAACATTTTACCTTAGTAACTTAGAAAAAAAAATGTTATCGGGGAGGGGGTATATCGACCCCCCCCCCTCATGTCGAAGTTATCGGGGAGGGGCTATATCGACAACGACATACATATAGCCACATACATATAAAAAAAATTCTATGAACATCCATACATACATATAGCCACATACATATATATGGCTATGAAAAAAAATCATCATATAAAAGAATGTTATCGGGGAGGGGGTATATCGACCCCCCCCCCCCCTCATGTTGATGTCATCGGGGAGGGGCTATATCGACAACGACATATACATATAGCCACATACGTATAAAAAAAATTCTATGAACATCCATATATACATACATATAACCACATACATATATATGGCTATGAAAAATGCTATGTAAAAAAATCATCATATAAAAAAATGCTATGAACAAAACAATTAATACATATATGAACAAAACAATTTTATGAACATCCATACATACATAACCACATACATATATATATATATACATTATATATGAACAAAACAATTTTCATCATATAAAAAATATCAACATATATAAAAAAAACACAGAGCCGGGGTGGCGGCTCACAGGGTGGGGGCGGGCCGGGGCAGGGGCGCGCGCGGCCGGGCGCGCTCGGGGGCGGGGCAGCAGGCCGGCGGGGGCAGGGGCGCGGGGTCGGGGACGACGACGGCGACGGCGAGCGCGACGGCGATGACGGGGGCGGGCCGGGGCACAGGGGCGCGCGCGGCCGGGCGAGGGTGCGTCGGCGAGGGTGCGTCGGCGAGGGCGTCGGCGAGGGCTCGGGGAGGAGAGCGCGTCGGCGAGGGCATGGTCCGGCAGCCTGGCGGCGTCGTGCTGTTCAGCGCGGCGTCGGGGGGAAGATGAACTGGGACTGAAAATTTCTAAGTGCTACCTTATATAGCCAGAGCATTGGTCCCGGTTCGTGGCACCAACCGGGACTATCCAATGCCCCCCTTTAGTCCCGGTTGGTGCCACGAACCGGGACCAAAGGTCAGTTTTCAGCAGCCCAAAGGGCGGGAAACAAAGACCTTTGGTCCCAGTTGGTGGCACCAACCGGGACTAAAGGGGGGCATTGGTCCCGGTTGGTGCCACGAACTGGTACCAACGCACCCCTTTGGTCCCGGTTGGTGCTACCAACCGGGACCAAAGGCCCTGCGCTGGCGCGGTGCGGTGGGATGCTTAGTCCCACCTCGCTAATTGAGAGTGCTCGAGAGTGGTTTATAAGCGCTGCTGCGCCCACACTCTCGAGCTCCTCTCAACTGCAGGCTTTCGGGCCTAAACTGTCACTACTTGCCTGTGGGCCTACTGGGCCTGCTGCGGGCCTGAATCCTGGCCCATGGTTGGGTTTCTAGTCATATTCAAGCCGTGGTGGCCCAGTAGGTGGCATTTTTTTTTTCCAGTTTTTTTGTTTTCTTTTTTGCTTTATTTATTTTATTTTGTTTCTACTTACAGCAAAATACTCACTGTTTTTCAGTGATTCTTTTTGCTTTTAGGTAATAAAAATTATAAACTTTCTGTTAGTGCCATTAGTTTTCCAATTTGAATATTTTAAATTTGAATTTTTTAAAATTTGTGTGAATCACTAGTTTGTGAATAACTTTACTATAAAAATAGATTTTTTAGTGATTGTTTTTCCTGCTATTTAATATTACTGTGTTTTATCATTAAATTCAATTTGGTAATTTTTAGGTTATTTGAAATGTCTATTTTAATCAAAAACAAATTTTGTTATTTTAGTTTGCTATTAAAGTTTCAAACAAAAAAATTCTAAAGAGGTTGAAAGTTGGCATGGTATCATCATTTCACCCACATAGCATGTGCTAAAAAGTTGAGAGGGTTACGGCAAAAACTGGATGCACTTCATGTACAAAATGGACAATCTCTTTCGAAGTATCAGGGTTTCGGACGAAAACTCATCTATTACAAAGGGATTTCATTTTTTTGAACTTATTTGAACTCTAGACTTTTTGTGTGTTCAAAATGCACCATTCAAAGCCACATCATCAATTTTCAACCCTTTCTGACTTCATCTGATATTTTTCATGCATTTACTAATTTTTTTGAGCTAAATGACCCTGAAATTGAAAAGCACTACAAATGAATTCTGAAAAGGTTGAAAGTTGGCATGGTATCATCATTTCACCCACATAGCATGTGCTAAAAAGTTGAGAGGGTTACGGCAAAAACTGGATGCACTTCGTGTACAAAATGGACAATCTCTTTCGAAGTATCAGGGTTTCGGACGAAAACTCATCTGTTACAAAGGGATTTCATTTTTTTTAACTTATTTGAACTCCAGACTTTTTGTGTGTTCAAAATGCACCATTCAAAGCCACATCATCAATTTTCAACCCTTTCTAACTTCATCTGGTATTTTTCATGCATTTACTGTTTTTTTTTGAGCTAAATGACCCTGAAATTGAAAGGCACTACAAATGAACTCTGAAAAGGTTGAAAGTTGCTATGGTATCATCATTTCACCCACATAGCATGTGCTAAAAAGTTGAGAGGGTTATGGCAAAAACTGGATGCACTTCGTGTACAAAACGGACAATCTCTTTCGAAGTATCAGGGTTTCATACGGAAACTCATATGTTACAAAGGCATTTCATTTCTTCACATGTAACTGCAGTGATATTCTAGATCAAAGGCATCATCATAATAGTTGTGGAGAGAAAGTCTTCAGTTTTACTTTGCTTGTGTCTTTTGCTTATTGCCCCGTAACCATGGATAATCTTCATCGTTTAACAGGGTGCTTGGGTCAGCCTTGACTTTGAAGGGAGGAATTTCATGAAACTTTTCATAATCTTCAGACATGTCTGTCTTGCCCTCCAATCCCACGATGTCTCTTTTTCCTGAAAGAACTATGTGGCGCTTTGGCTCATCGTATGATGTATTCGCTTCCTTATCTTTTCTTTTTCTCGGTTTGGTAGACATGTCCTTCACATAGAAAACCTGCGCCACATTATTGGCTAGGACGAATGGTTCGTCTGTGTACCCAAGATTGTTCAGATCCACTGTTGTCATTCCGTACTGTGCGTCTACCTGTACCCCGCCTCCTGACATATTGACCCATTTGCACTTAAACAAAGGGACCTTAAAATCATGTCCGTAGTCAAGTTCCCATATGTCCACTATGTAACCATAATATGTGTCCTTTCCCCTCTTGGTTGTTGCATCAAAGCGGATACCGCTGTTTTGGTTGGTGCTCTTTTGATCTTAGGCGATCGTGTAAAATGTATTCCCATTTATCTCGTATCCTTTGTAAGTCAATACAGTCGAAGATGGTCCCCTGGACAACGAGTACAGCTCATCAGAAACAGTGTTGTCACCTCTGAGACGTGTTTCCAACCAACTGGCGAAAGTCCTGATGTGTTCACATGTAATCCAGTCGTCACACTGCTCCGGGTGTTTGGAGCGCAGAATGTTCTTGTGTTCATCGACATACGGGGTCACCAAGGTAGAGTTCTGTAGAACTGTGTAGTGTGCTTGAGACCAAGAATGCCCGTCCCTACATATTATTGAGTCCCCTCCTAGCGTGCCTTTTCCAGTCAGTCTCCCCTCATACCGCGATTGAGGGAGACCAATCTTCTTAAGGCCAGGAATGAAGTCAACAAAAAACCCAATGACATCCTCTGTTTGATGGCCCATGGAGATGCTTCCTTCTGGCCTAGAGCGGTTACGGACATATTTCTTTAGGACTCCCATGAACCTCTCAAAGGGGAACATATTGTGTAGAAATACAGGGCCCAGAATGACAATCTCGTCGACTAGATGAACTAGGACGTGCGTCATGATATTGAAGAAGGATGGTGGGAACACCAGCTCGAAACTGACAAGACATTGCGCCACATCACTCCTTAGCCTTGGTAGGATTTCTGGATCGATCACCTTCTGAGAGATTGCATTGAGGAATGCACATAGCTTCATAATGGCTAATCAAACGTTTTCCGGTAGAAGCCGCCTCAATGCAACCGGAAGCAGTTGCATCATAATCACGTGGCAGTCATGAGACTTTAGGTTCTGGAACTTTTTCTCTGCCATATTTATTATTCCCTTTGTATTCGACGAGAAGCCAGACGGGACCTTCATACTGAGCAGGCATTCAAAGAAGATTTCCTTCTCTTCTTTGGTAAGAGCGTAGCTGGCAGGACCTTCATACTGCTTTGGAGGCATGCCGTCTTTTTCGTGCAAACGTTGCAGGTCCTCCCGTGCCTCCGGTGTATCTTTTGTCTTCCCATACACGCCCAAGAAGCCTAGCAGGTTCACGCAAAGGTTCTTTGTCACGTGCGTCACATCGATTGAAGAGCGGACCTCTAGGTCTTTCCAGTAGGGTAGGTCCCAAAATATAGATTTCTTCTTCCACATGGGTGCGTGTCCCTCAGCGTCATTCAGAACAGATAGTCCGCCGGGACCCTTTCCAAAGATTACGTGTAAATCATTGACCATAGCAAGTACGTGATCACCGGTACGCATGGCGGGCTTCTTCCGGTGATCTGCCTCGCCTTTGAAATGCTTGCCTTTCTTTCGACATTGATGGTTGGTCGAAAGAAATCGACGATGCCCCAGGTACACATTCTTCCTGCATTTGTCCAGGTATATACTTTCGGTGTCAGCTAAACAGTGCGTGCATGCGTGGTATCCCTTGTTTGTCTGTCCTGAAAGGTTACTGAGAGCAGGCCAATCATTGATGGTTACAAACAGCAACGCATGCAGGTCAAATTCCTCCTGTCTGTGCTCATCCCACACACGTACACCGTTTTCATTCCACAGCTATAAAAGTTCTTCAACTAATGGCCTTAGGTACACATCAATGTTGTTGCCGGGTTGCTTAGGGCCTTGGATGAGTACTGGCATCATAATGAACTCCGCTTCATGCACAGCCAAGGAGGAAGGTTATAGATACATAGAGTCACGGGCCAGGTACTGTGATTGCTGCTCTGCTCCCCAAAAGGATTAATGCCATCCGCGCTTAAACCAAACCATACGTTCTTTGCGTCACCTGCAAACTTCTCCCAGTACTTTCTCTCGATTTTTCTACACTGCGACCCGTCAGCGGGTGCTCTCAACTTTCCGTCTTTCTTACGGTCCTCTCTGTGCCATCGCATCAACTTGGCATGCTCTTTGTTTCTGAACAGACGTTTCAACCGTGGTATTATAGGAGCATACCACATCACCTTCGCAGGAACCCTCTTCCTGGGGGGCTCGCCATCAACATCACCAGGGTCATCTCGTCTGATCTTATACCGCAATGCACCGCATACCGGGCATGCGTTCAAATCCTCGTACGCACCGCGGTAGAGGATGCAGTCATTAGGGCATGCATGTATCTTCTGCACCTCCAATCCTAGAGGGCATACGACCTTCTTTGCTGCGTGCGTACTGTCGGGCAATTCGTTATCCTTTGGAAGCTTATTCTTCAATATTTTCAGTAGCTTCTCAAATCCTTTGTCAGGCACAGCATTCTCTGCCTTCCACTGCAGCAATTCCAGTATGGTACCGAGCTTTGTGTTGCCATCTTCGCAATTGGGGTACAACCCTTTTTTGTGATCCTCTAACATGAGATCGAACTTCAGCTTCTCCTTTTCACTTTCGCATTGTCTCTTTGCATCAACAATGACCCGGCGGAGATCATCATCGGGCACATCGTCTGGTTCCTCTTGATCTTCGGCTTCCCCCGTTGCAGCATCACCGTATTCAGGGGGCACATAGTTGTCATCATCCTCTTCTTCTTCGCTGTCTTCCATCATAACCCCTCTTTCTCCGTGCTTGGTCCAAACATTATAGTGTGGCATGAAACCCTTATAAAGCAGATGGGTGTGAAGGATTTTCCGGTCAGAGTAAGACTTCGTATTCCCACATATAGGGCATGGACAACACATAAAACCATTCTGCTTGTTTGCCTCAGCCACTTCGAGAAAATTATGCACACCCTTAATGTACTCGGAGGTGCATCTGTCACCATACATCCATTGTCAGTTCATCTGCGTGCATTATATATAATTAAGTGTGTCAAAAACCATTACAGAACATCATGAATAGATAAATGCCCAAATTAATAGAAGTTCATCATCACATTAAAACCAAAGTACATACATAGTTCTCATTGAACAACATATAGCTCTCCAGAGCATCTAATTAAATCATACATTGAAACTATGTAAAACATTTCAATGCAACAACAAATGCGATCATAATCGCAACCAAGGTAACAATTGATCCAACGACATAATGATACCAAGCCTCGGTATGAATGGCATATTTTCTATACTTTCTAATCTTGAAGCGCATTGCATCCATCTTGATCTTGTGATCATCGACGACATCCGCAACATGCAACTCCAATATCATCTTCTCCTCCTTAATTTTTTTCAATTTTTCCTTCAAGTAATTTTTTTCTTCTTCAACTAAATTTAACCTCTCGACAATAGGGTCGGTTGGAATTTCTGGTTCACATACCTCCTAGATAAAAAAATCTATGTCACGTTGGTCGGCATAATTGTCATAAACAATAAATGAACCAAATAGTTATAAAATATAATATATACCACATCCGAATCATAGACAGGACGAGGGCCGACGGGGGCGGATACCAAAACCATCGCACTATATAATAACAAACAATAATAAAAATAAGAAAATTATACAAGTATCTATCTAAATCATACAAGTAAGAATTTTTCTCTTTTAGAAAGAAGATAAGAACAAGAGGCTCACCACGGTGGTGCCGGCGACGAGATCGGCGCGGGCGATCGACGGCGGTGAAGACGGGGACGGGACGTGACTGACCGCTAAACCTAGATAAATCTTGAGGAAAATGGAGCTTGGAGGTCGAGCTTGGAGAGAAGAAAGCTTAAGTAGTGTGGCTCGGGCATTTCATCGAACACCTCATGTGCATAGGAGGTGAGCTAGAGCACCACAAAGCCCTCTCCTAGCCGGCCAGAAAAAACAGAGCAGTGGAGTGCTCTGCTTGCGGGCGAGGGGGTATATATAGGCACATCATTGGTCCTGGTTGGTGGCTGGAACCGGGACTAAAGGACCTTCTTTGGTCCCGGTTCGTGTCTGGACCGGGACCAAAGGGTTCAGACGAACCGGGACCAATTCCCACGAGGCCCGGCCGGCCCCCTGGGCGCACGAACCGGGACGTATGCCCCCATGGGTCCCAGTTCGTTACTAAACCGGGACTAATGGGCTGGCCAGGCCTGGACCAAAGCTCTGTTTTCTACTAGTGTACTTATGCACTCACATGAGTAATGTGCGAAGTTAAACAAACTATATAGTATATATATAGACTCTAAACAAACTAATATGTTGTTGACCCACAAGTTCTTCATTTTCAAATTAATAATTATGTTCAAATATTCTCTAGATAACCATGCCCTACATACATTTTGAGGCAGGGGGGAGCTTATGCCTTATATGCTCGCTGGTGTACAGCTAATATATCCTAATAACTCTAATTCAAATTATAATATTTTATTTTATTTATGTGCCCTACTTGAGAGTGAGAACTATTCTTCTTTACATGACATGCCGTTTGGTGTTATCTACACACTAGTACACACATATCTCGCTAAAATAGTTTTGTTTGAACCCTTGTTAATTTCTATATATTTTCATTGTATTGGTGGGTGAACATTTCCCTTTTACTACTTTCAGTAGGCATGTTCTACAGTGTGACCCAGGGATAATAGACAAGCACATTGAGAATCTCCTGTCCATAGACCATCGTCTATATTTGTTAAGTCAAGAGAACACTATCAATCAGAAGAGTCCTTGCTTGGGCACATGTTCAGTGTCTGGAATACCATTGAGTCCGAGCAATGAAAACTCATATCATAGTGATGATGATAACCTGTTTGGTACTGCACCAACTGGGCAGTCGATGCCAACTGGAACAAAGACAGTAGGACTAAATGATACTGGAGCCCTGCAAGGTGTCCACTTCCAAAGCTCAGGTAAGCTTCAGAACTATCATTTCCTGAAAGTAATACTTTTGCGGTATATCGCTAACTATGCATGAGAGTTCTAGTAATTAGTACTCAGAATGATTTTTTTTTCTATACAGTATGCATCTCATTACTAAATCTGCAAGACAAAATCAAGTAAATAAACCTCCTTTTGTTGTCTACAGTAGCTGTTGGTACCTCTGTGATTACAGAAGAACCTTCAAGGGGGGATGATCAATTGAAGAGTGACATGTTTAGCTGGGAGGAGTTCCTTGAAATGACTAGGGTGGCGCAACAACCCTTCATGTCAAATGGCGGACTCGTGAATGGCAAAGGGAAGCACATCAACAATCTAACCAATTCAGAGGACTCGCATAGCAGGGCCGCTTATCCATCGAGAAGAGCGGCGCTGCCTGAGGTGATAAGGGGATTCCCTGGTGACCGTATGACGAGTCGGCAGGTCGAATCAGGGAACCAACCAAGCCGCGCCAACCATGTTGTCCTCTACCCAAGCTCAGGTATCTAATGCTCTTCCATCTACATATCAGAACTGTAACACTTATACTGCTTTAGATTGAAAGGATAAATTCAGAACCACAAGTCCAAATGTTGTATTATGGGTAGTGTACTAAAAGCACTTGTCTCATTTCCAGAAATGAAACAACTATTCCCTCCGTTCACCACAAGATGTTTTAACTTCTTTCTGAATCGGATGCATGTTTTGTCAATGAAATAAATAAATATGGATAATCCATCTGTAATTAATAGGCTTAGGCAGTCGGTGATATGCGCTACAAATCTGATTAGAAAAAATGGCCCTGCCTGATGACAGGAACAGGTATAATTGTATGGCTTGTTTCTTATCTGTTCAGGCAGTATGTCAAATCCAGATATTTTCTTTCAAGTTTGTGAATGTAGTATGCATATTATAGTTTGTAAATCATTGATCCCTTTCATCCCTATTCTACTTTCTAGCCAGTTAGCTTCTCTCTGGTCAGTTCACATAACACACAATATCTCCGTGAGCAATTTGCATCATTTTGTTACCGAGAACCTGATTAACTTACTACAGAAGTTGCTTGCTCAGTCAACTTGTACTGTTAACTAACCTGATCACCTCTGTATTTCCGTACCACTACTGTCACAGAGGAACCTTCAGGGCAGACCTTGCAGAACCAGCCAAGTAATGGTTACATCTCACCGGAGACAATGGCACTTGAGCAGATACGTGAAAACTTACTGAGCGAAAACGAGGTTGTCAATGTGGAGCTACAGGATCTCATGAGCACGGTGAACTCCTTGTCCTGCTTGATTGGGCAAGCTGCTGCGGTTGCTCCTCCTCCTCCTCATGCTGAGACAGCCCAAGTGATCAACGTGGCTCCTTCTGAAAGCAGCAGCGCCGGCAACCAGTTCTCTCCATGGATGGAGCTGCCGAGCTCACCATGGGAAACATCACAGGAAGATGCTGAGATATTGGCATCTCTCTCTCAATCATTCCCTTGAGTTGATTTCGGCCTCTCAGTTGGTGTAGCTGCATTGCGCACATCACAAGGATGGAGGCTCGACTGTCTTGACTTTTGATCTCGTCTTGATGATAAATGGGTCTTATTATTATTATTATTATTATTATTATTTGTGTGTGTGCCAGTATATTTGTGGCATAAAAATATCAAACTGCTAGACTGTTGGTTATTGTAATCCAGACATGTTGTACTCTGTTTTGGTTCTCATAAACATCAATATAGACCTACAAGCGATGATGATGTCATGGGACCTGAAAATCCAAACTTGTGTTCCTTTGGAGCATTGCTACACATTGCCAACAAAAACAGCCCAAGTTATTGTTATCCTTGATATTTTGATTGCAGGATATAGTTTTGAGCCCAAGAACACCGCAAGAGTTGGGGCAGCCATGGCAAGGTAGTCATTGAGCGTTGATAGAGCCGGTTGCGGCGCTCCCACATTATCCGACGAGACGCCAGCGCTCCTCTCCTCCTGTTGATCTTTATCACCCGCCTGCCTTTTCCTTCTACAAACTCCACATCCCCATGTTCTGCATTGGTATGGGTTGGGTTCTCAAAGTCATAAGTATAAGAAAGGTTTAGATTCAAATCTACAAAAATTCATAAACTCATCAGGCATCTTTGCAAACACAAGCATGTGAGCATGAGCAACAAATGGAATAGAAGATCTGCAATGACTATTTGTCTTTATTGATGGGGAACCAACAATGTCGAAATGCTTACTATTGGTCAAAGAAAAGATCACGTGTACAAAAGTTTCTTGCTGTTTCAACAAATATTTTGTAGATGGCATGACTTCCAGTAAGATTAGATGCTAGCAGTCTATTTCGATGTCAAAAGCTCCTCGATGATGGTAATTTCCATCAAGTGTTCAGTTGTTCTTGACAATCATTGCTAATACGTGAGAAATGGTTCTTTTAGAAAATGCTTTTGGAAGGGGGTTTCCTATTACTCAAGGAATGTAGTTACCATTACAATCACGCGAGGTCAAATAGATATGCCACAAGCAATAAGTAGCTCAAATGAAGGAAGCAAAACATCGAGGTCCTATCCCAATTGCAGGATTGTGGGAGCACAAGACAACCCCCATCTCATCTAACTAACTTACTAGTGTCTATTAGAAACATAGATTAAAAATTAGGAGTTAGTTTTCAAAGAAATAGTTTGGAGTATTATAACTTCAGCAATACGAAACATTTCAAAACGCAAGGCCACAGAAAAGAACATACTATACAAAATGTACCCAAATATTTTTCATTCGAACATGCTAAAAGATTTACCTTTGTACTTTATTACGGAGGAGATTTTGAATTATAAAGTACTTGAGGTTCTTCTGAACTAAAGCCTACTATATATCCCATAAAAAATATTATTTTCCTCTTTGTTGTACAACCCACAATTCCCTCCCGGTGCTCTATGCATTGAACAATTAATGAATCCATTAATTGAATGCCACGATCCGGTTTTTCTGTACAACCCGCAATTTCCTCGGTTGAAATTAATGTAGGCATGGCATGAGACTTGAACTCAACTCTAAGGAGGGCCCAGGTGAAACTCAAGACATGGGATGTGGTCCTCCCAGGCTACTTCATTTCAGTTGCCAATGACCCTAACTTTTAACTCAACATATCCTCCTGTCAAAGCCTTCCTACAATAATGGAGAACTTATAAACCGGCCAGAAGGGAGATTTTCTTTTCAAGGAGTCGATGCATGTCATAGATCGGACTATGCCACCGCAAGAGGAGTGTACGTATGCAAATAACGAGAGCGAGGAAGATGATGAGATGTCACCATTCGACACTATGAGCCACGTGAGTGTATGTTGGTGTTCATTTCTGTCCTCATAAAGTTATTTCTTCTTCTTTATTTACTGCTTTTAATCCCGATTCTTTCTAGCCACTATGCATGTGGTTATTTGTGTGGTTGAATTGGTAGCTTATTTTTTGTTTTCTTGAATTCATTTAAAATATGCAATCTAGGTTGCTAGATCTAATGTGAATTGTTTTGAACTATAGAATTCATAGTAGATATAGCAAACAAGAAGGTCGATTCCATCATCGTGTTATGATTTTCATGGATTTTATGTGAGATATTGACAAGGAACATAATAGCTAATGTTTCATCTACTTTGATGAAGCATCAGATTAAGTTATGCACATTTCACATGTTCTACTACTCTCCCTCTTGCTATCATCTCGAGATCTACACGGAAAATACATGACATGACACAGTTCTGGTGTGTGGGGTTAACTAGATCTGTTCAAAGAAGAAAGAAAAACAAATCCTTATACCTAGTCTAACTCGTTTATAGTGGTCCTATGTGAAACAATAATCCACATATAAGCTAATATCTCTTATATTTGTCGTAAAGGTTTTAGAGGAGCATCTACAAGACTAAAGTCCATGCTATGGTAAAAATATAAAGAATTTTAGTCATCTCAATCTGCAGAATAGTGGATGCCTACAAGGCACCGTGAAAACTATATCTAAACAATAGGATCTTCAGCTCAGGTACAAGGAATCCGAGTAATGACACAATAGTAAGCTACTTCAATTCATCAATCAAGAAAGGATCATTTGTTAGACTGAGCACTACTTATTGCATGTTTCATTTGGTTTTAGAGTGTCTCCTAGATTACATGACGACTTCTCAAATGCTAAAGCACGGACGTCATCCATCGGCATACAAAGTTTTGCCGCGCACGCCAGCCTAGGGTGGCATGCTTTCTTCTTCTAAGCACCGGTAGAAGCTCCACCATTTCACATAGGAAGAAAATGTTATTGTTTATTTAACTGAAGGATGATAGGCTAGAAACAGAACACAGAGGGCCTACGAAAACTAGGGACAGTGCCTATGTCTGCTCTATCAATCTAGTCAAGGACTAGCAGTAATTTTTGTAACCCCCTTTGTACATTTAATACGGATATAAATAGATTAGCGCATATTAAATGTCTTCCAAATATAAATATACAATCCAGGTTTGTTATTATAGCAAAAATTCATGAAAAGCACAATGGTGTAGTTTAATTATACCAAAATACATGTGTGGTTAAGTTAGGGCTGACTGAATGTGCAATCTATTGTGTAATATAATTAGTAAATTAATTTAGAAAGATAGGAGGAATCATATTTTAGAATGACTAATAAGTAAGTATATTTTATTCTTCACATTAGATGTTTAGTAAGACATATTTTGAGGTTAATTTACCTCTATCATATTGAAGATATTCATTAATGCTTGCTCTATGCAGATAACATGTGGCACTCTCGTGCATGCGAAAGGATCCCGTGCTTGTCCAGCCATAGTTGGCGTGATTCATAGCAGAATTATACCAATTTAGTACTCGAGCAATAATTTAGAACTCCAGCAAAAAGTAGCACTTCTGTTACTGGTTTAATTTCATTCCATCCAAAGGATCCAAAGTTCCTACCATTTTGAAATGTGATTGTCTTCTTCACGTTCTTAGGACATGTACAATGTAGCAGTTTTGATCTTCTCCCAAGTAACATAGGATATAATGGTTTTAGAGAGAGAGAGAGAGAGAGAGAGAGAGAGAGAGAGAGAGAGAGAGAGAGAGAGAGATTGTGAGAATCACAATTCTGAGTCGAATCAAAACTGCTATAGTAGGATCTCAAATCACGGAATCATAATTATCGAAACTATAGAATAATAGATTCTGTTGACAACAATCACAGAATCACTCCAACCTGTTTAGATGATACAGTCACGAAATGACATGATAGAATTGTGCTTGCATCCTTGTATGGGGAAGAAGTAAATGATTTCGGGATGTCTGTTCAATATTATATTTGCTATATAAATGTTTCTTGTTTTGGAAAATGTTTGAACACAATTATATTCATATTGTCTCTCTATAATACTTTCGTTTACTATTCGTCACAGCAGTCAGATGGAGGTAATGATGTGATCGGTGAGCTATTTTGTCGGCAATCCAGTAATGGACATGTGCCATTAGGTTTAAACTTGGATAAAGCACCCTCTGCTTTGGAGCTTATACAAAACAAACTAGCGCTAGGCTCCAAAGTACCAAGAAAGGAAGCCCCATGTGCTACGCACATAAAACCAACTGCGGTACAAGGAATGAAGCCCTCAAAAAAGTTACGGGCTCCCAGTTTCCACGCTTCCATTCTAAGAATTGGGGATTGGGAGGTAAAAAAAATTCTCGACCCGTGTACTTTTTCTTCTAATGTATAGTATATGGAATACCTAAAATTTTCATATCTTAGTTTGTTATTAATGTAGATATCGCACTTGCTTACCTTTTTCTATAAAAAGTGGGTAACCCTCAGTCTCACGGATGTGTGCGGTATTACACTTGTTTAATATATTTTGAAATTTGTTTCTGTTGTCATAGTTAGTCACTAAAATATTTGAAATAGTTGCCAGTCAAGTTCATCTTTGCATTGGATTTACTAAAAAATAATTTTTTTTAACTTATGATGTTATAGTTTTATCAAACTAGTATGATTGATCCTACAATATTTAGATGAGTGTTAACCATTTTTATGTATTATAGTTGAAATCAAGATACAAAGGAGACCTTGTGGCAAAATTCTATTTTGTGAAGAGCAAAGTGGTGTGGGAAATGATCAATGAAGGTTTGAAGAGGAAAATAGAGATAAAATGGTCGGACATTTCTGCCTTGAGGATAACTTGTCCAAAAAAATTACCAGGGATATTGGACATTACGGTACGTGACGAGTGATGCATATTATAAAAATTATCATGTTAATATGTGTAAATTAAGTTGTCTACTAAAATAAATTGAAGCATGCGATGCATTTCACCCTATACAACATGCAACAAATAACAATAAGGAACAAATTCTAATGGTAACCAATGTAGATGTTCATTCTCTATTATTGTGGATACTATTTGGTTTCTCGATTGTTACTAGTGATGCACCCTTTTTTATGGTATTACAAGTTATATCTTGCTTTCTCCATTTAGGTGTCTGTGCAACCGCAGTTTTTCAAAGAAGGCAACACACTACCATACAGGAGCACTAGGTGGGTTGCAACTACGGATTTTACCGGTGGGCAATCAAGCATGAATAGGTAATATAAGATCTGTGTACAATTATGATTAAACTGAATATTCCAAAAGAAGCAACAAATGATTTTCCACTTCATGCGCAAAAAATCTCCTTTTTTTTTGTTAATGCAACAGAAGCATTATCTATTCATTAAGAAAAAAATGACATTGTTTGTTAATTAGGAGAAACTGGGCTAAAACCTGATCTAAATGTCACAAACACTACAACACGTTGGTCGGTCGGAGGCATTATGATGAAGCCACT
The DNA here is from genome assembly GCA_011799875.1 of Thinopyrum elongatum. Lineage (NCBI taxonomy): Eukaryota > Viridiplantae > Streptophyta > Magnoliopsida > Poales > Poaceae > Thinopyrum > Thinopyrum elongatum. Next base: position 505,819,807 of record CM022301.1, on the reverse strand, counting down.
GTTGCATTTTGCTTTGGACGCGTTCTTCTAAAATGCCTCAAATACTCTGGTCTGACCAGCGTATTTGAGGCATTTTAGAAGAACGCCTCCAAAGCAAGATGCAACAGTGACAAAATTTCAGAACGCCATATTTCGGGCGTACATACAGGCGCATCAGAAGAACGCTGTGGCTTGGATCTTTTTGGCGGCATTCTGCAGAAGGCCTGCCTTTATGCTGTATTAGAAGGCGTTCCTAGGCAAGGTATGCACGTAGATTGGCTGCGGGGCTGTCGCAGCGGCGGTGGCGCATGAAGGGGACTGGACGGCGATCAGTCGACGAGCAGCTGCAAGCTGGCCTGTACTGCGGCCGGTGCGGTGACGGTAGGCTAGTGGCCGAGCTGCTGCGGCCAGGCATGAGAAAGGCGTCGTCGTTAAATCTCTAATCTCCAGGCATCGTCGTTTACTTAATCCCAGCGTTCGGCCCGCTGGCGATACTGCCTTTCGGTGGAGAGACATGCATACCTGTTTACGCGGTGAAATAAAGAGACTTTTTACACTACATCCTACTACCGGAAATAGTGGGTAGTATATAATTGATCCGATGATCATCATTTTTTTAGAAAAGGAGGTTAAAACACCGGCCTCTGCATCAATCGACGCATACGACTATCTTTATTAATTATTCAACAAAGGTTTAACAAGAACATACATCAAACCATCCGATGGTCATTATCGATCCCTGATTTTCCTCCCTAGGACATTTTGGTAATTGACTTTTAGGGTATATTTGTCTTTTCTTAATGTTAATTGTAATGATTAATAACGTAGGTAATCAGACCTGTGAAAAAGGGAATTGTCCCTCATCTTAGTTTGTAGGTTTGGCCCTCATTCTCAGGCTGTTCGTCATTCTTCTGGTGACGCAGCAGTCCCAGCAGCCCGGCGGCCGTCTCCTCAGTCGCACAGGGCCGGCCGCTCCGTCTCCCGGCCTTCGGTCGCCGCCCCAAGACCTCCGCTCCGTTGCGCCCGTCGGCCCTCTCTCTGTCGCATGATCTTCGGACCGCGCCCGAGATCGGTTTCTCCGCAAGTCGTCTTTCATTAGTGATAGCAATGTCCTCCTCCTTTCCAAATGAGCCTGCTTTCATGTCACAACTGCCGGCTAGGACAGGAGGGGGGGCGACTGGGGGCTCGGCATCGTCCTCTCGCCCTAGCGCCGCGAGCGATCGTATTTCTTTTTCAAGGTACCAGGTGTGTCCGTGGAGAGGATGAGCCATGGGGGTGCGGAAGGCCCACGTTTTTGCTAAACAATACTGCCGAAACTGCCCCTAATCACAAAATATACTACTGAAAATCTGCAGCAGTATTTCCAAATCTGGGTCGTCCAAACACAATAATAAACGGCCTGTATTGATCTGATGTACCGTAAAAGGTCTCATAATAAAGCATACTTTTAGTTAAACAATAATAGGTCAGCTGGTCTAGTGGTAATTGTCCAGCATCAATCTCTACTCGTTGCTGTTAGAGTCCTTCCTGCGACAACTTTCATAGATTTTTAAACCTTCGGAGGCGTTACTGAAAAACGCCAGCATTCTGGAGAAACGCTGCTAAAAGCATATCAAAGCAATTCGATGTCGTTTAGAGGCAATTGAGAACCATTGTTCTTTACGTGACATGCCGTTTGATGTTACCTACTATTTATGTGCCCTACTTAAAATTGAGAACCATTGTTCATTACGTGACATGCCGTTTGATGTTACCTACTATTTATGTGCCCTACTTAAAATTGAGAACCAATTGAGAACCATTGTTCTTTACGTGACATGCCGTTTGATGTTATCTGCACACTAGTACATACGCATCTGGCTCAATTAGTTTTGTTTGAACCCTTGTTAATTCCATATATGTTCATTGTATTGGTGGGTGAAGATTTCCCTTTTACTACTTTCAGTAGGCATGTTCTACAGTGTGGACCAGGGATAATGGACAAGCACATTGAGAATCTCCTCTCCATAGACCATCGTTTATATTTATTAAGTCAGGAGAACAATATCAATGAGAAGTGTATGAGCAATGAAAACTCATACAGTAGTGATGGTGATGACCTGTTTGGTACCGCACAAACTGGGCAGTCGATGCCACTTTATCCGATGCCAACTGGAACAACAACAGTAGGACTAAATGATTCTGGAGCCCTGCAAGGTGAACACTTCCAAAGCTCAGGTAAACTTCAGAACTAACATTTCCTGAAAGTTTACTTTTGCGGTATATCGCTAACTATGCACGAGAGTTGTATTAATTAGTACTCAGCATGGTTCTTTCCTATGTCGTATGCATCTCGTTACTAAATCTGTAAGATAAAATCAAGTACATTGACCTCTTTTTGTTTTCTGCAGTAGTTGTTGGTGCCTCTGTGATTACAGAAGAACCTTCAAGGGGTGGTGATCAATTGAAGAGTGACATGTTTAGCTGGGAGGAGTTCTTTGAGATGACTAGGGTGGCGCAACAACCCTTCATGTCAAATGGAGTCATGAATGCCAAAGGGAAACACATCAACAATCTAACCAATTCAGAGGACTCGCATAACAGGGTCGATTATTCGTCGAGAAGAGTGGCGCTGCCTGAGGTGGTAAGGATGTCCCCTGGTGACAGTATGACTAATCAGCAGGTCAAAGCAGGGAACCAAGCAAGCAGCGCTGACCATGTTGTCTTCTACCCAAGCCCAGGTATATACTACTATTCCTTTATCTACAAGTCAGAACTGTAACACTTATACTGCTTTGATTGGAAGGATAAATTCAGAACCATGTATCCCCGAAATGGAACAACTACAACATTAGGTCAAGTTTTCATGAACTTGAAGAAGTGCAATTTTACCGTGCCAATAGTAAAATGTTATATTCATTCTTGGGAAAGCAAGGCCAAATAATAGATGCAACAAGTACACAATTTTTTGCACTGAAAACAATAAACATGGCGCTGCAAATCTGATTACAAAAAACAATGTTATATGGCTTGTTTCCGATCTGCTCAGGCAGTATATTGAACCCAAGAATATTTTCTTGCAAGTTTCTGAATGTATAGTAACCAGGACTAACATAAGTAAACCTACACGGTAACAAACTCTAATCCTAATACTACGAGTACTATTCCTGTATGACTCGGTGATTGATTCCTATCCTAGCCGGACCGCACTCGTGGTTATCTCCAACATCGATCATTTTTATCCGTATTCTTCTACTTTATAAATCATGTAGCTTCACTCTAATCAGTTGACATGGCACGCAAAATTTCCTTGTGCAATTTGCATCATTATAAATCAAGAATATTTTGATGAGAACCTGATTCACTTGTTATAGAAGTGACTTGTTCACTCAACTTGTACTAAGAGTTAACTTGTACTGTTAACTAAACTGACCACCTCCTTATTTCTGTACCACTACAGTCACGGAGGAATCTTCAGGGCAGACCTTGCTGCAGAACCAGCCGAGTAATGGTTACATCTCACCGGGGACAATGGCACTTGAGCAGATACGCGAAAACTTACTGAGCGACAACGACGATGAGAATGTGGAGCAACAAGATCTCATTTTTGTGGAGCAACAGGATCTCATGAGCACAGTGAACTCCTTGTCCTGCTTGATTGGGCAAGCTGCTGCGGTTGCTCCTCCTCCTCCTGACGTTGAGCCAACCCAGGTGATCAACATCGGCGACCAGTTCTCTCCACTGATGGAGTGGCCGAGCTCACCATGGGAACCATCACCACAAGATGCTAAGATGTTGGAATCTCTCTCTCAATTATTCCCTTGATGAGTTGATTTCGGCCTCTATGTTGGTGTAGATGGATTGCGTACATCACAAGGTTGTAGGCTCGCCCGTCTTGACTTTTGATCTCGTCCTGATGATAAACAGGTCTGATTATGATTATGTGTGTCAGTGTATTTGTGGCATAAAAACATCAAGCTGCTAGACTTTTTGGTTGCTATTGTAATGCAGAAATGTTGTACTCTGTTTTGGTTCTGATAAACATCAACATAGACCTACAAGCCAGGATGATGTCATGGGACTTGAAAACCCAAACTTGTGTTCTTTGGAGCATTGCTACACATTGCCAACAAAAACAGTACACGCGCGGGAGACGATAAACATGACATGAACAGTGTTGCCGTCACAGGTTGTGACGGCAAACGCCATGTGTTGCTTGCCGCCACGGGGCAGGTGGTAGTTTTTGCCAATTCTACTCAGATCTGGTCTTTTCTGTCATTACACTCGTGCATGTGGTCTAAAATGTCCAAATTTCACTTCTGTTGGTGGTCCATTCACTGCGGTCCACGTCGCTCAAGCCACACCCGCGGTCACCGCGATCTGGGCGGTTGCTTACTGCTGGTGCTGTCCGCATTGCGCAGGTCGTCCCGCTGGCACATGTTGATGTTGCACAAGCTACCGTCCTCTGCACCGGTGCCAACTCCGTGATTCCTCGCTTTGAGGTTGTTTCATCTTCCTCCCTGGATGGATCTTCCCCCTTATCTCCCACTACTTTCAGTCCAAGTTGCCGCTCGAGGCCGGGAACTACTCCAAGTACAAGTACAACGTCCAGAACAATGTTGATGAGGAGCCTCCCACGCAACTGTGGCACCATGATCATGCTCTAGATGTACGATACGATCGCGGACGATCTGCTGGGCGCGGTGATGTCTCCGGCTAGCACGGAGTACCATGTCTGGCACCAGCTCCATCTAATCTTTCCGGGCAACGAGCCTGGGTGTGCGCGATGCACATCGGCTGATCGGCACTGAGTTCCGGAGCTTGGTCCAGGGACCTCTCCATCGCCGAGTACAGCTGTCGACTTAAGTCGTTACTTGACGCCCTCAATAATATCTTTGAGCCCGTTATTAATGACCGCACACTAATCATGTAGCTCATCCGTGATCTTAGAGCATCTCTAAAGACACTGAACTTTAAAATAACCGTTGTTTTACAGTTTTGGACGAAAAAAAAATCCATTTCAAATCCCGTAAAACGGCTGGTACTGTAAAAAAACAGCTCCCAATAAAAAAGCCCCCTATAACCTCAGATTTCAAGATTTTGCCCGTTGTTCACGGTTTCCTCTATCGCACGGAAACTGTTGGCGGGAAGGAAGTTTGACGAGCAACCACTCCCACCCCTGCGCCTCCGCCGCAGCGCCTCGCCGCCGCCGCAACCATGGGCTTCAGGCACCTCTGCACGAGCCCCCCTCGTGCCCCTGCCTCTCCTCCTCGCCTGCGCCTCATACGCCGCGACCATGGCCACAGCCACCATGACCGGTCGCCGAGCAGCCCCTGCACGGCCCGGAAACACACGCCCCTCTATGTGAGCCCCTCGTGTCCCTGCCTCTCCTCCTCGCATGTGCCTCGCGCGACGCGACCAGGGCCGGCCGCCGAGCAGCCCCTGCCCGACCTCCTCCTTCGCTCCAGCCGACATCTCCCATGACCTCCCACGTCGAGACCCTCCTCGCCGGCTGTGCACGCCCGTAGCTCTCTCTGCGAGCTCCTGTGCCCCTTGCCCCTCCTCTGTTGCTCCACCGTCGCCTCGCCATGGATGCCTCCTACCCGAGCAACCGCTGCTGTCACAGTAGCCGGCGGGCTCCGGCGACGCGCCACTTCTGCACAGCCACGTCAACCCCAAGACCGGCGGCCGCCAGTTCTTCAAGATGACCACCGGCGTTGTTGCCATGGAGCGGCCAGGACCCAATTGTAATCTAGATTTTGTTTTGAGGGTGTTTTGTGCTATTTTCCAGGGACCCAGTTGTAAATTTAACTACTGAAAAGTGGGCTCAACATCTGACATGGAAGATTTTTACGGGATCTATTCTGCCAGAACACATGCCATACTGTAAAAACGTGCAAAAACATTTTGCGGTATGCTGTAAATCTATTTTGCAGTACGAGATTACAAAGGATCTACTAGAGTTGCACTTAGTCATCGATTATAGGTAATGAGACAAACGTTTTACTGATGCAAGTTTCCTTCACGCATTTGTACAGGCCGTTCAGATCACCCTCAACGAGTTGTCTAGCGGGTGCTCACCATCGAGCGCGGATGCAACTCCAGCCGCTCCTATAACCACGGTCCGTCTGTGGAGCCGCTCGGGCTTCGATTTCTTGGCTGACAAGGGCAAAGGACCCTCCGTCTCGCCCACCAACATTGTCGCTCATGCGGACGCGGTCATGGGGGGTTGCCCACCACCGGATTTGGTTGTGGCTCTGTTGGGCGTGGAACATCCCCACAACCTGTTGTGCACCCGTAGATGGGGTACATTGTCTCGTGGGGCCTTATACCTCCTCAAAATCCGTTGCGCGCCCTAGACCACGCCCAACGCAGTCGGCATCCTGGGGCTCGACCACCACCGCTCTACACCAGGCGTACCCTGTCCCTGCTCCTGCTCCACCACCTCCCGACACGCCTTCCTGGGAGTAGTAAAACCAGCTCAACGTTGCCCTGCACAACCTTTTGATGTAGTGGCAAGGGGGCAATGGGCAGGACTGGTTCCTTGACACGAGAGCTTCCTCCCATGTGGCAGGTAAGACAGACACCTCACCTCTTATCTCCCCCTTCATTGCGTTGTTCCTAGCGCATTGTCGTTGGTAACTGCACCCGCATTCCAATCTCCATAGTTGGCTCAACCGGTTTCTCCTCTTTCACCCTCAATGACATTCTTGTTTCTTCAAGTATCATCAAGAATTCAACTTATGTTTGTCGTTTTACTCGTTAGAATTCATGTACCATCGAATTGATCTATTTGGTTGTACTGTGTAGGACCTAGAAATTCGAAGAATCATATCATGAGGTCGAATAGCCATGGCGAGCTCTATCCTTTCTTGAAAAACACCTTCGTCCAACATGTCCATTGTGGATGATCTGCGGCATCAACACCTCGGGCGCCCTAGAAATAAATATATTTATGTTTTAGTCAAGTCTTCCTTCCATCATTTACTCCATCCATTCCTTTTTAGTTTGCATATAAAATTTGTCTGAAGTCAAACTTTGTAAAGTTTGACCAACTTTATAGGAAAAATATCAACATCCACAATACCAAATCAATATCATTAGATGCATCACAAAATTATTTTTCATACTGTATAACTTTAGTATTGTAAATGTTGATATCTTTTAATATAAATTTGGTCAAATTTCACGTCGTTTGATTTCAGACAAATCTTATACGCAAAGTAAAAAGAAATGGAGGGAGTAATAAAAACATTGCCGGATTTGGTGTTTGTGAGTCGTGTCAATTATGCAAGGAGGCCCATTTACCTTTTTCTAGTTCAAATTTCCTTACTAGGGTGCCATTTCAATTAATACACTGCGATTAGTGGACTTCCCCCATTTGTACTCTGGTTTTCAATATTATCTTGTGACGCACTCATTGAATTTTTCATTGCGCAAAAATCTGACACTTCTAACACTATTCTTCGTTTCTTCACTCTAGCCATGGCTCCTGCTTCTGTGTCTCCTTCCCTCACACTTCGCCATGAAGCAGAAAGACGTACGCTAATCCACACCACCGACGACGTACTTTGGGTGATGCTCCTCCACAGCAAACTACCTCCTCAGTTCTAGGTGGAAGTCCATACACCGTCATATGTTCTCAACCAACAATCCACCTCTTTTGTCCAATTCCAAACCTCGTATTTTTACCTTTTCGGCCACCACCTGACCTATCATCTCCTGTGAGTATTCTGGTGCCTATGTTGTCCAAACACCTATGCCACCATCCCAAAAAAACTCTCCCCAAGATTCTCGCAATGTGTATTCCTCGATTACCCTCTCTAGAACACATGATACCGGTTTTTTATCTCCAAACCTGCAAAGTTATCATCTCGTGGTATGTCATATTTGACAAAAAAATCCCTATTTTTTTGCTGAATCCCGCACTTCTCTTAGTTCCTCGTCTGCCACAGAAAATCCTAGCATAGAAATCTTTCCCGAATGTCGCACCCTACCTACCTCGTACCAGTCTTGTCGCATATATCCACCGGGATCCTCGCGCCTCAGATTCACAGTTGACCAGCTACCAGCATGGGTGGGCCACTTGAATCCCCCTCGCAATCTGTCCCCGTCCACCCGCACCCTCTATGTGCTCACCAGTTGTCCCTCCGTACATAGCTGACCACGCCGCCAACTCTCTCGGGCCCGCAGTCACCTCGTCACCCGCACGTGCGCCCATGGTCCCAACTTGTCCGCCGGTCCAACTGTGCCACATGCCCATCCTCAGCCCCTACGAGTCATCCCGATAGCACCACCACCTGGTAACGTACACATCATGCGCACCAGGGACAAAATGGGTTTCTCTCTTCCTAAATAGCAAGCTTCGATCCATGCCTCTTCTTTTGCTATCATCCCAATACCTTTGTCCTACTCCATAGCCGTCTAAGATTCCAACTAGTAGAACGCAATGCTATGGAATATAATGCACTGTTGTGGAATAATATGTGGTTTTTGGTGCCTCGTCTTGCAGGTGCTAGCATGGTTACAATGGATTGATTTTTCGATGTAAATTCAAGTCTCCGGCACGCTAGCTTGGTATAAATCATGGAGGGTGCTTTGCAGCTTCACACTTCAGGTCAGCATCGACTATAGTGAGACTTCCAGTCAGCGTCCCTCCTCTCCTGTTGATATCTATTGCTCTTGCCTGCCTTTTCCTTCTAAACACTCCACGTCACCATGTTCCACGTTTGTATGGGTTGGGTTGTCAAAGTCATCAGTATAAAAAAAGGTCCAGGTTCAAATATAAAAAAGTACATAGTCACATGAGGCATCTTTGCAAACACAAGCACGTGAGCATGAGCAACAAATGGATAATGTCTATTTATCATTCTTGCTGGGGAACCAACAATGTCAAAATGCTTGCTATTTGTCAAAGGAAATATTAATTTCCATCCTATTTCAGCAAATATTTAGAAATGGTATGACATCTAGTAAGATTAGATGATAGGTTGTCTCAAGGTCAGAAGATCCTTGATGATGGTGGTTTCCGCCAAGGACGTAGAAAACAACATACTGTAAAAAAATGTACCAAAATCTATTTCTTTCAAACATGATAAAAGATTTACCCTTTTTGTTTATTAAGGTGGAGAATTTGGAATATAAAGTGCTAGAGGTTCTCCAGAACCAAAGCGTACTCTCCCGTAATAAGATTTCCCAAATTTATTCCATAGCACCATTCCAAATTCTCTTTTGTTATACAACCCACAATTACCTCCTGGTACTCAATTCATTGAACAATTAATGAATGCATTAATTGAATGCCACGATCCGGTTTTTCTGTACAACCCACAATTTCCTCGGTTGCAATTAATGTAGGCATTAAACTTGATTGCAACTCTAAGGAGGGCCCGTATGAAACTCAAACACATGGGACGTGGTACCATTTCAAGTGAGACCTATTTCCTCTTCACCCTCCTATAAAATCCTAGACTACTCCCTTTTCGTTGCCAATGACCCAAACTATTACCCCCACCATACCCTCTTGTCAAAGCTCTCCTGCAATAACGAGCAACTTATAAACCGGCCAAAAGGGGGTTTTATTTTCAAGGAGATGATGCATGTCATAGATCGGACTATCCCACTGCAAGAGGAGTGTAGGTATGCTAATAATGAGAATGAGGAAGATCAGGAGATGTCATCTCTCAATAATATGATCCACGTGAGTATATGTTGGTGTCCATTTATATCCTCATCAAGTGATTTCTTCTTCTTTATTTACTACTTTTAACCTCTAATTCTTTTCTATTCACTATGCATGTAGTTGTTTGTGTGGTTGAATGTCTACCTTATTTTTGTGTTGTTGAATTCGCTTGAGATATGAAATCTAGGTTTGCTAGATATATTGTAAATTTTTAGGAAGTACTATTTATATTATATATAGAAATCAAGAGGGTCAATTCCATCATGTGTACTTGTTCTGATATTCGGGGATTATGTGAGATTTTGACAAGGAACATAATACCAATATTTCAACTACTTTTTGATGAAGCATGAGATTAAGGTATGTGCATTTCACATGTTCCACTATCATCCATCTTGTTATCATCTCAAGATCTACACGAACAATACATGGCATGGCACAGATCTGGTGTTTGGAGTTAACTAGATCTATTCGAAGAAGAAAGAAAAATACCCTTATTAGCCTAACATGGTTATAGTGGCCATATGTGCAAAAGCAATCCACATATAAGCCAGTCTGTTATCTATTTGTTATATTCGAGGAGCATCCACAAGACTAAAGGTCGTGTTATGATACAAAAAATGGCAGTCCTCTCAATCTATAGAATAGTGAACATCTACAAGGCATCATGAAAACTATATCTAAAATAGGATCATCAGCTCAGGTACGAGGAATCCTGGGAATGACACAATAGTACACTACTGCAATTCCTCAATCAAGAAAGGATCATTTGTTAGACTGATAACTACTTTTTGCATGGTTCATGTGGTTTTAGTGTGTCTCCTAGATTACGTAACGACTTATCAAATGCTAACGCACGGACGTCACTATTTCCATACAAAGTTTGGCGCGCACGCCAGCCTAGGGTGTCATGCTGTCGTCTTCTAACACCGGTGGAAGTTCTACCATTTCAAATAGAAATAAAAGTTGAAGTTTTTGTCCGACTAATTGCAGTATAATGAGCTAGAAACAAAAGGAAATTGGGCTTACAAAAACTGGGATCGCTGCCTAGTCTGCTTTATCAATCTAGTCAAGGACTAGTATTAATTTTTGTGAACCGGTTTTGTACATTAAATATGAATATACATAGATTAGCGCATAATAATTGCCTTCCAAATGTACATATATAATCCAAGTTAAATACTATAGAAAAAATTCATGAAAATCGTAATGGTGTAGTTTAATTCTAGCCAAATACATGTGTGGTCAAGTTAGGGTCGATTGAATGTGCAATCTATTATGTAACACAATTAGTAAATTAATTTATGAAATATAGGTGGTATCACATTTTAGAATCTTCTAAGTATATTTTATTCTTCATACTGGACGTTTAGTTAGACATATTTTGAGGTTTGATGTACCTATATCATATTCAAGATACAAACTAGTGAAATACTTATTCATTAACGTCTGATCTATGCGGATATGTGGATAAGATATCTAGAATTCCCCCCCCCCCCTTCCCCCCGCACATTAAGCACATATAGTTCTGCACGCATTACTTGGCACTCCCTCCTTTTAGAATAAAGAACATTAAATGCACATACATAGATAGGTCGACAATAGATTTCTTTCATCAATTATTTGTGCATATATTCCTAAATTAGTATTGTGTAAACCACCACCAAAGATAGATATAAACAATTTATTGTTGTCAAGATTGACAAAGTATCCATCAAAATTTGAGAACTCTAGAAAAATAGCACTTGTGTTACTGGTTTAATTTCATCCATCCAAATGATTGAAAGTTCCTACCTTCTTGAAACGTGATGATCTTATTCACGTTCTTTAGAAAAATATAATGAAGGAGTTTTAGTCTTCTCCAAAGTCACAGGAGGGAGAGAGAGAGAGAGAGGGAGAGGGAGAGAGGGAGAGGGAGAGAGGTGAGAGGACCAGAGGCAGCGTCCCGCACGAGTGGGGAGCATGCCCGAGAGGAGAGTCAATGAACGTGATCGCATGAGTCGAATGCTCACGCTTAGAGATCTCAGGTTGGCTTGAGACGGGACTTTAGAGCCCGAGAACGGTCGAGCGCCAGGTAGTACGAACTTGTTAAGCCCGCCCCGTGTAATTCGGTCGAAGATTCTAGCGAGGACGGTGTGAGGGATACTCCGAGGGTATTGACACACGTTGAATGATGCGCCGTACTGGGGAGAGGGAGAAGAGAGAGGGAGAGAGGGAGAGGAGAGGGGATGAAACGAGGAGACCACCGAGAGATAGCGCAGATTCGAGGGACAAAGAGAGATGTGGATGAGAGGCCCTCCGACGAGATGAGAGAGGAGGGGCGACCAGGAGGGGAGACTGATGGAGGAAGAGGGAGAAAGAAGGACGGCGAGGAGATGAGGGAAAGAGGAGAGGGAGGAGAGGAGAGGGAGAGAGGGCAGAGGGAGAGGGAGAGGGGAGGGGGAGAGGGACCGAGAGAGAGAGAGAGAGGGAGAGAGAGGAGAGAGAGAGAGAGAGGAGAGAGACGAGAGAGAGGAGAGAGAGGAGGAGGGAGAGAGAGAGAGAGAGAGAGAGAGAGTTACTTTGTGTTTCAACTAGTGTATCATCATATTTAATACAACAATATCAGAAGGAGAAAAATGTGTAACAAAATGTTAGAAATGAGATATTTATTTTTGGGCTAATTCATCAAATTCCAATGCAATGCGAGAGGAAAATGGGTCCCATATATTAATGTCACATATGGCAAATACATGACCATATGTTAGGAATTTAAGTTTTTGGCAGAGTTGTGCTTGCATTTTACATCAATGGACATGATACTTACACCTGACCTGATGTCGTACTTGGAGTTCAAGTCGGATGGGGTGTTGTAGTGTGCATGCTAACCATTTGAATTTAATGGGGATATGAGCGGTTCCTAGTTATTTTTGGATACAAATATTTATGCCTATTAACTCACTGTTCTTGGGGTGTAGTCGTTGTCCAAGTTTAATGACATGCACTATTTTGTATATAGTATATTGGGAGCAAGCTTCTCATAATCACGATTCTGAGTCAGATCAGGGCTCCTATGGTAGGATCGCGGATCAGAGAAGTTTACCCATCAAAACTTTAGAATCATAGATTCAATTGACAAGAATTGTACAAGCACTCCAACCAATTTAGATCGTAAAATCACATGATAAAATTGTGCCACTGAAATCCTTGTATGGGGGAGAAGTAGATGATTTTGCGATGTTTGTTTTATATTATTTTTGCTATCAAAATGTTTCTAGTCATAGAAAATGGTATGAACACAAATATATTTATATTGTCTCTCTATAATACTTTCTTTTACTATTCATCATAGCAGTCAAATGGAACTAATGATGTGATCGAGGATCTCTTTTCTCGGCAGTCACCAATGGGCATGGGCCATTAGGTTTAAACTTGAAGAAAACACCCTCTGTTTTTTATTCTATACAACAGAACCTAACGCCAACCTCCAAAGTAAAAACAAAGGAATCCACATGTGCTATACACACAAGAACTACTGCGGTACAAGGAATGAAGCCTTCAAAAAAGTTGTGGGCATCCCATTTTCGAGCTTCCATTCTAAGAATTGGGGATTGGGAGGTAAATGTTATCTCAACTCATGTACTTTTTATCTGATATATAGTATATGAAATACCTAAATTTTGTGTACCTTAGTCTTCTATTATATGTCGATACCTATGTAAACCCTCTGTCTCACAAATACACGACCATTATTACACTTTTCACTATATTTCCAAATTTTGTTTCTCTTGTTATGAAATAGTTGAAAATTGGCAGGCAAGTTCATCTTTGCATTGGATTTAGTAAATGAAAATTGTCAAAAAAAAATATGGTGTTAAAGTTTTATCAAACTAGTAAGATTTATCCTGAAATATTTAGTTGTGTGTTAACAATTTTTATATATTAATAGTTGAAATCAAGAAACAAAGGAGATATTGTGGCAAAATTCTACTTTTCTAAGAGCAAAATGGTGTGGGAAATAATCCAAGAAGGCTTGAAGAGCAAGATGGAGATAAAATGCTCGGACATTTGTGCCTTGAAGATAACTTATCCAAAAAGTTTACCCGGCATGTTGGACATTATAGTACGTGAAAGAGTGTTGCATATTATGAAAATTATCATGTTAATAAGTGCAAATTATGTTGTCTGGTAAAATCAATTGAAGCATGTGATGCATTTCATCCTGTACAACATACAACAGAGAAAATATGGAAAAAATTCTAATGGTAACAAATATAGATGTTCGTTCTGTATTATTGTATAGTTGCATACTATTCGGTTTCTTGATTGTTACTAGTTATATATTTTTTCTATGGTGTTACTAGTTATATCTTGCTTCTCCATTTAGGTGTCTGCGGAACCAAAGTTTTTCAGAGAAGCCAACAACACACTACCATGCAGGAGCACTAGGTGGGTTGTGACTACAGATTTTACCGGCGGACAAGCAAGAAGGCATAGGTAATATAAGATCTATGTATATTTGCGATTCAAGTGAATAATCAAAAAGAAACAATGAATGATTTACAATTTGAGGAATATCGAAATACTTTTTTGGTTAACCTGACAAAAGCGTTTTCCATTGATTAAGAAGAATGAAATTGCTTGTTAATTAAGGTAAATTGGTCTAAAACCTAATACAAATGTCAAAAAGGCCCCAGTGTCCATCAAGAAATGGCGGAACCCACAGAATAACGTTCCACCGAGAACATTGGCATACCAAGAATGTTGATGAAAAGGTCTCCTCGATCCTGTACCCTCCATCGAGTGAGCTAGATCATGTGGGGGGCATCTAGGAATGGGGATGACGACCCTAACAGGCTTCTAAAGAAGCATGGAAGACACCATGCACACACTACACACGCCCGCATTGCCCTCGCCATTGCCGCTGAAGGTAAAGAGAGACGAAACCCAATATTGTAAGAGTGGGTTGAGGAGGCACCAACTTAGTCAGCGGTGAATGTGTGCCTCTAGAACCATGTGTTGCTTGGGACCTCTTGCGCTCTCAAGACCAAGTCATACTGGGGCCATCACCCCAACTCCCCCATCTACCGTGCCGTGACACGAGAGAAAGGCCCCGCCGCTGTAGTACGGGCTTCGGCCGGCCATGGCAAGGGGACAGGCGGGGGAGGTTGTAACACCCCCTTGTAATAAGCTCTGTGACACTCTGTTAAAACTGCCAAGTCATGATCATTTGCAGTGCCAAGTCATATGGGTTAATGATCCAATTCAAATTCACATCTCAAAATCAACTCAAATTCAAAAGTGAATTATAAAGTTGATCAAACACTGTTGGGAAAATGTTCATTAAATGGCAAATAATTCAGGAACATTTCTAAAATCAATATCAAAATATTTGGAGTTGGACAAGTGACTCTAACTAGATGAAACAGCACCCAAAACAGCAATATTAAATTCATTTAAAATCGTTACTAAATCAAATGGCTTCCAAAACTATTCAAACCACTTTTTGGTGAGAGCTAATATTGCATTGCAATATTTGGGCCAACTCCCATATTTTTCAAAAGTGCACAAGTGCCCTAAACATTTTGAAACAGAAAAGGATAAAAGAAAATGGAGAAGCTAAAACAGAAAAACAAAAGCGGGACACTGTGCACTGGGTCTTAGTGCACAGTGCCCCGAGCCGCGGCCCATCTGGCCCAACTTCACCTCCCTCCTCCCCGTGTCGGCCGCGCCCTTGTCGCGCGCGCCAGCCGAGCGGCGACATGGCGACGGCACCGACGCCATCGACAGCCGCGAGGAGATAAGGGCGAGGCCCGTGCGTCTCCCGTGGACCCCTCGCTCACTTCCTCTCTCTCTCCCTCGCTCGCTCCGCCCTCGCTCCCTTCCAGATCCAGCCACCGAGCACCGTCGCCGCCGCGTTCTCGACGTTGCCGCGGCCACCGGCCACCCTTCGTCAAGCCGACCAGCCAGCGAGCTCCGCCCCGCTCCTCTCCATCGCCTGGTGTCCTCCGTTCGAGCTGGGGTGCAGCGAAGGCGGTGGATCAAGCTCCTCCTCGTCTTCGGCATATCCGGCGATCTCCGGCGTCCTCGACCCTCTGCGGCTACTAAGCTGACATCGGGCCACCTTGTGCCTTCCCGGTGAGCACATGCCCCTTTCCCCTCTCTCTCTGCTGCCGTTCGTCACCCGTAGCCGCTGCACCACTAGCACCCGCAAACGTCGCCGCCGTGGGGCTCGCCGCCGGTGATGCAGTCCGTGTCATGGCCGTGCGAGTGCAGGAACATGCTCAGCACCTCTCCGCGGTCCCGATGCGACCAACCCCGTAGCTAGCCGAGCCCTGCCGCGACGGATCCGCGCTCACCCGAAATGCCTCGCCGCCGGCGAGGTCATAGCGCTCGTTCCCGGCCGCCTTTGCTCGCGTTAGGACCTTAGGTCGATGCGGCGCTCGCTCCCCGTTCGAACGCGACCAGCCCCGGCCGTTTTGGTGGCCTGTGGGCGAAACCCGACGGCGTCCGAGCCGCGCCGCCGCGATTTTTGGTCGCCGGCGCAACTCCGGCGCCGGCCGCCGACGTGGCCGCCACGTGGGACACCCCTGGGTCACTGCCAGTGGGTCCCACGGGCCCCGCTGACCACGCTGACCGTGGTCAACGCGCTGACGTGGCGGCGTAACGCCACTGACAGGTGGGCCCCACGACTAATTAACCTAATTAAAGATTTAATTAAATAGAAACTAATTAGATTAACCTAATGTCTCACTGACATGTGGGGTCCACCCCTCTAATTAACCCTGTTAGTTAGTTTAATCCGTAGTTAAGCTAACAGAGGCTGACATGTGGGTCCCACTGGACCCACAGGTCAGTTTGACCCAGTCAGCGCCACTGTGACCGCTGATGCAGTGCTGATGTCAGCATGACGTCATAATCCATTTCTGTGATTTAAAATAAATTTCAGAAATTCAAATAAACTTTGAAAATTAATAACTTTTAAACCGTAGCTCGGATCGAAAAAGTTAAAACATGAAAGTTGCTCAGAACGACGAGCCGAGTGTGATCGTGCCTTCTGTTTCTCCATCGGAACCCCCTACGTAGAAGAACTCGTAACTCCGGACCCGAATCCGGCAGATGAATAGTGCACACACATCGGATATTAAATCCCAGAATAATTCTAAAAATAACTAAAATGACTTAGATGCATAATTAGGCAACCCTGCACTGCATCATAGCATCACACGCACCGTATTGCATTTGTTTGCATTATGTTTACCTGTTTCTTCCCCCTCTTCTCTCTCGGTAGACCCCGACGTTGACGTAGCTCCCGAGGCAGACGCAGCTCAGGAGTACGACTACGTCCCCGACGATACCACTGAAGACCTTGCCCTTGCCCCCGAGCAAACAGGCAAGCACCTCCATTTTGAGCATGCCTATATCGCCTATTCTCTTCTCTCTTATGCTTGCATTAGAACTGCTACTGCTACTGTTTTCCTATATCTGCTGCATAGCCTGATTATTGTACCCTGCCTTGTTACCTTACTGGTTATCCTAGACTGCTTAGTATAGGCTGGGTAGAGACACGACAGAGACCCCCACTGGATCCCGACTGTCCTGCTGGATATCAGAAGACCCGATCATCGGGATTGAAGACTAGACCCTGGCACCGCACATCACTTCCCCTTAGTTGCCGACACTGCTGGGTTACCGTCGAGTGCCGAGGGTGATACCTCGTCAGCACTTCTGATGTTAACCTTGTAGGTTAGCTACTCGGTCGTGATAAGCGAGGGTGATTCCTCCTACACCACCCCCGATAACGACGTCGTCGCGCAACTCCTCAAGTGTGGACCTCGAGGGTGATTCCTCCTTCGTTCACCTTGATGATAACATCAGGTGGGGTTCCATCGAGGGTGATTCCTCAGGGCTCCCCTGGTGTCAGACACACAGTTACTGTTGATGAGTGGACTTGCACTAAACCATGATACTAAAGACGGGTCGGCCCTGAGGGGTACCCGCGCGAGCTTAACGCGAAGTGATGTGGAGTCGGGTTGACCTGGATGGTGCCCGCGAGATAACTACGAGGCGTGGCCGGGCATTCTTAGCCCTTGCCGCAAGTCCTCGAGACGGGGTGACGGGGTCACATCGATCGTGAGTCTCTGCTCGTTTCCGCGCGCTCCTAATCCACTACGGTTTGGATATTTGATCCGAGGGGCCTCTGGCCCTATAGCACTAACCATCACGTGGGCATAGTATGGGCGTTCTGCGTCGTATACTTCAGCCGGAGCTTAATGGACGTCAGCGACTGAGCGGCGCGCGCTGAATTGGACTGGGAACGCAATCGCGCTTGTATAAGGGGTTGCTAGGTCTGCTTTCAGCCGCGTACGCAACGTGCAGGAGTTCCCGGGGCGAAGGCCCAAGACCCCTGGGCGCATAGGTTTAGTCTGGCGTGCTGACCTCTCTGTTAGGTATTCGGTCGGGTTGCGGCGTGTTGCTTAGCCGAGGCCGGGCATGACCCAGAAAAGTGTGTCCGGCCAGAGTTAAGTGAGCGTGGTGGGTAAGTTGGTGCACCCCTGCAGGGAAGAAACTTCTATCGATAGCCTGTCCTACGGTAACGGACACTCGGAGTTGTATCCCGATCGGTACAACTAGAACTTGATATGAGAACTGGATAGTACGGCTCTGGGATTGCTTTCTCGCAGGGAGTCGAGAAAGGATCTCAGGTCGAGGTTGATGATACTACTACTACTACTACTATACATTATGTTGATCTGCTCTCTTCTATTGCTGCAAGACTGTCGAAGATTGTTGAAGATGCTAGTCTTCGATAGGACTAGGCTTCCCCCTCTATTCTGGCATTTCTGCAGCCCAGTCCACATATACAGCCATTCCTTTGACAATGATGCATATGTAGTGTAGATCTTTGCTTGCTGAGTACTTCGGATGAGTACTCATGTTTGCTTTACTTTCTTTTTCCCCCATATTCCATTTGATGCCACCAGACGACGGAGCCCTTGAGCCAGACGCCCCAGCCGACGACCAGTACTACTACCCGCCGGGCGAGTACTACTACTACGAGGAGCCGTTTGACGACCAGGAGTAGGATCGGAGGGTCCAGGGCAGGAGGCCTACGCCTTTCGATCGTAGTATTTTATTTTACCCCGCCTCTGTGAAGGCCTATTTCTCTCTCTGTAATATATCTGTACCCAGATATCTAATGCTTCCGCTGACGCTTGTATGCCATCGAGCTATGTATTCGAGCCCTCGAGGCCCTGGCTTGTAATATAAGCTTGTATGACTTTATTTATGCTTTAGAGTTGTGTTGTGATATCTTCAAGTGAGTCCTTAGGCTTGATCGTGCGCATTTGCGTGTATGATTAGTGCACGATTAAGTCGGGGTCGTCACAGAGGTGGTGTGGGTTGATGGTGGCTAGAGTTTTCTACCCATGTCGCCCTGCCCGACCTACACAATGAGCTTCTTTCTCCTATTCATGTTCCCTCTTGCATTCCAGAATACCATGGCCCACCATACATGCCTAATAAAATAAGTGTGGAATCGGGCAAACGACATGGTATTGACATGATATCAAATTTTTAACCCTCCAAGGTTTTTCCATGTTTCCTTCAAAAACTCTTGTGCTCCTCTAGGCATATTGTTCACCTCTTTTTGTCTATATGAAAAGGTAGTGCTCCTGCCTTTTTTTCGAGATGGGAAATCAATTAGTCTATTATTATGCCATATCGACTCGATGGACAAATAGATTTTACGTTTTTTATATTAATCTCTAACTGTGACATTTATGTGATTATATTTCAAATATTTATGTGCACTCACTGGAGTGATGTGCTAAATTAAACAAACTATAGTGTATATATAGACTCTTAAACAAACTAATAAGTTGTTGTCCCAGAAGTTATTGATTTTCAAACTAATAACTGTGCTTAAATATTCTCTAGCTAACCATGCCTTACATACATTTGGGGGGCAGGGGAGCTTATGCCTTATATGCTCGCTGGTGTATGGCTAAAATATCCTAATAACTCTAATTTAAATTATAATGGTTTATTTTATTTATGTACCCTATTTGGGAGTGATAACCATTGTTCTTTACGTGACATGCCATTTGGTGTTCTCTGGACACTAGTACATACACATCTGACTAAAATAGTTTTGTTTGAACCTTTGTTAATTTCTATATATTTTCATTATATTGGTGGGTGAAGATTTCCCTTTTGCTACTTTCAGTAGGCATGTTCTACAGTGTGACCCAGGGATAATAGACAAGCACATTGAGATTCTTCTGTCCATAGACCATCGTCTATATTTGTTAAGTCAAGAGAACAATATCGGTCAGAACAGTCCTTGCCTGAGCTCATGTTGTTCAGTACCTAGAATCCCATTGAGTCCGAGCAATGAAAACTCATACCATAGTGATGATGATAACCTGTTTGGTACTGCACTAACTGGGCAGTCGATGCCAACTGGAAAAAAGACAGTAGGACTAAATGATTCTGGAGCCCAGCAAGGTGTACACTTCCAAAGTTCAGGTAAGCTTCAGAACTAAATTTCTGAAAGTTTACTTTTACGGTACATCGCAAACTATGCTTGGGAGTTGTAGTAATTAGTACTCGGCATTGTTTTTTCCTATGTATTACCTCCGTACCAAATTAGTTGATTTGTGTAGATATGGATGTACCTAACACTAAAATGTGTCTAGATATATCCGTATGTAGACAAATCTAAGACAACTAATTCGGGACGGAGGGAGTAGTATGCATCTCATTACTAAATTTGCAAAACAAATCAAGTAAAATGACCTCTTTATGTTTTCTACAGTAGCTGTTGGTACCTCTGTGATTACAGAAGAACCTTCAAGGTGGGGTGATCAATTGAAGAGTGACAAGTTTAACTGGGAAGAGTTCTTTGAAATGACTAGGGTGGTGCAACAACCCTTCATGTCAAATGATGGAATCATGAATGGCAAAGGGAAACACATCAACAATCTAACCAATTCAGAGGACTCGCATAGCAGGGACGATTATTCGTCGAAAAGAGTGGCACTGCATGAGGTGATAAGGAGGTTACCTGATGACAGTATGGCGAGTCGGCAGGTCGAATCGGGGAACCAACCAAGCAATGCCGACCATGTTGTCTTGTATCCAAGCCCAGGTATATACTACTCTTCCTTTATCTAGATGTCAGAACTGTAACACTCGTACTGCTTCGATTGAAAGGATAAATTCAGAACCACATATCACCGAAATGGAACAACTACAACATCAGGTCAAGTTTTTATGTACTTCAAGAAGTGCAATTTTACCATGCCAATAGTAAAATTTTATATGTATTCCTGGGAAAGCAAGACCAAATAATAGATGCAACAAGTACACAGTTTTTTCAGTGAAAACAATAAACATGGATTGTTTCTGACCTGTTCAGGCAATATGTTGAAATTCAAGAATATTTTCTTGCAAGTTTCTGAATGTAATATGCATAGTATAGTTTGTAAACAATCGGTCATTTTTACCCGTATTCTACTTTATAAATCATTTAGCTTCTCTCTAGTCAGTTGACATGTCACTCAAAATTTCCGTGAGCAATTTGCATCATTTTATTGTTGAGAACCTGATTCACTTGTTACAGAAGTTGCTTGATCACTCAACTTGTAAAAATAAACTTAAACAACTAATCTGACCACCTCCTTATTTCTGTACCACTACAGTCACGGAGGAATCTTCAGGGCAGACCTTGCTGCAGAATCAGCCGAGTAATGGTTACATCTCACCGGAGACAATGGCACTTGAGCAGATACGCGAAAACTTACTGAGCGACAATGAGGCTGTGAATGTGGAGCAACGGGATCTCATGAGCACGGTGAACTCCTTTTCCTGCTTGATTGGGCAAGCTACTGTGGTTGCTCCTCCTCCTCCTGCTGCTGCTGTTGAGCCAACCCAAGTGATCAACGTAGCTCCTGCTGAAAGCAGCAGCGCCGGCGAACAGTTCGCTCCATGGATGGAAGGGCCGAGCTCACCACGGGAACCATTACCAGAAGATGTCGAGATATTGGCATCTCTCTTTCAATTATCCCCTTGAGTTGATTTCGGCCTCTCAGTTGGTGTAGCTGCATTGCGTACATCACAAGGATGATGGCTCGGCTGTCTTGACTTTTGATCTCCTGGTGAGAAACGGGTCTGATATTATTATGTGTGTCAGTGTATTTGTGGCATAAAAACTTCAAGCTGCTGGACATTTTGTTGGTTATTGTAATGCAGACATGTTGTACTTTGTTTTGGTTCTGATAAACATCAATATGGACCTAAAACGGCAAGTGATGATGCTCCGCAGAAAAAATGACAAGTGATAATGATATCGTGGGACCTGAAAACCCAACATAGGGCATCTCTAGCAAATCCCTTAAAACCTATATTGACCAAAAGTAGGGGCGAAAACGGAATGCGGATCGGATAGTGCTCTTGCCACTTCCATTTTCATATTTTCAAAACAAATACGAGTGCGACTAGGATGTTATCGAATACGATAGCGGATTGGATGTGTCCTTGATACGATTACCGGTGGAAACTTCTTGATGTGTCCTTCTCTAGATGCTTTTAATGCTATGGGAAATCTAGTAGGTTCACCACCTCTTATGATTAATGAAACAACTTTAACTCTTGAGCATGTTATGGAAAGGCTAGATGCCATTTTAAAGAAAATGCTCACTGAAGAAAATATTGAAAAATTAGATAAGATGATGCACAATCTTGCTAATAAAATTGGGTCAAAAGCGGGAGATGCTCTTAAAGTATTAAAAGAAAAAGAACCCGTATTCAATGAGAGAATAGAGGAGAGCCCCGCTAGAATTGATAAGTTGGAAGAAATTTTTAGTAATCTAAGCATGGCCTTTTCTTCCGCTAAAACTATCGAAAAAACTCCCGTTAAAATTGGCAAGATTACTCAAATCACTAAGAACAAGGGTGCAACTTCTTATAATAACAAAGAAGATCTTAAGATGATTAGTATTCACCCCGACTTTGTTGAAGTTGTGAGAAACCCTTTTTGCAAGAGTGAATTTTTCAATCTCGTTCCTAGGAATATTGTTATTGAAAATTTGTATGCTAAATCTTTGAAGAATTCTAAGTTCTTTATTGAGGAGTTGGAAAATAAAGTTGATAATACTTGAATCTATGCTTTATGCCTAGATAGGGGCGTAAAACGATAGCGCTTGTTGGGAGGCAACCCAATGAATAAAATTTATTTTTGCATTTTTCTTTCTGTTCTTGAGTGTTTGAACAATTATGCCTCTGATATTATTGTGTTTTTTATGTTTTAATTAGTGTTTGTGCCAAGTAAAGCCTTTGGGATAGCTTTGGTGATAGTTGATTTGATCTTGTTGGAAAACAGAAACTTTTGCGTCCAGTAAAATAATTGTTTAAAATCACATAAGCGACTAAAAAATCTGAATTTTTTACACAGAATTGATATACAAATTGAGTCTTCTTTCCTAATATTTCAGTAGTTTTGGAGTTACAAAATTATGAGAATAATTCGCATCTTTACAGACTGTTCTGTTTTTGACAGATTCTCTTTTCTTTGCATTGTGTGCTTATTTTGATGAATCTATGGTTTGTATCGGGGGGTATAAGCCATGGTAAAGTTAGAATACAGTAGATATAATGCAATAACAAAATTTGAATGGGTTTTCTACAGCACTTAAAGTAAAGATTGGTTTTCTTATACTAACGGATCTCACGAAGGTTTTGTTGAGTTTTGCGTGATTGATGTTTTTAAGTTTTGGGTGAGATCACGATGGATGAAGGAATAAGGAGTAAGAAGATCCTAAGCTTGGGGATGCCCATGGCACCCCGAGCCATTATCCAAAGAGAAACAAGCAACTAAGCTTGGGGATGCCCCCGAGTGGCATCCCCTCTTTCTTCTAACGACCATCGGTATTTTACTTGGAGCTATATTTTTATTCGTCACATATCATGAGTTTTGCTTGGAGTGTCTCGTGTTATATGAGTCTTTGCTTTTTTTGCTTTTTAGTTTGTGTCATCTATCCTTGCTGAACACACCTATTTGAGAGAGTCAAAATTATACTATGATTTGTTAGAATTGCTCTACGTGTTTCACTTAAATTTTTTGAGCTATGGAATTGCTCTAGTGATTCACTTATATCTTTTTGAGCATGGTGTAATTTAATATTTTTTGAAGAAATGCTCTAATGCTTCACTTAGATTTATTTGATAGTTAGTAATTTTGAAGAAATTCTCTCATGCTTCACTTATATTATTTTGAGAGAAGAAAATTTTATGCTCATGTTCTTCACTTAGATTTGTTTGAGCTATCAAAAGCAATATATGAAACTAGTCCCAAAGTGATAGATATTCAAGAGGGATATAATAAAAACTTTCATGAAGATCATTGGACAAAATAAACTTGATTCTTTGTAATAGTTTTGCGATATGATGATATAATATGTGAGTCATGTTGATGAGTAATTGTGCTTTAGTAAGAATATTGGTGTTAAGGTTTATGATTCCCTATGCAAGCACGAAAGTCAATAGTTATGCAATGAAATTACATCATACTTGTGGTGCATTATTCGGTGTTAGTTATGCTTAATGCTCGCTTATGAGATTTTTCGTTTCTTGGTTGGATGCTTCTTAATCTTTTACTAGCCTTCACTTGTACTAAGTAGGAATACTATTTGTGCATCCAAAATCTTTAAACCCAGTTTTGCCATATGAGTCCACTATACCTACCTATATGCGGTATTTCCGTGCCGTTCTAAGCAAATTTGTATGTGCCATCTCTATTTTTTCAAAATAAATTTCCTTTTTTGTGTGCTCGTACCGCTCATGAAACGATAGGGGGTGGCTGATATTTTTCCATGCTAGATGTGTTATTCTCAAGATGAGTGTTTATTCACTTGTCAGTGCATGAGAGTACGGCAAAGGTATTAGGGATGCCCAGTCCCGAAATGAAAAATGAATTTACTTTATGTTGTCAAATAATAAATTTCATGGAAAGTGTTGGTATGGACGGTACCCGTGGATACGGCTAGCCGTGGAATGTGAAAGCATGGTGAAAAAAGGAATAAACTTTATTTTCGGTTTGGGAACCGCCTATGATATATCTAGCATGAAAAGTATTGGGAACTACTCGGTCGTTTTCGTTGACAGGAAAAGCATGCCACCCAAAATGTTTTATCTCTATCTTTTTCGCTTTGAGCTCTGGCACCTCTACAAATCTCTACTTCCCTCTGCGAAGGGCCTTTCTATTTGCTTTATGCAATTTTTATTTGAGTCTCCATCTTCTCTTATAAAACACCAACTAAGGGGTACTATGATCGTACTTGAGCATTGGGTGTAGCTAATATGCGAGTGTGTTTCATGAATGGATCAATGATTGAGCATGATGGGCTAGGGATAACTTGCTTTAGTGTTGATATTTTGAAAGACATGGTTGCTTGTTGATATGCTTGAGTATTGAAATCTTCATGTCAAAACTAGACTATTGCTTTGAATCATATAAAAGTCCAAATGTCCATGCTACAAAAGAAAAAAAATATGGGATGAACATGTTAGGCAGCATTCCACATCAAAAATTCTGTTTTTATCATTTACCTACTCGAGGACGAGTAGGAATTAAGCTTGGGGATGTTGATACGTCTCCAACGTATCTATAATTTTTGCCTGTTCCATGTTGTTATATTATCATTCTTGGATGTTTTACAATTATTTTATAGCAACTTTATATCATTTTTTGGCACTAACCTATTGACATAGTGCCCAGTGCCAGTTCCTGTTTTTTCCCTTCTTTTTTACTTCGCAGAAAATCAATACCAAACGGAGTCCAAACGCAGCGAAACTTTTTGGAGATTTTTTATGGACCAAAAGGAACAACTTGGGCCGAAGAAGTACCAGAGGGGTGCCCCGAGGGGGGCACAACCCACCTGGACGCGCTCTGGTGGGTTGTGCCCACCTCGGAGGCCTCCCTCACCACCTCTTTGCTTTATAAATACCCCAATATTCCAAAAACCCTAGGGTAGTCGACGAAACACAATTCCAGCCGCCGCAAATTCCAGAACCACCAGATCCAATCTAGACACCATCACGGAGGGGTTCATCATCCTCATTGGTGCCTCTCCGATGATGCGTGAGTAGTTCATTGTAGACCTTCGGGTCCGTAGTTAGTAGCTAGATGGCTTCCTCTCTCTCTTTTGATTCTCAATACAATGGTCTCTTGGAGATCTATTTGATGTAACTCTTTTTGCGGTGTGTTTGTTGGGATCCGGTGAACTTTGAGTTTATGATCAGATCTATATTTTTATCCATGAAAGTTATTTGAGTTTTTTTGATCTCTTATATGCATGATTACTTATAGTCTCGTATTTCTTCTTTGAATCTTTGGTTTAGTTAGGCCGACTAGATCGATTTTTCTTGCCATGGGAAGACGTGCTTTGTGATGGGTTCGATCTTACGGTGCTCAATCCCAGTGCCAGAAGGGGACATGACACGTATGTATCGTTGCTATTAAGGATAACAAGATGGGGTCTATTCCTACATGAATAGATCTTGTCTACATCATGTCAGCGTTGTTATTGCATTACTCCATTTCTCCATGAACTTAATACACTAGATGCATGCTGGATAGCAGTCGATGTGTGGAGTAATAGTAGTATATGCAGGCAAGAGTCGGTCTACTAATCTTGGACGTGATGCCTATATAATGATCATTGCCTGGATATCGTCATGATTATTTGAAGTTCTATCAATTGCCCAACAGTAATTTGTTTACCCACCGTATGCTATTTTTCTCGAGAGAAACCACAAGTGAAATCTACGGCCCTCGGGTCTATTCTTCATCATATTTGCTTTCCGATCTATTATTTGCTACTTTTATTTTCGGATCTATTATTCCAAAAACCCAAAAATACCTTGCTGCACTTTTGTGACGCCCCCGACTCAATCGTGCACTAATCATACACGCAAACGTGCACGATCAAGCACAGGGACTCACGGGAAGATATCACAACACAACTCTAACAAAAATTAACGGAGATCCACAATATTACAGACCAGGGATCACGAGGATCCGAATACATAAGTCAGTCATACAAATAATATCTGGGTACAGACATAGTTAGACAAGTTTTGCCTTAAGAAGGCTAGCACAAACAACGACTCTAGATCGAAAGGCGAAGGCCTCCTGCCTGGGAGCCTCCGATCCTACTCCTGGTCGGCTGGCTCGATCCAGTAGCAAGTACCGTCTTGACCCATCTGATAGTAAGCTCCTGCAGTGGCATCTGGCTCCTGGGCTCCATCGTCTGTTGTATCATCAAAAGGGGTATGGGGGAAAAAGAGGTAGCAAAGCAACCATGAGTACTCATCCGAAGTACTCAGCAAGCAAGGATCTACACTACATATGCAACATTATCAAAGGGGAAAGGTTGTATATGTGGACTGGGCTGCAGAAATGCCAGAATAGAGAGAAGGCCTAGTCCTATCGAAGACTAGCATCTTCAAACATCTTCACGAAGCCACCATCTTGCAGCAATAGAAGAGAGTAGAATAGCATTTTATTAAGCAAACATGTTGAAGTAAAGCCTAGAGATCCTTCCTTGACTCCCTGCGAGAAAGCGATCCCGAAGCTTCAATTAAGTAACAAGTATCCAGTTCAAGTAGTAGATCGGGATACAAAAACTGAGTGTCCTTTACCGTAGGACCGGCTATCGATAGATTGTTCTTCCCTGCAGGGGTGCACTACTGTTACCCAACACGCTCGATCACCTCTGGCCGGACACACTTGCTGGGTAATGCCCGTCCTCGGGAGATCGACACGAAGCAGCGCTCTACCTAGGCTCGGTAGAGAGGTCAGCACGCCGGACTAACCTATGCACCCAGGGGTCTTGGGCCATCGCCCCGGGCGCTCCTGCATGTTGCGTGACTGGCCGGTGAACAGGCGCAACACTGAACTCGTTAGTGAAGTATCCAGCCTAACCCCAACAATCAGCCCGCACGGTGAACCGTGACGTCTGATGAGCTTTCGGGAGAAACGTACAACACAGAGGGCCCCATAACCATTATCCCACATGGTGGTAGTGCGTAAAGGGCACGACGAACCACTCAGATCAAACACCCAAATCCGATAGGCTGATTTAGTAACATGCGGAGACAATCAGAGTTTCTGAAGCTCCGCCACAATATCACACTCGAGTGCCCTTCCGGCACACCCGACATCATAGATCCCCTGCGGGTACCCATTAGGGTCGACCCGCCTGTAACAAAGGTCAAAGTAACCATGTGGTCATAACATCAAGGGGGATACCCCAAGGAATCACCCTCGGTGGATTTCACTTGATGAAATCATCAGGGTGAACGTATGAGGCATCACCCTCGAGGTTCACACTGAGGGGTTGCACGACAGAGTCGTATCGGAAGTGGAGAAGGAGGAATCACCCTCGATGACCACGACCGAACAGCTACCCTGCAGAGTATTCATCAGGAGTGCGTTACGAGGTATCACCCTCGGCACTCGATAGTAACTATGCAGAGTCATACAACTAAGGGGGTGAAGTGATGTGTCGGTCTCTGGTCGTCGATCACGTTGATCGAGTAGTCGATGATGAAGCAGAGGCAACAAGGGTAAAGTGATGGGGGTCTCTGATGGTTCATTACCAACCTATACTAAGCAGTTTAACATAGGCAGGTAAGGTAACAATAAACAGGTTACAAGAGCAGGCTATGCATCAGAGTAGGAGCAAACAGTAACAGTAGCAAAATCTAATGCAAGCAGGAGAAATGGAATGGGCGATATCGGGATGCTCAAGGGGGGGGCTTGCCTGGTTGCTCTGGCAAGGAGGAGGGGTCGTCAACGGGCTGCTCGTCTGGAGCGTAGTCATACTCAGTTACAACGGCGTCGGTCTCGGCGTCTATCGAGAGAGAATGAGGGGGGAAGAAACAATAAATTCACGGCAAGGATGCAAAGAAAATGCATGACATGACTAAATGATATGCAGGGATGTTCTACTGCCTAACTAAATGATTTAGTTAATTTAGGAATTTATTCGGATTTATTTAATTAAAGTTGAGCACTATTCATTTATTAAAATAGGTCTAAAAGTTCCATGTTCAGGTAGTTAGGGGCATCTGACAGATGAACGGACCACGTATTCGGATTCGTCTCAAAATTCGGAGCAACTTTCATATATAAATTATTTTCATCGGAGTTACGGTTTATTTTATATGATTTTCTAAAGTTTTAATCATTTTCTGAATTTATTTATTTATTTAAATTTGAATTATACAGAATAGTGAATGATGACATCATCATGACATCACTATGACGTCAGTAGGTCAAACCCAGCTGACCAGAGTCAAACCTGACAGGTGGGTCCAGTGGGACCCACATGTCATTGACTGAGCTAACTAAACAGAGTTTATTTAATCTAACTAACCTAATTAGCTAGTGGGGCCTAGCAGTCAATGGGTGTTTAGTGACTTAATTAACTAATTAACTAATTATTGTTTTATTTTAATTCGTTTATTTCAGGCGGGACCCACATGTCATTGGGACAGGGGCGCCCAGTCAGCGCTGACCGAGGTCAACGGGGCCCAGTGGGTCCCTTCGTCAGCGGCAGGGAGGCGGGGCCCGCGGTGCCAGGTGGCAGCCACGTCGGCACCGGCCATTGGAGTGCGCCGGCGAGCCCGAGCGCGGCATCGAACTCCGGCGAGCTCGGGATTCGTCTACGGTGCACCGTTTCGGGCGTTCTTGGTCGCGTTCGAGAGCTGGCAGTGGACCGCATCGGACGGCGGTGGTGGTGTGGCCGGGGACGCAGTGTAGCGACGGCGGCGAGCACATCGGCGGCGAAGCTCTCGGGCTGCGGTCGGGCATGACGATACGGCATGCAAACAGGCGAAGTAAAAGGCTAGGCAAGACCTACGTGCGTGCGCGAGCAAGATGGGCACAAGCCCGGGGCCGTTTGGTCACCGGAGCTTTGCCGGCGACGACGCGAGCGGCGGAGCGATCGGGCACCTCCAATGCGACCACTACGGCGACGCAAACGCGTAGGGGAGGAAGGGGGAAGGTGCGGCAGCTCACAGTGGCCCTGCAGGTGTGCGTAAATGTGCTCGGGGAAGGCTCGACGGAGGCATACGGCGGCGGCGATCGGCGACGGCCGAGGTCAAGGAAGAGCTCGATCCCGAGGCTGTGGTGGCACCGAGCTCAATCCAAAGGGCGGAGAGGAAGTAGAGGAAGCAGGCGGAGCGGACGGGCTCGACGGAGAGGCGATCAGGAGACGGTGGCCACGCAGTTCAGCCGCGGCCGTCCATGGCAGCGTCGGGTGAAGTGGGGGAACGAGGGAGAGGGGCGAACGGGGCGGCTAGGGCTCGCCAGAGGGGTCGAGGGGGTCGCTCTTATCCTCATCGCGCGCGGCGACGCGCTGTCGAGCGGCGAGCGAGGGGGGCCGGGTGCGTGCGCGCGTGCGGGTGCGGGGTGTTCGACAGCGGGGCGGCATGAGCAGTGCAGGAGGTGGGGGAAAGCGCGGGGTGGGCTAGGCCGGTGCTGTAGAAAGCAGGCCTAAGTGCACAGTAGGTTTAGGCCTTTTGCTATTTTCCTTTTTTCTGTTTTCTTTTCTTTTCTGCTTTGTAAATTGTTTGGGCACTAAATGGTTTTTGTAAAATATGAGACCTAGCCCATAAATCATAGTGTAATATATCCTGGCACCAAAAACTAGTTTGGGGCAATTACTATTTCATATTAACTTTGGATTAATAAAAAGGTTATTAAATATTGTTTTTAGCCACTGTTAGAGGATGTTTGAGTCACTTAATTAATTTATTAAATGTTGGTTACAATTTTAGAATTGTCTCTGGAATATTTGCTATTTAATGAGCATTTTAGTCTCTGTTTTGAATAACTTTTATTTTCTAGTTTGAATTTAATTGAAGTTTGAACTAGGAGTTTGAAATGCAATATGATGCAATGATGATTAGGCACTGTTGAACTTGCTGACATGGCCTTAATTAAGGGTGATCACTGTTGTTCATTATAGGGGGTGTTACAATTCTCCTCATCTAACAAGAATTCTCGTCCCGAGAATTAAGAGGAAGACTGAAAGAAAGCGGGGTATTCTTCGCGAAGACGATCCTCGCGTTCCCAAGTGGCTTCATCTTCAGAATGATTCGACCACTGAACTTTCAGGAATTTGATCGACTTCTGACGGGTTCGACGTTCAGCTTGATCAAGAATGCGGATGGGATATTCTGGATAAGACAGATCTTCCCGCAATTCAAGCATTTCATGATCCACAGCTCGAATAGGATCCTTGAAGCAGCGACGAAGTTGGGATACATGAAAAACATCATGCACTTGAGAAAGATTTGGCGGCAATTGCAACTGATATGCCACTTCTCCTCGACGGGCAAGGATACGGAACGGGCCAATGTAGCGAGGAGCTAACTTGCCCTTGATTCTGAACCGATGAGTGCCTTTCAACGGAGTGATGCGAAGGTAAGCTTGCTTGCCAGGTTGATAGACCATCACCTGGTGCTTTCGGTCATAGTTGCTCTTCTGACAAGACTGGGCAGTTTTCAGATGTTCCCGGACAATGCGGACTTGTTCTTCAGCTTGCTGAATAATGTCCGGTCCGACGAGTGAGCGTTCCCCAGTTACTGACCAATTCAGAGGGGTTCGACACATACGACCGTGTAGAACTTCAAACGGTGCCATCTTCAGACTAGCTTGATAGCTATTGTTGTAAGAGAACTCGGCATACGGGAGAGATTCCTCCCATTTCTTACCGAAGGAGATGACACAAGCTCTAAGCATATCTTCGAGCACTTGGTTAACTCGTTCGACTTGACCCTGAGACTGAGGGTGAAAAGCGGTGCTAAAAGACAGATGAGTTCCCATAGCTTCTTGGAAACTTTTCCAGAATCTGGAGGTAAAGAGGCTGCCACGATCCGAACTGATCTCCAACGGAACACCGTGGAGTGACACAATTCGGGAAACATACAAGTTTGCTAACTGACTAGCGGTGATTGTCTCCTTGACTGGCAGAAAGTGGGCAACCTTTGAGAATCGATCAATGACGACAAAGATAGCATCATGACCCTTCTGAGATCTAGGAAAACCAGTAATGAAATCCATTTGGACTTTGTCCTATTTCCATTCAGGAATATCAAGGGGTTGCAGAGTTCCAGCAGGCCTTTGATGTTCTGCTTTAATGTGGCGGCAAACGTCACACTCAGAAACATAACGAGCAATGTCTCGCTTCATATTAGGCCACCAGTATCTCTGACTAATGTCACGGTACATCTTTGTGCTACCAGGATGAATTGACAGAGGAGTGTCATGAGCTTCTTTCATAACGTATTCTCTCTCATCCTTGAATTTGGGTACGAAGAGACGGTGTTGGAAGAATAGGACCCTAGCATCATCAAGATGGAATTCCGACGGCTTTCCTCTTTCGAGGTATCGCCTAATCCTTTCAACTTCAGAGTCATACCTTTGTATAGTCTTAATGCTGTGTTCTAGATCTGGTTCAACAACCAGGGTATTGAGATAACCCTGTGGAACAATATGGAGGTTCAATTTGCGAAGCTCTTCACAAAGCATAGGTTGTGCTTCCTGAACCATAAAGTTGTTGCAATAAGCCTTGCGACTCAAAGGATCGGCATTACATTAGCCTTGCCAGGGGTGTACGAGATATTCATATCATAATCGACAATTGTCTCGAGCCATCTTTGTTGACGAAGGTTCAGATCTGGTTGAGTATATAGATACTTCAAACTCTGATGATCCATGTATATCTCGCAACGGTTACCGAGAAGGTAATGTCGCCATAGTTTCAGGGCATAAATAACCACAGAAAATTCGAGATCATGCACTGGATAATTTTCTTTGTGAGGACGCAATTGTCGAGAGGCATAAGCAATCACTTTGCGCTCTTGCATTAGGACATAGCCTAATCCTAGACAAGATGCATCACAGTATATCACGAAATCCTTTTGGGAATCCGGGGGTGCTAGCACTGGGGAAGATGTCAACTTATCTTTTAGCGTTTGAAAGCTTTCTTGACATTTTTATGTTCACTCAAATTTAACACCTTTGTGGAGCAGATTCGTCAATGGCTTTGCAATCTTTGAGAAGTTCTCGACGAATCGGCGGCAATAACTAGCGAGTCCGAGAAAACTCCTGACTTGCTTAACATTCTTCGGGGGAGTCCAGTCAAGAATAGCCTGAACTCGCTCGGGGTTAACAGCAATGCCATTCTTGGAAATCACATGCCCAAGATAGGTCACTTTAGATAACCAGAACTCACACTTGGAGAATTTAGCATACAACTGATGTTCTCGTAGCTTCTCCAACACAAGCCGAAGATGTTCAGCATGTTCTTCTTCATTCTTTGAATATATAAGGATATCATCATCCAAATAAACCATGACGAATTTGTCGAGGTAATCCATGAAGATATAGTTCATCAACCGGGAGAAGGTTGCTGGAGCATTGGTTAATCCAAAAGACATAACGGTGTACTTGTATGAGCCATAGCGAGTCACGAAAGCGGTCTTCGGAATATCCTCCTTATGAACTCGGATCTGATGATAACCCAACCTCAAGTCGAGTTTCGAGAACACAGAGGATCCAGCAAGCTAATCATAAAGATCATTGATCCGGGGTAGTGGGTATTTGTTCTGGATTGTGGCTTGATTAATGGGTCAATAATCCTGAACCAATCGGTTAGTTCCATCCTTCTTCTTAACGAAGAGTGAAGGTGCTCCCCAAGCAGAGGAACTGGGGCAGATGAAACCTTTCTTAAGCGACTTGTCGATTTCTTCCTTAAGCTCGAGAAGGTGGTGTGGAGGCATCTTATAAGGACGCTTCGCAATAGGGGTAGTGCCAGGATTCAAGTCGATGACGAACTCGACAGCTCTAACCGGGGGTATCCCTGGAAGTTCTTCCGGAAAGACGCCCGGAAAATCTCGAACGATAGGAACGTTCTCGATTCCTTCCAGAGGTGAGGCGTTCAAAGCATTTAGAACATATATCTGAGCTTCGGTGTTCCGGGTAATTCAGGCGGTGTAGTCCACTATCTCCAGTACGGGGCACAGATAGCTGTGTAGTATCCAGTAGCATCTCCAGTAGGGGCATACGAAATGTATCGGAACTCAGAGGCATCAAAGCTATCGCTGAACTCTCCTCGGAGACGTGCGACAGCAGAGTAGGCGGCATCATGGATTGCCATCTCAATCGTCACGCCGATATCGTGGAAAAGGTGCAGCTCAGTGTCTGAGTCATCGTGCTGATCATAGATACGAACATCAGCATGGTACTGCTCCTGGTTGAACTCGCGGTAATCCTCATAGACCATGTACTCAGGGTACCAGCGGTAGCCCAGTCTGGTCAGGAGGGCGATCAGAACAGCTGGAAAACCAGGGGCATCACGAGACCAAGTGCGAAGCACAAGCTGCGTCGTAGGACGTGGTGGATACAAACGATCCATCTGAAACAGAGGAAATTTCAGGGTTGTCAAATGACAATGAGGAGTATAGTACAACTCAGAGAGAAAGGTTAAACAAAACAATGGAAAGGAAAATAATTATCAGACTAATCAGATCAATGGTTAGGAAGTAAGCACAGATATCCAGCTCTCCGGGTAGACGAGATTTACGAGACCCTAAGTGTCGGCGTTAGTAAAATTTATTTAACCCGAAAGGAAGAGAGATCAGAGTCCCAGAGTAAAGATCGAGGAATAAAAGATCCTAATACCACCCAGTTGGAGACGTGGGCC
Organism: Thinopyrum elongatum; assembly: GCA_011799875.1. Lineage (NCBI taxonomy): Eukaryota > Viridiplantae > Streptophyta > Magnoliopsida > Poales > Poaceae > Thinopyrum > Thinopyrum elongatum. The sequence goes on along the minus strand of CM022301.1, from coordinate 505,785,409 downwards.
CGTAAGCCACACAGCCAAGTTAGTAAATTAGTTTTTCGATGTCTAGACTTAACTTCGACCAAGGAATTTGGGAGGGGGCTTCCTACAGGCAGTCGGCTCTGATACCAACTTGTGATGCCCCCGACTCAATCATGCACTAATCATACACGCAAACATGCACGATCAAGCACATGGACTCACAGGAAGATATCACAACACAAATTAACGGAGATCCACAATATTACAGACCAGGGATCACGAGGATCCGAATACATAAGTCAGTCATACAAATAATATCTGGGTATAGACATAGTTAGACAAGTTTTGCCTTAAGAAGGCTAGCACAAACAACGACTCTAGATCGAAAGGCGAAGGCCTCCTGCCTGGGAGCCTCCGATCCTACTCCTGGTCGGCTGGCTCGATCCAGTAGTAAGTACCATCTGGACCCATCTGATAGTAAGCTCCTGCAGTGGCATCTGGCTTCTGGGCTCCATCGTCTGTTGTATCATCAAAAGGGGTATGGGGGAAAAAGAGGCAGCAAAGCAACCGTGAGTACTCATCCGAAGTACTCAGCAAGCAAGGATCTACACTACATATGCAACATTATCAAAGGGGAAAGGCTGTATATGTGGACTGGGCTGCAGAAATGCCAGAATAGAGAGAAGGCCTAGTCCTATCGAAGACTAGCATCTTCAAACATCTTCACGAAGCCACCATCTTGCAGCAATAGAAGAGAGTAGAATAGCATTTTATTAAGCAAACATGTTGAAGTAAAGCCTAGAGATCCTTCCTTGACTCCCTGCGGGAAAGCGATCCCGAAGCTTCAATTAAGTAACAAGTATCCAGTTCAAGTAGTAGATCGGGATACACAAACTGAGCGTCCTTTACCGTAGGACCGGCTATCGATAGATTGTTCTTCCCTGCAGGGGTGCACTACTGTTACCCAACACGCTCGATCACCTCTGGCCGGACACACTTGCTGGGTAATGCCCGTCCTCGGGAGATCGACACGAAGCAGCGCTCTACCTAGGCTCGGTAGAGAGGTCAGCACGCCGGACTAACCTATGCACCCAGGGGTCTTGGGCCATCGCCCCGGGCGCTCCTGCACGTTGTGTGACTGACCGGGGAACAGGCGCGACACTGAACTCGTCAGTGAAGTATCTAGCCCAACCCCAACAATCAGCCCGCACGGTGAACCGTGACGTCTGATGAGCTTTCGGGGGAAACGTACAACGCAGAGGGCCCCATAACCATTATCCCACGTGGTGGTAGTGCGTAAAGGGCACGACGACCCACTCAGATCAAACACCCAAATCCGATAGGCTGATTTAGTAACACGCGGAGACAATCAGAGTTTCTGAAGCTCCGCCACAATATCACACTCGAGTTCCCTTCCAGCACACCCGACATCATAGACCCCTGCGGGTACCCATCAGGGTCGACCCGCCTGTAACAAAGGTCAAAGTAACCGTGTGGTCATAACATCAAGGGGGATACCCCGAGGAATCACCCTCGGTGGATTCCACTTGATGAAATCATCAGGGTGAACGTATGAGGCATCACCCTCGAGGTTCACACTGAGGGGTTGCACGACAGAGTCGTATCGGAAGTGGAGAAGGAGGAATCACCCTCGATGACCACGACCGAACAGCTACCCTGCAGAGTATTCATCAGGAGTGCGTTACGAGGTATCAAACTCGGCACTCGATAGTAACTATGCAGAGTCGTACAACTAAGGGGTTGAAGTGATGTGTCGGTCTCTGGTCGTCGATCACGTTGATTGAGTAGTCGATGATGAAGTAGAGGCAACAAGGGTAAAGTGATGGGGGTCTCTGATGGTTCATTACCAACCTATACTAAACAGTTTAACATAGGCAGGTAAGGTAACAATAAACAGGTTACAAGAGCAGGCTATGCATCAGAGTAGGAGCAAACAGTAACAGTAGCAAAATCTAATGCAAGCAGGAGAAATGGAATGGGCGATATCGGGATGCTCAAGGGGGGGGGGCTTGCGTGGTTGCTCTGGCAAGGAGGAGGGGTCGTCAACGGGCTGCTCATCTGGAGCGTAGTCGTACTCAGCTGCAACGGCGTCGGTCTCGGCGTCTATCGAGAGAGAATGAGGGGGGGAAGAAACAATAAATTCACGGCAAGGATGCAAACAAAATACATGACAAGACTAAATGATATGCAGGGATGTTCTACTGCCTAACTAAATGATTTAGTTAATTTAGGAATTTATTCGGATTTATTATATTAAAGTTGAGCACTATTCATTTATTGAAATCGGTCTAAAAGTTCCATGTTCAGGTAGCTAGGGGCATCTGACAGATGAACGGACCACGTATTCGGATTCGTCTCGAAATTCTGAGCAACTTTCATATATAAATTATTTTCATCGGAGTTACGGTTTATTTTATATGATTTTCTAAAGTTTTAATCATTTTCTGAATTTAATTATTTATTTAAATTCGAATTATCCAGAATAGTGAATGATGACATCACCATCATGTCAGCAGGTCAAACCCAGCTGACCAGAGTCAAACCTGACAGGTGGGTCCAGTGGGACCCACATGTCATTGACTGAGCTAACTAAACAGAGTTTATTTAATCTAACTAACCTAATTAGCGAGTGGGACCCAGCAGTCAGTGGGTGTTTAGTGACTTAATTAACTAATTATTGTTTTATTTTAATTCGTTTATTTCAGGCGGGACCCACATGTCATTGGGACAGGGGCACCCAGTCAGCGCTGACCGAGGTCAACGGGGCCCGGTGGGTCCCTTCGTCAGCGGCAGGGAGGCGGGGCCCACGGTGCCAGGTGGCAGCCACGTCGGCACCGGCCACCGGAGTGCGCCGGCAAGCCCGAGCGCGGCATCGAACTCCGGCGAGCTCGGGATTCTTCTACGGTGCACCGTTTCAGGCGTTCTTGGTCGCGTTCGAGAGCTGGCAGTGGACCGCATCGGACGGCGGTGGTGGTGTGGCCGGGGACGCAGTGTAGCGACGGCGGCGAGCACATCGGCGGTGAAACTCTCGGGCTGCGGTCGGGCACGATGATACGGCGCGCAAACGGGCGAAGTAAAAGGCTAGGCAAGACCTACGTGCGTTTGCGAGCAAGATGGGCACAAGCCCGGGGCCGTTTGGTCACCGGAGCTTTGCCGGCGACGACGCCGGCGGCGGAGCGATCGGGCACCTCCAATGCGACCACTATGGCGATGCAAACGCGTAGGGGAGGGAGGGGGAAGGTACGGCAGCTCACAGTGGCCCTGTAGGTGTGCGTAAATGTGCTCGGGGAAGGGTCGACGGAGGCGTACGGCGGCGGCGATCGGCGACGGCCGAGGTCGGGGAAGAGCTCGATCCCGAGGCTGTGGTGGCGCCGAGCTCAATCCAAAGGGCGGATAGGAAGTAGAGGAAGCAGGCGGAGCGGACGGGCTCGACGGAGAGGCGATCGGGAGACGGTGGCCGCGCAGTTCAGCCGCGGCCGTCCATGGCGGCGTCGGGTGAAGTGGGGGAACGAGGGAGAGGGGCGAACGGGGCGGCTAGGGCTCGCCAGAGGGGTCGAGGGGGTCGCTCTTATCCTCATCGCGCGCGGCGACGCGCTGTCGAGCGGCGAGCGAGGGGGCCGGGTGCGTGCGCGCGTGCGGGTGCGGGGTGTTCGACAGCGGGGCGGCATGAGCAGTGCGGGAGGTGGGGGAAAGCGCGGGGTGGGCTGGGCCGGTGCTGTAGAAAGCAGGCCTAAGTGCACAGTAGGTTTAGGCCTTTTGCTATTTTCCTTTTTTCTGTTTTCTTTTCTTTTCTGCTTTGTAAATTGTTTGTGCACTAAATGGTTTTTGTAAAATATGAGACCTAGCCCATAAATCACAGTGTAATATATCCTGGCACCAAAAACTAGTTTGGGGCAATTACTATTTCATATTAACTTTGGATTAATAAAAAGGTTATTAAGTATTGTTTTTAGCCACTATTAGAGGATGTTTGAGTCACTTAATGAATTTATTAAATGTTGGTTACGATTTTAGAATTGTCTCTGGAATATTTGTTATTTAATGAGCATTTTAGTTTCTGTTTTGAATAACTTTTATTTTCTACTTTGAATTTAATTGAAGTTTGAACTAGGAGTTTGAAATGCAATATGATGCAATGATGATTAGGCACTGTTGAACTTGCTGACATGGCCTTAATTAAGGGTGATCACTGTTGTTCATTACAGGGGGTGTTACAACTTTTTTGTTACTTCTTTTATTTCGTGTTTATTCGAGATCTATTTATCCAATCTATCATAATTTTTCTCCCGTCCACGTGATAATTTCTGGCACCGTTATCCGAAAGGGATTGACAACCCCTTTAACACATCGAGTTGCAAGTATTTGTTCTTTGTGTGCAGGTACCGTTTACATAGTGTTGCTTGGTTCTCCTACTGGTTCGATAACCTTGGTCTCATCACTAAGGGAAATACCTTACCATAGTTGTGCTGCATCATCCCTTCCTCTTTGGGGAAATACCGACGTAGTTCAAGCAACATCAGCCGCTTGCAACTGATCCAATCTCAGAAAAACAAACAGAACTCCCCACTCTTCATGGAGAAATTCTTACTAGCGGCTTGGAGCATTTGGACGGAATGGAACAACAAGCATTTCAGAGCAATGGATCCCACTCTAGCATCGTGGTTGGATAGATTTAGGAAAGACTTTGAGCTACTTCAGCACACGGTTAAAGAGGTGCATAGGCCTCTTGTGCTCTCCTTTGTCAATTCACTTCACTAGTTCTTTTCGGCTTTGGTTCCCCATCACCACCTAGTACCCTAAATGGGGCTAAGGCTGGCTTGTATTTAACCATGTAATCACTGTATAGTTTGTTGCATTAATACAATTTCACAGTAGGAGCCTTTCCTACTGTTTCACGGTCAAAAAATGAAAAAAGAAAACCCAAAATAAAAGTGGGAAAAAAAGAAAGAAAAACCAGAGAAGAGCGAGACAACCTACATCTAAGCACGAGCAGCACGAGCAGCGCGAGCAACTGTGCTAATGGGCTGGCCCAATTTGTCTTAATGTACAGCAAATACCATGTAAACGCTTTGAAGGTTTAAAATAGACCGGGATTGACAAGTTCAGAGTGCCAATTTCCGGGATTCAAAGTTTAGGGTTTGATTTATCTTTCCTCTACAAGTTCAAGGTTTGTTTTGGACTTTTTCCATCCATATATCTCCCATCTTTCTCTCCTCAAGCCATTGATTGCATCACGGTGCACCGCGGCTCTGCTCTCACCTCCTTCTGCCGCCTGCATGCGCCTCGCCGCTAGGTTAGTGGTCACCCGCGAACTACCGATGTGTCGCGCCATGGACCTACCATTGCGGAGAAGATGCAGATCCTGGGAGAGTGGTCATGGGGGGCGCCCAGCACCGGATTCGGTCGTGGCTCTATCGGGCATGGAGCATCCCCACAACCTGTTGTGCACCCGTAGATGGGGTACAATGTCTCGTGGGGCTCTTATACCTCCTCAAAATCCGTTGCGCACCCCAGACCATGCCCAACGCAGTCGGCATCCTGGGGCTCGACCACCACCGCTCTACACCAGGCGTATCCTGTCCCTGCTCCTGCTCCACCACCTCCCAACACGCCTTCCTGGGAGTAGTAAAACCAGCTCAACGCTGCCCTCCACAACCTTTTGATGCAGTGGCAAGGGCCGGGGCAATGGGCAGGATTGGTTCCTTGACATGAGAACTTCATCCCATGTGGCAGGTAAGACAGACACCTCACCTCTTATCTCCCCCTTCATTGTGTTGTTCCTAGCGCATTGTCGTTGGTAACTGCACCCGCATTCCAATCTTCATAGTTGGCTCAACCAGTTTCTCCTCTTTCACCCTCAATGACATTCTTGTTTATCCAAGTATCATCAAGAATTCAACTTATGTTTGTCGTTTTACTCATTAGAATTCATGTATCATCGAATTGATCTATTTGGTTGTACAGTGAAGGACCTAGTAATTCGAAGAATCATATCATGAGGTCGAATAGCCATGGCGAGCTCTATCCTTTCTTGAAAAACACCTTCGTCCAACAAGTCCTTTGTGGATGATCTGCGGCATCAACACCTCGGGCGCCCTAGAAATAAATATATTTATGTTTTAGTCAAGTCTTCCTTCCATCATCTACTCCATCCGTTCTGTTTTAGTTTGCATATAAAATTTGTCTGAACTCAAACTTTGTAAAGTTTGACCAACTTTATAGGAAAAATATCAACATCCACAATACCAAATCAATATCATTAGATGCATCACAAAATTATTTTTCATACTGTATAACTTTAGTATTGCAAGTGTTGATATTTTTTATATAAATTTGGTCAAATTTCACGTCATTTGATTTCAGACAAATCTTATACGCAAAGTAAAAAAAGAAATGGAGGGAGTAATAAAAATATTGCCAGATTATGTGTTTGTGAGTCATGTCAATTATGCAACGAGGCCCATTTACCTTTTTCTAGTTCAAATTTCCAAACTAGGGTGCCATTTCAATTAATACACTATGATTAGTGGACTTCCCCCATTTGTACTCTGGTTTTCAATATTATCTTGTGACGCACTCATTGAATTTTCCATTGCACAAAAATCTGACACTTAGAACACTATTCTTCGTTTCTTCACTCTAGCCATGGCTCCTGCTTCTGTGTCTCCTTCCCTCACACTTCGCCACGAAGCAGAAAGACGAACGCTAATCCACACCACCGACGATGTTCTTTGGGTGATGCTCCTCCACACCAAACTACCTCCTCAGTTCTAGGTGGAAGTCCATACACCGTCATATGTTCTCAACCAATGGTCCACCTCTTTTGTCCAATTCCAAACCTCGTATGTTTGCCTTTTCGTACACCACCTGACCTATCATCTCCTGTGAGTATTCTGGTGCCTATGTTGTCCAAACACCTATGCCACCATCCCAAAAAAACTCTCCCCAAGCTTCTTGCAATGTGTATTCCTCGATTACCCTCTCTAGAACACAGGATACGGGTTTTTTTTATCTCCAAACCTGCAAAGTTATCATCTCGTGGTATATCATATTTGACAAAAAAAATCCTATTTTTTTGCTAAATCCCGCACTTCTCTTAGTTCCTCATCAGCCACAGAAAATCCTGGCACAGAAATCTTTCCTGAATGTCGCACCCTACCTACCTCGTACCAGTCTTGTCGCATATATCCACCGGGATCCTCGCGCCTCGGATTCGTAGTTGACCAGCTACCAGCATGGGTGGGCCACTTGAATCCCCCTCACAATCTGTCCCCGTCCACCCGCAGCCTCTATGTGCTCACTAGTTGTCCCTCCATACACAGCTGACCACGCCGCCAACTCTCTCGGGCCCGCAGTCACCTCGTCACCCGCACGTGCGCCCATGGTCCCAGCTTGTCCGCTGGTCCAACTGTGCCACCTGTCCATCCTCAGCCCCTGCGAGTCATCCCGATAGCACCACCACCTGGTAACATACACATCATGCGCACCAGGGACAAAATGGGTTTCTCTCTTCCTAAATAGCAAGCTTCAATCCATGCCTCTTCTTTTGCTATCATCCCAATACCTTCGTCCTACTCCATGGCCATCTAAGATTCCAACTAGTAGAACGCAATGCTAGGGCAATAAAATGCACTGTTGTGGAATAATATGTGGTTTTGGGTGTCTTGTCCTGCAGGTGCTAGCATGGTTACAATGGATTGATTTTCTGATGTAAGTTCAAGTCCGGCAGCACGCTAGCTTGGTATAAATCATGGAGGGTGCTTTGCAGCTTCACACTTCAGGCCAGCATCGACTACAGTGAGACTTCCAGTCAGCGTCCTCCTCTCCTGTTGATATCTATTGCTCTTGCCTGCCTTTTCCTTCTAAACACTCCACATCACCATGTTCCACGTTTGTATGGGTTGGGTTGTCAAAGTCATCAGTATAAAAAAAGGCCTAGGTTCAAATATATAAAGTTCATAGTCACATGAGGCATCTTTGCAAACACAAGCACATGAGCATGAGCAACAAATGGATAATGTCTATTTATGATTCTTGTTGGGGAACCAACAATGTCAAAATGCTTGCTATTTGTCAAAGAAAATATTACGTGTACAAAATTTCCATCATATTTCAGCAAATATTTAGAAATGGTATGACATCTAGGAAGATTAGATGATAGGTTGTCTCAAGGTCAGAAGATCCTTGATGATGGTGGTTTCCGCCAAGGCCGTAGAAAAAAACATACTGTAAAAAATGTACCAAAATCTATTTCTTTCAAACATGGTAAAAGATTTACCCTTTTTGTTTATTAAGGTGGAGAATTTGGAATATAAAGTGCTAGAGGTTCTCCAGAACCAAAGCGTACTCTCCCGTAATAAGATTTCCCAAATTTATTCCATAGCAAAATTCCAAATTCTCTTTTGTTATACAACCCACAATTACCTCCTGGTACTCAATTCATTGAGCAATTAATGAATGCATTAATTGAATGCCACGATCCGGTTTTTCTGTACAACCCACAATTTCATTGGTTGCAATTAATGTAGGCATTAAACTTGATTGCAACTCTAAGGAGGGCCCGTATGAAACTCAAACACATGGGACGTGGTACCATTTCAAGTGAGACCTATTTCATCTTCACCCTCTTATAAAATCCTAGACTACTCCCTTTTTCTTGCCAATGACCCAAACTATTACCCCCACCATACCCTCTTGTCAAAGCTCTCCTGCAATAACGACCAACTTATAAACCGGCCAAAAGGGGGTTTTATTTTCAAGGAGATGATGCATGTCATAGATCGGACTATCCCACTGCAAGAGGAGTGTAGGTATGCTAATAATGAGAATGAGGAAGATCAGGAGATGTCATATCTCAATAATATGATCCACGTGAGTATATGTTGGTGTCCATTTATATCCTCATCAGGTGATTTCTTCTTCTTTATTTACTACTTTTAACCTCTAATTCTTTTCTATTCACTATGCATGTAGTTGTTTGTGTGGTTGAATGTCTACCTTATTTTTGTGTTCTTTCATCAATTATTTGTGCATATATTCCTAAATTACTATTGTGCAAACCACCACCAAATATAGATATGAACAATTTATTGTTGTCAAGATTGAGAAAGTATCCATCAAAATTTGAAAACTCTAGGGAAAATAGCACTTGTGTTACTGGTTTAATTTCATCCATCCAAATGATCGAAAGTTCCTACCTTCTTGAAATGTGATGATCTTATTCACGTTCTTCGGAAAAATATAATGAAGGAGGTTTAGTCTTCTCCAAAGTCACAGGAGAGAGAGAGAGAGAGAGAGAGAGAGAGAGAGAGAGAGTGATATCTTCTACATAATGAGGTGGAGAAGAGAGAAGAGGGGTAGGCTGTAAACTTATAGTCAGCTGTAGCATCATTTTATAAGTTACTCATGTTAAGTTACTTTGTGTTTCAACTTTGTCATATTTCTATGCCAGTGTATCATCATATTTAATACAATAATATCAGAAGGAGAAAAATGTGTAACAAAATGTTAGAAATGAGATATTTATTTTTGGGCTAATTCATCAAATTCCAATGCAATGCGAGAGGAAAATGGGTCCCATATATTAATGTCACATATGGCAAATACATGACCATCCGTTAGGAATTTAAGTTTTTGGCAGGAGTTGTGCTTGCATTTTACATCAATGGACATGATACTTACACCTGACCTGATGTCGTACCTGGAGTTCAGGTCGGATGGGGTGTTGTAGTGTGCATGCTAACCATTTGGATTTAATGGGGATTTGAGTGGTTCCTTGTTATTTTTGGATACAAATATTTATGCCTATTAACTCACTGTTCTTGGGGTGTAGTGCTTGCCCAAGTTTAATGACATGCACTATTTTGTATATAGTATAATGGGAGCAAGCTTCTCGTAATCACGATTCAGAGAAGTTTACCCATCAAAACTTTAGAATCATAGATTCAATTGACAAGAATTGTACAAGCACTCCAACCAATTTAGATCGTAAAATCACATGATAAAATTGTGCTACTGAAATCCTTGTATGGGGGAGAAGTATATGATTTTGCGATTTTTGTTTTATATTATTTTTGCTATCAAAATGTTTGTAGTCATAGAAATGGTATGGACACAAATATATTTATATTGTCTCTCTATAATACTTTCTTTTACTATTCATCATAGCAGTCAAATGGAAGTAATGATGTGATCGAGGATCTCTTTTCTCGGCAATCCACCAATGGGCATGGGCCATTAGGTTTAAACTTGAAGAAAACACCCTCTGTTTTTTATTCTATACAGCAGAACCTAGCGCCAACCTCCAAAGTAAAAACAAAGGAATCCACATATGCTATACACACAAGAACTACTGCGGTACAAGGAATGAAGCCTTCAAAAAGTTGCGGGCATCCCATTTTCGAGCTTCCATTCTAAGAATTGGGGATTGGGAGGTAAATGTTATCTCAACTCATGTACTTTTTGTCTGATATATAGTATATGAAATACCTAAATTTTGTGTACCTTAGTCTGCTATTATATGTCGATACCTATGTAAACCCTCTGTCTCACAAATACACGACCATTATTACACTTTTCACTATATTTCTAAATTTTGTTTCTGTTGTTATGAAATAGTTGAAAATTGGCAGGCAAGTTCATCTCTGCATTGGATTTACTAAATGAAAGTTGTCAAAAAAATATGGTGTTAAAGTTTTATCAAACTAGTAAGATTTATCCTGAAATATTTAGCTGTGTGTTAACAATTTTTATATATTAATAGTTGAAATCAAGATACAAAGGAGATATTGTGGCAAAATTCTACTTTTCCAAGAGCAAAATGGTGTGGGAAATAATCCAAGAAGGCTTGAAGAGCAAGATGGAGATAAAATGCTCGGACATTTGTGCCATGAAGATAACTTATCCAAAAAGTTTACCCGGCATGTTGGACATTATGGTACGTGAGTAAAATCAATTGAAGCATGTGATGCATTTCATCCTATACAACATACAACAGAGAAAAATATAGAAAAATTCTAATTGTAACAAATATAGATGTTCGTTCTGTATTATTGTACAGTTGCATACTATTCAGTTTCTCAATTGTTACTACTTATATATTTTTTCTATGGTGTTACTAGTTATATCTTGCTTCTCCATTTAGGTGTCCGTGGAACCAAAGTTTTTCAGAGAAGCCAATAACACACTACCATGCAGGAGCACTAGGTGGGTTGTGACTACAGATTTTACCGGCGGACAAGCAAGAAGGCATAGGTAATATAAGATCTATGTATATTTGCGATTCAAGTGAATAATCCAAAAGAAACAATGAATGATTTACAACTTTAGGAATATCGAAATACTTTTTTTGGTTAACCTGACAAAAGCGTTTTCCATTGATTAAGAAGAATGAAATTGCTTGTTAATTAAGGTAAATTGGTCTAAAACCTAATACAAATGTCAAAAAGGCCCCAGTGTCCATCAAGAAATGGCGGAACCCACAGACCAACGTTCCACCGAGAACATTGGCATACTAATGAATGTTGATGAAAAAGGTCCTCGATCCTGCACCCTCCATCGAGTGAGCTAGATCATGTGGGGGGCAGCTAGGAATGGGGATGACGACCCTAACAGGCTTCTAAAGAAGCATGGAAGACACCATGCACTACACTACACACGCCCGCACTGCCCTCGCCATTGCCGCTGAAGGTAAAGAGAGACGAAACCCAATATTGTAAGAGTGGGTTGAGGAGGCACCAACTTTGCCGGCGGTGAATGTGTGCCTCTAGAACCATGTGTTGCCTGGGACCTCTTGCGCTCTCAAGACCAAGTCATACTGGGGCCATCACCCCAACTCCCCCATCTACCGTGCCGTGACACGAGAGAAAGGCCCCGCCGCTGTAGTACGGGCTTCGGCCGGCCGTGGCAAGGGGACAGGCGGGGGAGGTGGTGTGGGTTGATGGTGGCTAGAGTTTTCTACCCATCTCGCCCTGCCCGACCTACACAATGAGCTTCTTTCTACTATTCATGTTCCCTCTTGCATTCCAGAATACCATGGCCCACCATACATGCCTAATACAATAAGTGTGGAATCGGGCAAACGACATGGTATTGCCATGATATCAAATTTTTAACCCACCAAGGTTTTTCCATGTTCCCTTCAAAAACTCTTGTGCTCCTCTAGACATATTGTTCACCTCTTTTTGTCTATATGAAAAGGTAGTGCTCCTGCCTTTTTTTGAGACGGGAAATCAATTAGTCTATTATTATGCCATATCGACTCGATGGACAAATAGATTTTACGCTTTTTATATTAATCTCTAACGGTGGCATTTATGTGATTATATTTCAAATATTTATGCACTCACTGGAGTGATGTGCTAAATTAAACAAACGTGTATATATAGACTCTTAAACAAACTAATAAGTTGTTGTCCCAGAAGTTATTGATTTTCAAACTAATAACTGTGTTTAAATATTCTCTAGCTAACCATGCCTTACATACATTTGGGGGAAGGGGGAGCTTATGCCTTATATGCTCGCTGGTGTATGGCTAAAATATCCTAATAACTCTAATTTAAATTATAACGGTTTATTTTACTTATGTACCCTACTTGAGAGTGATAACCTTTGTTCTTTACGTGACATGCCATTTGGTGGTCTCTGGACACTAGTACATACACATCTGGCTAAAATAGTTTTGTTTGAACCTTTGTTAATTTCTATATATTCTCATTCTATTGGTGGGTGAAGATTTCCCTTTTGCTACTTTCAGTAGGCATGTTCTACAGTGTGACCCAGGGATAATAGACAAGCACATTGAGATTCTCCTGTCCATAGACCATCGTCTATATTTGTTAAGTCAAGAGAACAATATCGATAAGAAGAGTCCTTGCCTGGGCTCATGTTGTTCAGTACCTGGAATCCCATTGAGTCCGAGCAATGAAAACTCATACCATAGTGATGATGATAACCTGTTTGGTACTGCACTAACTGGGCAGTCGATGCCAACTGGAACAAAGACAGTACGACTAAATGATTCTGGAGCCCTGCAAGGTGTACACTTCCAAAGTTCAGGTAAGCTTCAGAACTAGATTTCCTGAAAGTTTACTTTTACAGTATATCGCTAACTATGCATGGGAGTTGTAGTAATTAGTACTCAGCATTGTTTTTTCCTATGTATTACCTCCGTACCAAATTAGTTGATTTGTGTAGATATGGATGTACCTAACACTAAAATGTGTCTAGATATATCCGTATGCAGACAAATCTAAGACAACTAATTCGGGACGGAGGGAGTAGTATGCATCTCATTACTAAATTTGCAAGACAAATCAAGTAAAATGACCTCTCTTTGTTTTCTACACTAGCTGTTGGTACCTCTGTGATTACAGAAGAACCTTTAAGGTGGGGTGATCAATTGAAGAGTGACAAGTTTAACTGGGAGGAGTTCTTTGAAATGACTAGGGTGGCGCAACAACCCTTCATGTCAAATGATGGAATCATGAATGGCAAAGGGAAACACATCAACAATCTAACCAATTCAGAGGACTCGCATAGCAGGGACGATTATTCGTCGGAAAGTGTGGCACTGCATGAGGTGATAAGGAGGTTCCCTGATGACAGTATGGCGAGTCGGCAGGTCGAATCGGGGAACCAACCAAGCAACGCCGACCATGTTGTCTTCTATCCAAGCCCAGGTATATACTACTCTTCCTTTATCTAGATGTCAGAACTGTAACACTCGTACTGCTTCGATTGAAAGGATAAATTCAGAACCACATATCCCCGAAATGGAACAACTACAACATCAGGTCAAGTTTTTATGTACTTCAAGAAGTGCAATTTTACCATGCGAATAGTAAAATGTTATATGTATTCCTGGGAAAGCAAGACCAAATAATAGATGCAACAAGTACACCGTTTTTCAGTAAAAACAATAAACATGGCTCTACAAATCTGATTACAAAAAACAATGTTACATGGCTTGTTTCTGACCTGTTCAGGCAATATGTTGAAATTTAAGAATATTTTCTTGCAAGTTTCTGAATGTAATATGCATAGTATAGTTTGTAAACAATCGGTCATTTTTACCCGTATTATTCTACTTTATAAATCATTTAGCTTCTCTCTAGTCAGTTGACATGGCACTCAAAATTTCCGTGAGCAATTTGCATCATTTTATTGTTGAGAACCTGATTCACTTGTTACAGAAGTTGCTTGCTCACTCAACTTGTAAAAATAAACTTAAACAAATAATCTGACCACCTCCTTATTTCTGTACCACTACAGTCACGGAGGAATCTTCAGGGCAGACCTTGCTGCAGAATCAGCCGAGTAATGGTTACATCTCACCGGAGACAATGGCACTTGAGCAGATACGCGAAAACTTACTGAGCGACAATGAGGCTGTGAATGTGGAGCAACGGGATCTCATGAGCACGGGGAACTCCTTTTCCTGCTTGATTGGGCAAGCTACTGTGGTTGCTCCTCCTCCTCCTACTGCTGCTATTGAGCCAACCCAAGTTATCAACGTAGCTCCTGCTGAAAGCAGCAGCGCCGGCGACCAGTTCGCTCCATGGATGGAGCGGCCGAGCTCACCATGGGAACCATTACCAGAAGATGTTGAGATATTGGCATCTCTCTTTCAATTATCCCCTTGAGTTAATTTCGGCCTCTCAGTTGGTGTAGCTGCATTGCGTTCATCACAAGGATGATGGCTCGGCTGTCTTGACTTTTGATCTCCTCCTGATAATAAACGGGTCTGATATTATTATGTGTGTCAGTGTATTTGTGGCATAAAAACTTCAAGCTGCTGGACATTTTGTTGGTTATTGTAATGCAGACATGTTGTACTTTGTTTTGGTTCTGATAAACATCAATATGGACCTAAAACGGCAAGTGATGATGCTCCGCAGAAAAAATGACAAGTGATAATGATATCATGGGACCTGAAAACTCAACATAGGGCATCTCTAGCGGATCCCTTAAAACCTATATTGACCAAAAGTAGGGGCGGAAACGGAATGCGGATCGGATAGTGCTCTTGCCACTTCCATTTTCATATTTTCAAAACAAATACGAGTGCGACTAGGATGTTATCGGATACGATAGCGGATCGGATGTTATTCAAATACGGATATATATCGGATGTTTACTCAATTTGGAACAAATACGAATAATAACGACATACTAGCTTTAATCAAACAAAAAGTATAATTTGACAACTTATTAGGCTTTTATGTTGGATAATTGGCATATTGAGGCTAGAATTGCTGAAATTAGCTCACATAATTTTATTTGGATACGGATATATCGACTTTCATATCCATATTTGCGTCAAAATTTAGGAACACTTTTGGACTTATAGTATAAGGATCAACTAGAGATGCCCTTATGTTCCATGGGAGCATTGCTACACACTGCCAACAATAAGAAAAATGATATTGTGATGGCCGGATACAATATTTGGTCCAAGAATGCGGCAGGATCCAGCGGAGGAGGAGACCCTGCCGATGTGGCCTTGGGGGAAGGGCCCGCGATAATATGGCCCGCTCACTATGAGATCCTTTCGGTGGCCACCCATCAATCTGGCAATTTGGATGTAGATGTTGGTGCAACAGACGGTGATGGCTCTTGTCGTGCAGCCTTTAGAAGTATGTGCGCGACTTGATAGTCTAGCTTCACGCAATGAGCTAGCTCCTCCCCCACCGCACCGGATCAGCTCTAGGTGGCATCGACCATGTTTCGGTGATTTTTTTAATGAAAGAAGGGCCTCCCCTTCCTATTTCTATTAAAGAAACCAACTGGTTCGATTACAGAGTAGCAGCCCCACAACCTACAAAATAACACACAAGCACTCTAACTGACTAAGGAAGACAACGCAAAATAAATCAAACACGATGCATTCTTAGGCATCCCGAAGAATGTCACCAGCATCAGGATCCATTTAAGAGCAACCCAGCCGACCATCTCAACTAAACCAACACAGGTGCCAGGGTTAGAGAGGTGAACCACAGGCATAACCACAATTTCAGATGATCGACATTTATTACATTCACAAAACCTTAAAATGAGACCATCCCACATTGGTGCAGGGGTTGGTGTGCTCCTTATTGGGGAACGTAGTAATAATTCAAAATTTCCTACGTGTCACCAAGATCAATCTAGGAGATGCTAGCAACAAGTGAGGGAGTGCATCTTCATACCTTTGAAGATCGCTAAGTGGAAGCGTTACAAGAACGCGGTTGATGGAGTCGTACTCGCGGCGATTCAAATCGCGGAAGATCCGATTCAAGCGCCGAACGGACGGCGCCTCCGCGTTCAACACACGTACAGCCCGGGGACGTCTCCTCATTCTTGATCCAGCAAGGGGAGAGGAGAAGTTGAGGGAGAGCTCCGGCAGCACGACGGCGTGGTGGCGGTGGAGCTCGTGGTTCTCCGGCAGAGCTTCGCCAAGCACTACGGAGGAGGAGTAGGAGGGGGAGGGCTGCGCCAGGGGCCAGGGGTGCAGCTCCCATGCACCTCCCCACTATATATAGGGGTGGAGGGGCTGGTTTCTTGCCCTCCAAGTCCATTGGGGCGTTGGCAAAGGTGGGAGGAAAGAAATCCCATAATTTCCCTTCCGCACCGATTGTTATCCCCCTTTTTTAGGGATCTTGATCTTATCCCTTCGGGATATGATCTTATTCCTTCTAAGGGGGGATCTTGGTGCGCCTTGACCAGGGGTGTGGGGCCTTGCCCCCACTACCCACGTTTATGTGGGTCCCCCCATGCAGGTGGGCTCCACTCCGGAACCTTCTAGAACCTTCCCGGTACAATACCGAAAAATCCCGAACATTTTTCGGTGGCCAAAATAGGACTTCCCATATATAAATATTTACCTCCGGACCATTCCGGAACTCCTCGTGACGTCCGGGATCTCATCCGAGACTCTGAACAACTTTTGGTAACCACATACAATTCTCATTACAACTCTAGCGTCACCGAACCTTAAGTGTGTAGACCCTACGGGTTCGGGAACCATGCAGACATGACCGAGACACCTCTCCGACCAATAACCAATAGCGGGATCTGGATACCCATATTGGCTCCCACATGTTCCACGATGATCTCATCGGATGAACCACGATGTCGGGGATCCAATTAATCCCGTATACAATTCTCTTTGTCCATCGGTATGTTACTTGCCCGAGATTCGATCGTCGGTATCCCTATACCTTGTTCAATCTCGTTACCGGCAAGTCTCTTTACTCGTTCCGTAACACATGATCCCGTGACTAACTCCTTAGTCACATTGAGCTCATTATGATGATGTATTACCGAGTGGGCCCAGAGATACCTCTCCGTCACACGGAGTGACAAATCTCAGTCTCGATTCGTGCCAACCCAACAGACATTTTTGGAGATACCTGTAGTGCACCTTTATAGTCACCCAGTTACGTTGTGACATTTGATACACCCAAAGCATTCCTACGGTATCCGGGAGTTGCACAATCTCATGGTCTAAGGAAATGATACTTGACATTAGAAAAGCTCTAGCAAACGAACTACACGATCTAGTGCTATGCTTAGGATTGGGTCTTGTCCATCACATCATTCTCCTAATGATGTGATCCCGTTATCAACGACATCCAATGTCCATGGTCAGGAAACCATGACCATCTATTGATCAACGAGCTAGTCAACTAGAGGCTCACTAGGGACATGGTGTGGTCTATGTATTCACACATATATTACAGTTTCTGGTTAATACAATTATAGCATGAACAATAGACAATTATCATGAACAAGGAAATATAATAATAACCATTTTATTATTGCCTCTAGGGCATATTTCCAACAGTCTCCCACTTGCACTAGAGTCAATAATCTAGTTACATTGTGATGAATCGAACACCCATAGAGTTCTAGTGCTGATCATGTTTCGCTCGTGGAAGAGGTTTAGTCAACGGATCTGCGACATTCAGATCCGTATGTACTTTACAAATATCTATATCTCCATCCTGAATATATTCACGAATGGAGTTGAAGCGGTGCTTGATGTGCTTGGTCTTCCTGTGAAACCTGGGCTCCTTGGCAATGGCAATAGCTCCAGTGTTGTCACAGAAGAGAGTCATCGGGCCCGACGCATTTGGAATCACTTCTAGGTCGGTGATAAACTCCTTCATCCAGACTCCTTCCTGAGCTGCTTCTGAAGCAGCTATGTACTCCACTTCACATGTAGATCCCGCCATGACGCTTTGCTTGCAACTGCACCAGCTGACTGCCCCACCATTCAAAATGTACATATATCTGGTTTGTGACTTGGAGTCATCCAGATCTGTGTCAAATCTAGCATCGACGTAACCCTTTATGACGAGCTCTTTGGCACCTCCATAAACGAGAAACATATCCTTAGTCCTTTTCAGGTACTTCAGGATATTCTTAACCGTTGTCCAGTGTTCCATTCCGGGATCACTTTGGTACCTCCCTACCAAAATTATGGCAAGGTTCACATCAGGTCTGGTACACAGCATGGCATACATAATAGAGCCTATGGCTGAGGCATAGGGGATGACACTCATCTTTTCTCTTTCTTCTGCCGAGGTCGGGCGTTGAGCTGTGCTCAATCTCACACCTTGCAATACAGGCAAGAACCCCTTCTTGGACTGATCCATATTGAACTTCTTCAATATCTTGTCAAGGTATGTGCTTTGTGAAAGATCAATGAGGTGTCTCGATCTATCTCTATAGATCTTGATGCCTAATATGTAAGCAGCTTCTCCAAGGTCCTTCATTGAAAAACACTTATTCAAGTAGGCCTTTATGCTTTCCAAAAGTTCGATATCATTTCCCATCAACAGTATGTCATCCACATATAATATGAGAAATGCTACAGAGCTCCCACTCACTTTCTTGTAAATACAGACTTCTCCATAAGTCTGTATAAACCCAAACGCTTTGATCATTTCATCAAAGCGAATGTTCCAACTCCGAGATGCTTGCACCAGCCCATAGATGGAGCACTGGAGCTTGCATACTTAAAGATCCACTTATTCTCTATGGCTTGCCGATCATCGGGCAAGTCCGTCAAAGTCCATACTTTGTTTTCATACATGGATCCTATCTCGGATTTCATGGCTTCAAGCCATTTGTTGGAATCCGGGCCCGCCATCGCTTCTTCATAGTTCGAAGGTTCACCGTTGTCTAACAACTTGATTTTCAGGACAGGGTTGTCGTACCACTCTGGTGCGGAACGTGTCCTCGTGGACCTACGAAGTTCAGTAGCAACTTGACCTGAAGTTTCATGATCATCATCATTAACTTCCTCTCTAGTCGGTGCAGGCACCACAGAAACATCTTCCTGAGCTGCGCTACTCTTCGGTTCAAGAGGGGGTACCTCGTCAAGTTCTACTTTCCTCCCACTTACTTCTTTTGAGAGAAACTCTTTCTCCAGAAAGGATCCATTCTTGGCAACAAAGATCTTGCCTTCGGATCTGAGGTAGAAGGTATACCCAATAGTTTCCTTAGGGTATCCTATGAAGACGCATTTTTTCGATTTGGGTTCGAGCTTTTCAGGTTGAAGTCTCTTGACATAAGCATCGCATCCCCAAACTTTCAGAAATGACAGCTTAGGTTTCTTCCCAAACCATAATTCATACGGTGTCGTCTCAACGGATTTAGACAGTGCCCTATTTAAAGTGAATGCGGCAGTCTCTAAAGCATAACCCTAAAATGATAGCGGTAGATCGGTAAGAGACATCATAGATCACACCATATCCAATAGAGTGCGATTACGACGTTCGGACACACCATTACGCTGAGGTGTTCCAGGCGGCGTGAGTTGTGAAACAATTCCACATTTCCTTAAGTGCGTGCCAAACTCGTGACTCAAGTATTCTCCTCCACGATCTGATCGTAAGAACTTTATTTTCCTGTCACATTGATTCTCTACCTCGCTCTGAAATTCCTTGAACTTTTCAAAGGTCTCAGACTTGTGTTTCATTAAGTAGACATACCTATATCTACTTAAGTCATCAGTGAGGGTGAGAACATAACGATAGCCACCGCGAGCCTCAACGCTCATTGGACCGCATACATCAGTATGTATTATTTCCAACAAGTTGGTTGCTCGCTCCATTGTTCCGGAGAACGGAGTCTTGGTCATTTTGCCCATGAGGCATGGTTCGCACATGTCAAATGATTCATAATGAAGAGACTCCAAAAGTCCATCTGCATGGAGTTTCTTCATGCGTTTGACACCAATGTGACCAAGGTGACAGTGCCACAAGTATGTGGGACTATCATTATCAACCTTACATCTTTTGGCATTCACACTATGAATATGTGTAACATCACATTCGAGATTCAATAAAAATAAACCATTGACCAGCGGGGCATGACCATAAAACATATCTCTCATATAAATAGAACAACCATTATTCTCGGATTTAAATGAGTAGCCATATCGCATTAAACGAGATCCAGATACAATGTTCATGCTCAAAGCTGGCACTAAATAACAATTATTGAGGTTTAAAACTAATCCCGAAGGTAAATGTAGAGGTAGCGTGCTGACGGCGATCACATCGACCTTGGAACCATTCCCGACGCGCATCGTCACCTCGTCCTTCGCCGGTCTCCGCTTATTCCGCAGCTCCTGTTTTGAGTTACAAATGTGAGAAACCGCACCGGTATCAAATACCCAGGAGCTACTACGAGCGCTGGTAAGGTACACATCAATAACATGTATATCATATATACCTTTGGCGTTGCCGGCCTTCTTATCCGCTAAGCACTTGGGGCAGTTCCGCTTCCAGTGACCATTTCCCTTGCAATAAAAGCACTCAGTCTCAGGCTTGGGTCCATTCTTTGGCTTCTTCCCGGCAACTGACTTACCGGGCGCGGCAACTCCCTTGCCGTCCTTCTTGAAGTTCTTCTTACCCTTGCCTTTCTTAAAACTAGTGGTCTTATTCACCATCAATACTTGATGTTCCTTTTTGATCTCCACCTCCGCTAATTTCAGCATTGAATATAACTCAGGAATGGACTTCTCCATCCCTTGCATATTGTAGTTCATCACAAAGCTCTTGTAGCTAGGTGGAAGCGACTGGAGGATCCTGTCAATGACCGAGTCATATGGAAGATTAACTCCCAGCTGAGACAAGCGGTTGTGCAACTGTAACACCCCGTTGTAATAAGCTCTATGACACTCTGTTAAAATTTTCAAGTCATGATCATTTGCAGTGCCAAGTCATATGGGTTAATGATCCAATTCAAATTCACATCTGAAAATCAACTCAAATTCAAAAGTGAAATATGAAGTTGATCAAACACTATTGGAAAAATGTTCATTAAATGGCAAATAATCCAGGAACATCTCTAAAATCAACATCAAAATAAATGGAGTTGAACAAGTGACTCAAACAAGATGAAACAGCCCCAAAACAGAATATTAAAATCCATTTAAAATCATTACAAATTCAAATGGCTTCCAAATCTGTCCAAACCACTTTTTGGTGGAAGGGAATATTGCATTGCAATATTTGGGACAACTCTCACATTTTAAAAAAATGCAGAAGAGCCCTATCTATTTCTAAACAGAAAAGAATAAAAGAAAAGGAAGAAGAGAAATAAGAAAAAGGAAAACGCTACTGTTGGCTGGGCCTAAGTGCACAGTGTGCAGGCCCAGTCCAACTGCAGCCCACGACGTCTCCCTCCTCCCCGTGTCGGCCGCGCCCTGGCCGCGCGCGCGCGCGCCAGCCGGGCGGCGACACGGCGACGGTGCCGACGCCACCGACAGCCGGAGGGGATAAGGGCGAGGCCATTCACTCCCCCTGGCTCCTCCCATCACTTCTCTGTCCTCTCCCTCGCCCGCTCTGCCTCTTCCCCTTCTCCAGATCCGGCCACCGAGCGCCGTCGATGCCGCGCCTCTGCTCAGCCGCGGCCACCGGCGACCCCGTGCTCGTCCACCGTGCCGGCCAGCTCCGCCGTCGTCTTCCTCATCTACTGGAGGCCTCAGCTGGAGCTGGGGAGCACGGAGCCACTGGATCCCCTTCGATCTCAACTGCGTTCGCCGCCGTTCGTCTCCGTCTCTGGCGACGCCTCTGCAGCTCCTAAGCTGACACCGGGCCACCTTGTGCCTCCCCGGTGAGCTCCTCGTCCTTCCCTACTCCCTGCTGGTCCTGTCGCGTAGTCTAGCTACCTCTCCCACGCGCGCCCGAACGCAGCGCCGCGGAGCTCGTCGACGGCGAGTCTCCGGTGACCAAATGGTCACGGGGTCGCGCCCGTTGTGCTCAGTGCGTCGAGTAGAGCTCCGCTGGCCCAGCCGTTCGCCCGTTTGCGCGCTAGAACCCCGAACCCATCGGCACCCGAACTCCAGCGTCCGCCGCGATGCTCGCCGCCGTCGCTGCACGCCGTCTCCGGCCACGCCACCGCCCGGGATCGACGCGGCGTTGCACGCACGTTCGAACGCGACCAAGAACACGCGAAACGGGGCACTACAGAGGATTTCCGACGCCTGCCGGCGTTCGGCCGCCGCGCGCGAGCTCGCCGGAGCAACTCCGGCGGCTCCGCTGAGCTGGCACCGGCGGGGCCCGCCTCTGTGACGCTGCCCGTGGGCCCTGCGGGCCCACCAACCAGGGTTGACTGGGTCAACCCTGCTGACTGGGCAGCCCCCGGCCACTGACATGTGGGACCCAGTTCAAAATCAGTCTAATTAACTGTTTTATAATTAAAAATAATTAGATTAACCTAATGTCTCTCTGACATGTGGGGTCCACCCCCTAATTAACCCTGGTAATTAAACTAATTCATTGATTAAAGAAACAGAGGCTGACATGTGGGTCCCACTGGACCCACATGTCAGGTTTGACTGGTCAGCCGTCCTGTTGACTTGCTGATGTCAGCATGACATCATGCTGACGTCATAATTCATTTTCTGTTAAATAAATAAATTTCAGAAATTTAAATAATCTTTAAAAATTAATAACTTTTAAACCGTAGCTCGGATCGAAAAAGTTAAAACATGAAAGTTGCTCAGAACGACGAGACGAGTCTGATCGTGCCGTCTGTTTCTTCATCGGAACCCCCTATGTAGAAGAACTCGTAACTCCGGACCCGAATCCGGCAGATGAATAGTGCACACACGTCGGATAATAAATCCCAGAATAATTCTAAAAATAACTAAAATGACTTAGATGCATAATTAGGCAACCCTGCACTGCATCATAGCGTCACACGCACCGTATTGCATTTGTTTGCATTATGTTTACCTGTTTCTTCCCCCTCTTCTCTCCCGGTAGATCCCGACGTTGACGTAGCTCCCGAGACAAACGCAGCTCAGGAGTACGACTACGTCCCCGACGACACCACAGGCGACCTTGCCCTTGCCCCAGAGCAAACAGGCAAGAACCCCCATTTTGAGCATGCCAATATCGCCTACTCTCTTCTCTCTTATGCTTGCATTAGAACTGCTACTGCTACTGTTTTCCTATATCTGCTGCATAGCCTGTTTATTGTAACCTGCCTTGCTACCTTACTGGTTATCCTAGACTGCTTTGTATAGGCTGGGTAGAGTTCCGACAGAGACCCCCACTTGATCCCGACTGCCCTGCTGGATATCAGAAGACCCGATCATCGGGATTGAAGACCAGACCCTGGCACCGCACATCACTTCCCCTTAGTTGCCGACACTGCTGGGTTACCGTCGAGTGCCGAGGGTGATACCTCGTCAGCACTTCTGATGTTAACCTTGTAGGTTAGTTACTCGGTCGTGGTAAGTGAGGGTGATTCCTCCTACACCACCCCCGATAACGACATCGTCGTGCAACCTCTCAAGTGTGGACCTCGAGGGTGATTCCTCCTTCGTTCACCTTGATGATAACATCGAGCGGGAATTCCATCGAGGGTGATTCCTCAGGGTTCCCTTCGGTGTCAGACACACAGATACTGTTGATTGAGTTGACTTGCACTAAACCATGTTACTAAAGACGGGTCGGCCCTGAGGGGTACCCGCGCGAGCTTAACGCGAATTGATGTGGAGACGGGTTGACCTGAATGGTGCCCGCGAGATAACCACGAGGCGTGGCCGGGCATTCTTAGCCCTTGTCGCAAGTCCTCGAGACGGGGCGACGGGGTCACATCGATCGTGAGTCTCTGCTCGTTTCCGCGCGCTCCTAATCCACTACGGTTTGGATATTTGATCCGAGGGGCCTCTGGCCCGATAGCACTAACCATCATGTGGGCATAGTATGGGCGTTCTAAGTCATATACTTCAGCTGGAGCTTAATGGACGTCAGCGACTGAGCGGCGCGCGCTGAATTGGACTGGGAACGCAATCGCGCTTGTATAAGGGGTTGCTAGGTCTGCTTTCAGCCGCGTACGCAACGTGCAGGAGTTCCCGGGGCGAAGGCCCAAGACCCCTGGGCGCATAGGTTTAGTCCGGCGTGCTGACCTCTCTGTTAGGTATTCGGTCGGGTTGCGGCGTGTTGCTTAGCCGAGGCCGGGCATGACCCAGAAAAGTGTGTCCGGCCGGAGTTAAGCGAGCGTGGTGGGTAAGTTGGTGCACCCCTGCAGGGAAGAAACTTCTATCGATAGCCTGTCCTACGGTAACGGACACTCAGAGTTGTATCCCGATCAGTACAACTAGAACATTTGATGAGAACTGGATAGTACGGCTCTGGGATTGCTTTCTCGCAGGGAGTCGAGAAAGGATCTCAGGTCGAGGTTGATGATACTACTACTACTACTTTACATTATGTTCATCTGTTCTCTTCTAATGCTGCAAGACTGTCGAAGTTTGTTGAAGATGCTAGTCTTCGATAGGACTAGGCTTCCCCCTCTATTCTGGCATTTCTGCAGCCCAGTCCATATATACAGCCATTCCTTTGACAATGTTGCATATGTAGTGTAGATCCTTGCTTGCTGAGTACTTCGGATGAGTACTCACGTTTGCTTTATTTTCTTTTTCCCCCATATTCCTTTTGATGCCACCAGACGACGGAGCCCCTGAGCCAGACGCCCCAGCCGACGACCAGTACTACTACCCGCCTGGCGAGTACTACTAATACGAGGAGCCGACTGACGACCAGGAGTAGGATCGGAGGGTCCAGGGCAGGAGGCCTACGCCTTTCGATCGTAGTATTTTATTTTACCCCGCCTCTGTGAAGGCCTATTTCTCTCTCTCTGTAATATATCTGTACTCAGATATCTGATGCTTCCGCTGACGCTTGTATGCCATCGAGCTATGTATTCGAGCTCTCGAGGCCCTGGCTTGTAATATAAAGCTTGTATGACTTTATTTATGTTTTAGAGTTGTGTTGTGATATCTTCAAGTGAGTCCTTAGGCTTGATCATGCGCATTTGCGTGTATGGTTAGTGCACGATTAAGTCGGGGTCGTCACAGGTTGGTATCAGAGCCGACTGCCTCTAGGTATCCCCCTTCCCAATTTCTTGGCCGAAGTTGAGTCTAGTGGTCAAAAACTGTTTTACTAACTTGGCTGTGTGGCTTACGGGCCCACGTCGCCAACTGGGTGGTATTAGGATCTTTTATTCCTCGTCTTTACTCTGGGATTCTAATCTCTCATCTATTCGGGTTTAATTAAATTTACTAACACAAAGGCGTTAAGTTTGAGTGGACAGACAAATGTCAGGAAAGCTTCCAGACCCTCAAGGACAAACTGACATCTGCTCCAGTCCTTGCTCCTCCAGACTCTCGCAAAGATTTTGTGATCTTCTGTGACGCATCTCGCCAAGGACTAGGTTGTGTCCTAATGCAAGAGCGAAGAGTAATTGCTTATGCTTCGCGACAACTGCGTCCACATGAAGAGAATTACCCAGTGCATGACCTCGAACTTGCTGCTGTCATTTATGCTTTAAAGCAGTGGCGTCACTACCTCCTTGGTAATCGGTGTGAGATTTACACCGATCATCAGAGCTTGAAGTACTTATTCACTCAACCAGAACTTAATCTTCGTCAGCAGCGTTGGTTGGAAACAATCACCGATTATGACTGTGGTATTTCCTACACTCCTGGCAAAGCTAATGTGATGGCTGATGCCTTGAGCCGCAAGTCTTATAGTAACAACCTCATGGTAAAGCAAGCTCAACCCCAGCTATATGAAGAATTGCGCAAGCTGAATCTCTGCATCGTCCCGCAAGGTTCTCTTAATAACCTTGTGATACAACCAGATCTTGAGAAAGCTGTCAAGATTGCGCAAGCCTAAGATGCTGAAATTGGTCTAATGAAGAAAGAACTTCACCTTCAAAAGTACAGGGATTTCTTGATTGCTGAAGATGGAACCTTGTACTTCCGAGACCGCATTGTAGTACCTCGCTTCGAGCTGATGACTGACAAAGTCATGAAGGAGGCCCATGATACACCGTTATCTATCCATCCGGGCAGTACCAAGAGGTATCGAGATCTTCGTCAAAGGTACTGGTGGTCTAGGATGAAGCAGGATATTGCCCGATATGTTGCCGAGTGTGACGTTTGTCATCGCGTGAAGGCAGAACATCAGAAACCTACTGGAATTCTGCAACCGCTCCCTATTCCTCTATGGAAGTGGGATAAAGTGCAAATGGACTTCATTACTGGTCTTCCCAAGTCTCAGAAGGGTCATGATGCTATTCTTGTCGTCGTCGACCAACTCTCCAAAGTTGCACACTTTCTGCCAGTTAAGGAGACTATTACTGCTAGTCAGCTAGCAGAGCTATATATCTCCAGAATTGTTTCACTTCATGGTATTCCCAAGGAAATCAGTTCAGACCGTGGCAGCATTTTCACTGACCATTTCTGGGAAAGTTTCCAGAAAGCAATGGGAACTCATATCACCTGGAGTTCAGCTTATCATCCACAATCCCAAGGTCAAGTTGAGCGCGTTAATCAAGTACTTGAAGATATGCTTCGAGCTTGTGTTATATCCTTCGGTAAGAAATGGGAGGAATCTCTCCCGTATGCCGAGTTCTCTTATAACAACAGCTATCAAGCCAGCTTGGAAATGGCCCCCTTTGAGGTTCTTTATGGTCGTAAATGTCGAACCCCTCTGAATTGGTCAGAAACTGGGGAACGACCTCTTGTTGGACCGGACATAATTCAACATGCCGAAGAACAAGTCCGAATTGTCCGGGAGAATCTCAAAGCAGCTCAAGACCGTCAGAAGAGTAATTATGATCGTAAGCGATGGGGTGTGATCTATCAACCTGGTGATCAAGCTTATCTTCGTGTCACTCCAATGAAGGGCACCCGTCGTTTCGGAATCAAGGGCAAGCTAGCTCCTCGCTATATTGGTCCTTTCCGCATCATGGCTAGACGTGGACAGGTGGCATATCAATTGGAGTTGCCACCGCAATTCTCCCATATTCATTATGTCTTCCACGTCTCGCAACTCCGTAAGTGCTTCAAGGAATCCCCGCACCGTGCAGTGGATCATGAGATGCTCGAGCTACAAGATGATCTTTCCTATAAGGAGCATCCGATCCGCATCCTCGACGAAGCTGAACGTCGTACTCGTCAGAAGACGACCAAGTTCCTAAAAGTGAAGTGGTCGAATCACACTGAAGATGAAGCCACTTGGGAACGTGAGGATCATCTTCGGGAAGAATATCCCGGACTCTTTCCTTCTACCTCCTGAATTCTCGGGACGAGAATTTCTTTTAGAGGAGGAGAACTTGTAACACTCCCTTGTAATAAGCTCTGTGACACTCTGTTAAAATTTCCAAGTCATGATCATTTGCAGTGCCAAGTCATATGGGTTAATGATCCAATTCAAATTCACATCTGAAAATCAACTCAAATTCAAAAGTGAAATATGAAGTTGATCAAACACTGTTGGAAAAATGTTCATTAAATGGCAAATAATCCAGGAACATCTCTAAAATCAACATCAAAATAAATGGAGTTGGACAAGTGACTCAAACAAGATGAAACAGCCCCAAAACAGAATATTAAAATCCATTTAAAATCATTACAAATTCAAATGGCTTCCAAATCTGTCCAAACCACTTTTTGGTGGAAGGGAATATTGCATTGCAATATTTGGGACAACTCTCACATTTTACAAAAATGCAGAAGAGCCCTATCTATTTCTAAACAGAAAAGAATAAAAGAAAAGGAAGAAGAGAAATAAGAAAAAGGAAAACGCTACTGTTGGCTGGGCCTAAGTGCACAGTGTGCAGGCCCAGTCCAACAGCAGCCCACGACGTCTACCTCCTCCCGGTGTCGGCCGCGCCCTGGCCGCGCGCGCGCGCGCCAGCCGGGCGGCGACACGGCGACGGTGCCGACGCCACCGACAGCCGGAGGGGATAAGGGCGAGGCCATTCACTCCCCCTGGCTCCTCCCATCACTTCTCTGTCCTCTCCCTCGCCCGCTCTGCCTCTTCCCCTTCTCCAGATTCGGCCACCGAGCGCCGTCGACGCCGCGCCTCTGCTCAGCCGCGGCCACCGGCGACCCCGTGCTCGTCCACCGTGCCGGCCAGCTCCGCCGTCGTCTTCCTCATCTACTGGAGGCCTCAGCTGGAGTTGGGGAGCACGGAGCCACTGGATCCCCTTCGATCTCAACTGCGTTCGCCGCCGTTCGTCTCCATCTCCGGCGACGCCTCTGCAGCTCCTAAGCTGACACCGGGCCACCTTGTGCCTCCCCGGTGAGCTCCTCGTCCTTCCCTACTCCCTGCTGGTCCTGTCGCGTAGTCTAGCTACCTCTCCCACGCGCGCCCGAACGCAGCGCCGCGGAGCTCGTCGACGGCGAGTCTCCGGTGACCAAATGGTCACGGGGTCGCGCCCGTTGTGCTCAGTGCGTCGAGTAGAGCTCCGCTGGTCCAGTCGTTCGCCCGTTTGCGCGCTAGAACCCCGAACCCATCGGCACCCGAACTCCGGCGTCCGCCGCGATGCTCGCCGCCATCGCTGCACGCCGTCTCCGGCCACGCCACCGCCCAGGATCGACGCGGCGTTGCACGCACGTTCGAACGCGACCAAGAACACGCGAAACGGGGCACTACAGAGGATTTCCGATGCCTGCCTGCGTTCGGCCACCGCGCGCGAGCTCGCCGGAGCAACTCCGGTGACTCCGCTGAGCTGGCACCGGCGGGGCCCGCCTCTGTGACGCTGCCCGTGGGCCCTGCGGGCCCACCAACCAGGGTTGACTGGGCAGCCCCCGGCCACTGACATGTGGGACCCAGTTCAAAATCAGTCTAATTAACTGTTTTATAATTAAAAATAATTAGATTAACCTAATGTCTCTCTGACATGTGGGGTCCACCCCCTAATTAACCCTGGTAATTAAACTAATTCATTGATTAAAGAAACAGAGGCTGACATGTGGGTCCCACTGGACCCACATGTCAGGTTTGACTAGTCAGCCGTCCTGTTGACTTGCTGATGTCAGCATGACATCATGCTGACGTCATAATTCATTTTCTGTTAAATAAATAAATTCCAGAAATTTAAATAATCTTTAAAAATTAATAACTTTTAAACCGTAGCTCGGATCGAAAAAATTAAAACATGAAAGTTGCTCAGAACGACGAGACGAGTCTGATCGTGCCGTCTGTTTCTTCATCGGAACCCCCTACATAGAAGAACTTGTAACTCCGGACCCGAATCCGGCAGATGAATAGTGCACACACGTCGGATAATAAATCCCAGAATAATTCTAAAAATACCTAAAACGACTTAGATGCATAATTAGGCAACCCTGCACTGCATCATAGCGTCACACGCACCGTATTGCATTTGTTTGCATTATGTTTACCTGTTTCTTCCTCCTCTTCTCTTCCGGTAGATCCCGACGTTGACGTAGCTCCCGAGACAGACGCAGCTCAGGAGTACGACTACGTCCCCGACGACACCACAGGCGACCTTGCCCTTGCCCCAGAGCAAACAGGCAAGCACCCCCATTTTGAGCATGCCAATATCGCCTACTCTCTTCTCTCTTATGCTTGCATTAGAACTGCTACTGCTACTGTTTTCCTATATCTGCTGCATAGCCTGTTTATTGTAACCTGCCTTGCTACCTTACTGGTTATCCTAGACTGCTTAGTATAGGCTGGGTAGAGTTCCGACAGAGACCCCCACTTGATCCCGACTGCCCTGCTGGATATCAGAAGACCCGATCATCGGGATTGAAGACCAGACCCTGGCACCGCACATCACTTCCCCTTAGTTGCCGACACTGCTGGGTTACCGTCGAGTGCCGAGGGTGATACCTCGTCAGCACTTCTAATGTTAACCTTGTAGGTTAGTTACTCGGTCGTGGTAAGCGAGGGTGATTCCTCCTACACCACCCCCGATAACGACATCGTCGTGCAACCTCTCAAGTGTGGACCTCGAGGGTGATTCCTCCTTCGTTCACCTTGATGATAACATCGAGCGGGAATTCCATCGAGGGTGATTCCTCATGGTTCCCTTCGGTGTCAGACACAAAGATACTATTGATTGAGTTGACTTGCACTAAACCATGTTACTAAAGATGGGTCGGCCCTGAGAGGTACCCGCGCGAGCTTAACGCGAATTGATGTGGAGACGGGTTGACCTGAATTTTGCCCGCGAGATAACCACGAGGCGTGGTCGGGCATTCTTAGCCCTTGTCGCAAGTCTTCGAGACGGGGCGACGGGGTCACATCGATCGTGAGTCTCTGCTCGTTTTCGCACGCTCCTAATCCACTACGGTTTGGATATTTGATCCGAGGGGCCTCTGGCCCGATAGCACTAACCATCACGTGGGCATAGTATGGGCGTTCTGCGTCGTATACTTCAGCCGGAGCTTAATGGACGTCAGCGACTGAGCGGCGCGCGCTGAATTGGACTGGGAACGCAATCGCGCTTGTATAAGGGGTTGCTAGGTCTGCTTTCAGTCGCGTACGCAACGTGCAGGAGTTCCCGGGGCGAAGGCCCAAGACCCCTGGGCGCATAGGTTTAGTCCGGTGTGCTGACCTCTCTGTTAGGTATTCGGTCGGGTTGCGGCGTGTTGCTTAGCCGAGGTCGGGCATGACCCAGAAAAGTGTGTTCGGCCGGAGTTAAGCGAGCGTGGTGGGTAAGTTGGTGCACCCCTGCAGGGAAGAAACTTCTATCGATAGCCTGTCCTACGGTAACGGACACTCGAAGTTGTATCCCGATCGGTACAACTAGAACATGTGATGAGAACTGGATAGTACGGCTCTGGGATTGCTTTCTCGCAGGGAGTCGAGAAAGGATCTCAGGTCGAGGTTGATGATACTACTACTACTACTTTACATTATGTTCATCTGTTCTCTTCTAATGCTGCAAGACTGTCGAAGTTTGTTGAAGATGCTAGTCTTCGATAGGACTAGGCTTCCCCCTCTATTCTGGCATTTCTGCAGCCCAGTCCACATATACAGCCATTCCTTTGACAATGTTGCATATGTAGTGCAGATCCTTGCTTGCTGAGTACTTCGGATGAGTACTCACGTTTGCTTTATTTTCTTTTTTCCCCATATTCCTTTTGATGCCACCAGACGACGGAGCCCCTGAGCCAGACGCCCCAGCCGACGACCAGTACTACTACCCGCCTGGCGAGTACTACTACTACGAGGAGCCGACTGACGACCAGGAGTAGGATCGGAGGGTCCAGGGCAGGAGGCCTACGCCTTTCGATCATAGTATTTTATTTTACCCCGCCTCTATGAAGGCCTATTTCTCTCTCTCTGTAATATATCTGTACTCAGATATCTGATGCTTCCGCTGACGCTTGTATGCCATCGAGCTATGTATTCGAGCCCTCGAGGCCCTGGCTTGTAATATAAAGCTTGTATGACTTTATTTATGTTTTAGAGTTGTGTTGTGATATCTTCAAGTGAGTCCTTAGGCTTGATCGTGCGCATTTGCGTGTATGGTTAGTGCACGATTAAGTCGGGGTCATCACAGCAACCCAGACATTTTGAGTATAAGCTCGCTGACAGAGCTGTTTTCCTCCATCTTACAACTGTAGAACTTGTCGGAGACTTCATATCTCTCGACCCGGGCATGAGCTTGAAAAACCATTTTCAGCTCTTGGAACATCTCATATGCTCCATGTTGCTCAAAACGTTTTTGGAGCCCCGGTTCTAAGCTGTAAAGCATGCCGCACTGAACCAGGGAGTAACCACTACGCGACTGCCAGGCGTTCATAACGTCTTGAGTTGCTGGGAAAATGGGTGCATCACCTAGCGGTGCTTCAAGGACATATGCTTTCTTGGCAGCTATGAGGATGATCCTCAAGTTACGGACCTAGTCCGTATAGTTGCTACCATCGTCTTTCAGCTTGGTTTTCTCTAGGAACGCGTTGAAGTTGAGGGCAACATTAGCGTGGGCCATTGGATCTACAAGATAGGTTGTAAAGACAATTTTAGACTAAGTTCATGATAATTAAGTTCATCTGATCAAATTATTTAATGAACTCCCACTCAGATAGACATCCCTGTAGTCATCTAAGTGATACATGATCCGAATCGACTAGGTCGTATCCGATCATCACGTGAGACGGACTAGTCATCAACGGTGAACATCTCCATGTTAATCGCATCTACTATACGACTCATGTTCGACCTTTCGGTCTCTCGTGTTCCGAGGCCATGTCTGTACATGCTAGGCTCGTCAAGTCAACCTAAGTGTTTCGCATGTGTAAATCTGGCTTACACCCATTGTATGCGAACGTTAGAATCTATCACACCCGATCATCACGTGGTGCTTCGAAACAACGAACCTTCGCAACGGTGCACACTTAGGGGGCACACATTTCTTGAAATTTTTAGTGAGGGATCATCTTATTTATGCTACCGTCGTTCTAAGAAAATAAGATGTAAACATGATAAACATCACATGCAAATCATAAAGTGACATGATATGGCCAATATCATCTTGCGCTTTTGATCTCCATCTTCGAGGCGCGGCATGATCACCATCATCACCGGCATGACACCATGATCTCCATCATCGTGTCTTCATGAAGTTGTCTCGCCAACTATTACTTCTACTACTATGGCTAACGGTTAGCAATAAAGTAAAGTAATTACATGGCGTTTTCATTGACACGCAGGTCATACAATAAATTAAGACAACTCCTATGGCTCCTGCCGGTTGTCATACTCATCGACATGCAAGTCGTGATTCCTATTACAAGAACATGATCAATCTCATACATCACATATATAATTCATCACATCCTTTTGGCCATATCACATCACATAGCATACCCTGCAAAAACAAGTTAGACGTCCTCTAGTTGTTGTTGCATGTTTTATGTGGCTGCTATGGGTTTCTAGCAAGAATGTTTTTTACCTACGCAGAAGCCACAACGGTGATATGCCAATTGCTATTTACCCTTCATAAAGACCCTCTTCATCGAATCCGATCCGACTAAAGTGGGAGAGACAGACACCCGCTGGCCACCTTATGCAATAAGTGCATGTCAGTCGGTGGAACCTGTCTCACGTAAGCGTACGTGTAAGGTCGGTCCGGGCCGCTTCATCCCACAATGCCGCCGAATCAAGATAGGACTAGTAATGGTAAGAAAATTGAACAAATCATCGCCCACAACTACTTGTGTTCTACTCGTGCATAGAATCTACGCATAGACCTAGCTCTGATACCTTTGTTGGGGAACGTAGTAATAATTCAAAATTTCCTACGTGTCACCAAGGTCAATTTAGGAGATGCTAGCAACAAGTGAGGGAGTGCATCTTCATACCCTTGAAGATCGCTAAGCGGAAGCGTTACAAGAACGCGGTTGATGGAGTCGTACTCGCGGCGATTCAAATCGCGGAAGATCCGATTCAAGCGCCGAACGGACGGCGCCTCCGCGTTCAACACACGTACAGCTCGGGGACGTCTCCTCCTTCTTGATCCAGCAAGGGGAGAGGAGAAGTTGAGGGAGAGCTCCGGCAGCACGACGGTGTGGTGGCGGTGGAGCTCGTGGTTCTCCGGCAGAGCTTCGCCAAGCACTACGAAGGAGGAGGAGTAGGAGGGGGGAGGGCTGCGCCAGGGGCCAGGGGTGCAGCTCCCATGCACCTCCCCACTATATATATAGGGATGGAGGGGCTGGTTTCTTGCCCTCCAAGTCCATTGGGGCGTTGGCAAAGGTGGGAGGAAAGAAATCCCATCATTTCCCTTCCCCACCGATTGTTATCCCCCCTTTTTAGGGATCTTGATCTTATCCCTTCGGGATATGATCTTATTCCTTCTAAGGGGGGATCTTGGTGCGCCTTGACCAGGGGTGTGGGGCCTTGCCCCCACTACCCACGTTCATGTGGGTCCCCCCATGCAGGTGGGCTCCACTCCGGAACCTTCTAGAACCTTCCTGGTACAATACCAAAAAATCCCGAACATTTTCCGGTGGCCAAAATAGGACTTCCCATATATAAATCTTTACCTCCGCACCATTCCGGAACTCCTCGTGACGTCCGGGATCTCATCTGAGACTTCGAACAACTTTCGGTAACCACATACAATTCCCATTACAACTCTAGCGTCACCGAACCTTAAGTGTGTAGACCCTACGGGTTCGGGAACCATGCAGACAAGACCGAGACACCTCTCCGACCAATAACCAATAGCGGGATCTGGATACCCATATTGGCTCCCACATGTTCCACGATGATCTCATCGGATGAACCACGATGTTGGGGATCCAATTAATCTCGTATACAATTCCCTTTGTCCATCGGTATGTTACTTGCCCGAGATTCGATCGTCGGTATCCCTATACCTTGTTCAATCTCGTTACCGGCAAGTCTCTTTACTCATTTCGTAACACATGATCCCGTGACTAACTCCTTAGTCACATTGAGCTCATTATGATGATGTATTATCGAGTGGGCCCAGAGATACCTCTCCGTCACACAGAGTGACAAATCCCAGTCTCGATTCGTGCCAACCCAACAGACACTTTCGGAGATACCTGTAGTGCACCTTTATAGTCACCCAGTTACGTTGTGACATTTGATACACCCAAAGCATTCCTACAGTATCCGGGAGTTGCACAATCTCATGGTCTAAGGAAATGATACTTGACATTAGAAAAGCTCTAGCAAACGAACTACACGATCTAGTGCTATGCTTAGGATTGGGTCTTATCCATCACATCATTCTCCTAATGATTTGATCCCATTATCAACGACATCCAATGTCCATGGTCAGGAAACCATGACCATCTATTGATCAACGAGCTAGTCAACTAGAGGCTCACTAGGGACATGGTGTGGTCTATGTATTCACACATGTATTACGGTTTTCGGTTAATACAATTATAGCATGAACAATAGACAATTATCATGAACAAGGAAATATAATAATAATCATTTTATTATTGCCTCTAGGGCATATTTCCAACACTCCTTCTTGGACTGATCCATATTGAACTTCTTCAATATCTTGTCAAGGTATGTGCTTTGTGAAAGACCAATGAGGTGTCTCGATCTATCTCTATAGATCTTGATGCCTAATATGTAAGCAGCTTCTCCAAGGTCCTTCATTATACACAAATATAGTTCACTGGGTGGTGATGTCCATGGTCAGAACCGTGTGTGCAGGCATCTATCTCTGGGTGCCTTAGATGGGTTTGAAATTTGCAGGACCTCGGTCCATTCAACATGTGTTTTATTTCTCTAGACCTCTTCATGCAAGTTGGCGTCGGCAACACAGGGGGACTTCTTTCTTGGTGGTGCTTTTGACTTCCGGAGAAACACTAGGTCTGACATTTATTGGTTGTATCTCACATGTGAAGGCATTTTCTGAAAGCTACTTACAATTTCTCTATTGTGAGGAAAACGTATGATCTGGGCTATATGATTGGATCTGACGACAACAATGCTCATGCGTTGTTCACTTCTTGGAGGCGTCACCTTTGGAAGACGTTACTCACAACATGGGTGTTGCCAATAGTTGTGGTAGTTGTTGATGTTCTGTTGCAGCGGGTCGTTTGCCTGGGCTTGTCATCTGTGGACCATTTTTTCCTTTTTAATAATTTGGATATGGTTGTCCTCACTGTCTCGACTAGTTCTTGATAATGTGTTGTTGTAAAGGCTGGATGTACTAGATATCAACTTACTATTAATATGTACTATTTCTTGAAGAAAGAAGAGGCACCAAAGTGGTAAAATTAACTACCAGCCCGTCAAACACATTCATGAACGCAAATTTGGATACCATTTTGATTTGGAGCCATGACTTTAGACACAATGATAACTTTTGTTTCAATAAATTAACACGATTTAGAATGTTCTGTGGCTAGTATCGTCATCGGGATAACCTATCTCCATTTACAAAGTCTTCGTCATTTTCATCATCCCTTTTATTAGTTATGTCTACCTACGTAAAGAAGTCCAAAACTGCCATGCCAATATCCAAGTTTTTTCCCAAATTCAACAAGTGTCCACCCAAGGTATACAACCTAACAACGCAAACTGGAAAAGCAAGCCTAGAATTAAGGCAACAAAAAATAGCTCTCCAATCCTGCATATAAGTACAATATATGTTTTTGTTATCAATATAAAACACTCGGATGCATACAAAGTATTATCATAGAGCATCGGAAGCTGACAAGTATAGCATATTTTCTCGTTGGCAAATAACCCATCTGCTTGTTTCTAGGTTAAAAAAAATTGTGAGGGTAAAAGGGTTTTATTCCAAAATTATAGTTACAAATCAAGAGGCAAGAGATCCGGGGGCCCTATGTGTAGCCAAATACCAATGCTACATTCAGTGCGGCTATAACTTGCCAAACAATCTACTACTCTACTTTGTTCACAACGAAACTTCTGTAGAATAAACTCCCGATCACCCATTAGGGCCTTAATCTCCAAAGATAGTTGACCATATGTGGATCGATGCAATGAATGTCTAGAAAGGATCGATAACGCCATTGACGAATCTGATTGCACCAACACTGGAAGTTCTGTATGTTGTATAGCCAAAGTCGTACCTTGCATCGTCGCATGTATTTCTACTTTCACTGCATCATTGCAGTGAAACAAGTACCTGTAGGAAGCATAGATAACACTTTTGGCATGCCGTCTAAGGATCATACCGGCTGACGTCGTGTTGTCTATCGCCGAGAAGGAGCCATCCACCGAGAGCCATAATGGCTGGCGGTGGTGGCCAAGCCAAGATCGGAGCAGTGTATGTAGTCATCTGCTTCTCCCAAGTCATAGGCATGTTCCCTTTGATGATTTCTTCATTCATATATTTACGTGCATGCACCAAATGATCGCCAAAAACTCTTAAGGATATCCACCAAAGTCTCAACTGGATTGTGGACTCAGTTGCCAAACTCGCCATACTAGCAGAATCACCACGCTTCGTGATTCCTCGTAACACCCAGCCAATACATGCAATAACCAATCCCTCCCTGTAGCCTCTCGCTAGGTGGAATTGGCCAGACCATTCTCATCTCATCCCAGAGATTCATAGTGTGGCCAAAAATCACGAGGGCATGGAAGTTTCTCTCATCTTCAAGACCACACAAGGAGCATGTAGCTCTTGTAGACAGGTGAGTAGCCTTTCCAAGAGTTGTAGCTAGAGCCCCGGCTGTTGCCTTCCAAGTTGTCGCCTTCACCCTCTGTGGTACATAAGCTTCCCATATCAAACTCCACAGCGATCTATCACCCTCTGGATTGGCGCTTGACACACCCATTGTTGGCGCCGCCTCTCCTCGCAGCGCCGCTTCTTCTTCCTCCTTGAGCTGCCTCTCACAACTCACACATGAATACAAGAATTTTGGTGGCCGGCTGACTCTCACAGCCCGACCTTTTCTCTTCTTTATTCTCTTGGCTATAAACAAATATGAGTACAGGTGCTTATATAGCAGACGCACACACACAGCTCAGCGCCCACACCGGCCACTAGCCCATGCACACACGCACTACTAACCACTACCTACATGCACGCCCACGTCTAGCACTTGCATAGCCCACGCCATCTCTCCTAGAATCTCTCGAGGACGTGCATGCACCACCGGCTAACAACATGCTAACCAACTAACTGATTATCCAGCCAGCGGCTTGACTCAACGACCATGCAGCCCATTGCGTTCCAGCCACTTGCACTTCTTGCCACTTCACACGATCATGCCGCATCACACATTGCAGCTTCACGCCAGCATCGGCATCTCGCCTTGCTTGCCGCATCACACGACAACCCGGCATCTCACCTCGCGTGCCTCCACAGGAACTCGCCGGCTTAGTACGCATCGCACGTACACCTTGCCGAACTACAATAGGCTACATAAACACCTAACTAGATGCAAAAACTCAGACTAAATATGCAGATACAATAATATCAAGATTAGTGCTAACATTCACCCCCTAATCTTGAAATCATAGTCTTCGACACGGATCACCCGTAGCCACATGACGACGTCACCGCAGCGCCGGTCACCATGGGCCATCTTGTCATGGTCGACGCCATCGCAACGCCGATCGCCACGCAGTCTTGCCGCACGGAGCAGCCACCTCTTGACGTGGACGGCGCCATCGCGACGCCGATCACCACGCCATCCTCATCTCGCAGCATCGCACCGCAACGTCCCACCGGCGGCATCGCGTCGCGGCCGGCCATCACCTCACGCCGGCGTCCTCCACCTCACATGGAGTTCTCCCCGTCGCCGTCGCCGCCGTGGATCAATCTGGCTCTGATACCAATTGTTGGCGCCGCCTCTCCTCGCAGCGCCGCTTCTTCTTCCTCCTTGAGCTGCCTCTCACAACTCACACATGAACACAAGAATTTTGGTGGCCGGCTGACTCTCACAGCCCGACCTTTTCTCTTCTTTATTCTCTTGGCTTCTAAACAAATATGAGTACAGGTGCTTATATAGCAGACGCACACACACAGCTCAGCGCCCACACCGGCCACTAGCCCATGCACACACGCACTACTAACCACTACCTACATGCACGCCCACGTCTAGCACTTGCATAGCCCACGCCATCTCTCCTAGAATCTCTCGAGGACGTGCATGCACCACCGGCTAACAACATGCTAACCAACTAACTGATTATCCAGCCAGCGGCTTGACTCAACGACCATGCAGCCCATTGCGTTCCAGCCACTTGCACTTCTTGCCACTTCACACGATCATGCCGCATCACACATTGCAGCTTCACGCCAGCATCGGCATCTCGCCTTGCTTGCCGCATCACACGACAACCCGGCATCTCACCTCGCGTGCCTCCACAGGAACTCGCCGGCTTCGTACGCATCGCACGTACACCTTGCCGAACTACAATAGGCTACATAAACACCTAACTAGATGCAAAAACTCAGACTAAATATGCAGATACAATAATATCAAGATTAGTGCTAACATTCACCCCCTAATCTTGAAATCATAGTCTTCGACACAGATCACCCGTAGCCACATGACGACGTCACCGCAGCGCCGGTCACCATGGGCCATCTTGTCATGGTCGACGCCATCGCAACGCCGATCGCCACGCAGTCTTGCCGCACGGAGCAGCCACCTCTTGACGTGGACGGCGCCATCGCGACGCCGATCACCACGCCATCCTCATCTCGCAGCATCGCACCGCAACGTCCCACCGGCGGCATCGCGTCGCGGCCGGCCATCACCTCGCGCCGGCGTCCTCCACCTCACATGGAGTTCTCCCCGTCGCCGTCGCCGCCGTGGATCAATCTGGCTCTGATACCAATTATTGGCGCCGCCTCTCCTCGCCGCGCCGCTTCTTCTTCCTCCTTGAGCTGCCTCTCACAACTCACACATGAACACAAGAATTTTGGTGGCCGGCTGACTCTCACAGCCCGACCTTTTCTCTTCTTTATTCTCTTGGCTTCTAAACAAATATGAGTACAGGTGCTTATATAGCAGACGCACACACACAGCTCAGCGCCCACACCGGCCACTAGCCCATGCACACACGCACTACTAACCACTACCTACATGCACGCCCACGTCTAGCACTTGCATAGCCCACGCCATCTCTCCTAGAATCTCTCTAGGACGTGCATGCACCACCGGCTAACAACATGCTAACCAACTAACTGATTATCCAGCCAGCGGCTTGACTCAACGACCATGCAGCCCATTGCGTTCCAGCCACTTGCACTTCTTGCCACTTCACACGATCATGCCGCATCACACACTGCAGCTTCACGCCGGCATCGGCATCTCGCCTTGCTTGCCGCATCACACGACATCCCAGCATCTCACCTCGCGTGCCTCCACAGGAACTCGCCGGCTTCGTACGCATCGCACGTACACCTTGCCGAACTACAATAGGCTACATAAACACCTAACTAGATGCAAAAACTCAAACTAAATATGCAGATACAATAATATCAAGATTAGTGCTAACACCCATTGCAAACATCTCGTCATGCTCCTGAGTGGCTAGCTGATATGCGCTATGGACCGAGAACTGCACGCTGCGTTCAGGTTGACATGCGATAATATCCTGATGTTGCCTAGGGGAGGTACGTGTCTTCATA
The DNA here is from genome assembly GCA_011799875.1 of Thinopyrum elongatum. NCBI lineage: Eukaryota > Viridiplantae > Streptophyta > Magnoliopsida > Poales > Poaceae > Thinopyrum > Thinopyrum elongatum. The sequence goes on along the minus strand of CM022301.1, from coordinate 505,745,038 downwards.
ATCTCCTGCACGCCCATCTGCCAAAAGTGTTCACTCAACAGTTTCAAGTTCCAAGCACCATGTTCATCCAAAAAGTTAGACATATGGTTTAGTTTGCAATTTCACTTTGGTGTCAACAGTCAGAAGAATGGGCCTCTCGGGATCCAAGGATCTTGCCATGTTTTTATCATGGCACCATCACCTACTCTCCAAATGACACCTCTCTTCCGTAACTCTAGACCATGCTCTATGCCTTTTCACACCGTCGAAGCATTACTAGTGAACACAATATCAATCAGGTTACCATTAGGATAGTATTTGGCATGCATCAACCTTGCACACAAACTATCTAGAGTATCCAATTGTCTCCAAGCTTGGTTTGCGAGAAGAGCCTAATTGAACACTCACATATTGCGAAATCCCATGCCACCCTTAGCCTTCAAATGCATCATTTTATCACAATTAAGCCAAGCCATTTTTATCTTCCCTTTCTGTACACCCTATTAATATTGTCTCATCAATCATGTCATATCATCACAAACCTACGCGAGTAAGCGGAACACACTCATAACATAAGTAGGGATAGCTTGAGTCACTAATTTGATCAAGATCTCCTTATTACCAGAAAACAAGTGTTCTTCACTCCAATCAACAAGCCTTCTTCTCAGACTATCCTGCAGAGTTTCAAATTTTCATTTATGCATATGTCCATCTGGGACTGGTAAACCCAAATACTTGGGTTCAAACACTTTCTGAGAAATATCCAAGGTGCTCTTCACATCCGCCGCCACAACGTCCAGACAATTATCAGAGAAAAAAAGGATGGAACACTTAGAGGGGTAAACAAGTTGCATGATAGTTGTCGCATAAGTGTTCAACAAACCCTTGACAATAGACACTTGTTAATCAGAAGCCCGAAAGAACAATAAGGAATCATCCGCGAATAATAAGTGAGATATAATAGGTGATCTCTAAAAAAATTAGTACTTCCAATCCGCCACCCCCCATAGACTTGTTGATCAAAGTCGATAAAGTGTCAGCAACAAACAAGAACAAAAAAGAGGACAAATACCTTGGCGAAGGCCCCTCGATGGCCTATAAGAATCAACATTTTTCCATTAAATAACACTGTGACCTCACATACTTCACACATGCCATACCCAGAGAAAATCCACTTCCGAGAGAAAACCCACTTGCTTAGGGCATCCTTCAGAAAATTCCAATACACACGATCGTAATTTTAGATAGATTCAGCTTATATGCACAGTACGCCGATGGTCCACTCCTCAAAGACTGAATAAAGTGGATACACTCACAAGCAATGATTGAATTGTCTGAATAAGTCGCCCAGGGATGAAGGCACTTTGATTCTCCGAAATAAGTTGTGTAAGTAAAGGTCAAAGATATTAACCACACACTTTGATTCTCCAAAAGAAGTTGCAAAGGCTAATTGGCCTAAAGTCCTTCAGTTCCTTTGTGTGTTGAACTTTGGTGATTAGGACAATAGATGTATCATTCACTTTTTCCAGCATGTTTTCGATCTCAAAAAACTTCAAGACGGCTGCAACAATTTCAGATTTGACAATATCCCAATTCCTTTGATAGAAACAGGCAGGAAACCCATCCGTACCTAGAGCCTTTAGTGGATCGATTTGAAACAAGGCATGGGACACCTCTTTTTTAGAGAAAGGCGCAATTAAGGCATCATTCATCTCATTTGTCACTTTGCCCTCAACACAATCCAGAACCGTTGCTGGTGAAAGGGTAGGGTCCTTCGTGTATAACTCCTTGAAGTAGGAGGATGACATGTGTTCCATAAATGTCGGATTTGAGCACCAAGATCCGTTGACTTTACGGAGGCATTGAATAAAATTCACCCCTTCCCTCCAAACTGCTCGATGATGAAGATACTTGGTTTTCCTCCAAGTGATGCGAGACCGTTGGAGCCACAAAATCTCTTTCTGTAAAGCAATTCATCCAACTGATTCATCTTCTCCCTTATCCTTGACTGGTCCACATTATCTAGCTGAAGTGATGCCAACTCAGACCACAACCTTCCAATATCCCTTGTCACATGACCAAAATTCTCTGAAGTCCAAGCTTTCAGGCTATTCATCACCACTTTTAGTGACACTGCCACACACCCAAGATCTCCATCCGGTTGCGTCGCAACCCATGATGGGGATACCCATAATAGGTAGGCCCGCGAAGGGTCAACATATCACAAAGCATGGGTCCAGCCCAAATCTCAAAACCACCGTAGAAGTTACTCGGACAATATCTGAGTCGCCACTGCTCGGACAACAGACGTATCGGCTACTCGGACGAACAAGACTCACATGACCACATGGAATACTCAGATACACGAAGTTGAACAGTCGGCAGAAGCATCTGAAACGCCAAAACATTCAAGGCCTCGTACATTACTAATGTTTTTTCGTCAGTTACCCCTTGTGGTGGGTTTAATTAATGCAATCCATTACTTTTCCTGTAACAACAGAAGCTAAGTGTCGGGCGCACTCTATATAAGTCATCCCTTAGCACATAGATAGGGGTTCACATTCTATTGTATCCAGACACACATAGACAGAAAGAAAGCTCCAAGAGCACAAGACGTAGGGCTTGTTACACTCCCGAGAGGGTTCTAAACCTTCTAAAATTCATCTGTGTCAAACTTGTGCCTAGCTAGATCTAGAATCGTTCTAACCCCCTCCCACGATGTCAGAATTATCCCCGGACAGCCCATGCGGAAGCAATTACTTCTAGGAGGCATGCACCCCTTTCCACATAATCTTGTAAATCGACGTGTGTCGGTGCTTGATATTACCTTCCTTGGCTAGCAGCTACACCCCCAGGTGCCCACCCCACGCGAGAGGCTGGAAGACCGGGAGGCCTGCGAGCATATCATGGTGGAGCAAGACGGCGAGGTATACATGGAGGAGCTCCGCCACTGCTACCACGAGTGCGTCGAGGCAGAGTGTCGGCTGTACGCGGAGTACACGGCGGGGAGGATATATGTCAATGACCTCTCCAGTGACAAAGGAGGCGACGGCGACGGCCCCAACCCTATGATCGAAGGGTTGAGCAGAGCGGATTGGAAGAGTATCGAAGAAGAGTCAGATAGCGACTAGGTTTAAAATTCTAGCCTAAAATTTGAAAAAAAAAATAGTTAATTTTATGTAAAATATTTTGAATTTGCGCCGAAATTCATTTTAGGAAGTTTTATGTAGTAGTTTGAACTTTAGTTTAGCACCGAATTTATGTTTATGTGCCTTGCGGTATTTATTTATTTTTGCTCCATTAAGTTTTGAGGTTCGGTTAGAAACGATGTTTTTCTAGAGGAGCAAATGTGCCCCTCTAAAGTATATTCGGTGGTTTACTCTAAAAGTTAGGAGAACGGTTGGAGTTGTTCTTAGATGTGAGGAAAGAAGGCAAGGGGCGAAAAAATGAATATTGTATATGTTCTGACAAACTATATATATTTTACTTCTTTTGCGTACTTTTCTTCAAACTAGCAAATCATCAATATTTTCTCAAACTTTGATTCAGATCTCCAGAATACGATGACTAATCTATAATACTTAAATAGTTCATCTCCACTATTCTATTTCTCTTGACATGCAAGCTATCCACATCAGCAACTTAGCCACATCAACGTTCCATTACCCACTTACAGCCGGGACCCACCACAGATTGAATAGCCTGCAAATGGCCACGTTAGTGGTCCATTACCAGCAGGTTGACCCACCACTTCTTTAGCACACAGCTATCACCTCAGCAACTTACTTCTCCACACCAAGGAAAAAATCAACAAATTGTGTGATTTAATTTTTATTTTGTACTCATCCATGCCCTGGTCACTGATCGAGTGATTCTCTTCCGCTTCCATAACCGAGAGATGAACCAGGCAGTTTCCTTCTTCCACGCAAGCGGTTCACTCCCGAACCATAAAACTGCACCACCGGCCGCAGCCTGCATGTGGCCATTGGGGTCACCACATCCTTATCATGTCTCCACTCCTCTCCCGACCCATCTATCCATATAGGAAAAGGTTCAAAATAAACCTTGAACTTGTAGACCAAAGATAAATCGAACCCTGAATTTTAAATCCTGAAAATTAGCACTCTGAACTTGTCAATCCCGGTCTATTTCGGACCCTAGACCTATTTGGCACACTGGGAATACTCAATCCCGGCCGGGATAACCTGCTACTCACACTAACGAGAATTTGGGCCAGCCCACTACAAATGTTTTTTTTAAATCAACATTTCAAAAAATGTTTGTGTTTACATTTTTTCATAAATTAGGAAAATGTTTCAGATATAAAAATATATGTTCACGTATTTTAAAAAATGTTCGTGTTTTCAGAAAATGTTCTGAAATTTCAAAAAATGTTCATTTTTAAAAAAAATTGTACAAATTTCCAAAAAATGTTCCTCTTTTCAAATTTGGTTCATAAATTCAATAAAAATTTGGTTCATACATTTTAAAAATTGTGATTTCTAATATATGTTCGTCTTTTCAAAAAATGTTCACACATTTCCAAAAATGTTCGTCTTTTCAAATGTGTTTTCTCATATATGTTATGCTGTATATCATGTATGCATCCCTTGAGTGCGAGGTCCCGAGTTCGAGTCCTCGCAAGCTCACTGGTTTCATTATAGAAGAAAAGTGGCTTCATGGATTTCAAAAAATATGACCGTGCATTCAAAAAAGTGTTGAAAACGTGCATTTCAAAAAATGTACATTGTATTTAAAAATATGCAAAGTATGTTAAATAAAAAGTTGAAAGTGTGCGCTAAAAGTGTACATTGCGTAATGAAAAAAATAGACACGTGTCAAAAAAAGGAAACTGATAAAAACGGCAAAGTAACAAAAAGAAAAGCAAAAGAACCAAACAATACGAAAAAACCAAGAAAGAAACAAAAGAACAAAAATATAACAAAGAAAAAATCCAAAGAAAACTAGTGTAAAAAAGGAAAACCAATGAAAAAAGAAAACCCAAAGTAAAAGTGGAAAAAAAGAAAAAACAAAGTAAAAACGAAAAAAGAAAGAAAAACCAGAGAAGAGCGAGACAACCTACATCTAAGCACGAGCGGCGCGAGCGACTGTGCCAATGGGCCGGCCCAATTTGTCTTAATGTACAGCAAATACCATGTAAACGCTTTGAAGGTTTAAAATAGACCGGGATTCACAAGTTCAGAGTGCCAATTTCCGGGATTCAAAGTTTAGGGTTTGATTTATCTTTCGTCTAGAAGTTCAAGGTTTGTTTTGGACTTTTTCCATCCATATATCTCCCATCTTTCTCTCCTCAAGCCATCGATTGCATCACGGTGCACCGCGGCTCTACCCTCACCTCCTTCTGCCGCATGCATGCGCCTCGCCGCTAGGTTAGTGGTCACCCACGAACTACCGATGTGCCGCGCCATGGACCTACCATTTGTTAGAAATAATCTTGTCATGATGTATCATGTTTTGTTTTGTCGTTCGGCATGTAGCTTAGGGAGTAGCTTGTCAGGGCAAAGCTTCAGTTGTGCGCACGAAGGAGGCGAGATGCCGCGGGGCCGTGCGATGCGGCGAGAGCGACGAGATGCCGACGGTGCCGTGTGATACGGCGATGCCATGAGAAGTGGCATGGCGTGACAGTGTTGGAGCATGACAAGCTATACGTCGAGCCGGTCGAGCCGGATAGTCCGATAGTCATTGGTGCATGTAGTTTGCTTGGGCTAATTAGTGGCCGGGTCGCTAGAGTGATTCTAGGAGAGGAAGACCAGGTTAGCCGTTGGTACCAAGGTTAGTGCATGAGTTAGTTAGTGCATGTGCAAGTGTTGGCCGAGTCAAGTGTGATGGCCGGTGTGAGTGCATGCGTGCATGGAGGTAGTGGGCATGAGTAGCGCCTAGAGACTTGGAGTTAGTGGCCAAATGTGGCTGCCGAGTGATGCGTGATGGTTAGCTCCCTGTGTATATATAAGTTCAGCAAATGAATGAGAATGAAGGCTGTGAGGGCTGGGAAAACACAATGTAGCCACGGCTCACCAAGGAAGGTGTCTCTCGGCAAAGCTATTGCATCCTTCCTTGGCCCATGTGTGTGCGTGTGTGTGTGTATGTGTTTTCTTGTGTTCTTGTGAGAAACCATGAGAGAGAAGAGAGAGTACTGTAAGCTGTGAGACGCAGTTCGAGGAAGATGAAGAGCGGCGCTGCGAGGAGGCGGCGCCAACACCATTGCGGAGAAGATGCAGATCCTGGGAGAGTGGCCATGCTCTGCCTAGCGAAGTCACCAGTGGTGCCATCTTCTTGCATCGCTCGTGTGGAAGTTGGGAGGACGCCGATTTGGCCTTTCTTTTTGGACTCGTGGGTTCAAAATTAAGCAGGTGAACCTTCCATCATATTTTTGTTAGTGAGTTTAGTGATTGGTATATTTACTACTTCGCTTGGTAAAAAACAACCAACAACAGATTGATCGCCAGGGGCGGAGGTACGTGAAGCTACCGGGATGCACAAGCATCAGGGTCGGAAGAAAATCTCAGTAGTGTGCTCAAAACTTAGCGCAAAGGAAACTTAGCGAAAAGCTCAAAACCGGGATGTACAAGAGTATCTCACAAAGTGGCACGTGTTTGCGTCGATACTTCTGCTCTTCAAAACTTAGGCGACGAGTAAGGCACAGCAGATGGCCAACGCGCCGATGTTGCAGCCTGCCCTCAATCCTCCAGCGGTCAAGCATCCGTGCAGCGCCGACCTGGTCAGCTCCACCCACAAAGGCATTACAAAGCAAACACCCTAATTATATTGATGCTTTGTTCAGAATTTATTTTCTGAAGGTGTTTATATTCTTACATTTTTTTTCTAATTTCCTTCACAAACTTTTCGCGAAGTGGACAATCCAATCTATAATTTATAATATCTAAGTAGTTCATTTCACCGTCTTATTTCTCTTACATGCAAGCTATCCAACTCAGCAATGTAGCAACGTCACCAACTCTCCACCCACACCATGCATGTGTAGCCACGTCACCAACTCTCCACCCACATCATGCATGTGTTCAATTTTTTCTTTTGACATCATGCATGTGTTAAGTTTGTACTCATAAACACCAATGGACATCTTAACTTCTCTCAAGTGTTAAACGTCTGGGATTTTTCCATTTTTTATCAAATATAACAGGATGAAGCCCACCATGTGACGCCTTGCAGTCCCTGCTCCTCCTATTCATCTTCTCGCTAGGTAGTTTGTGCGCTCACCCTCCGCACTTCCCTCGCTCCTCTTCCCCTCCCCTGCTCCTGCCAAAACAGACGACATTGATCCTTACTCAGATCCCTCTCACCTCATCTCCGATCTTCCATCGCAGATCCGTCTCACCTTATCTCCGCATCGGCTATCTCCATCCCCCGATCTGGAGATGGCCTGCCCGTGCCCATGAGCCCGGAGCTCGAGCGGGTCGACGGTGATGAGATCCATGACATCTTTCGTGCCCTACATGAGTTGGACCCCTCTACTTTTTTAAAATAATTTCAGTCCCAATTTGTTGCATCGTTGTGCGACAAAACGTTAACTTTTTTATCGTGGCCTGCATGCTCGGATCGAATGTCGCCTTTTTTTCTCCAATATTGTAGTCTCGATTTGTTCCATAATTGTTCTACAAAATGTTAATTTGCACTATGGTGTGTGTGTTCAGATCAGATTTCGTCTACCATTGCCAGATCTTCATGACCGGTTGCTTTCTTGCTGGTCCAATTTATTCTGATGGGATGTCGGTTTCTGCAGGAAGGGGTTCCATAAGATGGACGAGATCAAGGACTATAATAAGTGACCCAAGCAGCTAAAATATCTCACTGGGAAGATGACGGAGTGCAATTGGTAAGTTCGACTGAATGATGTCTATTTGTTTCTGCTGGAACATGCGGTTTCAGATCTTTGACTGAGTGTTGTCTATTTGTTTCTACTTGAACACGCAGTTTCAGATCTTCTATATGTTGCATCATGAATTCTTGCCACCTCTCCAACTGGGTAGTAATACTGAATTCTTATACGAGATGTCTTAAATTTAGGTAGATTTGTACAGAATTTGGTCATGTACTCATAGGTGAGGAGAAAAATAACACACCTATGAGATCAACAAGAAACTAATATGACAAGAAGCAATTTATGGTTGGTACTTTGTTTCTTTGTTTTCTATGTTATGCCATTGTTAGGCGGCCTCTCCACGAACATTGATACACCTGAAACATATTGTTAGTTCTTTTTTTCCGATTTTGATATGATGTCTGTGATCTGTTACTAACCGTAACCTTTTTAACTTTATTTCGTCTTCTTTCACCACATCCCCTCCACTTAAAATCCGTGTGATATGATGTCTTTGATCTGTTACTAACCATAATATTTCTATCTTTATTTAATCTTCTTTCACCACATTACTAATGATACCTTTATGTTTCCCGTCGACTTAAAATCCACGTGCAGTGGGTGCAACTACCAATCAAATATGTATGATGTTCTCTCAAGTAAGGTAAAAGATAATACATACTGCACCTAATTTTTATGATGCAAATTGCCGCAACATATTTTTTGTAGGATATCCTAACATTGACATTTAGATATTAGTATATAAGTCATCCTCAAGCTCTAGACTGAAGGTGAGTTTTGTCAACATAATAGTAACTAATGTTTCTTGGATGACATGTTTTGATCCCCAAAAGTAACTTCAGGTTCGTATTTTCTTAATTTTCTCATTAAATTGTCTTACGCATTGAAAGCGGATGCAAAGAACATGGTGCCAATGCAACTCTGGCATGGTCCCATGTTGAGGCTGCAGATATGTCTTTTTAGGAAACAATGTTCTTAGAAATACTGACTTTCCAAAACCATATTATTTTTACCAATATAAAAGGAATTTAAAATTATTTTGTACTACATGTTATGGTGCAAAGAGAGGGTGTATGTTGTTGTGAGCTTTATATTAATGTCTTCTTCAGGTTCCATAGCTCTCTCATCAATGTGTCTTACTGATCATTCTGCCATTCCCATCAGATTACTATGAATGGAACCGAAACATGTTGATAATATTTTGATTTGTCATTTGTATCCTTTTTATTCAATATATGGTGCACTCCACTTCAACTTTATATTATGGGAGTTCTCAAGCCCTTCTTTTCACATGTGTCCTATATATTACAGGTTACTACATTGACTTTTGATAAGATGGCTTTGCAACATGGATGTACATTTAGATTTGACAGTAAACTGTAATTGTGTTTTAGAATGATTTATATATCAAACCATGTTACTAGATTTGCGTATTGTTTGCTATTATTTGTTTTTAAGGAAGAAACCCTCTTAGGGGATTATTCTGATTGATTTAGTGGCACTTGGAGCAGGCAACTCTTACACCTTTTTTTTTTGTCTGGCCATCTTTTCGAGGAGAGGACAGGTCAACCTCAACTTCAAGCTTGCTTAGCTATTTTCACCAAATAACCAGGCTTAACTATAGTAATCATGTTCTTGCAATTTAAATTATTGTATTATTCGCACATTAGGGGCTTTTGCTCTTTCCAACAAACTATTCATTCAATTTGGTTATATATAACACATGATTATCTTGATTGAAACATGTATTTTTATTTGGTCAGATTCATCTCTTCCTGTTTGCTAAAAAAATTCACATTCCCACACATAATTTCTTGCCAATACTTCCGCAGCCAACGCGCGGGGTATCATCTGGTTTTGTTTTGTTTTTTGTGAGGTGAGGTATCATCTATTTCCTCTGTCCCATAATGCAAGACATTTTTTGACACTAGTGCCAAAACGTCTTACATTATGGGACAGAGGAAAGTGTCAAAAAACGTCTTACATTATGGGACGGAGGAAATAGATGATACTAAAACCTAAATGCAATTTACTGTAAGCAACGATCTCCGTACTTGCAAACCTGAAAATCATTGGCGGGTAAAAAAAAATCCGAAAAGGCCACGCTACCCTCCCCCGCAACATGTCCGATCAGGTGTACTGAGCAAGACACGTAGCACCCAAATCCAACCATCACCTTTCACTCTCTCTGGAAGAAAGGGAGAGCTTTGATCATCCGGCTGCAGCAGGGCCCATACGTCCATGGTGCGCCACGAGGCCCTCCATCGGCGTCGTGTCGTCCGTCGTGTGACCTCGCAGGCGCCTCCAGAAGTATCATCCCAGGTCCTTCCTAATCCCCACCGAATTAGTGCGACATTTCGCCTTTAATCCAACCCAACAACCCCGTCGCCAACTTATTCTCGATTAAAATGTTGGGACGGAAAGCGACGCCGCGGTCCAGTTCGGAAAGGCCCCTTTTCCCCGGGCCTTTACGAGCAGCAGTCCAACTTCATAAATTAAAATGTTGGCCCGGCCCCAACGACGCCACCCAAAAGGAAAATGGGACACGCATAATAAAAGAACAAGAACGCCAACAAAATAACAAGAACAGAATTCTATCCCCCCGGAACAACAGGCGGAGGAGAGGAGAGGACAACGAGAGCGAGGACCCGATCCCCGCCGTGCCGTCTCCTCCGTGTTTCCGATCGATCGCCCGGCTCTCCGGCTAGGTACGGCCGCCGTTGATTTCGCCCTGGCCGTCTGGCTGCTCTGTTCTGCTCTGTACCTGGTTTTAGATAGGAATTCAAGGGTCCGCCTGGTTCGATTGTTTGTTTGATGCGGTTGATTGTTCTTGGCTGCGGCCTGGCATCCATCTAGGATCGATTGGCTGGTTTGTCGGATCGATAGTCTGGTGCGTGTGTTGCCTGATGAGATGACGAACACACATGCCTGAATTTGCGGTGGTTATGATGATAGATGGTGTTATCGAAAATGAAATTATGATGATGGATGAGTGATTGCGTTTGAAACGTCGGTATAGCCGCGAACAAAATAATTGGTGTTGGTGGTCTGTAGAGGATTAGGGTTCTTAGGGCTGTGTTCATCAATCGATACAGAGGCTGGGGGTGTTTGCTTCTTTTCGAAAAGAAAAGGATTGGTCTTCAGATAGGAGAATTCATGTAGGCCTACCTGGATTGCTTCTGACCTGTGGTCTTGCCAAGGTTGCTTAACCATAGCTGTAAGGCGGACGCTTAGCGGGCAGGATTTCTTCCTTGCGGTTTTCGCTGCCGTAGATAAGAATAAGATCCTTCCCTTTACTCAAGGGGATACTATGTCATCAAAGATGAACAAACTGGCACAGCTTCTGTTGATTTCGCTCTTTTGACGAGGTCTGGCTGCTCTGTTCCTGGTTTTAGATAAGATTCTCTGGTCCGGTTGATTCAATTGTTTGTTTGATGTGTTGATTGTTCATGGCTGTGACCTGCCATCCTCCTAGGATTGGTTTGTTTATTAGATCATCAATATAAGATTAGTGTTTCTAGAGTTGTGTGCGTCAATCGATGCAGAGGTTGAGGTTGTTCACCCTATTTTTTCGAAAATAAAAGGAAAGAAAAGAAAAAGGATTAGTGTTCAGATAAGGGAATTCACGTAGGCTTACCTGGATTGCTTCTGCCTTTGGCCTTCCCGATAGTTGCAACGTAGACGCTTGGCCGGCGGGGTTTCTTTGCGGTTTTCGATTCCATATATAAGAATAAGATCCTTCTCGTTACTCAAGGGGATACTATGGCATCAAAGATGGACAAACCGATTGCGGCAGAAATCTTTCAAATAGCGTGGAAATTCAACTTTCCGTTGCGTAGACAGGATTTATATCCCCTTATGCAAGATAGGATAGGTGCCAAGGCGGCGACTAAAACCGTGTACGAAAACTTCAACATGAATGATATGTTTGGCCTGCCTTCGATTGCATGATATGTTTTTGTTTCTGCCTTGTGACCTTCCCAAGGTTTCTTAACCAGGGTTGCAAAGCAGACGCTTAGCCGGTAGGATTTCTTCCTTGCGGTTTTCGCTGCCGTAGATAAGAATAAGATCCTTCCCTTTACTCAAGGGGATACTATGTTGACAAAGATTGCGGCAAGTAAACTGTCTATAAATACTACATCATCATTAGTGAAAATTCTTCTGTATGTTTCTTGGCAAGCATAGCAATTGATCATCGATTCGCACAAGGTCTCTCGGTGAGTAAACACATACAAGGATAAGAAATCAATAGCGACTTGATTGCTTCATTCCTATTCTTGGTTTACCTCGCAGCAGCGACATTTGTGCCGTTTGTGGGCTGGTTTCAGTACTATTTTCTCCATACAAGATATGGGAATCATGTGCATTTTTAGATTGTCTGCCACACATTTGTGCTTGTGTTAAAGCGGCATTTAAATTGCTAAGGAATACCTGTTCAAAAGGGGAGTAGCCCAATCAGGGAAATAGTAATGAAGAAGTCTGTGTCAAGGTTTGATCATGTGCATGGGCCAGGGGGACTTGAGTGTAAGAGGGTCCTTTTTCCACAAATATGGTGCTTATTTGATGGTACTCAGTGCCTATCTATGACCTCTAATCCGAATGATGTGAATAGACAGCTTATTGGTTTCTCTAGGTTATGATGAGTGCTCATCATATTCAGAACAATTGCAGGGCAAGTATTTGTGATGGTCATCTGACATTTAGCTTCTCCTTTAAATCATTTTGTGCCTTAGTCCCATTGATTCTGTTTGAGTTACTTCGTCCATGATTGTCCGTTCACGATACTGAAGGTGTGATCGGTGTTCTGCAGAAATGGCGCAAGAGAGTTGGAAAGAGGCGGAGGATACGGGTGTCCACGCACCCGAGGCTCCGATAATGTGCATCAACAACTGTGGCTTCTTCGGCAACCGGATGACCGAAAACATGTGCTCGAAGTGTTACCGAGACACTGTCAAGGCCAAGAGGATGGCCCTTCTAGTCGAGAACAAAACTGCCGCTGCTGTTGCATCGTCACCCACACCAATGGTGGCAGAGATCAAGGATGAAGCGTCTGCCTCAGCCAAAGAAGGAAAACAAGTAGCCGAGGAAGAGGCGCCCAAGCCACCCAGCAACCGCTGCCTGTCGTGCCGGAAGAAGGTCGGACTGATGGGATTCAAGTGCCGCTGCGGAGACACCTTCTGCTCGATGCACCGCTACGCCGACGCGCACGATTGCAAGTTCGACTACAAGCAGGCCGGCAGGGAGCAGATCGCCCAGCAGAACCCCGTCGTCAAGGCTGACAAGGTCACCAGATTCTGATGGAGGTTCTGCTGCAGGAGCCCTCCAGCTCGTTTATTTCGTCTATGATGATGATGATGCTTGGTCCGTCAGGTTTACTTCAGAATTGTGTGTCTACCATCCTCCTGGAATGTACTTTGCCGATGAACCCGCCTTCGACAAACACCACCAACCGACGGCCATCAACGGGCCATTGCGCCGAGTTGGCCGCACCTTCAACGGCTGCATAATGTTGGTGTTTGTGTGGGAGGAACATTCATTGGCACAGGTGCACTTCTGTTTATTTACATATGAATAATGTGAATGTAAATATTTATCCTTTAACAGTATGCAGTTCAACTGATTAAACTGTTATATGCTCAAGGCTTGGCAGGTTTCCGTGGTCACCTGTTAGTGTAAATCATTGTACATTTCGGTGTTTTGTGTGTTCAAATCAACAATACTTGGTGCATTTTATACTATGAGTTGGAGAGGGGATATAGTTGAAAAGATCCACCAGTAGTAGTAGTTTGCTGCACAGATCACTGTCAAAGTAAAATAATATGTTGGGTGTTCGTTTGTTGAGGGTGATGCAGCGACAAACAGAGTGTCCATGCCTCCACTTCAGTGCTTGTCTAAAAATGCAGTAGAACTTGTCCAAGGTGTCTGATTTGTTTATTTTTCGACAGATTACATAGCAGTACTTGTTGATGAGTACAATGATATAATCTCCATTATCATAGTAAGTATTGATCAACAACGGAGTGGTATAATCATCTGTAGGCTCTGCCTTGGCAGGTGGTTAAAAACTGAAAATAGCAGCAGATAATGGACCTCCACATGGTTGGTTGCGTCCAATTGAGAAACTAGTTAATGGGTCACCTCATACTACCTGCCTTGGAAGCATTCATTTTCTTCTTTTTTGCCGACCTGCATTGAAAGAAAAGTTGTGCATCTAGACCATGTTATTCTGGATCCAGGATTCATGTGCTGCAGTACTATATTGCCAACCAAATCCTGCTCACTTTGTATATACTCCATGGCCATGCTGTGAGATCTGGGACTCTGAATCAACTGTATGTACTCTGGTTCAGCCATCACTCACCAGTCTCTACTCTATACTGTAGTATTCTTGCATCAGCAAGTACAACACATCAAGATCTTTTTAACGTTTGTTAATGTTCTGTGAAATATCACTGGATCATTGGATCTGAGATTCTGAATGAACTGTACACCATAGTCATCAAGCACATCTAGTGTTTGAATATCATGTGAAATGCCATCTGAACATATATCCTCAGGTATATATGCCTCCAGTACAAGACTCGTACCGAATTACTGCTAGTAACTACTGCTGATCCCAAAAATATATGAGGCAACAAATGATCAACTGATGAAAGACAAGTCTGTTTCATTCTCTAATGCGACATCAAGAGCTGGACCAGAGCCAGGAGAACGAGCAGAGCGGCCGCGCCGAGCGGCCCGGCGCTCGCTCGCCGGTGGCCACTCGACGTCGAGGAGGCGGCGGCGATCTGTATGGGGAAGTTGCAGGCGGCGGTGGAGGGGTCGGTCTGCGTGGGCACGGCGAGCGCCTGGAAGTCGCACGCCTCGTCCTTCTGGTTCTGCACCTGGAAGTACATGTTGAAGGCGTAGGAGGCGTTGCCATTGGCGTCCATGCCGTAGCAGCTGGAGCCGAGGCCGAGCGCCGTGCAGTCGGCGAAGGTGCACGCGTAGTTCACGTTCTCGACCAGCTTGCTCTTGTCCTCGGCGTTGGGGTTGTACACGCACCACGTCCTGGGCAGGTACTGCACGCCCTTGGCCGGCACCAGCATGGTGTTCTGCAACTTCCCGGTAAGGTCCATGGGGAACTTGGGCTGGCCGTCGAAGCGGAGCACGCCCCAGTGCCGCTCGAACGCGCCCGGCGCCACGCTCTTGACGTCCTCGTCCAGGAGCCCGAAGAGGTAGACCTCCATGTACTGGCTGGGCCGGAGCGGCGTGCCGGTGTTGGCCGCCAGCCGCGGCAGCAGGCCGTCGTAGAAGCGCTTGGCGAGGGCGTTGGTGGCGTGCTTGTCGCCGTCGGTCGGCCAGCCGACCTCGCCGATGACGATGGGCAGGTCCCCGTGGCCGACGGCGGCGAGCGCGGACACGAGCGTGTCGAAGTTGGCGTCGAACACGTTGGTGTAGGTGCGCTCGCCGTCCTGCAACGGCTTGGCGAGGCCGTCGAAGAAGGCGAAGTCGACGGGGAAGTCGTCGCTGAGGTAAAGGCTGAGGTAGGGGTAGATGTTGACGGTGAAGGGGGCGCTGTTGTTGGCCAGGAACTGCACCATCTGCGTCATGAGCGCGGCGACGTCCGTCCGGAAGCGGCCCGCCGACGGCACCTGGTTGTTGGCGGGCGAGTTGTAGACGTCGGCGTTGAGCGGCACGGTGGCCTTGATCTCGCTGAATCCGGCGTCGTTGAGCGCGTTCTGGATGTTCTGCAGCGCCGGGAAGGTGACCTTGTCGAAGGTGCCGTTGTAGGACGCAAGGAAGGGTTCGTTGCCGACGGCCACGTACCTGCGAACAGCACACAACCCATACATCAGTAAGTAGTCCATGAACTGGAGCATGCAAGAGGAAGGGGACTCAAAACTCACTTGATGTTGACGCCGCCGTCGAAGTGGTAGCGGGAGACGTTGTGGCGCACCCAGTTCCTGGCGTTGTCCCGGTCGTTCATGATGTCGAGCAGGTTGTTGGGGATGGCGACCATGACCTCGATGTCGGTGCCGGCGAGCGCGTTGAGGGTGCCCTGGTCGGCGTCGAACAGTTTCACCTTCTTGATGCCGTTGTCCTTGAGCATCTGCACGACGATCCTGGGCGAGAGCGGGTGCGTGGCCTGCGTGCCCCAGTTCATCCCCAGCGCGTCCGCCGCCGGGAGGACGGCCGCCGCCGCCGCCAGCAGCACGCAGAGCCACGCTCCAAGATTCACCGCCGCCATTGTTCAGGCCTCTCTACTCTCCGGCGAACTGACGAAAGAAGGGAGATCTCTGGACGCGACGGGTTGGGAATCCAGGAACAGGGGAAGCTCCGAGATTTCCCGATCCGAAAGGAGGCGGGAACACCGAATCGAATCGAGATTCAGTCGAACAGGGGACAAGCGAAAGAATGCCGGCCGGTGGATGAAGTGTCCCGTGCGGAGTATAAATCGGGGGACGGAGTGCGAGAGCTTCAAGAAACGGCAATGGTGGATTGCGCACGGAAACTAAACGCGGTTTCTCTGAGCCCGGGCTTTCCTATCCGATCGATCCTGGTGACACCAACAGGTGGGGGAGAAAGGGATTAGGGGCGAGACTCACATGTGAATGCTGGAAATTCCTTCCCGGAGCCAAACAGGCAAGAAACGAAACAGAGGGAGGTATGAAAAGCGTCGATGCTTTTGAGTTGAGTTGAATCCGGCGAAAGAGAAAGAGAGAGAGAGAGTCGAGGCAATGGCGACGCCGGCCGGGGAGTGGACCGAGATTGAGAGGAAGGGTCAGAAAGGGGGCAGCATTTAACTCGGAGATCGGCCGGCTGGGCTGGCTACGCGTTGTGTCTGGGACAAGGAACCGAGAAAGAAAGAATTTATGAGGGGTTGATGGTGAGCAGAGGAGGAGGAGGACGCGCGGGGGTGGAACGGATGACGGAACGTGGTGGACTGGGTGGTGGATAGTGGCAGGAGACTAGAGCGGGCGGACGGCGAAGATGAAGCGGAGAGTGGCGGAAGTGGTAGTGGGACGGGGAGTGGAGAGGGGCGTTTGGGTCATTGCGCTCGCTGCCGCGGCTGGATCGGTGGGGGCGACGTGGCGCGCGCCACGCACCCTGGTTGACCGGCGGTGGGGCGCACGTCGGTGCGCGCGCGCCCGAGGGTGATACCGCCACACCAAGCTAGAAAAACCAGGTTTTTTTTTCCTTGGAGAAAGAAAAGACTTTGCGTGCGTGCGAAGAGGCGAGATTTCGAAAATTTCCGTGTAAGCTTCCGTGCGCTCCTTTTCTGCATATATAGATACACGCTACTCATCTCTTGGACGTACTACTACCAAATCTCATCTGCTGGTATAGTTTTCTAAGCTCTCTTCTGTAGCAGTACGGACTTTGGTTTTGGTTTTCGTTTCCGTTTTCGTTTCTCCAGGCAAGTATGGACCGAGGAGGGGGGAGGGACAGGGGTCGCGTGGAACGGCCCGAATGGCCGGCGTCATGCCGGAATCGAGTCGACAGCCCCCAGTTCACCACGAGCAGGCCCGTACACCCAGGGTTTATTCCGTCCGTTGCGCCGGGCGCGGCTCCCCAAAACGCCCCTGCCTGGCCTGGCGATTCAAATGTCTGGACCACGCACTCGCAGACAGAAACAGCCGCGTCTGGCTCAGAGCGTGTTGCACATGTCGGCACGCGCCGCCGCGTCGTCTTGCTATGCTACACTCCACTGTTTCACGCTCCCCCGCCGACGGCGATAGGCCGTCCGGTCCCGTTGACAGACAGATCTCACCAACCCGGACGAGGCGTAGTGCAGTGTCCCGTTACCAGTGTGGCGATGTAGCTAGCGCAGGCAGGACCGCACGTGGCACCGCCCGATATCTCCCGTCCAGATTTGCCCGGAGAAGCCAAACAGAGGCTGGCTGGCTGGCGGTCCTGCCATGTCCAGCTGCTTAATTAACAACTAACTGACGGTACACCAAGAGCAGTAACACCTGGCTGGGTGGGTGTCCAAAATGCCGGTGAGGTACACCAGCTTGGCAGCTTCAAGCACAAGCAAAAAAAGTGGGTTTCTGTTCAGAGTTAGTACTGTAGTAGCCAAGCTGGTCAGCCGTGACCACCTCTGTTCTTTGGCTAATTTTTTTTAAATAATACATTTTTTTATTAAATTTCAAAAATATTACGCTAGATGAAAAAATTTCAAAAATAATACACCGTCGGGCCGCTGCAGGCCGATCGGCCCACAGCAGGCCGACTGGGCCCACCATAGGCCGACTGGCCTGGCCGCTCGCGGCTATCGGCGCGGCCGGGATCCTGTCGGCCCGCTGCAGGCCGATCGGCCAGCTGTAGGCTGACAAGTGCTCCAGCTGCTTCCTCCTCTCTCTCCTCCTTTCTTCTTTTTTTTGCTGCCAAAATACTTCCCGCCATTTTCGTTGCCGCCAGTATTGTTCCCGTCATTTTATTTTTCACGTTTTTCTTTGCCACAAATAATTTTTCGCGTCTTTTTTTGCCGCCAATATTGTTCCCGCCTATTTCTTTCCCGCCATTTTCGTTACCGCCAATATTGTTCCCATCTTTTTCTTTCCCGCCATTTTCGTTGCCGCCAATATTGTTCCCGCCATTTTCGTTGCCGTCAATATTGTTCCCGCCTTTTTCTTTCCCGCCATTTTCGTTGCTGCCAATATTCTTCTCGCCTTTTTCGTTGCCGACAATATTGTTCCCGCCTTTTTCTTTCCCGCCATCTTCTTTCCCGCCATCTTCTCTTCTCAACCTATAAAACCCCCTTCACACTAAGGAGGGTAAGCAGGCCAGCTAAATCTCGTCAAGATGTCCGGTTATCCTTCCGATCGTAGTTCTTTTCACCCTAGTATGTCCGAATGTCTTCTTTGCTTAGCCTTTGATTTCAAGATGGACAATAGGATAGTTCCATGGGACGAACTCCTCAGTAGTGACACCTTACTAAATGAGTTGGCTCACGTATTAAGTAGGTGCGGGTGGCCTGCAAGGACTTTTGAGGAGATACGAAAAGAACTTCTGAGGTTGCAAGGAAGGTGGAAGAAGCAACAACATAAGGGTGAAGTATTTCTAAATGTTGCAGCAGAACATACTTATTTATGGACCCAAGACAGCGAGGATGAAGACGATATTTTCATGCCGAGCACCAAGGGCAAGAGTACCGCATCATCGAAGGCCAAGAGTGCCGCATCGTCGAAGGCCAAGAGTGCCGCATCGTCGAAGGGCAAGAGTGCTGCATCGACGAAGGATGACGATGATGCCTTCATGTAGTTTGTAAGTTGTATTTTTTAATTCAGATGTACTTGTATCTTAATTGTAGGAGCATTATGTTGATCGTGCTGGTTCCCGCCATATTATCCCGCCCTCTACTTCCCGCCATATTTTCCCGCTTCGGTAGTTCCCGCCATATTTTCCCGCTTCGGTAGTTCCCGTCATTATTTCCCGCTTCGGTAGTTCCGCCATTATTCTCGCTTCGGTAGTTCCGCATATTTCCCGCCCTCTAGTTCCGCCACTATTTTCCGCTTCGGTAGTTCCCCCATATTTCCGCTTTCGTTTCCGCATATGTTCCCGCAAATTTTCCCGCTTCTTAATGCCCCTACATTTGTTTCCCGCTATCAAGTTCCCGCCATATTTTCTCGCTCTCTACTTCCCGGCAGTGTCTCCCTCCCGCCTTTCTTTGTGCTCTCAACCTATAAAACACCCTCGGCAGTAACGTGGGTAAGCAGTCTAGTGTAGTCTCGTTTCACCGTTGGATCGAAGGCATTTCCAAACGAGAAGGTAAATCAAATCCACCCCCCCCCCCATTATTTGGTTGGCTTAATGTATCATAGTTATTTGCAAACCCTAGTTTTCTTTGTCCTAGTAGTTATGCTCAAGGAGTAAGTTAGGTGCTCAGTGGGATTTGAGTGGGATTTGTGTGTTGCAGATGGCTAAGGGTACTCAGTGGGTGATTAGCCCTATTGTTCATGTCCAAGGCTTTCCTCAAAGTGTTGTGCAAGTTAGTGAAGTGGACATCACTTTTGATTGGTTAAAGACTAAATTCATGTTGAAGCAAGGGTTGAAGGAAGACGATTTTGTGTACTACGTCAGCAGCTTGCACTCAGATGGCCCTAGGGAAAGAAAATTCATTGAAATAGCTGATGATGATACAATTCATGAAATGCTCAAAGAATGGGAATGGAAAAGGGTTGTTGACTTGCATTGCTACAGGAAACCGAGTTATATGTGATGTTTATGTCGTTTGAACTATCGTGGACCATCGAGGTCATGAACTATTTATGTATTTCGAGACATTGTATGTGATGAACTTGTCATTCGAGACTCAGTAGATTTATGTTATTGTATCCTAAAATTCGCATTGCAGCAAGTTGTATCTTAATTTGAACATGTTAATTTTTATGTATCTTATTTTATGTATCTTATTTTATGCATGTTATTTTCGATGCATCTTAATTTCAAAAGTTTAATGTATCTTATTTCAGTCAGTGTGGAAATGTAACTCGAATAACAATGCGAATTAATAGTAATATGTCTCTCGCATACATAGGTCGAAATATGTGTCTCGCATACATAGGTCGAAATATGTCTCTCGCATACAAATACGTCCCTCGCATACATAAGTATCAGCCACGTCGTGCTCGTCCGCGGCGTGGCTGTGGTGGAGGGGGCGTCGACAACTCATACCTGTTCGGTGGCCGAATGTTACGAAGAGGAATCCAAGACCCGTCCTCGCCATACTGTGTGTCTTGCGTGGGCTGTGTGGGCTGTGTGGGATCTGGTGGAGGAGTCGAGAACATGTTCATCCACTCGGTGTGCTGCGACATCTGAGCCTGTATGTTGTCCTCAGGATGTTGATCACTCCCTCACGTATCATGTGATGCCGACATAGACGCATCATATCCGTAGGCTCCTGCACGATGAACGTTAAGTCATGAAGAATGAGGTCGCCTCAACTAATATTGAAAACAATAAATATGAAGAGACATACCTGCTGGCTGTGACGGCTGCTCTGGCTGAAATACGAAGCTCGACGAGTGACCCTGCTGCTGTGGAGAAAACACGAAGCTTGACGTGGGACCATAGTGCTGTGGGTGCTGCCACCTCGAACTGCCAGGTTGGTCAGGAGGGGGTGGCCTCGACGTCGGCTGATGTGCTAGACATGGACGTGGCTGCTGTCGGTGCGTGGAGTGACGTGGTGGCTGCTGCTGCTGGTGCTGGTGCTGAACAACGTCGCTTCTCCGGGTGCACATGATAGCCTCGTAGACAGCACGTATCTTGTTCTGCATGCGTTCCAAGAAGGGCTGTACCACAGGCCGGTGTTGAAGAAGAGGTCTAGACGACAGTGATCGTCCAAAGGTGGTCACGTCGTCGTATAGTTCGTGTGTCAAGCGAGCCTGAAAATTTTCATGACCATTATTAAGTATGCACGTCAAAGTATGTCACAACTTTACTTAAAGAAAATATATCTTACCGCGTACTGCCTAGAGCCCGAAGTATCATAGCTCGGGTACATATCCGACGGAGTAGGGTCAGGTATCTCCTCTGGGTGAGAGTGCTCAATGATGCGTAACCGTGTTCCGGTCATGTAACGCCGCAAATAGAGATTGAATTCATTGAGTTCAAAATTGTGATTCTCGTGCCATAGATGTGTGTTTGCTGTCTCCCATTCTGTAACATACGGCTGTAGTCTAACTAGCCAGTCAGCAGTTGTCCTATTCATGCCCTTCCTCGTCATCCTAAAATTGTGGTGTGTGTTCAACAATTACGTAATGCTTCGAATGGATTACTGTCAAAGATAATGCAACATTGAAAAACTGGTTAATACCTGTGGATGTGTGCTGGCACCGGGTTCTCTGTAGGGGGAGGCAGCTCCAACTGCAGAAGACCAAATTGCCTCATAACCCTCTGTTGTGCCATCTCCTCGACGAAGATATCAAAGATGATCTTCGATTTCGTCATCCAGTAATCTCGGTCCCTAGTGCATAGCACAGACATACCACCGGGGTATCTTGCATGTATGGCTGCTTCCGTGTAGGGCTGCCAGATGACCCCAGTGTACGTATCGAACTGCTCGTTCAATGCCATGTATGCCTTCCTGGTCTGATCACTAGTAAAGCGTCTCTGCAGAAAACAAAAGTTAGTAGCCGCTAACATTGAACTATCTCTTGTGGACAAAAAATTGCATTAAACTATAACACGATACATACCTCGCGACGTGTCCAACACAGACCGAAAGTAGGCATGTCGATGCCGTCAGCATCGAACATGGCGTCTATAGGCTGATGAACACGTACATCTGGTCGCCCTATAGAGAACCTCTCCCACGACCACAGCTGTAGGAATAGAGGGCATCCAAGAAGGGTTGGCTTTATCGATGAAAGCTGGCAGCCGTTGCACATACCTCGGTATGTAGCCGCTAAGACCGCCGAACCCCAACTCCTCTGTCTGATCTGATCCGCCGTCTCAGCGCTCGCTATCTCGAGTGCCATAGGGATGTAGAGCGCTCTAATAGTGCTGACATGGTTCTCTGTGAACATCACCTTGCCGAAAAGCCACATTAAGTAGGCCTCCAGGCTTCGAGTGATCTGTTCCGCACTCAACGGCGCCGGGAACTTCTGGATCTGCATTAAGCAAAGACAAATATTTAGTAAGCCACATGTATCTTCTGTAAAACCATTTGCATGATAACTTGAAGATAATAGGTAGGGGAACTAACCTGAAAATTGAGCAACCAATCATACTTAGGTCCGTGATGCTCCCATACCGGATCCGGAGCACCGGAAAAACACCATGAAAACGTTGTGTAAGACCGACCTCCCAACCAGCCGGTGCGTCCAACGGCCCTATGGCATGACCTGCCAACGGTAGTCCCAGCAAAAGTGACACATCCTCTAGAGTAGGAGCCATCTCTCTCCACCGGAAGTGAAACGTGTGGGTCTCTGGCCTCCAACGGTCCACTAAGCAGCTCAACAAGGAGGAGTCGATGGCGAGGCGTTTGCAGCCTGGGATAGACTCAACCAGACGCGCGAAAGGTAAAAGGCCGGCCCATTTCAACCTTCATGACAGAACATTTCAGTTAGTGTCTCCCATTAATATTCATGTCAGTGTGCAAATTAATAAAGCACGTACTGCTGAACCCATCCTGGGTGTATCCTCCAGTTCTCCAGAGGAGTGCGAGTGACCAGAGGCTTGAGCTTTCGCTCATACCATATCGCAGCACGATGACCCCTATCAATTTCCCCATTCAGCAACCATATTCCCGCCATTCCTGCATATACCAATTTCAAACATAGTTGCCACACTTAATACAAATGTAGAAC
The DNA here is from genome assembly GCA_011799875.1 of Thinopyrum elongatum. Taxonomy (NCBI): domain Eukaryota; kingdom Viridiplantae; phylum Streptophyta; class Magnoliopsida; order Poales; family Poaceae; genus Thinopyrum; species Thinopyrum elongatum. The sequence continues at coordinate 505,721,902 of CM022301.1, read as the reverse complement.
ATAGTGCCACACTTAATACAAATTCAGAACATAGTGTCACACTTAATACAAATTTCAAACATAGTTGCCACACTTATTACAAATTCATAACATAGTGCGACACTTAATACAAATTTCAAACATAGTTGCCACACTTAATACAAATTCAGAACATAGTGCCACACTTAATACAAATTCAGAACATAGTGCCACACTTAATACAAACTCAGAACATGGTGCCACACTAATACAAATTTATAACATAGTACTGCTAGCTTAGCTTCTTCCTCTCCCTCTTACTCCTCTACCTCCTCTACCTCCTCTTCGTCCCCGGTTGCCTCGTCCACGACCAGTACCACTGGCAGTGACGAAAGTGGGACAATTAGTGTCCCTATGGCCAAATTCATTGCATAGAATGCATTGCCTAGTCGGACCTCCTGCTTCAGATTCATCCATATCATTCCGGATGCGCTGACACTGTCGTCTACCTCTACTTGTACGCATATGCTCTGGGTTTGGAATGTAACGCCTTTCTGCGGGGTTGACGTTGTTGAAGTTACCCATTGATCGAAAACCCATCAGCTCACCTGTCCAGGTATTGAGGACAGACTCTTTCAGAAAAAATGGAGACACAAACGATATTGCGTCCATTCCAAGCTGCCCGCAAGCAGCAAGTACATGTGAGCAAGGTAGGTGAAACAATTTCGGTTTGTTGCATGTGCACTCACAAGTTGGCCAGGCTTCATTTCCAATTTTCACCTCATGCGTCCTCAACTCATTTGCACATCCGAATTTGTTGTTGACTAAGCGGACCTCAAACCTTCTCTCTTGATTACCGATGGCGACTACAGTGTGTGACCTAGCTTTTTGCATCTTGTTGTCCATGTACTTCGTCACTCTTTCACAGTAACGTGTATTCGGATTGTTCAACATATGCTGCTTTGCTTTTTGACGTCTATCTCTGAAATACTTCACGGTGCCATAGAAAATACCCTCAACGATGGCTGTAAGTGGCAAAGCCCGGTTTCCTCTGAGGACAAAGTTGTATGTTTCCGCGAGGTTGGTTGTCATGACACCATACCTTGCTCCATGTGTGTCATGTAGCAAAGACCACCTCTCCAGAGGCTCATGCTCAATCCACTGCTCGAAGGTTTTAATCGACCTTCCGAGCCTTCTCCTAGTACCAGGTGGGTTAAAGCCTGGCAGGTCACATAACCCAACAGGCTCCTCCTCCACGGCCGCTGATCTTGTTGCCAACTGTGCAGCTACTGCTTCAACATGTGCCCTCACCGCTGCATCTCTTGTAGCTTTCCTGTCCCTAACGTGTCTCTGCGTGCACACATTAAGTCTGCCACGTATCAAATTGTACTTCCATGACTGGTTCTGCTTGCAGAGTTTTTTGAACAAATTCATCAGGCTCTTATTTCTAAACTGCGAGAAGAAATTAGCCCCCAGATGGCGCATGCACCAACGGCTCTGCAAGTCCTGCCATGGAGTTTGTTCCTCAGGGCCTGGGTTTGTTAGTGTCCTTATCGCACTGAGTATACCTGCATGCCTGTCATGAAGGATGCACACATTGGGCTTCTCCTTCACAACTGATATTTTCAACTGCCTGAAGAACCATGTCCAACTTTCAATGTTCTCACTCTCCACAAAAGCAAATGCGAGTGGGACAACTTGATTTTGGCCGTCTTGACCTATGGTTGTTAGGATCTGACCCTTGTACTTGCCAGTGAGAAAAGTACCATCTACACATATCACCGGTCAGCAATGCCTGAAAGCTTCGATGCATACACCGAAAGAGAAGAAGAGACGATGCAGCACCCTCACAGTTGGGAATTCTGGCATGAAGAGGTCTTGGATATCGATATAGGTGCTTGGATTCCGCTGCTGCAGTGTGTCGAGGAGCTGGACAACAGAGTCATATGCATCAAAATAAGAACCAAATCTCCTCTCAAGCGCCGCATGCTTAGCCCTCCAAGCCTTGCCATAAGAAATTATGTACTTCAACCTGGCGAAGACTTTTGTCTGGATTGCCTTCACTTCCATAGCTTTGCCCTCCACTATCTCATCGTAAAACAACCGAGCAATAAGCGTCGATGAAAGGTTGGCATGATCTTGAGGGATCCAGGGAATAAGACAAGTGTGATTCACTAAGTCGCTGATCACCCAACTTGTGCCATACTTAGGGAGATAGCCGTGCACCCTGGCAGGACAATCTGTGTTCTTGCATACCATTGTCAGGTATTTCTGACTTGACACCTGAGCTGTGAAAACCCTTTGCGTGGACATTGCCCAATTTATTATTGCATTCTTAAGAGCTTCCTTGTTGGGATACATAGCACCCGTCGCAATATTGTTCTGGTGATATTGCCAGGCAGAATCATGTCCATCGTTCACCATCATTGCAGATGAGAAATCATGATTCCATGATGCAGGATTCGGGACCTCCTCTGCATTTTCATCTTCATCCGACTCGTCAGAATCATCGGCATGACCCCTATCAACGGTGTCTTCTTCTTCCATCAGGTCCTGCATGTGCCCATCTACCTCGTCAGCGTCCACCTCGCCACTGTAATCACCATCGGCATTTCCTCCTTCTACCTGACTACTCTGCCCTGGTTCGTAACCATCATCTCCAGCATTTGACATAGATAACTGCCTCCCTCCACTGCTCTGCCCAGGATCGTAGCCACCCTCGCCTTCATGTGCAGTGACCTCCTTCACGACGGGAAGCACTAAGGCAATAGGATTGCATCCCCTGCGTTCGCAACCTTGTAACCACCGCACCCACTCGGAGTCTCGCTCTATTGGCCTCAAATAAAAGTAAATTATTGAACTTGACCGTGTCCACAATGCATGAACACCGACGGTGTGTGTTTCTGTATCAAGCCCTAAACTTCCTGTAATCCATTCTTTCAACTGACAGACAGACCATGTTTGAGGTGCGCTCATTGGCACCTCTATGTGAGTAAATTCACTCAGATCAGCTCCCATGTCAGTTGTTTGGACAGTACCAGGACCGTAGTAAAATTTGAACGTCACTACATCAGACATCTCGGCTCACCTAATTTTTTTCCAACAATGACAGACAAGTATTAAGCAACAACTTTAAATATCCGCACTACTAAATATTTGACATGTATATATATTACGGAATATTAACGGAGCAACTAAAAAAATTCACACACCTACAAATATATTACAAATATTTGCCGGAGCAACTCCAACTACTGACACACCTAAATATTTGACATCCACATATAGTACGGAATATTACCGGAGCAACTTCAAATATTCACACAACTAAATAGTTGACATCCACATATAGTACGGATACTGCCGGAGCAAATAACTATAATCGCACACCTAATTTTTTTCCAACAATGACAGACAAGTATTAAGCAACAACTTTAAATATCCGCACTACTAAATATTTGACATGTATATATATTACGGAATATTAACGGAGCAACTAAAAAAATTCACACACCTACAAATATATTACAAATATTTGCCAGAACAACTACAAATATTGACAGATTTAAATATTTGACATCTACATATATTACAGATATTACCGGAGCAACTCCAAATACTGACACACCTAAATATTTGACATCCACATATAGTACGGATACTACCGGAGCAAATAACAATAATCGAACACATAATTTATTTCACATCGAAACATATTACCGGAGCAACTACGAAAAATAAAATGTGTGTTGAAATATACCCTTGAAGCGTGCGAGTGAACGACGAACGGCGGCCTTCAATCACCGGAACCGGAGCCGGAAACTCCACCAAACTACCGGAGCTTCACCTCCACCACCTCCACCACACTGCCCCAGCTTCACCACCACCACCTCCACCTCCACCGCCGCCACAACCTCCACCAATGTGCTAAAAAAATGCTCCAACAAAATGCTCACCACGACCACCACGAGCTACCCCATCAGTAGATCGAGGTCTCCCTTGGCTCCCCTAACTACGTAGAACCCATTCACGGTGCTCAATCCGCAAAAAACCGCCTCATTTTGGTGTAGAAATTGGAGGCATTTCTTGTAAGAAAGAGGAGAAAGAAAGAACAGAGAGGAGGAAGGAGAAAGGAGGAAGGAGGAAGGAGAAAGGAGGAAGGAGCCAGCCGCCGTGGGGCCCGCACCCTGTCGGCCGGCAGCTGGCCGATCGGCCTGCAGCGGGCCGACAGGGTCCGGCCCGCGCCGACAGCCGCTAGCGGGCTGGCCTGGCCGGCTGCTCTCTGCCTGTGGTGGGCCCAGTCGGCCTGCTGTGGGCCGATCGGCCTGCAGCGGCCCGACGGTGTATTATTTTTGAAAATTTTCATCTAGCGTAATATTTTTGAAATTTAATTAAAAAAATGTATTATTTAAAAAAAATTAGCTGTTCTTTGCTACGCGAATGGAGGACCTTTCGGAGCGGAGACCCGAAACGTGGAGGTATGCTCGTGTAGCCTTGGTCCCATGCTGTGACGGTTGTAGCGTGAGATGAAGCGGGAATTTCTCCTGAATCAAATCAGGCAAAAAGTGATGTGCATACGATCCTTGCTACCCCTGTCCAAGTGCACGCACTGCAGATTCAGAGGAGGGAAAACTGCTCGAGCTAGACAGCAGCGTGTGTGTATACCAAAAATAACAAAAGTTGCACCAGCCGGGAATCGAACCCGGGTCTGTACCGTGGCAGGGTACTATTCTACCACTAGACCACTGGTGCGTTGTTGAATGGGTTCTCCATGTATTGTAATTATTTATGTTGCCAGAAGCACTCAAGAGTATTCACGCCCCAAGAGCAGATTCAGTGTTCCATGTGTTATGGCTAACTACCTATGGTTGGATGGTTAGAGGGACTGTGGTATCTCCAGCCCACCAGGGTTCAAATTCTGGTGCTTGCATTTATTCTTGAATTTATTTCATGATTTCCGGCGATGCGCATTCAGTGGGAGGAGACGAGATGCCCACAGTGACTTCGTAAATCTCAAGATGATATGCCGGCTCAGTCTTTCGGAGGTGCTCATAGGAATAGGGTGTGCGTGTGTGCGTTCATAGAGGTGAATGTATGCGCGTATATATGAGCGCTTGTGTCTGTACTGATGTTAAAAAAAACGTTTATACGGTGTAGAGACAAGATTTTCCCCAAGAAAAAAGATATTGCTACAAAAGGCAGCAAGAATATTCCTTGCTTCTGCAACGTCAACCAAAGTATTGCAATCAAAATAGGAGGCAGATCTCGATTCTCGACCCCAATGCCTTTGTTGCCGAGGCAGCAAGAAGTAAAACCATCGCTTCAGCGTGCAAAACCGATTGCATATTTGTTGTCCGCCGCTTGAATTAATATGGTGTGCTTGGTGACTGATTGAGTATGCATACTAGGTAGAAAGTGTGGCTTGCCGCACCCCTCTGCCGGGTGCGTCATATCCAAGCCGGTAACAAAGCCATTGGAGTAAGTCAAAGATCCAAAGTATGAAGATTCATTGATGCATTTCATATAATATGTAGCATAATGTATTAAAAGTTTAAAGATTTAGAACATCATAATAATAAGTTCGTTGACAACCTTCTGAGAATAAATTGAAATATACAAAGACGCCTTGACACAGACATTTACTTACAAAAGATACAATTTTTTCACAATTTCTTAAATAATTTGAATCAACAAAACAAAAGTTTCCATAAAAAGATTGACGTAGTATCCCACACAACAATCGACAAAAATGAATTGATCGCTGGCATTGTCCACATCATCACGTCACCGATCTGATCACCACGCCATGGTTCCTGGACGCCCATTTGCTCGTCGCCGCTCGCATTGACAGTGGCATTTTTGCCTGGTTCCTGGACGCTGGAGGGGGCAATAGCGACATCGCCACCGGGCTCTTGGCCTGATTTTGCTGCTTAATAAACAACTTTGTCATCCTGCATCTATCAGTTCACACCGCAGAGAGAATGAGAAATAGCAGAGGTTCAAAATTATTGCAGATGTTCAAAAATATTCTCGGACTAACTGAATGTGTTTAGTAGCTAAATTCTACTTCAGGTAGACGATGCTGAGTGAACTTGAGGTATAGCATCATCGGGAGGTTCAGCATTTTAGACCTTAGCTTTGTCCCCGAGCTGCTCCTGCTCAGCTTTCTGCTTGCGCAGCTCGGCTAGAGATGCCAATGCTCAAAATACAACTATAAGAAAATAATAATAGGAGAATCCATTAAATTTGTGAGAAACGACAGCTTAGGTTTATTGCCAAACCATATACGGTGTCGTCTCAACGGATTTTTTTTAGAACGGAGACGCCAGATGCGTCCGGCTTTAAATTAATAAAGCCCACAACCAGGCAGCGTAACATAACTTCAGGTCTTACAGAACCAAAAGCCAAACGGGCCAAACGAAAGATAGGAAAGTCATGGGTTCAAAGCCAAAGAGGCCGCGAGCGACAATACAAGGCCAAAGGCCATACAGAGCGCGCAGGCTCGCGAGAGAACAAAAGTGGCCACTTCACTAGGCAGTAGCCGCCGGCTCCCTAGCCATCACGTAAACTTGCAGAAGTCATTCTTGGGCGTGCTTCAACAGCTCAGCATCCTTGCGCCTCCCCAACGGACTCCACTGCTGTAGAAACATGTTGCATTTATAGATAACATTAGCCTGCTGTAGAAACATGTTGCATTTGTAGATAACATTAGCCGGATGAGATGGGAAACCACCTTCAATAGTTAGCTTGTTCCTAGTCAACCAAAGCGCCCGGAGAAGTGCCCCTGCACAACTCCACATGACACGTTTGCCGCTCCCCTGCACCGAATCTAGAAGGTCTACGAGTTCACTAGAGGACCTAGGATCCCACTGCACTCCCGCCGCAGCTCGCACCGCGCTCCAGGCAAACTGCGCCAGAGGGCACCTAAAGAAGACATGGTTTGCATCTTCAGGTGCGCCACATAACGCACATGGACCCGAAGCCGGGCCATTGCGTTTGGCTACATTCACGGAAGTGGGCAGTTTGTTACGGAACATTTGCCAAAGGAAGACTTTGATTTTGAGAGGTAGGCGTGTCTTCCAAAGGCCCTTAACCACCAGCTGTGCCGGCCCTTGGCAAAGTTTGTGGTATAACGATTTGACCATGAACTTGCCCGACCCAGTGAGCGCCCAAGTCACTGTGTCAGGCGACGTGGTTAGCGCCAACGGGCTAACCAGGTCAAGCAGTGTCGTATAGCTCGCGCTCTCTTGGTCGTTGAGCTCACGTTGAAAGTGAACAGCCGGGGGGGTCGAGGCTAGCGCATCAGCAACTGACATGTTCGGGTCAACGGCTAAGGCGTATAAGTCCTGGAACTCGGACCAAAGAGGTTGAGAGCCCACCCAAAAGTTTAGCCAAAACCGAACCGAACGGCCGTTCCCTAAAGCGAACTTTGCCCCCATGGCAAAAGCCGGCTTGATGGCCTGAAGATCATTCCAGAAAGGAGAGCCCCGCGCCGTCCCTTCGAAGAAAATCCCATTTGGGAAGTACTTTGCACGCAATAGGTCCACCCGCAAGCCCGTCGCCCCCTACGACAGCTTCCAAATCCATTTGCACATGAGGGCGATGTTTAGCAATCGGGTGTTGGTAATCCCAAGGCCTCCCAAGGACTTGGGCCTGCACACCGCCGCCCATTTGACCATGTGGTACTTACGATTCGGGCCCGATCCTTCCCAAAAAAATCTGGATCGAGGCGTGTCCATTTTGGCATGGACCCCTTCCGCAAGGAGGAAGAGGCCCATCGCAAACATGGGAAGGGAGGAAAGGCTCGAGTTGGTGAGCACTAATCGCGCTGCTTTGGAAAGAAACTTCCCCCTCCAGGGGCATACCCTGCCCCCTACCTTGGCGCAAAGAGGTTCCCAATCCTCTATTGTGAGCCGTTTAGTAGCTAACGGAAGTCCTAAGTACGTGAACGGGAACTTCCCTACTTTACAGTTGAGCAGGTCTGCGATGCGGCTACCCTCCTTCGGATCCACCCCCATGGATAAAACTTCGCATTTGTGGAAGTTGATCTTCAGCCCTGACATGAGCTCGAAGCTGAGGAGGAGCGCTTTGACCGTAGCAATGCTATGTTGGTCAGGCTGAAAGAGTAGCAACGAGTCGTCCGTGTACTGCAGATGGGACACCCCCCCCCCCGGTATGAGGTGCCCAACCACCCCTTTTATGTGTCCAGCCACTGTAGCTTTACGCAACATTGCCGACAGCGCGTCTACCACAAAGTTGAACAGAAGCGGGGACATGGGGTCGCCCTGACGGAGCCCGCGTCTGTTACGGAAGAAGTGCCCTACCTCTCCGTTAACCGAGATCGCAGTCTGGCCTCCCGAGACCAGCTGCATCACCCAGTGAACCCAAACCGCCGAAAAGCTAGCCGTGACTAAAAAGGACTTGATGCAGGAAATCCCAAATTACCCGGTCGTAAGCCTTTTCGAAGTCTAATTTTAAAAGAATGGCTGGCTCTTTCGTTCGTTTGAGCTCATGAATGATTTCATGTAGGGCCAAAGGGCCCTCCAGTATGTTACGCCCTTGAATAGAGGCGGACTGATTCCGGCTAATCGTGCGTTGAGCAATCGGAACGAGACGAGTCGGGCAAGCCTTAGCGCAGATCTTAAATGGGACATTAATAAGCGCTATTGGTCGAAATTGGCGGATGTTATCGGCCCCCGTAACTTTACGAATAAGTGAAAGAACGCCATAATTAAGATGGGCAATGTCTACAGTCCCACGCATAAAGTCGTTACACACCTAAAAAATAGGACCTCTAAGTAATGGCCAGAAGCGTTTGAACATGGCCACCGGCCACCCATCCGGGCCCGGCGTAGTGTTCGTTTTCATGCTCATAAGCGCATCATCTATCTCCTTGGGTAGGAATGCGCATTTTCATTGTCCAGGACAAGCTGAGAGGGCTCCTAAACTTCTGCGCGCAGGCCAGCCCAATTTAACGTGAATGCGGCTGTCTCTAATGCATAACCCCAAAATGATAAAGGCAAATCGGTAAGAGACATCATAGAACACACCATATCTAATAAAGTACGGCTACGACGTTCGGACACACCATTACGCTGTGGTATTCCAGGTGGCGTGAGTTGTGAAATAATTCCACATTGTCTTAAATGAAGGCCAAACTCGTAACTCAAATATTCACCTCCGCGATCAGATCGTAGAAACTTTATTTTCTTGTTACAATGATTCTCCACTTCACTCAGAATTTTTTTGAACTTTTCAAATGTTTCAGACTTGTGTTTCATCAAGTAGATATATCCATACCTACTCAAATCATCTGTGAAGGTCAGAAAATAACGATACCCGCCGCGTGCTTCAACACTCATCGGACCGCATACATCGGTATGTATTATTTGTAGTAAGTCATTAGTTCGCTTCATTGTTCCGGAGAATGGAGCTTTAGTCATCTTGCCCATGAGGCATGGTTCGCAAGTATCAAATGATTCATAATCAAGTGATTCCAAAAGTCCATCTGCATGGAGTTTCTTCATGCGCTTTACACCAATATGACATAAACGGCAGTGCCACAAGTATGTTGCACTATCATTATCAACTTTGCATATTTTGGCATCAATATTATGAATAAGTGTGTCACTACGATCGAGATTCAACAAGAATAGACCATTCACTAAGGGTGCATGACCATAAAAAGATGTTACTCATAAGAATAGAACAACCATTATTCTCTGACTTAAATGAATAACCATCTCGCAATAAACAAGATCCAGATATAATGTTCATGCTCAACGCTGGCACCAAATAACAATTATTGAGGTCTAAAACTAATCCCGAAGGTAGATGTAGAGGTAGCGTGACGACGGCGATCACATCAACCTTGGAACCATTTTCGACGCGCATCGTCACCTCGTCCTTAGCTAATCTTCGTTTATTTCGCAGCTCCTGTTTTGAGTTACAAATATGAGCAACCAAACCAGTATCAAATACCATGCGCTACTACGAGCATTAGTAAGGAACACATCAATAACATTTATATCAAATATACCTTTGTTCACTTTGCCATCCTTCTTATCTGCCAAGTATTTGGGACAGTTCCGCTTCTAGTGACCATTTCCCTTGCAGTAGAAGCACTCAGTTTCAGGCTTGGGTCCAGCTTTGGGCTTCTTCACGGGAGCGGAAACTGGCTTGCCATTCTTCTTGAAGTTCCATTTTTTTCCCTTGCCCTTATTCTTAAAACTGGTGGTCTTGTTAACCATCAACACTTGATGCTCTTTCTTGATTTCTACCTCCACGGCCTTAAACATCAAGAAGAGCTCGGGAATTGTTTTCTCCATCCCTTGCATATTATAGTTCATCACGAAGCCTTTGTAGCTTGGTGGCAGTGACTGAAGAACTTTGTCAATAACACTCTCAGCTGGAAGATCAATTCCCAACTGAGTCAAGTGGTTGTGGTACCCAGACATTCTGAGTATGTGTTCACTGACAGAACTGTTCTCCTCCATCTTACAGCTAAAGAACTTGTTGAAGACTTCATATCTCTCAACCCGGGCATTTGCTTGAAATATCAACTTCAGCTCTTGGAACATCTCATATGCTCTGTGGCGTTTAAAACGCTTTTGAAGTCCCGGTTCCAAGCTGTAAAGCATGGCACATTGAACTATCGAGTAGTCATCAGATCGAGCTTGCCAGACGTTCACAACGTCTGCATCAGCTCCTGCAGTAGGTCTGTCACCTAGCGGTGCATCAAGGACATAATTCTTCTGTGCAACAATGAGGATAATCCTCAAGTTACGGACCCAGTCCGTGTAGTTGCTACCATCATCTTTCAACTTAGCTTTCTCTAGGAACACATTAAAATTCAAGGGAACGGTAGCACGGGTCATTTATCTACAACATAGATTTGCAAAAACTATTAAGACTAAATTCATGATAAATTTTAGTTCAAATAATCAAATTACTAATGAACTCCCACTTAAATCAACATCCCTCAAGTTGTCTAAGTGATACATGATCCAAATCAACTAACCCATGTCCAAATCACATGAGATGGGTAGTCTTCAATGGTGAACATCTCTATGTTGATCATATCTACTATATGACTCACGTTCGACCTTTCGGTCTCCAGTGTTCTGAGACCATGTCTGTACATGCTAGGCTCGTCAAGTTTAACCCAAGTATTCTGCATGTGCAAAACTGGCTTACACCCGTTGTATGTGAACGTAGAATCTATCACACCCGATCATCACGAGGTGCTTCGAAACGACGAACTTTAGCAACGGTGCATACCCGGGGAGAACACTTTTATCTTGAAATTAACTGAAGGGATCATCTTATAATGCTACCGCCGTTCTAAGCAAAATAAGATACATAAAGGATAAACATCACATGCAATCAAAATATGTGACATGATATGGCCATCATCATCTTGTGCTTTTGATCTCCATCTCCAAAGCAATGTCATGATCTCCATCGCACCGACATGACACCTTGATCTCCATCGTTGCATTGGGGTCGTCTCGCCAACTATTGCTTCTACAACTATTGCTAACGCATAGCGATAAAGTAAAGCAATTACATGGCGCTTAAGTGATTGACACACAGGTCATACAATAATTAAAGACAACCCTAAGGCTCCTGCTGGTTGTCGTACTCATCGACATGCAAGTCGTGAACTTATTACAAAACATGATCATCTCATACATCAACATATATCACATCACATCTTGACCATATCACATCACAACATGCCCTGCAAAAACAAGTTAGGCGTCCTCTACTTTGTTGTTGCAAGTTTTACGTGGCTGCTATGGGCAACTAGCAAGAACCGTTCTTACCTACGCAAAACCACAACGGCGATTATCAAGTTGCTGTTTTAACCTTCTGCAAGGACTGCCGTAGTCAAATTCGATTCAACTAAAGTGGGAGAGACGGACGCCCACCAGCCACTTTTATGCAAAACAAGTTGCATGTTAGTCGGTGGAACCGGTCTCATGTACGTGGACATGTAAGGTTGGTCTGAGCCGCTTCATCCCACAATACCGCTAAATCAAAATAAGACATTGGTGGTAAGCAATATGAACATCACCGCCCACAACTCATTTGTGTTCTACTCGTGCATATCATCTACGCATAGACCTGGCTCTGATACCATTGTTGGGGAACGTTGCATGGAAAACAAAAAAAAATCTACGCACACGCAAGATCTATCCATGGAGATGCATAGCTATGAGAGGGGGAGAGCATCTACATACCCTTGTAGATGGCTAAGCGGAAGCATTTATCAACGAGGTTGATGTAGTCGTACACCTTCACGATCCGTCCCGATCAAGTACCGAACGTACGGCACCTCCGCGTTCAGCACACGTTCAGCTCGATGACGTCCTCACCTTCTCGATCCAATAAGAGAGGCGAAGTAGTAGATGAGTTCCGACAGCACGGCGGCGTGGTGACGGTGGTGGTGAAACTATTCCGCAGGGCTTTGCTAATCACAATGGTTTAGGACGGAGGACGAACTAGAGGGAGAGGGGGCGCCACACACGGCTTGGGAATCGTGGTGGTTGTTGCCCCCTCCCCTCCTCTCATATATATAGGTGGAGGGGGAGGGGAGCTAGCCTAGGCGTGCCCCAAGGGGCTGGCGGTAGCCCTAGGGCGCCTGCACTAGGCCCCCCTTCCTTTTCTTGCGGGTGGAGGAGAAGGCAGGAGGGGACAACCCTCCTCCTTCCTCCTCTAGCGCATGGAGAGAAAGGCAGGAGGGGCTGGCCCTCCTCCTTTCCTTCCCTAAGGGTCAGCGGCCTAGAGGTGGGGCGCACCAGCCTCTTGTGGGCTGGTGTGCTTCGCTCGTTGGCCCAATAAGCCCAATAACTCCCCGTGGCCTCCCAGAATGCCTTCCGGTGATCCGATAAATATCTGGTGCATTCCGAAACTCTTCCGGAGACCAAATACTATCATCCTATATATCAATCTTTATCTCTGGACCATTCCGGAGCTCCTCGTCATGTCCGTGATCTTATCCGGGACTCTGAGCAACATTCGGTCACCAACATACATAACTCATATAGTACTATATCGTCAACGAACGTTAATTGTGCGGACCCTACGAGTTCAAGAATGATGTAGACATGACCAAGACGCTTCTCCGGTCAATAACCAATAGCGAGACCTGCATGACCATATTGGTTCCTACATATTCTATGAAGATTTTTATTAGTTGAACCTTTATGACGACAAACGTAGTTCCCTTTGTCTGTCAGTATATTACTTGCCCAAGATTCGATCATCGTTATCTCCATACCTAGTTCAATCTTGTTACCGGCAAGTCTCTTTACTCATTCCATAATACATCATCTCGTAACTAACTTCTTAGTCACTTTGCTTGCAAGTTTCTTGTGATGTTGTATTACCGAGAGGGCCCAGAGATACCTCTCCGTCATACGGAGTGACAAATCCCAATCTCGATTCACGCCAACTCAACAGACACCTTCGGAGATACCTATAGAGCACCTTTATGATCACCCAGTTACGAAGTGACGTTTGATAGCACACAAGGTATTCCTCCGATATCTGGGAGTTGCATGATCTCATGGTAGAAGGAATATGTATTTGACATTAAGAAAGCAGTAGCAAAAACTGAAAGATCATATGCTATGCTAACGGATGGGTCTTGTCCATCAAATCATTTTCCTAATGATGTGATCCCGTTATCAAGTGACAACACATGTCTATGGTTAGGAAACCTTAACCATCTTTTGGTCAACGAGCTAGTCTAGTAGAGGCTCACTAGGGACACGGTATTTGTTTATGTATCCACACATGTATTTAAGTTTCCGGTCAATACAATTCTAGCATGAATAATAAACCTTTATGATGATTAAGGAAATATAATAATAACCACTTTATTATTGCCTCTATGGCATATTTCCAACAGTTAGCTCGACCATAGTGGTGATCAAGGTGGTGCAAACACACCGATACCATAACTTCTAGCATTCACGGTGATGGCTTCTCCCAATCATTTTCTTTTTCCTGGGGAAATGTCTCACAAAAGGATCTTTAGCTGGTAAATCAAATCTCACATTCCCCTCAAACACATTTATCACAGCTTTGTTAGTCCTTAGAAAAGGTCTACCGAGAATTATAGGAGCAATTGGATCCTCAAGCATATCTACTATCACAAGATCAATCATGACTGGGCAGTAATTAATTTGAACTATAACTCCATGCTTAATGCCTACTGCGTGAGTAAAGTAGAGTTAGCCATATTCAATATAATCTCGGTATTAGCATAAGGACCGAGATTGAGACTATCATAAATAGATTTGGGGATAGTGGAAACACTTGCCCCTAGATCACATAAGGCACTGAATTTATTCAATCATATCTCAATCTTTATTGTAGGTTCAAAAGCATCCCCTCTTGCTTATCTGGTAACTTAGTGTAGAGCTTTTTCCTTTCATCATCAAGTTCACGTACCTTGGCTGTAACTTGTTCAACAGACATTATATGCTTCGTTATTGGTTACCTCTAGTAGTGGATACTTCACGGATATCATCTTTACAAAATCTGCAATGATATAATTTTACTCTGGAACATGGCTTGTATCAAGCACTTCGGCCTTGTCTTCGTTGCTTCTTACCATTTTGACTTCTTCAACCAGGTTAGGCTCCGGTTTACCTACAAACTTAGCCATAATTAGTGTTTGGCTCTCTGCTATTTTAGCCACTTGTGCTTCCATATTCTTGGATCTTCCTTCAAGTATCTGCACATCATTTGTTAGTCCAACAACCTTACTAGTCAGTTGACCAAGTAAGTTATCATGATTCTTCAAGATATTCTTGAAGTTTTCATTTTGCTCATCCTGGCTAGCAATAAAACCTTTAAGAGTTTCTTCAAGAGCATTTCTATTGCTACCATTAGATCCATTAAAATTGTTGGATGCTCCTCCATTACTAGGATAAGGAAGTCTAGGAGCATAACCAGTGTTTTTTCAATTAGGATTGTAACTATTACGAGGAATAAAATTTACATCACTAGTTTCTTCATTAGTGATGGCATTCATGTTTACCTCTTCTTTACCTTTCATCATAGAGATAAGTTCCTCGAGCTTGGCTGTCAACTCCGTGTTACTTTCTTCAATGGCATTCACCCTCTTGGTGGCGGTTCTTTCAACATGCCATTGGGCATGGTTCTCTTGCATATCATCTAGTAGTTTCTTGACATCTTGTATGGGCTTTCCCATGATTGTTCCTCCTGCAGCTGTATCAAGCATAGTTTTTGACATGTGATTCAAGCCATTATAAAACATATAAAGGATTAACCATTCCTCCATTCCATGATTGGGGCACTTTCTTATAGCTTCTTTCATTCTATCACATGCAAGTGCTAGTGGCCCATGTTCCTCCTACTTGAAATATGTAATCTGAGAATGTAATTGCATAATCTTTGCAGGTGGAAAAAACTTGGATAAAAATTTACTGCAACAATCAGCCCAAGAAGTAATACTTCCTATAGGTAGAGCTAGAAGCCATTTCTTAGCTTTTCCTCTCAAAGAGAAAGGAAATAGACGCAATTCCAGAGCGTCGGGATCATAATCTTTTATGCGTGTCATGACGCACAATTCAGTGAAATTGTGTAAGTGCATACCGACATCCTCAGAAGTAGAGCCTCCAAATTGGTCCTGTTGAACCATGGAAACTAAGTTCGGTTTAATCTCATACTCAGCGACTGCAACCTCAGGTTGTGGTATAGGTTCACACATGAAGTTGTTGCTGGGAGTAGCAAAACTCCTAAGATTACGAGCCATAGTAATCTTTTGGTTTTTCAACTGACAAAATTTGCAACAAAAATAAAACTTAAACTAAAAACAGAAAAGCAAAGACAAAAACTAAAAATTAACTGCAACACAAACTCTAAACATAAAGAATAGGAATACTAAACTCCTCCTAGGCAACGGTGCCAGAAAAAGGGTTCGATACCTCCTTTTATTGGTCCAGTATTAGAACAGAAAAGAGTATCCTGCACCTATTTCCTTAGAGGTGACCCTGGGTTATCGAACCCACGAGAGGAAGATTCCCTTGAAGTGATGGTATCTAGTAAGCTTTTGTCGAAGTGTCAAATCCAGCTTTTGACCCGATCAACAAGCAAATAGTGATTCAAACACTTATAATAAAAAGAGATACGAGAATGAGGTCTTAATGCTTACAACCTTGTATTTGCGCTGGAATCAAATAGGATATTAATTTGTCCGCTGGAAGTCACCCATCGAGATGTGCTTGTTACGGATCGAAGTGGGGGATGTGTCCAAATATCATCTTGACCGACACGAGTCCTGCATCAAGAATCAGTTGTCCTATCATAGGCCCTATCGATCACGCGGGGTTGCCTCGATAATTAAGATAATCAAAGCAGACAAGAACTTTGGGCATTTAATGACTACACCTCATTTATCCCCAAGGATATGATCCATGTTACCCTACTGAACCTTACGGTCACCGGTGTTCGGTATAACACTTCACGGTATCCTTGGTCCTAGCCTCACCGGTGCTCGATCTCCATGATCCTGGGTACCTGCAGGGATGAAGATCGCGAACAAGACAAGAGTGATCTTCACGGAACAATTTTATTTCACACATACGGGACGTTATGTCAAAGTCTTCCATTGATCCCCTCAACAAATACCTTGGGTTGCAAGGCTAATGCCTCAACCCATACCTTACTGAACTACTCACACATGGAGATTAGATTGCGAGGATAAATCATTGACGAACACATCTTGAGATTGATTGGTTGCAATATGTCTTATAATGGATGCCTTGTGCGATGCACGATTACAAGTATGAACTAGACGACAGAGCACTATGGTGGTGGAGATGGCTATGGAGATGGAAAATAGCGGCTGCTAGGGTTTGTGGATGAAGATGATGATGAAGAGGTTCTGGCTTCCGTGCTCATCGTTCTATTGACATTTCGATGGGGTCCCTTTAATAAAAGTTGTACAGGTGGATGTGACCTGCCTTGAAATCCACATCAAACAGGCGCTCATACGGGCGCGTGCCCCCGTATGGAGCGCCTTCTTTTGCTCTGTCTTCGCGCAGACGCGTCATGCTGATTCTTTCTTCCTCCATTTTTCCCTTCCGTTCCATTCCCACACATGATTTCTTCCCTTTTTAGCCCATTTCCTGTGGAAACACAACAAAGAGAGGATTTGTGGAATCATTTGCATTCGTTAGTCATCAGTAGCAATACCGGAGCGAATATCTCTTTTTAAATGAAATATCTCGGTTTAAACAAAGGTGAAATGAATGTAAAAGTATCACTCATCAGGCAGCAAGAATGGTTTTACATAACCAACCTACACACAAAAGGTCAAACAGAGTTCCCGACCTTTTCAGCTGAGCCCCCGAGGAGGCTCGTCTCCTAGACGGAGAAGAGCCTTGATCTAAAGTATCACAAACAAGGTGAAGGCACTTCAAGGGAAGCTCAAGCAGGTGGTCGAAAAGGGCATCAAGCTGGTGGACGTGGTTCATGTCATGCTCCACCGTCGTGTCCTCCCTCTTCAGCTCAGGGCCATCCTGATGTGGCGCTACAAGTCCGAGGACGAGGTGACCGTACGACACTTATACCGCTCCAACCTCGCCGGGATCTGGTCATCGCTGTTCAAGCCGACCAAGAACACCTTCCCCGAGGAGGAAGACCTCGGCTCCAGCAGGGAAAATAGTCCAATTGAGCTAACTTTTGTACACAACATTATTTGTGATTAATCATTCTTTTAACATTACTGAGTATTAATGAAGTGATCGGCTTGACGCTTTGGTGATTAGACCTAGCGCGCCAAGGCCCGAAAGATGGGGTCTCCTGCTCCATTGCCTAAGGTACCTCAAACCCCTTGGCTTGAAGAGCTCCTGGCCGAGAAACCATACATGGTTCCGATCAAGGAGAAGGGGGAGAAGAAGAAAAGGAAGCGCTCGCGCGGCCTAGGAACCTCCTCAGATGCCAGGAGAGAGAGCACCCGTAGCTCCTCCACCAAGGGGGGAGGAGAAGGAAGAAGAGGAGGAGGAAGAGAAGGAAGAAAAGGAGGAAGGCGAGTCTGCTTCCTTCGAGAGGGGGAAGAGGGTGACGTCCGAAGGCGTTCAGGAGGACGATCCCCCTCGGCACCTCAAACGGCTAAGGAAAGCCCCATGCTGCCCAGACAAGCCGGTCCTTGGCTGCTGCCGAGGATGCTGATTCCGGCTCATCCGGGGCTGCATCCTCCCTTCAACGCAGGGAGAGGCCACCGCTGCAAAGGTATTTTGTGTAATACTTCTCAAGCGATAGTTTCAATCAACATATTCTCAACTTTGTTATGTTTTTTGCCTTTGTAGCCCTTCTACTTCTTGAGCTTGCGTTGATTTTTCCCTTGAAGAGGAAAGGGTGATGCAACAAAGTAGAGATAAGTATTTCCCTCAGTTAAGAACCAAGGTATCAATCCAGTAGGAGGTACAAGCAAGTCCCCAATAGATGCACCTGTACAAACTAACAAACACTTGCACACAACGCGAAAAAGGGGTTGTCAATCCCTTCACGGTCACTAGCAAAAGTGAGATCTAATAGAGATAGATATAAAAGATAAGTAAAAGGCAAAATAAAGTAAATACAAATAAATTGCAGCAAGGTATTTTTAGGTTTTTGATTTTATAGATCTGAAAATATATAATGAGAAATAGACCTGGGGGCCATAGTTTTCACTAGAGGCTTCTCTCTTGAAAGGAACACATACGGTGGGTGAACAAATTACTGTTGAGCAAATGATAGAAAAGCACAAAGTTATGACGATATCTAAGGCAATGATCATGAATATAGGCATCACGTCCGTGACAAGTAGACTGACTCCTGCCTGCATCTACTACTATTACTCCACACATCGACCGCTATCCAGCATGCATCTAGTTAATTAAGTTAACAAGAATGGAGTAATGCCTTAAGCAAGATGACATGATGTAGAGGGATAGATCCAATCAATATGGTAAAAACCCAATCTTTTATCCTTAATGGCAACAATACAAATACTTGCCTCGCTACCCCTACTGTCACTGGGTGAGGACACCACAAGATTGAACCCAAAACAAAGCACCTCTCCCGTTGCAAGAAAAACCAATCTAGTTGGCCGAACCAAATTGATAGATCGGAGAGAAATACAAAGCTATCTTAATCATGCATAAAAGAGTTCAGAGAAGACTCAAATAATATTCATAGATAATTTGATCATAAATCCACAATTCATCGAATCTCAACAAACGCACTGCAAAAGAAGATTACATCGAATAGAACTCCAAGAACATCGAGGAGAACATTGTATTGAAGATCAAAGAGAGAGAAGAAGCCATCTAGCTACTAGCTATGGACCCGTAGGTCTGTGGTAAACTACTCACGCATCATCGGAAAGGCAGCAAGGTTGGTGTAGAGGCCCTCTGTGATCAAATCCCCCTCCGGCAGAGTGCCGGAAAAGAACCCAAGATGGGATCTCATGAGAACAGAAGCTTGTGGTGGTGGAAAAGTATTTTTGGTATGCCCTCTGGTATACGGGGGATATTTGGGTATTTATGGAGCCATGATTAGGGTTAGGAGAGCTACGAGGGGCCCACAAGCCTAGGGGCGCCCCTGATGTCTACTACGCAACCTTCTTCTTGTAGACTCGTGTTGGGCCTCCAAGCGCAGAGTTTTGTAGGACAGTAGCAAATTTCCCTCAAGTGGATGACCTAAGGTTTATCAATCCGTGGGAGGCGTAGGATGAAGATGGTCTCTCTCAAACAACCCTGCAACCAAATAACAAAGAGTCTCTTGTGTCCCCAACACACCTAATACAATGGTAAATTGTATAGGTGATACAAGTGTAATATGGATAGTAGATATAGATTTTTTGTAATCTGAAAATAAAAAAAACAGCAAGGTAACTAGTAGTAAATCAGAGCAAAAACGATATTGCAATGCTTGGAAACAAGGCCTAGGGTTCATACTTTCACTAGTGCAAATTCTCCCAACAATGATAACATAATTAGATCATATGGCAATCCCTCAACGTGTGACAAAAGTCACTCCAAAGTTCCTACCGCGGAGAACATAAGATGAAATTGCTTGTAGGGTACGAAACCACCTCAAAGTTATTCTTTCCGATCAATCCATTGAGCTATTCCTATAAGTGTCAAAAACAGCCCTAGAGTTCGTAGTAAAATAACACCATATGACACACATCAATCAACCCTAATATCACCACAAGTATCCGTGGGTCAATTATACAATATGCATCAAACAACTTCAGATTCATAATATTCAATCCAACACAAAGAACCTCAAAGAGTGCCCCAAGATTCCTACCGGAGAAACAAGGACGAAAACATGCATCAACCCCTATGCATAGATTACCCCAATATCACCTCGGGAATCCGCGAGTTGAGTGCCAAAACATACATCAAGTGAATCAATAGAACACCCCATTGTCACCACGGGTATCCCATGCAAGACATACATCAAGTGTTCTCAAATCCATAATAGTATTCAATCCGATAATAGTGAAACCTCAAAGGTAAAACTCAATTCATCACAAGAAGATAGAGGGGGAGAAACACCATATGATTCAACTATAATAACAAAGCTCGCGGTACATCAAGATCGTGCCAAATCAAGAACACGAGAGAGAGAGAGAGAGATCAAACACATAGCTACTGGTACATACCCTCAGCCCCGAGGGTGAACTACTCCCTCCTCGTCATGGAGAGCACCGGGATGATGAAGATGGCCATCGATGATGATTTCCCCCTCCCGCAGGGTGCCGGAACGGGCTCCCGATTGGTTTTTGGTGGCTACAGAGGCTTGCGGCGGCGGAACTTCCGATCTAGGTTTCTTTCTAGGGGTTTCTGGATTTATAGGAATTTTTGGCGTCGGTTTCACATCAGGGGGGGTCCACGAGTCAGCGATAAGGCAGGGGGCGCGCCCTAGGGGGGTGGGCGCACCCTCCACCCTTGTCGTTGACTCGGGACTCTTCTGGCCCAACTCTTGTGCTTCGGGGGCTTCTTCTGGTCCATAAAAAATCACCATAAATTTTCAGCTCGTTTGGACTCCGTTTGATATTCCTTTTCTATAAAACTCAAAAACAAGGAAAAAATAGAAACTGGCACTGGGCTCTAGGTTAATAGGTTAGTCCTAAAAATAATATGAAATAGCATATAAATGCATATAAAACATCCAAGATGGACAATATAATAGCATGGAACAATAAAAAATTATAGATACGTTGGAGACGTATCAAGCATCCCCAAGCTTAATTCCTGCTCGTCCTCGAGTAGGTAAATGATAAAAAAAGAATTTTTGATGTGGAATGCTACCTAGCATATTTATCAATGTAATCTTTCTTTATTGTGGCATGAATGTTCAGATCCATAAGATTCAAAACAAAAGTTTAATATTGACATAAAAACAATAATACTTCAAACATACTAACAAGGCAATTATGTCTTCTCAAAATAACATGGCCAAAGAAAGCTTATCCCTACAAAATCATATAGTCTGGCTATGCTCCAGCTTCATCACACAAAATATTTTAAATCATGCACAACCCCGATGACAAGCCAAGCAATTGTTTCATACTTTTAGTGTTCTCAAACCTTCTCAACTTTCACGCAATACATGAGCGTGAGCCATGGACATAGCATTATAGGTGGAATAGAATAGGGTGGTTGTGGAGAAGACAAAAAAGAAGGAGATAGTTTCACATCAACTAGGCGTATTAACGGGCTATGGAGATGCCCATCAATAGATATCAATGTGAGTGAGTAGGGATTGCCATGCAACGGATGCACTAGAGTTATAAGTGTATGAAAGCTCAAAAGAGAAACTAAGTGGGTGTGCATCCAACTTGCTTGCTCATGAAGACCTAGGGCATTTAAGGAAGCCCATCGTTGGAATATACAAGCCAAGTTCTATAATGAAAAATTCCCACTAGTATATGAAAGTGACAAAATAGGAGACTCTCTATCATGAAGATCATGGTGCTACTTTGAAGCACAAGTGTGGAAAAAGGATAGTAACATTGCCCCGTCTCTCTTTTCTCTCATTCTTTTTCTTATTTTTATTTTTTCTCCTTTTTTTCTTTTCTCTCTTTTTTTCTTTTTTTTTGATTGGCCTTTTTTTTGCCTTTTTATTTTTCCTCACATGGGGCAATGCTCTAATAATGAAGATCATCACACTTTTATTTACTTACAACTCAAAAATTACAACTCGATACTAGAACAAAATATGACTCTATATGAATGCCTCCGGCGGTTTACCGGGATGTGCAATGACTCAAGAGTGACATGTATGAAAATTATGAACGGTGGCTTTGCCACAAATACTATGTCAACTACATGATCATGCAAAGCAATATGACAATGATGAAGCGTGTCATAATAAACAGAACGGTGGAAAGTTGTATGGCACTATATCTCGGAATGGCTATGGAAATGCCATAATAGGTAGGTATGGTGGCTGTTTTGAGGAAGGTATATGGTGGGTGTATGGTACCGGCGAAAGTTGCGCGGTACTAGAGAGGCTAGCAATGGTGGAAGGGTGAGAGTGCGTATAATCCATGGACTCAACATTAGTCATAAAGAACTCACATACTTATTGCAAAAGTCTATTAGCTATCAAAACAAAGTACTACGCGCATGCTCCTAGGGGGATAGATTGGTAGGAAAAGACCATCGCTCGTCCCCGACCGCCACTCATAAGGAAGACAATCAATAAATAAATCATGCTCCAACTTCGTTACATAACGGTTCACCATACGTGCATGCTACGGGAATCACAAACCTCAACACAAGTATTTTTACAATCCATAATTACTCACTAGCATGACTCTAATATCACCATCCTCATATCTCAAAACAATCATAAGGAATCAAACTTCTCATAGTATTCAATGCATTTTATATGAAAGTTTTTATTATATCCCTCTTGGATGCCCATCATATTAGGACTAAATTCATAACCTAAGGAAATTACCATGCTGTTTAAGACTCTCAAAATGATATAAGTGAAGCATGAGAGTTCATCAATTTCTTCAAAATAAAACCACCGCCGTGCTCTAAAAATATATAAGTGAAGTACTAGAGCAAATGACAAACTACTCCACAAGATATAAGTGAAGACCAATGAGTAGTCGAATAATTATGTAACTATGTGAAGACTCTCTAACATTTAAGAATTTCAGATCTTGGGATACTATTCAAACAGCAAGCAAAACAAAATAAAATGACTTTCTAAAAATAGCACACATCATGTGAAGAAGTAAAAACTTAGGCTCAACCGATACTAACCGATCACTGTTGAAGAAGAAAGGTGGGATGCCAACCGGGGCATTCCCAAGCTTAGATGCTTGAGACTTCTTGAAATATTAACTAGGGATGCCTTGGGCATCCCCAAGCTTAGATGCTTGAGACTTCTTGAAATATTAACTAGGGATGCCTTGGGCATCCCCAAGCTTGAGCTTTTGTGTCTCCTTAATTCCTTTTATATCACGGTTTCCCTAAATCTTAAAAACTTCATCCACACAAAACTCAACAAGAACTCGTGAGAAAAGTTAGTATAAATCAAATGCAAAACCTTATCATTCTCTACTGTAGCAAATCACTAAAATTATTATTTAACATTGAATACTAAATGACTCTGCATATTTAATACTCCTATCCTCAAATAGAATCATTAAACAAGCAAACATATGCAAACAATGCAAACATAACAGCAATCTGTCAAAACAGGGCAGTCTGTAAAGAGTGCAATTGTACTCATACTTCCCCAACTCCAAAAATTCTGAACAATTACCACACTGTATAAAATTTGTTGTTACTCATTGTGTAAAAATTTCAAGATTTTATCACGTTCTGACTTTCCATAAGAATTCAGACAATGATAGAAAACTTTCTGTTTTCAAAACAGCAACATATAGACATGCAAAATAAGCATGGTAAAGGCTATACTTGACCTTTTTATTGAACTAAAAGATACAAAACCTTATTCTAAATAACAGCAAGCAAGTCCTAATAAATGAAAATGACGCTCCAAGCAAAACTCATATCATGTGACGAATAAAAATATAGCTCCAAGTAAGGTTACCGATAATGTTGGAGACGAATGAGGGGATGCCTTCCGGAGCATCTCCAAGCTTAGTTGCTTGGATCTTACTTGAATATTACCTTGGGGTTACTTGGGCATCCCCAAGATTAGTGTCTTGCCACTCCTTGTTCTCCTCATATCGATATCTCGCCCAAAACTTGAAAACTTTAATCACACAAAACTTAACGAAACTTCGTGAGATGGGTTAGTTTGATAAAACAAATCATTCACTTTGGTACTGTCAAGAAAAGATTCAAATTTTTTATCACATGATGCCTACTGTACCCTATCATTTCTACAATTTATATTAAGAAATATAAGCCATAGAAACTAGAAAACAAGCAAACTATGCATCGAAAACAGAATCTGTCAAAAATAAAACAGTCTGTAAAGATCTTAATTAATCTCATACTTCTGTTACTCCAACAATTCTGAAAAATTAAGAAAACGTATATAATTTGTATACCAATAAACTTTAAAAAATTCAGAATATTTCCATGTTCTAGTGAAAGATAGGAATTTCTGTACTGGACGCAAAAGTTTCTGTTTTTGCACAGAATCAAGTCAACTATCAACCACACTATCCCAAAGGCTTTACTTGGCACTTTATTCAGACAAGAGCTATAAAACATGATTACTACAGTATCTTAATCATGTGAACACACAAAAACAGTAGGGGTAAATATTGGGTTGTCTCCCAACAAGCGCTTTTCTTTAATGCCTTTTTAGTTAGGCATGATGATTTCAATGATGCTCACATAAAAGATAAGAATTGAAACATAACGGGAGCATCATGAAGCATATAACTAGCACATTTAAGTCTAACCCACTTCCTATGCATAGGGATTTTGTGAGCAAACAATTTACGGGAGCAAGAATCAACTAGCATAGGAAGGCAAAACAAGCATGACTTCAAGATTTTCAACACATAGAGAGGAAACTTGATATTATTGCAATTCCTACAAGCATATGTTCCCCCCTCATAGTAATTTTCAGTAGCATCATGAATGAATTCAACAATATAGCTATCACATAAAACACTCTTTTCATGATGCATAAACATAGAAATTTTATTACTCTCCACATAAGCAAATTTATTCTCATGAATAGTAGTGGGAGAAAATTCAACAAAATAACTATCATGTGAGGCATAATCTAATTGAAAATCAAAATCATGATGACAAGTTTCATGGTTATCATTATTCTTTATAGCATACATGTCATCACAATAACCATCATAGATAGCAACTTCATTGTCATAATCAATTGAAACCTCTTCCAAAATAGTGGATTCATCACTAAATAAAGTCATGACCTCTCCAAATCCACTTTTATCAATATTGTGAAAAGATTCAACACCCTCCAAAATAGTGGGATCATTATTACCTAGAGTTGACACTCTTCCAAACCCACTTTCATCAATATAATCATCATAAATAGGAGGCATGCTTTCATCATAATAAATTTGCTCATCAAAACTTGGGGGACAAAATATATCATCTTCATCAAATATGGCATCCCCAAGCTTGTGGCTTTGCATATCATTAGCATCATGGATATTCATAGAATTCATACCAACAACATTGCAATCATGCTCATCATTCAAAGATTTAGTGCCAAACAATTTATAGACTTCTTCTTCTAACACTTGAGCACAATTTTCCTTTCCATCATTTTCACGAAAGACATTAAAAAGATGAAGCATATGAGGCAACCTCAATTCCATTTTTTTGTAGTTTTCTTTTATAGACTAAACTAGTGATAAAACAAGAAACTAAAAGATTCGATTGCAAGATCTAAAGATATACCTTCAAGCACTAACCTCCTCGGCAACGGCGCCAGAAAAGAGCTTGATGTCTACTATGCAACCTTCTTCTTGTAGACTCGTGTTGGGCCTCCAAGCGCAGAGTTTTGTAGGACAGTAGCAAATTTCCATCAAGTGGATGACCTAAGGTTTATCAATCCGTGGGAGGTGTAGGATGAAGATGGTCTCTCTCAAACAACCCTGCAACCAAATAACAAAGAGTCTCTTGTGTCCCCAACACACCCAATACAATGGTAAATTGTATAGGTGCACTAGTTCGGCGAAGAGATGGTGATACAAGTGTAATATGGATAGTAGATATATATTTTTGTAATTTGAAAATATAAAAACAGCAAGATAACTAGTAGTAAATCGGAGCAAAAACGATATTGCAATGCTTGGAAACAAGGCCTAGGGTTCATACTTTCACTAGTGCAAATTCTCCCAACAATGATAACATAATTAGATCATATGGCAATCCCTCAACGTGCGACAAAAGTCACTCCAAAGTTCCTATCACGGAGAACATAAGATGAAATTGCTTGTAGGGTACGAAACCACCTCAAAGTTATTCTTTCCGATCAATCCATTGAGCTATTCCTATAAGTGTCACAAACAGCCCTAGAGTTCGTAGTAAAATAACACCATATGACACACATCAATCAACCCTAATGTCACCTAGATACTCCAATGTCACCACAAGTATCCGTGGGTCAATTATACGATATGCATCAAACAACTTCAGATTCATAATATTCAATCCAACACAAAGAACCTCAAAGAGTGCCCCAAGATTCCTACCGAAGAAACAAGGACGAAAACGTGCATCAACCCCTATGCATAGATTACCCCAATGTCACCTCGGGAATCCGCGAGTTGAGTGCCAAAACATACATCAAGTGAATCAATAGAACACCCCATTGTCACCACGGGTATCCCACGCAAGATATACATCAAGTGTTCTCAAATCCATAATAGTATTCAATCCGATAATAGTGAAACCTCAAAGGTAAAAATCAATTCATCACAAGAAGATAGAGGGGGAGAAACACCATATGATCCAACTATAATAACAAAGATCGCGGTACATCAAGATCGTGCCAAATCAAGAACACGAGAGAGAGAGAGAGATCAAACACATAACTACTGGTACATACCCTCAGCCCCGAGGGTGAACTACTCCCTCCTCGTCATGGAGAGCGCCGGTATGATGAAGATGGCCACCGGTGATGATTTCCCCCTCCGGCAGGGTGCCAGAACGGGCTTCCGATTCATTTTCGGTGGCTACAAAGGCTTGCGGCGGCGGAACTTCCGATCTAGGTTTCTTTCTGGGGGTTTATGGATTTATAGGAATTTTTGGCGTCGGTTTCACGTCAGAGGGGTCAACGAGTCAGTGACAAGGCAGGGGGGCGCGCCCTAGGGGGGTGGGCGCGCCCTCCACCCTTGTCGTTGACTTGGGACTCTTCTGGGCCAACTCTTGTGCTTTGGGGGCTTCTTCTGGTCCATAAAAAATCACCATCAATTTTCAGCTCGTTTGGACTCCGTTTGATATTCCTTTTCTACAAAACTCAAAAACAAGGAAAAAACAGAAACTGGCACTGGGCTCTAGGTTAATAGGTTAGTCCCAAAAATAATATAAAATAGCATATAAATGCATATAAAACATCCAAGATGGATAATTTAATAGCATGGAACAATAAAAAATTATAGATACGTTGGAGACGTATCAACCCCCTAGGGCTTGTGGCCTCCTCGTGGGTCTTCTGGCCTCCTCCCGCGGCTTTCTAGGTGTCTTCTGGTCCAAGAAAAATCATCGTAAAGTTTCATTCCGTTTGGACCCCTTTTGGTATTGATTTTCTGTAAAAGGCAAAAACAAGGAAAAAACAGCAACTGGCACTGGGCACTAGGTTAATAGGTTAGTCCCCAAAAATGATATAAAATAGCATATTAATGCATATAAAACATCCAAGATGGATAATATAATAGCATGGAATAATAAAAAATTATAGATACTTTGGAGACGTATCAAGCCCGCAATGTCGCCTTCCTGAAGACGTGGAGTCGGACAATGTTGTCCCTCCGGCCAAGCTGGTCGAGAGTTCCTCGGATGCGTGCGTCCCTCCCTCCCCTGCTCATGGTGAGCAGGGAGAAGTTTCATCACATCCGGATCCTCATGTATTAAATACAGAGAGTGGTGCCGATGTGTCTTTGGCCGAGGTTCTAACCTCGGTCCCCGAGGACCAAGGGGAAAAGATTCCCTTGGTCCAAGAAGAATCGGTGCTCAATCGCCCGGAGTCCTCGGCCCCAACCGCCATAGAGCCATCATGCCAGGCAGAGATGACTGCCCTTCTTCAGCGAAAGGTGGAGCCGAGGATATTCTGCTGCCCCTTCCTGACCTCGGACGGTCCAACTTTGTGGGGCAGCAGAAGGAGATAGAGGCAACTTTAACAAGCTCCTCTATTCTTCTCGAGCATCGTGCTCTTCTTGGCACAGCGTTTTACCAGTCCCTATCTGCGCAGGCCGGAATTGTGGAGGCCTTCATTGGCCTTTCTAAAGGCTTTGAGGTACACAATTTATATTGCCCATCAGTTTTTACAACTTCGGCTTTTTAATTGATACTTGATATACCAAGTATCCCTTTAAGGACAAACTATAGAATAAAATTTGTCTGAAGACTATTATACAAATATTGCGCAAACCTGCCCATGCTTTGAGAGCGCAACTACAGTAGCCCCCGAGCCCTAAGTTAGTTTTATGAACTGACTTGGGGGTCGATTTTTAATTTTAATTTTTATATTGAAAGTGAACACAGAGTAGCCCCTGAGACTCTAGTCGGATTAACAGAGCCAACGAGAGGATCGATGCCTAATAAATTTTGTGCAGGCCTCGGCGTCAACTTCGGCATCCAACTCAAAAGAGTTGGAAGTTGGAAGAGCTGAATCATAAGCTTGCACGATCCGAGCAGGATATCAATCTGCTGAACGAGCATATGGAAAAAACACAAGGTAGGAAGTGGAAACCAGTACCATAAGTTTATTTTGTTTTTAGAACAACTCAAGTATTAATATACCTATACTGATTGTTTCCAGCCGTTGCAACGGAGACGGAGGCCCTTCCCGCCAAGCTTAAAAAGGTTCGGACTAAAGCCGAGCAGCAAAGGACTGCGGCTGAAAAGGGTAGCGCCGAGCTCTCCGCGGAGCAGGACGCTCGGAGAAAGGGCTAGGCTCAGGTAACCGAGGTGGAGGACCTAAAGGGTTTGTACGCAGAGCGTGATGCCCTTAAGGACACCCAGGGGAAGGATGCGGCCGAGCTCAAACGGCTTGAACTAGCGCGACAGGAGGCCCGGGCCCAAGCAAGGGGGACTGAGAAGAGCTTCGGCAAGTATCTAAAATAGGCGCAGTAAGACATATTTATTACAGTGCGTCTTCGGTGATGTCAACTCCGCCAAGCTGATGCAAATCTGGCGTTTATCAGGTGCCTTCACGGACCTGCCGAGGAGTATGACGGATGCGTGTCAGTATTATAGCGCACGTGAAGATGCTGATGAGCAGAAGGCATTTTGGGCACAGTTTCCGTCGTATCTATAATTCTTTATTGTTTCATACCATTATTTTACAGCTTTTACATACTTTTGGCAACAATTTATATGTTTTTTTGGACTAACATATTGATCCAGTAAACAGTGCCAGTTCCTATTTGTTGCATGTTTTTGTTTCGCAAGAAATCCATATCAAACGAAGTCCAAACGCGATAAAATTTTGCAGATTTTTTTTTTGGAATATATGTGATTTTTGGGAAAAAAGAAAACGTCCCCAACCGCATGTTTAATGCGAGATGCATGCTACCGTGTGTAGCCTACCACATGCCTACGTATCATAGACTACCATCATCACGATTAACAGGCAGTACGGGTGCCCCGGTCGATAAAGTGCAGGCCTTAACGGTCAGGTGAGGGCGACGGTGCTGAGCCACCCTTTTGACTAAGGGAAGCAGCGCCTCGCGTCACATCAGATGCACGATGACAAGAGGGACCCACAAGCCTGGACGACCATCAAAAGCACTTGAGTATCTGACATATTGCAGCGTTAGCTTATCGTTTGTGTCATCATAAAGATTGAACACAAATTGAAAATATGCAGGGCGGGAGCCCGGTTTCTTTTGTACCCATTCACACGTAGCAAACCGGCAATTGTGGTACCCCCCCAACCTATATAAGGGGAGGACTATGACCATTTTCAGAGAGGCTCAGGTTCATCTCATTACACTAGGTAGTAACTACTACTTCATAAGCAACACGAGAGCAAGGGATATTCCACCCAGTGTAGGAGGAGGAAGAAGCTGTGCTCGGGCACTTAGGCTAGGACCCCGAGAACTTCACTTAGACCCACGAGCACCCCATCGTAACACTCCAATACTTATAACACCCCCTTTTCATATCAATCAAAATCATGACGTAGGGTAGTACGCCATCAATGGCGGTCTGAACAGGACGTATGGTAGTACGCCATCAATGGGATCCCTAACAACTCAACGAAATTAAAAGAGGTTGTTAGATGTGTTGCGGGGAAGGGGTCGACGATGCTCGACAACCTTTGCTCTAGGGTCTAAAACCCTAATTCGGCACGTAGCGAACACTTAGTCACTTACCCATATGTTACCAATATCAAAATCAATCTAAAGATGGTAAAGACTTGGATGTACTTTCATGAACATTTGAGCCCTTGATTTTACACGAAACAAAGTAGGGCACTCAAATTTGGGCAAAAAGGTACAGTAGTAGCCTAGTAGGGTTGAGCGACAGATAAGCGCTGAGCGCTCGGTGAAGCCCCAAAACCCTCCTCTCCCCCCTCTGGAGCGAGAGGCCGCCCCCAATCCCCTCCTCACTCCCAAGTTCCCGCCAGTCTCCTCCATTCCCCTCCCCACCTCTCCCAAATCCAATCCCCAAATCCTCATCTCCCTTCCCATCTCTCTCATCGGCGGCGAGGCGGCGCAAGGCGGGGAAGGAGGGCGAAGATGCTGTGGGTGGACAAGCACCGGCCGAAAACCCTAGACAAAGTCATCGTCCATGAGCAGGTCGCGCAGAACCTCAAGAAATTCGTAAGAATCCGCGACCCGCCCCTCCCCAGACCACTCTCCCAGGGTCTCCCCCGCCTCCTTGTGTGCTGATCTGTTCTGACGGTGTCCGGTTCGGTTCAGGTGGCGGAGCAGGACTGCCCGCACCTCCTCTTCTATGGCCCGCCGGGGTCCGGCAAGAAAACCCTAATCATGGCGCTCATCAAGCAGATGTTCGGCGCCGGTGTGGACAAGGTAGTACCTTCTCTTCAGGATAAATCTTTGAAGATCTGGAATTTTTTTTCAAACCTTTTATGCCCCGTGGCCGGGGTGTTTTTTTTTTCTGCTGACATTTTCGTGTGTTTTGTTGGTTCCGTTGCAGGTGAAGATGGAGAATAAGACGTGGAAGATCGATGTGAGTTGCAGCCCTCTTTCAGCCCATCTCCGTTTTTCCTTGTTATTATGGTCACTATTGCAAAACTGCGATATGCCATTGAAGAATTAACAGAAAGTAGTAGTGATGTGGTTGTCAGCTCATGTGGCATGCATATAGGGACTCTTCCCTTTTCAGTTTGTGCTATTGGTGAACATAGCACTGATGCACCATGATAGGAAAACATAGCATTTGCCATTGCTGTGTATGTTGATAGCTTAGGCTGTTCTGTGGCGTTATCCAAGTTGCCAATTTGGGGGTAGCTATGAAATTGAGGTGCACTTTTCTTTATACAGACTGGGACGAGGACATTTGATCTTGAGCTGGCGATGTTGTCGAGTTCCCACCATGTGGAAATGAACCCCAGCGATGCTGGCTTTCAGGACAGGTATGTTGTTCAGGAGGTCATCAAAGAGATGGCTAAGAGTAGGCCGATTGATGCCAAGGGCAAGAGAGCATTTAAAGGTTGGTACTTCTGATTTTGTTTTGAACTGCAAAAACGTCTTATATTAAGGGACGGAGGTAGTGCTTTTCAGTGGATGATTTCAACAAGTGCATAAACAAATGATGCTATGCAAAGTGACCATACCACTTGCTTAGGCTGCATGCTTGCTTTATTTAAAAACAAATTCTTCTTTCAACATAGACTTAACATACTTTATAAATCTACAGTGCTTGTCCTAAATGAAGTTGACAAGCTGTCACGAGAAGCACAACATTCCCTCCGTAGGACAATGGAGAAATACAGTGCATCGTGTAGACTCATATTATGCTGTAATAGCTCCTCAAAGGTGACAGAAGCTGTAAGGTCCCGTTGCTTGAATGTGCGAGTGAATGCACCTACCGAAGATCAGGTTAGTAATGGATATTTGATGCTATTTTTACTGCAACTAGTGTCAGTTGTGGATCTTTGGCGTGCTACTATGTCTAGTAGGGTGTTCAAAACTTGCATGGGTTCCTTTGCTTCCGAGTTTGGTAATTAGTTCAGTTATGGTAAATTGAACTTTATTCTTTTTTTGTAAGTGTTGTGAATTGCATCTGTAAAGTCGGGACTTTACCAGGGTTGTTTGAACTGCTCTATGTAAGGTTTGAATCTATGCTTTTATCAGTTTATTTGTACCATGTTCACAGCAAGGAAATGGTAGTGAAATATTTAACTATGCTCCAACCTCATTATCCTCTGTATAGTTGAAGAAGTTATGCATACTGCACCCCTAAAACTCGCTCATTTGCAGATTGTACAAGTACTGGAATTCATTGGGAAGAAAGAGAATCTGCAACTTCCATTTGGATTTGCTGCTCGGATAGCAGCTCAATCAAACCGCAACTTGAGGCGAGCAATATTATTTTTTGAGACATGCAAAGTCCAGCAGTAAGCCCGACTGCTACCTTTAGTTGTTACTGCAGTTCTGTTAATATTGGTTGTGCGGTGTCCCTAGTTTTATATGTGTATCATGTATCTTGCTTTTTATGCCCTTTAGTTTTTACATTTATCTGGTTTTTCCTTAAGGTTTTTTCTTCTGTTTCTGAATTGCAGATATCCATTTTCAGCAAATCAAGTGGCACCTCCTCTTGACTGGGAGCAGTATGTGTCTGAAATAGCAACTGAAATCTTGAGTGAACAAAGCCCTAAAAGGTCTGCATGTTTCATTCCAACTTCTGTTGAGCTGCAGTCCCTAATGTTTGCCTTTTCCTTTCATTTCCTGTTTACACGTTTTCATTCTTCATTTTTAGTTACCACATACTCCGTAATTATTTTCCTTTTTTCTGTAAAGATACTATTACATTATTATTCTCCCTCGAGCCCTCTTTTCATGCATCATAATGGCTCCTGGCCATCAGTGTATTCCCATCGTACAATTATTAGGAAGATCTTCAGAATTGAAGAGATTTCATAACCTAACTACATGCGGCCAGCAGCCAGCATTGATGTCATGAGATGTCTTGTACTTTACTTATTTAATCTGATAGGAGTTTTAATGGATCTGTATCTGCTTGGAATGTTATATTTCCGTCTTGTGTCACACCATATGGAAGTGACATCTGCTATTTTAGGTGGTTCGCCATCTGTTACACACTTTTATTCTTCACAACATCTGTTTATTCATTTTCCTTACATAGTGGGTCATCTGAGACATTTTCTGGTTTCACTTTGATTTGACTTTGCATTGTAAAATTAATATTTCAGGCTATATTCTGTACGCCAGAAATTCTATGAGTTACTTGTGAATTGTATCCCACCTGAAAGCATCTTGAAGGTGACACAATGCTTCTATTGCTGCTTTACCTTCATTTTTCGATGACCTTTAATGTGGGTGCAAGTTAAACTTGTTTTTGACAATTGCAGAAGTTGTTAACCGAGTTAATGAAGAAGTTAGACTCTGATTTGAAGCATGAAGTTTGTCACTGGGCTGCACACTATGTGAGTAATTGTTATGCTAACATTTTTTTGCCAGCTCCCAGCCAATTTAGTTTCATATGTTCTTTGTAACCTAGGAGAACAGTAGACTTTTCATGTTCTATCTCCACTAATTTGACATAGTACTAGCTCTACCTCTTAGGTCTATGGCCTTAATTTTGTATTTTCTTCCTTATTGATGCTTTTTTTCATTCTTGCGATAAATCTGCTTGTTAAGCTCTGGTGTCATGTCTTTGGCAGGAACACAAGATGCGACTTGGGTCCAAGGCCATTTTTCATCTGGAAGGTACATCTCGTGCATCTTTTACAAACTGGTGTGTTGTGCATAATGTTGTCAGGTTTCTTGTTGGTCTAGCGTGTGCGTATTTGTATTGTACCGATAATTTGACTTCTCTGGTTATTATTGGCATTAATGGACCTAGCTATGCCTTATTGCCTTTCTCATATAGGGCCTCATAGGATTCGAGTGTCATTGTCTTCTCACAGTACGATTTGATGGCACCATGTAACAAGTAAAAACCGTAGATTTGTCTTCTCTCTTTTTTCAAAGAGAGACAAGTTAATAGAAACTTTCCCTCAAAATGGAGCTTCATGTGGAATACAATCCTACAAATTGAACCAACAACATATGAAAAACTCCTTACAATCCTTTGAAGTTCTTAAGGAAATCCTTTGGATCAGAGATGCCCTTAATCTGGCATATATATACCTCAAGATCTGTGTACATTGTATTTCAATATTTTGGGTGGCTACCATTGTGGCGGCACTAGCCTAGTGGGTACTCAAAAGCTGATCCCTGACTCGTCTGCACCCATGTTTTGCTACTGTTTCTGCAGCTTTCGTGGCCAAGTTCATGAGCATTTACAAGGAGTTCCTTTGTGCCGCATTTGGTTGAGCAAAACCAGAGCTTACGGATGTTTGCCACTGCAAGATGCTCCCAGTTCGCAGTCTCTGTCGTCGCAATCGCTTTGGTCTGATGTGTGTGCGCTTACATTTTGTATGTTACTCAGTCAGCGTAGTTTGTACTGAATTCATGTGAGCAAGTACTTATTTACTTTGAATCATTTGCTATTGAAAGGTGGAGTCGCCCATCTATGATTGTCTTGATTTTGTTCTGCCTTGTGCTTGGACGTCAAACGAATTTCAGCATGTCATCCTATAAATGCCAACAGGGTGCTAAACGATATCACTACCTCCTTTCTGGTTATATAAGGCTTACACGTACATAGTACTCCCTCCGTAAACTAATATAAGAGTGTTTAGATCACTACAATGCTCTCATATTAGTTTACAGAGGGAGTATATCCTAAATATTATACAATTTGAAATTTGAAAAAAATATATTTCCTAATGGTATAACCGTTCTGATGTGTGCTAGAGATACGTGCAGGATCTATAAATTAGAAATGGGATTGTTAAATCTCAGTTGACTGAGATT
The DNA here is from genome assembly GCA_011799875.1 of Thinopyrum elongatum. Taxonomy (NCBI): domain Eukaryota; kingdom Viridiplantae; phylum Streptophyta; class Magnoliopsida; order Poales; family Poaceae; genus Thinopyrum; species Thinopyrum elongatum. The sequence goes on along the minus strand of CM022301.1, from coordinate 505,686,684 downwards.
TAATCAAGTCTCAGTTGACTGAAACGTAAATTCACTTTTAGTGTTCTATCATTTGATTAAGATTTGGTTAAATCTTAATCGATTGAGATCTAGCCACACCAATTAGAAGGGTGTAAATCGTAACAATGTTTAAATACTTTAAACAGCCAAGTGCTTTTGAACAACATCAATATCAATGTATTCCATTTAATACTTAATGCATTTGTAAACATGTATTCCCTCCGTTCCAAATTACTTGACCCATATTTATCTAGACACTAAACAAGTATAGATACATCCATATTTAGACAAATTCAAGTCAACTAATTTGGAACGGAGGGAGTATTAATTCAAAATATTCTCAGAAGAGTTGTGATAGTATGTGTTTTAGTTCATGTTGGCGTGCACAAATGTGTCAGATTTGTATAAAAAGGAAAGGAGGATAATGATAAGCCTCTACGTTCAAAAATGTGATTCTTACACTGTTATCTTTATTTTATTTTATTTTATTTTTTCGCGAGTGGATTCTTACACTGTTATCTTTTGCTTTCTCACGCTTAACTAGTTCTACTTATTCTGAAATCACTATGGACTTCTAACACAGAAAAGTACTCCCTCCGTCCAAAGGAATTTTGGCAACACCATTTATCTGACCCAGAGGGTGTTTATTAGAAAATTTCCTAAGAAATACTGCAGGATCTTTAGAAGAATACTATGAACATCATACAATCCAAATAGTATTCTGCGAGACTGAGCTAACGTGGCCAGTCTCAGTCGTTCACCCCGTCACCTGACGTAGTGGTTCCGCTTGATAAAGGCAAGCTTATTAACTGTTAAGCGAAGCAAAGTTCTCCTTTAAAAAAAGAAGGTAAATTATCCAACAAAACGGTTATCAACAAAGAAGGTAGTACAGTACAACAGAGCTGATGCTATTATTATTACAAGATCTGTCACAAAATCAAATGGCTGTTCCGAATTTACACAGCAGGGGCAGCTCGCTAACACATACAGGTCAGTGCTTGCTGGCGATGGTGGCGTTAGACTCTGGGCCTCACCCTGCGCCCGCTGGTGTCGCCGCCATCCGAGATCTGCCCCCACACACTCTGGCTCTTCCCGCCGCTGCTGCATTCCTCCTCGCACCCGGCTACTGTCCGGAGGATCTCCGACTGCAGCGCCGGGCAGTTGTCTTTGAGGTAATCGAATCCGTCGGTCCGGATTACAGCTGCAGATACATAAGGGCATCTGGAATGTTATACAGTTCAGGACGCTTGTTTGGACACCACCAAGAAACAAACAGTAGAAACATACGCAAAGGTAGTCTAGAAGTACCATAAAAAACAGCATCAGAATACTGAAATCATAGGACGTATCAGATGAAGTTATTGACAAATCAAGAGCATGAAACAAATGAAAACTGAAATCGTTTGAGCCAACTACTGTAGCTTACAGTCTGACCGGCGTAATGGGAGATTCAAAACGTTGCAGTCATCAGACTAACACTGTGCCCTCAGCGCAAAGATACATGTATCTGTACTACTAAGTGGTACGTCTGCTGTTCTAACTATTGCCGCAAACAAAGGCATCATATGGGCCACTGTTGCTCTCAATGAGTATGCATAGGCAGGAGTTGAGTTGGAAACTACCGACAGGAGTTTTAAAGCAGATATGAATAAACAGTCATCAGATAATTACGAAGGACAAGCACATTGAATTGCATCCCTTGTGAAGTCTTATTACCTGAAAGGTTCTCAGCAGCAAATTTTAGGCAGACAGACTTGAGCTCCGTAGCATGATGCCGATCAGCCAGCGCTAGAGTAGTTGCCACAGATTTTACAGAAATCTGTTTGCACAAGTAAGATTCACATAACACTCTTAGCCTTGGCAACTCATATTTGTCTGCTGCAGCCAACAACTTCCCAGCTAAAGTATCAAAGATGGGACAATCTGAGCTTGATGCAGACAATTCGTCATCACCAACAAGATTGTCCCTGTACATGAAGTGAAGCACAGCCTACAACATAGAGTATTTACATATATAAGATATAAATCGAGTTTGTTAAACTGCAAAATCCAAAGGATAAGATCAGCATAGAAGAAACATACCTTGAACACTTTTGGCTCCATGTCGTCGATGACAATCTCCTTGATTTCGTTACTTGTGTCGATTTCACTGTTTTCTTCATCTGATTCAGTATCAAGAAATTCAGATCTAAAAAAAGAAGATCGGGCAGCCAACACTAACTTATGAGCATGAAACTTCTCTCCTGCTACACTAAAAATAACATCTGCACCCTCTTGAGAGTCCAAAAGCGTCCCAAAATGGTAGCCTATGTCAGAATCTGGAACCTCTAGAGAATGTGGCCTAGAGTACTCCATGGTTGATGTTACAATGCCCACAGTGCAATTTATCTTCAAGCAATCGTCCTTAAGAAAGTCCGATGTCTCAAGGGCAGTACGTCGAAAAAACCTTTTATAACCCCTGAAAACAGAAATCAGGATGAAAACTAATTTCAGAACAAATATTCACATTTAAAAAAAAATCGATAACATGACCAGCTGTGTTCGGACAAACTATCATAACCAATTTACTAGGCGTGCACAAAATTGCTGATCTTGCACTCTTTTGTACAGTAGACCATATCTATATCTATATCTATACTTACAAGTTCTCTAGCCGCTCCCACCTTAACTGAAAGTTACTAGAAATTTTCTGATTGATCTCATTCATTAGATCTAACACCTAAAATGACACTGTAGATCTACAAGTATGTTGATCAATTAAAATAATTGTATGAAATGTTCGAACAGAGACTAATGAAGTATGTAAAGCAAATATATTAACCAGTTAAATATCTCCGCTGAAGGATGTGTTGAGAATATCATGACAAGAGGATATCCAAACAAAACATTCCTCCCAAATAATGTGTTCGGCAAGGAATTTAGCGTGGTACTAGATAATCAATCATGGTTAATTTAGGGCTGCATTCCAATGGGTTGGACAAGTAGTTAACGCTAATTCGTACACCAAATCTTAATCAGTGCACTCCCAACGAGAAACAGGCCCACAGCACAACCAAAGTAACTTCTAACCATAAGCCAATTAGTCGATTAGTTATTGGTGCAGTGTCATCAGATTCAGCACCTGGTTACCTACACAATAAGGCGAGAACCATGCCAACAAACCTAATATGTTAGGCGTAGCTACTGACCACAACCAGCAACTGCATCAGAATGAAAGCCAAATCGCAAGGAGCAGGAGAGCTCGTATGGGCCGTGATCCCTGAGAGAGGTGATTGCGGTGGGAGGCTGGATGAGCATACCACATGGATCCGCGGTACTTGAGGGTGTAGGGCCCGGCGTCGAGGGCTCGGTCGAAGTGGGAGTGCACCTTGTGCTTGCCCCTGCCGCTCTGGTCCTGGAGGGTGAGCTCGAAGAGGGCGCGGACGTCGGTGCCCTCGGAGGCGAGCGCGATGAAGACGGAGACGTAGGCGGAGTTGTCCTCGGGGTTCTTCCCGTCCGGGTAGAAGTAGATCGCCCACTGGTACCCCCCCACGGCGAAGGTCTCGCTGGCGATGTGCTTGCCCACGCCCATGCCCTTGGCGAGGGAGTAGCCCTGGATCACGAACCGGTGCGACCCGTTCACAGTCTCCGTCACGGAGCGCGAGCTCGTCGGCGAGGCCGCCGCGGCGTCCCGCGCGGGCGCCGTCGCCCCCGCCCCCGCCCCGCGCTCGATCACCACCGCCCCGCCCCCGCCCTCGTGCTGCGGGGAGGCGTCGCCGCCGCCCCCGGCGTCGTCGTCGTCCATGCGGGAGGGTGGGAGGCTAGGGTTGGGGGCGGAGGAGAGAGGGATTGGGGATTTCGTGGCTTGGTGGCGCTAAGCTGCTACAGTACGCGGGGGAAACGAGGGAGGAGGGTGCGGTGGTGGTGGTGGTGGGTGGAATGCAAGCGAGAGAGAGAGAGAGAGAGAGGGCCGTGAAACGGAGGGAGGGAGCCGCCGGGAAGGTAACAAATTAGCCAACTGTTTCGACCTGCGACTGACGCACTCATGCTGTGTCACCTGATTTTTTGTTGGAGGAGCACCATTTCATGCTCCCATTTTTACCCAAATGTAAATGGCCCAATAAATTTCAATTTTTTGTCGAAACATTGCGCTTTCCTTGCCCAGATTCGTGCTCAAATCGAACGGTTTTCATGTAGTAAAACTCTCACAGTATATTGATTTGGTCGGATGAATTCATTTGACGTCTCCAAACAGGCAAACATGCTCGTGAACGCGAGAGAAAACAAAACCAAAGGGAAGTCAAAAGCATATAAAAACAACAGGCACTCATGCGCTTCTCCTCCAAACGTACAGCATAAATAAAGCGCATGGTTTGCCGCTGCAAGGTGATACGATACCGGAGAAAGCAATCATTGCACATCAACAAACAACGCTCCCTGTGCCAACTCACAGCACATTACTGTATACTGTACAACCGGAGTACCGGACAATGATTTCAAACAATGGCTACAGCCTGGATGGGGCAGTGCCTCTGCCCCGACCGTACGGGAAAAATTCAATGGCTGTGTCCCCGTCCCTGTGCAAATCTCTGCATACACACGCCCCAGGAGTAAAAACTCGTATTTCACCTCCCGGTGAATGAACTTACAACAATTTCGCTATCGCTTTGCTAAATTTGGGCGCAAAATTGACCTGCATCATGGCCTAGCTTTCTACCGGTAAAACACTTTTGTGTCTCAGAACGAGCTGACAAGTCCTACACCTAGGTCCTCCGCGAGCTCATCCCACAGAGGGATGAGGATCAGCACGACGAGGAACACCGAAGCTATCAGGGCGCCCCTCCTCCAGGTGCCGACGTCGCTCACGTCGTCCAAGCATGGCTTCTCAGGTGTTCTCTGGGGATACATCACAAGGTAGACAGACATGGGTCAGTGCACGGAACACATGGATCCTCCTCCTGCCTAGTGTGCCATCCATCCGTTTTCCTCTTTACCTGGCATAGTAGCACGTATAGGCCCCAAGGAAGAGATAGCGGACCCCCAAGCTATAAGGAAAAAAAAATGAAGAACGTTAGTTTCCGAACTAAAAAAACTGATATTCTTATGAGGTAGAGTCCAACATTTTTCTTCAGTATTGATTGTATAAAAATGATTAAGATCGTTAGTGCTCTGATATACAAGTACACATAGAACATTGCACGTTGTTTACTGTGAATGGAAATGTATTTTTCTGTTCCTTCTTTTCAGAGGTATAAGAAAACAAACTGTACTGCAATAGACTCTGAAGCCAAAGCTGGGAAGGCTAGGTGCAAGATGTTGGTCGGAGAAAGAAAAAAGTCCAAGAACTGACGTACCACTCCAAGTCCAAGCAAAGAATAAGTCGTCAAGCCAAATCCAAACAAAGCATCCTTGCCAAAAGCACCCTGTTGAACACACCACAGAACTTCAGACTTGGTAAAGAACCTCAGGATTTTACTGCTAATCAATCATGTTATTTTACAGCTACTCCCTCCGTTCCTAAATATAAGTCTTTTTAGAGATTTCAATAAGGACTACATACGGATGTATATAGACATATGTTAGAGTGTAGATTCATTCATTTTGCTTCGTATGTAGTCCGCATTGGAATCTCTAGAAAGACTTATATTTAGGAACGGAGGGAGTACAAGGTTAAGCACCAAAACGTCCAGAAGTTCTAGGTACTACCTCCATCTCAAAATATAAGACGTTTTTGTAGGCTAAACTACAAAAACGTCTTACATTTTGAGAAGAAGGTTATTTACTGTAAAGTTAATGCAGATTGAAATACTGATAAAACAAGCTATGGAAACCTCAATAACTCATGAACAAAAGCGTAAAAGGGGCAATGTATTGAGATGTTGAATGTATCATTTGTTACTGTGCAAATGAAGCCCCCTTGATGGATCTGTCTGTCAGTAAAGTTGTAAATAAAAAATCAATGTTAGGTCTGAAGATTTTTCACTGACAGGAGGCACTTGCTCTGTTCTGCAATGGAGATGTACAGGACTTGCCAGTGGTCGAACAGTGTACCAAGTTGTAATTTTTATTTTTCTAAAACCCCCAACCACTCTAAGATTTACAAAGTAGAGCTTAACACTGTTTCCACTTTTCAGATCACTGACAGCTACAGGCACCTCTAAATAAATGGATTTTGTTCCTGCATACACTAGTTTCTTGAACTCTTGATCATGATCTTTTGTTAGTAGTTCATGGCTGCATGCTACTGTCCACCTCAGCAGTACAAGTCACACAGATTGGACATGTCACAAGTGCAGATATCCACTACCACAAGAGATGGAAGACAATTTTTCATTTTATTAAGTTTAGTCATAGCATCCTAAGTCACGCTTAAACGACTCAAACTCTTATAAGAGAGGTGAATGGAAAAAAAAGGTCCTGAAAACAGTATTAACTGTCAAGGAAGGGAAACAGAGAGCCATTCTCAAAATGAGTAGCTACTGCTACATACTCCTGCCCACAAATATGTCATTTTAACCATGTGTACAAGAATTACACAAATAGCATAACATGGTCATCGTGCTCTTCTCTTACTAGCCTCTAATTTCTCCAAGGAGGAGCACTGTGAAGGAGATTCATTTATTCATGAGAGTATTGAAACATAGACTTCATTTGTGGACAAAAAGAGATGGCTAAAATGACCTATATTTCTGGACAAAGGGAGTGCATGCATATGGTCCAGCGTGATTATTTGGTTGCATCCATAAAAAAATTATATTAACTTTTACCTGTAAACCTCTTCCACCGTCAAGACATCCAACAGGAAGCATATTGAAGGCAGTAGTTGTTAAACCACACCTGCAGAATTTGCAGGAACAATAAGACAAAGAAAACCTGTTTGGTTACAAGAGGTCAGGCAATTCGTGAACGATACTTCACCAGCCAGCGATCACAAGAGGGTGGATAGAAACCGTAGCAGCATGCAGAGCACTGAAAATCAATTGAAGTTCATTAGAAAATAGAAACAGCGAGTTCATATCGGAACTACAAAATGCAGAGTTGAGCAGTCGATAAAATATACGAAGCTAACAACTTCTATCATAGATGATGGGTATTCTAGTATATTTAGCAGAAGTTGTATTACCAACCATAGTTTTTAAAGTGGTAAAAGGTGAAGCTAGTTGCCTAAGCCCTGCTTTAACTATCAAACGCTTAAGGGAAGGTGGTAAGGCGAGACGGCGGCTTGGCAACATAGGAACAGAGCAATCGGCACATGCACTAGAGAGAAAATGGAACGTGCTGAGATGGGCTACTATCCATTGTTCCACACAGAACAGAACATCCTCACGGCATAAAGGCACATTATCAGTGCTGAAGTGACGCTGAAGCAACGCCTACAAAACCATGGTACCAACATGATTTGTAAGCTGTAAAAGTTCTTAATGCTTAACTATCCACACTCATATAAGATCCCATTACACATAATAATTCATCAAATATCTATAAGTTGGGAGTTAAGAAAACCACTGATACTCTACTTGAGATGATCAAGCGAAAAATCCACCTAAAACTAGAAAGAGTTTCAGCTAATCCGGTACACGTCTCAAAAACTGCAGCTATGAGTGAGAATCAGGAAAGTAGCACACACTTTCTGAGTGTTCTAAAATGGTAGCTATAACAGGATAACATGACAGACTGAAGGAAAAAGTGCAGCTATCACATCTGGAACTAGGACAGATAAAAACTTAAAAAACAGTCTAACGAAATTAAATACTATTCCCTCTGTAAACAAATATAAGACGTTTTAGATCACTAAAGTAGTGATCTAAAACGTCTTATATTTATTTACAGAGGGCGTAGTTTAAATGGCAGAAAGTAAATGTCCAAAATTCCAGGTATCAGTCACCTGTAACCAAGTATTGCTCTGCTAATAAGTCCAAGCAACAAAGAACCCTGGAACAGATTGCTGGGTACTTGAACTAAATCAGTTGCCCCGGCAGGATTTGAGGAGAGCCACAAGCCTACAGAGAACATCGAAAAAGAAAGTGCAGCTCCAGCCAAAGGACCAGCCATTGATACGTCAAACATTGTCTTTCGATCTGGCAGAATGGATTTGAACTACAGGAGTGGATGATGAAAATAAGAAAACTTCCAAGTAGTGGTTGGACATAAATATGCACAATCGTATCACTTTTGCAACATGGTTCACAAAATTAGGCATGTCAAACAAATAACCGATAGCGAAAAAAAAGGTGTTTCCTTAAGATTTAGACTCTGGAGTGTACCTCCCATGAATGATGACACCCGAAGTAGAAAAAACAATATCACTACTCAAGCATCTTCCAACAGATTTAATATTATTTACCACCATACACAAGGGAGGGGGAGGGGGTTAAAAGAAACTTAAAATGAGGCATATTTTCCCAATGCTATCATGTTTTACACGTGGGGAACCAGGTAATGCAGATAAAGCGCAATATATTATCAAGAACTCGAGATTTTACCCAACTCTTCATCATCATGGCATACTAGCAAATTAGTGATCAACTAGTTGATATATAGTAATGAAATAGCATCACAATAAATTCCTGTCTGATGCAATCTATACATATTATAATATTTCTTCTAAACATACTAACCTGAGTAATTGAACCAAAAGTTCCTAGAGTGAAGTTCGGAATGAAGAAAGGAATGCCCAGTTTCACATTCTTTGGGTATGCTGCCAAAAAGTGTCCAACTTCCTGCATCATAATATAACATGGTAGGTCAGGTCAAAACAATTACAAAAGAGGGGCTTCATGAATAACAAAGCTCAAACCGCTAAATGCATCACTATTTAATTAAAGGATCCACTGATACAATTGTCTGGTAGTTGATGCCAACGTTGAATTGCTAGGAGCAGAGCTATCGATCGAATAGTTTGTTTTAAACTACCAACTATACCGATTACCGAGTCATAAAGGACAGAGCAATTATTCAGATTTGAGTCTTTACACAAACCTGTTCGTAGCAATTATATTATGTTAATGCTGGAACGAGTTCAGCAATAACTCTAACAAAGGAAATACAATAAGATGTACTTTGCCAGTTTGCCCCTAGGCCCACACTTTATATGGCAGCAAAAAACGTGAACACAACTGAATTCTGGGAGTCTTTTGTAACCAACTGGAGCATTGCAGAAAAGGTTAACAATGATAATTTCCGTAGCATTTCTTGGAAGCTTGAACTGGTGTACAAGATGTGCTCCCTCCGTTTCTATTTACTCCACATATAAGATTTGTCTTAAGTCAAACTTCATAAAGTTTGACCAAGTTTATAGGAAAAAACATCAACATCCACAATACCAAATTAACATCATTAGATGCGTCATGGAATTAAATTTCATATTGTACACCTTTACTATTGTAGATGTTGATATTTTCAATATAAATTTGGTCAACCTTTACTAAGTTTGACTTGAGAAAAATCTTATATGCAGAGTAAATAGAAACCCGGGGGGGGGGGGGGGGGGGGGGTGTACTACTGCTCAAACAAAAGACTAGATTTAAAATAAATGCTCAGCAGATCTTTGATGTGATTTACATGAAATAGTTGGATAGCCAAGACGCCATAAGCCACTGGCAAAGCAGATTCCACGAATGGAAGTAAAAGTTGCATGTCAGGTGGGGGTCCAGTAGCATTTGGATCAGTGAAATATGAAACAATGTCTGGTGGAAGACTGCTTATCTGCACAGGTAAAAAAATTATTAGCAGCCTAGCATAGAAGGGTATTAAGCTCTGGTATCAGATAACAGGTTAGGCAGATGTACCTTTGATGCAATTCCTAGCTCAATACAGGAGAACACAGTGAGAAGGAAAAGTAACAGTGAAATAACGTATTGCCACAGGGTAGTAGGTCCAGGCTCAGAAACTTCTCTTCTAAGCAAACCAAAACTAACACGTGGTCCCCCGCGTGGGTCATCCTCTTCTGAATTGGGCTCCTCCACCATGAAAAGATTATATTTGTCACCTGTAAGTTCACGTAGCTGCCGCTGAAGTTTTCCAAAGATTTCCTCTCTGTCCCCTCGGAGATTCCCAACAAAAAGGACTCCTTCCCCAAGATCACCAAAAGGTTCTTCTCTTGTCAACCAGAATGTTGTGTAGCCAAAAAACTTTTCCTTGATAGCCTTGACATCAGCTTGATCAACCTTTTCTGGGCCTAGGAGTTCCAATAACTTAACTGTATCGATATTATCCACACTGAAGCTCAAAAGAGGAGGCTCGCTTGATACACCAGGAGTCTGAGCAAATGGATATGTTATAAAATATGTTTGAGAAAAGAATAAGCCATGTTCATAATAAACAAATATGCATTACAAGTTAAAAGAAATGTTGGTGTACGCCTTATTAAGAAGTACTTCCTCCGTTTCAAAATACTTGTCGTGGTCGACAAGTATTTTGAACTAAAACCACGACAAGTATTTTGGAATGGAGGGAGTACATATCATGTTTTTCTCTATTTCTTAAGAAAAGGAAATTATTCAAGCTTACTGAAAGAATTCTGAAATTTGGTGAGTAAGTTCTAACAGGTTTAAACTGCTATGGCGGTATTCACATTACTTGGAACTTGCAGTCATAATAGAATAGAGAACTAATAGCTGTAGTGATATGATGCAGTCATTACTGAGTATAGCAGAGACAGGATGGGATTCATCATTTAGGTAGAATTTCATCTAACAACCTGACATGCAGTACCAAAGTATCCAATGAAGGATACTAAATATCATAGCGCTAGGCTTTGAAAACACGAACAAGCACAATGTGGTAACATCCCTTCATTTTTGGCAACTGAATGTCGCGCCTGCCATATCAACATTAAGATAGTGCCTCTGCTCAAGAACATAGGACGTTTTGAATATCACTATAATCTCAACATGTAAATTTGACCATTACTTCCTTTTTATGACCGTTTCATACTTGCACATGCATGGCTTAATCTTTGAGACAAGCATATGACTACTGGCAGGATCAACCAGGTAGCATGTCCTCGGTGACGTCCAGCGTCGGGAGTCGTCTTGCCCTTCCACTTGCGTGGAAACGCAAAGGCAACAGCCGGGCCGGTTGTCGCTGTTGAGCGGGCATAGCTCATCCTCCCTGAGGATTGGCGCAGAGAGTTGCGTATCCTACCACGTAACTGTGGAGAGGTAGAGGCAACACTTGTTCTAGTTGTTCTCAGTTCGGAGAACTTTGGGTCGGGTTGAGGCAGCCAATAGGGCCATGAGCCCTTATCATGAGCAGCATCCGAGGCCAACAGCGTGAGCGAGGTTGCCTTGATAGCAGCAGGCATGTTACAGGCCAGCACCACGAGGCAACGCCGCAAGCACTATTCGGCCAGGGTTTAGGGTTTAGGGTGGTAGCTGCAACTGCAGATTTATTATGTTCTGAGATTTATTTTTTGTGACAACTCTAACGATATCCATATAATCAAACTAAATAATCTTCTATGTCATCGTGGTCCAAGTTATAGAAGTTTAGCTACACTGGATGCTTTCTAAAATGTCGTACATATCTGATTTAAGGGATTAATTACTTCACTAGTATAGTCATCATACTAACACTACACTGTAATCACTGATCACAAGGATCATTCAGGAATTTGATTCCCCATTTAAAAATTGAGTAAATGAATGATAGTACTTATTGTGCACCCAATGATCCAATCCTGCTTCTAATTGCGCACAGTTCTATCTCTCAATCCAGCAGAATGGGCTAGAAAAATACTCCTAAATCAGCAAGCTGTTCAGTCCAACTATGTTCAGCACACGAAATGGCCAATGGCTTAGTTCCTCGTACCGCAGAGGACGGAGACGACGAGGAAGAGAAGCTCCCCGAGCGGCTACGCTCCGAGCCCAGCTCCTCCGCGGCCCCCACCTTGGCCTCCACGGGCGCTACCGCCTCCTCCTCGCCCCGCTTCTCCCCGTCCTCCCCGCCTCCGCCGCCCTCGTCGACGGAGAAGCGCCGCATCCGGTCGCACCGCCTCAGGGGCCTCCAGTCCAGGTAGGCGCCTCGCGGGCACCCCCACCGCGAGGAGGCCGCGGGGGAGGCCCTGGGCCTGGGGAGGCGGAGGCGGGCCGCGGCGGTGAGGTGGACGAGGGGCGAGCTCGCGAGCGCCGCGGCGGCGGCCGCCATGGCGGGGCGCGCAGTGTGGTGGAGCGCCGCTGGGCTTGGCGGTGCGGTGGTCGGGGGCGGGAGAGCCCCGGCGGAGTCAGATGGAGCGGTGGGAGGGGAGAGGGAGGATAGGGTGCGGTGCACGGGGAAGAGAGAGAGAGTGTGGAGGAGCTGGATTTTTTTTTTTGAAGTGAAGGAGGAGCTGGATTGGTAGCTGAGTTGGCGGCGCTTTCCTGGGCCTGACAGTCCACCAGTCCACTGCGAAAATATCCTGCAAAAATCTTATCTTCGGCTATCGAAGGGCCGGCCGGCCCGGATCGCCCACGCGCCGCGCCGGCCCATTAGGTTCCAATTTTCTTGATTTTCTTTTCCTTTTTTCTCCTTCTTTCTTTCATTAATTCTGGTTTTTTTATCGTTCCCTTTTTCTTATCCTGTATTTTTAATACGAAATATGTATTTGGCAACCCGAATCTTTTTTGCAAAACTGCCACACGACCTGGATGCCGTTCGTTTTGATCCGACGGGCGCGAGTGGTTCCACGCGAGTCCAACGTTGCACGCGCCAGGCTGGATGTTCCTTCTGTCGCTGGTGTGCGGGCCCTTGCTCCATCCCCCACCCCCTCGAACCGTCTCCCATGACGTGCGCCACTTAACACCCCCCACTCGCCCTCAATTGTTGGTAACTGCGCGCCCCCTCCGCTCTCTGCTTCTCTGTCGCTCCGTCCCGCTCTCTCTCCGTCGACGGCGAGCGGTGGCCTCTTCTCCGATCGATTCTCGGCGGTAGGCGTCGGTTCCACCGGTGAGTCTCGATTCAATCGCCCTCACATCCGTCCCCATTCAGTTTAGTAGTTCCTGCTCAGTTTCTGGTCGCCGTTAGTGGCGGATTGTTCGTCCGGTTGGTCCCATGTTAGAACAGACGAGGAATGCGCCCAATGCGTTCAATCCGTGGTGTAGTTGCTATTTGTTAGCCCTTGTTTCGCATGCACATCGTTTTACTGCTTAATTTGCCGTTTTCGATTTTGTGGGTAGTTGCGGTCATTTTTGAACTGATCCCCTCTGTTACACGCTTCGATTTCAATTTCTAGGGTTTTCTGTAGATGCATAACCATTATTGTTCCGTTCATTATTCGCGGTCGTTATCCTATGATGATTTTTGCCGTTATTGGTCGCGGGAGGGTTTGGTGCGGGGATCTGGCAACCAATCTCCTCTCTCTGTATCTATGTTGGGCTCCGTTTATTATGCTCTTATTGTTGTATAATTGTGTTTTTAATCCTGAAGCACCTGCTGAGAATCCCCTACTGTTTGTGTTTTTATATGCAGTTCATCTCGTTTGTGTTTCGCCTGTCATGATGGATTGTTTGTTCTAGCACTATCAGTGGTGTTTCGAGTCATGATGGATTTGTGTTTCTAACTGATGGTGTGTCATATTACTTACCTGATCTTAATTGTAAAAATTACCATCAGTGGTGTGAACAATTTATCAGGAGTCCACCGTAAAATTAAACATGTCCCTGATTTCAATACTCAATGTTGTGCTGTCCAATATGTGTGTGTGTGTGTGTGTTGTTGTCATCCCTAATTTGCAGAAGTTATCTTGCCTGATACATACTATTTATCAGTGTATCATAAGCAAAAAGAAATTCAGGTATTCAATATCTAGTAAAATCACACATTATTTTTTCTCCCTTCTCTGTTGTGCATGAGTTATTTTGTTGTATGTTCACAAGTTACCAATGTATCATAAGCAATATGTGTGTGACTATTAATTCAGCAGCTATGCATCCTCTATGCTCACTTTTTTCTCTTTGTTATTTTTGCGTGTCAGGTCACAATGCCAAGGAAGCGCAAGTTAGATGGTGATATTGAGGAGGTAAACCCCTTGAAGAAGCATAAGCCTCCCACAGATCGGAACAGTGCTTCTCCTAGTGCTCTTGTGACTGCTTGTAAGGACATGTCAGATGAGAGAATGTCCGCGATTGATGACATGGATTTCACTAGTCTGAGGAATATCAAGTGTGATAATATTTCAAGGTTCCTACAGATGCACAACTTGAGCTTGCGGGAGATCTTTTTGGTGATCTTGGACATGCTCCTAAAACTGTGGATGTATTAAATCTTATCTTGAGTACTAATGGGCATGATGAAAATTTCAAGCGCTTGTGGCTTGTGCTTGCTGCCAGCACTGTGATGGCGCCGACAACTTCCAACAAGATCAACACCAAATGGTATCCTGTGTTGGTAAGCACATCCGGCTGTCTTTCTCTTTCACATTTATCATTTTTATTTCTTTTCTTTTTTGTTTTTTACCTGGTAGCTTATTGCTTTTTAGTCTGGTGATTATGTACTTATGACTTGATAATTTTCCTGCTTTGGAGTTTGGTAATTATGTACCTGATATTTTTTATGATCTGAAGTGTGGTAACTATGCAGTAATGCACCTGATAACTTTTCCTGCCCTGTGATATGGTAATTATGAATTACTTCTTAATAATATGGTAATTTTGTACTTATGTACTTGGTAATTCATTGCTTAACAGTGTGGTAAGTGTTTACTTATGTCCCTGCTAACTTTTATGCATACATGCCTCTTTTTTTTGTTTCATGTGTTTGTGTTTTTTCACAGCAAAACATTGGCAATGTAAAAAACCTCAACTGGTGCAAATTTATTGCGGATCAGCTTCACAAAGCCCTTTCAAAAGGAAAGCCTACAACGGGCTGCCTCCTATTCTACAATGTTAGTTCCCCTATTCTCTTTGTTACTGCAATTCATTTATTTATTTTCTTTTTTCCCATGATTTTTGGGTTGTATATCTTATTCCGCCAACCAGTCAGATGGTAACGACCTTTTTTGTTTTCCAGCTTCTGTATATAGATGCTATTGACTTAACTGGCCTTGGTATCATCTTGCCTAATGGCCCTTTTGCAATTAACGTGTGGACGAATGAGCTGGCACCGAAAGTTCGTCGGATGGACGTCCAGAGGGACAAGCTTTCTTATGGGAAATTACCGGTAATTTGGTATTGTCATTTTTCTTACTTTTATGGATCGCCATCTGTTTTCTCATGATTTTTATTTTTTTATCATATTTTTCAGCTCAAGCCCCAATATGGCCAAGACTATTGCTTGTTTGGTGGCTTACAAGCTCTCGATAAATTCATGCGTGTTCATGCACCGCAAAACTGTAATGAACAGGTATTTACCTTTTTTGTGTGTTTGAATTTTTTTTATCTTTCCTGGTAAACATTGTTATAAAGACCTGGTAACTTTTACTGTTTTTGTGATGGTAACCTTTTTTATAGTTTGGAGTCTCACTTGGATAATTTCTTTCAGCTTATCTATGTGTGGTATTTTTAGTAGTTTTTGCATGGTAATTTATGTCTCTCACAACCTGATTACTTGTTTTTTCATCCATGTTTTTCCTATCAGAAACTTGCTAAAGCTTCTGCTATCGTGGGTCGCTTTTCGTCTAGCATGGTTGGCCTCCTGGGTGGGCTTGTGAATGAGTTCATGTCCTTGGACGACGAAGACAACTCAGGGATGTCCCGTCTATTAGAGAGCCAACTCAAGGGTTTATCGTTTGCTGCCGGGAAGACTGCAAGCACCCGTCCTGCATCCCGCTCATGTGAAGTAAAAGATACCGGCAAGCAAACTGTTGAAGGTTCAGATTCTGATCATGAGCATGATGATGGTGGCGGTGATGGTCACTCTAACGAAGATCTAGATTTTCACGTTCATTACCATGGTTCTTCAGGTGGTTTTGATGCTTCCGGTAGTGGTGGACCGAATGCCCATGAGGCTTCAGGTAGTGGGGCAGTGCATGCAGATGTGGGTGCAACCATTTTCGCAACCGCCAATGTGTCGGTAAGGTCAGCTGGAATTGATGGAACCACCACTCCTGCCGGAACCGACCAGCCTCTTGAGTCTCAGATTATGCTTACTGCATGTTCTGGGAATGTATCTAGTGATGGATTGCATAACCAGCCAGATATGACGGATACTCAAAATGAGGCTGTTGTTGATGCTTCTGTGAAGAGGTGCGGTTCTTCTCTTGTCCGTAACTTGGATAAGAAATATTCCAGGCGTCGCAAGAAATTACGCCTACCTTCTCCGCCCATGGCCACTGGTACAACTGTCTCTAACCAGCCGTCGTTGGATGATACACATCGTTGTATCAAGGCAATGGTCGTCAATGAGCTTGGCATTGTAGGCCCTGATAAGGGCATTGACTCAGTAATTTCCGATCCCATGCGAAAGAAGCAACATCCTCGGAAGTGAGTTTCTTATCCTCTGCCAGTTGAGTTATTTTTATTTCCATTTTATATAGCATTTTTTGCTAGTTGTTTCTACATGATAACTTTTTGTACATATTTTAGATGTTGTTACTCTTTTGTGTTATAACTTTTTTTAGTACCTACCTTTCTGATAATTAGAAGTAACTGTGTCTGGTTACTACAGTTTTTTTGTCAGGTAACTTTTTATTCCTCAATAAGCCTGTGTTCTTGTCTAAAAAGTTTAGTAATTATATCCTGGTAAGGCTGATAACTTTGGTATTTATTTTCCTGATAATAACTTTAGTTTTTATTTTGAACAAGATGCAGTTTAAATTTGTTTGCACGATAATTTTAGTAATTATATGCTGGTAAGCATATGTTCTTGTCTCTAGTAACATTTTTTCTCATTTGCACTATATGTTGTTCAAATAAATTTTCAGGGGTTCGGATGCTCCATCTATTAGTGTTGCCGGCCTTTAGCACATGCGATCAACCAGCGTGGGCGTCACGTCTGAGGTGGCACCTAGTGCATCACGAGCCAGGTTTTTGTTTTCACTTTTTTTACATTTTTCTCACGCCCACCGTATGGATATGGGTCTTACTTTTTTTTTGTTTCGTTAATAGGTCCCATATCAGTTCTTCGGCAGGTGTTGACTCGTCTGACACGTCATGCAGGTGATTATGAATGTTATTTCTCACTATGGGAAATCTAAATGATTTTCTCCTTTTGTTTATATTTTTGGTATATTAGGTGAACATATACCGGTAATTTAACTCTTTTATGTGTGGTATCACAAATGGTATGGAAAGGGCTGGTAGTTTTTATAGTCAAAGCTCCTGTAAGATTACTGTTATTAGCATGATAAATTTGTTGGTAACTTTGTTTACCATATTGTTTAGCATGATACTCCAGTTTGTTATCTTCATAGTTACCATCTTCATTAATGATTCGTGACGATATCAATTTTGCATTATGTGGATAACTAAGTTGGTTATATGCTGATAAATAAGGTGAATATAAGCTGGTAGCTAATGCAAATATAATCTGGTAACTAAGGTCGATATAAGCTGGTAACTAATGTTCTATTAGCTGGTAACTAACATTACTATAAGCTGGTAATGTTTCTTTTTCTATGGCATAATTTGCATTAATATGGTACTATATATCTGATCTAATTATTTTGTACATTTTCACGATAAGTATAACTCCTTTTTTACAACCCTTTTTGCCTATGCGTGCAGCAAGAAGACCATGATTGCTGTGAGAAAGGTTAAGGTGTCTTCTAAAGTTGCAGTTGCAACTAGGTCTTCTCCTCGTTTCACTTCCAAGGATCCGAAAGATGATTTTAAAGACTCACCCATGGCGACTTCTCCAATACCCGCTGCGCAAGATGATGCCCCTGTGAGGAATTCACCAGATGCTGGTTTTGGAGCCGTGGGACAACTCGCGGCAGCGGCCACTATTACTCAAGTGGTAGAAGAGATTGCCAATGTTGTTATTGGCACTCAAGCTGGAACTTCTGTTGATCAAGCTCAAGGAAATGCTCCTACAGGTAGTGTTGCCGTAGTTGAAGATGCCCAAGCTCCTGCCAAAAGACCATGTGTTGTTCAAGCTCAAGTTGAATCTGCCCAATCCACTGTGGCTGAACCAGTTGAAACTGAAGCTGCAGTAGGTGTGGAAGCTCAAGCTAGGGATGACCAAGTCGCCGCCCAAGAATTCAGCAGTAATGCAGATGCAGAAGATGTTGTTGCTGAGAGGGCCTACTGGGATTTCACCCCACCATCTTGCTCTCTTGGCCTAGATTTTGGCCTTACACCGCGAGGACCAGATATTACTACGACGGTCGCAGTCACAGCTGCAGTACCAGCACCGGCCCCAACGGTTCTTTCGACTACTCAAGCACCAGTAGTGGACCCAGCAGATAACAATGCTCCCCAAGAACCAGCAGCAGCATCCCCAATTGATCAGATGGCGGCAACACCTCAGGATTTGAAGAATGCAGGGGATAATCCTGTTGACGCTAAGCCGATTTCATGCTCTGAGCCTGCTGACATTGGTAAGTGAAGGCATTTATGTGTCTTCGCTTTATCACAAAGGAGTGATGGGATGGATGTCTGCTTTTGAAGACTTTTTTTATGCTTTCAGTTTGCTCCTTCTCTGTCTATTTATGCTCTTTATCCTATGTATGAACCTCCCCATGTAATGACTTTTGTTTTTGCGTGTGTGCTATAAAATGAACTATGTGTTTCATTTCACATTTGTTCTTCCTTTTTATGTTGTTTGGTCCCTGGACGTATTATATCTGGTATTTATTGTTCATTATTCCTTGTAACATTACTAACATCTGACTGATAATTATAGCACTCTACTTTTTTTGCCGCTAACTGCAATTACATGAAAGATACTGTACTTTTTTTGCTGACCATTTAATTGTACGGTAATTTTTACCATGATAACCTTTGCGAATGTTATGCTGGTATATATATACACTCCAGAGTTTTTTATAACAAAAGTGTTCAAACTAACTGGCTTCATTTTTTGTGCTAACTAGTTACCCACATGGTAACATTTTTTATCACACCCTGGTAACTATATTGTTGTTTGTGAAGGTGGTAACTATAACATCCAAGTGATTTTTATGCTATAACTGCTGAACTAATTAACCATATGATCCCCTGATAACTTCTGTTCTTACCATGCTGATAACTTCAACCCTTTTCTTTTGTTGCTGAAAATACACGCCCCCACACACCATTCTAATACATTAATGCTGACCCTTTAACTATCCTGACCCCCTCATTTTTTTCCTTTTTTCTCTCTATATATAGTAATTATATCATCAAGCTGAACTAACTAGCACTTTTTCTTTAGCCGTTTTCCACATATTTGACACCTTTTAATGACATTTTCTTTCGGTTCACAAACTGACCTGATCCCAAATTTTTTAAGAGCGTCGAGTTCGAGTTTATGATGCTGATGTTGAAGACGACGATGTAATTGTGGGTTGAAAAAGTTGAACGTGCCAGTGTTAGAGCAAAAGTAAATTATGCTTCTGTAAAAGTTATTGATAGGAAGATTTTTTGTAACAACCTGTTTTGTACTGCCAACCTTGATAACATCATTATGGTCATGTTGATAACTTACTGTTCTTAACTCTGATAAGTTCTTTTTTTGTTTCCCCATAATATTTCTTTACCAATCCCAACACTGATAACTCCCTTCATTTTTCTTCTAGACCACCCCATCAGCCCTGAATTTGTTACACCAGTTATTCAACCTCCCAATGGTATTCATTCAGCCAGTGTGACTCCCAAATCGTACATTCAAAAAGTTAGAGTAACCCGCCCATTGCAGTTTCTACTGCCTCCATATTGTGGCCTCACAGCATCTGCACTCGAAGAGGCTATTTACGCAGAAGTTATCAAGCACACCACTGATTCAGTTGACTCCAGGATAAAACAGTAATGACATTTACTGTTTTCCTTTTCTCTAGTCTTTGACCCCTGACTGGTAAAACATTGGCTTATGTACTATTTTCTTTTTTTGCTTTCCAGTATTAGGGTTATTGACATCGATGGGCGGTGGATCACATCGGAGGAGCTTGCTAATAGTGTGAAAGAAGGTGGTCAAGTTTTGAACAATATTGCAGGGCTCCACATCCGAACTCTTGCTGATTTTGTACCCCCAGGGAAGATTATTTTTCCGTGGTTGCTGTCAGTATATCTTCTCATAGGTGATTTCAAGAGCAAGTGCCTAATCAAACATTTCTGTCGTGATGTAAACTACATACTTAGTCACCAGAATCAGGTACATTTTTTGATATAAACTACATACTTTTTTGCTTTTAAATCCTACAAGTTGTTTTTTAATTGGTATAACATGCAATATTTTTTAAGCTGTTGATTTGGTTTTGTCACACACCGCACCACTAAAGAATTTTAGTCGGTACCTAGTTCTGTTACTTTCCTTGGTAACTTTCATGTATGCCTACTGGTAACCTCTGCTGTCAGTGATCTGATAACTTGCTTTTTTAACTGTAAATGCATTGGTAACTTCTTGTGTTCATATGTTCCCATTTTTTTTATAGCTTTTGTTTCCAACACTGCAAAAGTTGGGACCTAGACCAAAGGACGGGCATTGGTATGTCTTGTGCCTTAATCTCAAGGCAAAATGTTTTGAAGTTCTTGATTCTCTTTGTCTAGAAGATAGCCCTTCGCTCATCACACATGCGACGAAGCTTATGAATGGTATTAAAAAAGCCTGGTTGATTGCGTACAAGGACTCGAGTAAGCAGATCCAAGACTATGATCTTGTGTACATCGATGTGTTCAAATAGGACAATGGGTTAGTTTTTTTGGCTAGTACTCCATCCTTTTTTCCCATCTAAATCCCCGGTAACTTAGTTGTGTAGCATTTTAAAAGTTCTTTCACCTTTTGCATATTTTATTTGCTTTTAACACATTTGTTTTTTTCCTTACAACACTGATTGTGGTTTCTTCGCGTTCAAGACCTTGGAGTTCTGGGATGGTAAAAATATCCCAGCAATAACTCAGGAGCAGATCCCGGCGTTGAGGAAGATATTGACAAGCATGTGGCTGGACCATCCTCGTAACAAATGCACGCAGTGGCGCTATCACTTGTTCAATAAGAAGTAATTGAGGTGAGAAACTTGCACCAATAAGAGTTTGAATTTATGTTTAAGAACGATGATAGTTTATTCTCACTCGCGTTGGACAAACGTATCCATGATGAACAATCTGATCCCTTATTTTTCTGGGATGATTACTATCATTTTTATACATTTTTGGTGATAACTTATGTTATTCAGTGCTGATAACATATCTTATTTAGTGCTGATAACTTTCTATTTTGTGGCGTCATAACATTTGCTTACAAATAAAGAACGATGACTAATCTCATTCAGTGCTGATAACCCCCATTACATTTGAATGACAACTTATCTATTTCAGTGCTGATAACTTTTCATTACATTGCGTCACGACATCGTTTACACAATAAAAAGGGTAAAAATGATAAGTAAAATTACATAGCAGACTGATAACTTGCACTTCAATGCCCAAATAACTTTTTTGCACTTCAAGTTGGTAAACTTATCCCTTGCGTTCTTCATTTGCTGCAACTTGAAGATAACTTTGTCTAGCATTTAGCTGGTAACATATGGAACGCTTGACAATCTTCTTTTTAGGTCTCACTTGTTTCTCAGTGTGGGATGGGTGAGGTACAAGTGCGTTTATCATGTTTTGTTGACCCGCAGACTCTACATTTCCTCTCTCTTTTTGGTTTTGCAATGTCAAATGGGTGCTGGAATCTTTTCTCTTTTGGACGCCCTTTTGTAGTAGACTTTGGTGGGTCTAGTATCACTCTTGTGTTTGATGATTGGGATCCCTCAACATGTGAGCCCTGGAACACAAAAGTATTACCAGAAACATGCCTGACAGGAACACTTCCTTGTTGCGCTACTGGGACACCTTCAGTGGCACTAGACCCTGGTGGTGAAGAAAACATTTCTGCTTCTTTCTCCTCATCTTTTTCCTTTCTTGCTTTCTTTATATGCCTCTTTTTTAGCGCATCCATGTCGTCTCTGAAAGCATCAACATGTTGATACGTCCATTTTGCATCATGTTTTCCTACTGTTATTTATAATGTTTTTATGCATAATAATGCTTTTTAGAGTATTTCTAATGCCTTTTCTCTCATATTATGCAAGGTTTACACAAAGAGGGAGAATGCCGGCAGCTGGAATTCTGGACCTGGAAAAGCTACGTCAGAGTTACCTATTCTGCACATCTCCAAATGAGCTGAAAATTTACGGAGAATTGTTTTGGAATATATGAAGAATATTAGAGCAAATAACTACCAGAGGGGCCCCACCAGGTGGGCACAACCCACCTGGGCGCGCCCTGGTGGGTTGTGCCCTCCTTGGCCCACCTCCGATGCCCCTCTTCTGGTATATAAGTCATTTTGACCTAGAAAGAATAAGGAGAGGACTTTTGAGACGAAGCGCCGCCGTCTCGAGGCGAAACTTGGGCAGGAGCACTTTTGCCCTCCGGCGGAGCGATTCCGCCG
Organism: Thinopyrum elongatum; assembly: GCA_011799875.1. Classification (NCBI taxonomy): domain Eukaryota; kingdom Viridiplantae; phylum Streptophyta; class Magnoliopsida; order Poales; family Poaceae; genus Thinopyrum; species Thinopyrum elongatum. The sequence goes on along the minus strand of CM022301.1, from coordinate 505,664,220 downwards.
GGGGAACTTCCCTCCCGGAGGGGGAAATCATCGTCATCGTCATCACCAACAACTCTCCCATCTTTGGGAGGGCCTTCTCCATTAACATCTTCAACAGCACCATCTCCTCTCAAACCCTAGTTCATCTCTTGTGTTCAATCTTTGTACCGGAACCTTAGATTGGTACTTGTGGGTGACTAGTAGTGTTGATTACATCTTGTAGTTGATTACTATATGGTTTATTTGGTGGAAGATTATATGTTCAGATCCATTATGCTATTTAATACCCCTCTGATCTTGAGCATGATTATCATTTGTGAGTAGTTACTTTTGTTCTTGAGGTCACGGGAGAAGTCATGTTGCAAGTAATAATGTGAACTTGATATGTGTTCGATATTTTGATGATATGTATGTTGTGATTCCCTTAGTGGTGTCATGTGAACGTCGACTACATGGCACTTCAACATATTTGGGCCTAAGGGAATGCATTGTGGATTAGTTATTAGATGATGGGTTGCTAGAGTGACAGAAGCTTAAACCCCAGTTTATGCGCTATTTCATAAGGGACTGATTTGGATCCAAAAGTTTAACGCTATGGTTAGATTTTATCTTAATACTTTTCTCGTAGTTGCGGATGCTTGTGAGGGGGTTAATCATAAGTAGGAGGTTTGTTCAAGTAAGAACAACACCTAAGCACCGGTCCACCCACATATCAAATTATCAAAGTAGCGAACACGAATCAAACCAACATGATGAAAGTGATATGATGAAATTCCCGTGTACCCTCAAGAACGCTTTGCTTATCATAAGAGATTGTTTTGGCCTGTCCTTTGCCACAAAAGGATTGGGCTACCTTGCTGCATATTATTTACCGTTACCGTTACTTGCTCGTTACAAATTATCTTGCTATCAAACTACTTGTTACCGACTATTTCAGTGCTTGCAGAAAATACCTTGCTGAAAACCACTTGCCATTTCCTTCTGCTCCTTGTTGGGTTCGACACTCTTACTTATCGAAAGGACTACGATTGATCCCCTATACTTGTGGGTCATCAAGGCTCTTTTCTCGCGCCGTTTCCGGGGAGTGAAGCGCTCTTGGTAAGTGGAAATTGGTAAGGGAAAAGTATTACTATGTGCTGAAATTTATTGTCACTTGTTACTATGGAGAATCATCCTTTGAGGGATTTGTTCGGGGTATCTTCACCTCGACCGGAACCACAATTAGCTACCTCTCAACCTACTGCACCTACTAAAAATATTGGTTATGAAATTCTTTCGGGTATGATAGAACAACTGCTAGCTAATCCTTATGCAGGAGATGGAACTGAACATCCTGATATTCACTTGATATATGTGGATGAAATTTGTGGATTATTTAAGCTTGCAGGTTTGCCCGGAGATGAAGCTAAGAAGAAGGTTTTCCCTTTATCTTTGAAGGGAAAAGCATTGGCATGGTATAGTGTCGGTGTCAAAACCGGCAGACCTCGGGGTAGGGGGTCCCGAGCTGTGGATTCTCGGATCAATGGTAACAGGGACGAAGGAGACGATGTTTTACGAAGGTCCGGGCCCTCTTGATGGAGGTAAAACCCTACGTCCTGCTCTTGTTTATATAGATGGAGTATCCAGTACAGAGTTGATCTACCTCGAGATCATATGTTGTGGTCTAAACCCTAGGGGTATGATGATGAATGTTATAATGATCTAGCATATGAGATGTCATAATCCTCTATCGACTAGCCTGGCCTCGGCTTATATAATGTGCCGGAGGCCTAGGTTAACAAGAGTCCTAGTCGAATACGTCAATGGAGAGGAGTCCTTGTCTTTATCACCAAGTCTTGTGGAATATTCCTTGTATGCGGCATGGGCTGCCCGGATTGGCCCATGAGAGTGTAGGAGATATGCCCTAGAGGAAATAATAAATGTTATTATTTATCTCCGTGTTCATAATTAGGTTTATGTTCCATGCTATAACTGCTGTGGTTCCCGAGCCCGTATATCCATAAAGGCTCTGGGGAAAACCCATGTGCACGTGTGGAATAATAAACGGTAAAATGTATTCCTAGTCATGCCTCTAAGACTAGCTCAAGTGTTGCATGATGATTATGTTTTCCCAATCATAGGCATGTCTATGCCAGCAACTTTGAGGGCACAAATGTTAGAAGAACATTTGTGTTGAATCGACCCGATTGATGTTATGCTATGAGATACATTCGTCACAAGTTAATGGTTAATAACGCAGAGATGGTTAATGTTTGCATAATTCCTTAGACCATGAGAGTATCGAGTTTCTTCATGCTTGCTTCATGAACTTTGGGGTTTGTTAAACGTCATCCGTAAATGGGTGGCTATTACGGCGGCTTACGGGTTCATGGAAAAGTATGTAAAGTAACTTGATAGCTCAAGATTGGGATTTGCTCCTCCGGCGATGGAGAGATATCTCTGGGCCCTCTCGGTGTTACGGTATCCATCATCGTCTGGCCAGACACTTTGTGATTTGATCACGGGGATGCCGGAACACGGTAACGAGAAAAGAGAACAATACCGGTAACGAGGTAACTAGCATAGTGGACAAGTTGTTGATCCACGGGAATGCCAACATGTCTCACCTTGGGTATTTGTAACATATCGCGAAGCAACAGGAATAGCACACGGCAACTGGAGGTTCACTCGAATATTCATTCGTGTGGGTATAGGGGTCAATATGGGTGTCCACGGCTCCGATGCTGATCATTGATCGGAAAGTGTTCCGGTCATGTCTATACTTCACCGAACCTATAGGGTCACACGATTAAGGGTCATCTATCTGTTGAACGCTAGACAGGGAGTCTGAGAGAAAGTCACCGAAAATGTTTCGGAGACAACGGAAGAGTTCCGAGAGAGAGAACACCGAAAGAGTTTCGGTAAAACCGAAAAGTTGTTTCGGAATATATTATTTGGTCAAAAAGGGTTTCGGCACCGCCTGGAAATTTTCAGAGGATGCCAGAATTGGTCTGGGAACTTCTGGGAATTTTCGGAGAGAAAAACCGGAAATGTTCCGAAACTGCCGTAACCGCTGTTAATGCTTTCCGCTGATGAAAACCACCGCATCGAAAATGTTTCGGATCATGCCCAGAATAATTTTAGAGGGTGCCGGAAATGTTCTGGGACTTTTTGGAATTTTTCAGAAAAAGTTTCGCGGAAAACATCTTGTCTCAGCGCGAGGGGACAAGATCCCACGAATCGGGGGTTGCATGTTTGGTGGCTTTTTGTCTAGGGAGCATGCATGTTTCATGGAGACATGTTGGTGGCTTGTTTGGGGGGCCCTCCCCCATGGGGAGACAAGGTGTGGGCCGGCCCAAGGGCTGCCATGGTGGTGTCCCCTTGGTGCCCCCCTTGTGTTACCATTATGCCCTTTCATGTGTGACATAAAGCTTGGGTATTTTGGTATTTCAACATCCCACCCCACCCCTTGCCTTGGCCTATAAAAGGAGGAGAAGGGGCTGCCATTCTCCCCATCCCTTGCTCTCATACACATGCCAAGATGTTATCTGGCTTCTCTCTCCCTCCCACGAAAAGAGTTTCGTAGAGCCGAAAGGCTGTCTGGGTTCCGGCAGGAACTAGTTCTGGACGGCGAAGCCCTGCCGGATAGGTGACACCGTATGTGTGCAACTCTGTAGAGAGGTCGTAGTTTTGATCTTAGTGCCCGAGGGGCTGTTCGAGAGTGCCTCCCGAAGGGCTGTCCAAGTGACGGTCCGAGTTCTGTGAGTCCTCCTGAAGGGCTGTCCGAGTGACCATTCGAGTTTCGAAGGTCCTCCCGAAGGGCTGTCCGCGACATCGTCCGGGGGACTGTTCGACCGCCTCCCGGAGGGCTGTCCGAAGGGAAGACGAGGGTATACATCCTCGCGGTTGGGAGGTTGTAAATCCTAGCTGCGGAGATCTGCACCACCGATCGTCATCGACTCTACTTCCGCTGCGCTACGAGTCGGTAACGAACATGATCAAACCTTGTATGCAGTCTCCATAGTGGTCCTGGGCTGGTGCGTAGGGCGGAATTTTTTTGTTTTCTGCTGCGTTACCCTACAGTGGCATCATGAGCCGTGCTATGCGTAGATGCAGGTTGCGATCTAGAATACATAGAGATGTATGGGTGTTGCACAATATAATTAGGTAGTAGATGAGTTCTATTACTGAAAATTATTTGTGCGGGTAGCAGATGAAATCTGTTACCCGATGTTCTTGTTGCTTCCCTGGAATTTGCATATTTCTGATCTTGATAACAGTATGGTGGAGTTTCAAAGTTCTGGCAATCCGCGATCCTGATTGATCAACGAAGTGCTAACAGTTCATTGAATTCCACCGTAGTTAAAAGGAAAGATGAAATTTCGCAGACAAAAGGGCAATGCAGATATGATCTGCACGGGGGTCATGCGTATGACGAAGTTTAGTATGGGGCTCGAGATTTTATTATCTCGGTTTTCATACACCCTGGAAAGTTAATCTAGCGACTTGAATTATCATACTTGATGATGGACGTTGGTAGCTTCGGTTTGTTTCGAAACCTTAGAAGCCACGTAAAACAAGTTTTTGCATGAACCGATTAGAGGCGTCTAACTTGGTTTTGCAGGAGGGTTTGCATGTGCATATGATGTGGTATAGCAGTGCTCATAATAATTTGATTATGTATGAGATGACTATATAATGTAAATTTATAGACCTGCGTGTCATGATTCGGCATGATGGCTGGAGCCATATGATTGCACTTTAAATGACCTGCGTGTCAACCTTGTTGTAATGCATTATTTTATTAGCTATAGAGATAGCAATATTATCTGGTGCATCGACAATGTGGTGGCAATCTTCGCAAAGGTGAACACCGACGCGAATGCCGAAGACGAAGAAATACAAGACTTCTCCGTCAGAAAGGGCTATACCATATCATGCTATTATGAATTGCCTGAGATGTTTATCCCTTATGTTGCACCCTTCTTGATTGCGCGGTAGTCGCTTTTATTAGGGTGATCTCTCACAAAAATATCAAGTAGTTAGTGTTCTCCCAAGTGTAGCACCGTCACGGCACCTAACTTTTCGGGGCATCACATGGACACATGGGTGCGAACGATTAGGGAAGTGTGAGGCGGGTGAGTTGAGACCTCGCAGCAAGATCACTTGGTTGTCTTGACGTTCTGGAGGAGCGTCCTGAGCTCGGAACACGCCCATCGAAAGATGAACAAGAGTCACATAGAGATGTGATTGGCAAGTTGGCCTACCGATTGCAATTTTCGTCACTTGAGATGGACACATCCTTGGCGTTGAATTGTAATATGGATCTTGAATCGCTCACAATCAATTATGAGAGATATTGATTTGAGTGGGAGAACACTGTTGAATTAACTTGTTTAATTCTCAGTGCAATTAATTTTGAACACTGTCTAAGTGTGATTTGCATAATAGTTGTAGAATAATGGCTCGCATTTCCACCTTCCCTATTAAAATTGAATAGCTGTTAAATATCTGGTTAAATCTTTACGGTTGGTAACGTAATGTGAGGATTGTCCTCCAGAGTGCCGAGAAGGACTTTGTCCTATCGCATACTTTCGGTATTCTCTCGCTTATGCTATGGATCATGTGACTCTCGTCCTTCGATCCAAAAGCTAGAATTCCGTTTCAGTCAAGTGCAATATGTTTGCTTCCATCAGACCTGAACTTCGAAAGTTTGGATAGTTATGTGATATTCATGGAATCTGAAAATCATTTTCAGAGACAGACAAAGGCTAAAAGATATGAGATATCCAAAGCAATGTTTGTTTGCAAACTATTAGTAAAGGAGTTTACTATGCATTAGACTGATAAGAGAGGGATACAGTAGAACGCCTGTCATATGATGAAAAGTGAATAAAACAACAACTTAAAGAGAAAGGAAGTGTCCGAAGGGTGTTAGTGTGACTTACACACCTAGGAAGTCCGGGGCTAACGCCACTCTTAAGTTGGGTGCTTCTTCTGAGAGTAGGAGAAATACTGAAAGTTAAACTGTTAGAAGTATAAAGGCAATAAGATAGAAGACTGGAATATCCAGCTCATGTATGAATGTCATGCAAGTTTTTGATGTATAGAAGGCTGGTCAAAGATATAGTTCTTGGGAATTATGGTTAAACATGTTAATCACTAATTCTTGGGTATTGTGAGTTAATCACAAAGATACCCGCTCGATTGCATTCTGTTGCAACTCGATGTAAGAACTACTATGGCCTGAAAGACTAGCCAGGAATGAGGTTTAGGTATACACAGGGAACATAGTAAATGTTACTATACCTTCCATCGGTGTATTACCGTCTGTATTCATTTTCATAATTCATTTAGAGTTTCACGAACTCTAGCCCATTGCATAAGGTATCTTGCAAGAAGGTTGTTCATAAGAGAACTTTTGATGTTCGATGTTATGAATAACATAAGGGCCATACTTTCATTATGAATGAGTTGTATGTTATGAATATTGATAATAATATATTACCTCTGGGTTTACTTTCATAATTCATTTTAGAGTTTCATACACTCTAGCCCATTGCACAATGTTTGTTGCAAAAGAGTTGTTCATAAAACAACAATTGTTGTTCAGTATTATGAATAACATGGAGGGCCATGCTTCCATCCAAAATTGGACGTATGTTATGAATATTGATGGTAATATGATACATCTATAACACTGACGCTAAATGTCGCAAGACTAAAAGAATACCATACAAGTGTGGCACTGCATTTGGTCACATTGGAGAAACCCGCATGGAAAACTCCAATATGATGGATTTTGAAGTCGTTTGATTTTGAATCATCTGACACTTGCAAATTTCCTCCAAAAAGTGAAGTGACTGAAATACCGTTCACAGGCCATAAGGAATGAGCAACAAACTTATTGGTGATCATACATTTTGATGTGTGTAGTTCAATAAATGTTGTTGCAAGTAGTGGATTTATCTATCTTCAGAAATGACTCAAGTAGATATATGGATATTTACTTGATGAGACGTAAGTCTGGATCTTTTGAAATCATTCGAAAGGTTTTCAAATATGAAGTAGAAGTTATTATAACAAGAAAATTATGTTTCTACAATTCGATTGCAGAAAGAAATATTTGAGTTACAAGTTTAGCGAATGTCTGATGAGTTGTGAAAAGAGTTTCATAACTTACACCTCCCGGAACACCACTGTGAGTGGAAAGTCCGTGAAGATGTAATCGAACCATTTATGACATGGTAAGATCAAAGATGACATAAATAAATTTGCCATTATCCCTTTTAAAAGGTGATGCTTTAGAGACTGCGGCTTTTACACTGAAAAGAGCTCCATCGGGTCTGTTGAAACGACAGCATGGTATGGTACGCCCAACCATGTTATATCTTTTCTTAACATTTGGAATATGGGGCTTGTGTAAAAGGTTACAAACCTATTCCAAATCAGACAAGTGCTACTTTGTAGGTTATCCCAAAATGTTGGGTATTCCTCCCTCACTATACCGAGGCAAATAGGTTTGCCACAAAGAACGGTATGCTTTTTGAAGAAAATGGTTCTTTCAAAAAGGTGAGTGGGAGAATAATGCAACTCGACGAGATAACCAGTATCTCCGTCATCAGGTCAAAGGAAAGAGACCTTGGAAGTAATTCCAGAGTTTCCTACTGCGACTGATACGGAAGTCTCTACAATAAAATGTATGGACTTCGGTCGAACTTGCAGCTGAACCATGTAGGCAAGGCTCGTGCAAACCTCTCAGGTGCGCAAATGAGATATTGTTGTTAGACAACAGTATACCTACGATACACAAGGAAGCGTTGATGGGCCCTGACTCCGGAATTGGCTAAATGCCAATACAATCCGAGATAGTTTCCATATAAGTGATTCAAGATTAAAACCTTGATACACCTTTCGGAAGACTTAGAGTCTGACAAATATTTATGGAACTATAACTGATACGAATAATAATGTTTTATCCATAAAGCTCGACTTGTTGCAATATACAAGTTCAAGGAGTTGACTACGATGAGGTTGCTTCACCGTAGCGATGCTTAAAGTCGGTTCGGGTTGAACTAGCAATTAATACATATTTCATATCATGAGATATAAAACAATGGATGACAAAAGGATTTCCATCTGATGGAAATGAAACCAAGGACTTGCATGTGTTACAGTCCAAGGTATTTTGTCAATCCAGAGGATGCTAGTAAGGGTGCAAACTTCAGAGTTCCAGCGATGGACAGAAGAGAGCAAAGAGGAGTTGGAATCTTCGTGTTTTGATGAAATGGTCAAAAAGGGTTTTGACTTCATCAATGGGTAACGAAGATACTTGTAATTCAAGAAAGTAAGTGGGAGCATAATAACATTTCTAAAAACCTTGTGTGCTTGACACATTGTTAATTGGAATTAAAATTCTTGACACGAATTAGTACTTCATTTGAAAATAGTTTTTCAATGAAGTGCTTGGGCTAAATAGCCTTTATATTAGGCATGATGATCTATGGAGATAGATTTACCTAATAGGGCTAAGCAAAGATACATATTGACAAGATGCTAAAACCTTTTAGCATTAAAAACGTCAAGGAGTGATTCTTGCCGAAGTCACATGGAAAGAGTTTTTGCAAGACTCGGTGTCCCAAAACACTGATGAGCAAAATACATGATGGAGATTCCACACACTCTTGTGTTTGGATTAATCATGTATTCCATGGTATGTAAAAACAACCAGATATGTCCAATACTCCCAAAGTTGTTGCGAGTATAGATACCAAAGTGATCAAAAGTACTGATCATGGGACAACAGTGAAAAAGGGTCATTGAGTACTATAGTAGCACTGATGACATGTATTCTCGCAAGCAGAGAGCATGAAGAGTTCGTTGTAAAAGGTTACATCGATACAGTCTTCATCCATGCTCCAAGCGATTTTCGATTTAAGTTAAGGGTTTTGTGCAATACACAATATGGTGGCACGGTAGTTGGAAATTGTTCCAAACAAGTTACTGTGGCGAATTCTATAACAGAGGCGAAGTATGTTGCCGCTTTTAAAAGCGACAAAGAAGATGTTGAATCATATAGTTCATTCATGAACTTAGTATGGTTCCAAGATGGCTTTTGTCAATGGGACACTACTGCAGATAGTTGCTCCATAACTCAGTCTGAGAAATCCAGGTTCGACCTGTGATTCACATACATACAAAGCCAAGTCCACACAAAATATGAATTTTGTGAAAGCGTGAAAACGTGAGGATATGCAAAGATACACACGGAGCTGAAGTCGTCAGATCCGTTGGACATCAGGCTATACCACAAGCGAAGCATATTTACACCGTTGTGCCACAGGTGTGAAGTGCATTAGCATTAACTAGATTATTGACTCTAGTGCAAGTGGGAGTCTGTAGGAGATATGCCCTAGAGGAAATAATAAATGTTATTATTTATCTCCGTGTTCATAATTAGGTTTATGTTCCATGCTATAACTGCTGTGGTTCCCGAGCCCGTATATCCATAAAGGCTCTGGGGAAAACCCATGTGCACGTGTGGAATAATAAACGGTAAAATGTATTCCTAGTCATGCCTCTAAGACTAGCTCAAGTGTTGCATGATGATTATGTTTTCCCAATCATAGGCATGTCTATGCCAGCAACTTTGAGGGCACAAATGTTAGAAGAACATTTGTGTTGAATCGACCCGATTGATGTTATGCTATGAGATACATTCGTCACAAGTTAATGGTTAATAACGCAGAGATGGTTAATGTTTGCATAATTCCTTAGACCATGAGAGTATCGAGTTTCTTCATGCTTGCTTCATGAACTTTGGGGTTTGTTAAACGTCATCCGTAAATGGGTGGTTATTACGGCGGCTTACGGGTTCATGGAAAAGTATGTCAAGTAACTTGATAGCTCAAGATTGGGATTTGCTCCTCCGGCGATGGAGAGATATCTCTGGGCCCTCTCGGTGTTACGGTATCCATCATCGTCTGGCCAGACACTTTGTGATTTGATCACGGGGATGCCGGAACACGGTAACGAGAAAAGAGAACAATACCGGTAACGAGGTAACTAGCATAGTGGACAAGTTGTTGATCCACGGGAATGCCAACATGTCTCACCTTGGGTATTTGTAACATATCGCGAAGCAACAGGAATAGCACACGGCAACTGGAGGTTCACTCGAATATTCATTCGTGTGGGTATAGGGGTCAATATGGGTGTCCACGGCTCCGATGCTGATCATTGATCGGAAAGTGTTCCGGTCATGTCTATACTTCACCGAACCTATAGGGTCACACGATTAAGGGTCATCTATCTGTTGAACGCTAGACAGGGAGTCTGAGAGAAAGTCACCGAAAATGTTTCGGAGACAACGGAAGAGTTCCGAGAGAGAGAACACCGAAAGAGTTTCGGTAAAACCGAAAAGTTGTTTCGGAATATATTATTTGGTCAAAAAGGGTTTCGGCACCGCCTGGAAATTTTCAGAGGATGCCAGAATTGGTCTGGGAACTTCTGGGAATTTTCGGAGAGAAAAACCGGAAATGTTCCGAAACTGCCGTAACCGCTGTTAATGCTTTCCGCTGATGAAAACCACCGCATCGAAAATGTTTCGGATCATGCCCAGAATAATTTTAGAGGGTGCCGGAAATGTTCTGGGACTTTTTGGAATTTTTCAGAAAAAGTTTCGCGGAAAACATCTTGTCTCAGCGCGAGGGGACAAGATCCCACGAATCGGGGGTTGCATGTTTGATGGCTTTTTGTCTAGGGAGCATGCATGTTTCATGGAGACATGTTGGTGGCTTGTTGGGGGGGCCCTCCCCCATGGGGAGACAAGGTGTGGGCCGGCCCAAGGGCTGCCATGGTGGTGTCCCCTTGGTGCCCCCCTTGTGTTACCATTATGCCCTTTCATGTGTGACATAAAGCTTGGGTATTTTGGTATTTCAACATCCCACCCCACCCCTTGCCTTGGCCTATAAAAGGAGGAGAAGGGGCTGCCATTCTCCCCATCCCTTGCTCTCATACACATGCCAAGATGTTATCTGGCTTCTCTCTCCCTCCCACGAAAAGAGTTTCGTAGAGCCGAAAGGCTGTCTGGGTTCCGGCAGGAACTAGTTCTGGACGGCGAAGCCCTGCCGGATAGGTGACACCGTATGTGTGCAACTCTGTAGAGAGGTCATAGTTTCGATCTTAGTGCCCGAGGGGCTGTTCGAGAGTGCCTCCCGAAGGGCTGTCCAAGTGACGGTCCGAGTTCTGTGAGTCCTCCCGAAGGGCTGTCCGAGTGACCATTCGAGTTTCGAAGGTCCTCCCGAAGGGCTGTCCGCGTCATTGTCCGGGGGACTGTTCGACCGCCTCCCGGAGGGCTGTCCGAAGGGAAGACGAGGGTATACATCCTCGCGGTTGGGAGGTTGTAAATCCTAGCTGCGGGGATCTGCACCGCCGATCGTCATCGACTCTACTTCCGCTGCGCTACGAGTCGGTAACGAACATGATCAAACCTTGTATGCAGTCTCCATAGTGGTCCTGGGCTGGTGCGTAGGGCGGAAATTTTTTGTTTTCTGCTGCGTTACCCTACAGAGAGAACCGCCATGGGGGTCCTCGGCCCAATCCAGCTGGACGGGAGACGATGTGGTGAGTACCCCCTAGTCCAGGACACCATCAGTAGCCCCCTGAACCGGTCTTCAAGTTAGGGACGCTCCTTGATTCTTCCGAACTGTTCTTCATCTTCGATCGTCGGTCTTGAAAACTGGTTCAATAAATCTTCTCATCTTCGATCTTGAGGATCGCCGAAGTGAATCCGAAGAGTTTACATGTCGGGTATCCGAGGAGCCCCTTTAAGTTCTCGGCCTTTATCAATGCCTTGTTATTTTTATGCCACACCTCGGGCTCGAAGTTTTTCCTGTGCGGCGGTGTCCTCTTGCATCCAAGCTCCAACGCCGGACTGCATCCATGCTCCAAGGCCGGACTATATCCAAGCTCCAACGCCGGACTGTATCCGAGCTCCAACGCCGGACTGTATCCGAGGTGTCATAGATCACCTTGGCTCAAAAAAGTTGAAGGAGTTCAGCCGAGCTTAATGCTGCAACCGCCCTCTATGGAGCCAGCCACTTGTATCCGAGCTTTATGCCGGACTACATCCGAGGTGGTGCACTACCTCGGGCATGGGCTGATTTTTTGTGGATATATTTTTGATTGGTGCAATTTATTTGCTAACGAGATGTATAGCCAGTAGCCCTCAGGTGTGTGTGTGTCGGCCTAAAATCCGAGATGCACATTAGAGGAGATAGTGATCGGCGGACGGGCCCTTGAGCGAGGGTCTTGAGAAGTCGCCGTAATATATTAGCTTGATGCCCGATAGGTCCTAGATGGTTCCTATTGTTATCCGAAGACGCGTTTGCCCATAGTTCGATCAAGCCGAACACTGAGCACTTTGATTTTTCTGCATTGAATAGGCAATGCAGTAGCCCCCGAGCCACTAGTCGGGTGGCAACACTAGATCAGGGGATCGATGTGCCCCTTTAATGTTTGTAAATGATAAGCCAGTAGCTCTTGATAACCCACAAGTATAGGGGATCGCAACAGTTTTCGAGGGTAGAGTATTCAACCCAAATTTATTGATTCGACACAAGGGGAGCCAAAGAATATTCTCAAGTATTAGCAGCTAAGTTGTCAATTCAACCACACCTGAAAGACTTAATATCTGCAACAGAGTATTTAGTAGCAAAGTAGTATGGAAGTAACAGTAACAGTGGCAAAAGTAACAGTAATAGTTTTGTAGCAATTGTAACAGTGGCAACGGAAAAGTAACATAGCAAAGATCAATATGTGAAAAGCTCGTAGGCAATGGATCAATGATGGATAATTATGTCAGATGGCATTCATCATGCAATAGTTATAACCTAGGGTGACACAGAACTAGCTCCAATTCATCAATATAATGTAGGCATGTATTCCGTATATAGTCATACGTGCTTATGGAAAAGAACTTGCATGACATCTTTTGTCCTACCCTCCCGTGGCAGCGGGGTCCTAATGGAAACTAAGGGATATTAAGGCCTCCTTTTAATAGAGAACCGGACCAAAACATTAGCACTTAGTGAATACATGAACTCCTCAAACTATCACCTTGTTGTAATGCATTATTTATTAGCTATAGAGATAGCAATATTATCTGGGGCATCGACAATGTGGTGGCAATCTTGCAAAGGTGAACACCGACGGAATGCCGAAGACGAAGAAATACAAGACTTCTCCGTCAGAAAGGGCTATCCATATCATGCTATATGAATTGCCTGAGATGTTTATCCCTTATGTTGCACCCTTCTTGATTGCGCGGTAGTCGCTTTTATTAGGGTGATCTCTCACAAAAAATATCAAGTAGTTAGGTTTCTCCCAAGTGTGCACCGTACGGCACCTAACTTTTCGGGGATACATGGACACATGGGTCGCGAACGATTAGGGAAGTGTGGGCGGGTGAGTTGAGACCTCGCAAGCAAGATCACTTGGTTGTCTTGACGTTCTGGGAGCGTCCTGAGCTCGGAACACGCCCATCGAAAGATGAACAGAGTCACATAGAGATTGATTGCAAGTTGGCCTACCGATTGCAATTTTCGTACTTGAGATGGACACATCCTTGGGGTTGAATTGTTATGGATCTTGAATCGCTCACAATCAATTATGAGAGATATTGATTTGAGTGGAGAGCACTGTTGAATAACTTGTTTTTATTCTCAGTGCAATTAATTTGAACACTTGTCTAAGTGTGATTTGCATAATAGTTGTAGAATAATGGCTCGCATTTCCACCTTCCCTATTAAAATTGAAAGTGTTAATATCTGGTTAAATCTTTACGGTTGGTGGTAAGTAATGTGAGGATTGTCCTCCAGAGAGTGCCGAGAAGGACTTGTCCTACGCATACTTTCTGGTATTCTCTGCTTATGCTATGGATCATGTGACTCTCGTCCTTCGATCCAAAAGCTTAGAATTCCTTGTCAGTCAATGCAATATGTTTGCTTCATCAGACTGAATTCGAAAGTTGGATAGTTATGGTGATATTCATGGAATCTGAAATCATTTTCAGAGACAGACAAAGGCTTAAAAGATATGAGTAATCCAAAGCAATGTTTGTTTGCAAACTATTAGTAAAGGAGTTTACTATGCATAGACCGATAAGAGAGGGATCCAGATAGAACGCCTGTCATATGATGAAAAGTGAATAAAACAACAAATTAAAGAGAAAGGAAGTGTCCGAAGGTGTTAGTGTGACTTACACACCTAGGAAGTCCGGGGCTAACGCCACTCTTAAGTTGGGTGCTTCTTCTGAGAGTAGGAGAAATACTGAAAGTAAACTGTTAGAAGTATAAAGGCAATAAGATAGAAGACTGGAATATCCAGCTCATGTAGAATGTCATGCAAGTTTTTGATGTATAGAAGGCTGTGTCAAAGATATAGTTCTTGGGAATTAGGTTAAACATGTTAATCACTAATTCTTGGTATTGTGAGTTAATCACAAAGATACCCGCTCGATTGCATTCTGTTGCAACTCGATGTAAGAACTACTATGGCCTGAAAGACTAGCCAGGAATGAGGTTTAGGTATACACAGGGAACATAGATAATGTACTATACCTTCCATCTGGTGTATTACCGTTCGTATTCATTTCATAATTCATTTAGAGTTTCACGAACTCTAGCCCATTGCATAAGGTATCTTGCAAGAGGTTGTTCATAAGAGAACTTTTGGATGTTCGATGTTATGAATAACATAAGGGCATACTTCATTAGGAATGAGATGTATGTTATGAATATTGATAATAATATATACCTCTGGTTGTACTTTCATAATCATTGTAGAGTTTCATACACTCTAGCCCATTGCCACGTTGTTGCAAAGAGTTGTTTCATAAAACAACAATTGGTGTTCAGATTTATGAATAACATGGAGGGCCATGTGCTCCATCAAAATTGACGTATGTTATGAAATTGATGGTAATATGATACATCTATAACACTGACGTAAATGTCGCAAGACTAAAAAGAATACCACACAAGTGTGGCAATGCATTTGGTCACATTGGAGAAACCCCATGGAAAACTCCATTATGATGGATTTTGAAGTCGTTTGATTTTGAATCATCTGACACTTGCAATTTCTCGAAAAGAAGTGACTGAAATACCGTTAAAGGCCATAAGGAATGAGCAACAAACTTATTGGTGGACATACATTTTGATGTGTGTAGTTCAATAAATGTTGTTGCAAGTAGTGGATTTATCTATCTTCAGAAATGACTCAAGTAGATATATGGATATTTAATGATGAGACGTAAGTCTGGATCTTTTGAAATCATTCGAAAGGTTTTCAAATATGAAGTAGAAGTTATTATAACAAGAAAATTTGTTTCTACATTCGATGCAGAAAGAAATATTTGAGTTACAAGTTAGCGAATGTTGATGAGTTGTGAAAGAGTTTCATAACTTACACCTCGGAAACACCACTGTGAGTGGAAAGTCCGTGAAGATGTAATCGAACCATTTAGGACATGGGTAAGATCAAAGATGACATAAATAAATTGCCATTATCCCTTTTAAAAGGTGATGCTTTAGAGAATCGGGTTTTACCAATGAAAAGAGCCATCGCGTGCTGCCATCGTGGTTAGAATGACACACACAGCATTATGATCGCCCCACACCATGTTATATCTTTTCTTAAACATTTGGAATATGGGGCTTGTGTAAAAGGTTACAAACCTATCCTACCAATCAGACAAGTGTACTTTGTAGGTTTTCCCAAAAAGTTGGGTATTCCTCCCTCACTATACCGAGGCAATAGGTTTGCCACAAAGAACGGTATGCTTTTTGAAGAAAATGGTTTCTTTCAAAAAGGTGAGTGGAGGAGAATGCAAACTCGACGAGGATAACCAGTATCTCCGTCATCAGGTCAAAGGAAAGAGACCTTGGAAGTAATTCCAGACGTTTTCCTACTGCGACTGATACGGAGTTCTTACAATAAAATGTATGGACTCGGTCGAACTTGCAGCTGAACCATGTAGGCAAGGCTCGTGCAAACCTCTCAGGTGCGCAAATGAGATATTGTTGTTAGACAACAGTATACCTACGATACACAAGGAAGCATTGATGGGCTTGACTGGAATTGGCTAAATGCCAATACAATCCGAGTAGTTTCCATATAAGTGATTCAAGATAAAACCTTGATACACCTTTCGGAAGAATTAGAGTCTGACGAATTTTTGGAACTATAACTGATACGAATAACAAATGTTTTACCATATAAAGCTGACTTGTTGCAATATACAAGTTCAAGGAGTTGACTCCGATGAGGTTGCTTCACCGTAGCGATGCTTAAAGTCGGTTCGGGTTGTAACAGCAATTAATACTATTTCATATCAGAGATATATAAACACATGGATGAAAAAGGATTTCCATCTGATGGAAATGAAACCAAGGACTTGCATGTGTTACAGTCCAAGGATATTTGTCAATCCAGAGGATGCTAGAAGGGTGCAAAATTCAGAGTTCCAGCGATGGACAGAAGAGAGCAAAGAGGAGTTGGAATCTTCGTGTTTTGATGAAATGGTCAAAAAGGGTTTTGACTTCATCAATGGTACGAAGATACTGTAATTCAAGAAAGTAAGTGGGAGCATAATAACATTTCTAAAAAAACTTGTGTGTTGACACATTGTTAATTGGAATTAAAATTCTTGACACGAATTGACTTCTATTTGAAAATAGTTTTTCAATGAAGTGCTTGGGCTAAATAGCCTTTATATTAGGACATGATGATCTATGGAGATAGATTTACCTAAAGGGCTAAGCAAAGATACATATTGACAAGATGCTAAAACCTTTTAGCATTTAAAATTGTCAAGGAGTGATTCTTGCCGAAGTCACATGGAAAGAGTTTTTGCAAGACTCGGTGTCCCAAAACACTGATGAGCAAAAACATGATGGAGATTCCACACCTCTTGTGTTTGGATATATCATGTATTCCATGGTATGGTAAAAACAACCAGATATGTCCATACTCCAAAGTTGTTGCGAGTATAGATACCAAAGTGATCAAAGTACTGATCATGGGACAACAGTGAAAAAGGGTCATTGAGTACTATAGTAGCACTGATGAAATGTATTCTCGCAAGCAGAGATCATGAAGAGTTCGTTGTAAAAGGTTACATCGATACAGTCTCATCCATGCTCCAAGCGATTTCGAGTTTAAGTTAAGGGTTTTTGTGCAATAACAATATGGTGGGCACGGTAGTTGGAAATTGTTCCAAAACAAGTTACTGTGGCGAATTCTAAACAGAGGACGAGTAAGTATGTTGCCGCTTTAAAAGCGACAAAGAAGATGTTGAATCATATAGTCATTCATGAACTAGTATGGTTCCAAGATGGCTTTGTCAATGGGACACTACTGCAGATAGTTGCTCCTAACTCAGTCTGAGAAATCCAGGTTCGACCTGTGATTACATACATACAAAGCCAAGACACACAAATATGATTTTTTTGAAAGCGTGAAAAGTGAGGATATGCAAGATACACACGGAGCTGAGTCGTCAGATCCGTTGGACATCAGCTATACCACAAGCGAAGTCATATTTACACCGTTGTGCCACAGGTGTGAAGTGGCATTAGCATAACTAGATTATGACTCTAGTGCAATGGGGAGTCTGTAGGAGATATGTCCCTAGAGGAAATAATAATGTATATTATCCGTGTTATAATTAGGTTTATGTTATGTATAATGATTGTCCGAGGTTCCCGACCATATAGTCATATCCTAAAGGCTCTGGGGAAACCCAGTGCACGTGTGGAATAATAAACGGGTAAAATGTATTCTAGTCATGCCTCTAAGACTAGCTCAGTGTTGCATGAGATTATGTTTTCCCAATCATAGGCATGTCTATGCCAGCAACTTTGAGGGCCACAAATGTTAGAAGAAACATTGTTGTTAATCGACCCGATTGATGTTATGCTATGAGATATCATTCGTCACAAGTTAATGGTTAAAACGCAGAGAGATGGTTAAGTTTGGCATAATTCCTTAGACCATGAGAGTATCGAGTTTCTTCATGCTTGCTTCATGAACTTGGGGTTTGTTAAACGTCAGTCAGAAGGGTGGCTATTACGGCGGCTTACGGGTTCATGGAAAGTATGTCAAGTAACTTATTAAGCTCAAGATTGGGATTTGCTCCTCCGGCGATGGGAGAGATATCTCTGGGCCCTCTCGGTGTTACGGTATCCATCATCGTCTGGCCAGACACTTTGTGATTTGATCACGGGGGCCGGAACACCTGGTAACGAGAAAAGAGAACAATACCGGTTAACGAGGGGTAACTAGCATAGTGGACAAGTTTGTTGATCCACGGGAATGCCAACATGTCTCACCTTGGGTATTTTAACAATCGCGAAGCCACAGAATAGCACACGGCAACTGGAGGTTCACTCGAATATTCATTCGTGTGGGTATAGGGGTCAATATGGGTGTCCACGGGCTCCGATGCTGATCATTGATCGGAAAGTGTTCCGGTCATGTCATACTTCACCGAACCTATAGGGTCCACGATTAAGGGTCATCTATCTGTTGAACGCTAGACAGGGAGTCTGAGAGAAAAGTCACGAAAATGTTTCGGAGACAACGGAAGAGTTCGAGAGAGAGAAACACGAAAGAGTTTCGGTAAAACCGAAAAGTGTTTCGGAATATATTATTTGTCAAAAAGGGTTTTCGCGCACCGCCTGAAATTTTCAGAGGATGCCAGAATTGGTCTGGGAACTCTGGGAATTTTCGGAGAGAAAAACCGGAAATGTTCCGAAACTGCCGTAACGCTGTGTTAATGCTTTCCCTGATGAAAACCACCGCATCCCAAAATGTGTTCGGATCATGACAAGTTAATGGTTATAACGCAGAGATGGTTAATGTTTGCATAATTCCTTAGACCATGAGAGTATCGAGTTTCTTCATGCTTGCTTCATGAACTTTGGGGTTTGTTAAACAGTCATCCGTAAATGGGTGGCTATAACGGCGGTTAGGGTTCAGCGAAAAGTATGTCAAGTAACTTGATAGCTCAAGATTGGGATTTGCTCCTCCGCGATGGAGAGATATCTCTGGGCCCTCTCGGTGTTACGGTATCCATCATCGTCTGGCCAGACACTTTGTGATTTGATCACGGGGATGCCGGAACACGGTAACGGAAAAGAGAACAATACCGGTAACGAGGTAACTAGCATAGTGGACAAGTTGTTGATCCACGGGAATGCCAACATGTCTCACCTGGGTATTTGTAACATATCGCGAAGCAACAGGAATAGCACACGGCAACTGGAGGTTCACTCGAATATTCATTCGTGTGGGTATAGGGTCATATGGGTGTCCACGGCTCCGATGCTGATCATTGATCGGAAAGTTTCCGGTCATGTCTATACTTCACCGAACCTATAGGGTCACACGCTTAAGGGTCATCTATCTGTTGAACGCTAGACAGGGAGTCTGAGAGAAAGTCCACCGAAAATGTTTCGGAGACAACGGAAGAGTTCCGAGAGAGAGAACACCGAAAGAGTTTCGGTAAAACCGAAAAGTTGTTTCGGAATATATATTTGGTCAAAAAGGGTTTCGGACCCTGCTGGAAATTTTCAGAGGATGCCAGAATTGGTCTGGGAACTTCTGGGAATTTTCGGAGAGAAAAACCGGAAATGTTCCGAACTGCCGTAACCGCTGTTAATGCTTTCCGCTGATGAAAACCACCGCATCGAAAATGTTTCGGATCATGCCCAGAATAATTTTAGAGGGTGCCGGAAATGTTCTGGGACTTTTTGGAATTTTTCAGAAAAAGTTTCGCGGAAACATCTTGTCTCAGCGCGAGGGACAAGATCCCACGAATCGGGGTTGCATGTTTGGTGGCTTTTTGTCTAGGGAGCATGATGTTTCATGGAGACATGTTGGTGGCTTGTTGGGGGGGCCCTCCCCATGGGGAGACAAGGTGTGGGCCGGCCCAAGGGCTGCCATGGTGGTGTCCCCTTGGTGCCCCCCTTGTGTTACCATTATGCCCTTTCATGTGTGACATAAAGCTTGGGTATTTTGGTATTTCAACATCCCACCCCACCCCTTGCCTTGGCCTATAAAAGGAGGAGAAGGGGCTGCCATTCTCCCCATCCCTTGCTCTCATACACATGCCAAGATGTTATCTGGCTTCTCTCTCCCTCCCACGAAAAGAGTTTCGTAGAGCCGAAAGGCTGTCTGGGTTCCGGCAGGAACTAGTTTGGACGGCGAAGCCCTGCCGGATAGGTGACACCGTATGTGTGCAACTCTGTAGAGAGGTCGTAGTTTTGATCTTAGGCCCGAGGGGCTGTTCGAGGAGTGCTACCCGAGGCTGTCAAGTGGTTAGTTTGGAGTAATGGAAGGGGCGTCCCCGTGGAGTTGAAGAGTGTTAAGAGGAGGCGGATGTCTTGCGCGACATCGTCCGGGGACTGTGACCGCCTCCGCCAGGGCTGTCGAGGAAGACGAGGTATACATCCTCGGGTGGAGGTTGAAATCTAGCTGCAGATTGCCACCGATCGTCATCGACTCTACTTCCGCTGCGCTACGAGTCGGTAACGAACATGATCAACCTTGTATGCAGTCTCATAGTGGTCTGGGCTGGTGCGTAGGGCGGAATTTTTTTTGTTTTCTGCTGCGTTACCCTACAGTGGCATCATGAGCCGTGCTATGCGTAGATGCAGGTTGCGATCTAGAATACATAGAGATGTATGGGTGTTGACAATATAATTAGGTAGTGATGAGTTCTATTACTGAAATTATTTGTGCGGGTAGCAGATGAAATCTGTTACCCGATGTTCTTGTTGCTTCCCTGGAATTTGCATATTTCTGATCTTGATAACAGTATGGTGGAGTTTCAAAGTTCTGGCAATCCGCGATCTGATTGATCAACGAAGTGCTAACAGTTCATTGAATTCCACCGTGTTAAAAGGAAAGATGAAATTTCGCAGACAAAAGGGCAATGCAGATATGATCTGCACGGGGGTCATGCGTATGACGAAGTTTAGTATGGGGGCTCGAGATTTTATTATCTCGGTTTTCTAACCCCTGGAAAGTTAATCTAGCGACTTGAATTATCATACTTGATGATGGACGTTGGTAGCTTGGTTTGTTTCGAAACCTTAGAAGCCACGTAAAACAAGTTTTTGCATGAACCGTTAGATGGCGTCTAACTTGGTTTTGCGGAGGGTTTGCATGTGCATATGATGTGGTATAGCAGTGCTCATAATAATTTGATTATGTATGAGATGACTATATAATGTAAATTTATTAGACCTGCGTGTCATGATTCGGCATGATGGCTGGAGCCATATGATGCACTTTAAATGACCTGCGTGTCAACCTTGTTGTAATGCATTATTTTATTAGCTATAGAGATAGCAATATTATCTGGTGCATCGACAATGTGGTGGCAATCTTCGCAAGGTGAACACCGACGCGAATGCCGAAGACGAAGAAATACAAGACTTCTCCGTCAGAAAGGGCTATACCATATCATGCTATTATGAATTGCCTGAGATGTTTATCCCTTATGTTGCACCCTCTTGATTGCGCGGTAGTCGCTTTTATTAGGGTGATCTCTCACAAAAATATCAAGTAGTTAGTTTCTCCAAGTGTGCACCGTACGGCACCTAACTTTTCGGGGATACATGGACACATGGGTGCGAACGATTAGGGAAGTGTGAGGCGGGTGAGTTGAGACCTCGCAGCAAGATCACTTGGTTGTCTTGACGTTCTGGGAGCGTCCTGAGCTCGGAACACGCCCATCGAAAGATGAACAAGAGTCACATAGAGATGTGATTGGCAAGTTGGCCTACCGATTGCAATTTTCGTCACTTGAGATGGACACATCCTTGTGGTTGAATTGTATATGGATCTTGAATCGCTCACAATCAATTATGAGAGATATTGATTTGAGTGGAGAGCACTGTTGAATTAACTTGTTTATTCTCAGTGCAATTAATTTTGAACACTGTCTAAGTGTGATTTGCATAATAGTTGTAGAATAATGGCTCGCATTTCCACCTTCCCTATTAAAATTGAAAGCTGTTAATATCTGGTTAAATCTTTACGGTTGTGGTAAGTAATGTGAGGATTGTCCTCCAAGAGTGCCGAGAAGGACTTTGTCCTATCGCATACTTTCGGTATTCTCTCGCTTATGCTATGGATCATGTGACTCTCGTCCTTCGATCCAAAAGCTAGAATTCCGTTTCAGTCAATGCAATATGTTTGCTTCCATCAGACTGAACTTCGAAAGTTTGGATAGTTATGTGATATTCATGGAATCTGAAATCATTTTCAGAGACAGACAAAGGCTAAAAGATATGAGAATCCAAAGCAATGTTTGTTTGCAAACTATTAGTAAAGGAGTTTACTATGCATTAGACTGATAAGAGAGGGATCCAGTAGAACGCCTGTCATATGATGAAAGTGAATAAAACAACAACTTAAAGAGAAAGGAAGTGTCCGAAGGGTTGTTAGTGTGACTTACACACCTAGGAAGTCCGGGGCTAACGCCACTCTTAGTTGGGTGCTTCTTCTGAGAGTAGGAGAAATACTGAAAGTAAACTGTTAGAAGTATAAAGGCAATAAGATAGAAGACTGGAATATCCAGCTCATGTAGAATGTCATGCAAGTTTTTGATGTATAGAAGGCTGGTCAAAGATATAGTTCTTGGGAATTATGGTTAAACATGTTAATCACTAATTCTTGGTATTGTGAGTTAATCACAAAGATACCCGCTCGATTGCATTCTGTTGCAACTCGATGTAAGAACTACTATGGCCTGAAAGACTAGCCAGGAATGAGGTTTAGGTATACACAGGGAACATAGTAAATGTTACTATACCTTCCATCGGTGTATTACCGTCTGTATTCATTTTCATAATTCATTTAGAGTTTCACGAACTCTAGCCCATTGCATAAGGTATCTTGCAAGAGGTTGTTCATAAGAGAACTTTTGATGTTCGATGTTATGAATAACATAAGGGCCATACTTTCATTAGAATGAGATGTATGTTATGATATTGATAATAATATATTACCTCTGGTTTACTTTCATAATTCATTTAGAGTTTCATACACTCTAGCCCATTGCACAATGTTTGTTGCAAAGAGTTGTTTCATAAAACAACAATTGTTGTTCAGATATTATGAATAACATGGAGGGCCATGCTTCCATCCAAAATTGGACGTATGTTATGAATATTGATGGTAATATGATACATCTATAACACTGACGCTAAATGTCGCAAGACTAAAAGAATACCACACAAGTGTGGCACTGCATTTGGTCACATTGGAGAAACCCGCATGGAAAACTCCATTATGATGGATTTTGAAGTCGTTTGATTTTGAATCATCTGACACTTGCAATTTCCTCGAAAAGTGAAGTGACTGAAATACCGTTCACAGGCCATAAGGAATGAGCAACAAACTTATTGGTGATCATACATTTTGATGTGTGTAGTTCAATAAATGTTGTTGCAAGTAGTGGATTTATCTATCTTCAGAAATGACTCAAGTAGATATATGGATATTTACTTGATGAGACGTAAGTCTGGATCTTTTGAAATCATTCGAAAGGTTTTCAATATGAAGTAGAAGTTATTATAACAAGAAAATTATGTTTCTACAATTCGATTGCAGAAGAAATATTTGAGTTACAAGTTTAGCGAATGTCTGATGAGTTGTGAAAGAGTTTCATAACTTACACCTCCCGGAACACCACTGTGAGTGGAAAGTCCGTGAAGATGTAATCGAACCATTTATGACATGGTAAGATCAAAGATGACATAATAAATTTGCCATTATCCCTTTTAAAAGGTGATGCTTTAAGAACTGCGGTTTTACAACTGAAAAGAGCTCATCGCGTCTGTTTGTTAAACGACACATCTACGCATATGGTCGCCCAACCATGTTATATCTTTTCTAACATTTGGAATATGGGGCTTGTGTAAAAGGTTACAAACCTATTCCAATCAGACAAGTGTACTTTGTAGGTTCCCAAAAGTTGGGTATTCCTCCCTCACTATACCGAGGCAATAGGTTTGCCACAAAGAACGGTATGCTTTTTGAAGAAAATGGTTCTTTCAAAAGGTGAGTGGGAGTAATGCAATCGACGAGATAACCAGTATCTCCGTCATCAGGTCAAAGGAAAGAGACCTTGGAAGTAATTCCAGAGTTTTCCTACTGCGACTGATACGGAAGTCTCTACAATAAAATGTATGGACTTCGTCGAACTTGCAGCTGAACCATGTAGGCAAGGCTCGTGCAAACCTCTCAGGTGCGCAAATGAGATATTGTTGTTAGACAACAGTATACCTACGATACACAAGGAAGCATTGATGGGCCCTGACTCCGGAATTGGCTAAATGCCAATACAATCCGAGATAGTTTCCATATAAGTGATTCAAGATTAAAACCTTGATACACCTTTCGGAAGACTTAGAGTCTGACGAATATTTATGGAACTATAACTGATACGAATAAAAATGTTTTACCATATAAAGCTCGACTTGTTGCAATATACAAGTTCAAGGAGTTGACTACGATGAGGTTGCTTCACCGTAGCGATGCTTAAAGTCGGTTCGGGTTGAACTAGCAATTAATACATATTTCATATCAGAGATATTAAAACAATGGATGAAAAAGGATTTCCATCTGATGGAAATGAAACCAAGGACTTGCATGTGTTACAGTCCAAGGTATTTTGTCAATCCAGAGGATGCTAGTAAGGGTGCAAACTTCAGAGTTCCAGCGATGGACAGAAGAGAGCAAGAGGAGTTGGAATCTTCGTGTTTTGATGAAATGGTCAAAAAGGGTTTTGACTTCATCAATGGGTAACGAAGATACTTGTAATTCAAGAAAGTAAGTGGGAGCATAATAACATTTCTAAAAACTTGTGTGCTTGACACATTGTTAATTGGAATTAAAATTCTGACACGAATTAGGACTTCTATTTGAAAATAGTTTTTCAATGAAGTGCTTGGGCTAATAGCCTTTATATTAGGCATGATGATCTATGGAGATAGATTTACCTAATAGGGCTAAGCAAAGATACATATTGACAAGATGCTAAAACCTTTTAGCATTAAAATTGTCAAGGAGTGATTCTTGCCGAAGTCACATGGAAAGAGTTTTTGCAAGACTCGGTGTCCCAAAACACTGATGAGCAAAATACATGATGGAGATTCCACACACTCTTGTGTTTGGATTAATCATGTATTCCATGTAGTGTAAAAACAACCAGATATGTCCATACTCCAAAGTTGTTGCGAGTATAGATACCAAAGTGATCAAAGTACTGATCATGGGACAACAGTGAAAAAGGGTCATTGAGTACTATAGTAGCACTGATGACATGTATTCTCGCAAGCAGAGATCATGAAGAGTTCGTTGTAAAAGGTTACATCGATACAGTCTTCATCCATGCTCCAAGCGATTTTCGATTTAAGTTAAGGTTTTTGTGCAATACAATATGGTGGCACGGTAGTTGGAAATTGTTCCAAACAAGTTACTGTGGCGAATTCTATAACAGAGGCGAAGTATGTTGCCGCTTTAAAAGCGACAAAGAAGATGTTGAATCATATAGTTCATTCATGAACTAGTATGGTTCCAAGATGGCTTTTGTCAATGGGACACTACTGCAGATAGTTGCTCCATAACTCAGTTGAGAAATCCAGGTTCGACCTGTGATTACATACATACAAAGCCAAGCCACACAAATATGATTTTTTGAAAGCGTGAAAACGTGAGGATATGCAAAGATACACACGGAGCTGAAGTCGTCAGATCCGTTGGACATCAGGCTATACCACAAGCGAAGCATATTTACACCGTTGTGCCACAGGTGTGAAGTGCATTAGCATTAACTAGATTATTGACTCTAGTGCAAGGGGAGTCTGTAGGAGATATGCCCTAGAGGAAATAATAATGTATATTTATCTCCGTGTTCATAATTAGGTTTATGTTCCATGCTATAACTGATGTGGTTCCCGACCCGTATATCCATAAAGGCTCTGGGGAAAACCCAGTGCACGTGTGGAATAATAAACGGTAAAATGTATTCCTAGTCATGCCTCTAAGACTAGCTCAAGTGTTGCATGATGATTATGTTTTCCCAATCATAGGCATGTCTATGCCAGCAACTTTGAGGGCACAAATGTTAGAAGAACATTTGTGTTAATCGACCCGATTGATGTTATGCTATGAGATACATTCGTCACAAGTTAATGGTTAATAACGCAGAGATGGTTAATGTTTGCATAATTCCTTAGACCATGAGAGTATCGAGTTTCTTCATGCTTGCTTCATGAACTTGGGGTTTGTTAAACGTCATCGTAATGGGTGGCTATTACGGCGGCTTACGGGTTCATGGAAAGTATGTCAAGTAACTTGATAAGCTCAAGATTGGGATTTGCTCCTCCGGCGATGGAGAGATATCTCTGGGCCCTCTCGGTGTTACGGTATCCATCATCGTCTGGCCAGACACTTTGTGATTTGATCACGGGGATGCCGGAACACGGTAACGAGAAAAGAGAACAATACCGGTAACGAGGTAACTAGCATAGTGGACAAGTTGTTGATCCACGGGAATGCCAACATGTCTCACCTTGGGTATTTTAACATATCGCGAAGCACAGGAATAGCACACGGCAACTGGAGGTTCACTCGAATATTCATTCGTGTGGGTATAGGGGTCAATATGGGTGTCCACGGCTCCGATGCTGATCATTGATCGGAAAGTGTTCCGGTCATGTCTATACTTCACCGAACCTATAGGGTCACACGATTAAGGGTCATCTATCTGTTGAACGCTAGACAGGGAGTCTGAGAGAAAGTCACCGAAAATGTTTCGGAGACAACGGAAGAGTTCGAGAGAGAGAAACACGAAAGAGTTTCGGTAAAACCGAAAAGTTGTTTCGGAATATATTATTTGTCAAAAAGGGTTTCGGCACCGCCTGGAAATTTTCAGAGGATGCCAGAATTGGTCTGGGAACTCTGGGAATTTTCGGAGAGAAAAACCGGAAATGTTCCGAAACTGCCGTAACGCGTGTTAATGCTTTCCGCTGATGAAAACCACCGCATCGAAAATGTTTCGGATCATGCCCAGAATAATTTTAGAGGGTGCCGGAGAATGTTCTGGGACTTTTTGGAATTTTTCAGAAAAAGTTTCGGAAAACATCTTGTCTCGCGCGAGGGACAAGATCCCACGAATCGGGGGTTGCAGTTTGGTGGCTTTTTGTCTAGGGAGCATGCATGTTTCATGGAGACATGTGGTGGCTTGTTGGGGGGCCCTCCCCCATGGGAGACAAGGTGTGGGCCGGCCCAAGGGCTGCCATGGTGGTGTCCCCTTGGTGCCCCCCTTGTGTTACCATTATGCCCTTTCATGTGTGACATAAAGTTGGGTATTTTGGTATTTCAACATCCCACCCCACCCCTTGCCTTGGCCTATAAAGGAGGAGAAGGGGCTGCCATTCTCCCCATCCCTTGCTCTCATACACATGCCAATGTTATTCTGGCTTCTCTCTCCTCCCACGAAAAGATTTCGTAGAGCCGAAAGGCTGTCTGGGTTTCCGGCAGGAACTAGTTCTGGACGGCGAAGCCCTGCCGGATAGGTGACACCGTATGTGTGCAACTCTGTAGAGAGGTCATAGTTTCGATCTTAGTGCCCGAGGGGCTGTTCGAGAGTGCCTCCCGAAGGGCTGTCCAAGTGACGGTCCGAGTTCTGTGAGTCCTCCCGAAGGGCTGTCCGAGTGACCATTCGAGTTTCGAAGGTCCTCGAAGGGCTGTCCGCGTCATTGTGGGGGACTGTTCGACCGCCTCCCGGAGGGCTGTCCGAAGGGAAGACGAGGGTATACATCCTCGCGGTTGGGAGGTTTGTAAATCCTAGCTGCGGGGATCTGCAAAGCCGATCGTCATCGACTCTACTTCGCTGCGCTACGAGTCGGTAACGAACATGATCAAACCTTGTATGCAGTCTCATAGTGGTCCTGGGCTGGTGCGTAGGGCGGAAATTTTTGTTTTTTGCTGCGTTACCCTACAGAGAGAACCGCCAGGGGGTCCTCGGCCCAATCCAGCTGGACGGGAGACGATGTGGTGAGTACCCCCTAGTCCAGGACACCATCAGTAGCCCCCTGAACCGGTCTTCAAGTTAGGGACGTCCTTGATTCTTCCGAACTGTTCTTCATCTTCGATCGTCGGTCTTGAAAACTGGTTCAATAAATCTTCTCATCTTCGATCTTGAGGATCGCCGAAGTGAATCCGAAGAGTTTACATGTCGGGTATCCGAGGAGCCCCTTTAAGTTCTCGGCCTTTATCAATGCCTTGTTATTTTTATGCCACACCTCGGGCTCGAAGTTTTTCCTGTGCGGCGGTGTCCTCTTGCATCCAAGCTCCAACGCCGGACTGATCCATGCTCCAAGGCCGGACTATATCCAAGCTCCAACGCCGGACTGTATCCGAGCTCCAACGCCGGACTGTATCCGAGGTGTCATAGATCACCTTGGCTCAAAAAAGTTGAAGGAGTTCAGCCGAGCTAATGCTGCAACCGCCCTCTATGGAGCCAGCCACTTGTATCCGAGCTTATGCCGGACTAATCCGAGGTGGTGCACTACCTCGGGCATGGGCTGATTTTTTGTGGATATATTTTTGATTGGTGCAATTTATTTGCTAACGAGATGTATAGCCAGTAGCCCTCAGGTGTGTGTGTGTCGGCCTAAAATCCGAGATGCACATTAGAGGAGATAGTGATCGGCGGAGGGCCCTTGAGCGAGGGTCTTGAGAAGTCGCCGTAATATATTAGCTTGATGCCCGATAGGTCCTAGATGGTTCCTATTGTTATCCGAAGACGCGTTTGCCCATAGTTCGATCAAGCCGAACACTGAGCACTTTGATTTTTCTGCATTGAATAGGCAATGCAGTAGCCCCGAGCCACTAGTCGGGTGGCAACACTAGATCAGGGGATCGATGTGCCCCTTTAATGTTTGTAAATGATAAGCCAGTAGCTCTTGATAACCCACAAGTATAGGGGATCGCAACAGTTTCTGAGGGTAGAGTATTCAACCCAAATTTATTGATTCGACACAAGGGGAGCCAAAGAATATTCTCAAGTATTAGCAGCTAAGTTGTCAATTCAACCACACCTGAAAGACTTAATATCTGCAACAGAGTATTTAGTAGCAAGTAGTATGGAAGTAACAGTAACAGTGGCAAAAGTAACAGTAATAGTTTTGTAGCAATTGTAACAGTGGCAACGGAAAAGTAACATAGCAAAGATCAATATGTGAAAAGCTCGTAGGCAATGGATCAATGATGGATAATTATGTCAGATGGCATTCATCATGCAATAGTTTAAACCTAGGGTGACACAGAACTAGCTCCAATTCATCAATATAATGTAGGCATGTATTCCGTATATAGTCATACGTGCTTATGGAAAAGAACTTGCATGACATCTTTTGTCCTCCCCTCCCGTGGCAGCGGGGTCCTAATGGAAACTAAGGGATATTAAGGCCTCCTTTTAATAGAGAACCGGACCAAAACATTAGCACTTAGTGAATACATGAACTCCTCAAACTACGGTAATCACCGGAAAGAATCCCAATTATTGTCACCTTGGGGTATGCGGATCATAACACGTAATAGGTGTTACAACTTGCAAGATAGGATCAAGAACATATATATATATATATCTATATATATATATATATATATATATTATATATATCGATATATAATTATAGATATAGATTATATATAGATATATATATATATTCATGAAAACATAATAGGTTCAGATCTGAAATCATGGCACTCGGGCCCTAGTGACAAGCATTAGGCATAGCAAAGTCATAGCAACATCAATCTTAGAACATAGTGGATACTAGGGATCAAACCCTAACAAAACTAACTCGATTGCATGATAAATCTCATCCAACCCATCACCGTCCAGCAAGCCTACGATGGAATTACTCACGCACGACGGTGAGCATCATGAAATTGGTGATGGAGGAAGGTTGGTGATGATGATGGCGACGATTTCCCCTCTCCGGAGCCCCGAACGGACTCCAGATCTGGCCTCCCGATGAAGAACAGGAGGTGACGGCGGCTCCGTATCGTAAAACGTGATGAATCCTTCTCTCTGATTTTTTCTTCCCAAACGTGAATATATGGAGTTGGAGTTGAGGTCGGTGGAGGTCCAGGGGACCCACAAGGCAGGGGGCGCGCCCTACACCCTTGTGGACAACAGGTGGGTCCCCCTCTGTTGATTCTTTCGCCAATATTTTTTATTTATTCCAAAAATATTCTCCGTGAAGTTTCAGGTCATTCCGAGAACTTTTATTTCTGCACAAAAATAACACCAAGGCAATTCTGCTAAAAACAGCGTCAGTCCGGGTTAGCTCCATTCAAATCATTCAAATTAGAGTCCAAAACAAGGGCAAAAGAGTTTGGAAAAGTAGATACGATGGAGACGTATCAACTCCCCCAAGCTTAACCCATTGCTTGTCCTCAAGCAATTCAGTTGATAAACTGAAAGTGATAAAGAAAAACTTTTACAAACTCAGTTTGATCTTGTTGTTGCAAATATGTAAAGCCAGCATTCAAGTTTTCAGCAAAGATTATAAACTAACCATATTCACAATAACATTTAGGTCTCACATTTACTCATACCAATGGCATAATCAACTAACGAGCAATAATAATAAATCTCGGATGACAACACTTTTTCAAAACAATCATGATATGATATAACAGAATGGTATCTCGCTAGCCCTTTCTGAGACCGCAAAACATAAATGCAGAGCACCCTTGAAGATCAAGGACTGACTAGACATTGTAATTCATGGCAAAATAGATCCAGTCACAGTCATACTCAATATCAATTAATAACAACGCATACAAATGATAGTGGTGCTCTCTAACTGGTGCTTTTTATAAGAGGATGATGACTCAGCATAAAAGTAAATAGATAGGCCCTTCACAGAGGGAAGCAGGGATTTGCAGAGGTGCCAGAGCTCGAGCTTTTTGAAACAGAGATGAATATAATTTTGAGTGGTATGTTTTCATTGTCAACATAACGACCAAGAGATCTCGGTATCTTCCATGCTACATACATTATAGGCGGTTCCCAAACAGAATGGTAAAGTTTATACTCCCCCACCACCAACAAGCACATTCCACGGCTGGTCCGAAACAACGGGTACCATCCAACTAACAACAATCCTGGGGGAGTTTTGTTTGCAATTATAATTTGATTTGATTTGAGCATGGGACTGGGCATCCCGATTACCAGCCATTTTCTCGTGAATGACAAGCGGAGTCCACTCATCGCAGGAATAACCCACCTAGCATGGAAGATACTGACAGCCCTTAGTCGCTACATGAGCGATTCGGGCATACAAAACAGATTATTGTTTGAAGGTTTAGAGTTTGGCACATGCAAATTTACTTGGAACGGCAGGTAAATACCACATATAGGTAGGTATGGTGGACTCATATGGAACAACTTTGGGTTTATGGAAGTGGATGCACAAGCAGTATTCCCGCTTAGTACAGGTTAAGGCTAGCAAGAGATTGAGGAGCGACCAACTAGAGAGCGACAACAGCCATAAACATGCATTGAGACTAACCAACATTGAGTGCAAGCATGAGTAGGATATAAATTACCATGAACATAAATATCATGGAGGCTATGTTGATTTTGTTTCAACTACATGCATGAACATGTGCCAAGTCAAGTCACTCGAATCATTCAAAGGAGGATACCATCCTATCATACTACATCACAACCATTTTAAAAGCATGTTGGCACGCAAGGTAAACCATTATAAACTCCTAGCTAATTAAGCATGGCATGAGTAACTATAATCTCTAATTGTCATTGCAAACATGTTTCATTCATAGTAGGCTGAATCAAGAATGATGAACTAATCATATTTACAAAAACAAGATAGGTCGAGTTCATACCAGCTTTTCCTCATCTCAATCATTTCATCATATATCGTCATTATTGCCTTTCACTTGCACGACCGAACGATGTGGATAATAATAATAGTGCACGTGCATTGGACTAAGCTGGAATCTGCAAATATTTATTCAATCAAAGGAGAAGACAAGGTAATATGGGCTCTTTGTTAGATCAACAATAATGCATATGAGAGCCACTCAACATTTTCATCATGGTCTTCTCCTCTCGACCCCCAAAAAAAAGAAAATAATTTCAAAGAAACACACTGAAATGTTTTTGGAGTTTTTGTTTTTCTGAAGAAGGTAAAACAAGAACGAGAAAAACTATTTACACGGGAAAGCTCCCAACAAGCAAAAGAAGAACGAGAAATCTTTTTGGGTTTTCTTTAATACTACTACTAAATAAACAAGGAAATGAAATAGGCTACAACTAATTTTTTTTGGTTTTTCTTAAGGTTTTTCAAACACACAAGAAGAAAGCGGGAAAAAGAAAATAAACTAACATGGATAATACAATGAAAAAGTATGAACACCGACAATTGAACTGAGTGAATGAACATGAATATAATGTCGGTGAGAAATACGTACTCCCCCAAGCTTAGGCTTGTGGCCTAAGTTGGTCTAGGGCCACGGCTGGCCCGGCTGATACCCAAAGTTGTAGTCAGGGTTGTACTGTGATGCGGCAGCTACTGCCTGAAGGGCTGCAGCATGGAGGCGAGTGGCCTCAACCTCTCTCTCATACTCGTTTGCCTCCTCTCTAGTTATAAAATATCTCCCTCTGACCTGAAAGTTAAAGAAGGCAGGAGCAGGAAGAGTAATATGGACAGCGCGCTGTCGGTCAAAGATTAGTTGGTACAGGAGGGACTGTTCGTTCCTCACAAGAAACTGGTAGCGAACCAAAGCATTATAATCAAGAAAAGCAAGTGGTAACTCAATGTCATTCCCCCTTATGGGTACTCCAAGATAATTAGCTAAACGGGTTGCATAAATCCCACCAAATAAATCTCCATCTTTAGCATTAAGATGTAACCTCCTCGCAATAATGGCCCCCAAGTTATATCCTTTATCACCCAACACTGGACACTTAAGGACACTAAGATCCGATGCGCAAAGGTGGCTATGATCATGTTTACCATTAATGCATCTACCTATGAAGAGAGCAAAATAATGTATGGCAGGAAAATGAATACTCCCCATGGAGGCTTGTGTAATATGTCTAGTTTCTCCCACAGTAATGCTAGCAAGGAAATCATTGCACTCAGTTTTACGAGGCTCGCTATGAATGCCCCATTGTGGGATTTTGCAAGCAGTATTAAAATCTTCAAGGTCCATGGTATATGATTCATCATAAAGGTTAAATAGGACAGTATGAGTATTGTGCCGAGATGTAAATCTAAACCTTCTCACAAATGAATCAGTGAGTTTATAGTATTGGGGACACTTATCTGACAAGAAGTCCCCCAGTTCAGCATTTTGCACGTACGCATCAAACTCATCCTTGAAACCTGCACGAACCATGAATTCATCCGACGGCCATTCACAAGGCCGCACTTGAGCTTCCCTTGGTGGTTCAAGGTCCGGTTCACGTATCGCGAGCCTCGGTGCTTGCTTCCTCGAGGAATCACCTTGGTACATTTTCCTCAACATTTTTCTTCCTCTGAAAAATTTCTGAAATTTTTAGTGACTCAAAATAAAAGTGAACCAAACTCAACAAGATTGATAGCAACTACTCCTACAAGTGTCTAGAGGCTATATCATGCATCAAAACTACTTTGGACCATAAAAATTCGACATGCAAGCTCAAGAACAAGGTCTCCACAGCAGAATTTTTTTGCAATAAATAAAGCACTAGAACAAAAACTAATTGGACCATTGAAGGAGTCACATACCAAAGAACAATCCCCCAAAACAGTTTTGCAAATGGAGCTTTACACAAGGAGATCGAAAATGGCAGCAAGATGAGCTAGAACACGAGTTTGAGCACTGGGATGATTTTTTCTGGAGGAAGACGAAGTGGATGGGTGCTGGAATAAGTGAGGGGGCCTACATGGGACCCACAAGGCAGGGGGTGCGCCTAGGGAGTTAGGGCGCGCCCTCCACCCTTGTGGTCCACTGGTGCAGCCCCTGGTGCAATCTCAGTGCCAGAAATTCTAAAATATTCTATAAAAGATCATACTAAATTTTCAGGGCATTTGGAGAACTTTTATTTTCGGGATATTTTTATTGCACGGATAATTCAGAAAATAGACAGATAACACTAATTTTGCTTTATTTATTCTAAATAACAGAAAGTAAAAAGTAAGTACAGAAAGTTGTGCTTTCTAAGTTCATCCATCTCATGCTCATCAAAAGGAATCCGTTAACAAGGTTGATCAAGTCTTATTAACAAATCTCTTTCGAATAACATGAAACCGGAGAATTTTTGAATAACACTATGTTACCTCAACGGGGATATGCATATCCCCAACAATAAGAATATCATATTCCTTTTTGACAGTAGGGAGAGGAAATTCAAAACCTCCGATAGTAATAGTTGAAAATTTTCCAATAGAATTGATACTATGAACTTGAGGTTGTTTCTTCGGAAAGTGTACCGTATGCTCATTACCATTAACATGAAAAGTGACATTGCCTTTATTGCAATCAATAACAGCCCCTGCAGTATTCAAAAAGGGTCTACCAAGGATGATCGACATACTGTCGTCCTCGGGAATATCAAGAATAACAAAGTCCGTTAAGATAGTAACATTTGCAACCACAACAGGCACATCCTCACAAATACCGATGGGTATAGCAGTTGATTTATCAGCCATTTGCAAAGAGATTTTAGTAGGTGTCAACTTATTCAATTCAAGTCTATGATATAAAGAGAAAGGCATAACACTAACACCAGCTCCCAAATCACATAAAGCAGTTTTAACATAGTTTCTTTTAATGGAGCATGGTATAGTTGGTACTCCTGGATCTCCAAGTTTCTTTGGTATTCCACCCTTAAAAGTATAATTAGCAAGCATGGTGGAAATTTCAGCTTCATGTATCTTTCTTTTATTTGTGACAATATCTTTCATATACTTAGCATAAGGAGACATTTTCAGCATATCAGTCAAACGCATACGCAAAAAGATAGGTCTAATCATTTCAACAAAGCGCTCAAAATCCTCATCATCCTGTTTCTTGGATGGTTTAGGAGGAAAGGGCATGGGTTTCTGAACCCATGGTTCTCTTTCTTTACCATGTTTCCTAGCAACGAAGTCTCTCTTATCATAACGTTTATTCTTTGATTGTGGGTTATCAAGATCAACAGCAGGTTCTACCTCCACATCATTATCATTACTAGGTTGAGCATCAACATGAACATCATCATTAACATTATCACTAGGTTCATGTTCATCACCAGATTGTGTCTCAGCATCAGAAATAGAAATATCATTTGGATTCTCAGGTGTGTCTATAACAGGTTCACTAGAAGCATGCAAAGTCCTATCAGTTTTCTTTTTATTTTTATTACTAGGACTAGGTGCATCAGTATTAATTCTCTGAGAATCTTGCTCAATTCTCTTAGGATGGCCCTTAGGATACAAAGGTTCCTGAGTCATTTTACCACCTCTAGCCATAACCCTAACATCATTATCATTGTTCTTACTATTCAACTCATTAAGCAAATCATCTTGTGCCTTAAGTACTTGTTCTACTTGAGTTTTAACCATGGAAGCATGCTTACTAATAAGCTTAAGATCATTAACAGTTCTACTCATATAATCACCCAAGCAGTCAAGCATGTAAGCATTATGTTTCAATTGTCTACTAACATAAGCATTGAAGTTCTCTTGTTTAACAATAAAATTATCAAACTCATCCAAGCATTGACTAGCAGACTTATTATAAGGGATATCACCTTCATCAAATCTATAGAGAGAATTTACCTCTACTACCTGTGTTGGATTATCAAGACCATGTATTTCTTCAATAGGTGGTAAATTCTTAACATCTTCTGCTTTAATACCTTTTTCTTTCATAGATTTCTTTGCCTCTTGCATATCTTCAGGACTGAGGAATAGAATACCTCTTTTCTTTGGAGTTGGCTTAGGAGTTGGTTCATGAAGTGTCCAATCATTATCATTACTCAATATATTACTCAATATCAATTCAGCTTGTTCAACAGTTCGTTCCCTGAAAACACAACCAGCACAACTATCTAGGTGGTCCCTAGAATCATCGGTTAGTCCATTATAAAAGATATCAAGTATTTCATTTTTCTTGAGAGGATGATCAGGCAAAGCATTAAGTAATTAGAGAAGCCTCCCCCAAGCTTGTGGGAGACTCTCTTCTTCAGATTGCACAAAATTAAATATTTCCCTCAAAGCAGCTTGTTTCTTGTGAGCAGGAAAATATTTTTCAGAGAAGTAATAAATCATATCCTGGGGACTACGCACACAACCAGGAGCAAGAGAATTAAACCACAACTTAGCATCACCCTTTAATGAGAAAGGAAACAACTTAAGAATATAATAATAGCGAATTTGTTCTTCATGAGCAAATAGGGTGGCTATATCATTTAGTTTAGTAAGATGTGTCGCAACAGTTTCAGATTCATAACCATGAAAAGGATCAGATTCAACCAAAGTAATTAACTCAGGATCAACAGAGAATTCATAATCCTTATCAGTAACAAAGATAGGTGAAGTAGCAAACTTAGGATCATATTGAATTCTAGCATTCAAAGATTTTTCTTTCCACTTGCATAATAATTTCTTAAGATCATCTCTATCCTTACAAGCAAGAAAGTCCTTAGCTACCTCTCCATCCATAAGATAACCCTCAGGTATATCAGGCAATTCATATCTAGGAGAGCTAGGTCTAGCAGGTGTCTCAAAGTGTTCAGTTTCAATAATTTCATCAGTTTCAGAAATATCATCATCCTCAGCATAATCAATAGTTCTAGCTCTAGCAAGATGTTCATTAAGTAATTCACCCAGTGGCACAGTATTATCAAGCAAAGCAGTAGTATCATCATAAGCATCATGCGTAGCAAAAGTAGCATCATCAATAACATGCGACATATCAGAATCAATAGCAGGTGTAGGTGTCGCAAGCTTACTCAAAACAGAAGGTGAATCAAGTGCAGAGCTAGATGACAGTTCCTTACCTCCCCTCGTAGTAGAGGGAAAAATCTTGGTTCTAGTATCTTTCAAATTCCTCATAGTGATCAACAGATATAAATCCCAAGTGACTCAGAGAATAGAGCTATGCTCCTCGGCAACGGCGCCAGAAAAAGGTCTTGATAATCCACAAGTATAGGGGATCGCAACAGTTTTCGAGGGTATAGTATTCAACCCAAATTTATTGATTCGACACAAGGGGAGCCAAAGAATATTCTCAAGTATTAGCAGCTGAGTTGTCAATTCAACCACACCTGAAAGACTTAATATCTGCAACAGAGTATTTAGTAGCAAAGTAGTATGGAAGTAACGGTAACAGTGGCAAAAGTAACAGTAACAGTTTTGTAGCAATTGTAACAGTGGCAACGGAAAAGTAACGTAGCAAAGATCAATATGTGAAAAGCTCGTAGGCAATGGATCAATGATGGATAATTATGGCGGATGGCATTCATCATGCAACAGTTATAACCTAGGGTGACACAGAACTAGCTCCAATTCATCAATATAATGTAGGCATGTATTCCGTATATAGTCATACGTGCTTATGGAAAAGAACTTGCATGACATCTTTTGTCCTACCCTCGCGTGGCAGTGGGGTCCTAATGGAAACTAAGGGATATTAAGGCCTCCTTTTAATAGAGAACTGGACCAAAGCATTAGCACTTAGTGAATACATAAACTCCTCAAACTACGGTAATCACCGGAAAGAATCCTAATTATTGTCACGTTGGGGTATGCGGATCATAACACGTAATAGGTGTCTACAACTTGCAAGATAGGATCAAGAACATATATATATATTCATGAAAACATAATAGGTTCAGATCTAAAATCATGGCACTCGGGCCCTAGTGACAAGCATTAGGCATAGCAAAGTCATAGCAACATCAATCTTAGAACATAGTGGATACTAGGGATCAAACCCTAACAAAACTAACTCGATTACATGATAAATCTCATCCAACCCATCACCGTCCAGCAAGCCTATGATGGAATTACTCACGCACGGCGATGAGCATCATGAAATTGGTGATGGAGGAAGGTTGGTGATGATGATGGCGACGATTTCCCCTCTTCGGAGCCCCGAACGGACTCCAGATCTAGCTTCCCGATGAAGAACAGGAGGTGACGGCGGCTCCGTATCGTAAAACATGATGAATCCTTCTCTCTGATTTTTTTCTCCATGAACATGAATATATGGAGTTGGAGTTGAGGTCGGTGGAGGTCCAGGGGGCCCACAAGGCAGGGGGGCGCGCCCTAGGGGGGTGGGCACGCCCTGCACCCTTGTGGACAGCAGGTGGGTCCCCCTCTGTTGATTCTTTCGCCAATATTTTTTATTTATTCCAAAAATATTCTTCATGAAGTTTCAGGTCATTCCGAGAACTTTTATTTTTGTACAAAAATAACACCAAGGCAATTCTGCTGAAAACAACATCAGTCCGGGTTAGTTCCATTCAAATCATGCAACTTAGAGTCCAAAGCAAGGGCAAAAGAGTTTGGAAAAGTAGATACGATGGAGACGTATCAGTAGCCCAGTAGCCCCCGAGCCTTAATGTGGGCACGGGTGGCCGAATTAAGGATCGATATCCGAAGTAAAATCACAAATTATGTGTAATGATTCTATGTATCCAAGTACTCTACATCATTAATGCTCGGATCCACATTGTACAAAACTTTGTTGACCGACCATCGGCTTCAACCTCCTCGGCCAGTAGCCGGGGAGTGTTTGTCCTACTTTGTAAAACCTTTATGAGGGCAAAGATTTATGGCAAACAAGGCAATCCGGCCATATGGTTTTATAAACAAAGGTACACGGAGAGGTATGTTATATTACTTTTTAATGTAAGAAACATCTTCTGGGAAAAATAGTTCCTTTATGAGTTCCTTTTCCCAGGCTATCATGTTGATCATGATCATGAAACCTCACCTCCGATCAATGTGGTAGGAAAATAGTGAGGATTTAGTTCGGGGAAAGTTCCCAAACTCTATGGTCTAAATGAACCGAAATTTTCACTTCCGTCGTTGCCGACCAATTATATCCTTTAAGATGGCTAGCTTTCGGCTTCACCCAGTCTGAGGTACTAACCCGGATGACCCGGTAGTAACAATCACAGAGGTGCCCCCTTTACCGCCTAGCCGAACAATCGGGAACGTAGGGGTAAGCACAGGAGCCAGACAACCCAGCTTAGCCAAAATCTTAAGTCAAATTGATGCATATTTATGGCTTTATAACGATAATTACGGAAGGCAGGGCTCATATAGTGAATACAAACGCTTATGATATATATTTTTATTTTGACTCCGTTGTGACCGTTTATAATCTGAAAGTGGCCCATTGTCGGCTTCTACCCCTTTGTAGATGCTACGCAGGGTGTTTCCGTACTAACAAGACAACCCTTAGCTGACGTCTCGGTGCCTGGAGGCGGTTGTGTTAGCGGAAACAAGGCAATCAGATATATAGGCTTTATAACTTTCACTTAGTCATAGGAGCTTAAAGTTGGGAGGCCAGTTACTAGCCCCCGGTTAGTGTTCGGCACTGACCGAAGGCTAGCCATTAACACTTCGGCCAATGTTATGAAAGGCCCATCGTTTAACACGGGGTAATCGCTATCGATCTATAGTTTGACACCGTCATCGGATCGCTGACCAATTTACGCCCACTGTGACAGTCAGTTTTTGGTTTTCTCCACTGAGGCGCTTAACCATTCGAGCTGGAAGCACAATCGCAGTGGTTCTCCCTTTGCACACCTAGCCAAACAAAGCTGAACGTAGGAGGCAAGCACAGGAGCCAGGCAACCCAACTATTGACCGAAGACACAATTCGGAACCGATGCATATAAAGCAAAATCCGAGAACGTTTTGCCGAGAAGTCCATGGAGTACCTTGGCTTTTGGTAGGTTCGGCTCTAGTCGTAGCCCTGCGTTGATATTGCCAAAGCTTTAAAGGTGTCTGGCATTGTACTGTGAGACTTATGCTGGAAACACACAAATAGGTTAAAAGTGCCATAAGCTTGGAAAACCAAAAAACTTTAGTAAAAACTTTACGTTCGAACTAAAACAATTTTTTTGTGCCAATACGAAATTGGTCTTAAATTTTTTTTGTGCTTCTGTCGTGCTTTAACATGACACATCTGATCTCTAAACTTCAACTAGGTCAGCCTTTGGCTTCAACCTCCTTATCCTGAAGGCGGAGTGCTTCTCCAAGCCCAGTTTAGCGAACTAAACTCAAGCGGCTTTAGAGAGAAGCCAGGCTATCCGGCTATTGACCACACACTCGAGTCGAAAAAGGAGTGGTAGAAAAAGACTATGCAACGACTGAGAAGAAAAACATTCATTATAAAATGGCTCGTATAAATTTAAGAGCCCCCAGTTAACCTATGACAGGAAGTGTTTTTAACAAACAACGCATGTGAGCATGGTCGATCCGAACACAAATTAAAAATGTAAAAACTTTGAGCATGAAAGCGACTTAGCTGGTTAATGTGTTCGGCATTGATGATGTGGGCCGAGCTTGCGGCGGGTCGAGGTCCCAGCCCCCAAGCCGGTCCCGAGGTCCCTGAGCGAAGAGCTTGGCTCGATGAAGTGGCGATGCCGCATGATCGATGTGGCGAGCCGAAGCCCCTGGTCCAGCTGAGGTGACGAAAACCGTCATGACCGAGGTGACGAAGAGCTCGGCGGAAAAAAGAAGTGTTTAACAATCAATGTTTGAACGAACAACTTTTTTGTTTAACACAAATATAATGTTTTGGTTGAACCGAACAAGAATTAAAAAATTTTAAAGAAAAAAATTGAGCATGAAGGCGAATTAGCTGGTTTAATGTGCTCGGTGTTGTTGACGAGGTTCGAGCTCATGGCGGGACGAAGACGTAGTCCTCGGCCTAGCCAAGGTCCTAGCCCCCAAGTCGGTCCTGAGGTGCCCGAGCAAAGAGTTCGGCTTGATGAAGTGATGACGCAACATGGTCGACATGGCGAGGCAAAGCCCCTGGTCTAGCTAACATGACGAAGCTGGTCGGCTGGTGACGCCGAAGTCCCTGGAGTAGGTTGATGAAGAGACGGCGAAGCCCCCGATCTAGCCAAGGTGACGGGGCATGTTGGTAGTGTGACGTTGTAGCCCCATGCCAGCCGAGGTGTCGAAGCAGGTCAGCATGGTGGACATCGGCTTGGTCAGCCGGATTAGTATCTGGGATTTCTTCGGAGTCGTCCTCCGGTACTATGGTGCGAGGGGCGAGTCCGGCCAGGGTTGACTCTTGGTGTTCGGACGCCGAAGTCGCGTCCAGGATTGAAGATGGATTCGGGATAAGAGAGGCGAGTCCGGCCGGAATTGACTCCCGATCTTCGGACGCAGAGGTCGAATCCATGCTTGAAGAAGCAATAGTGTGGCGATGCCGATGCAGGCCGGATCTTGTGACGCGGTCGATGCCCGCTTGATGAAGTGACCATGCAGCGATGCCGGTGTGCCCGCTCCGTATAGTCCGTGGGGCGATGATGTTGGTGATGATTTAGCCTTCACGATTCTGAACTATTGTTCGACTTGCTGAGATGATGATCCGATAAGGTTGAGCTCGGCTCGATGAAGCGATGACCCGTCTGGCGCAGGTCGGCAGCCGTGCAGCAACGTTGTCGGGCTGGTTTGACACCGGCGCGACGGTGAAGATTACCTCCGAAAAGGAGCAAAATTTGTGAGCAAGTGTTTGGAAACAAAACACAATACCTTAGAAAGAGATTCCTCCAAAAAGGTTGTCCAATATCCCGTTCATGAAGAAAGATGAACTTGGGTCGGATTCATATTCGCGCAGAAAACAGATCTGAAAATCGATGCACTCATTGGAGGTTTCCCGGAGTTTGAACGGTCGGATCGAGCTGAAACTTTGAGGGGTGATAGATATAGGAATTCCGCAGCCGATCAATGGTTGGATCTTCCAAAGGACGTCCGAGCTAGATGCTGGACACCATTTCCGTCCAGATTCGACAGGGCTCCGGTATATCGGAGATCGACGAAGATTGCTCCATCGGAACGCGATGAAATTTTACAGGGTTGTTGTAGACTCAATACCGCACAATTCCACCAAAGGAATTGTCAAAGAGATGCTCGAGGAGGCGATGACAGCGGATATGAGTTTGCTGTCCGGAAAAACAGCACGGTCGCTCGAGGGCAATGTTGACGTTGAGCCCCCGAGCTCCATGGATGATTCCTCCATGATCTTGATAGAGATCGGAGTTGAGGTTGATGAAGGCCCTCGTCCGAACTTGACGATCGAAGGCAGAGGACAGTCCTCGGTCGAGCCAAGGTAACCAGTCGAGCTGGCGACGAAGATGCCGACGTCGTAGTTAATCTGCAGGCGAGCCATTGATCCTTTGCCGATCACACAGCGGAACTCTCAATGAAAGCACCATTGTCGGTGTCGAAACCGACAAACCTCGGGGTAGGGGGTCCCGAGCTATGGATTCTCGGATCAATGGTAACAGGAACGAGGGACACGATGTTTTACCCAGGTTCGGGCCCTCTTGATGGAGGTAAAACCCTACGTCCTGCTCTTGTTTATATAGATGGAGTATCCAATACAGAGTTGATCTATCTCGAGATTATATGTTGTGGTCTAAACCCTAGGGGTATGATGATGAATGTTATAATGATCTAGCATATGAGATGTCATAATCCTCTATCGACTAGCCTGGCCTCGGGTTATATAATGTACCGGAGGCCTAGGTTAACAAGAGTCCTAGTCGAATACGTCGATAGAGAGGAGTCCTTGTCTTGATCACCAAGTCTTGTGGAATATTCCTTGTATGCGGCATGGGCTGCCCGGATT
The DNA here is from genome assembly GCA_011799875.1 of Thinopyrum elongatum. Classification (NCBI taxonomy): domain Eukaryota; kingdom Viridiplantae; phylum Streptophyta; class Magnoliopsida; order Poales; family Poaceae; genus Thinopyrum; species Thinopyrum elongatum. Next base: position 505,621,284 of record CM022301.1, on the reverse strand, counting down.
GGCCCATGAGAGAACCGCCATGGGGGTCCTCGGCCCAATCCAGCTGGTCGGGAGATGACGTGGTGAGTACCCCCTAGTCCAGGACACCATCATATAGGCTATGCGATGATATTGGATCTTGAAACTGGAATCGATTGAAATTGGAATTTCACCATAATTTTTATCCTATGCATCTAGTTCATCATGATAGGAATATATATATTTTGGCCTCGTGAAGGAGAAAGTATCGCTCTAGCTTGGAGGAGGCTTAAGTCAATGTTATATTCATGCCCCAGTCATGAGCTCTCAAGAGAAATTATCATTCAGAATTTTTATGCTCGGCTTTCTCGTGATGATCAATCCATGCTTGATACTTCTTGTACTGGTTCTTTTATGAAGAAGACTATTGAATTCAGGTGGGATCTTTTAGAAAGAATTAAACGACGCAACTCTGAAGATTGGGAACTCGACGAAGGTAAAGAGTCAGGTATTAAGCTTGAATTCGATTGTGTTAAATATTTTATGAATACTGATGCTTTTCACAAGTTTAGCACTAAATATGGACTTGACTCTGAGATAGTAGCCTCCTTTTGTGAATCATTTGCTACTCATGTTGATCTCCCTAAGAAGAAGTGGTTTAAATATCACCCACCTATCAAAGAAGAAATTAAAGAACCCGACATAGCTAAAGATGAAACTATTATTTACAATGTTGATCCAGCTGTGCCTACTGCTTATATTGAAAACCACCTTTCCTTGTTAGGATAAAGGAACATGCTAAGGTTTCAACCGTGGTTCGCAAAAGTAATATTAGAGCACCTAAACCTGCTGAACAAATTAAAGTAGAACCTAGTGTTGCTATGGTTAAAGATCTCTTGGTAGAAAATATTGATGGACATGTTATTTACTTCTGCGATGAAGCTGCTAGAATTGCCAAACCCGCTGAAAAAGATAAGAGAAACATAGACCTGTTGTTGGCATGCCTGTCATCTCAGTTAAAATAGGAGATCATTGTTATCATGGTTTATGTGATTTAGGTGCTAGCATGAGTGCTATTCCTTTTACCTTATACCAAGAAATTATGAATGACATAGCACCCGCTGAAATAGAAGACATAGATGTTACTATTAAACTTGCTAATAGAGATACCATCACACCACTTGGGATTGTTAGAGATGTTGAAGTCTTGTGTGGGAAAATAAAATACCCCACTGATTTTCTAGTTCTTGGTTCCCCACAAGATGACTTCTATCCCATTATCTTTGGTACACCTTTCTTGAATACTGTCAATGCTAAAATAGATTGTGAAAAACAAACTATCGGTGTTAGCTTTGGTGATGAGTCTCATGAGTTTAATTTTTCCAAGTTTAATAGACAACCTCATAAGAAAGAATTACCTAGTAAGGATGAAATAATTGGTCTTGCTTCTATTGCCGTGCCTCCTACTGATCCACTAGAACAATATTTACTAGACCATGAAAATGATATGCATATGCATGAAAGAAATGAGATAGATAAAATTTTCTTTGAACAACGACCTCTGCTCAAACATAATTTGCCTATTGAAACTCTAGGAGGTCCTCCTCCACCTAAAGGTGATCCTATGTTTGAATTAAAACAATTGCCTGACACTTTGAAATATGCTTATCTCGATGAGAAAAAGATATATCCTGTTATTATTAGTGCTAACCTTTTAGAACATGAAGAAGAAAGATTATTGAAAATTCTGAAGAAGCACCATGCTGCTATTGGATATACTCTTGATGATCTTAAGGGCATTAGTCCCACTCTCTGTCAGCACAAGATTAATATGGAACCTGATGCTAAACCCGTTGTTGATCATCAACGATGTTTGAATACTAAGATGAAAGAAGTGGTAAGAACTGAAATATTAAAGCTTCTGGAAGCAGGTATAATCTATCCCATAGCTGATAGTAGATGGGTGAGTCCCGTTCATTGTGTCCCTAAGAAGGGAGGTATTATCGTTGTTCCTAATGATAAAAATGAACTCATTCCACAAGGAATTATTACTGGCTATAGAATGGTTATTGATTTTTAGAAAATTAAATAAAGCAACTAGAAAATATCACTACCCCTTGCCTTTTATTGATCAAATGCTAGAAAGATTATCAAAGCACACACACTTTTGCTTCCTAGATGGATATTCTGGTTTTTCTCAAATACCTGTTTCACAACCTGATCAAGAGAAAACCACCTTTACTTGCCCTTTTGGAACTTATACTTATAGACGTATGCCTTTTGGTTTATGCAATGCACCTGCTACCTTTCAAAGATGTATGACTGCTATATTCTCTGATTTTTGTGAAAAGATTGTTGAGGTTTTCATGGATGATTTTTCTGTTTATGGAACTTCTTTTGATGATTGCTTGAGTAACCTTGATCGAGTTTTGCAAAGATGTGAGCAAACTAATCTTGTCTTGAATTGGGAGAAGTGCAACTTTATGGTTAATGAAGGTGTTGTCTTGGAACATAAAATTTCCAAACAAGGTATTGAGGTGGGTAAAGCTAAAGTTGATGCAATTGAGAAAATGCCATGTCCTAAAGATATTAAAGGTATTCATAGTTTTCTCGGTCATGTTGGTTTCTATAGGAGGTTTATTAAAGACTTCTCTAAAATTTCTAGGCCTCTTACAAATCTTTTACAAAAGGATGTTCCATTTGTTTTTGATGATGATTGTGTAGAAGCCTTTGAAACACTTAAGAAAGCCTTAACTTCTGCACCTACTGTTCAACCGCCTGATTGGAACTTGCCTTTTGAAATTATGTGTGATGCTAGTGATTATGCTATTGGTGCTGTTCTAGGACAAAGAGTTGATAAGAAATTAAATGGTATCCATTATGCTAGCAAAACTCTAGACAGTGCCCAAAGAAATTATGCTACTACTGAAAAAGAATTTTTAGCGGTTGTGTTTGCTTATGATAAATTCAGATCTTACATTGTTGATTCTAAAGTAATTGTTCACACCGATCATGCTGCTATTAAATATCTTATGAAAAAGAAAGATGCTAAACCTAGACTCATTAGGTGGGTTCTCTTGCTACAGGAATTTGATTTACATATAATTGATAGAAAAGGAGCTGAGAACCCCCTAGCTGGTAACTTGTCTAGGTTAGAAAATATCCTTGATGACCCACTACCTATTGATGATAGTTTTCCTGATTAACACCTAGCTGCAATAAATGTTTCTCATAATACTCCTTGGTATGCTGACTATGATAATTATATTGTTGCTAAATACATACCACCTAGTTTCACATACCAACAAAAGAAAAAGTTCTTCTATGATTTAAGACATTACTTTTGGGATGACCCACATCTTTATAAAGAAGGAGTAGATGGTATTATTAGACATTGTGTACCTGAGCATGAACAGGAACAAATCATACGGAAATGTCACTCCGAAGCTTATGGAGGGCATCATGCGGGAGATGGAACTGCTCACAAGGTATTGCAATCTGGTTTTTATTGGCCTACTCTCTTCAAGGATGCCCATAAGTTTGTTTTATCTTGTGATGAATGCCAACAAATTGGTAATATTGGTAAGCGTCAAGAAATGCCTATGAATTATTCACTTGCCGTTGAACCATTTGATGTTTGGGGTTTTGATTATATGGGACCTTTTCCTTCCTCTAATGGGTATACACATATTTTGGTTGCTGTTGATTATGTTACTAAGTGGGTAGAAGCTATTCCAACTAGTAGTGCTGATCATAACACTTCCATTAAAATGCTTAAAGAAGTTATTTTCCCGAGGTTTGGAGTCCCTAGATATCTAATGACTGATGGTGGTTCACACTTTATTCACGGTGCTTTCCGTAAAATGCTTGCTAAATATGATGTTAACCATATAATTGCATCACCCTATCATCCTCAATCTAGTGGTCAAGTTGAACTTAGCAATAGAGAAATAAAATTAATATTACAGAAAACTGTTAATAGGTCCCGAAAGAATTGGTCTAAGAAATTGGATGATGCACTTTGGGCCTACCGAACAGCATATAAAAATCCTATGGGTATGTCTCCCTATAAAATGGTTTATGGAAAAGCTCGTCATTTGCCTCTAGAGTTAGAACACAAAGCATATTGGGCAATTAAAGAACTCAACTATGATTTCAAGCTTGCCGACGAAAAGAGGTTATTTGATATTAGCTCACTTGATGAATGGAGAACCCAAGCCTATGAAAATGCCAAATTATTTAAAGAAAAAGTTAAAAGATGGCATGACAAGAGAATCCAAAAGTGGGAATTCAAAGTTGGAGAATATGTTTGTTTGTACAACTCTCGTTTCAGATTCTTTGCAGGAAAACTTCTCTCTAAATGGGAAGGACCATATATCGTCGAAGAGGTTTACCGCTTTGGAGCTATCAAAATAAATAATGCCGAAGGTACTAACCTGAAGGTGGTCAATGGCAAAGAATTAAACATTATATTTCAAGTACGCCTATTAATGTTGAAAGCAATATTATTCAAACTATGACACCTGAGGAACACATAAAAGAGACCTTCCGGAACACTCCAGAATAATTAAAAAAGAGGAGGTATGTGATACGGTAAGTAAACGGACTTCGAAAAATCCGCAAAAATATTTTCTGACAGTTTTGGAATATTTTAAAAATTAGGAAAATAAGAAACAACCAGGAAGGCACCTGAGGGGGCACAAGACACCAGGGCGCGCCAAGGCCCCCTGGCACGCCCAGGTGGGTTGTGCCCACCTCGGGAACCTTCCCGACTCCGTTTTCCTCCCATTTGCTTGTTTCCCAAGATTAAAAAATCTTTATATACCCCCTAACGTATTAACCACCGTATCATGGAGAAATCTTCTGTTCTTCTTTCTTGCTGTTTTCTGGCAGATCTGAAAATATGTCCTCTCAAGATTCGGAGGGTGAGAGCTATGTTGCTGACTATATTTCAAACTCCAAGGTTTACGGAGATGTGGAACATTATGGTTGGACCACGGAGGAGGAAGAAGACTATGATCCGAAAGGGAAAGAAGAGACAAGCTCGGATGAAGATGAAGTTCCATTACCCAAACCTGGGGACATGCACGTGGAATTCAAGAAGTCAAGTCTTCCTAATAGAGCAAAGAAACCTAGGATCCAATTTACCCCTTGTCGTCTCTTGTAGGAAAACAAGCAGGAATTGTGCAAAAAGATATTAAAGCTTGAGCAGGAGATCGATGACTTAAGGGAGGAAAACTCCATCCTCAAGCGTAAGCTGAGGAAAAAGGATAAGATCGCTACTACCTCATCACCACCACCGCCTTCTTCATCACCAAAAGAAACTTGGGTTCATGGTATGGGCACTCCCCTTGGCTTGTGCCAAGCTTGGGGAAGGTGCCCCGGTATCATATCACCACCACTATCTTTGCCTTTATCTAGTTTAGTTCGATCTTTAGTTTCCCTATGATTTAGTTGAATAAAAGTTTAGTTCGATCCTTTCTTTTCGAGTGTTTGCTTAGTGATCTATCTATCGATGTAATTTTGTGCGAGATATATAATAAAGAGTAGTTTGAGTTTTGTTTCTTTACTTTTATGTTTCAATAAAGGAAAGGAAAATAAATGAAAAAGATCATATGCTAATCTTATGGTAAGTAATGACATCACATAAGGAAAAGTATAAGTGGTAAAATTTGTTGGAGATTGACAAACATAGCATTGGTCAATGATGCAACTCATGAAAGAATTAATAAGGGAAGAGAAGATTCACATGCAAATACACTATCTTGGACATCTTTTATGATTGTGAGCCCCCATTAAATATTTTGTGCCAAAATAGTTGACGTTGGACAAGGAAGACAACGTAATGATTTATGTTTGTTCATATTCACATAGAAGTTATATTGTCATAGATCCTTTAACATGTGGTGCTTGCTCAATATCTTTTCTAGCCAAAAATTCCGCACTAAGTAGAGATACTACTTTTGCATCCAAAAACCCTTAACCCAGATCTTATTTTGAGAGTCCACCATACCTACCTATGGCTTGAGTAAGATCCTTCAAGTAAGTTGTCATCGGTGCAATAAGGCAATAAAAATTGCTTCTAAATGTGTTGGGTCATTTAGTGTAAGAGAAAATTGAGCATTGTACGAACTTGTGATGGCAAAGTAATAAAAGTGACTAAATGCATAATAAAGGTTGCTATCATAAGGGGCAATATAACGTGACGTTCTTTTGCATTAAGGGATTTGTTATACAAACAAATAAGCGCATGGCAACCTCTGCTTCCCTCTGTGAAGGGCCTATCTTTTACTTTTATGCATTTACTTTTATGAAGAGTCAAAGTTTTCTTCCCTATTCCTTTTTATTTTCTCTTTTTGCAAGCATCATGTGGTGAGGAAAGATCTAGGCACATATATCCAGTTGGATATGAGTGGGCATGAGTTATTATTGTTGACATCACCCTTGAGGTGAATACGTTGGGAGGCGAAACTATAAGCCCCTATCTTTCTATGTGTCCGGTTGAAACTTTTTGTTCATGGGTACGCTGTGAGTGTTAGCAATCATAGAAGATTAAATGATGGTTGAGTATGTGGACTTGCCTAAAGGCTCCGATACGTGACCCTTCCTGAAAATATGATGAATTGTAGTTGCAAAGTTGACTGAGAACATAGTTTGTTGGTTTTCAATAAGGTTTACGCTTTATACTTCAATGTTGTGATGAATTGTTACTTGTTCATGAGAAGTTATATGATAAAAGTTATTTGATAAAGTTTTATGTTAAAGTTCTTTGCTGTTATAATAATATGCATGATGCTTCTATGTCCATATTTTGTTTTTATCGACACCTCTCTCTCTAAGCATGTGGGCATGTTTTTCGATTTCGGTTTTCGCTTGAGGACAAGCAAGGTTTAAGCTTGGGGGAGTTGATACGTCCATTTTGCATCATATTTTCCTACTGTTATTTATAATGTTTTTATGCATAATAATGCTTTTTGGAGTATTTCAGCTGGAATTCTGGACCTGGAAAAGCTACATCAGAGTTACCTATTCTGCACATCTCCAAATGAGCTGAAAATTTACGGAGAATTGTTTTGGAATATATGAAGAATATTGGAGCAAATAACTACCAGAGGGGGCCCACCAGGTGGGCACAACCCACCTGGGCGCGCCAGGGAGCCCATGCGCGCCCTAGTAGGTTGTGCCCTCCTTGGCCCACCTCCGATGCCCCTCTTATGGTATATAAGTCATTTTGACCTAGAAAAAAATAAGGAGAGGACTTTCGGGATGAAGCGCCACCGTCTTGAGGCGGAACTTGGGCAGGAGCACTTTTGCCCTCCGGCGGAGCGATTCCGCCGGGGGAACTTCCCTCCCGGAGGGGAAAATCATCGTCATCGTCATCACCAACAACTCTCCCATCTTTGGGAGGCCCCTCTCCATCAACATCTTCAACAGCACCATCTCCTCTCAAACCCTAGTTCATCTCTTGTGTTCAAACTTTGTACCGGAACCTTAGATTGGTACTTGTTGGTGACTAGTAGTGCTGATTACATCTTGTAGTTGATTACTATCAGGTTTATTTGGTGGAAGATTATATGTTCAGATCCATTATGCTATTTAATACCCCTCTGATCTTGAGCATGATTATCATTTGTGAGTAGTTACTTTTGTTCTTGAGGTCACGGGAGAAGTCATGTTGCAAGTCATTATATGAACTTGATATGTGTTCGACATTTTGATGATATGTATGTTGTGATTCCCTTAGTGGTGTCATGTGAACGTCGACTACATGGCACTTCACCATATTTGGGCCTAAGGGAATGCATTGTGGAGTAGTTATTAGATGATGGGTTGCTAGAGTGACAGAAGCTTAAACCCTAGTTTATGCACTATTTCATAAGGGACTGATTTGGATCCAAAAGTTTAATGTTGTGGTTAGATTTTATCTTAATACTTTTCTCGTAGTTGCGGATGCTTGCGAGGGGGTTAATCATAAGTAGGAGGTTTGTTCAAGTAAGAACAGCACCTAAGCACCGGTCCACCCACATATCAAATTATCAAAGTAGCGAACACGAATCAAACCAACATGATGAAAGTGATATGATGAAATTCCCGTGTACCCTCAAGAACGCTTTGCTTATCATAAGAGACCGTTTTGGCTGTCCTTTGCCACAAAAGGATTGGGCTACCTTGCTGCATATTATTTACCGTTACCGTTACTTGCTCGTTACATATTATCTTGCTATCAAACTACTTGTTACCGACTATTTCAGTGCTTGCAGAAAATACCTTGCTGAAAACCACTTGTCATTTCCTTCTGCTCCTTGTTGGGTTCGACACTCTTACTTATCGAAAGGACTACGATTGATCCCCTATACTTGTGGGTCATCACGTGTTTCCTTGCCAATGCCATCCCTTCATCAGTAGTGTAAGCGTCTTTTGCTTGCTCCTTGAAATCATTCAGAATACATGTATATCTCATGATATTTTTACCTTCCTCTGAAATACCCTTCTTAACTGTTGGCTATTGGTAATCAGACTCATCAAGATCCTCCTCTGGATCCCATGTCCACCTCTCTAGAATATACCTCCTGGGTATCTCGTAGACTCCAATCTGTTCCATTACTCGTAGTATGTGTGCGCACAATAGCCCATCGCGATCAAACTTGCAGCAAGTGCATGAGTATACCCCTTCATCCTTGTTCGCCTGCACATGGTAGTCCCTATTGTAACATCCCCAGCATCACACTACAGTAATCCCTTATGATCATGCCAAGTCATCATCATTTGCATTGATTAATCACAGTGGTTAAATATCTCATTTCAAATTCCTTCTCTGAATTCAATTCAAATTCAAAGTGCAATTTGATGTTGCTCAAATATTGCTGCAAAAATGTTCATCATTTAGCAAATATTCCAAAACAATTTGTTGTTAAGGAAAACAACATCACCATCAAGTCAAGGTGGGCCAAAGCATTTGAAACAGTGCCAAAACAACACTTTAAATACCATTTCCATTTTTGAAAAATTCAAATGGATTGAAACCTTGCCCAAACTTTTTGTGACAGAGCAGTATACTGCAAAGTAATTATGTGACTAAGTTTCACATTTTACTAAACTTAATTGGCAGCTTAAATTTTTGCAAATTCTTTCTGTAAAAGAAAAACAGAAAAAGAAAATGAAAAAGGCACAGTAAACTCAGCACAGCCCAGCCGGCCCTTTTTCCCTCCTCCCGCTCTCTCTCCTCACGTGTCGCCGCGCCCATGGCTGCGCCGACGCACTCCGACGAAACGGCGACACGGCGACGCCCATCGACGCGGAGGGGATAAGGGAGTCCCCTATCCATCTCCCTGGTCGCCCTCATCCATTCGCCCCTCCTCTCTCGCCCTCTCTCCCTTGCGCTCGACCGCACCCGAGCGCCATCGTGGCTGCGCCGCCGCGCCCGCGTAGCCACCACCGTCGCCTCGCCCCGCCACCGTGCCTATCGTCTCCGTCGTCGTCGTCCACCTTGTCCACGTCCTCGAACGGGAGCCGGGGAGCTCCGCCTCAAGCAGATCGAGCCGCCCCTTTCTTCTCGGTCACCGGCGAGCTCCGTCGAATACCGACGACTGCTGCTGCTACTAAACCCCTCACCGGCCTCCGTGTGCCGCCCGGTGAGCTCCTTCCCGAACCTCTCTCTCCCCTGCCTTTTTCCACGCCTGTAGCCGCCGTCCTCGAGCTCGCCCGAGCTCTCGCGTACGCGTACGTGTGCGCTGCTCTACTGCTGTTGCGCTGCTGCTGCTCCTCGTATTGCTGCTGCTCGGCTGCCGTTAGCTGCCCTTGCTGCGCTGCCGCTAGCCGTTGCCGCCGGCTGCTACTGCTGGCCATGGTCGAGCGGCCGTGCATGTGTGTGTACGTGTTGTGCGTGCGTGTAGTGTGTGTGTGTGCGGTGTGTGCGTGCAGTGTGTGTGTGCGCTGAGTGTGTGGCCGCGCCCACCTCCGGCCTCGCCCGCCTTTGGCCGGCCTCGCCGCGCCGCCGCTGCCGCTCCCTGCTACTGCTCTGCCCACTACACTCTGCTGCTAGTCCTATGCTACAGTAACGTTCAGTTACTATAGCAATAGCCAGCTTTGCAACTATTACACTGACTAGCCCTCTTGACAGCCCCTAAACAGCAACTAAACAAAAGTTAATATGAGTAAAATTCATGTGGGCAGGTAGTACACTTGACAAAACTTCATTTTATCCCATTGGACCAAATCCATTTGATGAATGGGTTAAATCCTATGAAAATCACAAAATGCTACTTTCTGTTAATAAAAAAACAAAAAAACAGATATACTGCCATAGCAACTTCAGAGCAGAAAATAAACAAGTTACAGGGATCCAACAGAGATGCAATTGAGACCATCTTGTAGATCGCAGAAAACTGATGAAGATTGGTATAAGACACTAACCCATAGGATGAATAGAACATTAGCTATAGCCTTTGCAAAACAACTAAGTGATGTTTAAAACCGAGGACTTAGCCAATTTTCAGAGATTCCAGAAAATGCTTTAATCTTTGAAAATTCATAGAAATTAAACCGTAGCTCGGATCGAAAAGGTTGGTATCAGAGCCGACTGCCTGTAGGAACCCCCTTTGCAACTCCTTGGTCGAAGTTGAGTCTAGTTGTCAAAATTATTTTACTAACTTGGCTGTGTGGCTTACGGGCCCACGTCGCCAATTGGGAGGTATTAGGATCTTTTATTCCTCGTCTATACTCTGGGATTCTGATCTCTCATCTACTCGGGTTAAACATTTTACTAACTCTGACATTAGGTTCTCGTAACCACTTCATCCCGGAGAGCTCCTTCACCACAGATGATCGCTTGCTTCGCCAGAAGATTCTGCAGATACTCCTTGATGTTTTTCAAGACCATTATGCCCACTACTTTTGCAAGTTCCCTACTACCGATAATCACCATGGACAGCTACACATCTTTGACGTTTGTATCTTCATTCCCAGATACTCCTTTATGTACGAGATACCCCGAAATACTCCACGTTAATCCGGGAATCCTTTGAGCCTACTGCCGTGCAGCGTCTTTCGCACAGCGGATAATTCCTCATATTTACTAGGGATCCGTTCATCCCCAGTAGTTCAGGTGTTTCACAAAATACTTTCCATTGTTAGTCAATCTTCCGAAAATCCTCTGCAGACTATTGCTCTTGAAATTCTTGCCTGCTTGCATTACGGTTAATTCCATATGTTTAGCAATCTTCGTTGACATTCCTTGTCAATGCCTTTGCATCCCTTCTCCCTCTGATTGATTATAGATACTACATCAACTCCGTCGTGAATCGCCAGATCCATTGTTGGGTTGTTATCCGACAGTGTCCTTAACATCTGAAATCTTGTAAGTTCTCCCCTAATACATAATGCCTTTGGTAAAATGTATCATCTCCTTTAGTCAGCCATGCTCTACCATCGAGCTTGAGCTATGTACTCCTGAAGTTCTTGGTATATGTTCCTAAGATGCCCCGATGGGTTGAACCTATGCCTTCTTAATCTGTGTGAACCCGATAATTTTCGCGGGTCATACTCCTCTGGTATTTCACCAGGTAGTTCTTCACGTTCATATAATTTTTAACAGAGCAGTGAATGAAAGATTATGCATTGAAGAAGTGGGAGTCGACCTTGAACCTTTGTGCTCTTGCCCATAGACACGATGTAGATCTTATCATGGAAGCTTCTCTTAAAATCAATTGTTCCCTTGGTATAAGTTCATCTTGTATCTGTGAATTGTTCCTTTGCAACTCTTGTGCTCTTCAGATCCAACCTTTTACTTGAAACACCATACCAATGCTACCTCGAAGCATGGCTGTGGTATTCCGAATATCAACAAGAACATTGGAGGCACATTGCCAAATGTTTCTTGCTCTATTATCCAGATACCGTTGTATGGATAACATCATGAATTCCCTTGCCCCTTTATTTAAATGGCGGTGTACTTGTTGATCTGACATGTATATGGTGCTCTACTTTTCCTTGGGAAAAGTTACACTCCTAGTTCTTGTGTAAAAACACATTTTTCTTTCCATTGGTTTGTTCAACCTTTCTTGTGATTCATGTGATATAAGCAGAAATAATTCCCTGCTTATAAAACACCCCGATGTACAACCTTGTTAGTGAGACCCTGTTACTATTGTTGATGACATTCTGGTAACCACCGATGGACGAGAACTTTGCCTATTGGTCTGCCTCGATCCACGAGCAGGAAAATGGTTCTCTTTGTCCCTCGCCCTTGGTACCGACGTTGTTACCGACATAACTGACAGACTATCCTCTGACATACCTTGTTGTCGAGACCGGTAAGATGACACCGTTCTCCCTACTCTCGATCGACCCTCATCACAGTTCCACAGGATCGGAACCTGACTCTCCCGAGCAACCTTGATTCCGAAATATTCTTGCATTTGGCTTCGTATCATGTCACGAGCCACCCTCCCAGAGATGATCTATTCCCGATGCTCTGAACCCCCTTCTCACACTCTGTTCAGGTATCGATCATTTGTCCATTCGCTTGATACTTCTTATTGTACCTTCATACTTTGCTCTCGATGTTTTATTAAGTTTCAACTCGAGAGATACTTCTGCCACATTCCCTGAATTGTTCACCAGATAATCGAACCTATAAGGGTCAGTTCTCCCGAAGTTACCCTTTACTTCCCCACTTAAATCTCGGGACAAGATTTCTTGTAGTGGAGGAGATTTGTAACATCCCCAACATCACACTACAGTAATCCCTTATGATCATGCCAAGTCATCATCATTTGCATTGATTAATCACATTTGTTAAATATCTCATTTCAAATTCCTTCTCTGAATTCAATTCAAATTCAAAGTGCAATTTGACGTTGCTCAAATATTGCTGCAAAAATGTTCATCATTTAGCAAATATTCCAAAACAATTTGTTGTTAAGGAAAACAACATCACCATCAAGTCAAAGTGGGCCAAAGCATTTGAAACAGTGCCAAAACAGCACTTTAAATGCCATTTCCATTTTTGAAAAATTCAAATGGATTCAAACCTTGCCCAAACTTTTTGTGACAGAGCAGTATACTGCAAAGTAATTATGTGGCTAAGTTTCACATTTTACTAAACTTAATTGGCAGCTTAAACTTTTGCAAATCCTTTCTGTAAAAGAAAAACAGAAAAAGAAAATGAAAGAAGGCTAAACTGGCTGGGCCTAAGTGCACAGTGCACTCAGCCCAGCCCAGCCGGCCCTTTTTCCCTCCTCCCGCTCTCTCTCCTCGCGTGTCGCCGCACCCGTGGCTGCGCCGATGCGCTCCGGCGACACGGCGACGCCCACCGACGCGGAGGGGATAAGGGAGGCCCCCGTCCATCTTCCCTGGTCGCCCTCATCCATTCGCCCCTCCACTCTCGCCCTCTCTCGCATGCGCTCGACCGCACCCGAGCGCCACCGTGGCTGCGCCGCCGTGCCCGCGTAGCCACCGCCGTCGCCTCGCCCCACCACCGTGCCTATCGTCTCTGCCGTCGTCGTCCACCTCGTCCACGTCCTCGAACGGGAGCCGGGGAGCTCCGCCTCGAGCGGATCGAGCCGCCCCTTTCTTCTCGGTCGCCGGCGAGCTCCGTCGAATACCGGCGACTGCTGCTGCTACTAAATCCCTCACCGGCCTCCGTGTGCCGCCCGGTGAGCTCTTGCCCGAACCTCTCTCTCCCCTGCCTTTTTCCGCGCCTGTAGCCGCCGTCCTCGAGCTCGCCCGAGCTCTCGTGTACGCGTACGCGTACGTGCGTGCTGCTCTGCTGCTGTTGCGCTGCTGCTGCTCCTCGTATTGCTGCTGCTCGGCTGCCGTTGCTGCGCTGCCGCTAGCCGTTGCCGCCGGCTGCTGCTATTGCTGGCCATGGCCGTGGCCATGGCCGAGCGGCCGTGCATGTGTGTGTGCGTGTTGTGCGTGCGTGCAGTGTGTGTGTGCGGTGTGTGCGTGCAGTGTGTGTGTGTGCGCTGAGTGTGTGGCCGCGCCCACCTCCGGCCTCGCCCGCCTTCGGCCGGCCTCGCCGCGCCGCCACTGCCGCTCCCTGCTATTGCTTTGCCCGCTGCAGTCTGCTGCTGCTCCACTGCTACAGTAACATTCAGTTACTGTAGCACTAGCCAGCTTTGCAACTATTACACTGACTAGCCCTCTTGACAGCCCCTAAACAGCAACTAAACAAAAGTTAATATGAGTAAAATTCATATGGGTAAGTAGTACACTTGACAATCTTCATTTTATCCCATTGTACCAAATCCATTTGATGCATGGATTAAATCCTATGAAAATCACAAAATGCTACTTTCTGTTAATAGAAAAACAAAAAAACAGATATACTGCCATAGCAACTTCAGAGCAGAAAATAAACAAGTTACAGGGATTCAACAGAGATGCAATTGATACGATCTTGTAGATCGCAGAAAACTGATCAAGATTGGTATAAGACACTAACCCATAGGATGAATAGAACACTGGCTATAGCCTTTTCAAAACAACTAAGTGATGTTTAAAACTGAGGACTTAGCCAATTTTCAGAGATTCCAGAAAATGCTTTAATATTTGAAAATTCGTAGAAATTAAACCGTAGCTCGGATCGAAAAACTTTCTTCCCCCTCTTCTTTCGGTAGTCCCCGAGACCGACGCAGCTCAGGAGACCGATGACACCACCGACGACCCCTCCTTTGCCGCAGAGCTTCCAGGCAAGCACCCCTCCTTGAGCATGCCTATATCGCCTATTCTCTTCTCTCTTGTGCTTGCATTAGAATTGCTGCTGTTACTGCTTTACCTATTCTGATGCATGACCTGATTTTGTAACCTGCTTTTGATAATTACTTGCTTATCCTAAACCGCTTAGAATAGGCTGGTTAGTGAACCCCAGTGACCCCACTTGTCCCAGTTGCCCCCGCTGGATTATCAGATGACTCGATCAACGTGATCGACAACTAGGCCCCGGCACCGCACATCACCCCCTTAGTTGTACGACACTGCAGCGTTACTATCGAGTGCCGAGGGTGATACCTTGTTTAGCACTTCTGATGTTAACTCTGTAGAGTAGCTATTCGGTCGTGGTCATCGAGGGTGATTCCTCCTTCACCACTCCCGATAACGACGCTGTCATGTAACACCTCAAGTGTGAACCCATCGAGGGTGATTCCTCCGAGTTCACCTTGACGGTTACATCGAGTAGGAATCCAACGAGGGTGATACCTCGAATTCCCCTGATGTTATGGACACACGGTTACTTGGACTTTACAACTGTTACCTGGAAAGTCGGGTCGACCCTGAGGGGTACCCGAGCGAGCATAAGAAGCGAGGGATGTGGAGACGGGTTGACCTAGAGGGTGCCCGTGAGATAATTACGAGGCGTGGCCGGGCATTCTTAGCCCTTGCCACAAGTCCTCGAGACGGGGCAATGGGGTCACATCGATCATGAGTCTCTGCTCATTACCGCAAACCCCCAATACACTTACGATTTGGATATTTAATCCGAATGGGCCTCTGGCCCGATAGCACTAACCATCACGTGGGAACAGTTATGGGCACTCTGCGTCGTATGCATCAGCCGAAGCTTAATAGACGCCAGCGACTGAGCGACTGCTACTTCTTGAGCTTGCGTTGGTTTTTCCCTTGAAGAGGAAAGGGTGATGCAGCAAAGTAGAGATAAGTATTTCCCTTAGTTTGAGAACCAAGGTATCAATCCAGTGGGAGACAACGCACAAATCACCGAATACCTGCACAAACAATCAACCAACTTGCACCCAACGCGATAAAGGGGTTGTCAATCCCTTCACAGTTATTTGCAAAAGTGAGATCTGATAGAGATAGGTAAAACTAAACAAAAGATAAAGTAAATATTTTTGGGTTTTTGGTTTATAGATTTGAAAATAAAAGATTGCAAAATAGTAGATCGGAAAGTAATATGATGGAAAATAGACCCGGGGGCCATAGGTTTCACTAGAGGCTTCTCTCAAGATAGAAAATATTACGGTGGGTGAACAAATTACTGTCGAGCAATTGATAGAAAAGCGCAAAGTTATGACGATATCTAAGGCAATGATCATGAATATAGGCATCACGTCCGTGTCAAGTAGACCGAAACGATTCTGCATCTACTACTATTACTCCACACATCGACCGCTATCCAGCATGCATCTAGAGTATTAAGTTCATAAAGAACGGAGTAACGCATTAAGTAAGATGACATGATGTAGAGGAATTAACTCAAGCAATATGATGAAAACCCCATCTTTTTATCCTCGATGGCAACAATACAATACATGCCTTGCTGTCCCTACTGTCACTGGGAAAGGAAACCGCAAGATTGAACCCAAAGCTAAGCACTTCTCCCATTGCAAGAAAACCAATCTAGTTGGCCAAACCAAACCGATAGTTCAAAGAGAATTACAAAGATATCAAATCATGCATAAAAGAATTCAGAGAAGATTCAAATAATATTCATAGATAAGCTGATCATAAATCCACAATTCATTGGATCTCGGCAAACACACCGCAAAAAAAGTGTTACATCGAATAGATCTGCAAGAACATCGAGGAGAACATGGTATTGAGAATCAAAGAGAGAGAAGAAGCCATCTAGCTACTAGCTATGGACCCGTAGGTCTGAGGTAAACTACTCACGCTGCATCGGAAGGGCAATGGTGTTGATGTAGAAGCCCTCCATGATCGAATCCCCCTCCGGCAGGGTGCCGGAAAAGGTCCCTAGATGGGATCTCACAGGTACAAAAGGTTGCGGCGGTGGAAAAGTATTTTCGTGGATGCCTCTGGTGGTTTGGGCATATAAGAGTATATATAGTCGAAAGAATTAGGTCAGGAGGTGCACGAGGGGCCCACAAGGGGGGGGGGGGGGGGCGCCCTACCCCCTGGGCGCGCCCTCCGTCCTTGTGGCCGCCTCGTGGCTCCTTCGACTTCATCTCCAAGTCTCCTGGTTTCCTTCTGGTCCAAGAAAGATCATCGCGAAAGTTTTATTCCGTTTGGACTCCGTTTGGTATTCCTTTTCTGCAAAACTCAAAAACAAGGAAAAAACAGAAACTGGCACTGTACTCTAGGTTAATAGGTTAGTCCCAAAAATAATATAAAATAGCATATTAATGCATATAAAACATCCAAAATAGATAATATAATAGCATGGAACAATAAAAAATTATAGATACGTTGGAGACGTATCAGCGGCACGCGTTGGGTTGGACTGGTAACGCCCTGCACTTGTATAAGGGGGGCTAGGTCTGCTCACCGGCCGTGTTCGCAACGTGCAGGGGTGTCCGGGGCGATGGCCCAAGACCCCTGGGGGCATAGGTTTAGTCCGGCGTGCTGACCTCTCTATTAAGCCTAGGTCGGGTTGCGGCGTATCGTTTGGCCGAGGCCGGGCATGACCCAGAAAAGTGTGTCCAGCCGGAGTTAATCGAGCGTGGTGGGTAAGTTGGTGCACCCCTGCAAGGAAGAAAACATCTATGCATAGCAGGATCCTCGGTAACGGACGCTCGGAGTTGTATCCCGATCGATACAACTAGAACTTAATGATGAGATGAGAAATGGATATTAGGGCTCTGGGATCGCTTTCTCGCAGGGAATCGAGGAAGGATCTCTGGGCGAGGTTGATACTTAATACTACTACTACTTTATACTGTACTAATCTACACTCTTCTAATGCTGCAAGACCGCTGAAGATGCTAGTCTTTGATAGGACTAGGCCTTCCCTCTATTCTGGCATTTCTGCAGCCCAGTCCACATATACAGCCTTTCTTTGATAATGTTGCATATGTAGTGTAGATCCTTGCTTGCTGAGTACTTCGGATGATTACTCACGGTTGCTTTGCTTCCTCTTTTTCTCCATATCCGTTTGATGCAACCAGATGACGGAGCCCCTGAGACAGCTGGCCCCGCCGACGACTACTACTACCACTCCGAGGGTGGTTACTACTTCAAGTTGACCGACGGCCAAGAGTAGGTTCGGAGGGTCCCAGGTAGGAGGCCTGTGCCTTTTCGATCGTAGCTTTTGTTTTGCACCGCCTTCTTAAAGGCTTATCTGTTTCTCTTTTATATCTGTACTCAGATATCTAACGCTTCCGCTGATGCTTGTTGACATCAAGCTTATGTATTCGAGCCCTCGAGGCCCTGGCTTGTAATATAATGCTTGTATGCCTTTATTTATATTTTAGAGTTGTGTTGTGATTCTTTCAAGTGAGTCCTTAGGCTTGATCATGTGCATTTGCGTGTATGATTAGTGCACGATTAAGCCGGGGGCGTCACACCTATCCCCATACTTTGGTAGTATCCCTCGGAGCGACCAAACCCTGAAGGTTCCATCTTGCAAAGTGTCGCATCCGTAAGCAGTCTTTAGCTTCATCTCTACCTGGAACTTGGAGAACAGACTTTGCGTGTATATCCCTCGCATCTGCAACTCGATTGGGTTCAACGAATACATGTCTGCCTCTTTGTAAATTGTGTCCACTTGCTCTTTTGCCACAACCACCATTACTTTCTCCTGGATTGCAGTGTATTGAGTTGTGAATTCATTCAATGAGTTGTTGGGGTTCACATACTTCTTGAGCACAACATTGAATCCCTCGCTCCTTGCAGTTGTCTTCAAGAATGGAAAGAAATGCTTCATGTAGTACACCGGGACCCAACATTTCCTATTTTCCCACAGCCAGTGAAAATGTTCATTGTCGGTCTGGCCATAATCAGGCATCATTGCCCACCATTTGTTTTCAAACTCTTCCTCTGTGTAGACAAAACATGAGACGAGACAACTACAACATCATCCACAAATCAATGGTAATTAAAGTACAAATATGCTGGTAACTTTTCTTAGTTATTAGGTGGTAACATCATGACCAATTTTCCAGATTATTGGTTCTTTTCATCTGTGAAAGTTTTTTTCTTTTTGTTTGTTTTACACCTAGGATGGTAACTTTCTAAATTAATAGTTGGTAACAACATATGTAGTTTTTCCGGTACAAAATAACCAGACCCGTTTGGTAATATCAAATGTAAATGTTTTGTTATTTTTCTTTCTACCCAGATGGTGGTTACCTGTACACACATTTTTGCCCATGGTAATTGATGTTTTTCCAGTGAACTGCCCCCTGGTAATATAACCTACAAGATCATGGTAACTTGTGTATACCTAAACATGGTAACCTAAACATGATAACTTGTTCTCACACATTTCATATGACTTTCACAACTTTCAAGGTAACTTTCTAAAATAATACTTGGCAACACACAATTTTGCTGCATGGCAATTAAAATGTGTCTACAGAGTAGGTATGTACCACTTAAGCTGTTGTCGACACAGTCTTTGAACGCTTTGTTTAGTGGTTTATCATCAGCCATAAGCTTTCCAAGTTTCACCTGTGCCTTCTTCATTATATGCCAGCGGCAATTTCTATGTATTATGTTCAAGAAGACCTCATCGATTGCACTCCTCATTGCAAAGTCTTGATCTGTGATGATGTTTTTTGGGGCAACACCACCCATTGCATGGAGGAAGGGGTTAAACAGCCACACAAAGTTCTCCTTTAGTTCGTTTCGAACGAAGCCACACCCAAACTGGATGGATTGACAATGGTTATTAATTCCAATGAATGGTCTGATGGAAATATGCCCTAGAGGCAATAATAAAGTTGTTATTATTATATTTCCTTATTCATGATAAAGGTTTATTATTCATGCTAGAATTGTATTGATCGGAAACTTAAATGCATGTGTGGATACATAAACAAATACCGTGTCCCTAGTGAGCCTCTAATAGACTAGCTCGTTGATCAAAAGATGGTTAAGGTTTCCTAACCATAGACATGAGTTGTCATTTGATAACGGGATCACATCATTAGGAGAATGATGTGATGGACAAGACCCATCCGTTAGCTTAGCATATGATCGTTCAGTTTATTGCTACTGCTTTCTTAATGTCAAATACATGTTCCTTCGACCATGAGATCATGCAACTCCCGGATACCGGAGGAATGCCTTGTGTGCTATCAAACATCACAACGTAACTGGGTGATCATAAAGATGCTCTACAGGTATCTCCGAAGGTGTCTGTTGAGTTGGCGTGAATCGAGATTGGGATTTGTCACTCCGTGTATCGGAGAGGTATCTCTGGGCCCTCTTGGTAATACACATCACAAGAAGCTTGCAAGAAAAATGACTAAGGAGTTAGTTACGAGATGATGTATTACGGAACGAGTAAAGAGACTTGTCGGTAACGAGATTGAACTAGGTATGAAGATACCGACGATCGAATCTCGGGCAAGTAACATACCGATAGACAAAGGGAATTACGTATGTTGTCATAAGGTTCGACCGATAAAGATCTTCGTAGAATATGTAGGAACCAATATGGGCATCCACGTTCCGCTATTGGTTATTGACCGGAGAGGCGTCTCGATCATGTCTACATCATTCTCGAACCCGTAGGGTCCGCATGCTTAACGTTCATTGACGATATAGTATTATATGAGTTATGTGATTTGGTGACCGAATATTGTTCGGAGTCCCGAATGAGATCACGGACCTGAAGAGGAGCTCCGGAATGGTCTGGAGTAAAGATTGATATATAGGACGATGCTATTTGGTCACCGGAAAGGTTTTGGTTTGTATCAGGTAGTCATCGGATCACCGGAAGGGGTTCCGGGAAGCCCCGGGTGGTTAATGGGCCTTATGGGCCAAGAGAGGGGAACACACTAGCCCACAAGGGGCTGGCGCGCCCCTCCTCTTGGCCGCCGGCCCTATGGATGGAAAGGGGGGAGGGCTAGCCCCTCTTTCCTTCCCTCCACCTAAGAGGAAGGAAAGGGGGGGTGCCACCCCCTCCTGCCTTCCCCCGCAGGCAACACGGAAGGGGGGGGGGGGGGGGGGCGCCAAAGGGAAGGCGCCCAAGGGGGTCGGCCGGCCACCTTGGGGTGCACCCAAGGCTGCCTCCCCTCGCCCCACACACACACACACACACACACACACACACACACACACACACATATATATATATATATATATATATATATATATATATATATATATATATATATATATATATATATATATATATATATGAGAGGGAGGGGCGCCACACAACCCACGACAATCTCTTAGCCGTGTGCGGCGCCCCTCTCCACAGTTTAGTCCTCCGTCCAGTTTTTCCGCAGTGCACGGCGAAGCCCTGCGGGAACAAGTTCACCACCACCGTCACCACGCCATCGTGCTGCCGGAACTCATCTACTACTTCGCTTGTCTTGCTGGATCAAGAAGGCGGGGATGTCATCGAGCTGAACGTGTGCTGAACGCGGAGGTGCCGTACGTTCGGTACTTGATCGGTTGGATCACGAAGGTGTTCGACTACATCAACTGCGTTGATAAATGCTTCCGCTTTACGGTCTATGAGGGTACGTAGACACACTCTCCCCTCTCGTAGCTATGCATCTCTCTTGCATGTGCGTAGTTTTTTTTGTTTTCCATGCAACATTCCCCAACAGTGGCATCCGAGCCAGGTCTATGCGTAGATGATATGCACAAGTAGAACACAAAGGAGTTGTGGGCGGTGATGGTCATACTGCTTACCACCAACATCTTATTTTGATTCAGCGGTATTGTGGGATGAAGCGGCCCGGACCAACCTTACATGTCCACGCACATGAGACCGGTTCCACCGACTGACATGCAACTTGTTTTGCATAAAGGTGGCTGGCGGGTGTCTGTTTCTCCTACTTTAGTTGAATCGAATTTGACTACGGCCGGTCCTTTAAGAAGGTTAAAACAACAAACTTGATAATCACCATTGTGATTTTTGCGTAGTTAAGAACGGTTCTTGCTAGAAGCCCGTAGCTGCTACTTCTTGAGCTTGCGTTGGTTTTTCCCTTGAAGAGGAAAGGGTGATGCAACAAAGTAGAGTAAGTATTTCCCTCAGTTTTGAGAACCAAGGTATCAATCCAGTAGGAGACAACACGCAAGTCACCGAATACCTGGACAAACAAACACCAAACTTGCACCCAACGCGATAAGGGGTTGTCAATCCCTTCTCGGTTACTCGCAAAAGTGAGATCTGATAGAGATAGATAAACGGTAAAGTAAATATTTTTTTGGTATTTTTGTTTTATAGATTGGAAAGTAAAAGATTGCAAAATAGTAGATCGGAAACTCATAGATTGGAAAGTAGAAGATTGTATGATGGAAAATAGACCCGGGGGCCATAGGTTTCACTAGAGGCTTCTCTCAAGATAGAAAATAATACGGTGGGTGAACAAATTACTGCCGAGCAATTGATAGAAAAGCGCAAAGTTATGACGATATCTAAGGCAATGATCATGAATATAGGCATCACGTCCGTGTCAAGTAGACCGAAACGATTCTGCATCTACTACTATTACTCCACACATCGACCGGCTCTTGCCTGCATCTAGAGTATTAAGTTCATGAAGAACAGAGTAACGCATTAAGAAAGATGACATGATGTAGAGGAATTAACTCAAGCAATATGATGAAAACCCCATCTTTTTATCCTCGATGGCAACAATACAATACGTGCCTTGCTGCCCCTACTGTCACTGGGAAAGGACACCGCAAGATTGAA
Organism: Thinopyrum elongatum; assembly: GCA_011799875.1. NCBI lineage: Eukaryota > Viridiplantae > Streptophyta > Magnoliopsida > Poales > Poaceae > Thinopyrum > Thinopyrum elongatum. Next base: position 505,598,747 of record CM022301.1, on the reverse strand, counting down.
CCCAAAGCTAAGGACTTCTCCCATTGCAAAAAAAACCCAATCTAGTTGGCCAAACCAAATCGATAGTTCGAAGAGACTTGCAAAGATATCAAATCATGCATAAAAGAATTCAGAGAAGATTCAAATAATATTCATAGATAAGCTGATCATAAATCCACAATTCATCGAATCTCGGCAAACGCACCGCAAAAAAGTATTACATCGAATAGATCTCCAAGAACATCGAGGAGAACGTGGTATTGAGAATCAAAGAGAGAGAAGAAGCCATCTAGCTACTAGCTATGGACCCGTAGGTCTGAGGTAAACTACTCACGCTTCATCGGAAAGGCAATGGTGTTAATGTAGAAGCCCTCCGTGATCGAATCCCCTTCTGGCAGGATGCCGAAACAGGCCCCTAGATGGGATCTCACGGGTACAGAAGGTTGCGGTGGTGGAAAAGTCTTTTTGTCGATGCCTCTGGTGGTTTGGGCTTATAAGAGTATATATAGGCGAAAGAATTAGGTCAGGAGATGCACGAGGGGCCCACAAGGGTGGGGGGCGCGCCCTCCGTCCTTGTGGCCGCCTCGTGGCTTCTCTGACTTGCACTCCAAGTCCTCTGGTTTCCTTTTGGTCCAAGAAAGATCATCGCGAAAGTTTTATTCCGTTTGGTATTCCTTTTCTGCGAAACTCAAAAACAGGGAAAAAAACAGGAACTGGCACTGTACTCTAGGTTAATAGGTTAGTCCCAAAAATAATATAAAATAGCATATTAATGCATATAAAACATCCAAAACAGATAATATAATAGCATGGAACAATAAAAAATTATAGATACGTTGGAGACGTATCAAGCATCCCCAAGCTTAATTCCTGCTCATCCTCGAGTAGGTAAATGATAAAAATAGAATTTTTGATGTGGAATGCTACCTAACATATTTATCCATGTAATTTCTTTATTGTGGCATGAATGTTCAGATCCGTACGATTCAAAACAAAAGTTTAATATTGACATAAAAACAATAATACTTCATGCATACTAACAAGATAATTATGTCTTCTCAAAATAACATGGCCAAAGAAAGCTTATCCCTACAAAATCATATAGTCTGGCTATGCTCCATCTTCATCACACAAAATACTCAAATCATGCACAACCCCGGTTTTAGCCAAGCAATTGTTTCATACTTTAGTATTCTCAAACTTTTTCAACTTTCACGCAATACATGAGCGTGAGCCATGGACATAGCACTATAGGTGGAATAGAAGGTGGTTGTGGAGAAGACAAAAAGAGGGAGATAGTCTCACATCAACTAGGCGTATCAATGGGCTATGGAGATGCCCATCAATAGATATCAATGTGAGTGAGTAGGGATTGCCATGCAATGGATGCACTAGAGCTATAAGTTTATGAAAGCTCAAAAAGAAAACTAAGTGGGTGTGCATCCAACTTGCTTGCTCATGAAGACCTAGGGCAATTTGAGGAAGCCCATCGTTGGAATATACAAGCCAAGTTCTATAATGAAAAATTCCCTCTAGTATATGAAAGTGACAACATAGGAGACTCTCTATCATGAAGATCATGGTGCTACTTTGAAGCACAAGTATGGAAAAAGGATAGTAACATTGCCCCTTCTCTCTTTTTCTCTCATTTTTTTTATTTTTTTTATTTTTTTTTCTTTTTTTTTCTTTCTTCTTTTTTTTCTTTCTTTCTTTTCTCTTTTTTTCTCACATGGGACAATGGTCTAATAATGAAAATCATCATACTTCTATTTACTTACAACTCAAAAATTACAACTCGATACTAGAACAAAATATGACTCTATATGAATGCCTCCGGCGGTGTACCGGGATGTGCAATGAATCAAGAGTGACATGTATGAAAGAATTATGAACGGTGGCTTTGCCACAAATACGATGTCAACTACATGATCATGCAAAGCAATATGACAATGATGATGCGTGTCATAATAAACGGAACGGTGGAAAGTTGCATGGCAATATATCTCGGAATGGCTATGGAAATGCCATAATAGGTAGGTATGGTGGCTGTTTTGAGGAAGGTATATGGTGGGTTTATGGTACCGACGAAAATTGCGCGGCACTAGAGAGGCTAGCAAAGGCGGAAGGGTGAGAGTGCGTATAATCCATGGACTCAACATTAGTCATAAAGAACTCACATACTTATTGCAAAAATCTATTAGTCATCGAAACAAAGTACTAGATGCATGCTCCTAGGGGAAGGGTTGGTAGGAGTTAACCATCGCGCGATCCTGACCTCCACACAAAGGATGACAATAAAAAAATATCTCATGCTCCAACTTCGTTACATAACGGTTCACCATACGTGCATGCTACGGGACTCACAAACCTTAACACAAGTATTTCTCAAATTCACAACTACTCACTAGCATGACTCTAATATCACCATCTTCATATCTCAAAACAATCATAAGGAATCAAACTTCTCATAGTATTCAATGCACTTTATATGAAAGTTTTTATTATATACCTCTTGGATGCCTATCATATTAGGACTAAATTTATAACCAAAGCAAATTACCATGCTGTTTTAAAGACTCTCAAAAATAATATAAGTGAAGCATGAGAGTTCATAAATTTCTATAAAATAAAGCCACCGCCGTGCTCTAAAAAGATATAAGTGAAGCACTAGAGCAAAATTGCCTAGCTCAAAAGATATAAGTGAATCACGATTCATGCGTGTCTCTCTCAAAAGGTGTGTACAGCAAGTATGATTGTGGAAAACTAAAAAGCAAAGACTCAAATCATACAAGACGCTCCAAGCAAAACACATATCATGTGGTGAATAAAAATATAGCCTCTAGTAAAGTTACCGATAGACGAAGACGAAAGAGGGGATGCCTTCCGGGGCATCCCCAAGCTTAGGCTCTTGGTTGTCCTTGAATATTACCTTGGGGTGCCTTGGGAATCCCCAAGCTTAGGCTCTTGCCACTCCTTATTCCATAGTCCATCAAATCCTTACCCAAAACTTGAAAACTTCACAACACAAAACTCAACAGAAAATCTCATAAGCTCCGTTAGTATAAGAAAATAAATAACCACTTTTGGTACTGTTGTGAACTCATTATTTATTTATATTGGTGTAATATATACTGTATTACAACTTTTCCATGGTTCATACCCCCCGATATTACCCATAGATTCATCAAAATAGGCAAACAACACATAGAAAACAGAATCTGTCAAAAACAGAACAGTCTGTAGCAATCTGGAAATCTCGAATACTTATGTAACTCCAAAAATTCTGAAAAATTAGGAAGACCTAAGAAATTTGTTGATTAATATTCTGAAAAAAGAATCACTCAAAATCACTCTTATGTGAATTATAAAAATTATTTTCCTGGGCGCAAAATTTTCTGTTTTTCAGCAAGATCAAATCAACTATCACCGTAAGCTATCCCAAAGGTCTTACTTGGCACAAACACTAATTAAAACATAAAACCACATCTAAACAGAGGCTATATGAATTATTTATTGCAAAACAAAACCTAAAAAGCAAAAACAAAAATAAAATTGGGTTGCCTCCCAACAAGCGCTATTGTTTAACGCCCTTAGCTAGGCATAAAAAACACGAATAGATCTAAGTAGTGTCATCTTTGGTATGCAATCCATAAGTGGCTCTCGTAATAGATTCATAAGGAAATTTAATTTTCTTTCATGGAAAGTGTTCCATGCCGTTCCTTAACAGAAATTGAAATCTAATGTTTCCTTCTTTCAAATCAATAATTGCACCAATCGTTCTAAGGAAAGGTCTACCAAGAATAATAGGACATGTAGGATTGCAATCAAGAACAATGAAATCTACGGGCACATAATTCCTATTTGCAACAATAAGAACATCATTAATCCTTCCCATAGGTTTCTTAATAGTGGAATCCGCAAGATACAAATTTAAAGAACCATCATCAAATTCACGGAAACCTAATACATCACACAAAGTTTTTGGAATCGTGGAAACACTAGCACCCAAATCACACAAAGCATGACATTCATAATATTTAATCTTAATCTTAATAGTAGGTTCCCACTCATCATAAAGTTTTCTAGGGATAGAAACTTCCAATTCAAGCTTTTCTTCAAAAGATTGCATCATAACATCAATGATATGTTTAGTAAAAGCTTTGTTTTGATTATAAGCATGAGGAGAATTCAACATGGATTGCAACAAGGAAATACAATCTATTAAAGAACAATTATCATAATTAAATTCCTTGAAATCCAAAAGAGTGGGTTCATTGCTACTTAAAGTTTTGACCTCTCCAATCCCACTTTTATCAATTTTTGCATCAAGATTTAAAAACTCCGAATCATTGGGACGCCTTCTAACTAAAGTTGACTCATCTCCAATCCCATATTTTTCAAGATTTATATTGGAAAACAAATATTCAATAGGAGTCACATCAATCACTTTAAGATCTTCATCATTATTTTTGTTGAAACTAGAAGAACACATTTTTACAAACCAATCTTTTTTAGCACGCATCATAGCGGTTCTTTCTTTGCACTCATCAATGGAAATTCTCATAGCCTTGAGAGACTCATTGATATCATGCTTGGGTGGGATAGATCTAAGTTTCAAAGAATCAACATCCAGAGAAATTCTATCCATGTTCCTAGCCAAATCATCAATCTTAAGCAATTTTTCTTCAATCAAAGCATTGAAATTCTTTTGCGAACTCGTAAATTCTTTAACACTATTCTCAAATTCAGAGGGCATCATATTATAATTTCTATAAGAATTGTTGTAGGAATTTCCATAATTATTAGAGGAATTACTAGGAAACGGCCTAGGATTAAAATTGCTTCTATACGCGTTATTACCAAAATTGTTCCTACCAACAAAATTCACATCAATAGATTCATTATTATTTTAAATCAAAGTGGATAAAGGCATATCATTGGGATCCAAAGAAACACTCTTGCTAGCAAACAATTTCATAAGTTCATCCATGTTTCCACTCAAAACATTAATCTCTTCAATTGCATGCACCTTTTTACTAGTGGAAGATCTTTCGGTATGCCATTGAGAATAATTAACCATAATATTATCTAGAAGTTTAGTAGCTTCTCCTAGGGTAATTTCCATAAAAGTGCCTCCCGCGGCCGAATCTAAAAGATTTCTAGAAGCAAAATTCAATCCGGCATAATTTTTTTGTATAATCATCCACAAATTCAAACCATGAGTAGGGCAATTTCGTATCATCAATTTCATTCTCTCCCAAGATTGCGTAACATGCTCATGATCAAGTTGTTTGAAATTCATAATATCTTTCCTAAGGGAGATGATCTTAGCAGGAGGAAAATACTTGGAAATAAAAGCATCTTTACACTTATTCCATGAATCAATACTATTTTTAGGCAAAGATGAAAACCAAGTTTTAGCATGGTCTCGTAGTGAGAACGGAAATAGCTTCAATTTAACAATATCATTATCCACATCTTTCTTCTTTTGCATATCACACAAATCAACGAAATTGTTTAGATGGGATGCGGCATCTTCACTAGGAAGGCCAGCAAATTGATCTTTCATAACAAGATTCAGCAAAGCGGCATTAATTTCACAAGATTCCGCATTAGTAGCGGGAGCAATCGGAGTACTAATAAAATCATTATTATTGGTGTTGGAAAAATCACAAAGTTTGGTATTCCCTTGAGTCATCATGACAAAGCAAGCAATCCAACACACAAGCACACAAAAAGCAAACGAAGAAGACAAACGGAAGAGGGGCGAAGAAAAGGCAAAGAGAGAGGCGAAGAAAAGGAAAACTTTTCGAAAATCATTTTAGAAGTGGGGGAGAGGAAAACGAGAGGAGAATGGTGAATAATGTAATGCGAGAGATGAGAGTTTTTGATGGGTACTTGGTATGTCTTGACTTGGTGTAGATCTCCCCGGCAACGGCGCCAGAAATTCTTCCTGCTACTTCTTGAGCTTGCATTGGTTTTTCCCTTGAAGAGGAAAGGGTGATGTAGCAAAGTAGAGTAAGTATTTCCCTCAGTTTTGAGAACCAAGGTATCAATCCAGTAGGAGACAACACGCAAGTTACCGAATACCTGCACAAACAAACACCAAACTTGCACCCAACGCAATAAGGGGTTGTCAATCCCTTCTCGGTTACTCGCAAAAGTGAGATCTGATAGAGATAGATAAACGGTAAAGTAAATATTTTTTTGGTATTTTTGTTTTATAGATTGGAAAGTAAAAGATTGCAAAATAGTAGATCGGAAACTCGTAGATTGGAAAGTAGAAGATTGTATGATGGAAAATAGACCCGGGGGCCATAGGTTTCACTAGAGGCTTCTCTCAAGATAGAAAATAATACGGTGGGTGAACAAATTACTGCCGAGTAATTGATAGAAAAGCGCAAAGTTATGACGATATCTAAGGCAATGATCATGAATATAGGCATCACATCCGTGTCAAGTAGACCGAAACGATTCTGCATCTACTACTATTACTCCACACATCGACCGACTCCTGCTTGCATCTAGAGTATTAAGTTCATGAAGAACAGAGTAACGCATTAAGAAAGATGACATGATGTAGAGGAATTAACTCAAGCAATATGATGAAAACCCCATATTTTTATCCTCGATGGCAACAATACAATACGTGCCTTGCTGCCCCTACTGTCACTGGGAAAGGACACCGCAAGATTGAACCCAAAGCTAAGCACTTCTCCCATTGCAAGAAAAACCAATCTAGTTGGCCAAACCAAATCGATAGTTCGAAGAGACTTGCAAAGATATCAAATCATGCATAAAAGAATTCAGAGAAGATTCAAATAATATTCATAGATAAGCTGATCATAAATCCACAATTCATCGGATCTCGGCAAACACACCGCAAAAAAGTATTATATCGAATAGATCTCCAAGAACATCGAGGAGAACATGGTATTGAGAATCAAAGAGAGAGAAGAAGCCATCTAGCTACTAGCTATGGACCCGTAGGTCTGAGGTAAACTACTCACGCTTCATCGGAAGGGCAATGGTGTTGATGTAGAAGCCCTCCATGATCGAATCCCCCTCCGGCAGGACGCCGAAAAAGGCCCCTAGATGGGATCTCACGGGTACAGAAGGTTGCGGCGGTGGAAAAGTCTTTTCGTGGATTCCTCTGGTGGTTTGGGCATATAAGAGTATATATAGGTGAAAGAATTAGGTCAGGAGACGCACGAGGGGCCCACAAGGGTGGGGGGCGCGCCCTACCCCCTGGACGCGCCCTCCGTCCTTGTGGCCGCCTCGTGGCTTCTCTAACTTGCACTCCAAGTCCTCTGGTTTCCTTTTGGTCCAAGAAAGATCATCACGAAAGTTTTATTCCGTTTGGACTCCGTTTGGTATTCCTTTTCTGCGAAACTCAAAAACAGGGAAAAAACAGAAACTGGCACTGGGCTCTAGGTTAATAGGTTAGTCCCAAAAATAATATTAAATAGCATATTAATGCATATAAAACATCCAAAACAGATAATATAATAGTATGGAACAATAAAAAATTATAGATACGTTGGAGGCATATAAAGCAGCCACGTAAAATTTGCGACAACAAAGTAGAGGACGTCTAACTTGTTTTTGCAGGGCATGTTGTGATGTGATATGGTCAAGACGTGATGTGATATACGTTGTTGTATGAGATGATCATGTTTTGTAATATCGACAACCTGCAGGAGCCTTAGGGTTGTCTCTTAATTATTGTATGAAATGCAAGCGCCATGTAATTGCTTTACTTTATCGCTATGCGTTAGCAATAGTTGGCGAGACGACCCCGACGCAACTATGGAGATCAAGGTGTCAAGTCGGTGATGATGGAGATCATGACGATGCTTTTGATTTGGAGATCAAAAGCACAAGATGATGATGGCCATATCATGTCACACATTTTGATGCATGTGATGTTTATCCTTTGTGCATCTTATTTTGCTTAGAACGATGGTAGCATTATAAGATGATCCCTTCACTAAATTTCAAGAAAAAAGTGTTCTCCCCGAGTATGCACCGTTGCCAAAGTTCGTCGTTTCGAAGCACCTCGTGATGATCGGGTGTGATAGACTCTACGCTCACATACAACGGGTGTAAGACAGTTTTGCACATGCAGAATACTTGGGTTAAACTTGACGAGCCTAGCATGTACAGACATGGTCTCGGAACACTGGAGACCGAAAGGTCGAACACGAGTCATATAGAAAATATGATCAACAAAGGGATGTTCACCATTGATGACTACCCCATCTCACGTGATGATCGGACATGGGTTAGTTGATTTGGATCATGTATCACTTAGATAACTTGAGGGATGTTAATTTAATTGGGAGTTCATTAGTAATTTGATTAATTGAACTTAATTTATCATGAACTTAGTCTTAATAGTTTTGCATATCTATGTTGTAGATCAATGGCCCGTGCTACCGTTTCCCTGAATTTTAATGCATTCCTAGAGAAAGCTAAGTTGAAACATGATGGTAGCAACTACATGGACTGGGTCCGTAACTTGAGGATTATCCTCATTATTGCACAGAAGAATTATGTCCTTGATGCACCGCTAGGTGACAGACCTGCTGCAGGAGCAACTGCAGATGTTATGAATGTCTGGCAGACTTGATCTGATGCCTACTCAATAGTTCAGTGTGCCATGCTTTATGGCTTAGAACCGGGACTTCAAAGACGTTTTGAACGTCACAGAGCATATGAGATGTTCCAAGAGCTGAAGTTGATATTTCAAGCTAATGCCCGGGTTGAGAGATATGAAGTCTCCAACAAGTTCTATAGTTGCAAGATGGAGGAGAACAGTTCTGTCAGTGAACACATACTCAAAATGTCTAGGTATCATAACCACTTGACTCAGCTGGGAATTGATCTTCCAGTTGAGAGTGTTATTGACAGAGTTCTTCAATCACTGCCACCAAGCTACAAAGGCTTTGCGATGAACTATAATATGCAAGGGATGATGAAAATGATTCCCGAGCTCTTCGCAATGCTTAAGGCCGCAGAAGTAGAAATCAAGAAGGAGCATCAAGTGTTGATGGTTAACAAGACCACTAGTTTCAAGAAAAAGGGCAAGGGAAAGAAAGGGAACTTCAAGATGAATGGCAAGCAAGTTGCCGCTCCCGTGAAGAAGCCCAAAAGCTCGACCCAAGCCTAAAACTGAGTGCTTCTACTGCAAAGGGAATGGTCACAGGAAGCGGAACTGCCCCAAATACTTGGCGGATAAGAAGGATGGCAAAGTGTACAAAGGTATATTTGATATACATGTTATTGATGTGTACCTTACTAATGTTCGTACTAGCGCCTGGGTATTTGATACTGGTTTGGTTGCTCATATTTGTAACTTGAAACAGGAGCTGCGGAATTAACGAAGATTGGCTAAGGACGAGGTGACGATGCGCATCGGGAATGGTTCCAAGGTCGATGTGATCGCCGTCGGCACGCTACCTTTACATCTACCTTCGGGATTAGTTTTAGACCTCAATAATTGTTATTTGGTGCTAGCGGTGAGCATGAACATTATATCTGGATCTTGTTTATTGTGAGACGGTTATTCATTTAAGTCAGAGAATAATGGTTGTTCTATTTATATGAGTAATATCTTTTATGGTCATGCACCTTTAATGAATGGTCTATTCTTGTTGAATCTCGATCGTAGTGATACACATATTAATAGTATTGATGCCAAAAGATGCAAAGTTGATAATGATAGTGCAACATACTTGTGGCACTGCCGTTTAGGTCATATTGGTGTAAAGCGCATGAAGAAACTCCATGCGGATGGACTTTTGGAATCACTTGATTATGAATCATTTGAAACTTGCGAACCATGCCTCATGGGCAAGATGACTAAAACTCCGTTCTCCAGAACAATGGAGTGAGCTAAAGACTTATTGGAAATAATACATATCGATGTATGCGGTCCTATGAGTGTTGAGGCATGCGGCGGGTATCGTTATTTTCTAACCTTTACAGATGATTTGAGTAGGTATGGGTATATCTACTTAATGAAACACAAATCTGAAACATTTGAAAAGTTCAAAGAATTTCTGAGTGAAGTAGAGAATTATCATAACAAGAAAATAAAGTTTCTATGATCTGATCGTGGAGGTGAATATTTGAGTTACAAGTTTGGCCTTCATTTAAAACAATGTGGAATTGTTTCACAACTCACGCCACCTAGAACACCACAGCGTAATGGTCTGTCCGAACGTCGTACCTGTACTTTATTAGAGATGGTGCGTTCTATGATGTCTCTTACCGATTTACTACTATCGTTTTGGGGTTATGCATTAGAGACAGCCGCATTCACGTTAAATAGGGCACCGTCTAAATCCGTTGAGATGACACCGTATGAACTATGGTTTGGCAAGAAACCTAAGCTATCGTTTCTTAAAGTTTGGGGATGAGACACTTATGTCAAAAGGCTTCAGCCTGATAAGCTCAAACCCAAATCGGAGAAGTGCGTCTTCATACGATACCCTAAGGAAACTATTGGGTACACCTTCTACCACAGATCCGAAGGCAAGATCTTTGTTGCCAAGATTGGGTCCTTTCTAGAGAAGGAGTTTCTCTCGAAAGAAGTGAGTGGGAGGAAAGTAGAACTTGATGAGGTAATTGTACCTTCTCTCGAATTGGAAAGTACCACACCAGGGAAAACCGTTTCCATGATGCCTACACCAACTAGAGAGGAAGCTAATGATGATGATCATGAAACTTCAGATCAAGATACTACTGAACTTCGTAGGTCGACCAGAGCACGTTCCGCACCAGAGTGGTACGGTAACCCTGTCCTGGAAGTCATGTTGTTAGATGATATGTCTCCGTCGTATCTATAATTTTTGATTGTTTCATGCCAATATTCTACAACTTTCATATACTTTTGGCAACTTTTTATATTATTTTTGGGACTAACATATTGATCCAGTGCCAGCTGTTTGTTGCATGTTTTTTGTTTCGCAGAATATCCATACCAAACGAAGTCCAAACGTGATAAAAATTTACGGATATTTATTTTGGAATATATGTGATTTTTGGGAAAAAGAATCAACGCGAGACGATGCCCGAGGGGCCCACAAGCCCTATGGGCGCGCCCCCTACCCTGGTCGCGGCCAGGGGGCTTGTGGCCACCTCGTAAGGCTATTGGTGCCATTCTTTCGCCGCAAGAAAGATAATATCCGGATAAAAATAGTGTTAAAATTTCAGCCCAATTGAACTTACGGATCTCTGGCAATTTAAGAAACGGTGAAAGGGCAGAAAATAGGAACGCGAAACAGAAGAGAAATAAAGAGAGAGATCCAATCTCGGAGGGGCTCTCGCCCCTCTGCCGCCATGGAGGCCAAGGACCAGAGGGGAAACCCTCCTCCCATCTAGGGGGGAGGCCAAGGAAGAATAAGAAGGAGGGGGGCTCTCTCTCCCTCTCTCCCGGTGGCGCCGGAACACCGCTGGGGCCATCATCGTGACGACGATCTACACCAATAACTCCGCCGCCGTCATCAACAACTCTCTCCCCCTCTATGCAGCGGTGTAACACCTCTTCTCCCTGCTGTAATCTCTACTTAAACATGGTGCTCACCGCTATATAATATTTCCCAATGATGTATGGCTATCCTATGATGTTTGATTTGATCCGTTTTGTCCTATGGGTTGATTGATGATCATGATTGGTTTGAGTTGTATGTTTTATTATTGGTGTTTTCCTATGGTGCTCTCCATGTCGCGCAAGCGTGAGGGATCCCCGCTGTAGGGTTTGCAATATGTTCATGATTCACTTATGGTGGGTGGCGTGAGTGACAGAAGCACATACCCGAGTAAGTAGGTTGTTTGCATATGGGAGTAAAGAAGACTTGATACTTTAATGCTATGGTTGGGTTTTACCTTAATGATCTTTAGTAGTTGCGGATGCTTGCTAGAGTTCCAACCATAAGTGCATATGATCCAAGTAGAGAAAGTATGTTAGCTTATGCCTCTCCCTCATATAAAATTGCAATAATGATTACCGGTCTAGTTATCGATTGCCTAGGGACAAATAACTTTCTTGTGACAAAATGCTCTCTACTAAAACTAACATAGTTGTTTCTTTATCTAAACAGCCCCTAGCTTTTATTTTCATGTTCTTTATTATATTGCAAACCTATCCCTTTACACCTAAAATGTACTTCTAGTTTCATACTTGTTCTAGGTAAAGTGAACGTAAAGTGTGCGTAGAGTTGTATCGGTGGTCGATAGAACTTGAGGAATATTTGTTCTGCCTTTAGCTCCACGTTGGGTTCGACACTCTTACTTATCTAGAAAGGCTACAATTGATCCCTTATACTTGTGGGTTATCAAGACCTTTTTCTGGCGCCATTGCCGGGGAGCAATAGCGTGGGGTGAATATTCTCGTGTGTGCTTGTTTGCTTTATCACTAAGTAGATTTTATTTTCTGTTCTAAGTTGTTCTTTATCTTTAGTTATGGATATGGAACATGAAATACCAAAAAAATTAGGTGTACTTGCTACTCATGGAGATGGGGAACCTGCTAAAACCCTCGATGCTCGTTTTGTGAAAAATATTAAACACTATTTTGATAATCCTGAGAAAACCCCATTCAACTTGATAATGGGAGACACGTTGGATCAACGTGAATACTTTAGGGATTATCATTTGACTTAAAAAGGGAAACTCTTATGGGATCAAATTCATTTGTTGCATTGGTATGCTTGGAATTTATGCTTGAGATATGACTATGCTTGTTGCTCTAGGATGAAGGCTCCACACCTTCCCTTTTCATGTAAATTTAATGATAATGAAACCTTGACTTCTTATGCTAATGGTATATATGATTACTATGATGTGGAACGAATAGAAGAATTCGTTGCTTTTAAGGGTGCTTATGAAATTGAATCTTTGTTTGAAAAGTGTGAAAATTATGATGATGCTGTTTACAGACCTGAAAATTATGCTATACTTAAATATTGCTATGAGAATTTTGAATATTATGCCGATATTGATGAGTTTATTGAGAAAGTCTCCGCTGTCCAAGAAGAGACTAATATTTTGCAGGAAACTATGGAAGAAGAAATTTGTGGCACCCCGGCTCAGAGCAACCGGTTTACCTTGCATTGCCAGCCCAGAGATCTAGTCTTCTGGCAACACACAACCACTTGGTACAGAAAACAACCGCTTTATTGATGCTAGCGGAAACATAGGTTCAATATTACATCAGGTAGCAAGGCCAAGCGGCACACACGGTGTGGCTGAACAGTATGTACATTATTTAATGAACATGAAGGGGCCTCAATCACGACAACTACGCGGCAGCGGAACAACGACGAAGCGGAACTCCATAGCACAGGGACACCGTTGTGGACACGATCTAGACATGTGCAGCACTCCGATCCGGAAAGACTTTCCTGAAATCTGGCATGACACGCCAAGTCAGTACATTGAATGTACTTGCAAGCTCACAACAAGTAAAAGCATAATGGCAAACAATAATATGACAATTAAGCAGGTTAAATGCAATGCTTCAACATACTACTCATGCAGTGAATCATGTTTGTGCACCGAGTCCCTCAGACTCTCTTACCAAATGGGTTACCTTGTAACCAACATCATCATTTCGGTGATCACTCCTGGATCACAAATGAAACCAACACTTTGGTTCACATAACAATGACCATCTTCATGGTCTCAACAATCTCATCACATAACCAGTGCCAACCATATAACTGTAGTGTGCAAGATTAACTTAATCATGTTGATCCATGGTGTGACCTACTTATGAGCTGTGTCCGTAACCGAGGACGCAGCTATCGATAGATTTAATAAACACTCTGCAGAGGTTAGTACACTGTACCCACACCACGGAACCCATGGCCTCGCACTCCCATTCGGGTGGACCAACGGCATTCCGACAAAACCAACCCATTGCCATGACACTCTCTCGGACACTCCAACCAACTCCCCTCTGGGCTAAGTCCTGGGTGGCCCCGATGTCAACCAATGACATCCAACGGCCACCGTCGTGGCAAAACAATCAACGATCCCAAACGGGGACAAGGTACCATAACAACAACGGGCACACAAGGTTATGTCTGCTTACCGGGCCAGGGTACCGCACGCCCATAACCTTCCCTCGTTGGAGGCACTGACCAGAGGCATGACAACGGACCAAATAAGGGCCTTCCCATAAAGGCAAATGTGGTTGCACTGGGAAGCTCGATTCGGTGGCACCATGACTCGATCAACAATTATGTTCAAGTTGAATTATTATCAGGTTTAACTTGAAATAACAAAACTCGAGTCATAGTATGCCATGAACATGCAACTATCTGACATGCACATTATCCACATAACATAAAAGTAAACGGATCAACATCATAGAATCATTCTACTTGCACTACTAATCACTTTAACTCACTGGTTTCAACTTCACTGGTTATCAATACCATCATTTTTAGTTATGCCATTAACATAGTAAAATCAATAACTCATATATGAAAATGATACCGATCATAACCAAAACATAGGCATACTAACAAAAATACTTCTACTGCCTCACACTAGTCCATGCACTCAAACACTACTACAAACTAAGCACTTCAATCATGACAAAGTAAACTAGCATAAGCAATATTTATTAAATGATTAAATGCATGAACTAAATCATATTCAAGTTGGAAAAATCATAATTATTGAAATGACACCATGCAAATATTTGTGTGGCTTGCCTTAACACAGAGGAGGGTCACACTCCTCTTGGTTCTCCTCTAGGCAAGCTTCTCCTTCTGAAAATAAATAAAACAGTAAAAAGAAAACATCAAGAACACTTCTGAAATTCACCAGAAATTCTAGACAGCTGAGAAAAATCTCAAATTTGGTGTGCTGCTACAATTTTTCAATACAAACACAATGCAAAAAGAATCAATTCATTTGGACTTATGGTTTAGGAGTTAAGACTGGTCAAAGTTTCTGGTCAAAATTTGAATTAAATTCAAATAAAAGGAAAACCAGGGGGGTGAAGTCGAAGGCGTAATCCCGCGGGGCACCACCACTTATACTGCTTCGGACGCGGGTGAGTGGCTGACAGTGGGCCCCCACGGTCAGGTTTAGAGAGAGAGGGAGGGAAAACAGAGGAGGGGCGGTGAATCGCCGACGATTCTCTGGCGAGGAGAGGTCGGCTGCCGCCGTGGAGGGGAGGGATGGATGCGCAAGACTACAGCGAGCCTGTACGTACCCAAAATGTGGCTAGGGGTGGACGGAGCATGTTGCGGTGGTCTTCTCCAGAGACGTCGGCGGAGGGAGCTCGTCGGAGTTGGCGATTCCGGTGAGGCAGGGCCGGTCCAGCAGCTCCAACAGCACCAGCGCGCACCAGGGGTTCACCAGAGACACGCCGGAGGAGTCGGTCGAGCTCGAGAGGCTCTGGAGGAGTGGGAAGCAACAGAGGGGATCGCCGATGAGCTCGGGTCGGGAACAAAGGCCAGAGGCCTGCCTGGCTGGGCTGCGGCTATCTACGGCGTCGTGGTGGTCGTGTGAGTGTGTTGTGATGCCCGGAGAGGCCGGGGAGGGGCTGTATTTATAGGCGGAGGGGAGGGGGTCTCGGGCTCCGCCGGAGCTCTCTGGAAACGGCGCACGGCGATGAAGAGCTCCAGTGAGAGGGGAAGAAGAGGTCGGGGTTCACGCGGCCACTGTGGAAGGGAGGAGATGAGCATAGGGGCTCGGGTGGCGACGAGAACAGTGGCACGGGCGCACTGTACGCTTGGCCGCGTCGAGCCCGTGCTCGCTGTGGCAAGCTCCGGTGTCGGCGAGCACCAGGGGGGGCTTAAGGGCTTCGGGACGAAGATGGTGGCGCGGTTTGGCAAGGTGCGGCAAGTGGGGAAGCGAGCACAAGCTCAACAGAGGCTCGGGCGCGACGCAGAGCGCGTCGGCCATATGCCAGCACACTTCGATGAACGCGGTCACCGCGTGAACTCTGGCATCACGCCGCGCAGTGCATTAAATTCATGTCTGGCGTGTAGTCCTTGCTAGTTTGGGTTGATCCAAGGTCTTGAGTTGATCACAGGTCGACTGTGCTAGAGTGTAGCATCCTGGCAAGTTTCTGGACAGAAACTTGTGAGGTTAAAAGAGAGAAATCTAGAAGGAGTTTAGGGCTAATCTTTGGAGGTTAAGGTTTTCTTAGGAAGGTAATGAGGCCATAAAAATTTCAGCTTCATTGGATCAAGGAAAAATACACTTCATGTGGAAAGTGCATTTTCTGGCCAAAACAGAAAAGATTTTCTGTAGAAAAAATATTCCAAATAACTATGAAATATTTTTGCACAGGGAGGTGTGCCAAGGTCCAAAGAATATTCAGGAATTTTCTCAGATTTTTGTGGGCAAGAAAAATGAGGGTTGCTTTGGAGCATATGTAACTGAAGGGTGGTTTCAGAGAAGAAATGAATATTTTTCATTTATGAAAAATATTCCTATGGCCATTTTGTGGAATATCAGAGAGGAAATGATGTGTTTGAGAGGGAGGTGAGTCACTTGGGTGAAAATCAAGGAAATGCCCAAGTGGTTAAGTCCAACTGAGTTGATTCAAAACTCCAAATTCAAACAAAAAGGCAATGAAGTCCAGAAATAGAAAAAGAGCAAAAACCAGGGTGTCACAAAATTGATGACACTATGAGCTCATTAGATGAAAAAGATGACGAGGAGAGCAAAGAACAAAAGGAGGATGAGCGGATTAGCTACCTGTGCCCACCTTCTAATGAGAGTAAGTCTTCAACTCATACATTGTTTAATTTCCCTTCGTGCTTATCGAAGGATGAATCCTATGATGATTACTATGATCCCTTGGATTCATTTGAAATATCCCTTTTTGATGAAATTGATGCTTGCTATGCTTGTGGCCATGATGCCAATTTGAATTATGCTTATGGAGATGAAATTGCTATAGTTCCTTATGTTCAAAATGAAATTGTTTCTATTGCACCCGCACATGATAGTCCTATTATTTTTTTGAACTCTCCCAACTACACTATATCGGAGAAGTTTGCACTTATTAAGGATTATATTTATGGGTTGCGTTTTATCACTACACATGATGATTCTGATAAATATAATATGCATGTGCTTGCTGCTCCTACTTGCAATTATTATGAGAGAGGAACTACATCTCCACCTCTCTATGTTTCCAACAAAATAAAATTGCAAGAAACTATTTATGCTATGTATCGACCTTTACTATGTGTGCATGAATTGTTCTTTTATGACATGCCGATGCATAGGAAGAGAGTTAGACTTCGTTGTTGCATGATATATGTTGCTTTGTGCTCAATACTAAATTGCAAATCATTGTTAATTAAAATTGGCTTTGATATACCTTGGGATCCGGGTGGATCCATTACTTGAGCACTTTATGTCTAGCTTAATGGCTTTAAAGAAAGCGCTACTAGGGAGACAACCTGGAAGTTTTAGAGAGTCATTTTCTTCTGTTGAGTGCTTTTATAAAGTTTAAAAACAAAAATATAGAGGGGAACTTAAAAAAATTCAGTAAGAAAAGCGAAAGTGAGAAAGACGAGCATTATTAAAGTGGAAGATAGCCTTGAACTTTGTTCATGCCCATGGAAAATTTGTGAACCTTGATTACAGAAACTTTTCAACAAAAATAATTATCCCCTTGTACAAATCCGTTGTATTATAAAAATAATGTGCCAAGATTTGCCTTTAGGATGATTAGATTGCTTGTTTGGTTTGTGCAGTGCAAAAACAGAAACTTTGGCTGTAGTGTGTGAATTTACATTTTTTACTGGAACGTCAAAAGTTTCTGAAATTTTTACACAGTACTTCTATGCAAATTGTTTATTTGGTCCTAATGTTTCAGAATTTTTTGAGTTACAGAAGTATATGCACGATCTGCATCTTTACAGACTGTCCTGTTTTCACAGATTGCTGTTATAGTTTCGTTATTTGCTTATGTTTGAAATCTTGTTGAGCCTCCTTTTACTTGGGGCCATAGAATTGTGATAGCATACAATGTATAATGATTGATTATAATTATAGAATAATGTTATGGCAGGACATGATGGGATTTGATGTTTTGTGTACTAACCCCTCTAATAAAAAGTTTGGTTAAGTTTTGTGTGGATGAAGTGTTCGAAGATCGAGGAGGTATTGATATGAGAAGAATGAGGAGAGGCAAGAGCTCAAGCTTGGGGATGACCAAGTCTCCCCAAGTAAATATTCAAGGAGACTCAAGCATCTAAGCTTGGGGATGCCCCGGAAGGCCTCCCATCCTTCTTCAACAATTATCAGTATGTTTCGGTTTTTGTTTTGTTCACATGATATGCGCAAATTCTTGGAGCATCTTTTGTGTTTATTTTTTGTTCCTTTTTATTTTATGCACCATGCTGGTATGAGATAGTCCTTGGTTGATTTATAGAATGCTCTATGCACTTCACTTATATCTTTTGAGTATGGCTTTATAGAATGCTTCATGTGCTTCACTTATATCTTTTGAAGTTTGGATTGCCTATTTCTCTACATAGGAAAACCGTCATTTGTAGAATGCTCTTTTGCTTCACTTATATTTGTTAGAGCATGGGCATATATTTTGTAGAAAGAATTAAACTCTCATGCTTCACTTATATCTATTTAGAGAGTTGACAGGAATTGGTCATTCACATGGTTAGTCATTAAATCCTACATAGAACTTGGAGATCACTGAATACGATATGTTTGATTCTTTGCAATAGTTTTGCGATATAGAGATGGTAATATGTGGGAGGTACTAGTGAATTATTGCGGTTTAGTAAGAATATTGCTGTTAAGGTTTGTGATTCCCGAAGCATGCACGTATGGTGAACCATTATGTGATGAAGTCGGAGCATGATTTATTTTTTGATTGTCTTCCTTATGAGTGGCGGTCAGGGACGAGCGATGGTCTTTTCCTACCAATCTATCCCCCTAGGGGCATGCGTAGTAGTACTTTGCTTCGAGGGCTAATAAAACTTTCACAATAAGTATATGAGTTCTTTATGACTAATGTTGAGTCCATGGATTATACGCACTCTCACCCTACCACCATTGCTAGCCTCTCTAGTACCGCGTAACTTTCGCCGGTGCATAAACCCTCCTTATACCTTCCTCAAAACAGCCACCATACCTGCCTATCATGTCATTTCCATAGCCATTCTGAGATATATTGCCATGCAACTTCCATCATCATTATATACATGACTTGAGCGTTCATTGTCATATTGCTTTGCATGATCGTAAGATAGCTAGCATGATATTTTCATGGCTTGTCCATTTTTTTGATATCTTTGCTATGCTAGATCATTGCACATCCTGGTACACTGCTAGAGGCATTCATATAGAGTCATCATGTATTAGTTTTATCGAGTTGTAAGTAAATAAAAGTGTGATGATCATCATTATTAGAGCATTGTCCCATGTGAGGAAAGAATGATGGAGACTATGATTCCCTCACAAGTTGGGATGAGACTCCGAACTTAAAAATAAAATAAAAAGAGGCCAAAGATCCCAAAATAAAAAAAAGAGGCCAAAGAGCCCAAAACAAAAAAAAAAGAGAAAAAGAGAGAAGGGGCAATGCTACTATCCTTTACCACACTTGTGCTTCAAAGTAGCACCATGTTTTTCATATAAAGAGTCTCCTATGTTGTCACTTTCATATACTAGTGGGAATTTTTCATTATAGAACTTGGCTTGTATGTTCCGATGATGGGCTTCCTCAAATGCCCGAGGTCTTCATAAGCAAGCAAGTTGGATGCACACCCACTTGAGCTTTCATACACTTATAGCTGTCGTGCGTCCGTTGCATGGCAATCCCTACTCACTTGCATCGATATCAATTGATGGGCATCTCCATAGCCCATTAATTTGCCTAGTTGATGTGATACTTTCTCCTTTTTGTCTTCTCCTCACAACCTCCACCATATTCTATTCCACCTATAGTGCTATATATCCATGGCTCACGTGCATGTATTGCGTGAAAATTGAAAAAGCTTGAGAACATTAAAAGTATGAAACAATTGCTTGGCTTGTCATCGGGGTTGTGCTTGATGAAATATTTTGTGTGATGAAAATGGAGCATAGCCAGATTATATGATTTTGTACGGATAATGTTGTTTAGCATTGATATTTTTAAAGACATGATTGTTTGTTGGGATGCCTGAGTATTAATGTCTTTATGTCAAATGATAAACTATTGCTTTGAATCACTCGTATCTTAATATTCATGCCATGATTAGATTATATGATCAAGATTAAGCTAGGTAGCATTCCACATAAAAAATTATCTTTTTTATCATTTACCTACTCGAGGACGAGCAGGAATTAAGCTTGGGGATGCTGATACGTCTCCGTCGTATCTATAGTTTTTGATTGTTTCATGCCAATATTCTACAACTTTCATATACTTTTGGCAACTTTTTATATTATTTTTGGGACAAACATATTGATCCAGTGCCTAGTGCCAGTTCCTGTTTGTTGCATGTTTTTGTTTCGCATAATACCCATAACAAACAAAGTCCAAATGTGATAAAAATTTACGAAGATTTATTTTGGAATATATGTGATTTTTGGGAAAAAGAATCAACGCGAGACGATGCCTGAGGGGACCTGATAACCCACAAGTATAGGGGATCGTTTGTAGCCTTCTTCGATAAATAAGAGTGTCGAACCCAACGAGGAGCTAAAGGCAGAACAAATATTCCCTCAAGTTCTATCGACCACCGATACAACTCTACGCACACTTGACGTTTGCTTTACCTAGAACAAGTATGAAACTAATTTGCAAGAATAAAACTACGAGTACTTTGCGAGAATAAAAACTATGAATAAATTGCAAGGTAATAAAAGTGGATAGCTTTTGTCAACAAGAAAGTCATTTCTCCCTAGGCAATCGATAACAAGTGCCGGTAATCCTTCTTGTAATTTTATATGAGGGAGAGGCATGAGCTAACATACTTTCTCTACTTGGATCATATGCACTTATGATTGGACCCCTAGCAAGCATCTGCAACTACTAAAGATCATTAAGGTCGTGAAACCCAACCATAGCATTAAGTATCAAGTCCTCTTTACTCCCATATGCCACAACCCACTTACTCGGGTTTAAGCTTCTGTCACTCTCGCAACCCACCATAAGTGAATCATGAACATATTGCAACACCCTACAGCGGGGATCCCTCACGTTTGTGCGAGACGGAGGGCACCGTAGGACAACACCATAAATAAAATATACAATCATACCAACCAAGATCACGATTAACCCATAGGACAAAACAGATCTACTCAAACATCATAGGATAGCCAAATATCATTGGGAAATAATATATGGAGTTGATGAAAGTGCATTATATCGACTAGAGGGGGGGGGGGGGGTGAATAGGCGATTTTTACAAATTCGTCACTGAGGAATTTCAAGGTGAGGAAATTCCTAAGCGACGAACTACTTAGCAGTGGAATAAGTACTCAGATGCAAGCATAACAGAGCAGTAGCACAACCATCATGATGAAATGAAAACAAGCACAGAGTACGAGTAGCGTAAACACAGGATAAGCAGGCTGAAGACAAACTGACTGAAGAAATTGAACTGAGGAAATTGAGAAAGTCTTCAGTCAAAGTCTTCAAACAGTAATGATCAAATACATAGCAAGTATGCGAGGAAATGAAAGGGTTGAGGAAATAGAACCAGTAGCTCGGTGAAGACAATGATTTGGTAGACCAGTTCCAACTGCTGTGACAGTTGTACGTCTGGTTGGAGCGGCTAGGTATTTAAACCTGAGGACACACAGTCCCGGACACCCAGTCCTGAACACACAGTCCAGGACACCTAGTCCTCACCGTATTCTCCTTGAGCTAAGGTCACACAGACCTCGCCCAACCACTCGTGGTAAGTCTTCAGGTGACTTCCAAACCTTCACATACTCGGTCACTCGGCAATCCATAATTTCCTCTTGGATGCTCTAGACCATGATGCCTAACCGTCTGGAGGATGCACAGTCCTCAAAGGTAACAAGCGTCGGTTCCACACAGGAACAATCTCTTCAGTGATGCTCAATCACTTTGGGTTTGTAGGTGTTTGGGTTTTTGGGTTTTTCCTCACTTGATGATTTTCGCTCAAAGTCCTCGGAGGATGGGATGCTCTAAATGACAAGTGTCAATCTATTTCTTGGAGCAGCCAACCAGCTAGTGGTTGAAGGGGGCGGCTATTTATAGCCTAGGGAGCAGCCCGACATGATAAGACATAAATGCCCTTCAATGATATGACCGTTAGGTGGGTAGATATTTTGGGACAGCTGGCACGTAGCACAGCAACGGTCGGAAATTTGAGTATCAAATTCCTTAGGGCTATCATAATCCTCACTTGTAGGCAATCCGCACTGGCGAATTTCTAACTCCTCAGTCAGAACAAATTCCTCAGAGAACAGAAGAACTTCGTCTCTGTCACTGAAGAACTTGACTAAACTGTATGAGATTTCCAATGGCTTCACTCGAAAGGATTGGGTAGGTGTAGGATTTTGAGTTGAGCATCACTTGGAAATTTTTCCTTAGTTTTACCTCGACCCCCTTTAACAGTATGGTGTTTCCTATGACTCAAGAAGAAGAAAATGGAACTACGAAAACAAAAGTCTTCACGCTTCATAATCCTCTCATGAATATCAAGTCTTCAGGGTCACACCAATTTCTTCACTTTCAAAGTCTTCAAGAAAACCAAAGTCTTCAGTTGAAGACATTCATTTTTAGGGGTCGACATTCATCGTAAATAACAAACTCCTCATAGACTTATAGACCTGTGTACACTCACAAACACATTAGACCCTTAACCTATAAGTCTTCAATACACCAAAATCACTAAGGGGCACTAGATGCACTTACAATCTCCCCCTTTTTGGTGATTGATGACAATATAGGTTAAGTTTTCAACGGGGATAAACATATGAAGTGTAAATACTAATATTGAGGAATTTGATTGCAAGATATAGAGGAACTCCCCCTGAAGATGTGCATATTTGAAGAATTTGCTTTGAAATAGCAAATGCACATTGTTGAGTAATATCATGGAGATCTCCTCCTATATCTTGAAATTCATACACGCATTTATATGATATGAAGAATTTGAAATGCATGATGAAATATGGTGTCTGACGGAATTCAGCATGCGTGCATTAAGGTACTTGAGGAAATAAGCATGCAGAAAGCAGTTCAAAAGTATCAGACCACCATAGGACTTAAGTTTACAACTCATCAGAGCAAACACCTCAGAAGAGCAAGAGTTAAAACTTAACAGAAATATAGCCCATATATAAGACCCGCTTGAAGACTAAACTCAAATTTCTCCCCCTTTGTCACCGAATGACCAAAAGGGACAAAAAATGAGGACTAACGCCCCTGAAGAATATCATCATCATGTCGATGGAGGAGCGCCAGCATTGTTGGGGTCGACTGTTGAGGTAGGGCCTGCCGCAGTGTCGTTCAAGTCTTCAGCTTCATCCGTCTCGCGCGATGAAGAATATGAACTGGCAACAAGCTGAGGAACTTTGACTTTCTTGAATTTCTTCGAAGGTGGCTGGGACCAGTCAAAGTCCTGTTGGAAGCCCATCTCCTTGAGTTCTTCAGCACTATGAAGATTAGACAGAATCGCCCAAGTGCGGTCAAAGACTTCATGCAAGTAGTAGTGATTCTTCTTCACAGTATTTTGAGTGACTGTCATGTTCTGAAGAATTGCACCACACTGACGCTTGACCCACTTGTGATTTCGATCAACTTTCTGATGAAGACTAAGGAGAAGTTCACGATCAGTCATCACACGCGGAGCTGTGGCTTGAGGATGATGTTCTGAAGCTTTGGCGGCAGAATCTTGAGTTGCAGAGTCATCATTGGTGGAATAGGAAGTAGCTTTGCGAAACTGTCCATCCAATGGACGAGTACCTTCATCAATAACAGCAGCCTTGCCCTTCTCGTCAGCTGAGGAAATAGTCCGTTTGAGGACTTCAATAGGGGGCAAATAGCTGAGATGATTTTGAAAGTCAGCCTTATAATGAATTGAAGACCTTGATCTGATGAATCTCATGATCCAGGGAGCATAAGGCTTCAACTCAAAAGGCGACAGAGCAGCATTGGCCAAAGTCCTCATGAAGAAATCGTGGTAGTTGATAGGAATACCGTGAAATGATATTAACAGCAGATCTTCATAATGCCAACAACTTCTTCATCATCAGAGTTGTGGCCCTTGATTGGACTGAGGGTTTTGGTCAATATGCGATAGACTGTCCTTGGCCACATAGAGCAATTCCTTGACGAGGAATTGGTCCTTGGAGCTTGGCCTGGCTTCAAAGGTTCATCAGCACTTGCATCAGATGATCAGACAGTTCAGGTTCAACATAGAGAAGCCTAGCACCTTCAGTGGGAGGACTGACGGGACGGCATGAAGCAATTCAGAGGCCGGGTGTTTGAAATGAGTATTATCGGTCATCCAGGTCAATAACCATGAATTGACATCATCAGCATTCCAGTAATGTGCAGCGTGGCGAAGAATTGAAGAATGAGTTCTTCATTCCAATCGCAGATGTCGGTGCAGAAATGGAGTAACCCAGCGTCATGAGAACACTGAGGACTGATGTGAAGCAGGGCAGCGATTCCATATCTACATGGGAATTTGCTCATGTTCAAAGATCTTATCCTTATCAACCAACAATGGATGAGTAGAAAGTTCATCTGGCTTCCAGTCCAGAAACGCTTGCGACGAAGACGAGCAGAGTCATAGGGATTGTAGTCAGTGAAGAATATGTGCTCGTTGAAGAAATCCTCAGCATTAAACTTCTGCTCTTGGAGTGAGGGTTCTGTGGTTGGGCTGAAGATTAACAGTTGAAGAATTTACAGCCTCTTGAGGTGTAGCCACTGGAGCCACGGCTGAGGAATTTCAGCAGAGCCTTGGCCTTCATTTCTTCAGACATATGTACATCAGCGCGTAGTGACTGGAACTTCTTCAGGTATAGAGTGAAGTGAAGCTTGACATTCATTAGAGCCCGTATGAATTTCTTCAGTTTGCACAGGAGACTGAGGAACATGAGTAGAGGGGTTGTCAGAGGTGAATTGGGGTGATGACTTTCCCAAAAGTCATCATTCAGAATAGGTGTTGTAGACCCAATATCCACATCCTCATCTTCTTCAGTTCCTTCGACGTCTGCCTCTTCAGCTGTGAACTGAGGCATGGGCGATGATACCAGGGGGTTGAAGGGAAAGTATCCACTTCAATTTCTTCATCCATCTGCTCTGTCGAAGCAGCAGAAGGATCTTCTTCATCAGATTTACTTGGAATTTCATATTCTCTCACAAAGGGAATGATCTCCTTTGATGGCATGCTTGATATTGGAATAGCATCAATTGGGTTTTCAGATGAACTCGTCAAAGTCTTCAATTCTTGGGGCTGAAGACTCTGAAGATGCAGATGCTTTCCTTTTCTTCACAGTGCTCGCTCCGCAGCCTTGGTTTTCTTCGCTTCTGATGCAGAAGGAAGGTTGATGCTTGTCATCGGTGCAGGAGGAGCAGAGGAAATTGGTTGAATTTCTTCAGGCACAACAGATGCAGTTGCCCTGGCTTGTTCAGATTCCTCAGGCACAGTAGCAGATGCTTCAAACTGGCCTGGATTGCTCTTCAGGCCAATATGGAGGTTGCCCTGGCATTTTCTTCAGAGACTGGAATTTCTTCATCAGCTCTGGCGCGCGCTTCATTTCTTCAGCAGACTGAACAGATGTTCCAGTCTGAGGAAATTTGGGTTGCGATGAAGCTGCAACACTTGGAGTAAATCCTTTTGCATTCTGACGAATCGACTTTGGCACCTAGCCAATCTGCATGGAATGCATGAAATTCATCACTGAGTGCTTTGATCTCACCGCTGCATAGTCACAAGTTCTTCAGGAGACATTTTCACAACATTGTTCTTCAGAAAACGCCCTTCTTGTACTGAGCCTTCTTCACCTGCCTGGCCTTTTCAAATTTCCATTTTTTCTTCATTTATGAAGGCCGTCACATATGACTTTGACCAGATGAGTGAGGTTTAATTCAGGCAAAGGTGTGTTAGGGTTCTTGTGCCATAGATCAAAAAATCAAGGATCTTCCTTGGATCCGCATGAGGGGCACCACTCACTGCCTTTGGCTCTAGCGGCCCTTTGTTGTCGATCTCTGATGAGCTCAACTAATTCTCATCATCAGCTTCGTCTTCGCTTGACGGAACCTGAAAGGCGACTTGCTTCTTGTGAGGACTTGGCCTTGTGCCTCGTCAGCAGTGGCCTTTTTCTTCAGCAAGGTCGGAGTTATTGAAGACTGAGGTGAGCTGAAGAACTTGAGAGACTCCTGAAGCAATTGAGATTCCAGTAGTTTTTGGCATGTGGCAAGATGCACAGGTGCTGAGGACTTTGCAAGGAGCAGTGAGGATTTTGCAACCGAGGGAGTTTGAGCTGCTTTGAGGAATTTGCTTGAGGAACAGGCCGTGAGGGCATTGCAGCTGAGGAACTGTCTTGACAGCTGATTCTTCATCATAGCCTTCTTAGGCTTGATAGCAGAGGCTAGCCTCGAGCGGGGCAGCAACAGAATCTTCATTGAATTTCTTACTGCCTCTTTAGCCACTTTGGCCAGTTGGCTTGATGCTAGCCCACTCCTGAGGAAATTCCTCACCTCTTCTGATGCTAGTGGGATCAGCTTCTTGGCCAGGAGCCAATGGAGGTCTTGGACATGGAGGGTTAACAGCAAATTTCTTCATGTACTTGGGAGTGACATAGCGATATTCCCTCCATTCTCTTGCCCATCTCCTCTCAATCTTCTGAATGCGCACTTTGCGCTGATTTTTGTTCTCCTTGCCATGAGTTGCTTCATCAGGAGTACAATATTCATCATAGATGTCATCAGAGGATCTCAAAAGCAGTATTTGTTTCTGGCCTCTTTCCTCCTTCTGAGGTCTTTACCATCAGCCATTTTCTTCACTTGAGGGTTTTGAACAATCGAATTTTCTGATGAGGTGTGCAATTTTTCTTCAAGGAACGCTGCAAATGAGTTAAGTTGATGAGAACCTAGAGATTCAGCAGCGGACATGTTGTACCTGTGAACGATATAGGTGCGAAGAGTTTGGAGAGGTCATATGCGTTCTCAGAAGATTTTCAAAAGTATCAAGTTTGAGAGATGACCAGGGGTGTCTTGAGGAATTTCACTAAGCATTTGACTTAGGTTCCAGAGTGTGTAGATTGAAAATCCACACAATTGAGGAATCTTGAGAAAAAACGTTGCTTAGAGAAACTGATCAAGGACAGAAGCAAGTTGTGTTTTAAGAACATGAAAGTTGAAGAATAAACACCTTTTGAAGATTTTGTGGAAATCATCAGAATCACACGGGCAGTAAAAAAAATTTTATTACCCTGACGAAGAACACGACGAACTGAGAGTGGCAGTGGAGATGTTCGTCCGTTCAGATCTTCCACGCCCTAACTTGGCGATGGAAAACAGCTACGGCGGCGGTGGAGTGAGGATTTCCGCGCCGGCGTGAGTACGACGCGACGAGGTCGAGGCAGTGAAGCTCTTCCTCACCGGCGACGATGGAGTTGTAGCGGCGGCGCTAGGTCTGAGGGCTCGAGCGAGGGAGTAAGATCGAGGGGGTAAATGAGCTCTGAGGAGGGTGAGGGGTATTTATAGCAGAGGTGTGAAAAACCGCTCGTTCGAAGAAAATGGACAAACGTGCCCCTGACCTTCTCATCCTAGCGACATGTGTCACCCACGAACTGTGAAGTGGAGATCGTGTTAGATCGCGGGGAATAGATAAATCTTATCGAGGGATAAGGAACGGTTTGAACGGCAAAAGCCGAAAATTCAGATAAGAATATTTTAATGTTTCGTTCGCAAATTCTTCAGCTGTCAAGACACAGTGAAGACTTTGAAGCGGTTTCAAATAGAACGCACATGAAGAATTTGAGAACGGACTGGATTGAGTTAGATAGAGGGGGAACGGGTCCGATCACATTCACTAGAAGAAAAAACAACTTGAGAATTAGCAATAAGTGAATGCTGTAGAGGACAGAAAACTCAAATATATATATATATATCAATGAAGAACACAGACGGAAAGAGTGAAGATTTTGCAAAGTTGAAGAATTTGAAAATTTGAAGAATTTGCACAATGATGAAAAACTCAAATTTTGAAGATTTTCAACTTTTGTGGTGGCGTGACCCACCAATGTAAGAATGATGATTTCAGACACCCGCGTACAATTGTCGTAGGGCTCTGAGAATCAAATTCTTCATTAATTTCTTCACACTTAGAGGGTTAGTCTTCATTGATTGAAGAAAAACGTTTCTTCGTGTGTTGCACATCTAAGTCATCAATTTGCATAAGTGTTAGGATGTGTGTCCTTTTCAAAGGACATTCGAAGATTCTAAGATATTTAGCTCACACCGCAACTTGCTAAATCTCTTCTCATCCAAGGGCTTTGTGAAGATATCCGCTAGCTGTTCTTCAGACTTCACGGGATCAATAGAGATGTCACCCTTCAACACATGATCTCGAAGAAAATGATGACGAATCTCGATGTGCTTTGTCTTCGAGTGCTGAACTGGGTTATGTGCAATTTTGATGGCACTCTCGTTGTCGCAGTAGAGTGGCACATTCTTCACATTGATGCCGTAGTCCTTGAGGGTTTGCTTCATCCATAGCAATTGAGCACAACAAGAACCAACAGCAATATACTCAGCTTCAGCAGTAGAGAGTGATACGCAGTTCTGCTTCTTCGAGGACCAACATACTAAGGATCGTCCGAGGAAATGGCATGTGCCTGAAGTTGACTTGCGGTCCACACGATCACCGGCATAGTCAGAGTCAGAATATCCAATGAGATAAAAAACCGAGCCCTTGGGATACCATAATCCAAGTGTTGGAGTGTGAGCTAGATATCGAAGAATATGTTTCACAGCCTTATAGTGTGATTCCTTCGGTGTAGCTTGAAAATGGGCACACATGCAAACACTAAGCATAATATCCGGCCTAGATGCACATAGGTACAATAAAGAACCAATCATGGAGCGGTATACCTTTTGATCGAAGTCTATTCCATTTTCATCAGTGCATAGATGGCCATTTGTGGGCATAGGGATTTTGACGCCTCTGCATTCTTGCATACCGAATTTTCTCAGAACGTCCTTGAGGTATTTCTCTTGAGAAATGAAAATGCCATTATGTTGTTGACGAATTTGAAGACCTAAGAAGAATTTCAATTCTCCCATCATGGACATTTGATATTCCTCACTCATCATGTAAGCAAATTCGTCACTGTAATGTTGGTTAGTACAACCAAAGATAATATCATCAACATATATTTGGCACACGAATAATTCAACATCATAGGTTTTGGTGAAAAGAGTTGGGTCGAGTGAACCGGGTTTGAAGCCTTTCTTCATGAGGAATTCCTTCAGAGTATCATACCACGCCCGAGGGGCCTGCTTGAGGCCATAGAGGGCCTTATTGAGTCTGAAGACTTTGTCAGGATGTTTAGGATCTTCAAAACCTGGGGGTTGAGCAACATATACTTCTTCCTCAAGCTTACCATTGAGGAATGCACTTTTCACATCCATTTGATATAAGATGATATTATGATGGTTAGCATAAGCAAGCAATATGTGAATAGCCTCAAGTCTAGCAACAGGTGCAAAAGTCTCATCGAAATCAATTCCTTCAACCTGTGTGTAGCCTTGAGCTACAAGACGAGCCTTGTTCCTCACCACTAGGCCATTTTCATCTTGCTTGTTGCGGTAGATCTATTTGGTACCGATGATATTGTGCTTGCATGGGTCCGGTCGCTTGACAAGCTCCCACACATAGTTCAGCTAGAATTGATGTAATTCCTCTTGCATTGCTTGAATCCATTCAGGCTCCAGAAATGCCTCATCAACTTTGGTGGGCTCTGTGATAGAGACGAAAGCAAAATGCCCACAAAAGTTAGATAAATGTGAAGCTTTTGAGCGAGTCAGAGGACCTGGTGCGTTGATGTCGTTGATGATTCTCTCAATCTGTACTTCATTTGCAACGCGGGGATGAGCAGGTTGACGACTTTGATTTGGCTCAGCATTTTCTTCAGAGCCATTTTCTTCAGATGCACCAGCATGCTGTTCTTCATGTTCTGGACATGATTTCTTCAAGCAGATTCTTCGGTAGAATGACATCCTCAGAGCTTTGAACTTGATGGTTTCCTCAGGCGTCTTTTCATCTAGCACAGGAGGTAGGTGCTCTCTTTGCGAGCCGTTAGTTTCATCGAACCGCACCTACAGTTTCAACAACCTTGTTGTGATAGGCATTGAAGACCCTGTAGGTGTGCGAGTCCTTTCCGTAACCAAGCATAAAACCTTCATGTGCTTTCGGTGCAAATTTAGAATTGTGATGTGGATCTCTAATCCAGCATTTACACCGAAGACTTTGAAATAACTCACATTGGATTTCTTGTCAGTGAGGAGTTATATGAGGTCTTCTTGAAGAATTTGTGAAGATATCCTGTTGATGATGTGGCATGCAGTATCAATTGCCTCAGGCCAGAAGTGACGAGGGTGTCTTGTATTCATCAAGCATGGTGCGCCCATCTCAACAAGAGTCCTGTTCTTGCGCTCCCAAACGCCATTCTGCTGAGGAGTGTAGGGGCAGATAGCTCATGATTAAACCAAGTTCATTCGAGATAGTCATCAAGACCAGTATTCTTGAACTCAGTCCCATTGTCACTACGTATATGCTTGATCTTCACGCCGAAATTCGTCGAAGCCCTTGAGGAAAATCGTCTGAAGACTTCCTGCACTTCAGTCTTGTAAGTAATGACATGCACCCATGTGTAACGAGAATAGTCATCAACAATGACAAAGCCATATAGAGATGCTGCATTTGTTAGTGTGGCATAATGAGTAGGGCCAAAGAGATCCATATGAAGCAATTCAAAAGGACGAGAAGTAGTCATGATAGTCTTCGAGGGGTGCTTGGCTCTGGTCATCTTTCCAGCCTCACAAGCCCCACAAAGATGATCTTTGAGGAATTTGACACCCTCGATGCTAATGACGTGCTTTTTCTTCACGAGCGTGTGTAAGTTCCTCATGCCAGCATGACTTTATCCATGTGTCGATCCTTTGAGATTGCAACCCTACCTAGACCCAATACCTTGCTTTTGCCTTTGTCAGCGTAGGTGATATGCTTCAAGTGTGATGGAGATAAAGGAGTGTTCATCAGTAAGCTCTTGTCACCGGTCATGTGATTTGTACATCCACTATCGATGACCCACTCAGTAGCTTTGGGTAAATCATCCTGCAGATGAATTAGTGCATCTTACGAACTCATATACTTCAGAGTGAAGAATATGACATCAAATTCATCAGACATATTTCATCAATTAAAGCAACATATGTATATATAGCAATGTGAGGACGTGAGAAATGAATAAATCATTTCTTCATGATTAGCTTGCGTCCTTTCAAGCATTTCAGGTCTCCAGCAAATTCTTCAGACGATTTAGTTCGTCTGGAGACCTGACCCTGCATAAGAGATTAGTTCCTTTTCTTCACCACCCACATCTGGAGGGGTGGCAAAGAGTTCATCATTCTGCGAGCTCCATAAGAGAAAGGTGGCATAGACGCCAGACCACTTCGTTTCACATAAGAGGGGTTAGGGTAAGCATATGAATAAGCAGAGAAATTCTTCGAGGACTTATGAACATAATGATTTGAAGAATAATGCATATATTCATAGCACTTAGGCTTTCCCTGCGAAACAGAAGTGTTAGCACGATGATGTTCATGTGAGGACTTTGATCCATGTGAGGAATTTGATTCATATGAAGAATTTGATCTGGGGTTCTTATTCTTCACAGGTGGTGTCATGAGGACATTCACCTGAAGACTTTCAAGGCACTTTTTGGGAACCCAGATTTTCTTCATAGGGGGACCATTCCTGCAGTTAGATCCAACATATCTAGCAAATACCTCACCATTCTGATTTTTGAACAGTTTATAGTTGGAGTCAAATGACTCATCAGATGAATATGAGGATTCACAAGTAAAGCCAGATAAAGTGGATGGATCTACGGGAGGTCCCTTCGCAGCAACCCATGAGGTTTTGGGATACTGCTCCGGTTTCCAGTAGGTTCCATCAGCATTGAGTTTCCTCTCAAAGGCAATACCCTCTTTCCTAGGGTTCCTGTTCAAGATCTGCTTTTTGAGCACATCACAAAGACTCTGATGCCCTTTGAGGCTTTTGTACATGCCTGTCACATACAATTCCTTCAACCCTGCATTTTCGTCAGTGATACTAGTGGTATCCTCAGATGAGGAATTTGTGACCACAGAGATAGTTGAAGAATTTGCAGCAATAGAAGCATTTGAACATTCAGGTGAAGAATTAGCAGTTTCACGTTCAATGCATTTCAAGCATGGTGGAATAAATTCTTCCTGAGCGGAACTGATCTGTTGAGCAAGCAAAGAATCATTTTCCTTCTGAAGATCTTCATGACTCACCCTTAGCTTCTCAAGATCTTGCTTTCTTTGAAGAAATTCATAAGAAAGCTTCTCATGATCGGCTAGGAGAGTTTCATGACGACCTTGAAGGTTGTCAAACTTAGACTGTAGTTGCTGAAGATTATCAGTTAGTGTTTGAGTTCGATCCATTTCCTCACCTAACAGATCATCGCTTTTGTCTAGCATATTTTGAACCTTTTCCAAAGCCTTTTGTTGTTTAACAGCAATATTAGCAAGTTTGGAATAGCTGGGTTTGAGGTTTTCATCAGATTCATCCTCACTTGATTCAGAGGAGGGATATTTGAATACCTTGGCACCTTTTGCCATGAAGCAATAGGTGGGAGCATAGTCATCGTTGCCGTCATCAGCAGTGTTGGGGAAGCCATTTTCCTCAGTGTTGAAGATGGACTTGCTAACGTAAGCAGTAGCGAGGGCTAGGCTCGCCACACCAGAGTCTGACTCCTCAGATGCCTCCTCTTCCTCATGTTCCTCAGATTCAGCTTCAGAGTCCATTTCCTTGCCAATGAATGCCCGAGCTTTCTTGGAGCTGCTCTTCTTGTGAGATGAAGACTTTGAAGATCTTGAGGATGAGGACTTTGAAGATTTCTTCTTCCTCTTAGAGTCATCTGAACTATCATCCTTGTATTTCTTCTTCTTTGATTCCTTCTCCCACTGAAGACAATCAGTAATGTAGTGACCAGGTTTCTTGCATTTATGGCAAGTTCTCTTCTTGTAATCACGGGATGAGGAATCTGATTTCATGTCATCACCTCTTGAGGATTTTCCAAATCGGCCACGTCTAGAGAACTTCTGGAATTTCCTCACGAGCATTGCTAGCTCCTGACTCAGTTCTTCAGGATCACCAAGGCTGCTACCAGAATCTTCATCTTCAGATTCAGAGACTGCCTTGGCTTTCAGTGCACGAGATCTACCATAGCTCGGTCCGTAGAGATCTCTCTTCTCAGCTAGTTGGAATTCATGAGTATTTAGCCTCTCGAGGATATCAGCAAGATCAAGCGACTTGTAGTCACCACGTTCTTGAATCATCAGTGCCAGTGTATCGAATGAAGAATCGAGTGACCTCAGCAATTTCTTCACCACCTCATGGTCGGTGATGTCAGTGGCACCCAGTGCTTGAAGCTCGTTTGAAATGTCAGTGAGGCGATCAAAGGTTTGCTGAACATTTTCGTTGTCGAGTCTTTTGAAGCGGTTGAAGAGATTGCGAAGAACGTCAACTCGAGAGTCACGTTGAGTTGAGACTCCTTCGTTGACCTTGGACAGCCTATCCCAGATAAGCTTAGCTGTCTCCAAAGCACTCACTCTGCCATACTGCCCTTTGCTCAGATGGCCACATATGATATTCTTCGCTTGAGAGTCGAGTTGCTTGAATCTCTTCACATCAGCAGCGTTTACGGAAGGAGTGATAGAGGGAACACCCTTTTCCACAACATACCAGAGATCGTTGTCAATTGCCTCAAGATGCATGCGCATCTTGTTCTTCCAGTAGGGGTAGTCCGTCCCATCGAAGGTAGGACACCTAGCTGAGACCTTGATCATGCCTGCAGTCGACATAACTAAAACTCCAGGTGGTTAAACCAAAATCACACAGAACAAGGGAGTACCTTGCTCTGATACCAATTGAAAGTGCGTTATATCGACTAGAGGGGGGGTGAATAGGCGATTTTTACAAATTCGTCACTGAGGAATTTCAAGGTGAGGAAATTCCTAAGCGACGAACTACTTAGCAGTGGAATAAGTACTCAGATGCAAGCATAACAGAGCAGTAGCACAGTCATCATGATGAAATGAAAACAAGCACAGAGTACGAGTAGCGTAAACACAGGATAAGCAGGCTGAAGACAAACTGACTGAAGAAATTGAACTGAGGAAATTGAGAAAGTCTTCAGTCAAAGTCTTCAAACAGTAATGATCAAATACATAGCAAGTATGCGAGGAAATGAAAGGGTTGAGGAAATAGAACCAGTAGCTCGGTGAAGACAATGATTTGGTAGACCAGTTCCAACTGCTGTGACAGTTGTACGTCTGGTTGGAGCGGCTAGGTATTTAAACCTGAGGACACACAGTCCCGGACACCCAGTCCTGAACACACAGTCCAGGACACCTAGTCCTCACCGTATTCTCCTTGAGCTAAGGTCACATAGACCTCGCCCAACCACTCGTGGTAAGTCTTCAGGTGACTTCCAAACCTTCACATACTCGGTCACTCGGCAATCCACAATTTCCTCTTGGATGCTCTAGACCATGACGCCTAACCGTCTGGAGGATGCACAGTCCTCAAAGGTAACAAGCGTCGGTTCTACACAGGAACAATCTCTTCAGTGATGCTCAATCACTTTGGGTTTGTAGGTGTTTGGGTTTTTCCTCACTTGATGATTTTCGCTCAAAGTCCTCGGAGGATGGGATGCTCTAAATGACAAGTGTCAATCTATTTCTTGGAGCAGCCAACCAGCTAGTGGTTGAAGGGGGCGGCTATTTATAGCCTAGGGAGCAGCCCGACATGATAAGACATAAATGCCCTTCAATGATATGACCGTTAGGTGGGTAGATATTTTGGGACAGCTGGCACGTAGCACAGCAACGGTCGGAAATTTGAGTATCAAATTCCTCAGGGCTATCATAATCCTCACTTGTAGGCAATCCGCACTGGCGAATTTCTAACTCCTCAGTCAGAACAAATTCCTCAGAGAACAGAAGAACTTCGTCTCTGTCACTGAAGAACTTGACTAAACTGTATGAGATTTCCAATGGCTTCACTCGAAAGGATTGGGTAGGTGTAGGATTTTGAGTTGAGCATCACTTGGAAATTTTTCCTTAGTTTTACCTCGACCCCCTTTAACAGTACGGTGTTTCCTATGACTCAAGAAGAAGAAAATGAAACTACGAAAACAAAAGTCTTCATGCTTCATAATCCTCGCATGAATATCAAGTCTTTAGGGTCACACCAATTTCTTCACTTTCAAAGTCTTCAAGAAAACCAAAGTCTTCAGTTGAAGACATTCATTTTTAGGGGTCGACATTCATCGTAAGTAACAAACTCCTCATAGACTTATAGACCTGTGTACACTCACAAACACATTAGACCCTTAACCTATAAGTCTTCAATACACCAAAATCACTAAGGGGCACTAGATGCACTTACAGTTGAGCACCATGTTTAAGTAGAGATTATAGTGGGGATAAGAGGTGTTACACCGCTGCATAGAGGGGGAGAAAGTTGGTGTAGACGGTAGCAAGATTGTTGATGTAGATTGCCGTCACGATCCTAGCCCCGGCGGCACTCCGGCGCCACCGGGAGAGAGGGGGAGAGAGACCCCCTCCTTCTTCTTCTTCCTTGGCCTCCCCCTAGATGCGAGGAGAGTTCCCCCTCTGGTCCATGGCCTCCATGGTGGCGGAGGGGCAGGAGCCCCTCCGAGATTGGATCTCCCTCTCTATTCTCTTCTGTTTCGCGTTCCCCAGATCTGGCCCTTCACGGTTTCTTATATTCCCGGAGATCCGTAACTCCGATTGCGCTGAGATTTTAACACGATTTTTTCCCATAAATTATCTTTCTTGCGCCAGAAGAAGGGCTCCAACCGACGTTCGAGGAGGGCACAAGACACCAGGGCGCGCCTGGGGCCTGGGGCGCGCCCTGGTGGGTTGTGGGCACTGTGGGCCCCCGTTTGCGTTTATTCCACCTCCCAAAAATCACATAAATTCCAAAATAATTCTCCGTAAATTTTTATCGCGTTTGGACTTGATATGAATTTTCTACGATACAAAAAACAGGAACTGGCACTGGGCACTGGATCAATAGGTTTGTACAATAAATCATATAAAATGTTGCCAAAAATATGTGAAAGTTGTATAATATTGGCATGAAACAATCAAAAATTATAGATACGACGGAGACGTATCAGCATCCCGAAGCTTAATTCCTGCTCGTCCTCGAGTAGGTAAATGATAAAAAGATAATTTTTGATGTGGAATGCTACCTAGCATAAACTTGATCATATATCTAATCATGGCATGAATATTAAGACAAGAGTGATTCAAAGCAATAGTCTATAATTTGACATAAAGTCATCAATACTCAGGCATCCCAACAAACAATCATGTATTTCAAAATATCAACGTTAAAGAAAGCTATCCCTACAAAATCATATAGTCTTGTCATGCTCTGTCTTCTTAACACAAAGTATTTATCATGCACAACCCCGATGACAAGCCGAGAAATTGGTTCATACTTTTTAACGCGCTTCAGCTTTTTCAACCCTCACGCAATACATGAGCGCAAGCCATGGATATAGCACTATGGGTGGAATAGAGTATAATGATAGGGGTAAATATAGAGAAGACAAAAAAGTAAGAAAGTCTCACATCGATGCGGCTATCCAACGGGCTATGGAGATGCCCATCAATCGATATCAATGCGAGGAGTAGGGATTGCCATGCAACCCATGCACTAAGAGCTATAAGTGTATGAAAGCTCAATATGAAAACTAAGTGGGTGTGCATCTAATCCTATAATGAAAAATTCCCACTAGTATATGAAAGTGACAACATAGGAGACTCTCCATATGAAAAACATGGTGCTACTTTGAAGCACAAGTGTGGAACTAGCATGCCCCTTCTCTCTTTGTATTTTTTTCCTTTTTTTTCTTATTTTTTTTCTTTTTTTTTTCTTTTTTTTCTCTCATTGTCCGGAGTCTCATCTCGACTTGTGGGGGAATCATAGTCTCCATCATCCTTTCTCACTGGGGCAATGCTCTAATAATGAAAATTGATGATCATCACACTTCTATTTACTTATAACTCAAAAGAAATAAAAATTACAACTCGATACCTATACCAAAATATGACTCTATATGAATGCCTCTGGCAATACCAGGATGTGCAATGATCTAGTGTAACATGTATAAAAAATGATGCACGGTGGCTGAGCCACAACTACTATGTCAGCTATATGATCATGCAAAGCAATATGACAATGAATGCTCAAGTCATCAAAACGGAAGCGGTGGAAGTTGCATGGCAATATATCTCGGAATGGCTATGGAAGGGCCATAATAGGTAGGTATGGTGGCTGTTTTGAGGAAGATATAACAAGGCTTATGTGTGATAGAGCGTATCATATCACGGGGTTTGGATGCACCGGCGAAGTTTGCACCGACTCTCGAGGTGAGAAAGGGCAATGCACGGTACCGTAGAGGCTAGCAAATTGCGGAAAGGTAAGAGTGCGTATAATCCATGGACTCACATTAGTCACAAAGAACTCATATACTTATTGCAAAAGTTTATTAGCCCTCGAAGCAAAGTACTACTATGCATGCCCCTAGGGGGATAGATTGGTAGGAAAAGACCATCGCTCGTCCCCGACCGCCACTCATAAGGAAGATAATCAATAATAAATCATGCTCCAACTTCATAGCATAACGGGAGACTATACGTGCATGCTTCGGGAATCACAAACCTTAACACCAATATTCTTACTAACCACAACCATTTACTAGTACCTCCCACATATTACCATCTCTATATCGCAAAACTATTGCAAGGAATCAAACATATCATATTCAGTGATCCATAAGTTTTATGTACGATTTTATGACTAACCATGCAAATGACCAATTCCTGTTGACTCTCTAAATTGATATAAGTGAAGCATGAGAGTTTAATTATTTCTACAAAAGACCATGCTCTAACAAATATAAGTGAAGCAAAAGAGCATTCTACAAATAACGGTTTTCTATGTGAAGAGAAATAGGCAATCCAAACTTCAAATGATATAAGTGAAGCACATGAAGCATTCTATAAAGCCACACTCAAAAGATATAAGTGAAGTGCAATTAGCATTCTATAAATCGACCATGGACTATCTCATACCAGCATGGTGCATAAAATAAAAATGAAAAATAAACACAAAAGACGCTCCAAGATTCACACATATCACACGAACGAAACGAAGACGAAAACATACCGATACTTGTTGAAGAAAGATGGGATGCCTTCCGGGGCATCCCCAAGCTTAGACACTTGAGTATCCTTGAATATTTACTTGGGGTTCCTTGGGCATCCCCAAGCTTGAGCTCTTGCCTCTCCTCCTTCTTCTCATATCAAGACCTCCTCGATCTTTGATCACTTCATCCACACAAAACTCAACAGAAAACTGGTGAGATCCGTTAGTATAATAATGCAAATCACTACTCTAAGTACTGTTGCAAACCAATTCATATTTTGTTTTTGAATTGTAGGTACTGTAATATAACTTTTCCATGGCTTATACCACCGATAAAAATCGATAGTTTCATCAAAACAAGCAAAACAATGCATCAAAAACAGAATCTGTCTTAAACAGGACAGTCTGTAGCAATGTGAACACCTACCATACTTCTGTTACTCCAAAAATTCTGAAAAATTAGGAAAAAATAAAATTTTTGTATAGAAATACTGTACAAAAAGTTTCAGAAACTTTCGACGTTCCAGTAAAAAATGTAAAATCATGTACTACAGCCAAAGTTTCTGTTTTTGCACCGCACATACCAACAAGCAATCTAATCATCCTAAAGGCAAATCTTGGCACATTATTTTTATAATACAATGGATTTGTACAAGGGGATAATTATTTTTGTGAGAATCTTCATGAAAAATTTACATTGTTTCCATGAGCATGAACACAAGCGTTCAAGGTCGACCCTCACTTCTCCAATGCATCACCTTTCAATCGCTTCTCTTTTTGTGAAGTTTTAAGGTTTCCCTCTATATTTTTTTGTTTTTAAACTTTATAAAAGCACTCAACAGAAATAAATGACTCTCTAAAACTTCCGGGTTGTCTCCCTGGCAGCACTTTCTTTAAAGCTATTAAGCTAGGCATAAAGTGCTCAAGTAATGAATCCACCCGGATCCCAAGGTATATCAAAGCCAATTTTAATTAACAATGATTTGGCATTTAGTAGTGAGCACAAAGCAACATATATCATGCAATGACGAAGTCTAACTCTCTTCCTATGCATCGGCATGTCATACAAGAACAATTCATGCACATCAAGTAAAGGCCAATACATAGCATAAGCAGTTTCTTGCAATTTTTTCGTGTTAGAAACATAGAGAGGTGGAGATATAGTTCCTCGCTCATAATAATTGCAAGTAGGAGCAGCAAGCACATGCATATTATATTCATCAAAATCATCATGTGTAGTAGCAAAACGCAACCCATCAATATAATCCTTAATAAGAGCAAACTTCTCCCATATAGTGTAGTTTGGAGAATTCAAAAAGATAATAGGACTATCATGTGTGGGTGCAATAGAAATAATTTCATTCTTAACATAAGGAACTATAGCAAGTTCATCTCCATATGCATAATTCATATTGGCATCAAGGCCACAAGCATAGCAAGCATCAAGTTCATCAAAAAGGGATATTTCAAATGAATCAACGGGATCATAGCAATTATCATAGCATTCATCCTTCGGTAAGAACGAAGGGGCATTAAACAATGTATGAGTTGAAGAGTTACTCTCATTAGAAGGTGGGCACGGGTGATCAATCCGCTCTTCCTCCGCTTGTTCTTCGCTCTCCTCATCATCTTTTTCATCCAATGAGCTCACAGTTTCATCAATTTCTTCTTCCATAGACTCCTGCAAAATATTAGTTTCTTCTTGGACAGCAGAGACTTTCTCAATAAATACATCAATATCGTAATTGAATTTATAATTGTCATAGCAATATTTAAGGATAGCAAAATTTTCAGGTCTATAAACTGAATCATCAAAATCTTCAAACTTTTCAAACAAAGATTCAATTTCATAAGCACCCTTAAAAGCAACAAATTATTCTATTCGTTCCGCATCATAGTAATCATATCTACCATTAGCATAAGAAGCTAAGGTTTCATTGTCATTAAATTTGCATGAAAAGGGAAGGTGTGGAGCATTCATCCTAGAGCAACAAGTATAATTATATCTAGAGCATAGATTCCAAGCATACCATTTCAACATATGAATTTGATCCCATAAGAGTTTCCCTTTTTGTGTCAAGTGATAATCCCTAAAGTATTCACGTTGATCCAACGTGTCTCCCATTATCAAGTTGAATGGGGTTTTCTCAGGATTTTCAAAGTGGTGCATAATATCTTTCACATAACGAGCATCGAGGGTTTTAGGAGGTTCCCCATCTCCATGAGTAGCAAGTACCACTAATTTTTTTGGTGTTTCGTGTTCCATATCCATAACTAAAGATAGAGAACATCTTAGAACAGGAAATAAAAACTACTTAGTGATAAAGCAAACAAGCACACACAAGAATATTCACTCCACGCTATTGCTCCCAGGCAACGACGCCAGAAAAAGGTCTTGATAACCCACAAGTATAGGGGATCGTTTGTAGCCTTCTACGATAAATAAGAGTGTCGAACCCAACGAGGAGCTAAAGGCAGAACAAATATTCCCTCAAGTTCTATCGACCACCGATAGAACTCTACGCACACTTAACATTTGCTTTACCTAGAACAAGTATGAAACTAATTTGCAAGAATAAAACTACGAGTACTTTGCGAGAATAAAAACTACGAATAAATTGCAAGGTAATAAAAGTGGATAGCTTTTGTCAACAAGAAAGTCATTTGTCCCTAGGCAATCGATAACAAGTACCGGTAATCATTCTTGTAATTTTATATGAGGGAGAGGCATGAGCTAACATACTTTCTCTACTTGGATCATATGCACTTATGATTGGACCCCTAGCAAGCATCCGCAACTACTAAAGATCATTAAGGTCGTGAAACCCAACCATAGCATTAAGTATCAAGTCCTCTTTACTCCCATACGCCACAACCCACTTACTCGGGTTTAAGCTTCTGTCACTCTCGCAACCCACCATAAGCGAATCATGAA
This sequence comes from Thinopyrum elongatum, assembly GCA_011799875.1. NCBI lineage: Eukaryota > Viridiplantae > Streptophyta > Magnoliopsida > Poales > Poaceae > Thinopyrum > Thinopyrum elongatum. The sequence continues at coordinate 505,557,347 of CM022301.1, read as the reverse complement.
CATATTACAACACCCTACAGCGGGGATCCCTCACGTTTGCGCGAGATGGAGGGCACCATAGGACAGCACCATAAATAAAATATACAATCATACTAACCAAGATCACGATTAACCCATAGGACAAAACAGATCTACTCAAACATCATAGGATAGCCAAAATCATTGGGAAATAATATATGAGTTGAGCACCATGTTTAAGTAGAGATTACAGCGGGGGGAAGAGGTGTTACACAGCTGCATACAGGGGGAGAAAGTTGGTGTAGACGGTAGCAAGATTGTTGATGTAGATCGCCGTCATGATCCTAGCCCCGACGGCACTCCGGCGCCACCGGGAGAGAGGGGGAGAGAGCCCCCCTCCTTCTTCTTCTTCCTTGGCCTCCCCCCTAGATGGGAGGAGAGCTCCCCCTCTGGTCCATGGCCTCCATGGTGGTTGAGGGGCATGAGCCCCTCCGAGATTGGATCTCCCTCTCTGTTCTCTTCTGTTTCGCGTTCCCCAGATCTGGCCCTTCACGGTTTCTTATATTCCCGGAGATCCGTAACTCCGATTGCACTGAGATTTTAACACGATTTTTTTCCATAAATTATATTTCTTGCGCCAGAAGAAGGGCTCCAACCGACGTTCAAGGAGGGCACAAGACACCAAGGCGCGCCTGGGGCCTGGGCACGCCCTGGTGGGTTGTGGGCACTGTGGGCCCCCGTTTGCATTGATTCACCTCCCAAAAATCACATAAATTCCAAAATAATTCTCCGTAAATTTTTATCGCGTTTGGACTTCGTTTGATATGGATTTTCTACGATACAAAAAACATGCAAAAAACAGGAACTGGCACTGGGCACTGGATCAATAGGTTAGTCCAATAAATCATATAAAAAGTTGCCAAAAATATGTGAAAGTTGTATAATATTGGCATGAAACAATCAAAAATTATAGATACGATGGAGACGTATCAGGCCCACAAGCCCTAGGGGCGCGCCCCTACCCTGGGCACAACCAAGGGGCTTGTGGCCACCCGGTAAGGTGGTTGGTGCCCTTCTTTCACCGCAAGAAAGATAATATCCGGATTAAAACCGTGTTAAAATTTCAGCCCAATTGGAGTTACAGATCTCCGGGAATTTAAGAAACGGTGAAAGGGCAGAAAACAGGAACGCAAAATAGAAGAGAAATAGAGAGAGACATCCAATCTCGGAGGGTCTCTCGCCCCTCTGCCGCCATGGAGGCCAAGGACCAGAGGGGAAACCCTCCTCCCATCTAGGGGGGAGGCCAAGGAAGAAGAAGAAGAAGAAGGAGGGGGCCTCTCTCTCCCTCTCTCCCGGTGGCGCCGGAACTCCGCCGGGGCCATCATCGTGACAGTGATCTACACCAACAACTTTGCCGCCGTCATCACCAACTCTCTCCCCCTCTATGCAGTGGTGTAACACCTCTTCTCCCTGCTGTAATATCTACTTAAACATGGTGCTCAACGCTATATATTATTTCCCAATGATGTATGTCTATCCTATGATGTTTGAGTAGATCTGTTTTGTCCTATGGGTTGATTGATGATCATGATTGGTTTGAGTTGTATGTTTTATTATTGGTGTTGTCCTATGGTGCTCTCCATGTCGTGCAAGAGTGAGGGATCCCCGCTGTAGGGTTTGCAATATGTTCATGATTCAATTATGGTGGGTGGTGTGAGTGACAGAAGCACAGACCCGAGTAAGTAGGTTGTTTGCGTATGGGAGTAAAGAGGACTTGATACTTTAATGCTATGGTTGGGTTTTACCTTAATGATCTTTAGTAGTTGCGGATGCTTGCTAGAGTTCCAACCATAAGTGCATATGATCCAAGTAGAGAAAGTATGTTAGCTTATGCCTCTCCCTCATATAAAATTGCAATAATGATTACCGGTCTAGTTATCGATTGCCTAGGGACAAATAACTTTCTTGTGACAAAAAGCTCTCTACTAAAACTAACTTAGTTGTTTCTTTATCTAAACAGCCCCTAGCTTTTATTTTCGTGTTCTTTATTATCTTGCAAACCATCCCTTTACACCTAAAATGTACTTCTAGTTTCATACTTGTTCTAGGTAAAGCGAACGTAAAGTGTGCGTAGAGTTGTATTGGTGGTCGATAGAACTTGAGGGAATATTTGTTCTACCTTCAGCTCCCCATTGGGTTTGACACTCTTACTTAACGATAAAGGCCACAATTGATCCCATATACTTGTGAGTTATCATTAGACAACGGCGAACCTGTGAACTATGAAGAAGCTATGATGAGCCCAGATTCCGACAAATGGCTTGAGGCCATGAAATTTGAGATAGGATCCATGTATGAGAACAAAGTATGGACTTTGGTGGACTTACCCGATGATCGGCAGGCCATTGAAAATAAATGGATCTTCAAGAGGAAGACGAACGCTGATGGTAATATCACTATCTATAAAGCTCGAGTTGTCGCGAAAGGTTTTCGACAAGTTCAAGTGGTTGACTACGATGAGACTTTCTCACCCGTAGCGATGCTTAAGTCCGTCTGAATGATGTTAGCAATTGCCGCATTTTATGATTAGGAAATCTGACAAATGGACGTCAAAACTGCATTCCTTAACGGATTTCTTAAAGAAGCATTGTATATGATGCAACCAAAAGGTTTTGTCGATCCTAAAGGTGCTAACAAAGTGTGCGACCTCTAGCCATCCATCTATGGACTGGTGCAAGCATCTCGGAGTTGGAATATACGATTTGATGAGGTGATCAAAGCATATGGTTTTATACAGACTTACGGTGAAGCCTGTATTTTAAAGAAAGTGAGTGGGAGCTCTATAGCATTTCTGATATTATATGTGGATGACATATTGTTGATTGGAAATGATATAGAATTTGTGGATAGCATAAAAGGATAATTGAATAAGAATTTTTTAATGAAATACCTCGGTGAAGCTGCTTATATATTGGGCATCAAGATCTATAGGAATAGATCGAGACACTTAATAGGACTTTCACAAAGCACATACCTTGGTAAAGTTTTGAAGAAGTTCAAAATGGATCAGTCTAAGAAAGGGTTCTTGCTTGTGTTGCAAGATGTGAAGTTGAGTAAGACTCAAAGCCCGACCACAACAGAAGATAGAGAGAGAATGAAAGTCATTCCCTATGCCTCAGCCATAGGTTCTATAAAGTATGCCATGCTGCATACCAAACCTGTTGTGTGCCTTGCCATGAGTTTGGCAAGGGGGTACGATAGTGATCCAAGAGTGGATCACTTGACAACGGTTAAAATTATCCTTAGTTACCTAAGAGGACTAAGGAAATGTTTCTTGGTTATGGAGGTGATAAAGAGTTCGTCGTAAAGGGTTACGTCGATGCAAGCTTTCACACCGATTCAGGTGACTCTGAGTCTCAATCTGGATATGTATTGAAAGTGGGAGCAATTAGCTAGAGTAGCTCCATGCAGAGCATTGTAGACATAGAAATTTGCAAAATATGGATATGAATGTAGCAGACCCGTTGACTAAGCCTCTTCCGCGAGCAAAACATGATCAGCACCAAGACTCCATGGGTGTTTTATTCATTACAATGTAATCTATATTATTGACTCTAGTAGAAGTGGGAGATTGATGGAAATATGCCCTAGAGGCAATAATAAAGTTGTTATTATTATATTTCCTTATTCATGATAAATGTTTATTATTCATGCTAGAATTGTATTGATCGGAAACTTAAATACATGTGTGGATACATAAACAAATACCAAGTCCCTAGTGAGCCTCTACTAGACTAGCTCGTTGATCAAAAGATGGTTAAGGTTTCCTAACCATAGACATGAGTTGTCATTTGATAGTGGGATCACATCATTAGGAGAATGATGTGATGGACAAGACCCATCCGTTAGCTTAGCATATGATCGTTCAGTTTATTGCTACTACTTTATTAATGTCAAATACATGTTCCTTCAACCATGAGATCATGCAACTCCCGGATACCGGAGGAGTGCCTTGTGTGCTATCAAACGTCACAATGTAACTGGGTGATCATAAAGATGCTCTACAGGTATCTCCGAAGGTGTCTGTTGAGTTGGCGTGAATCGAGATTGGGATTTGTCACTCCATGTATCGGAGAGGTATCTCTGGGCCCTCTCGGTAATACACATCACAAGAAGCTTGCAATCAAAATGACTAAGGAGTTATGTCGTGGGAAACCACGGCCACCTATGGGGCCATCAGCCCCTTTTGGTTTGGCGGGGGGATGAGCACATTGCACAAAGAGCGGAGAAGCGTCGTGCAGCACGGCAGAGATCACACGGGCAGTCTTTACCCAGGTTCGGGCCGCCGTGAGGCATAAAACCCTACTCCTACTTTGGTGGATTGATGGTGGATAATGGTGGTGAACGTAGCACACTCGCCCGGCAAGGTCGCTCTGGGGGCGAGAGTGGCTATGCGCGTATGGATATGCGAGGATCCAACCCTTTCTACGGTCGCCATGGGCCTCCTTTTATAGATTAAGGGGTCACCACAGTGGCAAATCAGTCTTTGCGTACTGATTAGATAGCTAACAGTGCTATCATATCTAACTCTGCAAGCTGACAGAGCGCATTAAATGCGCCGCTCAATGTCACATCACAGCTCGCCTGGTAGGCCCTGCCGGGCTGTTTTGCCAGCTTTGCGCCTGCTCGCTTGACACGTCTCAGGACGGGTGTCATATGGAGGTGTTTGCTGTAGGAAGTGGCCGCCATGTTGCAGAAAGCAGCCAGTTAGTCACCTTGGAGCTTGACACCGCTTCGATTACTGACTTGCGTCGCTTGTGAGGTGGAGCGGTGGAGTGGCCTGACTCTGCCAGCCCCGGCAGGCCTGCCGGGACAATCTGGGAGCTTGCTTCCGGGGCGAAACCCAACCCTGCTAGGCTCGCCTGCCCGGCAAGGTAGGTCCTTCCTTTAGCGATGCCTCGTTCCTCTGGCTCGCCTTGGCCTTCTCAACTTGCACTTGGATCCTTCAAAGGAATTGATCCTCCTTGTTTGGTGTGATCTTGGTCTTGCAATCTTGGCTCTGGCCTGTGCATAGTCCGTGCAATGGACCCAGGGTCTGTTGCACCGACAGGAGCCCCCGGGCCTAGCACGGATGCGCCGCTAGGCGTCGTCGGGGTAGGCCCTAACCAATGCACAGGAAGAAATGTAAGGGCGGCTCCGCCCCTTGAGATCTTCTTTGCTTCTTCATTAACTTGAGCTATGGTCAGTTTTCGGTTTTCTCGCGCGCCGTGCAATGCCAATTGTAATGGGGCCATTCTTGTAATGGCCCGTGAATGACTTTAATGCACGGGCGGGTAACTGCCAATTCACCCTTCCCACCGCGCCCTTATCCTCAGCCACGTATGCCGCATGCATTGAGTGGAGTAGGTAAATGTAGGCACGTGATGCGGGAGAGTATCAAGGCAGGGGCCCGGTCTTCTTGGATTGGTGGAGGAGGACGGCGGGTACTCGCCGGGGAATCAGCCCCCACCCCCAGCTCGCCTATAAAAGGAGGAGCGGGGGAGGAGTGGAGGCATTCATCCACATTCCACTCCTCCGCCTTCTGCTTCTTTTGGGTATGCTGAAAGGAAGAGCCTGGGGCCAGCCGCCGGGCCCTAGCTTGGAGTTTCGTGTGAGCCCCATGGGGGCGCTCGGGCGGCACGGCGGTAGCACCAGAGGTGGCGACTCTGGTGTGCTTGTCGCCGGGTCTCCCGTGGCTTCATCTTTAGTAAGAGGCGACGCAAACAACACCATGCCGAGGCTCATAATGGGCAGAAGGTGCGATAGTCGATTGCGGCCTATCCCCCCTTTTCCTGCGGCGTTGGAGGGATGTTGCAAAAATGGTTCGCCATTGGTGAGGACGGACCCTATCTCCCCGTACTCTGCCCGTCCGGCGCATGGGAGAGCCTCTAGTCCTTGTGCACGCTTCCTTAACGGGCAGGGCCTTCGTGTCGCCGGGCCGTCGAGGACGCCCATGCTCTCTGTGGGGGTCTCCTGGGGCGTGCGGCGTTCGCATCGAAGGTGGCGGCAACCCACGACGCGTCAAGAACGGGGGCTACCATTCCGATGAGTCGTGTTTGCCGGTGACTCCGTCTGGGTTCCCGACAGTGCCACCGTCCGCGCCTGCCCTCCTGTTTCTTCCTCTTAGCCCGTCGATGGTGTTCTCCTGATCCTGGGGAGGCGCCAAATCCAGGCCCACCTTCCGCCTTCTCCGTTCCTTCCTGCGATTTCCTGAAGGAGATGGACAAGGGCAAAGGCATCATGGGGCACTTATCTTTTTTCAGTCTTAAATCTGTAGGCACTTGCCAAATTTTAGTTCAAAATAATGTTATCTCTTGTATCCATGTTTATGTTCCATGAGATTTGTACTTGTTGATCAGCATATTAATGAAAAAGATAAGCTTTGCCGAGCACTTGTGCATGTATGACATCCATGCAGAGGTGAAACGCCTCCATACTTTCACGTAAACAAGTAGGTCCCGGTAAGCTACCTTGCCGGCACCCATAGGACTGCTGCCGTGAGGCTGAGCCTACCGGGCGCAGAACCTATTGGGAGAGACCAGCCCCCCCGCCAACCCCTTTCAACCAAAGGCCACTACGACCATCCTGACCGAAGCAGCGTTTGTGTCAGTAGATGGGAGCACCTTTGTTTCTGAGGCGGCAAGGTTTTCATATGCACAAGTCCTACTCATGGAACATGCATGGATAAGAGATGGAACTTACCTGTTTGGCTTGCCGGAGATCGCAGTGTTGGCTTGTCGTCGCATCCTCTTCCTAGGACTAAGTCCACGGCAGGAGCCTGCAGTTTATGCAAATGAAGATGATGCCAGATGCAATCTACCTACATGATCATGCAACCTATCTACATGAATCATGCAATGCTTATGCATGCATGCAACTTGTCGGGGCCCCCCAACGCTTCATTTATTTCTCTGTTGCTCAGGGTCTTTGCCTGGCTTTGTACAAGGGGTTACATGCAGCTGAGGCAAGGCCTGTACAAAAGGGTGGCTGCCGGGCAGGGCCCGACAGCCGCGCCTTACGGGTAGAACTTGCGGAGATGCTCAATATTCCATGAGTTTTGCAATTGAATGCCATCTCCGGTCTCCAGACGGACTGCGCCAGGTCTGGTGACTCGTACTACCCGGTAAGGGCCTTCCCACTTCGGCGACAGCTTGTTTGTACCCTTGGCGGACTGAACGCGCCTAAGGACAAGGTCGTCTTCCTCAAAACACCGGGCATGAACCCTGCGGCTATGATAGCAACGCAGGGCTTGCTGATAGCGTGCAGCACGCGTAGCAGCCCGGAGACGGTTCTCCTCGAGAAGCATGGCGTCATCACGCATGTGTTGTTCCTGCGCTACTTCATCGTAGGCAAGTACTCGAGGTGACTCATAAATGAGTTCCATGGGGATAACTGCTTCTGCCCCATAGACTAGGGAGAAGGGAGTCTGCCCGGTAGCTCGGTTTGGTGTCGTTCTGAGGGACCAAAGAACCACCGGCAGCTCATTGATCCATTGCCTGCCGTGCTTTCACAGCTTACCAAATGTTCTCGTCTTGAGTCCTCGCAGCACTTCAGCGTTCGCCCTCTCAGCTTGTCCATTGCTTCTGGGATGTGCGACATATGCAAATGAGATCTTGCTTCCGAGGGCATGAACATATTGCATGAAGGCGCGGCTCGTGAACTGGGTGCCGTTGTCGGTGATGATCCGGGTAGGGACCCCGAAGCGGCACACCAATCCTTTCAAGAACTTGATAGCTGACTGAGCAATCACCTTTCTCATGGCATCTACTTCCGGCCACTTTGTAAACTTGTCGATTGCAACGAACAAGAATTCAAAGCCCCCGGCAGCTCGGGGGAAAGGGCCGAGGATATCGAGCCCCCAGACCAAAAATGACCATGACAAAGGGATTGTCTGGAGTGCTTGGGCAGGCAGATGGATATTTTTGGAATGGAACTGACAGGCTTCACACTTGGTGACGAGCTCAACCGCATCTTGGAGGGCTGTGGGCCAATAGAATCCTTGCCGGAATGCTTTCCCAACCAAAGCCCTTGATCCAATATGGGAGCCGCACATGCCTTTGTGTATCTCTGCCAGTAGTTCCTTTCCTCCTTCCCGGCAAATGCACTTCAATTTCACACCGTTGGGCCTTCTTCTGTATAGTGTGTCATCGACAAACTGATACATACTGGCCCTCTGGGCTACTCTTTCAGCTTCTTCTTGCTTTTCGGGAAGTTCTTCGGTTTGGAGGAAATGGACTATGTGCCTTGCCCAAGTTGGAGCCTGAGGCTCGGCAACGAGGACTAGCGGCACCTCCTCATTCGTGGGGGCGCATTCCTTAACTGCGGGGACCAGTGGCCTGGCAGGAGGGTGCAGCCCAGCAAGCGAAGGGGAGTTGTTTCCGGCAGGGTCCCTGCCAGGAGCCCTGAAAGGCTCTACCGGGAGAGGCTTACCAGAGTCCAATTTCCTCCTCTTTTGGGCCATTGTTGTCGGGGATACGGAGGGCTGAGTAAGATGGAGAACAAAAGTCCCTGGTTCCACAAGAAGCTTCTGCGCAGCGCACTTTGACAGGTGATCATCAATGCTGTTTTCCGCACGGGGTACGTGCTCTGTTTGCAACCTGTCAAAGCGCTCCTCCAATCTTCTCACTTCCTCGACGTATGCCTCCATCAATGTGCTTTGGTAATCCTTGTTGACTTGTCTCACCACCAGTTGTGAATCTCCTCGAATGATTAGCTTCTTGATTCCCAATTCTGTGGCAATTCTGAGTCCGGCAAGAAGCCCTTCATATTCTGCTGTATTGTTGGTTGCCTCCTCCCGGGGAAAGTGCATCTGGACGACGTACCTCAAGTGCTCTCCAGTGAGAGCCATGAGAAGCACGCCAGCCCCTGCACCTTGTAGGGAGAAGGCACCATCAAAATACATGATCCATTCTTGGGGTGCTTCCTTGCCGGGGATAACTGTTTCCTGTACTTCTTCATCAGGGATCGGCGTCCATTCTGCAATAAACTCTGCCAACGCCCTGCTCTGGATTGTTGATGTGCTTTCAAACTTCAGGCCAAAGCTGGATAACTCCAATGCCCACTCCACTATCCTGTCGGTGGCCTCTGGGTTTCGAAGTATCCTTTGCAACGGGAAGCAGGTGACAACCGTGATCTCATGGGCTTGGAAGTAGTGGCGCAGTTTCCTTGAGGCCATAACAAGGCCAAAGATCAACTTTTACACGCCAGAATACCTGGATCTAGCCCCCTGCAATAGGGAGCTGACGAAGTATACTGGGCGCTGCACCACCTTCTTCCTTGCCGTGTTCTTGGGGTTGCTTCCGCTGCTGTGCTCTTCTTTGTCCTAATCCGTATCTGGCCTTGCCGGGCCGCTCTCTTCCTCTTCCCCGGGCGGGACACTTGCTAAGGTGGCTGCTTCTTCCACTTCTCGCTGTGCTACTAGGGCTGCACTATCCACTTGATTAGTTGCGGCCAGATATAGCAGTAACGGCTCTTGTGGTTTGGGTGCGACCAAAGTAGGCACAGAAGACAAGTAGGCCTTCAAATCCTGCAGTGCTGCATCTGCTTCTGGGGTCCACTTCATGGGTCCTACCCTCTTCAAAATCTTGAAGAACAGCATGGCGCGCTCGGCAGACTTGGAGATGAATCTGCTAAGCATGGCAACACATCCTGTCAAACACGTCACATCCTTAACTGTCTTGGGTGCCTGTATCTGCTCAATAGCCTTGATCTTATCGGGGTTGGCCTCTATCCCATAGTGGGACACAAAGAAACCAAGTAGCTTGCCGGAGGGAACACCAAATACGCACTTCTCCGGATTCAGCTTCAAGTTGATCTTGCATAGATTAGCAAATGTCTCTTCTAAATCCTGAATGAGGGTTGATCTGTCCTCGGTCTTGACCACAATATCATCCATATAGGCTTCAATGTTCCTGTGCAACTGTGGTTCAAAGCCAGTCTAAACTGCTCTTACAAAAGTGGACCCGACACTCTTCAACCCGAAAGGCATGCGCACAAAGCAGTACGTGCCGCATGGGGTGATGAATGAGGTCTTTTCTTCATCTTCCTTAGACATACAAATCTGATGGTATCCAGAGTATGCATCCAGAAAAGAGAGCAACTCACATCCTGAAGTAGAATCCATGATCTGGTCGATGCGCGGCAAGGGAAATGGGTCCTTTGGGCATGCCTTGTTCAGATCCCTAAAATCTATGCAAAGCCTCCATTTTCCATTAGCCTTGTGCAGAACCACTGATGTAGTACTCCTCTGACCAAACCAGCCGCTTCAAGTTTCTTGATTTCTTCGGCAATGAACTACTGCCGTTCCAAGGCCTGCTTCTGAACCTTCTGCTTGATGGGCCGGGCATGTGGGCAGATAGCAAGGTGGTGCTCGATTACCTCCCTGGGAGCACCGGGGATATCAGATGGTTGCCAGGCAAACACATCGATATTCACCCACAGGAAGGCAACGAGCGCGCTTTCCTATTTGTCATCAAGGGTGGCGCTAATAGTGAAAGTACCATCAGCGCCAGCCAGCCCTGCCGTGACCTTTTTCACTTGGGGTGGAGTAGCCTTGGATCTCTTGCTGTTGGAACTCTCTGGCGTGTCATCAGTGGGCGCGGCACATTCCACAGAGGTACGCTTCCCGGATTCCTTGCCAGTGCCTCTGCTATGCTTTTCCTTGGCGGGAACTATGGCTCCCGCGGCCTCTGCCGCGACCGCGTCCCGGTACATCTTATCCACGCAAATAATTGCGTCTTTCTTGTTCGACGGAACGGAAATGACGCCTATCGGCCCTGGCATCTTCAAGGTGTTGTAGGCATAGTGGGATGCTTCCATGAATTTGGACAGGGCCGGGCGCCCAAGGATCCCGTTGTACGGCAGAGGGAGGTCAACCACATCAAACACAACTTTCTCAGTCCTGTAGTTCAACTCCCCTCCAAATGTCACTGGTAACATAACCTTTCCCTTAGGATGGCTCCTGCCGGGATTGACTCCTTGAAATGTGCCTGTGGCCTCAAGTTCTTCCTCTGCTATCTGGAGTTTGCTGATAACCTTTGGGGAAATCAGATTTAGCCCGGCCCCACCGTCGACCAGCATCTTTGTGACCTTGAGGTTGCGAATTGTTGGTGAGACCAACAACGGCAAGCACCCTACCGCAGTAATGTGGTCGGGGTGGTCATCTTCATCAAAGATGATGGGCGTGCGTGACCACTTGAGCGGCTTCCGAGAATCTGCCGTTGGCTCCATGGCATTGACTTCACGCGCCCACTGTTTAAGTTGGCGGTGAGAGGAGTGCAAAGATGCACCCCCGTCAATGCACAGGGCATCAGTGGCCTTCTAGAATTCCTGCTCACTGGTTTCCTCTTCATTCCCTCCATCACTCTCATTACTACAATCCTCCTTCTCTCGGCCCTTGGCAGGTTTCCCTTGGTTCCAAGGAGCCTTGCCGGGGCGATTTGCTTCACCATCCCGGCACTTCCCGCCAGCGCCATTCTGACCTTTTTACTTATCACGCTTCTCATACTCAGCCTTCTATCTCTTGACGAGCTGCTCAACTTGATAACACTCCTGGAGATCATGGCCCTTGGTCCGATGAATCTTATAGTACGGCCCATCACCTTTCCCAGCTTTCCCGGCAGTCGTCGCCTCCCGGCAGTCAGCGCATGCGGTAGCCTCCTTTCTGAAGGCTTCAACCTTGTCCTTGCCGGTACTAGGCGTGCCTGACCCCTCAACAGCCATCACTGTCTTATCCTTGCGCTTCTTGTTGTGCTTCTTGTTCTTCTTCTTCTTACTGATGGTTTCGTCGTCATCTTCTGAGTCGATGTCGACGCAGTCTTCCTCTCCAGGAAGTTTCCTCCCCTCCTCCACCCGAGCACACTTGTCCACCAAAGTGTAGAGCTCCTTCACAGTCTTAGGCAACCGAATGTTCATCTTGGAACGTATCCTGTGGTTGCGCACGTTGGATTGGAAGGCAGCTATCACGACAGCTGGGTGGATATCTGGGATATTTCTATGGACTCGACTGAATCTCTATAAGTACTTTCGCAGAGCTTCTCCTTCTTTCTGCCGGAGAAGCTTCAAGTCACTGGGCCGCCCTGGTTCTTGATGGCCACCCGTGAAGGCACCAATGAACTCGTGGCACAGGTCAGCCTAGGTCGAAATGGAGTTCTCTGGCAGGTGCATCAGCCAAGCCCTCACATTTGACTTGAGGGCCAAAGGGAAGTAGTTGGCGAACACCTTCTCATCTCTTCCCCCGGCAACTTGAACATCGATGGTGTAGATGCTCAAGAACTCTGCTGGGTTTAGTCTCCCATCATACTGCTCGGGAATCTCAGGCTTGAACGTGCGAGTGGATGGCCAACGGACTTGCCGTAGCTCATGGGTGAAGGCAGGGCACCCAACCTCGAAAGGTAGGCACCCGCCATCTCCGAGCGCGGGCTCGTTGATGTCGGGGCAATCGCACCCATTGGTCTGGCGGGGGTTGTCGCGGCGCCGCTCGTCGATGAAGCGTGCGCCTTCCCTTCGCCTGCCCTTCGGGGCACGCTGTCGGCCTTGACGCGCTCGAGGATCTGACGAGGCCATCGAGATGTCATCGGGCACCTGGACTTGCGGCTCCCGGGCGGCTTGCCATGGTGGGGATTGCACCGTGAGGGTGGCCCCTTCCGCACGACCAGCCGCACAAGCTGTCATTGCTGCCTGATACGTCTCCAACGTATCTATAATTTTTGATTGTTCCATGCTATTATATTATCTGTTTTGGATGTTTTATATGCATTAATATGCTATTTTATATTATTTTTGGGACTAATCTATTAAACTAGAGCCCAGTCCTAGTTTCTGTTTTTTCCTTGTTTTTGAGTTTCGCAGAAAAGGAATACCAAACGGAGTCCAAACGGAATAAAACTTTCGCGATGATTTTTCTTGGACCAGAAGGAAACCAGGAGACTTGGAGATGAAGTTGGAGGAGCCATGAGGCGGCCACAAGGACGGAGGGCGCGCCCGGGGGGGGGGGGGGGGGGGGGGGGGGGGGGGTAGGGCGCACCCCCCACCCTTGTGGGCCCTTGTGCACTTCCTGACCTAATTCTTTCGCCTATATATACTCATATATCCCCAAACCAACAGAGGCATCCACGAAAAGACTTTTCCACCGCCGCAACCTTCTGTACCCGTGAGATCCCATCTAGGGACCTTTTCCGGCACCCTGCCGGAGGGGGATTCGATCACGGAGGGCTTCTACATCAACACCATTGCCCTTCCGATGAAGCGTGAGTAGTTTACCACAGACCTACGGGTCCATAGCTATTATCTAGATGACTTATTCTCTCTCTTTAATTCTCAATACCATGTTCTCCTCGATGTTCTTGGAGATCTATTTGATGTAATACTTTTTTGCGGTGTGTTTGCCGAGATCCGATGAATTGTGGATTTATGATCAGCTTATCTATGAATATTATTTGAATCTTCTCTGAATTCTTATATGCATGATTTGATATCTTTGTAATTCTCTTCGAACTATCGGTTTGGTTTGGCCAACTAGATTGGTTTTTCTTGCAATGGGAGAAGTGCTTAGCTTTGGGTTCAATCTTGCGGTGTCCTTTCCCAGTGACAGTAGGGGCAGCAAGGCACGTATTGTATTGTTGCCATTGAGGATAAAAAGATGGGGTTTTCATCATATTGCTTTAGTTAATTCCTCTACATCATGTCATCTTACTTAATGCATTACTCCGTTCTTTATGAACTTAATACTCTAGATGCATGCTGGATAGCGGTCGATGTGTGGAGTAATAGTAGTAGATGCAGAATCGTTTAGGTCTACTTGACACGGACGTGATGCCTATATTCATGGTCATTGCCTTAGATATCGTCATAACTTTGCGCTTTTCTATCAATTGCTCGGCAGTAATTTGTTCACCCACCATATTATTTTCTATCTTGAGAGAAGCCTCTAGTGAAACCTGTGGCCCCCGGGTCTATTTTCCATCATATAATCTTCTACTTTTCATCATACAAGTTTCCGATCTACTATTTTGCAATCTTTTACTTTCCGATCTATAAAACAAAAATACCAAAAATATTTACTTTATCGGTTATCTATCTCTATTAGATCTCACTTTTGCAAATAACCGTGAAGGGATTGACAACCCCTTTATCGCGTTGGGTGCAAGTTGTTTGATTGTTTGTGCAGGTATTCGGTGATTTGTGCGTTGTCTCCTACTGGATTGATACCTTGGTTCTCAAACTGAGGGAAATACTTATCTCTACTTTGCTGCATCACCCTTTCCTCTTCACGGGAAAAACTAACGCAAGCTCAAGAAGTAGCAGGAAGAATTTCTGGCGTCGTTGCCGGGGAGATCTATGCCAAGTCAAGACATACCAAGTACCCATCATAAACTCTCATCTCTTGCATTACATTATTCGCCATTTGCCTCTCGTTTTCCTCTCGCCCACTTCTAAAATGATTTTTGAAAAGATTTGCCTTTTTCTTCGCCCCTCTCTTTGCCTCTTCTTCGTCCCTCTTCCATTCATCTCCTTCGTTTGCTTTTTGTGTGCTCGTGTGTTGGATTGCTTGCTTTGTCACGATGGCTCAAGAGAATACCAAATTGTGTGACTTTTCCAACACCAATAACAATGATTTTATTAGTACTCCGATTGCTCCCGCCACTAGTGCAGAATCTTGTGAAATTAATGCCGCTTTGCTGAATCTTGTTATGAAAGATCAATTTTCTGGCCTTCCTAGTGAAGATGCCACATCCCATCTAAACAATTTCGTTGATTTGTGTGATATGCGAAAGAAGAAAAGATGTGGACAATGATATTGTTAAATTGAAGCTATTTCCGTTCTCACTACGAGATCGTGCTAAAACTTGGTTTTCATCTTTGCCTAAAAATAGTATTGATTCATGGAATAAGTGTAAAGATGCTTTTATTTCCAAGTATTTTCCTCCCGCTATGATCATCTCCCTTAGGAACGATATTATGAATTTTAAGCAACTTGATCATGAGCATGTTGCACAATCTTGGGAGAGAATGAAATTGATGATACGAAATTGCCCTACTCATGGTTTGAATTTGTGGATGATTATACAAATTTTTTATGCCGGATTGAATTTTGCTTCCAGAGATCTTTTAGATTCGGCCGTGGGAGGCAATTTTATGGAAATTACTCTAGGAGAAGCTACTAAACTTCTAGATAATATTATGGTTAATTATTCTCAATGGCATACCGAAAGATCTTCCACTAGTAAAAAAGTGCATGCAATTGAAGAGATTAATGTTTTGAGTGGAAAGATGGATGAAATTATTTGCTAGCAAGAGTGCTTCTTTGGATCTTAATGATATGCCTTTGTCCACTTTGATTGAAAATAATAATGAATCTATGGATGTGAATTTTGTTGGTAGGAACAATTTTGGTAATAACGCGTATAGAGGCAATTTAAATCCTAGGCCGTTTCCTAGTAATTCCTCTAATAATTATGGTAATTCCTACAACAATTATTATGGAAATTATAATAAGATGCCCTCTGATTTTGAGAATAGTGTTAAAGAATTTATGAGTTCGCAAAAGAATTTCAATGCTTTGATTGAAGAAAAATTGCTTAAGATTGATGATTTGGCTAGGAACATGGATATAATTTCTCTTGATGTTGACTCTTTGAAACTTAGATCTATTCCACCCAAGCATGATATCAATGAGTCTCTCAAAGCTATGAGAATTTCCATTGATGAGTGCAAAGAAAGAACCGCTAAGATGAGTGCTAAAAAAGATTGGTTTTAAAAAACATGTTCTTCTAGTTTTCGTGAAAATAATGATGAAGATCTTAAAGTGATTGATGTGACTCCTATTGAATCTTTGTTTTCCAATATAAATCTTGATAAAGATGGGACTGGAGATGAGTCAACTTTAGTTAAAAGGCGTCCCAACGATTCGGAGTTTTTAGATCTTGATGCAAAAATTGATAAAAGTGGGATTGGAGAGGTCAAAACTTTAAGTAGCAATGAACCCACTCTTTTGGATTTCAAGAAATTTAATTATGATAATTGTTCTTTAATAGATTGTATTTCCTTGTTGCAATCCATGTTGAATTCTCCTCATGCTTACAATCAAAACAAAGCTTTTACTAAACATATCGTTGATGCTATGATGCAATCTTTTGAAGAAAAGCTTGAATTGGAAGTTTCTATCCCTAGAAAACTTTATGATGAGTGGGAGCCTACTATTAAAATTAAGATTAAAGATTATGAGTGTTATGCTTTGTGTGATTTGGGTGCTAGTGTTTCCACGATCCCAAAAACTTTATGCGATGTGTTAGGTTTTCGTGAATTTGATGATTGTTTTTAAAATTTGCATCTCGTGGATTCCACTATTAAGAAACCTATGGGAAGGATTAATGATGTTATTATTGTTGCAAATAGGAATTATGTGCTCGTAGATTTCATTGTTCTTGATAAAGATTGCAATCCTACATGTCCTATTATTCTTGGTAGACCTTTCCTTAGAACGATTGGTGCAATTATTGATATGAAAGAAGGAAACATTAGATTTCAATTTCCGTTAAGGAAGGGCATGGAGAAATTTCCTAGAAAGAAAATTAAATTTCCATATGAATCTATTATGAGAGCTACTTATGGATTGCATACCAAAGATGACAATACCTAGATCTATTCGTGTTTTTATGCCTAGCTAAGGGCGTTAAACAATAGCGCTTGTTGGGAGGCAACCCAATTTTATTTTTGTTTTTGCTTTTTTTGTTCTGTTTTGCAATAAATAATTCATCTAGCCTCTGGTTAGATGTGGTTTTATGTTTTAATTAGTGTTTGTGCCAAGTAAGACCTTTGGGATGGCTTACGGTGATAGTTGATTTGATCTTGCTGAAAAACAGAAACTTTTGCGTCCAGTCTCAGAATTTAATAATTCACTGGAGCGTTGAAACACCCAGAATTTTTTATAAAAGATTTATATATAAATTACCTCTGTTGTCCTTATTTTTCAGAATATTTTAATTTACATAAGTATTAGAACAATTCGGATCTTCGCAGACTGTTCTGTTTTTGACAGATTCTATTTTCTTTGTGTTGTTTGCTTATTTTGATGAATCTATGGGTAGTATCGGGGGGTATGAACCATGGAAAAGTTAGAATACAGTAGATATTACACAAATATAAATAAATAATGAGTTCACAATTGTACCAAAGTGGTGATTTATTTTCTTATACTAACGGAGCTTATGAGATTTTCTGTTGAGTTTTGTGTTGTGAAGTTTTCAAGTTTTTGGGTAAGGATTTGATGGACTATGGAATAAGGAGTGGCAAGAGCATAAGCTTGGGGATGCCCAAGGCACCCCAAGGTAATATTCAAGGACAACCAAGAGCCTAAGCTTGGGGATGCCCCGGAAGGCATCCCCTCTTTCGTCTTCGTCTATCGGTAACTTTACTTGAGGCTATATTTTTTTTTCACCACATGATATGTGTTTTGCTTGGAGCGTCTTTTATGATTTGAGTCTTTGCTTTTTAGTTTGCCACAATCATCCTTTCTGTACACACCATTTGAGAGGGACACACATGAATCGTGATTTATTAGAATACTCTATGTGCTTTACTTATATCTTTTGAGCAAGGCAATTTTGCTCTAGTGCTTCAATTATATCTTTTTAGAGCACGGCGGTGGCTTTATTTTATAGAAATTATTGAACTCTCATGCTTCACTTATATTATTTTGAGAGTCTTTAAACAGCATGGTAATTTGCTTTGGTTATAAATTTAGTCCTAATATGATAGGCATCCAAGAGGGATATAATAAAAACTTTCATATAAAGTGC
Source organism: Thinopyrum elongatum (assembly GCA_011799875.1). Taxonomy (NCBI): domain Eukaryota; kingdom Viridiplantae; phylum Streptophyta; class Magnoliopsida; order Poales; family Poaceae; genus Thinopyrum; species Thinopyrum elongatum. The sequence continues at coordinate 505,539,552 of CM022301.1, read as the reverse complement.
ATTGAATACTATGAGAAGTTTGATTCCTTATGATTGTTTTGAGATATAAAGATGGTGATATTAGAGTCATGCTAGTGAGTAATTTTGAGATTGAGAAATACTTGTGTTAAGGTTTGTGATTCCCGTAGCATGCACGTATGGTGAACCGTTATGTGATGAAGTCGGAGCATGATTTATTTATTGATTGTCTTCCTTATGAGTGGCGGTCGGGGACGAGCGATGGTCTTTTCCTACCAATCTATCCCCCTAGGAGCATGCGCGTAGTACTCTGTTTCGATAACTAATAGATTTTTGCAATAAGTATGTGAGTTCTTTATGACTAATGTTGAGTCCATGGATTATACGCACTCTCACCCTTCCACCATTGCTAGCCTCTCTAGTGCCGGTAACTTTCGCCGGTACCATACACCCACCACATACCTTCCTCAAAACAGACACCATACCTACCTATTATGGCATTTCCATAGCCATTCCGAGATATATTGCCATGCAACTTTCCACCGTTCCGTTTACTATGACAAACATCATAATTGTCATATTGCTTTGCATGATCATGTAGTTGACATCGTATTTATGGCAAAGCCACCGTTCATAATTCTTTCATACATGTCACTCTTGATTCATTGCACATCCCGGTACACCGCCGGAGGCATTCATATAGAGTCATATTTTGTTCTAAGAATCGAGTTGTAATTCTTGAGCTGTAAGTAAATAAAAGTGTGATGATCTTCATTATTAGAGCATTGTCCCATGTGAGGAAAGGATGATGGAGACTATGATTCCCCCACAAGTCGGGATGAGACTCCGGACAAAAAAAAAGAGGTCAAAAAAAGAGAAGGCCCAAATAAAAAAAATGAGAGAAAAGAGAGAAGGGGCAATGTTACTATCCTTTTACCACACTTGTGCTTCAAAGTAGCACCGTGATCTTCATGATAGAGAGTCTCCTATGTTTTCACTTTCATTTACTAGTGGGAATTTTTCATTATAGAACTTGGCATGTATATTCCAATGATGGGCTTCCTCAAATTGCCCTAGGTCTTCGTGAGCAAGCAAGTTGGATGCACACCCACTTAGTTTCTTTTTGAGCTTTTATAAACTTATAGCTCTAGTGCATCCGTTGCATGGCAATCCCTACTCACTCACAATAATATCTATTGATGGGAATCTCCATAGCCCGTTGATACGCCTAGTTGATGTGAGACTATCTCCCTCTTTTTGTCTTCTCCACAACCACCTTCTATTCCACCCATAGTGCTATGTCCATGGCTCACGCTCATGTATTGCGTGAAAGTTGAAAAAGTTTGAGAACATCAAAAGTATGAAACAATTGCTTGGCTTGTCATCGGGGTTGTGCATGATTTGAATATTTTGTGTGATGAAGATGGGGCATAGCCAGACTATATGATTTTGTAGGGATAAGCTTTCTTTGGCCATGTTATTTTGAGAAGACATAATTGCGTTGTTAGTATGCTTGAAGTATTATTGTTTTTAAGTCAATATTAAACTTTTGTTTTGAATCTTACGGATCTGAACATTCATGCCACAATAAAGAAAATTACATGGATAAATATGTTAGGTAGCATTCCACATCAAAAATTCTGTTTTTATCATTTACCTACTCGAGGACGAGCAGGAATTAAGCTTGGGGATGCTTGATACGTCTCCAACGTATCTATAATTTTTGATTGTTCCATGCTATTATATTATCTGTTTTGGATGTTTTATATGCATTAATATGCTATTTTATATTACTTTTTGGGACTAACCTATTAACCTAGAACCCAGTGCCAGTTTCTGTTTTTTCCTTGTTTTTGAGTTTCGCAGAAAAGGAATACCAAATGGAGTCCAAACGGAATAAAACTTTCGCGATGATTTTTCTTGGACCTGAAGGAAACCAGGAGACTTGGAGATGAAGTCGGAGGAGCCACGAGGCGACCACAAGGACGGAGGGTGCGCCCAGGGGGGTAGGGTGCGCCCCCCACCCTTGTGGGCCCCTCGTGCACTTCCTGACCTAATTCTTTTGCCTATATATACTCATATATCCCCAAACCAATAGAGGCATCCACGAAAAGACTTTTCCACCGCCGCAACCTTCTGTACCCATGAGATCCCATCTAGGGACCTTTTCCGGCACCCTGCCGGAGGGGGATTCGATCACGGAGGGCTTCTACATCAACACCATTGCCCTTCCGATGAAGCATGAGTAGTTTACCATAGACCTACGGGTCCATAGCTAGTAGCTTGATGGCTTCTTCTCTCTCTTTGATTCTCAATACCATGTTCTCCTCGATGTTCTTGGAGATCTATTCGGTGTAATACTTTTTTGCGGTGTGTTTGCCGAGATCCGATGAATTGTGGATTAATGATCAGCTTATCTATGAATATTATTTGAATCTTCTCTGAATTCTTATATGCATGATTTGATATCTTTGTAATTCTCTTCGAACTATCGGTTTGGTTTGGCCAACTAGATTGGTTTTTCTTGCAATGGGAGAAGTGCTTAGCTTTGGGTTCAATCTTGCGGTGTCCTTTCCCAATGACAGTAGGGGCAGCAAGGCACATATTGTATTGTTGCCATCGAGGATAAAAAGATGGGGTTTTCATCATATTGCTTGAGTTAATTCCTCTGCAACATGTCATCTTACTTAATGCATTACTCCGTTCTTTATGAACTTAATACTCTAGATGCATGCTGGATAGCAGTCGATGTGTGGAGTAATAGTAGTAGATGCAGAATCGTTTTGGTCTACTTGGCACGGACGTGATGCCTATATTCATGATCATTGCCTTAGATATCGTCATAACTTTGCGCTTTTCTATCAATTGCTCGGCAGTAATTTGTTCACCCACCGTATTATTTTCTATCTTGAGAGAAGCCTCTAGTGAAACCTATGGCCCCCGGGTCTATTTTCCATCATATAATCTTCTACTTTTCATCATACAAGTTTCCGATCTACTATTTTGCAATCTTTTACTTTCCGATCTATAAAACAAAAATACCAAAAATATTTACTTTATCGGTTATCTATCTCTATCAGATCTCACTTTTGCAAATAACTGTGAAGGGATTGACAACCCCTTTATCGCGTTGGGTGCAAGTTGTTTGATTGTTTGTGCAGGTATTCGGTGATTTGTGCGTTGTCTCCTACTGGATTGATAACTTGGTTCTCAAACTGAGGGAAATACTTATCTCTACTTTGCTGCATCACCCTTTCCTCTTCAAGGGAAAAACCAACGCAAGCTCAAGAAGTAGCACTGCCTGGGAAGGCCGTGGCGGTCCGGCCTGCTGTGATCCTTCCGCCTCGGCAAAACCAATCAAACTTTGGATGGTGGCTCGCCACTCATCCATCTGGTCTGCCGCCGGTGGAAATCTCAACAGCAGTTGGGCACGCGCCATGGCTTCTGAGGCAGTGCTTGGCATAGGTGATGACGATGTAGATCATAGTGTTGCTCAGCTCCTGACGTCGCCGGTGACGTCTGCGCCGTGCCCTTGCTGCTGCGAACTAGCCGTTTGGACGGCATGGTGACGCGGCGGAGGCGCCCGAGGGCCAGCGGCTCCATTGGGCACAGTAGCTGGGTCAGCCCGCCCCGGGGGTGGCGCGTGCCCTGCGGTCGCGCCCGCGGCAGGGGCGGCCGAAGGGTTGCGATTCGCCCCAGAACGAGCTTCATCACAGCGGCTGTGCCCGTTGGCGAGGAGAAGGGGTTCAGGCGGAACGATCTAAAATCCGTACCTCGTGGAGCATGGCCGTCGGGATGTTGCCGATGCTGTCCTTCCCCGGTACCTCCCGTTCCTGCTTCGGCCGTGGGGGAGGCGGTGACGGCGCCGCTTGCGCCAAGCACGCCCCCCGCAGCATCCACACCCTCACGAGCCCCCGTGTTCCTTGCGACGTCGGCGGTCGCGGGCGGCGAAGCCTTCGAGGTGGACGGGTGGTTTGCAGCCCCAGGCTTCCTCTTGGGCGCCATAGTCAATGACGCCGTCGACGACGAAAAACGTCGATGAAGATGGCGCGCAGCGTACGCTCTCGGTTTCGCGCAAGTGATCCCCCTACCTGGCGTGCCAAAGATATTGTGGGAAACCACGGCCACCTATGGGGCCATCAGCCCCTTTTGGTTCGGCGGGGGGAGTAGAACGTTGCACAAAGAGCGGAGAAGCGTCGCGCAGCACGACAGAGATCACACGGGCAGTCTTTACCCAGGTTCGGGCCGCCGTGAGGCGTAAAACCCTACTCCTGCTTTGGTGGATTGATGGTGGATAATGGTGGTGAATGTAGCACACTCACCCGGCAAGGTCGCTCTGGGGGCGAGAGTGGCTACGCGCGTATGGATATGCGAGGATCCAACCCTTTCTACGATCGCCATGGGCCTTCTTTTATAGATTAAGGGGTCACCACAGTGGCAAATCAGTCTTTGCATACTGATTAGATAGCTAACAGTGCTATCATATCTAACTCTGCAGGCTGACAGAGCGCATTAAATGCGCCGCTCAATGTCACATCACAGCTCACCCGGCAGGCCCTGTCGGGCTATTTTGCCAGCTTTGCGGCTGCTCGCTTGACACGTCTCAGGACGGGTGTCATATGGAGGTGTTTGCTGTAGGAAGTGGCCACCATGTGGCAGAAAGCAGCCACTTAGTCACCTTGGAGCTCGACACCGCTTCGATTACTGACTTGCGTCGCTTGTGAGGTGGAGCGGTGGAGCGGCTTGCCTCTGCCAGCCCCCGCAGGCCTGCCGGGACGATCTGGGAGCTTGCTTTCGGGGCGAAACCCAACCCTGCTAGGCTCGCCTGCCCGGCAAGGTAGATCCTTCCCTTAGCGATGCCTCGTTCCTCTGGCTCGCCTTGACCTTCTTGACTTGCACTTGGATCCTTCAAAGGAATTGATCCTCCTTGTTTGGTCTGATCTTGGTCTTGCAATCTTGTCTCTGGCCTGTGCACAGTCCGTGCAATGGACCCAGGGTCTGTTGCACCGACAAGTTAGTTATGAGATGATGTATTACGGAACGAGTAAAGAGAATTGCCGGTAACGAGATTGAACTAGGTATGAAGATACCGACGATCGAATCTCGGGCAAGTAACATGCCGACAGACAAAGAGAATTACGTATGTTGTCATAAGATTCGACCGATAAAGATCTTCATAGAATATGTAGGAACCAATATGGGCATCCAGGTTCCGCAATTGTTTATTGACCGAAGAGGCGTCTCGGTCATGTCTACATCATTCTCGAACCCGTAGGGTCCGCACGCTTAACGTTCGTTGACGATATAGTATTATATGAGTTATGTGATTTGGTGACCAAATGTTGTTCGGAGTCCCGGATGAGATCACGGACCTGACGAGGAGCTCCGAAATGGTTCGGAGGTAAAGATTGATATATATAGGACGATGCTATTTGGTCACCGGAAAGGTTTCGGATTGTATCGGGTAGTCATCGGATCACCGGAAGGGGTTCCTGGAAGCCCCGGGAGGTTAATGGGCCTTATGGGCCAAGAAAGGGGAACACACCAGCTCACAAGGGGCTGGCGCGCCCCTTCTCTTGGTCGCCGGCCCTATGGATGGAAAGGGGGGAGGACTAGCCCCTCTTTCCTTCCCTCCACCTAAGAGGAAGAAAAGGGGGAGCGCCACCCCCTCCTGCCTTCCCCCGCAGGCAAACAAGGAAGAGGGGGGGGGGTGCCAAAGGGCAGGCGCCCAAGGGGGCCGGCCGCCCGCCTTGGGGCGCACCCAAGGCTGCCTCCCCTCCCCCATCTATATATATGAGAGAGAGAGGGACGCCACACAACCCACGACAATCTCTTAGCCGTGTGTTGCACCCCTCTCCACAGTTTAGTCCTCCGTCCAGTTTTTCCGCAGTGCACGACGAAGCCCTGGGGGAACAAGTTCACCACCATCGTCACGACCCCGTCGTGCTGCCGGAACTCATGTACTACTACGCCCGTCTTGCTGGATCAAGAAGGCGAGGACGTCATCGAGCTGAACGTGTGCTGAACGCGGAGGTGCCGTACGTTCGGTACTTGATCGGTTGGATCGCGAAGGTGTTCGACTACATCAACCGCGTTGATAAACGCTTCCGTTTTACGGTCTTCGAGGGTATGTAGACACACTCTCCCCTCTCGTAGCTATGCATCTCCATGGATAGATCTTGCATGTGCGTAGAATTTTTTTTTGTTTTCCATGCAACGTTCCCGAACATGGTCCACACGGCATCTTGTACATGTTTGTCATGTATGTCATGTCGAACGACAAACTGTCATTATACTTTGTGTATGCCCTGCGTGATGCGCCATCAATCCAGAACAAGTTCTCAACCCTGTCCTCATCATCAAGCTTGATTCTCCAGTAGAAATATGAATCTTTGGCCCTCATGTCCTGGAAGTATGCAATTGTGCTTCCAACGTCCGCGTGGCGGTGCTCTAAGCGAAACTTAGCTCGTTGATTAGCAATGTCTTATGTCGTATAGGGTACGTCTTAAGCACTTCCGTAGAACCATGACATCAGTTGCATATGCCTCGCAGTCTCAATGTTCCATCCGTGCAGAACCCTCAAGAAGTCATGCTCCTCCTTCGGAATGTACCGATGTGATGATAAGAATTTTGTTAGGGATGGCTTTTTGATGAGGGGGTGATTGTGGTTGTCCTCGAAACGGGCAACAGTCCACCATGCATCATCGTGGGATAGGTACATGTGCGCTTCACATTCGGTCCTAACAACCTTCTATTTTTCCTCTTCTTGACAATGCTGGCTGGGTTTTCCACATCTTGCAGCTCATCCCTGTCCCAGTGTTGTTTGCCATATTTTGTACAAACTAGGAGCACCCTGCTTATAGTTCCATCAACCCTCTCTTTTTTGAATTGCTGCCTAATTGCAAAGCCTGTCCTGCGCGCGTAGATGTTGTAGTGGTCACGTGCGCTCTCCAGAGTGTCAAATTTTGTCCCTTGTAAAGGTGGCTTAGGTGTGGAATATGCCTCCATGTTGCTGCATTCCATATCAGCGTCGATCCCAGCAAATTCTGGAGTTGCAGGTTCGCTTATTGTTTGCTCTCCATGGCTCCCAACTCCTGTGCTTTCATTTGTTCCAGCACTAGGTGCATTTGTTCCACCACTGGGCAAGCTGTTGTTTGCGCTGATTTTCCGAGCACCTGCAATATGACCTGGTAGATTAGTGAAATCTAGCATGATAAATAACAGTTTCCATCATGGTAGTTTTCCGAAGAATCAGTGAATGTATTTTTCTACCAATGAACCCTGGTAATTTGCCTATATTGATCTTGGTAACATATGAACACCAATGTTGGTAATTTTTCAAACCAGGATTAACTTGTAACATCGAACACTTCTGCTGGTATTTTCAAACCAGGTACACTAGTAATACATGAACACCAATGTTGGCAATTTTCAAAACCAGTTCACTAGTAAAGTATATAACTGTTTTTTATCCCATGATGATATATAAACGCTTCTGCTGGTATATTACATGTATTCGTGATGTTTGGGTAGGCAGAATTGTTGCTTGCCGTGCGCACTGCATCGTCCTGTTCATGCATTCTCCCTCCTCCTGCATGTTCTGCATTATCTCCTCTGCTAGCATCCAATTTTTTTTCGATGCACCTCCTACTTCATGTTTTTTACATATGCACATTAGTATATGTTTACACGTGGTCACTATTATTTTGGAACTCATTGTTTTGTTTATTCTTTACATAGATTTTTGAAGGCAAGAACACATGGGTGATTGGCAAGAACATTAAACAGGATAAATACAGTACAACATGAGCATCTCCATTAAAAGGCACCACTTTTCTTTATCCAATGGTAGTTCTTAACAAAAGTGGATGATAGCTTTTACTATGTATAGATTGGGAACTTGTTTTCTTCATGCAATATAGCATTGTAGACACAAAAATGAACCTATTGTAATGCATTTTCCATCATAGGACAGTATGATTTTTGTGATCAATAAAGGTTCCTCTTTTCTTAATCTTTGTTTATTTTTACATGGTAACACCACTAGTCTTTGTTTTCTGTAGCAAGGGGGTGGGGTATATGGTGGGTAGTCTGTTTTGTTGCATATAGCTGGTAACAAATAGTGCGAGGGATTGTAATTTTGCACAGATTTTGATGGTAAGTCACTGTAATAAACTAATAGGCAGAATTATCAGTGAAGTTTGATGATTCAGTTTCCATTAGGGGAGGGATGGTAATTTTTGCACAGATTTGGGGGGGGGTAAGTCTTTGTAGTAAGCAGAATTTTCAGAGATGTTGGATGATTTGGTTTCTTACCAGGGGGTGGGGTGATGTTGCCTGGTGAGTCCTTCCTCGGTTCCCTAGTAATTCCCACCGTCTAGTAGCTGGTAATTCACCTGGCTTGATGTATGCAGAGTACTAGGCCTCTGGTTTCCTCCAAATCTGGAGGAATGGTAGGTTTTTGGTGTTGATTTGAGCAGCAGGGTAGGGGGGAGGGGCGGGGGGGGAGGGTGGGAGAGGGTATACTTGCGTGGGAGGTAAGGGGGTGGGGGGAAAGATGGGATGTGGAACAGTGCGTCGTGGGGGTGGTTGAGTGTGTTGGGCTTTTTTCTGTTGGGCCTGGTACCGCGCTCGGCCTCGTGGGCGGGAGGGCGCTCGCCTCGTAGGCGGGGGAGGATCGTATGGTAGTTTTGCTATTGGGAACACTGTTGCCAAATATCATTGTCTTTTTAATATTATATTTTCAATTTTTAGAATACATGAACATTTTTAAGCACAAATTATTTTGGATGGCTTCGGCACAACAAACTAGGAGGATGTCCGAGAAGGTGTGCTTCTGCATTTTTTTTTTTGAGAAAACGCCCTCGAGGCTCTTTACTCATAAGTAGGCGAGTTCATATCTGACTGAACATCCCCGCCAAAAAAAACTGACTGAACATGCTCAATCAAAAAACCAGGGATTACATAACAAAAGGTGAAGCAAGGAGTAAGATGAAGAGTCTTTCTAGCCAACACATGTGCTACTACATTGGGTATGCCTCTGTATATGGCGACGTGTTCTGGACATCATCACCAACCACAATTGATCGACGATGCGTAAACACCAACAAACATGCATAGGCGCCCTGATTCGTCTCCAACGTATCTATAATTTTTGCTTGTTCCATGCTGTTATATTATCATTCTTGGATGTTTTACAATCATTTTATAGCAACTTTATATCATTTTTTGGGACTAACCTATTGACATAGTGCCCAGTGCCAGTTGCTGTTTTTTGCTTGTTTTTTACTTCGCAGAATATCAGTACCAAATGGAGTCCAAACGCAGCGAAACTTTTTGGAAAATTTTTTTGGACCAGAAGACACAAGATGGGCCAAAGAAGTACCACAGGGGAAGCCCGAGGTGGGCACAACCCACCAGGGCACGCCCAGGAGCCCAGGCGCGCCCAGGGGGGTTGTGCCCCCCTCGGTGGCCTCCCGCACCGCCTCTTCGCCCTATAAATCACCAAATATTCCAGAAACCCTAGGGGAGTCGACGAAAAACAATTCCAGCCGCCGCAAGTTCCATAACCACGAGATCCAATCTAGACACCATCACGGAGGGGTTCATCATCCTCATTGGTGCCTCTCCGATGATGTGTGAGTTGTTCATCATAGACCTACGGGTCCGTAGGCAGTAGCTAGATGGCTTCCTCTCTCTCTCTTTTGATTCTCAATACAATGGTCTCTTGGGGATCTATTTGATGTAACTCTTTTTTGCGGTGTGTTTGTTGGGATCCGATGAACTTTGAGTTTATGATCAGATCTATATCCATGAATATTATTCGAGTCTTCTTTTGATCTCTTATATGCATGATTATTTATAGCCTCATATTTCTTCTTCTTATCTTTGGTTTAGTTAGGCCAACTAGATCGTTTTTTCTTGCCAGGGGAAGAGGTGCTTTGTGATGGGTTCGATCGTGCGGTGTTCTTTCCCAGTGCCAGAAGGGACAGCAAGAGACGCATGTATCATTGCTATTAAGGATAACAAGATGGGGGCTATTCCTACATGAATAGATCTCGTCTACATCATGTCATCGTTCTTATTGCATTACTCCGTTTCTCCATGAACTTAATACACTAGATGCATGCTGGATAGCGGTCGATGTGTGGAGTAATATTAGTAGATGCAGGTAGAAGTCGGTCTAGTAATCTTGGGCGTGATGCCTATATATTGATCATTGCCTTGGATATCATCATAATTATACAATCTTCTATGAATTGCCCAATAGTAATTTGTTTACCCACCGTGTGCTATTTTGTTGAGAGAAGCCACTAGTGAAATCTACGGCCCCCGGGTCTAATCTTTATCATATTTGCTTTGAGATCTATTTTTATTCACTTTTATTTTCAGATCTATTATTACAAAACCCCAAAAATACCTTGCTGCATTTTTTTGCTATTTATTTTATTTCGCATTTTATCGAGATCTATTTATCCAATCTACACAATTTTTATCCCGTCAACTTGACAATTTCTGGCGGCTTTACCCATAGAGGGATTGACAACCCCTCATAAGCGTCGGGTTGCAACTATTTGTTCTTTGTGTGCAGGTACCGTTTACATAGTGTTGCTTGGTTCTCCTACTGGATTGATACCTTGGTTTCATAACTGAGGGAAATACCTACCATAGCTATGCTTCATCATTCCTTCCTCTTTGGGGAAATACCGAGGTAGTTCAAGCGACATCAAAAGGAATTTCTGGCGCCGTTGCCGGGGAGACATCATCAACATCTATCAGGTTCCTAATCACAAATCTCACCTCCTTGCAATTTACATTATTTGCCATTTGCCTCTCATTTTCATCTTCCCCACTTCACAAAAATTTGCCGCTTTATTCGCCCTCTTTTTTTGTTTGACGTTTTCTAGTCAGATCTCTTATTTGTTTGAACTTGTCACCATGAGCGACTTTGGTATGGCAGAAACAGATGATGGCCTAACTCCTAAAATTGGACGATCTGGCAATTTGGATGCTAAAACTTTTGTTTTGGGGCAAGGGAACGTTATGGGAAAAGAACATATGCAAGAATTTTACAATAGTGTTGGAAATTTGACTCTTGATGATACTCCTATACTTAAAAGAACTAAATCTTCTGCGGAAGGTATTTCAACACTAGTTCTGAAACTTGAAAATAGATTTATCCGTACCCACCCTACCTTGAAGCGATTGTTTTATGAGCTACCCATTATAAAGGATCCTAAAGCAAAAAGTTAGCTACCCTTATTCTTATGAATGAATTTGACTACACAGTACGGGAAGCTAGGGAATTTTTTGATTTTTATGGTATGAGCCATGAAAAAACGGTGATAAATGAGATCCTTTATAATAGTGATTATATGTGAGACATTTGCTTGGAAATAACCAAATTTTTTATGAGAATCTTAAAAAGGAAATCCCCGTTTTAGATATAATCCAACAAGTTTTCAATGATGTCAATCATCAATATTCTTGGATTGTTGCCGGAAATCAAAGGGGATACGTAGATGGGAAAATTGATAATGCTAAAATTTCTATGGATAATGTGTTTCATGTTATTTTTTGCAAAACCTCCTGACAAGAACACATCTATGGAAAATAAGAAGAAAGATGACAAAACTTGAATCTATGAATTATGCCTAGCTAGGGGCATAAAACGATAGCGCTTGTTGGGAGGCAACCCAATGAATAAAATTTATTTTTGCCTTTTTCTTTTTGTTATTGAGAGTTTGCACAATTATGCATCTGTTATGATTGTGTTTTTTATGTTTTAATTAGTGTTTGTGCCAAGTAAAGCCTTTGGGATAGCTTTGGTGATAGTTCATTTGATCCTGTTGAAAAACAGAAACTTTTGCATCCAGTAACAGAATTTTTTAAATTGACCGAAGCGACTAAAAATACTGTAGTTTTTACACAAGATTTATATATAAATTTCCTCTGTTGCGCTAATTTTTCAGAATTTTTGAAGTTACAGAAGTATCATAACAATTCATATCTTTACAGACTATTCTGTTTTCAACAGATTCTGTTTTCTTTGCATTGTGTGCTTATTTTGATGAATCTATGGATTGTATCGGGGGGTATAAGCCATGGTAAAGTTAGAATACAGTAGATATAATGCAATAACAAAATTTGAATGGGTTTGCTATAGTACTTAAAGTAAAGATTGGTTTTCTTATACTAACGGATCTCACGAAGGTTTTGTTAAGTTTTGTGTGATTGAAGTTTTCAAGTTTTGGGTGAGATCACGATGGATGAAGGAATAAGGAGTGAAAAGAGCCTAAGCTTGGGGATGCCCCATGGCACCCGAAGTTAATATTCAAGGAGAACCAAGCAACTAAGCTTGGGGATGCCCCGGAAGGCATCCCCTCTTTCTTCTAACGACCATCGGTATTTTACTTGGAGCTATATTTTTATTCGTCACATATCATGAGTTTTGCTTGGAGCGTCTTGTATTATATGAGTCTTTGCTTGTTTTGCTTTTTAGTTTGTCACAAGTACCCTTGATGGACACACCTATTTGAGAGATCCAAAATTATGCTATGATTTGTTAGAATTGCTTTATATGCTTCACTTAAATTTTTTGAGCTATGGAATTGCTCTAGTGCTTCACTTATATCTTTTTGAGCATGGTGTGCTTTAATATTTTTGAAGAAATGCTCCCATGCTTCATTTAGATTAATTTGAGAGTTAGTAATTTTTTGAAGAACTTCTCCCACACTTCACTTATATTATTTTGAGAGACGAAAAATTTTATGCTCATGTTCTTCACTTAGATTTGTTTGAGCTTGCCAAAAGCAATTGCAATATATGAAACTAGTCCCAAAGTAATAGATATTCAATAGGGATATAATAAAAACTTTCATGAAGATCATTGGACAAAATAAACTTGATTCTTTGTAATAGTTTTGAGATATGATGATAGCGATATGTGAGTCATGTTGGTGAGTAATTATGCTTTAGTAAGAATATTGGTGTTAAGGTGTGTGATTCCCTATGCAAGCACGAAAGTCAATAGTTGTGCAATGAAATTACATCCTACTTGTGGTGCATTATTCAGTGTTAGTTATGCTTAATGCTCGCTTATGTGATTTTTCGTTTCTCGGTTGGTTGCTTCTCAATCTTTTTGCTAGCCTCCACTTGTACTAAGTACAAATACTACTTGTGCATCCAAAATCTTTCAACCCAGTTTTGCCATATGAGTCCACCATACCTACCTATATGCGGTATTTCCATGCCGTTCTAAGCAAATTTGTATGTGCCATCTCTAATTTTCAAAATAAATTTTCTTTTTGTGTGCTCGTACCGCTCATGAAGCAGCAAGGGGTGGCCAATATTTTCCATGCTAGATGTGTTATTCTCAAGATGAGCGTTTATTCACTTGTCATTGCACGAGAGTACGGCGGTAATAGGGATGCCCAGTCTCGAAATGAAAAAGAAATTTACTTTATGTTGTCAAATAATAAATTCCTTGGAAAGTGTTGGTATGGACGGTACCCGTGGATACGGCTAGCCGTGGAATGTGAAAGAATGGTGGAAAAAGGAATAAACTTTATTTTCTATTTGGGAACCGCCTATGATATATTTAGCATGGAAAGTGTTGGGAATTACTCGGTCGTTTTCGTTGACGGGAAAAGTATGCCTCTCAAAAAATTTATCTCTCAATTTAAGCTTTGAGCTCTGGCACCTCTACAAATCCCTACTCCCCTCTGCGAAGGGCCGATCTATTTACTTTATGCAATTTTTATTTCTATTTGAGTCTCCACCTTCTCTTATAAAGCATCAACTAAGGGGCACTATGATCATACTTGAGCATTGGATGTAGCTAATATGCGAGTGTGTTTCATGAATGGATCAATGATTGAGCATGATGGGCTAGGGATAACTTTCTTTAGTGTTGATATTTTGAAAGACATGGTTGCTTGTTGATATGCTTGAGTATTGAAATCCTCATGTCAAAACTAGACTATTGCTTTGAACCATATAAAAGTCCAAATGTCCATGCTACAAAAGAAAAGAATATGTGATGAACCTGTTAGGCAGCATTCCACATCAAAAATTCTGTTTTTATCATTTACCTACTCGAGGACGAGTAGGAATTAAGCTTGGGGATGCTAATACATCTCCAATGTATCTATAATTTTTGCTTGTTCCATGCTGTTATATTATCATTCTTGGATGTTTTACAATTATTTTATAGCAACTTTATATCATTTTTTGGGACTAACCTATTGACATAGTGCCCAGTGCCAGCTGCTGTTTTTTGCTTGTTTTTTACTTTGCAGAATATCAGTACCAAACGGAGTCCAAACGCAGCGAAACTTTTGGAGAATTTTTTTTGGACCAGAAGACACAAGATGGGCCAAAGAAGTACCAAAGGGGAGGCCCGAGGTGGGCACAACCCACCAGGGCACGCCCAAGGGGTTGTGCCCCCCTCGGTGGCCTCCCGCACTGCTTCTTCGCCTATAAATCCCCAAATATTCCAGAAACCCTAGGGGAGTCGACGAAAAACAATTCTAGCCGCCGCAAGTTTCAGAACCACGAGATCCAATCTAGACACCATCACGGAGGGGCTCATCATCCTCATTGGTGCCTCTCCGATGATGCGTGAGTAGTTCATCATAGACCTACGGGTCCGTTGGTAGTAGTAGCTAGATGGCTTCCTCTCTCTCTCTTTTGATTCTCAATACAATGGTCTCTTGGAGTTCTAGTTGATGTAACTCTTTTTTGCGGTGTGTTTGTTGGGGTCCGATGAACATTGAGTTTATTATCAGATCTATATCCGTGAATATTATTTGAGTCTTCTTTTGATCTCTTATATGCATGATTATTTATAGCCTCGTATTTCTTCTTCGAATCTTTGGTTTAGTTAGGCCAACTAGATCGATTTTTCTTGCCATGGGAAGAGGTGCTTTGTGATGGGTTCGATCGTGCGGTGTTCTTTCCCAGTGACAGAAGGGGCAGCAAGACACGCATGTATCGTTGCTATTAAGGATAACAAGATGGGGGCTATTCCTACATGAATAGATCTCGTCTACATCATGTCATCGTTCTTATTGCATTACTCCGTTTCTCCATGAACTTAATACACTAGATGCATGCTGGATAGCGGTCGATGTGTGGAGTAATTGTAGTAGATGCAGGCAGGAGTCGGTCTAGTAATCTTGGACGTGATGCCTATATATTGATCATTGCCTTGGATTTCATCATAATTATTCGATCTTCTATCAATTGCCCAACCGTAATTTGTTCACCCACCGTGTGCTATTTTCTTGAGAGAAGCCACTAGTGAAATCTACGGCCCCCGGGTCTAATCTTTATCATATTTGCTTTGAGATCTATTTTTATTCGCTTTTATTTCCAGGTCTGTTATTCCAAAAACCCAAAAATACCTTGCTGCACTTTTTTGCTATTTATTTTATTTTGCGTTTTATCGAGATCTATTTATCCAATCTACACAATTTTTATCCTGTCAACTTGACAATTTCTGGCGCCGTTACCCGTAGAGGGATTGATAACCCCTCATAAGCGTCGGGTTGCAAGTCACTGGTGCAGAGACCTGCTATACAAACGGTTTTTAACCCCTTTCCGCGACGGCGTTTGGAACCATCGCCAAGTGAGTGTGGGCGATAGGGGGGTCCTTCCCACATGACCCAGAACCCGTCAGGGATAGGCCCTCCTATAAAACAGGCTGGGGAAAAATGAGCTCGTGTGCAATCCGGCCAGGCATCAAAACCGAATCGTTTCCATTCGTATGTACATCCCACATGGTGAATCCCAAAAAAACATTTCCGTTCGTATGTATATCACACACAGTTTTTTGTGTGGAAACGTTTGTGCAAGGTGACCTAACGCAAACAGTTCTCTGCCAGAAGCCATGTGTGACTGTTAGTTGATCGAACATGCCTACTTTCTAGAAACCGTGTGGGTTGTTTGAGTTCATCGCCCACGGTGTTGTCTGAGTAACCGTCTGCAATAGAAAACCCCAATAAGCAGGGTAATTAGCCTATTATTGATAATCCATGTAGTAATCAACTTGGTATTTCTTATAAAACACACCAGATATTTCATATCCGTATAACGGCAACCAGGATTTCATAATCGAATTACATCAGATAGCTTCGGCACTCAGTTACGCCATTACACAACAACACCAAGTTTCACATGCAACATCGAAAACATTTGGAAAGTAGCATCATACACGGTAAATAGACAGATGAATCTCATCTGGGAAACTGCAGAAGCGGAAGGCAAATATTGAGCCTTCAGTGATGTTGAATGTCCTTGCAACTTTAGGCCAGTGGCTATGGATAATTGCCCGCCCAACCTTCGTCCTCTTCAGGAAGACTTCAATATTATACCGTGGGTGTTGAATGAATACCTTCCTCGCCTCTTGACCATGCAGGTGGTTTGAGAGGTAATCATCGGTGAACTGCTTTGAAAAGTACTGAAAACAAAGATATGCATAAATCGCTGTTATAAATTTTGAAATGGCGCAAGGGGTAAAAACAAGGTAAAAGAGTTAGTACCATCCTATAGTTGACTGATGTCTTCTTCATTGTGCAAACAAAGATCTTGCTGTTATTCGTCGTTAGTTTCTTCATCCTAACAATCTTTCTGAGTTTGTTGACTTGACTGATATTCATGGACATCTCATTTCCCCATATGCAAAATGGGTCGAACAGTGGGTCTAAGCCTCTGACAGCAGGACCTACATGTGCAAGACCAAATTGTAAGAAACCTAAATATTAGAATGATTCCTGCAACTGCACAATAATGTGCTAGTATTAGCGAAAGGACCATGCATGAGCAAACCTCGATGGTAAACCACAGTGTCTCCCATTGTTTCCCTGCAACACACATAAGGAAGATCTTAATCAGGTTAACTGAGAGTTGCCATACTATCAGTAGAATATGTATTGAGTACAGCCAAATTTGATTTATTTCACATGCATAACAATACAAAATTGTACCCACATCAAATGACCATCAAATTGCAGAATTGAACCAAACAGTTAAATGGACAGCAGACCAAATGAACCAAAACAGTTAACTGAGCACGACATTGCAGAATAGAAACATGTACTAGAAGATAAGACAGTTAACAAAACAAAGAATGCTTGAGAACAGTACTACGAAACGTAGCAATTGTTGGACCAAACTGTTAACTGAACATTACATTTCAGAGGATCAAACTGTTAACTGAACATTACATTTCAGAGGACCAGACTGTTAATTGAACATTACATTTCAGAGGACCAAACTGTTAATTAAACATCAGATTGCATATTAACATTACAGAGGACAAATCACTAGAAGGCACTGGCGGTGGCCTCGAGAAAACAGCATGAACTGTATTTTAAAGTAGACAACCGCGTGGCGGTGTCGACGGTGGCCTCGAAGACGAGGTGCTCCTCCAAGATCTGGCGGTCGGCACGCATGGCAGCCATAGCGACCTCGTGTGCGCGTGCGGCCGCGATTTGCTTCTCCGCTGCTAGATGCTACTGAGCTCCACGTTATACTGCGTGCAAAATGGCTGTGGGCGGCGCTTAATTGGAGGAGGGGGACAGTGATTTCGACGGAAGGTGTCGCGACGTCGGTCGGGGCATGTGGGACGGGGAAGGAGGAGGATTGTGTGGGTGGGGTGTGGATTACCTCACCATATCGACGAGGCCGCGCAGCAAGAAGAAGGCTCGGCGGCGAGGAGGCCACGCAGCAAGAAGAAGGCTTGCCGGCGAGGAGGCGGCGCTGCAAGAAGAAGGGTCGCCGGCGAGGAGGCGGTAATGCAAGAAGAAGGGTAGCCGGCGAGGAAGCGGCGCTGCAAGAAGAAGGGTCACCGGCGAGGAGGCTAAGCTGCCAGTAAGGAGCAGTGAAGGATTGAACTTGGAAAGCAAGGAGGAACAGTGAAAATGTGGCTTTTGGTGGGAGGAAGGGGGCGGGGAGATCGATATTTCCGCGGTGGCAGAAAAATTCGCTCGGTGCCGCGAGAAACTGGCGCGCAAGTGTGGTTCAGAGGGGGCGGTGGACAGTAGACGATGAAGCTTCCTGCGTAAGCCAGAAAAGATGGTGCGCCAAGATATTTTATATCGCATCCCGCACGATTCTTTCTAGTAAACTGTTTGTGGCATACCTGATTTTTTCATTATGTTTTGAAAGACAAAATGGTGTTACGGAGGGAAAGGATGGTGAAGTGTATGCTAGAACATTTATGTACAGTGAATATGCAACTACATGAGTGTCATGTTTAAATTTGGAATTATTCCGGGTTCGTTTGGCATTTTTATGCATTAATTGAGTTTCTAGGCATTTAATGTGAATAATTCAAATTTGAACTACAAGCACATGCTCTAGTGCACCAAAGTTGGTTGAAAAATCACATGTGTGTCCTTGGGTGAATTTCTAGGTCCCATGCAAGAAATGAGAATGAAATTCAAACATCTGGGCGTCGTGGCTCGGCCGGAAAGATTGAGAAACTTGGTTTTTTAATTCATGTAAATCCAAAACACGCCTGAAAATCATGAAACTTGGCATGGTGTCATGACATGGCACCAACATGCTGTGGTAAATTTTTTGGCCGAATTGGGACAAGCTTTGGTACAAGCTTCTTGCAAACCGGAGCTTCTCTCAAGAAGGATCATGGTTCCGAGAGGGAACGTGTCACCTCCGTGTGCGAAACGACATGCGTAGACTGCCTTCTCCCGCCTTAATTTTTTTACACAGGCAGATTATACCAAATAGAAGTATCGTGCTAAATTTTGGAATTATTCCGGGTTCGTTTGGCCTTTTTTATCCATTAATTAAATTTCTGGGCATTTAATGTGCATAATTCAAATTTGAACTACAAGCACATGCTCCAGTGCACCAAAGTTGGTTGAAAAATCACATGTGTGTCCTTGGATGAATTTCTAGGTCCCATGCAAGAAATGTGAATGAAATTCAAACATCTGGGCGTCGTGGCTCGGCCAGAAAGATTAAGAAACTTGGTTTTTTAATTCATGTAAATCCAAAACACGCCTGAAAATCATGAAACTTGGCATGGTATCATGACATGCCACCAACATGCTGTGGTAAATTTTTTGGCCGAATTGGGACAAGCTTTGATACAAGCTTCTTGCAAACCGGAGCTTCTCTCAAGAAGGATTGTGGTTCCGAGAGGGAACGTGTCACCTCCGTGTGCGAAACGACATACATACACTGCCTTCTCCCGCCTTAATTTTTTTACACAGGCAGATTAGACCAAATAGAAGTATCGTGCTAAATTTTGGAATTATTCCGGGTTCGCTTGGCTTTTTTATACATTAATTGAATTTCTTGGCATTTAATGTGCATAATTCAAATTTGAACTATAAGCACATGCTCCAGTGCACCAAAGTTGGTTGAAAAATTGCATGTGTGTCCTTGGGTGAATTTCTAGGTCCCATGCAAGAAATGGAAATGAAATTCAAACATCTAGGCGTCGTGGCTCGGCCGGAAAGATTGAGAAACTTGGTTTTTTAATTTTAATTCATGTAAATCCAAAACACGCCTGAAAATCATGAAACTTGCCATGGTGTCATGACATGGCACCAACATGCTGTGGTAATTTTTTTGGCCGAATTGGGACAAGCTTTCGTACAAGCTTCTTGCAAACCGGAGCTTCTCTCAAGAAGGATCGTGGTTCCGAGAGGGAACGTGTCACCTTCGTGTGCGAAACGACATACGTACACTGCCTTCTCCCGCCTTAATTTTTTTACACAGGCAGATTAGACCAAATAGAAGTATCGTGCTAAATTTTGGAATTATTCCGGGTTCGTTTGGCCTTTTTTATACATTAATTGAATTTCTGGGCATTTAATGTGCATAATTCAAATTTGAACTACAAGCATATGCTCCAGTGCACCAAAGTTGGTTCAAAAATCACATGTGTGTCCTTGGGTGAATTTCTTGGTCACATGCAAGAAATGAGAATGAAATTCAAACATCTGGGCATCGTGGCTCGGCCGGAAAGATTGAGAAACTTGGTTTTTTAATTCCTGTAAATCCAAAACACGCCTGAAAATCATGAAACTTGGCATGGTGTCATGACATGGCACCAACATGCTGTGGTAATTTTTTTGGCCGAATTGGGACAAGCTTTGGTATAAGCATCTTGCAAACTGGAGCTTCTCTCAAGAAGGCTCGTGGTTCCGAGAGGGAACATGTCATCTCCGTGTGCGAAACGACATACACTGCCTTCTCCCGTCTTAATTTTTTTACACAGGTAGGTTACACCAAATAGAAGTATCGTGCTAAATTTTAGAATTATTCCGGGTTCGTTTGGCCTTTTTTATACATTAATTGAATTTTTGGGCATTTAATGTGTATAATTCAAATTTGAACTAAAAGCACATGCTCCAGTGCATCAAAGTTGGTTGAAAAATCACATGTGTGTCATTGGGTGAATTTCTAGGTCCCATGCAAAAAATAGGAATGAAATTCAAATATCTGGGCTTCGTCGCTCGGCTGGAAATATTGAGAAACTTGATTTTTTAATTCCTGTAAATCCAAAACACACCTGGAAATCATGAAACTAGGCATGGTGTCATGACATGGCACCAACATGCTATGGTAATTTTTCTGTCCGATTTGCGAAGGCGCACACATTAACAATCAACAAAATCATTTTGGAACAAGTGTTGTCACGTTACAAATCGGAAACACAAGTATTATTGAAACCGTGGGCGTTCTACGTACCAATTACGTGCCGCCACGCGTCCCTTTTTTTTATTGGCTAGGAGGTGCCGTGCGGGGTAGCTATTTGAGTACGGTAGGCGTGCGATCAGACCCCTGCGCGTGCTCGTCGGGAGGAGAGTCTTTTGACCTCTATCCGCCGCGCACCTCCTTCCCAACGTCTTCATTAATGGCGCCCGAGTCCCTGTTTCACGGCGTGGCTATGTCTCACTGGACTGAGATTTAAGAGAGAAAAAAGAAAATCTGAAAAGAAAGTTTTGCACGGATCTTGATGTAAGATCCGACGGACCTATATAGCATCGACTGCGACTTATAGCAAGACTGATGAATATAAGGACGTTGACAGTGGATAATAATTGTCTTACATATTTAGGAACATAATTAAAAAAGTCACATGCGGCAACGCCCGAAATACACAAGGGCAAAAGAAGAAGGAAGACAACGATCTGGCTCGCTGATCTCTACTTTCTTGATGCGTTGCTGCAGGCACTTTGATCTTGCTGACCGTTTCTGTTCTGTTGCCTAATCGCAAACAGTTCATCCGTGTGAAGTGTATGCCATCCGTGTGAAGTGTATACCGACGTAGTTCAACCGACATCACGCCCCTCTAACAAGCCCAGCCGAGATGGCGCTCCATATGCCCCTCGAGATCCAGGAGGAAGATTCTTTGTAGCCTAGATCATCCAAGGCCAAGTGACATGATATATGCTTGTTTTTTGGGAGTCTCATTTACTTATAAGTTGTTTGACGATTTCCGAAAGTACTCATGTCATCCCGAGCTCCAGTGATCATGCATGAACAATAAAATCCAAAAGAATAGTTAAAAAAAAACTAAAACTCTGATTTTTTGGCAAGAACATTGATGATTTTTCTACATGCTTACAAATTTTCATGTTGAAATTACATATGTGGAGGTGTAGGTAGAAAACAAAATTGATGTTCTAAAGTGCTTTAAAAAACATCGGATCTCCTTGCCGAAGGCCTCTGGAAGGACTGAAAACATTGGATAAACCATTATTAAACCGAATGGAAAATTTGACCAATTTAACGCACCTCATGATCATATCAATCCATGCACTGGCAAAACTCATACGCTGCATCATAGATTCCAAAAAATCCCATTCCACCTGATCGTAGGCCTTCATCATATCTAATTTCACTGCACAGAGGGGCTTCTTCCTTTTCCTTTTGCGAATGGAATAGATGCACTCATACGCAACCAAAACATTATCAGTAATTAACCTGCCTGGTACAAAGGCGCTTTGCTCCTCAGAAATAAGAATTGGGAGGACCTCTTTCAATCTATTTGCCAACACTTTAGCGGCAATTTTATACAACGCATTACATAAACTGATAGGACGGAAATGTGATAGAAGCTCCGGATAGTTGACCTTGGGAATGAGAACTAGTACCATACTGTTAAAGTCTTCCGGAACATGATGCCCATTTAAGAAATCTCTCACCGCCCCACACACCGCTTGCTTCATCAATTGCCAGTGCTTTTGGTAGAAAAGGGCGGGAAGGCCATCCGGATCAGGCGCCTTTGTGGGCCCCATTTTAAAAAGAGCCTGCTCAATTTCCAAATCAGAAACATTTGAAATCAGTTTTACATTCATCTCTGGAGTGACCGCAACATGCATTAGATCAAGGATACAATCAGTATTGGTAGCCCCCTGCGAAGTGTACAGAAATTCAAAAAACTCCTTCGCCATCATCTTCATATCCTGGTTAGTTGTACAATAACTTCCATCCGATCTCTTCAATCTTACAATAGTATTTCTTCTCCTTCTGTGTGAGGCTCTTCCTTGGAAATTTTTTGTATTGCGGTCTCCCGCCTGCAACCAATCTAACCGCGATCTCTGCCGTTGCATAATTTCTTCCGCTCATACAACTCATGCAATCTGTCCTCAATTCTCTTTACCTCCAGTGAGGTATCTGGTGAATGATTCTTTGCTCTCTCAAAACCCAGCTGCTCCCGCAACTTTTTAATCTCCCTCTGAACTGAACCAAAGACATCCCGAGACCATTTTTGCATCACACCCGTAACTTCCTTCAGCTGGTCCCATGTGTTATTAAGGCTACTTGGAACAGACCCATGGTTCGCCCATACCTGCTGCACCATCTCTTCGTAATTTTCATGTCTGGCCCACATCTCCTCATACCTAAACTGACGTGATCCTCTCTCCTGCTGGATATTTTCATGGCCACTAACCTTGATAAGAAGGGCCATATGATCTGATTCCTCTGTTGGGATATGCTCAACTGAGGTGAACGGGAATAGCTGAGTAAACGCATCATTGCATGTTGCTCGGTCTAATCTGACTTTCTTCCCCTTGTGTTCCTCCTGCCAGCATGCCTCATTAAAGTCTCCAGCACAGAGCCACGGCAAATCGTCTTGACGCCTAAGATATCTCAATGCGTCCCATGGTTCTTGCCTCAGTTCCGTTCTTGGTTCGCCATAAATTCCAGTGAACCTCCAGCTATTACCATTACCTGAAATTACACAATCAATGAAATATTGGCACCAAGGGCGCAAGGTAACATCATAACCATATCTCCACTATAGTGCCATACCACCACTTTTTCCAACACAATCAACTGTTTGACCATACTTAAATCCCATGCTTCACTTCAGTTTATCCATCGCCTCTCCTCGCTTCCTAGTCTCACATAAGAACACCACCCCTGGGTTGTATGACCTAATCAGGTCTCTGAGTTCGCCAACTGCCGCGTCCAACCCCAAACCACGGCAGTTCCAGGCCAAAATATTCATTGGTTGAGCACTGCATATGCTTTCTACTGTTATATCGACGTGCTTGATCCCATTTGCGGTCCATTTGGTTGCAGCCGTCGTGCGAAAATGCTGCATGTTCGGTTAGTTTTTTGAGTTGCATATTCGGTTACTAGCAGCAAAACGAATGGTAAATTTTTTTTTTGAGGGAAATGAAAGGTAAATATTACTACTAGGTGATAGTGATACTACTCTTCACATGCTCCCAAATTATAAAAATCGCATTAAACACATTTAAAAAAATCTGATTTTTTAATGTTCAAAACGCATGTGTGTACAACTTCTACAAAAATCAAATCTAAATTCAAAATACACATAGAGCGGCAAAAAAGTAAAATCTCAAATGAATTGTGTCAAAAAGGGTAAAAACATGAATAGTGTAAAAAAATCAACAATATTCACATCTGGATTTGTTATTTTAGTTTCTATATATGTGTTCCAAATTTGGATTTGAATTTTTTAAGGTTTGAAGACACATGATCTGCAAGCATACACAATTCTTTTCCGAGATGTTTTTAAGCATTTAAATATTTTCAAACTTATTAGGAGCACGAGAGTATGTGAAGGATGGTATCACATGAGTTTCTCCCCAAAGCGAAGGGTAGAAAGGAGATTCCAGAATCTCCTTATTCTGTCCTATTTTTTGAAAACACCAATTTTATGGATTGTAGTGACTAGTGAGTACTCCGAAAATGGTTCGACTGTGTATGTAGAACTTACTTTTTCTTAGAAAATTTAGAACTTACCATTAATATAATGTCTCACATGACCAAGATTATGCGTCTATGATTCACACAAAAAAAAGGTTACGCATCTGAGATTATGGTTCGCGAGATAATTAGTTAATTACTTTAAAATCAAATGACTCATCAATGTTAGCCAACTAGTGTATCCCCGCAGAAAAAAAAGGCAAATACAAAACCTCAGCTTTCCAACTAAAACAAATAAGACTCTTCCACGCGCGTAGCGAGAGACTCCGTCCGGCCAAATTATGGAGCAGGTACATTTATGATGCAACGAAAACGAACCGTCCATGTACCCTGCTTCCGGCCGTCACACCTTGCGTCACGTGGGTCAGACATATATACAATAGATCTCTATATTGCTACATACGGTCCAGATAATATGAGCAAATGCAGGTACAAGTCATATTGCCGACTCCCTTTTATCATTCTTTAAATTCAT
The DNA here is from genome assembly GCA_011799875.1 of Thinopyrum elongatum. Taxonomy (NCBI): domain Eukaryota; kingdom Viridiplantae; phylum Streptophyta; class Magnoliopsida; order Poales; family Poaceae; genus Thinopyrum; species Thinopyrum elongatum. The sequence continues at coordinate 505,514,894 of CM022301.1, read as the reverse complement.
TTTTATGATGACTAATTAAACACTTCAGGTCTTGTACATACAAAATTTGGACGAACTAAAAATTAAACTAAATAATTTTGTACTAAACTTTTATACTTCTTTAAATCTATTTTTGCTATACTACTATACTTTTATTTGCTAGGTGACATAGTTAACAACATAATGATGATGCATTATATTACTTATTAGTAAATCTAAGAAATAAAAAGTGAAATTTGGGTCTATGTCCAATGCAAAAGAATTCTCAAGAGCAAAATAAATATATTATTCTTTGCGTTCTCCCAACGGTCGCATATGAATGAACTTAAGTAGAAATTTAGCTACACTTTCCCGCAAGATCTCCTGCTTATAATGTTATTTCTTATCAAGCGTATGAAATGGACTAAGGACAACTGCATTATTTGTGATGCGTATACATATTACTTGTGTAGATACATGCACGCTTGTTTGTATATATATGTTGTAATATCATTAGGTATTACAGTAGGGATCTCTAAAGCGTGCAATCAAACTAATATCATAATAGTGGTTTCTAGGATACATATTTGCGGAAACTTCTAGAGTATAGATTGAACCTTTGACAAATTAGATGATACCCCGTGCATTACTCCGGGAATTGGTTGCAATACATTATTTTGATGAAATTTGGTTGTCTAGAATTTGAATATGAGAATGAAGACTAAAAATATATATGATTTAATATGAAAATTATATAGTTGTAAAAATATATGGACTATTAGTAGTCTTTCTCATGCATGCTGAGAGAATAAAGGTAGTGACATCGAGGAAGTGAGGTGTGTGCATGCTGAGAAATAGAATTATTAATCAGAGTATAAAACGAAGGCATTCATGGCCAAACCATTATAAGACATGAAATAAACACCTGCTATGACGAAGTTAATTTCTTCCACAGCGACACCTTCAAGAAAGTATAAACGTCCTCGCGCTATCTTCGTCACCTCTGGCCGTAAACTACTTGGACAAGGATTTTCATGTTGTTCAGCTAGTGAAGACAGTAAAATAACAAGTAGACAACACCTTTAACAGGTAATGACATGAGTTTGTCACTGCTGAGCCCGACTAATAAAGGGCAAGACAAAAGTTTTTACCCTGAGAATGAAGCGGTGTTTTAATCAACATCTTGCAGACGGATCTTTCGATAGTCGCCTCCGCTAATACTCCATGCCATGGCCAAAAAACACTAGCAATCAAATTGATGGAACGTCTTCCCACTTCAGGCCACGGCCACCACCATGATAGTCAGGTGGACGCTCAAGTCTCGGCCCGGAATTAGTCTACCATTCCACACCGGTGGGTCACACTACACAATCCATCACACCGTCGTAGTCAATGCCCCAGTGCTAGAAGCCGGTAGTGAACTGCTAGTGCGCCCCTTGCTCATCGGCGTCGATCGGACTATGCCACTGGCACCTCGAGCCTCCTTGTGATGGCCACTGCTCTCACGCCGGACCAAAATCTCCTTTGCTCACCAGCAAGGGCCACATGCGACCATCACTGTAGTGCCGCAAATAGGCCGACACGCCTTTAGATGCGCTATTGCGCCCTTGATCTTCTTGTCGCGATCGTCGAGGCGTAGTGACCAGCGGCCATCATCGAGGCGTAGTGGCAAAATTTGGTGTTTTGACCCTTTTGTCAAAGAAAATCGAGATCTGACCCATGTTCGAAACCATTTCAGGATGTGATGACGATGACATGTACCTAGGGTAGGGTCCTAGACCTAATCAGGGTACCCTACCCAAGGACACTACGCGAAGAATCCAAGATCTACAAAGTTAGAAAGGGGATACCGACTAGAATGACACAGTGTGCAAGTCACTCGACAGAAGATTCACTCGGTTAACTCCACTCCCACTCGACCGTCGTTATTCACTCAGAGTACAAGGTTTCACTCGGAGTATAGAAGACCTAGAGCCACCTCAGGATGGCAACGGTCAGGCGATCAATCCATCGCTATAAAGATCATTCATTACGGGCGTTACCAGTAACGTTCTCGTCTTTACCTTCTCATTGAACCCTTGCGTAACAGAGGGCTACGAGGGGCCAGCGGACTCTATATAAGCCGCCCCTCTCCTCCTGCACAAGGGTTCGCACCCCCTATAACTCAACACTCCACAGAAACAAAGCTCCCGCAGCACCGAGACGTAGGGCTATTACCTCCTCCGAGAGGGGCCTGAACTCGTAAATCCGAGTGTACAATCTCGCCGTAGCTAGACTCTGCCCTCTCCTACGTACCCTCTACCTCTCCTGTCAGATCCATTCCCACGACAGTTGGCGCCCACCGTGGGGCAGGCGTCTAAGCGACTTCCGGCAAGGTTGCGATTCTTCGAACTCCTTCGACATGATTTCCGGCGGCGGACTGTCTCTGGGTCGCGAGATCCATCTCGGCGCACTCAGTTTCATCGTCGACGATTCGGCCTGGCTCCAGGAAGCCCCCCTCGACGTCGAGGCGCTCCCTATTCGCGGGGCGGCGCACTTCCGTGCGAGTGCCTACGGCGTCCTCTTGCGGCAGCCGTCGACTCAGTATCGGTCTGCTCCGGTGGCGTCTTCCCTCCCCGCTGCTCGCCGTCGCAAGCGATCTGGTCGCTCGCGGCTCCAGCGGTGGGTGAAGCATGCGGTGGCTTGTCAGTCATCCTCTCCTCAGATCGCGGCAATCAAGCCCGACGAGTCCCTTCATGGCTTGTTTGATCTATCATCTGGTCACTTGGATACGCTTTCCGAGTGCGAAAGTAATGACCCGGCGGCCGAAGTCGCCCACCTCGATTTCCCAGTGGCGGGGGCAAAAGCGGCGGCCCATCGCACGACAACGACGAGTACTACCCGCAGGCCCTCACTGCGGAGCAAAGAGAAGAGCTGCAACGTCGGAACGAGCAGTTCCTCCAGACCCCCATCGCTGGGGAGACTGCCGAGGCCCAGGCTTTGGAGGCCGCGCGCTGTAACACCCCATGTATTAAGCTACAGTAATCACCCTTTTGATTATGCCAAGTCATCATGATCAACAGTGCTTAATCATCATTAGTAACATATCCCTTGTCTAATTCAAATTCAAAACTAAAAGTGGAAAATAAAAGTTGTTCAACATAGAAACTAAAATGTTCATAATATTGTAAATATTCCAGAGACAATTCTAAAATTGTAACCAACTTTTAATAAATTAATTAGGTAACCCAAACCTCCTCTAACAGTGGCTAAGAATAATATTTAATAACATTTTAATTAATCTAAGTCAAATATGAAATGATGATTTACCCAAACTAGTTTTTGTTGGTAGGGTACATTGTACTGCTAATTATGGACTAGGTCACACTTTGAATAAAGTTCATTTGGTGCTCAAACATTTTGCAAACAGAAAAGAAAAGAAACAAAAAAAGAGAAAAAGAAAAAGGCCTAAAGGGTCTACTGTGCAATCGGCCTACCGCTACAGCCGCGGCCCAGCCCACCCCCGCGCTATCCCCCACCTCCCGCACTGCTCATGCCGCTGCTGTCGAGCACCTGGTGCGCGCGAGCCAGGCCCCCCTCGAGCGATCGACAGCGCGCCGCGCCGCGCCGCGCCGTGGTTAAAGAGCAACCCCGCACTCCCCCCTGGCGAACCCTAGCCCAGTTCCCCCCCCTTCCTCCCTCGCTCCCCGCTTCGCCCGACGCCGCCATGGACGGCCACCGCTGAAGCTCGCGGCCGCCGTGCCCCGCTCGTCCCCGCGTCTTGTCCAGAAGCTCTGGAGCCCTCGTCTCCGTCAAGCAGCTGCCCTGCTTCGTCTTGGGGAGCAGCGCCATCACCGCATCATCTCCGTCAACGCCCGCGGCCACCGAAACTTCGCCGCGTCGATCCCCTGCTCTACTGCTCCTAAACTGATCAACGAGCACTCCGTACGCTCCTCGGTGAGCTCCGCATCCTCCCCTTCCTCCATCTTGCGCTAGCACGAGTCGTAGCTAGCTGTCGCCATTGCCATGCTCCTGTTTCCGCCCTGGAGCTCGTGGCTCACGCCCTCGTCCACCCCGTGCTAAGCCGTCGCCTCCGCCGTGTTTCTAGGGAGCCCAGGCATCGCGTGCGCGTAGTAGTTCATCTCGGGCGAGCCCCTGGGCTCGACCCCGAGCTTACCGTATTCCGGCCGCCGCTAGAATCGATGCCGCCGCCGTTCCGGCCACCCCAGCGACCAACCACCCCCACCACGTGATGCGGCTCGCTGCGCCCTTTCGATAGAGCCCAATCACGCCGCCGGGGATGCCCTATGGGCGAAACCCGAGCTCGCCGGAGCTCGGCGCCGCGTTCGGGCTCGCCGGAGAGCTCCGGCGGCTGGCGCTGACTTGGCCCCGGTGGGCCCCGCCTCTCTGCCACTGACCACTGGGCCCCTGGGTCCCGTTGACCCAGTCAAATGTTGACTGGGCAACGCCTAGTCACTGCCAGTGGGCCCCGCGTGGGCCCCGTTGACCAGTCAACTGGTCTGTTGACCGCTGATGCAGTGATGACTCCAGGATGACATCATAATTCATTTTTCTGATGAATTTAGTAATTAAAAGAATTCCAGAAATTAATAAAAAACTTTAGAAAATCATATCTTTTAATCCGTAACTCCGATGAAAATAATTTGTACATGAAAGTTGCTCAGAACGACGAGACGAACCCGAATGCGCGGTCCGTTCGTCCGTCGCACGTCTCTAACTACCTGAACATGGAACTTTCCCCCTCCGGTTCGCCTGTCCGAAAATGCAACTTCGGGGAAGCTTTCCCGGATGTTATTCCCCCTTCACCTATGTCGTGTAGCACTACGATAGGTCACCCCTAGCACCGTGTATCGTATTTGTCATGCATCTGTTTGCTAGTATTTACTGTTTCTTCCCCCTCTTCCTATTCGCTGGACCCCGAGACCGCTGACGATGTCCTGAAGACCGACGCCACCATTGACGACTTTGCCCTTGCCGCCGAGCAACCAGGCAAGCCATCCCCCTTTGATCATCCCGATATCGCCCATTCTAATTTCTCATGCTTGCATTAGAATTGCTGCTGCTACCGCTTTACCTATTCTGATGCATAGCCTATTTATTGTATCCTGCTGTTGATAATTACCTGCATATCCTAAACTGCTTAGTATAGGCTGGGTAGAGACCTATCAGTGACCCCACTAGTCTCGACCGCCCCGCTGGATTATCCGAAGACCCGATCAACGGGATTCAAGACCAGGCCCCGGCACCGCACATCACCCCCTTAGTTGTAACGACACTGCAGCGTTACTATCGAGTGCCGAGGGTGATACCTCGTGTAGCACTTCTGATGTTAACTCTGTAGAGTAGCTATTCGGTCGTGGTCATCGAGGGTGATTCCTCCTTCACCACTTCCGGTAACGACGCTGTCGTGCAACACATCAAGTGTGAACCCATCGAGGGTGATTCCTCCGAGTTCACCTTGACGGATACATCGAGTGGGAATTCAATGAGGGTGATACCTCGGATTCCCCTGATGTTATAGAAACACGGATACTTGGACTTTACACTGTTACTTGGATAGGCGGGTCGACCCTGAGGGGTACCCGCGTGCGCCTGAGAGGCGAGTGTTGTGAAGACGGGTGCCTGTGTGGTGCCCGAGTGAGAATACGAGGCGTGGCCGGGCATTCTTGGCCCTTGCCGCAAGTCCTCGAGACGGGGCGACGGGGTCACATCTTTCGTGAGTCTCTGCTCGTTACCGCAAGCCCAAGGTACTAGCAATTTGGATATTTGATCCGAGCAGGCCTCTGGCCTGATAGCACTAACCATCACGTGGGCATAGTATGGGCGTTCTGCATCGTAGCATCAGCCGACAGTTCTGTCAGACGTCCAATTCAGCATTGCGGTCGGGTCGGATCATGCCGTTGGCGCTGGTATCCACCTTGCTCGCAACGACCCGGAGTGCACAGGGCGACGGCCCAAGACCCCTGAGCGCTTAGGATGTACACCGGCGGGGACCTCTCTGCTGAGCTGTAGGTAGGGTTGCGGTGTGTCGTTTGGCCGAGGCCGGGCTTGACCCAGGAAAGTGTGTCCGGTCGGAGTTAATCGAGCGTGTTGGGTAAGTTGGTGCACCCCTGCAGGGAAGAAAACTTCTATCGATAGCCTGTCCTACGGTAACGGACACTCGGAGTTGTATCCTGATTGATACAATTTAGAACTGGATACTTGGATACTATGGCTCTGGGATTGCTTCTCGCAGGGAGTTGAGAAGGGATCTCAGGACGAGGTTGATGACTGTATGGCTCTGGGATTGCTTTCTCGCAGGGAGTCGAGCAAGGATCTCTGGGTGAGGATGAGACTTAATGATACTGCTACTTTATATTGATCTGTTTTGCTCTCTTCTATTGCTGCAAGACCGATGAAGATGCTAGTCTTCGATAGGACTAGCCTTTCCTCTCTATTCTGGCATTTTTGCAGCCCAGTCCACATATACAGCCTCTCTTTGAAAATGTTGCATATGTAGTGTAGATCCTTGCTTGCTGAGTACTTCTGAGTACTCACGGTTGCTTTGTTTTCCTTTTCTCCCCATATCAGTTTGTCGTGACCAAGATGACGGAGCCCCTGAGACAGCTGTCCCCGCCGACGATCGCTACTACTACCCAGAGGATGGATACTACTACGAGTTGACTGACGACCAGGAGTAGGATCGGAGGGTCCCAGGCAGGAGGCCTTCGCCTTTCGATCGTAGTGTTTTATTTTGCCCTGCCTTTCTAAAGGCCTTTCTGTTTCTCTTTTAATATCTGTACTCAGATATCTGATGCTTCCGCTGACGCTTGTACGCAAGCTTATGTATTCGAGCCCTCGAGGCCCCTGGCTTGTAACATAAAGCTTGTATAACTTTAATTATGTTTTAGAGTTGTGTTGTGATATCTTCCCGTGAGTCCTTAGGCTTGATCGTGTGCATTTGCGCGTATGATTAGTGCACGATTGAGCCGGGGGCGTCACACGCGCGTAGCCACTCTGGCTGAGCGCGCGCGTCTAGAAGATCTTCGGAGATCACTTGACGACCGCGCTCACCGACAGCCTCCAAATCCCAATCGACGACAGCGGCAATTATTCCCGACTGGATCCCGAGACGAGTTCCACGTATTCCGCACTCCAATCCAGAATGTTGCAGCTGCCGCTCAGATCGCAGACTCAATCCAGCCGTCCCGATCCGAGGCCGGAAGGGGCCTCGAGCAGATTCGCACGCTGCTTAAAGCAGCGGGAGAGCAGAATTCGGCTGTTTCTCAGTCGCGTAATAGGATTCACAGCAGCTCTGTCAGAGCGGACATGGTCCAGTCTGCTCACAGCCCAAGATTGCCTCCGCGGCGTGAAGATCATGGTTATCGCCAGGACCAATACCTGGATCAAGGCCACGGACAGTTTGATCCTCGGCGTCTCCTTGATCATCGCCGTCGAGTGCCTACGCCCCCTCCGAGGGTGGTTCGTACACGCCCCGACGGTATGATGACAGACACCCATTCGGTGACGTGCGGAGAAATCCAGTCGACCCTCGAGAGCCTGGGTTCGATGCAAGGTCAGTCCTCGTGCAGGGCCTAGTCGACAGGGGCAGGGCTCACCGAGAGGGTCTGGATAGAGATTATCCGAGTGGAAGTGGTGTTTTTGTCTCAGGGTCCGAGTGTTTCAGCAGGGCCATACGAGCCGCTGAGATACCGCCCAATTTCAGATTGGCCACGGGCGTGAACAAATTCACTGGCGAGTCGAAGCCCGACACGTGGTTGGAGGATTGCCGAGTGGCTGTACAGATTGGTGGGGGCAACGACGATGTTGCAATGAAACACCTGCCCTTGATGCTCGAAGGATCGGCCCGAGCGTGGTTGAACCAATTGGCTCGTGCCAGCATTTATTGCTGGTAAGATTTGGCCTGAGTGTTTATCAAAACATTCGAGGGCACTTGCAGGTGACCGGCTGGACTGACTGAATTGCAGCACTGCGTCCAGAAGCCGAATGAAACCTTGAGGGATTATATCCAGCATTGGACCACACTTCACCATGTGGTGGAGAATGTTTCAGAGCACCAAGCAGTTTGCGCCTTCAAGGAAGGTGTCCGGTACAGGGAGCTCATCCTAAAATTTGGTCGGTCGGGAACCCTGACCTTAAACCGAATGATGGAGATAGTCACTCGGTACGCGAATGGCGAAGAAGAGGACCGACTCCGTAGTGGCAAGGGGAAGGCTGTAGACCGTGACGCCGGGGGCGGAAATCCCAGTCGGAAGCAGAAGCGCAAAGCTGAGGCCTCTGGTCAAACAGAAGCAGCAGTAGTGACTGCTCAAGGCAAGTTCAAAGGGAAGCCCAAGGGGCAGTGGATACCCAAAAAGATGAAGGATCAGTCGGGCCAGGACGTCCTGGATCTACCGTGTGCCATCCACGCGAAGAAAGATGAGGAGGGTAACCTAATTTTACCCAAGCATACCACTCGATAGTGCAGACTCCTTATTCAGCAGTTCCGTGAAGGTTAGCCGAGTGAAAAGGGCTCTGACAAAGACGGTGATGAAGAAAAGGCAGAAGATTACCTGAAGGTCAATGCCACTCTGGTGATTTTTGCTGACGTTGAGAGCAAAAGTCGACTGAAAGTCATCAACTGTGAGGTGAACATGGTTGCTCCGGTGACTACGGCGTACCTCAAGTGGTCAAAGACTCCCATTACCTTCGACCAGTCGGACCACCCACCTCATGTTGCTACCCCTGGGCGGCAAACACTGGTAGTGGATCCAGTTGTGGGAGGCACTCGGTTGCGCAAAGTCCTTATGGATGGCGGAAGTGGTTTGAACATTCTCTATGCTGAAACCCTCCAGGGGATGGGCATTCCGATGTCCCGACTCAGTGAAAGCAACATGCAGTTTCATGGAGTCATCCCAGGGAAAAAGGCGAAATCACTTGGTCAGATCGCTTTGGATGTAGTTTTTGGTGATTCGAGTAATTTTTGAAAGGAAAGGTTGACGTTTGAAGTGGTTGATTTTCACAGTGCCTATCATGCTATTCAGGGCCGACCAGCTTATGCACGCTTCATGGCCCGACCATGTTATGTGTACCTTAAGCTGAAGATGCCTGGACCCAAGGGCATGATCACCGTCACTGGAAATAGGCAGAGATCCGAGGAATGTCTTCCGAAGGGATCCAAAATTGCTGATGAGCAGATGGCAGTAGTGGAATTGGAAGAGTACAAGAAGAATGCTGATACGAGTGATTTGCTCCGCTCTAAGAAGGCAGCTTCTAAGTCTGCTTTTCAGTCGCCGGGAGAGACGAAGCAAGTTCACATTCACCCGGAAGATCCCATAGGGCTCCGACAAATAGGAAGCCGCGCTCATCCAGTTCCTCCGTGAGAACTGGAACATCTTTGCATGGAAACCATCTGACATGCCCGGTGTTCCCAGGGGACTGGCTGAGCACCCTTTGAGGGTCGACTCAAAAGCCAAACCTGTCAAAGAGCATCTCCGCCGCTCTACTGCGGAGAAGAGGAAGGCGATTGGCGAGGAAGTGGCTCGGCTCCGGGCAGCTGAGTTCATACGCGAAATATACCACTCCGAGTGGCTCGCCAACATCGTCATGTTCCCCAAGAAGGATAATTCACTCTGTATGTGCATCAATTTCAAACATATCAATCGGGCCTGCCCGAAAGATCATTTTCCGCTCCCCCGTATCGATCAGATAGTCGATTCGACTGCGGGATGCGAGCATTTGTCTTTTCTTGATGCGTATTCCGGATACCATCAGATCCGACTGTATGGATCAGATGAAATAAAAACGGCCTTCATCACCCCTTTTGGGTGTTTTTGCTATGTCACCATGCCATTCGGTCTCAAAAACGCTGGCGCCACATTCATGCGCATGATTCAAAAGTGTCTGCTCACTCAGATCAGTCGGAAACTCGAGGCTTACATGGACGATATCGTGGTCAAGTCACGCAAAGGTTCTGACCTGCTGACTGATCTTGCTGAAACCTTCGCCAATATGAGAAGGTATGATATCAAGTTGAACCCGTCCAAGTGCACCTTCGGAGTGCCTGGAGGCAAGTTACTCGGTTTCCTCATTTCTGAACGAGGGATAGATGCCAATCCCGAGAAGATCGGCGCAATTGTCCGAATGAAATGCCCTGAGCGTGTGCATGATGTTCAGAAGCTCACAGGTTGTCTCGCAGCAGTGAGTCGGTTCATTTCTCGTCTGGGTGAAAAGGCACTACCTCTTTACCGACTGATGAAGAAGTCCGATAAGTTCGAGTGGACTCCTGAAGCTGAAGCAGCGTTTGTTGAGCTCAAAGCCCTGCTCTCCACCCAGCCGGTGCTTGCTGCTCTGAACAGCAAAGAGCCTCTACTTCTGTACATTGCGGCCACTGGTCAAGTTGTCAGCACAGTGCTCATAGTGGAACGAGAAGAAGAAGGCAAGGCCTACAAAGTTCAATGACCAGTGTACTATATCTCTGAGGTTTTGACTCCGTCCAAGCAGAGGTATCCTCATTATCAGAAGCTTGTCTATGGAATTTACTTAACAGCGAAGAAAGTCGCACATTATTTTCAAGATCACTCGGTTTCAGTCGTCAGTGATGCCCCATTATCTGAAATCATGAACAATCGGGATGCAACTGACCGAGTTGCTAAATGGGCAATTGAACTTCTCCCTTTGGATATTAAGTTTGAAGCAAAGAAGGTGATCAAATCCCAAGCACTTGTAGACTTCTTGGCTGAGTGGATAGAACAGCAACAACCGACTCAGCTTTACTTGGAACACTGGACCATGTTCTTCGATGGATCTAAAATGCTTAATGGTTCCGGTGCTGGAGTGGTCCTGGTGTCTCCAAGAGGTGATCGGCTCAGTTATGTCCTCCAGATTCACTTCGATTCCTCCAATAATGAGGCCGAGTATGAAGCACTCCTCTACGGGTTGCGTATGGCCATCTCACTCGGCGTCCGTCGCCTGATGGTCTATGGTGACTCGGATTTGGTGGTCAATCAAGTGATGAAGGAGTGGGACGTCAGAAACCCTGCCATGACAGGATACTGTAATGCAGTGAGGAAGCTAGAGAAAAAGTTCGAAGGTTTGGAGCTTCACCACATTCCCCGAATCAAAAATCAAGCAGCCGACGATCTGGCAAAAATCGGTTCCACTCGGAAGCCTATCCCCAGCAATGTGTTTCTTGAGCACCTCCATTCCCCGTCAGTGCAGGAGGATCCTTTCACCGAAGAGCCTCCCCAAGCGATAAGCCCTACTGATCCGACTGAAATCGAGGTCCCTGCGGTCATTGACTTGGTTATGGAGATCCTGGTAATTACACCCGATTGGACAGTGTCGTACATTGCATATTTGCTCAAGAAAGAACTTCCAGAGGATGAAGTTGAAGCACGTCAGATTGTCCGCAGATCCAAAGCTTTCATAGTGATAAATAGATAGCTTTACAGAGAGAGTGTCACTGGCGTAGCCCAATGATGTATTTCTCCAGAAGAGGGTCGACTGATTTTGGAAGAGATCCACTCGGGGACCTGTGGTCACCATGCGTCCTCTCGGACTATTGTGGCCAAAGCATACCGAGCTGGGTTTTTCTGGCCGCGTGCCAATGAAGCTGCAAAAGAGATCGTTCAGCATTGCGAAGGATGTCAGTTTTACGCGAACATGTCCCATAAGCCCGCGTCGGCCCTGAAGACCATACCACTCATCTGGCCATTTGCGGTGTGGGGATTGGACATGGTTGGACCACGCAAGATCGGCAGAAGCGGCTTCACTGATCTGCTCGTAGCAGTCGACAAGTTCACCAAGTGGATTGAAGCCAAGCCTATTAAGAAGTTAGATTCAAGGACAGCCATTACGTTCTTGAAAGAGTTGATATTCAGATACGGAGTTCCACACAGCATCATCACAGATAATGGCTCAAACTTCGATTTGGAAGAGTTCAGAAACTTCTGCGCCACCCAAGGCACTCAGGTGGACTACGCTTCCGTTGCGCACCCGCAGTCGAATGGTCAAGCTGAGAGGGTGAACGGCCTTATCCTTCAAGGATTGAAGCCACGACTCATGCGCAACCTCGAGCATGCAGCGGGAGCCTGGGTGACTGAACTGTCGTCTGTCCTGTGGAGATTAAGGACGACTCCTAACCGGTCCACTGACCGCACTCCTTTCTTCATGGTGTATGGAGCTGAAGCCGTGCTTCCTAGTGATCTTTTCCACAATTCACCTCAAGTGGAACTTTACTCAAAAGTTGAGGCGGAACAAGCACGGCAGGACACCATTGATCTTTTGGAAGAAGAGCATGAGATGGCCCTGATACAGTCGACTGTTTATCAGCAAGATCTTCGTCGATTCCACGCCAGGAATGTCAAAGGTCGAGCGTTTCAAGAAGGCGATCTCGTGCTCCGAGTGGATCAACAGCGACCACACAAACTTGCCCCCATGTGAGAAGGCCCCTTCATTGTCACCAAGGTGTTACACAACGGGGCCTACCACCTCTACAACCTTGCGAAGACGATTGACGAGCCACACGCCTGGAATGCATATCTTCTTCGTCGACTTTATACCTAGCAATCGGATTGTCGAGATATAATAAGAGTACTTCTAGATTGTTTATCAAGACATGACTCCTGCAGTCCCATGATATTTCTCTCACATAAGCACATTTTCAAAACCCCCAGTGGGTGACTTAGCCGCGAACCTGTTTTTGCCTAAGTTAAAAAACCACTCCAAGTGAGAGCATTCCTCCCACTCGGCGGCTTAGCTGCGAGCCAGTCCTCGCCTAAGTTAAAAAACTACTCCGAGTGAGAGAATCCCTCCCACTCGGGAGCTTAGCTGTGAGCCAGTCCTTGCCTAAGTCAAAAAACTACTTCGAGTGAGAGCATCCCTCCCAATCGGGGGCTTAGCTGCGAGCTAGTCCTCGCCTAAGTTAAAAAAACAACTCCGAGTAAGAGCATTCCTCCCACTCGGGGGCTTAGCTGCGAGCCAGTCCTCGCCTAAGTTAAAAAACTACTCCGAGTGAGAGCATCCCTCCACTCGGGGGCTTAGCTGCGAGCCACTCCTCGCCTAAGTCAAAAAAACTACTCCGAGTGAGAGCATCCCTCCCACTCGGGGGCTTAGCTGCGAGCCAGTCCTCGCCTAAGTTAAAAAACTACTCCGAGTGAGAGCATCACTCCCACTCGGGGACTTAGCTGCGAGCCAGCCCTCGCATGAGTTTAAAAATCCGTTCACTCAGAATTTTTGGTAAACTGGAAAGCAACGGTTCAGATATATTTGCAACCTCAAGCTCAGAAACACAGGCAAAAGTACTCGGGCCGCAGGCCCGAATGAGTTTAACGGTTACAAGACCACTCGGCATTCCGAGGCAAATGAGTTTACCGGTTAAAAAACAACTCCGAGTGAGAGCATCCCTCCCACTCGGGGGCTTAGCTGCAAGCCAGTCCTCGCCTAAGTTAAAAAACTACTCCGAGTGAGAGCATCCCTCCCACTCGGGGGCTTAGCTGCCAGCCAGTCGTCGCCTAAGTAAAAAAAACTACTCCGAGTGAGAGCATCCCTCCCACTCGGGGGCTTAGCTGTGAGCCAATCCTCGCCTAAGTTAAAAAACTACTCCGAGTGAGAGCATCCCTCCCACTCGGGGGCTTAGCTGTGAGCCAGTCCTCGCCTAAGTTAAAAAAACTACTCCGAGTGAGAGCATCCCTCCCACTCGGGGGCTTAGATGCGAGACAGTCCTCGCCTAAGTTAAAAAACTACTCCGAGTGAGAGCATCCCGCCCACTCGGGGGCTTAGCTGCGAGCCAGTCCTCGCCTAACTTAAAAATCTACTCCGATTGAGAGCATCCCTCCCACTCGGGGTCTTAGCTGCGAGCCAGTCCTCGCCTAAGTTAAAAAACTATTCCGAGTGAGAGCATCCCTCCCACTCGAGGGCTTAGCTGCGAGCCAGTCCTCACCTAAGTTAAAAAACTACTCCGAGTGAGAGCATCCTTCCCACTCGGGGCTTAGCTGTGACCAGTCCACGCTAAGTTCAAAAAACTACTCCGAGTGAGAGCATCTCTCCCACTCGGGGGCTTAGCTGCGAGCTAGTACTCGCCTAAGTTAAAAAACTACTCCGAGTGAGAGCATCCCTCCAACTCGGGGGCTTAGATGCGAGCCAGTCCTCGCCTAAGTTAAAAAACTACTCCGAGTGAGAGCATCCCGCCCACTCGGGGGCTTAGCTGCGAGCCAGTCCTCGCCTAAGCTAAAAAAACTACTCCGAGTGAGAGCATCCCTCCAACTCGGGGGCTTAGATGCGAGCCAGTCCTCACCTAAGTTAAAAAACTACTCCGAGTGAGAGCATCCCGCCCACTCAGGGGCTTAGCTGCGAGCCAGTCCTCGCCTAAGTTAAAAAACTACTCTGAGTGAGAGCATCCCTCCCACTCGGGGTCTTAGCTGCGAGCCAGTCCTCGCCTAAGTTAAAAAACTATTCCGAGTGAGAGCATCCCTCCCACTCGAGGGCTTAGCTGCGAGCCAGTCCTCACCTAAGTTAAAAAAACTACTCCGAGTGAGAGCATCCCTCCCACTCGGGGGTTTAGCTGCGAGCCAGTCCCCGCCTAAGTTAAAAAACTACTCCGAGTGAGAGCATCACTCCCACTCGAGGACTTAGCTGCGAGCCAGCCCTCGCCTGAGTTTAAAAATCCGTTCACTTAGAATTTTTGGTAAACTGGAAAGCAACGGTTCAGATAAATTCGCAACCTCAAGTTCAGAAACGCAGGCAAAAGTACTCGGGCCGCAGGCCCGAACGTGTTTAACGGTTACAAGACCACTCAGCATTCCGGGGCAAATGAGTTCGAATCATAAAGTTTTTACTTCATGTGTCGGGGGACTCGCTGGCTCGACGAAGGTGTCCAAGTCAATGCCGCCAGCTATCCGAGTGGCAGCCTCGATGAAAGTCTCCATGAAATCTTCAAATTGGAGCTTCTTCGTATTGGCCACCTGAAGATCCTTCAGCTTGTCTTCCTTGGCATCTTTACAGTGGACACGGACAAGTGAGAGTGCCACGTCAGCTCCGCAGCGGGTAACAGATTTCTTCCATGCTTGCACTCGACCAGGGATTTCATTGAGTCGAGTCATCATTGACTCGAGGTCATTCTAAAGAGTATCCTCAGGCCACAACTCCTTGTCTATCTTCGCCAGCGCAGCCCTCAAGCGAGTGATGTATCCACGAACATCTTCGAGACGAGCTTCGAGGCGCAGCATATTCAGAGCCACTGTGTCCTTCACGAGTGACTTGGTGGGGTCTAAACTTGTCTCAATCCGATCGGTCTCCTCCCCGAAGATCTGACAGAATTCTGCACAAGGGAGGAACAAATGGTTAGTTATGCCATTATTTTTGAAGTCCGCGAGGATTCACTCGACTAAAGAGAGGTACCTTCAAGCATGCCATACATTTTCTTCGTGAAACCGCCCAGATATTTTTCCAGCGCATCCCTCTTCTGGGTGAGCTGGTCCACCTTGTCGGCCAGAGTCATCTTCTCAGACTCAAAAACACTCGCTTGCTCTTCCATCTTCTTGGCCCATTCGGCCCGTTGATACGTCCATTTTGCATCATGCTTTTATATCAATATTTATTGCATTATGGGCTGTTGTTACACATTATATCACAATACTTATGCCTTTTCTCTCTTATTTTACAAGTTTTACATGAAGAGGGAGAATGCCGGCAGCTGGAATTCTGGACTAGAAAAGGAGCAAATCTGAGAGACCTATTCTGCACAACTCCAAAAGTCCTGAAACTTCACGGAGAATTATTTTGGAATATATAAAAAATATTGGGTGAAGAAAGCACGAGAGGGGGGCCACCAGCCATCCACAAGGGTGGGGGCGCGCCCTACCCCCCTAGGCGCGCCTCCCTACCTTGTGGGCCCCCTGGCAAGCCTCTGGTGCCCATCTTCTGCTATATGGTGTGTTTTCACCTGGAAAAATCAGAAGGAAGCTTACGGGACGAAGCTCCACCATCTCGAGGCGGAACCTGGCAGAACCAATCTAGGGCTCCGGCGGAGCTGTTCTGCCGGAGAAACTTCCCTCCTGGAGGGGGAAATCGAAGCCATCGTCATCACCAATGATCCTCTCATCAAGAGGGGGTCAATCTCCATCAACATCTTCACCAGCACCATCTCCTCTCAAACCCTAGTTCATCTCTTGTATCCGATCTTTGTCTCAAAACCTCAGATTGGTACCTGTGGGTTACTAGTAGTGTTGATTACTCCTTGTAGTTGATGCTAGTTGGTTTATTCGGTGAAAGATCATATGTTTAGATCCTTAATGCTATTCAATACCCCTCTGATTATGAACATGAATATGCTTTGTGAGTAGTTACGTTTGTTCCTGAGGACATGGGAGAAGTCTTGTTATAAGTAATCATGTGAATTTGGTATTCGTTCGATATTTTTGAGGAGATGTATGTTGTCTTTCCTCTAGTGGTGTTATGTGAACGTCGACTACATGACACTTCACCATGATTTGGGCCTAGGGGAAGGCATTGGGAAGTAATAAGTATATGATGGGTTGCTAGAGTGACAGAAGCTTAAACCCTAGTTTATGCGTTGCTTCGTAAGGGGCTGATTTGGATCCATATGTTTCATGCTATGATTAGATTTATCTTAATTCTTCTTTCGTAGTTGCAGATGCTTGTGAGAGGGGTTAATCATAAGTGGGAGGCTTTTCCAAGGAAGGACAGCACCCAAGCACTGGTCCACCAACATATCAAATTATCAAAGTAACGAACGCGAATCATATGAGCATGATGAAAACTAGCTTGACAGTAATTCCCATGTGTCCTCGGGAGCACTTTCCTTTATATAAGAGTTTGTCCAGGCTTGTCCTTTGCTACAAAAAGGATTGGGCCACCTTGCTGCACCTTAGTAACTTTTGTTACTTGTTACCCGTTATGAATTATCTTGTCACGCAACTATCTGTTACCGATAATTTCAGTGCTTGCAGAGAATACCTTGCTGAAAACCGCTTGCCATTTCCTTCTGCTCCTCGTTGGGTTCGACACTCTTACTTATCGAAAGTACTATGATAGATCCCCTATACTTGTGGGTCATCACCCGTTCCTTCTCCAAGTCTTCTATAGCACTTTTCAGAGACGCATTCTCTTCCTCCAACTTTTCGACTAAAGCTAGCTTTGCCTCAGTGGCTTCAGTCTTCTCCTTAGCCACCTTCTGAGCTCCTACCAGTTCGTCGTCCTTCTTTTCCAAAGCCTGCTTCATGGTGTCTAAAGAAATAACATTCTTGAGTCGCGCTTGCAGTTGACGATTTTCACTACGCACATCTGTTCGAGTGAAACTACTCAGCTCAAAGGGCGGAAGGAAAGAATAATAGTGCACTGAGTCGATGAGGTTTACCTCCTAGGGTCTTCGCCTCGGTCTGAGCCCTTTCCAAGTTCCTCTTCGCCAGTTCCAAGTCCAGCTGAAGTTAGATCTTCTCCTTCTCCAGAGCAGCATACTGGGTCCCAAGCTCACAAGTTTTCTAAGGACAACAAAGAAGCAATTCAGTCGACGATGATAAAGAGTTTCAAATATTCTTCCACTTCTGAGTGGAGAAGGGCAAATCAAATTGCTACAAACAAACAACTCTAATACCCCCACCAAATCGAACATTCAACGGTGGTCTCGGGGACTACACCCAGTGGGTGCACTCAGCGTGCCCCCACTGGACCCATTTCCACTCGGCTTCAGCCCGACTGATCCGAGTGAGGAGTAAAAAAAAGAGTTCTCTAAGACCCCCGCCGAATCAGACATTCGACGGCGGTCTCGGGGACTACACCCAGTGGGTGCACTTAGCGTGCCCCCACTGGACCCATGTTTCTGCTCGACACGGCCTAACCGGTCCGAGTAGAAGAGTTGCAGAAAAAAACATTCTAAGACCCCCGCCGAATCATACATTCGACGGCGGTCTCGGGGACTACACCCAGTGGGTGCACTCAGCGTGCCCCCACTAGATCAATTTCCCACTAGACACGGCCCGACCAGTCCGAGTGGAAGAACTACAGACCGAAAAACTATAGAGTGAATGCCGGTATTCTACGTAAAAAGAAAACACCCAGTGGGTGTACAGAATCAAGACGGAGTAAACCCAATCGGAAATCAACTTACGATCGCACTTACTTGGACATTCGCCTGGAGAGCTGTGCTTGCTGCTTTCGTACACTTCCTTCAAACACTGCATCATAAGACCAGCTTGAATCATGGCTTCCTTGCTGGCCCCAGTCTGATCTTCAGGGACGTGGTGCAGAGTGAACACAGTCGACACGGGAGTCGGCGGCGCAGTCGAAAGGATTGGCGCTTGAGATTGTCCAGTAGGTCCCGAAGCTGGAAGAGTCAACACCAAAGGTGAAGTGGCTGACGGTGGAGCAGTAGTGATGGTACCAATGCCAGAAGAACCACCAGGCTCCTGAGGTGTAGCTGCAGGTGGTGCATGAGGTGTTCGGCTCGACGGCACTCTTCAAGCAAGGCCTCGGGGAGCTGCCGAGGTTGTACCTGCGTCACATGCGCTCTTCTGAGGCTCGTCTTCATCGTCATCAGCCAGATGGATGATGTCTGTTGGCACTGCAGTCACTCGACAAGGGCAACTTAGTCAATTGTCGAGTCAATCACTGAAGCAAATCAGAGTAAAAGCTTGGCGTACCTCGTCGAGAAGTAGCCGCATCTGCAGTGTCTGCCTCCATGTGCTCCTCATCAACTTGCATAGGTGACGTCATCGAAGTAGCGGCTCTGGCACAATTCTCACTCGGTCAACAAAAACATGAAGGTCTACAGCAATAAGATAGAAAGTGAAAAAGAAGAAGCGCTCACGTTGAAGCAATAGGCACAGTAACCTTTATCCTGGGCAGGGCCTTCCGAGGCTTAGATGGAACAGTCTTGGCTTGCTTGGAAGTTTTCTCAGTCGGGTCTGGAGTTGGTGTCCGAGTGCGCTTTGGGTTCCTAACACTTGACACCACAACCTTGCCGTGGCTGGCCGCCGGATCTTGAGTCTGCTTGGTACGACGCTCGGTGCGTGGTGGTGACTCGACATCTTCGCTTTCATCAGAGTCGTCACTGTCGTCTTCACTATCGTCAGCATAATCAATGTCAGCGCTCCCGCCCTTGCTTTCCACTCCTGCAGTGGGTTGTTCGCCATTCGGCACGGGCGAATACATCTTCGTGAATGCTTGCAAGTCACAGATTTCGAAATCAGTCGGCGACATATTGTAAATGAAGACAATACACTCGACAAGTTATGTCTCACCTCTCCTAGGAGGTGCTCGGCGTCGAAAGGCAGAATCCGTTTGGATCCACGTGGGTTGTCACGGGCTCCGGTGATGCTTCGAGACATTGAGTCAGGTCGAAATCAGCTCCAATCCCTCCTCACTCGAACCTCGATCCATTCGGGGGCTAATGACGATGACATGTACCTAGGGTAGGGTCCTAGATCTGATCAGGTTACCCTACCCAAGGACACTACGCGAAGAATCCAAGATCTAAAAAATTAGAAAGGGGATACCGACTGGAATGACAAAGTGTGCAAGTCACTCGACAGAAGATCCACTCGGTTAACTCCCCCCCCACTCGACCGTCGTTATTCACTCGGAGTACAAGGTTTCACTCGGAGTATAGAAGACCTAGAGCCACCCCAGGATGGCAACGGTCAGGTGATCAATCCATCGCTATAAAGATCATTCATTACGGCGTTACTAGTAACGTTCTCGTCTTTACCTTCTCATTGAACCCTTGTGTAATGGAGGGCTACGAGGGGCCATCGGACTCTATATAAGCCGCCCCTCTCCTCCTGCACAAGGGTTCGCACCCCCTGTAACTCAACAATCCACAGAAACAAAGCTCCCGCAGCACCGAGACGTAGGGCTATTACCTCCTCCGAGAGGGGCCTGAACTCATAAATCCGAGTGTACAATCTCGTCGTAGCTAGACTCTGCCCTCTCCTACGTACCCCCTACCTCTACTATCAGATCCATTCCCACGACATTTGACCCTTTCACCTACCGCCAGGGGCCACGGCGGTAGGCATATACAGGCTACCACCACAGGGTATGGCGGTAGGCCCCTCATCCACGTCAGCCTCAAGTAAACGGAACCGTCTCCTGCCGTCCACCCTACCGCCAGAGCTAATGGCGGTAGGTGATACGTCTCCAACATATCTATAATTTGTGATTGCTCCATGCTATTATATTATCTGTGTTGGATGTTTTATATGCATTAATATGCTATTTTATATTATTTTTGGGACTAACCTATTAACCTAGAGCCCAGTTCCAGTTTCTGTTTTTTTCCTTGTTTTTGAATTCGCAGAAAAGGAATACCAAACGGAGTCCAAACGGAATAAAACTTCACGATAATTTTTTCTTGGACCAGAAGACACCCAGGGGACTTGGAGTCCAAGTCAGAAGAGCCGCGAGGCGGCGAGAAGGGTGGAGGGCGCGCCCTGGGGGGGCGCCCCCTGCCTTGTGGGCCCCTCGGGACTCCCCTGACCTAGCCCTTCCTCCCATATATTCACATATATTCCAGAACCACCAGAGCAATCCACGAAAACACTTTTCCACCGCCGCAACCTTCTGTTCCCGTGAGATCCCATCTTGGGGCCTTTTTCGGCATCCCGTCGGAGGGGGAATCGATCATGGAGGGCTTCTACATCAAATCCATTGCCCTTCTGATGCGTGAGTAGTTTACCTCAGACCTATGGGTCCATAGCTTGTAGCTAGATGGCTTCTTCTCTCTCTTTGATTCTCAATACAACGTTCTCCTTGATGTTCTTGGAGATCTATCCAATGTAATCTTCTTTTGCGGTGTGTTTGTCGAGATCCGATGAATTGTGGATTTATGATCAGCTTATCTATGAATATTATTTGAATCTTCTTTGAATTCTTTTATGCATGATTTAATATCATTGTATTTCTCTTCGAATTATCGGTTTGGTTTGGCCAACTAGATTGGTTTTTCTTGCAATGGAAGAGGTGCTTAGATTTGGGTTCAATCTTGCAGTGTCCTCACCCAATGACAGTAGGGGTAGCGAGGCACGTATTCTATTGTTGCCATCGAGGACAAAAAGATGGGGTTTTCATCATATTGCTTGAGTTAATTCCTCTACATCATCTCATCTTACTTAAGGCGTTACTCCGTTCTTTATGAAATTAATACTCTAGATGCATGCTGGATAGCGGTCTATGTGTGGAGTAATAGTAGTAGATGCAGGCAGGAGTCGGTCTACTTGACACGGACGTGATGCCTATATGCATAATCATTTCCTTGGATATCGTCATAACTTTGCGCTTTTCTATCAATTGCTCGACAGTAATTTGTTCACCCACCATATTATTTGCCTTCATGAGAGAAGCCACTAGTGAAAACTATGGCCCCCGGGTCTATTTTCCATCATATTACTTCTATTTTCCATCATATTACTTTCTGATCTACTATTTTGCAATCTTTTATTTTCAGATCTATATACCAAAAAACCCAAAAATATTTTATCTTTTGTTTATCTATCTCTATCAGATCTCACTTTTGCAATTGACCGTGAAGGGATTGACAACCCCTTTATCGCGTTGGGTGCAACTGTTTGATTGTTTGTGCAGGTGTTGGTGATTTGTGCGTTCTTCTCGTACTGGATTGATACCTTGGTTCTTAACTGAGGGAAATACTTACCTCTAGTGTGCTGCATCACCCTTTCCTCTTCAAGGGAAAAACCAACGCAAGCTCAAGAAGTAGCAGTAGGCTATGCAACCCTACCGCCATTGGCCCTGGCGGTAGGGGCTGAATCTTTATAAGCCCGCGGGGGCTGGCTCGTGGGGCCCACCCACCAACCAGCCCCCATCTTCTTCTCCCCAACCGCGCGGCGCCACAAGAACAGAGAGCACAAGCCCTCTCTCATCCCCTCCACTCCCCCCTGATAACCCACAAGTATAGGGGATCAGTTGTAGCCTTTCTCGATAAATAAGAGTGTCGAACCCAACGAGGAGCTAAAGGTAGAATTTATATTCCCTTCAAGTTCTATCGACCACCGATACAACTCTACGCACGCTTAACGTTCGCTTTACCTAGAACAAGTATGAAACTACAAGTACTTTGTAAGTGTAAACGGATAAGTTTGCAAGATAATAAACAACATGTAAATAAAAACTAGGGGCTGTTTAGATAAAGAAACAACTAAGTTAGTTTTAGTAGAGAGCTTTTTGTCACAAGAAAGTTATTTGTCCCTAGGCAATAGATAACTAGACCGGTAATCATTATTGCAATTTTATATGAGGGAGAGGCATAAGCTAACATACTTTCTCTACTTGGATCATATGCACTTATGATTGGAACTCTAGCAAACATCCGTAACTACTAAAGATCATTAAGGTAAAACCCAACCATAGCATTAAAGTATCAAGTCCTCTTTACTCCCATACGCAAACAACCTACTTACTCGGGACTGTGCTTCTGTCACTCACGCCACCCACCATAAGCGAATCATAAACATATTGCAAACCCTACAGCGGGGATCCCTCACGCTTGCGCAATACGGAGAGCACCATAGGACAGCACCAATAATAAAACATGCAACTCAAACCAATCACGATAATCAATCAACCCGTAGGACAAAACGGATCTACTCAAACATCATAGGATAGCCATACATCATTGGGAAATAATATATAGCGTTGAGCACCATGTTTAAGTAGAGATTACAATGGGGAGAAGGGGTGTTACACCGCTGCATAGAGGGGGAGAGAGTTGGTGATGACGGCGGCGAAGTTGTTGGTGTAGATCGCCGTCACGATGATGGCCCCGGCGGCGTTCCGGCGCCACCGGGAGAGAGGGGGAGAGAGCACCCCTCCTTCTTCTTCTTCCTTGACCTCCCCCCTAGATGGGAGGAGGGTTTCCCCTCTGGTCCTTGGCCTCCATGGTGGTGGAGGGGCAGGAGCCCCTCCAAGATTGGATCTCTCTATCTGTTTCCTTCTGTTTCTGCGCTCCCAGATTCTGGCCTTTCACCGTTTCTTAAATTCCCGGAGATCCGTAACTCCGATTGGGCTGAAATTTTAACATGATTTTTATCCGAATATTAGCTTTCTTGTGACCGAAGAAGGGCACCAACCGCCTTATGGGTGGTCACAAGGGCCCAGGGCGCGCCCCCTGCCTTGCCGCCGCCTCGGGCATGGTCTCGCATTGATTCCACTTCCCAAAATTCACATATATTCCAAAAAAAATCTCCGTAAGTTTTTATCGCGTTTGGACTCCGTTTGATATGGATTTTCTGCGAAACAAAAAACATGCAACAAACAGGAACTGGCACTGGGCACTGGATCAATATGTTAGTCCCAAAAATAGTATAAAAGGTTGCCAAAAGTATATGAAAGTTGTAGAATATTGGCATGAAACAATCAAAAATTATAGATATGACGAAGACGTATCAGGATCCCCAAGCTTAATTCCTGCTCGTCCTTGAGTAAGTAAATGATAAAAAAGATAATTTTTGATGTGGAATGCTACCTAGAATAATCTTGATCATATAATCTAATCATGGCATGAATATTAAGACACGAGTGATTCAAAGCAATAGTCTATCATTTGACATTAAGACAATAATACTTCAAGCATACTAATAAAGCAATCATGTCTTTTCAAAATAACATGGCCAAAGAAAGTTATCCCTACAAAATCATATAGTGTGGCTATGCTCCATTTTCACCACACAAAGTATTTCATTATGCACAACCCCGATGACAAGCCAAGCAATTGTTTCATACTTTTAATGTTCTCAAGCTTTTTCAACTTTCACGCAATACATGAGCGTGAGCCATGGATATAGCACTATAGGTGGAATAGAATATGATGGTGGAGGTTGTGTGGAGAAGACAAAAAAAGGAGAAAGTCTCACATCGACGCGGCCAATCAACGGGCTATGGAGACGCCCATCAATTGATGTCAATGCGAGGAGTAGAGATTGCCAAGCAACGGATGCACTAGAGCTATAAGTGTATGAAAGCTCAAACTGAAACTAAGTGGGTGTGCATCCAACTTGCTTGCTCATGAAGACCTCGGGCATTTGAGGAAGCCCATCATCGGAATATACAAGCCAAGTTCTATAATGAAAATTCCCACTAGTATATCAAAGTGATAACTCAAGAGACTCTCTATATGAAGAACATGGTGCTACTCTGAAGCACAAGTGTGGTAAAAGGATAGTAGCATTGCCCCTTCTCTCTTTTTCTCTCTTTTTTTTCTTTCTTTTTTCTCTTTTTTTTGGGCTCTCCTTTTTTTTTGCCTTTTTTTAAATTTTTTGTCCGGAGTCTCATCCCGACTTGTGGGGGAATCATAGTCTCCATCATCCTTTCCTCACTAGGGCAATGCTCTAATAATGATGATCATCACACTTTTATTTACTTACAACTCGATACTGGAACAAAATATGACTATATGAATGCCTCTGGCAGTTTACCAGTATGTGCAATGATCTAGCGTAGCAAAGACATCAAAAAACGGACAAGCCATGAAAATATCATGCTAGCTATCTTACGATCATGCAAAGCAATATGAAAATGAATGCTCAAGTCATGTATATGATGATGATGGAAGTTGCATGGCAATATATCTCGGAATGGCTATGGAAATGCCATGATAGGTAGGTATGGTGGCCGTTTTGAGGAAGATATAAGGAGGCTTATGTGTGATAGAGTGTATCGTATCACGGGGTTTGGATGCACCGGCGAAGTTTGCACCAACTCTCGAGGTGAGAAAGGGCAATGCACGGTACCGAAGAGGCTAGCAATGATGGAAGGGTGAGAGTGCGTATAATCCATGGACTCAACATTAGTCATAAAGAGCTCACATACTTTTTGCAAAAGTCTATTAGCTATCGAAACAAAGTACTATGCGCATGCTCCTAGGGGGATAGATTGGTAGGAAAAGACCATCGCTCGTCCCCGACCGCCACTCATAAGGAAGACAATCAATAAATACCTCATGCTCCAACTTCGTTACATAACGGTTCACCATACGTGCATGCTACGGGAATCACAAACTTTAACACAAGTATTCTTACCAATCCACAATTACTCACTAGCATGACTCTAATATCACCATCTTTATATTGCAAAACTATTGCAAGGAATCAAACATATCATGTTCAGTGATCTACAAGTTTTATGTAGGATTTTATGACTAACCATGTGAATGACCAATTCCTGATGACTCTCTAAATAGATATAAGTGAAGCAAGAGAGTTCAATTCTTTCTACAAAAGACATGCCCACGCTCTAACAAATATAAGTGAAGCAAAAAAGCATTCTACAAATGGCGGTTTCTTATGTGTAGGGAAACAGGCAATCCAAACTTCAAATGATATAAGTGAAGCACATGAAGCATTCTATAAAGCCATACTCAAAAGATATAAGTGAAGTGCAAAGAGCATTCTATAAATCAACCAAGGACTATCTCATACCAGCATGGTTCATTATTAAAAGAAAAAGAAAAAGCACACGACGCTCCAAGATTTACGCATATCATGTGACGAATAAAAATATAGCTCCAAGTAAAATTACCGATGATCGTTAGAAGAAAGAGGGGATAACTTCCGGGGCATCCCCAAGCTTAGCTGCTTGGGAGCCCTTGAATATTACCTTGGGGTGCCTCGGGAATCCCCAAGCTTAGGCTCTTGCCACTTCTTATTCCTTCATCCATCGTGATCTCACCCAAAACATGAAAACTTCAATCACACAAAACTTAACAAAACCCTCATGAGATCCGTTAGTATAATAAAACAAATCACCACTTTAAGTACTGTTGAAAACTCATTCATATTTTATTTTTTCATTGTAGCTACTGTATTACAACTTTTACATGGCTTATACCACCGATACAATCGATAGTTTCATCAAAATGAGCAAAACAATGCATCAAAAACAGAATCTGTCAAAAACAGGACAGTCTGTAGCAATCTGAAAATATACCATACTTCTATAACTCTAAAAATTCTTAAAAATTAGGAAAAAATAAAAAAATTGTATATAAGTACTTTGCAAAAAGTTTCAGAAGCTTTTGACATTCCAGTCAAAAATGTAAATTCACGCGCTACAGCTAAAGTTTCTGTTTTTCCACTGCACATACCAAACAAACAATCTAATCATCCTAAAGGCAAATCTTGGCACATTATTTTTATAATACAATGGATTTGTACAAGGGGATAATTATTTTTGTTGAAAAGTTTCTGTAATCGAGATTCACAAAGTTTCCATGGGCATGAACAAAGTTCAAGGACGTCCCCCACTTCAACGATGTTCGTCTTTCTCACTTTCACTTTTCTTTTTGAAAAGTTTTAGGTTCCCCTCTATATTTTTTTTTGTTTTTAAACTTTATAAAACAACACAACAGAAATAAATGACTCTCTAAAACTTCCGGGTTGTCTCCCTGGCAGCGCTTTCTTTAAAGCCATTAAGCTAGGCATATAGTGCTCAAGTAATGGATCCACCCGGATCCCAAGGTATATCACAGCCAATTTTGATTAACAATGATTTGTAATTTAGCAGAGAGCACAAAGTAACATATATCAAGTAACGACGAAGTATAACTCTCTTCCTATGCATCGGCATGTCATAAAAGAACAATTCATGCACATCAAGTAAAGGCCAATACATAGCATAAATAGTTTCTTGCAATTTTATCGCATTGGAAACATAGAGAGGCGGAGATGTAGTTCCTCTCTCATAATAATTGCAAGTAGGAGCAGCAAGCACATGCATATTATATCTATCAAAATCATCATGTGTAGTAGTAAAACGCAACCCATCAATATAATCCTTAATAAGCGCAAACTTCTCCGATATAGTGTAGTTGGGAGAATTCAAAAAGATAATAGGACTATCATGCGTGGGTGCAATAGCAATAATTTCATTCTTAACATAAGGAACTATAGCGAGTTCATCTCCATAAGCATCATTCATATTGGCATCTTGGCCATAAGCATAGCAAGCATCAAGTTCATCAAAAAGGGATATTTCAAACGAATCAAAGGGATCATAGCAATCATCATAGCATTCATCCTTCGGTAAGCACGAAGGGAAATTAAACAATGTATGAGTTGAAGAGTTATTCTCATTAGAAGGTGGCACGGGTAGCTAATCCACTCTTCCTCCTTTTGTTCTTCGCTCTCCTCCTCATCTTTTTCATCCAATGAGCTCACAGTGTCATCAATTTCTTCTTCCATAGTTTCCTGCAAAATATTAGTCTCTTCTTGGACAGTGGAGGCTTTCTCAATAAATACATCAATATCAGCATTGTATTCATAATTCTCATAGCAAAATTTTCAGGCCTATAAACATCATCATCAAAAGCTTCATACTTTTCAAACAAAGATTCAATTTCATAAGCACCCTTAAAAGCAACAAATTCTTCTATTCGTTCCACATCATAGTAATCATATCTACCATTAGCAAAAGAAGCTAAGGTTTCATTATCGTTAAATTTGCATGAAAAGGGAAGGTGTGGAGCCTTCATCCTAGAGCAACAAGTATAATCATATCTCAAGCATAGATCCCGAGCATACCAATGCAACATATGAATTTGATCCCATAACAGTTTCCCTTTTTGAGTCAAGAGATAATCCCTAAAGTATTCATGTTGATCCAACGTGTCTCCCATTATCAAGTTAAACGGGGTTTTCTCAGGATTATCAAAGTAGTGTTCAATATTTTTCACATAACAAGCATCGAGGGTTTTAGGAGGTTCCCCATCTCCATGAGTAGCAAGTACACCTAATTTTTTTGGTATTTCATGTTCCATATCCATAACTAAAGATAGAGAACAACTAAGAATAGCAAATAAAATCTACTTAGTGATAAAGCAAACAAGCACACACGAGAGTATTCAACACACGCTATTGCTCCCCGGCAACGGCGCCAGAAAAAGGTCTTGATAACCCACAAGTATAGGGGATCAGTTGTAGCCTTTCTCGATAAATAAGAGTGTCGAACCCAACGAGGAGCTAAAGGTAGAATTTATATTCCCTTCAAGTTCTATCGACCACCGATACAACTCTACGCACGCTTAACGTTCGCTTTACCTAGAACAAGTATGAAACTAGAAGTACTTTGTAAGTGTAAACGGATAAGTTTGCAAGATAATAAAGAACACGTAAATAAAAACTAGGGGCTGTTTAGATAAAGAAACAACTAAGTTAGTTTTAGTAGAGAGCTTTTTGTCACAAGAAAGTTATTTGTCCCTAGGCAATCGATAACTAGACCGGTAATCAATATTGCAATTTTATATGAGGGAGAGGCATAAGCTAACATACTTTCTCTACTTGGATCATATGCACTTATGATTGGAACTCTAGCAAACATTCATAACTACTAAAGATCATTAAGGTAAAACCCAACCATAGCATTAAAGTATCAAGTCCTCTTTACTCCCATACGCAAACAACCTACTTACTCGGGACTGTGCTTCTGTCACTCACGCCACCCACCATAAGCGAATCATAAACATATTGCAAACCCTACAGCAGGGATCCCTCACGCTTGCGCGATATGGAGAGCACCATAGGACAGCACCAATAATAAAACATGCAACTCAAACCAATCACGATAATCAATCAACCCGTAGGACAAAACGGATCTACTCAAACATCATAGGATAGCCATACATCATTGGGAAATAATATATAGCGTTGAGCACCATGTTTAAGTAGAGATTACAACAGGGAGAAGGGGTGTTACACCGCTGCATAGAGGGGGAGAGAGTTGGTGATGACGGCGACGAAGTTGTTGGTGTAGATCGCCGTCACGATGATGGCCCCGGCGGCATTTTGGTGCCACCAGGAGAGAGGGGGAGAGAGCCCTCCTCCTTCTTCTTCTTCCTTGACCTCCCCCCTAGATGGGAGGAGGGTCTCCCCTCTGGTCCTTGGCCTCCATGGCGGCGGAGGGGCGGGAGCCCCTCCGAGATTGGATCTCTCTCTGTTTTCTTCTGTTTCTGCGCTCCCAAATTCTGGCCTTTCACCGTTTCTTAAATTCCCGGAGATCCGTAACTCCGATTGGGCTGAAATTTTAACATCACTTTTATCCGGATATTAGCTTTCTTGTGGCCGAAGAAGGGCACCAACCGCCTTACGGGTGGTCACAAGGGCCCAGGGGCGACCTACCCCCTGGGGCCCGCCCCCTGCCTTGCCGCCGCCTCAGGCATCGTCTCGCGTTGATTCCACTTCCCAAAATTCACATATATTCCAAAAAAAATCTCAGTTTTTATCGCGTTTGGACTCCGTTTGATATGGATTTTCTGCAAACCAAAAAACATGCAACAAACAGGAACTGGCACTGGGCACTAGATCAATATGTTAGTCCCAAAAATAGTATAAAAAGTTGCCAAAAGTATATGAAAGTTGTAGAATATTGGCATGAAACAATCAAAAATTATAGATACGACGGAGACGTATCACCCCCTCCGATCTTCTTCATTTTGCCACCATTTTTGCGTATCGAGATGGCTCCGAAACGGTAAAAGTAAGCTCTCTCAATCCCTCCAATTAGTTTTACTCGAAACGCTTTCGATTCGATGCATTATTTGGTTCAAAACAACCCTATTGTCTTACTTTTTTTTATCTTAGGATTTCTTAGGTTGATTGTATATGATGTATAGGGTTCAATATGAACTCTAATAACTAGTTGTGGAGATTATATGTAGTTTTTATATGAACCCTAGTTCGAGATTCAAATTTATTTTGAACAAATGGTCACATGATTGATGTTGGAGGGATTGTAAGTAGTTGCCTACATATGATTGAATTATGTATATGCATATTTTTTGAACAAATGGTCATATGATGGATTTTGGTGAATTATGCATATGCACTTTTTTAGAAATGTTGAATAAACAAGTGCATGAGTGATGGTTGAATGTTGTTGAATGAAAGATGTTGGTTGAATATGATTCATTCGCAGTGATCATTTATATTGGTTGAATATATGATAATTGATGAATGTTGGTTGAATAAGTTATAATTGATGAAAATGATATGATTCATGTCGGTTGAATATGATTCATTTATATTTGGACTTGATATGTTTGATGTTTGTTCAAAATGATACAAGTTGGTTGAAAATGACATCATTTCCAAGTTGGTTAAAAAAATGATGATATGATGCATGTTGGAGGAATTGGTTTGATATATGATGCATGTGGATATGATATGATACAAGTAGTGGATGTTGTTGGAGAAAAAATAGTGAACCCTCAAGATGAACCCTAGTTCATAATTTTTTTTTGTTTAAAAAAATTATGATATGATGCATGTTGGAGGGACTTCTTTTGATATATGATGCATGTGGATGTTATATATGAATGTTGTATGAATAAATATATGAATGTTGTATGAATGGATCAACCAACCATGTTTCATTTTTTTATGCTTATGCTTATAATGCTTATGTTTATGAAATTTTATTTAGGCGGGCACCTCTTGCGGACAACATCGGCAAACGGTACTCCATGCTTGACTACGCATTCGACAAGGGTCATCTTGCCCGTTTCATAGAGAACGGAGTGGTAAGTACTACGATCGAAATATTGAACCAAAGTTTTCGGATTGATGAAAATAAGTTACTAACTTTTGGCATCCACTTTTTGACAGATGCTCCCGCCACTGCACATGAGGGGTCACGCGAATGCCGTGAAGATGGAGTATGACGAGCGCTACGTGCCGTACTTCAGGAGAGCCCGAGTGCTGGGTTTCGTCCTACAGTTCAAGCGTCAGCCATCGACGCTCGTCCACGCAGCTCTCACGGCTTTGATTGACCGGTGGCGACCCGAGACGCATACTTTCCATCTCCCATGCGGGGATATGACGGTAACCCTCGAGGATTGGGGGATGATTACGGCCCTACCGATCGAGGGTCATGCACTCACCGGGCGAGTGGAGAGGACCAACTGGCAGCAGAGTGTTACCACCCTCATCGGCAACTGCCCCGACGCTAAGGGTAACTGGTGTGACGCCCCGGCTCAATCGTGCACTAATCATACATGCAAATGCACACGATCAAGCCTAAGGACTCACGGGAAGATATCACAACACAACTCTAAAACATGAATAAAGTCATACAAGCTTTATATTACAAGCCAGGGGCCTCGAGGCCTCGAATACATAAGCTCGCATACAAGCGTCAGCGGAAGCATCAGATATCTGAGTACAGATATAAAAGAAAACACAGATAAGCCCTTAGAAGGCGGGGCAAGAGAAAACACTATGATCGAAAGGCGCATGCCTCCTGCCTGGGACCCTCCGAACCTACTCCTGGTCGTCGGCCAACTCGTAGTAGTATCCATCCTCGGGGTAGTAGTAGCGATCGTCGGCGTGGGCAGCTGTATCCGGGGCTCCGTCATCTGGTTGCATCAAATGGATATGGGGGAAAAAGAAAGCAAAGCAACTGTGAGTACTCATCCGAAGTACTCAGCAAGCAAGGATCTACACTACATATGCAACGTTATCAAAGAACGGCTGTATATGTGGACTGGGCTGCAGAAATGCCAGAATAGAGACGAGGCCTAGTCCTATCGAAGACTAGCATCTTCAGCGGTCTTGCAGCAATAGAAGAGAGTAGATTAGCACAGTATAAAGTAGTAGTAGTGTCATCAACCTCACCCAGAGATCCTTTCTCGACTCCCTGCGAGAAAGCAATCCCAGAGCCATACTGTCAGCATCCTCGTCCTGAGATCCCTTCTCGACTCCCTGCGAGAAGCAATCCCAGAGCCATAGTATCCAAGTATCCAATTCTAGTTGTATCGATCGAGATACAACTCCGAGCGTCCGTTACTGAGGATCCGGCTATGCATAGATTAGTTCTTCCCCGCAGGGGTGCACCAACTTACCCACCACGCTCGCTTAACTCCGGCCGGACACACTTTCTGGGTCCTGCCCGGCCTCGGCCAAACGACACACCGCAACCCTACCTAGAGCTCAGCAGAGAGGTCCCCGCCGGTCTACAACCTAAGCGCTCAGGGGTCTTGGGCCATCGCCCTGTGCTCTCCGGGTCGTTGCGAGCAGGGTGGATACCAGCGCCAACGGCACGATCCGACCCGGCCACAATGCTGAACTGGACATCTGACAAAGCTTTCGGTTGATGCATACGATGCAGAATACCCATATTTATTCCCGCGTGATGGTTAGTGCTATCGGGCCAAAGGCTCACTCGAATCAAATATCCAAATCGTAGTGTATTGGAAGTGCGGTAATGAGCAGAGACTCACGATCAATGTGACCCCGTCGCCCTGTCTCGAGGACTTGCGGCAAGGGCCAAGAATGCCCGGCCACGCCTTGTATTCTCCCTCGGGCACCATCCAGGTCAACCCATCTTCACATCACACACGGGTACCCCTCAGGGTCGACCCGCCTTTCCATGTATCAGTAGTACAGTCCAAGTGTCCGTGTGTCCATAACATCTGGGGAATCCGAGGTATCACCCTGGTTGGATTCCTACTCGATGTATCCGTCAAGGTGAACTCGGAGGAATCACCCTCGATGGGTTCACACTTGAGGTGTTGCACGACAGCGTCGTTACCGGAAATGGTGAAGGAGGAATCACCCTCGATGACCATGACCGAGTAACTACTCCACAGAGTTATCATCGGAAGTGCTTACGAGGTATCACCCTCGGCACTCGATAGTAATGCTGCAGTGTCGTACAGATAAAGGGGGTGTGATGTGCGGTGCTGGGGCCTAGTCGTCGAGTCTTTCGATGATCCAGCGGGGCAATCGGGACAAGTGGGGTCACTGGGGTCTCTATCCAGCCTATACTAAGCAGTTTAGGATAAGCTGGTAAGGTATCAATAGCAGGTTACAATAAACAGGATATGCATCAGAATAGGTAAAGCAGTAGCAACAGCAGTTCTAATGCAAGCACAAGAGAGAAGAGAATAGGCGATATAGGCATGCTCAAAGGGGGGTGCTTGCCTGGAAGCTCTGAGGAAACAGATAAATACACAGCAAATAGATGCATGACATGACAATAAGCAGCACTAGGCGTGTTCTAACGCGGTACTACGTGATACTGGCAAAGGGGAAGACATCCGGGAATGTTTTCCCGAAGTTTGGTATTTTTCGGAACAAAAGAAAGAGAGGGAAAAGTTCCACGTTCGCAATGCTAGCGGCGTGTGGCAGTCGAACGGACTGCGAATTCGGATTCGTCTCGTCGTCCTGAACAACTTTCATGTACAAAGTATTTTCATACGAGCTACGGTTTATTTTATATTAAATTCTGAAGTTTTATTAATCATTTTGAATTATTTAATTAATTAAATCAGAATTATCCGAAAAAGTATATGCTGACGTCATTATGACGTCAGCATGACATCAGCAGTCTGTTAAGATTAATTAGGGTTTAATTAGACTAATTATAGATTAATTAGACTAACTATTTAATTAGTTTTAACTAAATAGAATTAATTAAGTTAATTAATTAATTGATTTTCATTCATTTTTTTGTTTTACAGGGCCTTGGGCCCCTCTGGTCAGTGGCCCAGAGGACAAATCGGGGCGGTCGACGGGCGGCGGATGCGGGCGCTGGGCGCCAGCCCGCTTGGGCACACGCCCAGGGACGTGGCAGCGGCCACAACAGAGGCGGGCGGCGCTGGCCGGCGAGCAGGGGCCAGCGAGGACGGCCGTCGGCGCGGGGCAAACCGCGGACGGGCGCAGCCGGTGGTGAGCGCTCACGCGGCGCGGTGCGTGGGGCGGAGCGGCTGGCGGCTGTGCAGCGTGTGAGGGCGCGGCGGCGCGGCCACGGCGGGCCAAGGCGCGGCGACCGCGGGATGGCGCGGCATGGACGACGCGGGGATGCACGGGAGCACGGGCCGGGCGGCATCGGCAACGAGGAGCGGCGGCCACGCTCGGGGCCGGTCGGAGGGGAAGAGGAGGAGGGGGGCCTCACGTGCGATGGAGAGGCGAGGGACGGCGTGGCTCGAAAGCGCCGTTGGGGAGGAGGTCGAGGGCAGGGAGGCGGCGCCGGCGGCGATGCCGACGGGGCGGCGCCGGAGAGGCGACGTGGTGACGGCGTCGGGTCGGGCGACGAGGCGAGTTCGCGGCCTCAGGCGGACGTCGCGCGAGGGATGAGGAGGGGCGAGGAGGAGCCCGGGAGGCGAGCGACGGGGACGGGCACCCTGGGCGCGTGCAGGCGCCGAGCCGCGCCGCACAAGCGTCCAGATCGAGCGGAGAGGAGGAGAAATGTGCGAGAGAGAGGGGATCGGGGAATGTGGGGTCGTGGGGGTTAGGGTTTGGTCGAGGTGGGGGGGGGGGGTTGTAGGCGCCGGTTGGGGAGGGATTGGGCCAGCCAGCGGCCTGGTGGCCTGCTGGGCCGAGGCCCGGGGGTTCTTTCTTCTTTTAATTTTATTTCCCTTTTGTTTTTCTGTTTTCTCTCTTTCTCACTTTGCAAAAAGTTTAGCCCCAATTTGAGTTTTGTAAAATATGAGACTATGCCACTTAAGTACTATGCAATATTTAGTAATGCCAGAAAATGGTTTGGTAAATAAATGATTTCATTAGAATTTTATTTAATTGAAAAAGTATTAATTGGTGCTATTTTGTTACTGTTAGAGGCATAATTAATTTAGTATATGTTGATTATTATTTTAGAATTGTCTCTGGATTATTTACAATATTATGAACATTTTAGTTCTTGGATTTGAACAACTTTTATTTTCACTTTAAGTTTGAATAAATTCATTTGAATTGGAATTTGAAATGGATGACAATAATGATGATCAGGTACTGTTGAACAGGATGACTTGGCATTATCAAAAAGGCAATCACTGTAGCCATTACATAGGGACGTTACAATTGGACATCCAGTGTATCGCTGCCCTGGCTCCTGAACAACCGGAAGAAATGCCCCGTAAATGCCGATGAGGGTACGATGGAGCAGTATGCGAGGGCCTACCTGTGGTACCTTCTCACAGAGGTCGTGTTTCCAGACTGCTCCGGGAACTCTGCCCTCTGGTCGTATCTCTTCTTCCTAGCCGACTGGGATGCAGGGTACAGTTGGGGGACCGCCTCTCTCGCCTAACTATACCGCTCGGTAAGAGAGTATCTCATTGCTTTTTATGAATGTATGCTCCATGATATTGTGTTATATCTGATCATCAATTGTTATTTTGTAGCTTGACGAGGCAACCCAGAGGACGGAAGATACTTCTGGTATTGGTGGATTTGTGTGGGCCCTCTCCATTTGGATGTGGGAGCGGCTGCCGGTGGGGCGTCCGGAGAAGTTACGAAGAGGTCCATGGGATGCGTATGGCGAAGATGGCGACTCTACT
Source organism: Thinopyrum elongatum (assembly GCA_011799875.1). Classification (NCBI taxonomy): domain Eukaryota; kingdom Viridiplantae; phylum Streptophyta; class Magnoliopsida; order Poales; family Poaceae; genus Thinopyrum; species Thinopyrum elongatum. The sequence goes on along the minus strand of CM022301.1, from coordinate 505,479,661 downwards.
CGATACCCGACCGTAGCTTACGAGTGGGACGTTGTGGGTCTCTACACGGGCACATCCAAGGCTTCGTACAAGGCCTTCACCAACGAGATGGACGCTTTGACGGTTTCACAGGTATATGAACTAGCTCACCTTTCTCTTTGACGCCACTTTCATCGGGAACTTACCAATGTTTGTGTAATAGGTAAACTGGTGGCCGTATCGTGACCGAGAGTGGAGGTTCGAGCTGAACGTGATGTGCGAGGAGGACCGCGGTCTTCGGCGGTGCATGGTGCCCATGCTATGTGTGTACGCCGTCGAGTGGCACTTGCCACATCGCCTGGCCGCGCAGTTTGGGATCTACCAGCATACACCACCGGGCATGCCGAACGATACCGGTGGCCACGAACTCCACTTGTGAGTGCACTGTTCTCCATTACCATGATTTCGTTGCGTTTGACCTTCTTATGATGTTTTGTGTTGTTTATGCCTTGTAGGATGAGCCGGAAGAAAAATCAGTCGATCACAGACTGGGGAGAGCAGCATAAAACTTTTCTGACAGAGTGGAACCGGCGCAGATGGGGAGAGACGAGTGATTGACTGGGATGATTACGCCCAACACATGAGGTGGTACGATGATGGCCAAAAGCACCGTCTTCGTCTCAGGCCGAGGTGGACGATAGAAGATATCACGGAGCTGGAGATGGATGCCCCCGAGGAAGAGGCCTACCAGGCCAGCATCAGAGACATGAGTGGATTTAGGGAGTTTGCACCCCTGATCAACAGAGTGGTAAGTTGTGTTCTTCTGTCTTGAACCGGCGGTTGTATGTAATTTATTGTATTCGTCATTGCGACTCACTTATGCCTTTACAGTCCGGCGAGCTGAACAGATGCATCTTCGATGGCTCGGATGCACTAGGTCGTCCCCCCAGGAATAGAGATTCTGAGAACATCATGAGGGAGACGATGAAGGTAACATTTCAGCCGCCTAGAAATACCCTATGTTCTTGTTCATTTGCAATCATAAATCTGATCAGTATTATGTCCTTGTTTCATTGTGATTGCAGAAGTTCGTGAAGCATTGTCGCAAGCTGGTAGGCCTGCTTGGGTGCGCTGGCTCGGTTGAAGCTCATGATCCTGCAGCCACACAGGGTAACATCGCTTCATCGAGCCATGTTGCCTCGTCGTCTAGGTTGGTTGAGGAGGAGGAGGAGGAGGAGGCCCATGAAGAAGAAGAGGAGGAGGAGAGCAATGGGGAGGAGGAGTGCGATGAAGATTACGGACCTCCACCAAATCAACCATCTCAGCTTCCGAAGAGGAATCAACCAAAGAAGGATTGGCAGAGTCCATCCCCATTCCAGAAACCGATTCCTTGAGGAGGGCGCAAGAAGAAGCCTCAAGAGACTCGTTCAAAGAAGAACGAGGACCGTACCTCCAAGAGGGGAAGAAGCACCTAATTGTGGTCTTGGCTTGTTAGCCTACTTGTGTTAGTTGGGGAGAAACTATGTGGAACATTGGAACCGTTTGTTGGCTTTGCGAAACCGTTTGCGAAACTACTTGCGTTAGTTGGGATTGTCAAACTATATGGACAAGTTTGCTATTTGCTATTTGTGAAACTATGTGGAACCGTTTGCTATTTGCTATGTGTGACATGTCTATTAGTTCAACCTTTATTAATGTGTGAGCTCTGCATATTTTGCTATTTGTGAAACTACTCGAGTGTGATACATGTTATATTGTGTGAGCTCTACATATTTAAGGCTCTTAAATATATATTATATTGTATTCTTTGTTGTGATAAAATTTTAGAAAAGAAAGATGCACTAAAACTTGCAAAAAAAATCAAAACCAAATACCCTACCGCCAAGCCCCCTGGCGGTAGGATCTCACAACCTACCGCCAGGGGTTTGCGGTTTTCGGTTACAGCAAGTTTCCCAAGCAAAAACCTCAGGACCCTACCGCCACAGGGCTCGGCGGTAGGGTCCCATAACCTACCGCCAATGCCGTTGGCAGTAGGGTGGTGGTGTGTTGGCCGTTAGTTGACAGCTATGGCCGTCTATGCTACCGCCAGGACCCCTGGCGGTAGAATGCCTAACCCTACCGCCGAGCCCCATGGCGATAGCAAAAAGGGTCAGATTTCAATAAAAAAAATTGAACTGAGTCAGATCCTGAAATTCTTTGCTAGAAGGGTCGAAACACGAAATTCGGCCAGCCACTGGCACCTCGAGCCTCGATGGCCACTGCTCTCACGCCGGACGAAAATATCCTTTGCTCACCAGCAAGGGCCACATGCGACCATCACTGTAGTGCCGCAAATAAGCCGACACGCCTTTAGATGCGCTATCGCGCCCCCTTGATCTTCTTGTCGCGATCGTCGAGGCGTAGTGACCAGCGGCCATCGCCGCCGCCCTCTCTCTTGCCCTCGATGGATCCGGCCACCGCCGACAGTATCGTTGCGTCCAACAGAGGCCGCCACCGCCATGACTTCCTAGCCGTGCACCTACATCAGTTTCAGCGCCATGGTCTTGCTGACAGTCGCCAACAATCCCATCGCATCCGAGAACGCCGTCGTTGCGCACAGAGTGTGGCCTTTGCAGCGAAGCCCAACACCGCCACGATTACCATGCCGACCTTGTATATCGCAAACGGCAGTGCCGGCACCGCGCACCGCGCAGCACCGACATGCCGCCCTGGTCAGGCTGATCCTCGCGGTCCGGGGATGGGGCCTTGGGCTCCGATGAGAACATGGACGCCATCGAGAAAAGGGCCAACTATGCTGAGACGAGGTTGTCCACCGCCATGCCGACTGCCACCAGCGACTGCGACGTGTCCAGAGCCTCCAAGATCGCCACAAAAATCACCTCTCCAACCGTGGGTCACCGCCACCGTAGCAGCCGTCGATTAAATGAAAGAATAACCATTGACATCAAAGGCTGAACCGGAAAAGAACATCTTTACTGCTGCATGGGAGCACAAGTTTTCACGGGAATATCATGTGTGCCATGCCACTGCCATCCATGGCCTTCGGTTCATACACATAACAATGCATATATATGTTTCCTCCTCTCCGAGAAACACGTGTTGATTCCATTAGTTTTCGCACTCACGATCTGCACACAAACTTGACTGGTGCTCTGCCTCCGGCGCCTTGTTCCGCACCTCGCCGTAGAAATAGGAGGCGAGGCCCCAGAGCGACAGCCCGAGGGCGACGCCCTTGGTGCCGCTGAAGGGTTCATGGAAGAAGACGACGGCGAGGACCTCCGTCACCGGGAGGAGCACGGTGATGATGACTCCGGCGAGCACTGCCGAGCCGTAGTAGATGGCGCCGATTATGCCGAGGCAGAAGCACTGGTACACGGCGGCTGTGCCGACCAGCAGCAGGTAGTAGCCCGCCTGGCCGAGTTCGAACCGCCGGGCTTCTCCTGGGATTGCCTGCATCACAATGCTCAAATTAAACTCTTAATTTTTATGTTACTAACTAGTCATTTTGTATGTGCAATGCACGTTAATATTAAGCAAGATATTATTTATACTGCACATTAATACTAGTTAGCAAGACATAAATAGCATTTTAATATTATGTAGGATATAATTACTTGGTTAATTTTTTTTAGGCACTGGTTTTGCATCACTTCGAGCATTAGGCTCAAAAGCAGGTGTTGATATCCTCCTATAAAGAACCTTTTCTAGGCGAAACAGTGAGTTAAAAACAATATTTTTGTAGCATCAAGAAAGGAGCGCAGCTAGCGCGCAACAGCCTTAACGCAATGCAAGGGAATTAGACTGATTTCATTTATACTTAATCCAGATTAGCATTATCACAAGATAACTGACATGGCAAATCGCATACGACAAGCTAGAAAATGGCAACACATAGGTAAATGGACCAATGTCACATCTCAAGAGAGAGACAAGGTTAGAACAATGGCACCGGAAACTCCGATGCAACATGATGTTCGGGCATAGTGGTCGTCCGCCAGAAAGAAAGTAGTCCGAAGGAGTCAGACGGACATCGAGTATGTAGTTGAACTTGAGCGAGCAATCACACCGAGACGCTCACGAAAAAGCTTATTGCCCCTCACTCGATGGAGCTTCCCAAGGGATGGAGTTTCTGAGGCCTGCTCTCCCAGACGGATGTGCACGTAATCGTCAGGATGGGGACATCGGAGAAGCAGCTAAGCACATAAGAACTCGACATGTGTGTTCTGTTCTGTGTGTTGTGCAATCCATAGCCTCTCTCTTCTCAGTATCTCCTCTACATAGAGGGGACGTGTGGGAAGGGTGAAGAGATGCAACTGGCATGTGGTTAAAGAACTCTGATGGAGTATAAAACATGTCCACGACGAGTTTGAGTATTGAAACGTACACCCAGAACTAGATAGTGCACTGTCAAGCAAAACATTAGTTGCTCCGGCAAGGCACATAACACTAGTCCGGTCAAACTCAATTCACAAGAGAATTGGGCTGTAGCCCAGTGACAAGGACACAGTGGTGTTTCCTTGTAGACCAGGGTTTGACTCCTTCTATAAAAATATGTCCTGAGTGCTAGTGCCCATGAATCCCATTTTTTTAAACTCAATTCACAAAACGTGATACGTGCATTGCATGGCGTGAGAGAGTGAGTGAGCGTGCGTGTTATTGCTCTCTTTTCTCAAGCTATGCTATAAGGAGTAGTAGAACAATATTGACCCACTCGTTATCGATTCAGCCTACTCGTACCCACAGCCACATGCATCACCGGGGAAGGGGGAGTACTATGATTAACTGAAAAGACGCGTAGATGTCGATCATATTGACCCACTCGTTATCAAGATAAGCCTCAATCACTTCAATCTTGTCATCTTTGTGATGTCACAATTAAGTGGAGGAACCCACAGGTGCTTTCTCGCCGTTACTGTTTATGAATAGTAATACTCGTGGAAGCTTTGAAAAGTTGAAATTTTAGTGGTGAAAAGACATTTCAGGAGTGCAACGAAAACAACACAATTCGGGTCTATAAGAAACTTTTAAAAAACACATTGTTGGAAGCCGATTATATTTTTTTGCTGAGAGCTTCTGGAATGTCTACTCATCTTGAAATTTTGCAGGCATCTAGGGCACTCGAGCATCTTCAATGCCACCAAATATTAGTTTTTTTTTGTGCCTTTTTACTATTTATTTTTGAATTTACATTTCACAGGGTGGAGATAAGCCTGGACTCAGACGTGGATTGCCGCATTTTAACCTCTGTTTTAGTTTTCTCGTCGGACTCACCTTCCAAACTACTACGAACGAAAATATTTTAGCCAATTGCAACAGAAAGTAGGCGGAGACAGTGGGGCTCTATAGATAGCAGAGGCAAGTGAAGCAGGAACTAGTGCTGAAAACTCACCTGAAAATCGTTGTTCGCCAGCATGCCGACGGCGCAGAACGCCGTGGCGGTGAGCCCGATGACGACCTGAATCTCAACGACGAGCGTGTAGGTGAGGGCGGCGGCGCCGGCGCGCGCCGCGTGCCACGCCTGGCTGAGCTCCATGACGGGCAGCACGAGGCCGTAGAGCGCCGCGGCCGCCAGCGCCATGCCGAACCCGGCGGCGTACTGAGCCCCCGACACCCCCGCCGGGCGGTCCCCTCCGGAGCCCATCCCGAGCATGGCGGCGCCGACGCTGAGCAGCACGATGGCGTTGACCGTGGAGCCCGTGAAGCGCTGGCGCACGAGCAGCAGCGCGAAGGCGGCCGTGAAGGCCAGCTGCGTGGAGATGAGGATGGAGGAGGTGGACACCGGGAGGTAGGCCTGGCCGTGGGCGTAGAGGAAGTTGTCGGCGCCGGTCATGAGGCCCACGACGGCGGACGCGGCCAGGAGGCGGGGCGTCATGAGGAAGACGCTGCTGCTAGCTGTGGCGTCGTCGCCCTGGCGGCTCCTGCGCCGGCGGCGGGAGGAGAAGGAGAAGCAGAGCGGCACGAGGAGGAGCGGCCAGCCAGCGGTCTGGAGCAGGCTGGAGAGCCACTTGCGGGTGCCGCCGCGCAGGAAGTAGAGGCGGAGGAGGAGCGGGCCGCAGGCCGCGCCGACGGCCAGGAGCAGGAAGTTGACGGCGAGGAGTGGGTCCCGGAGCGGCTTGGCGGCGGCGGCCGGGAGATCGTGCCATCGCCTTGCGCTAGGCTTAGCCTTGGGCTCGCGGTGCTCGGGCGGGATTTCGACCTCCATCTCTGCAGTGCATGCGCGAGAGTTGGTCGGGGGATCGATCGATACGACCATTTGGGCTCATGCAGCTGAGCTAGCTCCTCAGTCCTGTGAGTGTGTCTTTGTCTCGGTGACCATTCCAGCCTCGTATTTTAAAGTGTCGAGTCGTTCTCAGCACTGATTGCAGAGGAAAACGGGGTGATGCTTGGAGAGTCAGAACTGTCGGCTGCGTCCATGATCATCTCGGTTGTACGACTTCCACGCCGGATAGATAGATGTTGACCGTATTCTTGTCCGTGCTACTGTGCCAAGGAGAGTGGATTTCCTGCTCCTCAGCTCCATGGAGCCCTGTTTCTGACAATTCGAAAGTTGTATTTTAAAGTTTCAACAGATCCTGGAAAAATAAATACACATAAACATCGAGATGTATACCACATATGTTCAAATTCAAATACACTTTGGGGTGAGCTGTATATGAAAAAGAAAATGTTACACTCACGCAAAAATCAGTTCCTCCGTGTATGGCTGGTCATTTCGTCGGGCAGATGGCCTGCTAGGAATGGGAGGGACTCAGGGCCAGTTCTTTTGCCAGAATCTGGGGATTATGGGAGGGACTCAAACAGACTGGCAGACCAGTCGTGGCTGAAAGCGCTGTGCATCGCCGAGCAAAGCTTTTTGAAACAAAAGTAAAAATAACAAGCTGGCAGCGCACGAGATTGCTACGTTTTAGCTAGCCGGGTTGTGTTGCATGCAAAATAACAAGTTGGTGGCAGTGATTCATTCGTCATCCTCCATATGGAAAAAAGTTGGTCCTTTTTTATGTGGTGCTTTCTCCTTTCAAATTAAGTTCCAAATCCTTTTGTCTTCTTCCGGTCGATTGTTGTATTTGTTCCCGACTGAAGTGTTGTGTGATGAGCAACAGATCAAGCAGAGCTAGGTGGTAGGCACTGCGAACTGGGGAGTCCATCTATGGCTGGCTAGGTGGTGTAGTTAGAGTAGTTTTGCAACTCAAAAAGAAAAACAAAAGATGTTTTTATGATCCGGGCCCATATGCTGAAATGCCACGCCAAAATCTGTGTAGTAAATTCCGCTTGAGGGGCATTTTAGTTTTTAGGCACCGCTTCCATTTATTTCTGCTTGCCATCGAACGTGGATGTCCATCTTTCGCCGGCCTACGCCAACGGAACCAGTCCGACCACTAGCTCCACTGATTGCCGCCCGCCCCGTCCTCAAAAGAAAAGGTTAGTGTAGTTTTGATAGGGTTTGATCTGCGTCATCTTCAGCGGTGGTGGGGTTTCCATGGAGGTGGATGTTGAATATGCCCATTGTAGAAAAGACACATCCATTTTCGACGACGGCGAAGTAAGAGCATATCTTTGATGCCCAAGTTGCCAGCGAGGACTGGTAATCATATGTGGAAAAAAACCACATCATGGTGTGGTAAAGGTGAACGTTGACGCATCTTTTTATGCGGACACACTGTCCGGAGCTAGTGGTGTAGTTCTACATGATGACCGTGGCGATTTCATCGTTGCTGCATCCTGGTTCATCCCGCATGTCCGCAATGTTGATGTTTTTTTTTTAAAGATCCAACAAATTGCTGGCTTCGATTAGATTTAGCAGAAAGCAGCGGAAGAACAACATGAGGAGGATCCGAAGATCAAAGAAAAAGAAGAAAAACGGCAACCCTATTGGCTGCAGAACAACACTACACTCACATGGCGGATCACCATCCACCCACGACAAGACAACGCAGCTCCACGGAGAACTAGGCAAGGTTGGCGTCACGGAAGACCGCCGAACGGACCACCTGTCGCTTGTCATCGTACGCCACCAGGGCCCCGCACCACGGCTTCGACATCACAGCAACAAGCAGCCGAGGCAATCCAACGGACACGTCGGAGAAGAGCCAACTACCATGACCAAATGCCACACTGCTCACCACCGTCATCATTGCCACAGAAGTCCAACCACCCTCATTGCCAAACGGATAGCCACAATGCCGTGCACGGCCAGCCCGTAGGAGGTACCAATGGGACCAGGATCTTCAAGACGGCGCCCTAAAGAGAGGAAAACGACGTTGAAGACGACGCCACCGCCCGACACTGTAGCAGGATCTTGGCTTTCACCCGAAGATCCTGATCCGGGAGTAGAGGATTGTAAGTGCATGTAGTGCCCCTTAGTGATTTTGGTGTATTGAAGACTTATAGGTTAAGGGACTAATGCGTTTGTGAGTGTACACATGTTCTATAAGTCTATGAGGAGTTTGATATTTATGATGAAAGTCGACCCCTAAAAATGAATGTCTTCAGTTGAAGACTTTGGTTTTCTTGAAGACTTTGAAAGTGAGGAAATTGGTGTGACCTTGAAGACTTGATATTCATGCGAGGATTATGAAGCGTGAAGACTTTTGTTTTCGTAGTTTCATTTTCTTCTTCTAGAGTCATAGGAAACACCGTACTGTTAAAGGGGGTCGAGGTAAAACTAAGGAAAAGTTTCCAAGTGATGCTCATCTCAAAATCCTACACCTACCCAATCCTTTCGAGTGAAGCCATTGGAAATCTCATACAGTTCAGTCAATTTCTTCAGTGATAGAGACGAAGTTCTTCTGTTCTCTGAGAAATTTGTTCTGACTGAGGAGTTAGGAATTCGCCAGTGCGGATTGCCTACAAGTGAGGAACATGATAGCCCTGAGGAATTTGATACTCAAATTTCCGACCGTTGCTGTGCTACGCGCCAGCTGTCCCAAAATATCTACCCACCTAACGGTCATATCATTGAAGGGCATTTATGTCTTATCATGTTGGGCTGCTCCCTAGGCTATAAATAGCCGCCCCCTACAACCACTAGTTGGTTGGCTGCTCCGAGAGATAGATTGACACTTGTCATTTAGAGCATCCCATCCTCCGAGGACTTTGAGCGAAAATCATCAAGTGAGGAAAAACCCAAAAACCCAAACACCTACAAACCCAAAGTGATTGAGCATCACTGAAGAGATTGTTCTTGTGTGGAACCGACTCTTGTTACCTTTGAGGACTGTGCATCCTCCAGACGGTTAGACGTCATGGTCTAGAGCATCCAAGAGGAAATTGTGGATCGCCGAGTGACCGAGTCTGTGAAGGTTTGGAAGTCACCTGTGAAGACTTACCACGAGTGTTTGGGCGAGGTCTGTGTGACCTTAGCTCAAGGAGAATACGGTGAGGACTGTGTGTCCGGGATTGTGTGTCCTCAGGTTTAAATACCTAGCCGCTCCAACCAGACATACAACTGTCACAGCAGTTGGAACTGGTCTACCAAATCATTGTCTTCACCGAGCTACTGGTTCTATTTCCTCAACCCTTTCATTTCCTCATTCATGTGTTGTTTTTCTTGATCGTTACTGTTTGAAGACTTTGACTGAAGACTTTCTCAATTTTCTCAATCCTATTTCTTCAGTCACTTAGTCTTCAGCCTACTTATCCTGTGTTTCACGCTACCTGTACTCTGTGCCTATTTCATTTCATCATGATGACTGTACTTATGCCATGTTATGTTTGCATCTGAGTACTTATTCCGCTGCTAAGTAGTTTGTGGCTTAGGAATTTCCTCACCTTGAAATTCCTCAGTGACGAATTTGTAAAAATCGCCTATTCACCCCCCCTCTAGTCGATATAACGCACTTTCAATTGGTATCAGAGCAAGGTACTCCCTTGTTCTGTGTGATTTTGGTTTAACCACCTGGAGTTTTAGTTATGTCGACTGCAGGCATGATCAAGGTCTCGGCTGGGTGTCCTACCTTTGATGGGACGGACTACCCCTACTGGAAGAATAAGATGTGCATGCATCTTGAGGCAATTGACAACGATCTCTGGTACGTTGTGGAAAATGGCGTTCCCTCTGTCACTCCTTCCGTGAATGCTGCTGATGTGAAGAGATTCAAGCAACTCGACTCTCAAGCGAAGAATATCATATGTGGCCATCTGAGCAAAGGACAGTACGGCAGAGTGTGTGCTTTGGAGTATGCAAAGCTTATCTGGGACAGGCTGTCCAAGGTCAACGAAGGAATCTCAACTCGACGTGATTCTCGAGTTGACGTTCTTCGCAATCTCTTCAACCGGTTCAAAAGACTCGACAATGAGAATGTCCAGCAAACCTTTGATCGCCTCACTGACATTTCAAACGAGCTTCAAGCACTGGGTGCCACTGACATCACCGACCATGAGGTGGTGAAGAAATTGCCGAGGTCACTCGATTCTTCATTCGATACACTGGCACTGATGATTCAAGAACGTGGAGACTACAAATCACTTGATCCCGCTGATATTCTTGAGAGGCTGAACACTCATGAATTCCAACTTGCTGAAAAGAGAGATCTCTATGGGCCAAGCTACGGAAGATCACGCGCACTGAAGGCCAAGGCAGTTTCCTCATCTGAAGGAGAAGATTCTGATAGCAGCCTTGGTGACCCTGAAGAACTAAGCCAGGAGCTAGCAATGCTCGTGAAGAAATTCCAGAAGTTCTCAAGGCGTGGTCGCTTTGTAAAATTTTCAAAAGGTGATGACACAAGATCAGATTCCTCATCCCGTGATTACAAAAAGAGGACTTGCCACAAATGCAAGAAACATGGTCACTACATAACTGATTGTCCTCAGTGGGCAAAGGAATCAAAGAAGAAGAAATACAAGGATGATAGTTCAGATGACTCTAAGAAGAAGAAGAAATCTTCAAAGTCCTCATCATCAAAATCTTCAAAGTCTTCATCTCACAAGAAGAGCAGTTCCAAGAAGGCTCGGGCATTCATTGGCAAGGAAATGGACTCTGAAGCTGAATCTGAGGAACATGAGGAAGAGGAGGCCTCTGAGGAGTCAGACTCTGGTGTGGCAAGCCTAGCCCTCGCTACTGCTTACGTCAGCAAGTCCATCTTCAACATTGAGGAAAATGGCTTCCCCAACACTGCTGATGACAGCAACGATGACTATGCTCCCACCTATTGCTTCATGGCAAAAGGTGCCAAGGTATTCAAATATCCCTCCTCTGAATCAAGTGAGGATGAATCTGATGATAACCTCAAACCCAGCTATTCCAAACTTGCTAATATTGCTGTTAAACAACAAAAGGCTTTGGAAAAGGTTCAAAATATGCTAGACAAAAGCGATGACCTGTTAGGTGAGGAAATGGATCGAACTCAAACACTGACTGATAATCTTCAGCAACTACAGTCTAAGTTTGACAACCTTCAAAGTCGTCATGAAACTCTCTTAGCCGATCATGAGAAGCTTTCTTATGAATTTCTTCAAAGAAAGCAAGATCTTGAGAAGCTAAGGGTGAGTCATGAAGATCTTCAGAAGGAAAATGATTCATTACTTGCTCAACAGATCAGTTCCGCTCAGGAAGAATTTATTCCACCATGCTTGAAATGCATTGAACGTGAAACTGCTAATTCTTCACCTGAATGTTCAAATGCCTCTATTGCTGCAAATTCTTCAACTATCTCTGTGGTCACAAATTCCTCATCTGAGGATACCACTAGTATCACTGACGAAAATGCAGGGTTGAAGGAATTGTATGTGACAGGCTTGTACAAAAGCCTCCAAGGGCATCAGAGTCTTTGTGATGTGCTCAAAAAGTAGATCTTGAACAGGAACCCTAGGAAAGAGGGTATTGCCTTTGAGAGGAAACTCAATGCTGATGGAACCTACTGGAAACCTGAGCAGTATCCCAAAACCTCATGGGTTGTTGCGAAGGGACCTCCCGTGGATCCATCCACCTTATCTGGCTTTACTTGTGAATCCTCATATTCATCTGATGAGTCATTTGACTCCAACTATAAACTGTTCAAAAATCAGAATGGTGAAGTATTTGCTAGATATGTTGGAACTAACTGCAGGAATGGCCCCCCTATGAAGAAAATCTGGGTTCCCAAAAGGTGCCTTGAAAGTCTTCAGGTGAATGTCCTCATGACTCCACCTGTGAAGAATAAGAACCCCAGATCAAATTCTTCATATGGACCAAAGTCTTCATA